>OX637489.1:11361250-12692500 GCA_951800055.1 Cenopis cana
CGCATTTTTTGAGGAAAGCTCTATACATATCTCGGCCGGAACAGGGACATAATGTTTCGTATTACCAGATTTAACTATTTCGTCTCGGTCTTTATAATAATGGTTATTGAAGTCGAGATTTGACTTCAAGTCAAAGGAATACCCAGTTTCATAAACACTTTAATTGAGATACATAAAACAGCAATATACTAGGAGTCACCCCTATGTGAAAACCAATTATAAGACAGCTGTCTAGGTAGGTGAGTGTAGGTTAGGTTACCTACTTTCTTCAGTACAACGTATTATAACAATAGGGTGTTTTATAATATGAGAGCTATCCATGTTAAATAAACCTTTTTCCGATATCCGATATAATAAGGACGGAAACATGTGACACAGCATTTAAACGTCAATTGAGAAAAGTGTTCTGTAATACTTATACCTATAATTAATTTGTATCTTCATATTATGACGATCCCTTTGGGTGAAATTTGAAAATTTATGTAATGTTTCCATTGATATTGTTGATATTATATGATTACAAGCGGTATAAACTCTAACATAAATAGTTTTATGTTTACTCAAATATCTTTCACTGTCACTTGTTTTTGACAAGCGCTGTCATCGCTCTCTCTTCATCCTGGCACCGCCGTGTAAGCATATTGATATCAAGCTCTTAATTATAAATCATAACGAATCTCCTATTTTTGTACACGAGATACTGCATCCTATTCTGAGTAAAGGCCTTGCATTATCTGACGATAGCAGCTGGTTTTATTTCATTTCTCGCCGCCTGATCCTCGGACTCTACTGCGCCACGCGCTACAACAGATATATGTATTTTATTCTATTCAATGTATTTTTGACGATCACAATAGAGATTCTTTTAAATTGACATTAATGTAATTTATAATGAAGGCTTGATTGTGAAATAAATGAAATCTAAATCTAAATCTATCGTGATTAAATTAAAGTAACTATTGAATCGTCGTACAATTCAAAGTCGACTAAACCTCGAAACGCACTGACAGCGGTAGCGGGGCGGGGCGTCGCGGTGCGGAGGCGGTACTTCTGTGCGGACCCTTTCATGTTAGTTCGAATATTACAACCGGTACCGCCTCCGCACCGCGCTGTCAGTGCGTTTCAAGCTTTAGGCTGCGTTCGCAACGCGCCGAGCGAGGTGTCAAATAAATGAAAAGACATCCTCGCACATCTCTGGTGGAAACGCAGCCTTAGGGGCCCACTTGAAAGGTAATTTATTTCATTTATATACGCGAGCTTTGGTTGAGTAATTATAACCTCGGGATCAATTTCACTAAAGTAATCACGATAAATCAAAATGAAAGGCACAGGTTGTATTCAATCTTAACGAATAATATCTAATTAGCAGGAATTCGTAAAATAATACAAAAGCGCCTTTTTTCTCGATTGATTTAAGACGCCTTTCCCCGTCTTATTCACGGGAAGTAATAGAACGAAGGTCATTTTGTTAAAAGCCCGCGAGGCAAATTATTCTTGTTTTTTTTTTATATGTACAACAAAGGCAACCTTGGGTGTTTATTATATAACTAGAAGAATTGAAAGCGCGTTGCCGACGCTGTTTGGACTTGACGTTTCGTTGTTTTGACTCTAGCGACCTTACACACAACCAGGAACGCAACACCACATGTTACCTAAAGAGTTACCTAAAGTGTATCTAGTGGTGTTATAGCTGCAGTATTCTGCAAGGTGGAGGTACTTCCCCAGTTTGGCTGCTCCAAATGTGAGCGAGATGACGATCTGCTGTGCGTACCTCTCTCCCAGTCGAAGTTTTTTATTTTCCAGTCACAGAGGTCGTAAGAGTAGGCCTGTAATTTCTTAAGTTTTACAGCTAAAACGAGCTGCTTGAGCGTCCCCGCTAGCATATCATACGGCTCCCAGGAGGGGCCGCGGGATATTTTATTACCCCTATGTATACCTACTGTACTATGTACATCCCGAACTTCCAATTTATACTTTTTTTTTGTATTTAATCTTTATACAAATAATTTGCTTTTTTTAAAAAGAAATACACATAAAAAACCAACAAACAAATATTTACAAATTAATTAAAAACTAAATTAAAATAAATTACCTAACATGCATAGGAGCTCTGTCTCTGGCCCATAACGCTGGCAGCGTTACCTCTCTGTATTGCTTAAGAAATACGTTGGCCTCTCCCAAGCCGGTCACCTCGAGCGTCGAAGAGACGTTTACACAGGGCCCTCATAAAGATGTTGTGTCAGCTGACCAGGGCCCCAATGTTCTACCGCGAGCGCCGCAAACTCGTAGTCTTTCATTAAAGACGAGTATTTGCGGCTCTTCAACATAGCTGGGCCTGGTCAGTTGCAGCGCTTTATTGGACAAAATTAAAAACTTATCGTACAATATGCGGACTTAATGCCATAAGCATTCTCTACCATCAAAACTTAGGATAAAGCAGACAAATTATGTTATTTTTTATTAAGTATTTATAGCGAGGCACACACGCTGGACAAAAGCACCAAATTTTTTCCAGGGTCAAGTTAGATCCATAGCTTTATGTTTTTGATAGGAACCAGCTCCTCCGTCGGCCATCTTTATGTTTATAGGAGTGGAAAGTTTGTATGGAACAAAATATATTTTTAAGATAGAAACTTGGAAATGCGCTAATAAACTAAGCATTTATATGGGGGAAAACTGTTTTCAGCGTTTGTCAAAATTTGCCCTTTAAAAGGGTGAAAAAGAGGTTGAAAGTTTGTACAAGTAACATTTTTTTCTAAGCTAGTAACTTGAAACTTTGTTTATAGACCCCTTTGTTTGATTTGTCGCGATTAGTAGAATTTTTAGTTAAATAAAACAATAGTCTTGTAATTACAAACAGTTTTTAATAAAATTACTACACTTAACATTACTAAATAAAAAGAACGCGCTAATTAGGTCCCAGGGGTGAGTACTAGATTTCACTGAAATTGTCTATATAATTAAAAGGAGCCGTGTCCACTTAGCACTGTCTTTAAAAGGCAACCACTTCCCTGTAGTGCGGCAGGTGGAGGTGCGCGGCCGGTGACGTCACGGAGCTGGTCCGGAGGTGGGCAATGCAGTTCAGCACGAGGAAGTGGCCATCGGTGTCCCAAACGTAGATTGGGCCCGGTAGTAAAAACCCCGAACGGGGAAACACACACCACTTATTAAAATTGATAATTAATCATACATCATTGAATACTGTGACCTAGGCACAGTACAAGAGAATTAGAATTTAATAAATTAAATTAAAATGTAAAATAAATTAACGCCCCATGGTAGTGGCGGCAATAGCTAGGTACGGCAGCCGGGCGAAAAGTAAATCATTATCGACTCGTCATTCCCACCGCGACGCGAATGCATGACCATATAAGGTATGCAGTCCGTTATTGCATGTAAAAAACGCCTGTCGCATTAATAGCAGCAAGAAACACTCGATCGACGGCTATTTGATTTAACACTCGGTGAAGGTTTCTTATATTAGAATTGTAATTATGTATAAAGTTTAGGTATTAAGTTTCGGTATCGTTACACACTCCCTCTGTTTGGGCAGAATTTTGCCTAAGTAAAATTCTCTATCATTATTGTAACTCTAAAGCTATCAGATTCACAGTCAGACCTCAACTACATACTTCTCGCGCTTATACTATCCACTCATACGACCAATCGTAGTTGCATTAACACATTTAGGATGTGTTATAGCAATAATCATACAGAGTATTTTCTTTAAGTATACAAAATACTCTCCAACAGCTTTAAATGGTTGTTAAGAGATAGGATGTCTTATATTCCCGTGAAAGCGAATAATATTGATAGTAGTCAGAACTAGATTAGGTGAAAGGAGCAGCATTCCTATTCATCTAAAGGTTTTACGCGGTTATCTCGTTTAGTTAGAAGTATTAGAAAACTAGGCGAATGGAACGGTAGACATTTCCAAACGACTCGATTGTTTAGTAAAAGATATAACGCTTAGGCTAGGTTATTGCTCTCAATAATATAAAACATTATTTATGTGTTTGGTGATAGATTGTATTTACTTACTAGGACTTATAATTTGTTAGTTTTATGTCTTTGATATGCCAGTCTCCTAAGTTGTGACCATGCATATCTTCGAGGACATAAACCAAAGATGATTTTTTAGCTGCGATACGACACTTTATAAACTTAGGTGCAAGCTTCTTAGAAAACCTATTGTCTTTGTCGCTTTGGTAGTACGTGCGCTTCCAGACATAGTCGCCTACACTAAAGTCAGCGTGCTTCCTACGTAGGTTATAGTAAGTGGAGTTTTTAGCATGTGCTTTTATTAAAGAGGCTTGAATATCGTCAAATATTTTCCGAAGTACGCCCAGATTTTCAGCATATTCTTCTCTTGGCGCAAATATAATGTCAGAATTACCATCGGAATCAATATAGTGGGACCCGCAGGTAACTAGTTCGCGAGCATATACTAAGAATGCTGGAGTGTAACCAGTGACTTCGTTAGTAGAAGAGTTTATCGCGAATTGTATTTTGGCAATGTTAGAATCCCAAGATCTGTGGTCGTTGTCCTGGATAAAAGAAGATACTGCTGTCATTATTGTCTTATTATAACGTTCGACAGTGTTTACCTGTGCTGTATATTTTGGAGTATACCGGGCATCAGGAATCTTATATTTGCTAAATAGTGACTTAAGGGTATTGCTAACAAACTGTTTTCCATTGTCCATTAATACGGTTCTAGGGATCCCATGAACAAGGAATACATCGTCCTCAAGAATGCGTGCAATAATCTCCGCGGTAGCGCGTCTTATAGGAAATAAAAGGCAGTACTTGGTGAAGCAACAAGTGACGACAAACAAAAAGGTGTTCTGCTTCCTAGATGGTGGCAGAGGTCCGACCAAATCGATGCTAATCATTTGAAAGGGTCTGCAGCAATTCTTTGGGCGTCCCATAGTACCCAGCGTTGTATGATTAGCATGTTTGTAAGACTTGCATACATCACATTCAGCTACAAAGTTTGTCACATCTCGGTGCATATCTGGCCAATAATACTTTAGACAAAGACGCTTATACGTTTTTAGAGTGCCAAAATGACCAGCAGTAGGACAAGAGTGATTCTGTTCAAGTACCTGTAGTCTGTTCTCAAGAGGAATCACCTCCTTCCACTCGAATTCCCTAGTTAGCGGATTCAATGACTTTTTGAAACGATAGAGTTTGCCGTTCATAACTTGGTAGTCCAAAAATGATGTAGGGGCATTTGAACAACCGTGATAGATGTTTAGGTACCAAGGGTCAGTAGTGTTATATATAGGATTGGTAGAAGAGATTTCTAAAGCTGATACAGACACGCGTGAAAGACTGTCCGGAACGACGTTTTCAGAGCCTCTACGATGTCGAATCTCGCAATCAAAGGCAGAAAGTCTCACGCCCCATCTCGCTAAGCGACCCGTTGGGTTATTAAGATTTAGAAACCACTTTAACGCTGCATGGTCCGTATAGATAATAAACTTTTGACCATTCTCGAGGTAACAGCGCCAGTGTTCGACGGCTGTCAAAACTCCTAATGCCTCACGCTCGCATGCACTGTAGTTTTGTTCCTGTTTAGATAAGGACTTGCTCATATATGCTATGACTCTCTCAACACCCTCAGAAACCTGAGTGAGAACCGCACCGATGCCTACGTCGCTTGCATCAGTATGCACTTCAAAGGGTTTTGAGTAATCAGGACATGCTAAAACCGGAGTAGAAACAAGACATTTTTTTAAAGCTTTAAAGGCCTCATCAGCTTCCGTAGCCCATTTAAATGGCGGCGCATGCTTAGCTTGTGACGTTAGTTTATTTAGAGGAGAAGCCAAAGAACTGAAGTTCGGTATAAACCTACGGTACCACGAGGCTGTGCCTAGAAACCGACGAACTTCCTTACGGTTTTTAGGAGTAGGATAGTTCACTATGGCTTCCACCTTCTCGGGGTCAGCATGTAGTCCATTCGCGTCAACTACGTAGCCTAGATATTTGAGTTGCTTTCTAAAGAACTGGCTCTTGGAGAAATTAATAGTTAAATTGGCTTCTATGAGTTTCTCCATAACGCGCACGAGCAATGCGATATGTTGATCAAAAGTAGGAGACACGATAATTATGTCGTCTATGTAGACGAAGACCTTGTGTTCAAATTCTGGGCCACAAAACAATCGATCAACGAGGCGTTGTTGTGTAGCTGGCGCGTTGGTTAAGCCAAACGGCATGGATTTAAACTGAAAAGTACCGTGGGTGGGGATATAAAAAGCAGTCTTACATCTATCCTCTTCCCCAATTAGTATTTGCCAGAAACTTTTTGATAAGTCTAAGCTAGTGAGATATTTAGCGTCGCGGAGGTTATCTAAAATCTCCGAAATATACGGTAGGCTGTAAGCATCTTTCTTAGTTATCGCATTGAGTTTCCGACTGTCTAAACAAAATCGCAACTCGCCATTCTTCTTAGGAGTGAGTAGTACAGGTGAAGACCATGCACTCTCGCAAGGCTCAACGACATCTTCCTTGAGCATTTCGTCTAATTGTTCAATTAAAATTCGCTGTTTCTCTAACGGCATTCTGTAGTAACGTTGACGAATGGGAGCAGCATTCCCAGTGTCAATGGAATGTGTGATTAGCGAAGTCCTACCTAGCCCACGTTCCTCGTAAGATATATTCCGGAACTGAGAAATAATATGATCAGCTGTGATCCTTTGGTCCTCCGATAAATGTTCATAGCTGTGTAGGTTTACGCTAGTATCAGCAGTTAGATCAGCAAGTGGAACTTCAGATTCCGAACGCATTACAACAGATGTTAGATGTTTAGGAAATAGGCCAAATTTATTCCAGAAGTCCATACCTAGAATTAATGTATTTTGTATTTCAGGAACTACGTAGATCTCTAATATGTGAGATTGATTTAAAAAATTAACAGGTAAATACATAACACCAATGTTCTTCAACCTTTGACCCCCAGCAGCCACAAATTGTATAGGTGTAGTTTGTTGAAGTGTAAAGCCGTTCGCTGAAAAATATTTGTGATTATCACCACCTAGAATAGACACAGCGGAACCTGTATCTAATAATCCCAATATTTCCTTGTCATGCAATTCAACAGAAACATGAGGACGCGAAAAGTTTGATTCAACATTGTGGATTGAAGAAACAGTGTAGCACGAAAAGAAATTCGAAATAAAATTAAGCCAGTCAGACCATTCCGCCTTATCAAATTTAGAGGCAGTACCAATATTTTCGCATTCACTGTCCCCGCAACCCACAGCTACTAGTTTTTTTGATTGGGCGCTGTATTGCAGACTGGGCATTCAGGGAAACGCACGCCCTTTTTGCCACACTTAAAACAAATTGGAAAGTGCGGTTGTTGACAATCTCCTAGAGAATGGGTGTTTGTACGACATCTTGGGCAATACAAACGTTTAGTGTTCGCGTTAGACGGTGTGCCCAGTGTATTAACACCAACGCTCCTTGGCTGCTCAACATTCTGCCTATAGAATGACTTATTAGGATTTTGGTAGGGCCTATAGTTTTTAAATTTGTTGTGGTCGTGACCGTAAGTAGAGTAATTAGTATTACCATTACTTTTATTAAAAGACGTACTAGGAGACTGCCGGTTATAAGCAAACTCACGAGCCAATGTGTCCGAACTGATCTTAGGAGGTTCATGAAATTGAGCCATGCGTGCCTGTATATTTTCGTAGCTGCGGCACAGGTCCTTTAGAGCGTCTATAGTCGTAATGTTAGGTGAAGCTGCAAGTGTACTGGCGTAAATTGGACGAATATTATGTAGGAGGATTTCTAGTTTGTCCTCTTCCGGCAACGGTCTGCTCAAGCGAGAGAACATGCCGTGCATTATGGAAATATAAATTGAGATGTTCTCCTGCTCACCCTGTGTACGCATCCTAATTTCTGACAGCAATCGGTAGTCGTAGTCGCTCTGACTAAAATCCTGTTTCAGCAAAGTAACTAGCTCATCCCATGTCTCAACCCTGTCTTTGATGCAACGGAACCAATGAAGTGCATCATCGGTAAAAATTTCATATGCAAAAGTCAACAACTTGTCCCTAGGCATGCTCCTCGAAAACACTAACTCCTCTGCCTTCTGTATGAAGGATCTGACGCACGTCTTCCCATTATATTTAAGCTTGCCAACCACATCAGACACCATCTTCTTCTCGCAAGTCACAGTTATCAATTCTGACAAAGGTTCTGGGTTTGATGAGGTTGACGGAGCTTCCACTTTTAATTTTTTTAATTCCTGCAGGTAGGACTTGAAACATTGGGAGTATTCCAGATAGGTGTCTTCATCAGCTTCATTCCTATCAATTCGAATAAGCCTATAATACACGTGATGTAACATCGTTTCCGTCCTCGAATAAACATTTTTATCAAACTTAGTTTTTAGACTACTTAAATTATCCTTTATTTTTACCAGAGTCTCCTTCACCTGTGCTAAATCAACAGCCGGCTCCAAATGAGATTCAAGAATGTCCTCTGATGAATGACAGGCTAGTTTAACAATTTGCTTCCTAAGCTCCTGAACTGAATCACCGGTAGTACCGCCTCGGACACCGACCTCATAATCAAGTTCGGCCTTTTGTAGTGATAGAAATTTAATTTGGTACGACATTTTCCCTGATAGGTGTGTGTTGCAATAACAATCAATTCAAAAATAAATAAAAGCAGAAAACCCAGCGCAATATAAGTTATAATACTAAAAATCACTAAAAGTGTGAATGTCAATATTAAAAAGAATATTAAAATATTTAAAATTCAAATTATTAAAATATTAATGTATAGATAGAATGGTACATTCAATTAAAACAACCAGCTTGCTTCGTAGTAAATATAGTAAAAACAATCACACGTTTAATGACGAACTAGTTCCACTTAAAACTAAAGCTACCAACACCAATGATTACTATCTAATACTACAAACAAATGTAAGTGAACACGGCTCAGTGAAATACCTATTGATTGGGCGCCACTGTCGCGATTAGTAGAATTTTTAGTTAAATAAAACAATAGTCTTGTAATTACAAACAGTTTTTAATAAAATTACTACACTTAACATTACTAAATAAAAAGAACGCGCTAATTAGGTCCCAGGGGTGAGTACTAGATTTCACTGAAATTGTCTATATAATTAAAAGGAGCCGTGTCCACTTAGCACTGTCTTTAAAAGGCAACCACTTCCCTGTAGTGCGGCAGGTGGAGGTGCGCGGCCGGTGACGTCACGGAGCTGGTCCGGAGGTGGGCAATGCAGTTCAGCACGAGGAAGTGGCCATCGGTGTCCCAAACGTAGATTGGGCCCGGTAGTAAAAACCCCGAACGGGGAAACACACACCACTTATTAAAATTGATAATTAATCATACATCATTGAATACTGTGACCTAGGCACAGTACAAGAGAATTAGAATTTAATAAATTAAATTAAAATGTAAAATAAATTAACGCCCCATGGTAGTGGCGGCAATAGCTAGGTACGGCAGCCGGGCGAAAAGTAAATCATTATCGACTCGTCATTCCCACCGCGACGCGAATGCATGACCATATAAGGTATGCAGTCCGTTATTGCATGTAAAAAACGCCTGTCGCATTAATAGCAGCAAGAAACACTCGATCGACGGCTATTTGATTTAACACTCGGTGAAGGTTTCTTATATTAGAATTGTAATTATGTATAAAGTTTAGGTATTAAGTTTCGGTATCGTTACACTATCATTAAATAACAAGAAAACGGATTACAGCGTTTTTCAAAATTCGCACTCTGTAGCGCTGAAAAGGGTGTTGAAAGTTAATTTGGGGATCAATTACCTTCTACAATACAGTCCCATTTTACACGCACTAACCTCCTCGTCTAAAATAAATTGCTAACAAGTCGCATGCATGCATCCCCGAGCTCGCTTCAGAAGTCAAAGTGTGATTGATATATACGAAACGACCCTTTTGCGTTAGGTAACAATCCTATATACAGGGTATGGAATGTACGTTCCACTTAATCTCAAAAACTACTGGTCTGATTTCTACGAAACATTACAGTATTGATATTGTAGCTCAGATACCAGAATAGAACATAGGCTATGATTTATTTCAAATTTCATCCCCTTAGGGAGTAAAAGGGGGTCATTTTGTATGGACAAAAAAAATATTTTTGTGATATAAAATTGAAACTTCTCTAATCGACTAAGCATTAAAATGTAAGAAAACAATTTTAAGGGTTTTTCAAAATTCGCTTTCTGAAGGGGTGAAAAAGGGATTGAAAGTTTGTATGGGGAGTAAATTTTATTTTGAAAGAGAGACTTGATACTTTGTTTATAGGCCTAGCATTAAATTATTAAAGAAGTAATTTCAGCGTTTTCATAAATTCGTCCTCTGAAGGGGTGAAAAGGGGATGAAAGTTAGTATGGGCAAGCAGTTTTTGAAAGTGAGTAAGTAACTTCATTCTTGTCGTGTAGACTCTCAGCTAAATATATAGGGATTGCAGCGTTTTGGAAAATTCATCTCCTAAGGGTGTAAAAAGAGGGTTTAATGTTAAAATGGAGAAGAATAATATATTCGAATTGAGTGACTAGAAACTTCAGTTTTAGCAATATACCTACCTATAGTAGATAAAAAGATTAATACTGCCTTACCCGTGCGGAATCGAAGCGGGCTATAAATGCGAACGTATGTCCGTCTGTCTGTTACACTTTAAACTTAAACCGCTGAACCGATTTAGATGAAATTTGGTAGGGATATAGTTGTAGTCGCAAAGAAGGATATAGGATACTTTTTATCCCGGAAATCATACTTTTATGGGGTTTAAGTGTGCATAGAAGGGATACAACTAGATAAAGCGCCACAAATTAAAGAATATTATACTAATGCGACGACTGAGTTCTACGCAGACGAAGTCGCGGGCAAAAGCTAGTATTTTACTAGTGTTAATTGTCACTTCGGGCGACATGCCGCCATATATTATAATGACTCACGAAAGTTTAAATTCAAGCATTTAAGTTAAGTACGCTTCTGCCTAAACTAATATCGTACGTATAATACTAAAAATAAACTTGTTCATTTCCTTAGCAACAAGGTAATTAAGCCTCGTATTCCTTTGTTACACTGCTAAACACGCGTAGAAGACCTGGCTTCAGCAAAACATCACAGGAATATTGTTCCAGAGACTTATTATGGAATTTCGCGAAGTAACGCCGGATTCCATTCCCGTTTCAAAGGAATTTAAAGTTGATCTCAAATATCATTCTCCATACTACTTAGATCAACGTTATATACATACGTTTATTAACCTTAGGTATTCAAATTAACGTAGAGCCTTCCAAACAGAAACAGCCGCGTAGGTACTACACCTAGAGTATATAAAACTAATAATTGACAATATTTCATAATTTCCAAAAGTCTTAATTCGAAAACCATTTCGGCAAAAACGTGTGAAGTACACAAAAAACATTTTTTTTAATTTTTTTCTCCGTTAATTTTGGAAAAAATCGCAAATTACTGTAAACCGTAAGTTGACGTCATCTTCCTCGCTGTATTCAGGGAGAACTTAGTACAGAGTACAGACAATCGCTGCTCTGAAGTGGCTCTGGATTCTTGTTGGGAAGATGACGTCATATTTTACTTACGCCCTTTTGGAATGACCTAATTTTCAACGTGTTTTTTTTGTATGAAATAATGAGTTAAATTGAAAAAGAAAAAATACGGGTGGCTTACATTTTTACGTATTTTCTAACTAGTTCATAAAATAAAGTAGTTAAAAATATGAAATGTTGTCAATTGTTAACCAAGGGTTGTTCCGTATTTTTTTTATAATCTTTATGCTTGTTCGTCATATTAATCTGAGAAAATTAATTTAATCAGGGGAAATAATTCAGATAGTTTTGAAAATTGGTACAGTTATACCTTACGGTATCCAGATAAACATACTAAAAATCCCCAAGGGTGGGGGTTGTGCTGGGGGTTTAGAGGGGGATGAAAGGTACATTTTTTAGTATTTCGTAAAAAACTCGTAAACGGTGGTAGCCCATAGCAAAAAATGTTCTGAGACATAAGTATTCTACATAGAATTATCTACAATAAAGGTTCTGCACACTTTTTCTACTTTAAATTTCAGTATAATAGGATTAAATTGATAACGAACTTAATTAAAAATGGCAGTATTACATAAGTAAAAATAAAAATAAAATCTACGAGTATATACATGTTATTGAACTACGTCCGGCTCAGCCCTGGTCCAAAAGTGCCAAGGACGCTGGCTGCGTTGCCTCGCTGTATAGCGACAGATATTTGTTGGACCAGGTAACAACCGGAACGTGGGTCACAGCCCCTGTCCGTCATGCGCCTCCCTACATTTTTAATAAGGTTTTTTTCTAGGATTAATATTTAATGATTAATATTTAATGAGATTTTAAAGGGGGAATGTTAAATTTTATGATAATGTAAGTGGCGTCGCATTCCTTTGTTTTGCAATATTTCTAAAAACAATAAATACAACATGTATGCACTCGACAAGTTCTACTCAACGATACCCCACTCGACGGGGTAGGCCTATTTTTTTTTTTCGCGCCCCCCTTTAGCTGTATGGGAGCAACGCTTATAAAACATGCAAAAATATTTTTGGACAATTTGTATAGCTTTGGGTCAACACGATGCATAAACTGTGAAAGTTTGAAGACTATTGCTCCAACCGTTGCCTTTTAAGAGGGGCTCTATGGGATAATTCTATTGTTTTTATTCGCACTCTCCTTTGGCTAAAATGAAGCCACTATTAAAAAGTAACGGATAGAGCTATAGTCTTCAAATTTTCACACTTTAAGCATCATGTTGACCCAAAGCTATACAAATTACCCAAAAATATTTTAATAGGTTCATGAAATTAACTCTGTATAACTTTGGCAAGGCATCGACGGCCCGCAATACTACGGCCCACATCATTGGCGAGATTATTAAAGTTAGTAAAGCCACTTAATTATTTTATTAAATTAAATTGTAGGTATTAATTACCTATATATACTGAAATCACTGAATGATGGAATCAGACCATATTTCGTTATACAAAGAGGAGGAGAACACATAAGTTGACACATCCATACATCTCCTCATACAAGCTCGTCGGTTGCAGGAACTACAAAGTTGGCCTTTTTTTAGTATCGCAGAATTTTGATCAAGATACCCTCGTCTTGGTCGCCCGACCCTTCCTTCTAACTCCTGATAATAAATCTTCTCGGATTCTCGGATTCCCCAATACAATTCTTATTTTCAGTGTAGATATTATGATCACTTCACATAAAATGCACTTGACAAAGTCAATTTCCTTATAATGAAGATATCATAAAATATCAGTACAAATATCACAACATTAAACTACATGCATTTTTAAAAAGAAAAATTCCTATATTATATCAAGGTAACTCGAGCTATATGTATGTATCTTAATGTTCGCAGAATCATGTATACACATATCATAGTCTAGTAAATAGGGATGACGACACTATAAAAGAAAATCAATAAATCCAAATTTTCTACATAAAGGCTCAAATTCTCAATCGAATGGCGAAAAAAGTAATTCAAAAAAATAAACAATTACGTAATTATAAGTCCTCAAAGTGTTAAGAGTGGGTATGTTCTGTCCCTTTTCCGCAAAACGCACCTTTGTATTGAACGATCGTCATTTACTATGGCGCTACTTAACAGTGACGTCACGGTTAGGTAGCACTTTCTCTCTCTAACTACGAACATTCTAACCGTTGTAGCTTCGTTATTTTTTGAGATATTTGAATAGGATTTTCACTATTTGGCATAGTTTTATGTCTTCTTTCTATTGAAGTTATAAATTTTTTTGAGTCGACATCCCTATTTTAAGTTATAACTATTGGCAATTCTATGCAATATACAAATGTATGACAATTCTATATACCTTCGCGTTCCTTTAAAAAGAGAGGTAGATATTACTTACAGAAACCAATCATTTCAAAAATTAAAGGACGCAATTAGAAACTCCTAATAAACACTGATCGCGAAGTTTTTAATATTGCAAAATTTTCTGTATGGAAAGTTGAACTTATATTTTACTAGTTATTGTCCGCGACTTCATTCGCATGGAACTCGTTCGTCGCGATAGAATTTAAGTTATTGCTATTAACTTATTTCAGGCGCTTACCTAGTCATCGCTCTTTCATACTAAACTTCCACCCCCTTAAGTTGCCCTTAAGGGATGATTTCGGGAATAAAAAGTATCCTATGTCCTTCCCCGGGACTCTATCTCCATACCAAATTTAATGTAACTCGGTTTAGCGGTTTAAGCGTGAACAGACAGACAGATACACTTTCGCATTTATAATATTAGTATGGATTGGCGCGTTGCGAACATTGGCAATCCTATACCTACATATAATTTACCAGTGTATGGTAAAATAAAGATTGTATTTTCTAACAGAAAAAAGGTCAGAAACAAAATACTTTTTGATGTCACTTCATACCGAAATTACCCGTGTGTGCGTGCAAGAGCTACCTAACGTGTAAAAATAAACATAATGGCGCTACCGCACTTCGCTATGCGTATTCACGTTGCGTATTAGCCTCCCTTACTATTGCGATATTATAGAAAGAGATGCAACACGAATATTTGCACACGCATAGCGAAGTGTGGTGGCGACATAAAAGGGGAAGAGGTTGCAATGTTTTCCTGCCTTTGCAATATATTTACTTTGTGCCCATTTCACGAAATACTCATTGTTAGGTAAGTATGTGACACTGTGAGTAGAGTCTTATGTTATTTAGCAAAAGGTCCAATTTGGCTTGCCTGTTTCTTTATTAAGCTTAAATTGAGGGTCAGTGAAAAATTATAAGCGTTTCCTTTTCCTTTATGTTATTTTGGTTGGAAATATATACTCATAATTAGAAAAAGAAACAAATTGTTAACATAACAATAGGCAAATAAACTGAGATGCCAATTAAGTAAACAACTCCTTATTATTGGGTTCCACACAATAGAATTTTAGCTAAAAAGTTAACGGTTTCGGTTCCCATTTTACGGTACTTAAGAGAACAAACAAAGCCTTCGGCTCTAGTTTGACGTGTTTTGTTCAACGGAACCCTAACTAGTAATGTATTTTAACAAGATGAAAAGTACCTATATAACTTTGTATCACGTGGAACCAAAGTACGTAATTCTGAAAGCGATCCCACCCCGCATAAATTAACTAAGATATCTTCGAAATGTTAAATTGATTACATTAATTTGTATTCAACGGAGAAACCACACTCACTACTTGAGGAAACTCCGAAAACATTTCTGTGAACAGCTATGGCAAAAGTTAGACAGAAAATAATATTGACAAATATAAATAAAAGGGATATTAATAAATACGCGTCCAAGCCCTGTCAGCGTAGTTTGTAGCCTAGGGTAGTAAGTACGTTGCCCAACGATCGATATTAGGAGCTAAGGAATGTTCAGTGAGGTCAGTTTATTGGCTTTAATTTAAGTGATTTCTAACGAATTTCCTTCTGAGGTAGAAATACTAGAAATGTTGTTAGACTGTTTCTTATTATGAACAACTATTCCTTTTGCGATATCAAGACGTTCCATAGCTTTTTTGACTTTATAGAGTTATAGTAAAGTAGGACTATATTCGCAAAGTTACTATTATTGAGACTATTTATGAAATTGGTATCCGATTGTGCCGAATTTTGATCCTTAAGTATAAACGCTTAAAAAATGTGCAAACACAATGTGTGTAAACAGGTTGCAAAATATGTTACAGTTATCGAAGTTTAAGCATCGTGTTGACCCACATCTAAAACATTTTCAAAAAATATTTTAAATGCTTATAAGAAGGGGGCTCCCAAACAGCTAAAAAAATGACCTACCCCATCGAGTGGGGTATCGTTATTTAGAATTCGTTGAGTGCATAATAAAAAAACCGACTTCCATTGAAGTCCGACCATTGTCGGCCGGTGAAAGATTATTATACCTACTTAGATGGTGCACTTTTAAATTCCATACAATGAAATAATAGTAGTTTATGCAACTGGTACATAATGCCTAATTAAATTCATTACTTTATCTACACACATATTATAAGTACTCTAAGATGGGTTCAGAAGCCGAAGGCAATTATATTTCGCTGCACAGCCTCTCATGATAATAACTTGTAGTATGCGTAGCATTCTGCATCAGTACTTCCACAATATTTTAGAGCTAAAAACAGATGAAAAATTTCCCGGTATCCGAACCGAACCCAGCCACTGCCATCTGGCGGCACGGCTGCAACCTGTCATTGTGTTCTTTGTGCATCAGTCAAGCAAGACCGTATTTCATATACTTAAATTATTAAAATTAACAATAGACAGTATTTCAGTGATAATTAGTAGTATTCGTTTATTAAAACGATTACGGGAAGAAGTGTTGTGTTCGGTTCGAAGATAAAGTTGCGTTTTTTGTGTTCTTTTACACGTTCGTTTTCAGATAGACACGACGCGACGCCATGGCGGACAGTACTTGTGTATGAACAAGTAAAATCCAATATGTAATGTCGCCGATTCAAATAATCGGTCGAAGATGCTTACATAATGAACGACATATGCATATTTGCATAACGCTACAAGAGGACAATACGAAAGAAGAAAGATTGCAGTCAAATGATGATTCCTGATTGTTGAATGCTGATTTACTTGGCCTTATGCGAATCCTGCTCGGCACTGTGGAGTGTTAAAGATGGACACGTCTCTTTGCCGGCTGCCTATGACGATTGTGGTGTTACTGTTATGGGTACACTCTTTTGTCGCAGCGATCAGTAATTGTGGCGTATTACCATGGATACGCTCTCTTACATACAGCAGTGAGTAAACTGGATATTCGCATTACAACTGCGGTGTGCTAAATATGGGCACACTCTTTTGTACAAGCAAGCAAGCTTTGTCTTTGTTTTGGCAAGTGCGACAAGTAACTCGGATACTTTCTCCGACATACAGCGGTAAGTTTTACTTGCTGGGCAGTGGGCATTGTGGTATGCTAAGTTGGGTATTCTCCTTGCCCTCTAATTGCCGCCGGCCGCATATTACAAATCTTCTGTTATAGATTTGTATTGGTAAGCAAATATAAGTGCATTCTTGCGGCGCAAACATTAATTCAGTAACATGGAGTGTATGTTGACAGATATATTATGTTTTGCACTTCAATACAAATACTGTTTTTTATCTTCAACAACTGGCAGCTGTGTGTATTTCCTGTAAATACCTGATTTTTGCGAGTTCTGTGATGAGGCTTTCTTGGGCCCATTCTTTACTCATTGCATATTGCACGCTATTGCAGTTTAAATCAACAGCGCCTAAGATTTAGCATTGACATTGCTATAATGATGACAAATGTTGAAAAAGAGAGTGACGCCTTGTTTAAGGGCTGTGGCTACCCTTGGCTTATACAGTAATTACTAAATATAAGTGTTGTATGGTATTTCTCCTTACCATCTGGCAGTGTACTGCTGTTAGTACAACTTATATGCAACATTTTGTCAGTATACACCTGGTTTGGTAGTACAACTGCTCCGGGCCCATCAATTATTCATATTGTGACCTCGGAAAGCTCGGATATTACCTGATATGGTTTTAGTGTTTTGCTCACCTTAAATCACCCTTACATATATTCACTATATTTACAGCCAATCAATTTTAAATAAGAATTTTCTTCCTGCAAGGACAATATGATTGTTTACATCCAGCTCAAGCCGACACAGGAGATACAATTGGCTTCATGGATAAGTATATTAAAATGGAATTAAGGAATGCCCTGACTCATCAATTGCCACCGGAGTGCCGCCTAATTAACTTTATGTGTTGTGAGTATATCAGTAATGACAATCTTATCTGGATGTTTAATACATATGCACTGATAAAAAGAGTGGAGAAAAGATATGTCAATGACTCATATGTCAGAATCTTGAAGATATGTCAATAATGTGTTATAATCAGTAACACTGTAATCACAGTTTAATGAACAGACATTTGACATTACACTAGCAGTCATAAAGAAAACAGGATTATATATATCTATTGGTAAATATCATTACTTCTTTTACCAAGAGCATAACTGACACATTCCTATTCCTTGAGAAATAGTTTATATAGACCTATGTCAAATTTTTTCTGGAATGACTTAATGAGTCTCCAACAATAAGTACATACAAGGCTATTGATAATATCGTAATGTACTTAAGCCTATTCATATTAATTTATATTGGTATTTTCTAATGGCTACTTGTGCGGTGACTTTGGAATGGACCAGCCATTTAAAATTTTGCATACCTTGAGGCCTACTTGCAAAAATAATAATTGATTCTGATTTGTACCAGTTAATTAAGCCTTGTTACACACAGGTTTATAGACACAAGTGGTTGTAAATGTCTATTAAAGGTATCTAATCTTAGAGATGACTATGATTTGAGGAGGAAGACATATTTGTTCTTTCATCATCATCAGTATATATACCCCCCACTCACAAGGCACAAGCCTCCTTTCACTATTGAGTGCGAGAATGAGAATGTTTTTTCCATATCTGCCCCTTATGAGATATCTAATGTAGGTAATGTTACATGTCTTATGACAACATTACTCACCTTAGCAGTGATCTATTGGTCATGCACCTAAAGTATGTATACAATTACTATCTCACTGCACATTAAAATATATTAATATCTTAATTAGTTGCGCTAAGAAATCAATCTGATTTTTAAATAATGAATAAATAAAATAAATAAATATTCATGGACAGCCTAGGTACATAAATCAGGGTCCCATACAGGAAAACCTTGTGCTGTGGGTGCTGAGCAGGGATATACAAAATGGTATATATGTTTCTGATTTTCCATTGCGTGAATTCAAAGAGTAGTCTCAAGCTAAATATGGAATAGATTTTTAATCAAGATCTGTTCGGTTATAAAGATGTGATAAAACGATATATACAAGTGTGTAATAGGAATTAAAGATTACATGTGATTATATGTGATATACGCAGTTATATCTATATAGAAATGTAAGTAAATTCTTATATGGAGGTTAGCAACCCCTTTTGGAATATTATGAGTTACCATGTTTACTTGCTCCTCATTAGTGGCGGAGCATCCATACAACTCGATTTCCGCCAGCTTGCCTAATTTTCAACCAGTGCAGTTCTGCTACTATGGCTCGTGAGCAATGAGAAAGGCAAGTTATTCCTGCCTTCACTAAGATTATTTTTGACGCGCTGCCACTGCTCCTCATACCTAATGTCTTTTGAGTTTACATTTTGCCTTACCTGATATGTATGTAAGGAATATTACCACATTGGTCTTATAATGAAGGTTAATGTTAATCTAAGCCTCACTTCTGGGAATTAATTAGAAGACTCATCTACAGATTGTATGTTAACAAATTTTCTTTATTTATCTCAAGATTAAGATATTTTGAAGTATGTTACGTTTCCAAATATAGGTACATATTTGGATATGCGAATGCAACAATTACGAGTAATGAGGCATTAATGGAAAAGTCATGAGGAACTTCAGATGCAAGCTTTATCTTAGATGCTATCATAGTCACGATATATTTATAGCATACATGCGTCTACTTGCCTAAGACCACTCTTACCAATAAGTACTTTGGGTATTTAGAGAGAGTACTTACAGATGCATAGTGAGACAAAACGTAGTTTAAATTTATGCCATTAATAAGATGTTGATAAGCGTGTTTGTCCTGTTATCTGTTATGTTATAAAGGAAGCACCTTGCTCACAGAGCTTTTGGGCTTCATCTCTCCATTGCTGCGTCTGACGGTCAGACGTAAGTATTGCTAGAGTCGACGATAACACCACGATGCTTCAAATAAGAGGCTGCGCTGGTAGCCTGGTTAAAGGAGGGTATTTTGGAAGTATTAGTAATCACCTAATTTGATCAGATTGTGATAGCTCCCCGATATTTTTATTAATAACTTTACATCGGTCACACTATTAATACCTATACTTTATTTTTATTGTAAGATGAAAGAATAAGACCAAGCCCGTAAGGAGCTTGGTAGTATGAGGATTAGTTTTCCAACCTTCTCCTTAGTAAAGTGTGACTCATGATATTTCTCGTGAATCAATTTCATTATTCTCAGTGGCTTTCCCTAGCCCACGTAGTGTACATATGTGCAAAATATTACATCTGATAAGCGGCGAGTGGCGCTCGGCGCTGCCGGCGCCCTCTAGGATAGCTGCGCCAGCGTTAAGCCGCCTCTAATAACATACCTAACCATCGTTTTGCCTTATGATTATTTAAGAACCTGTTCCCCATGAAGCTCATTAATTTCAAATAATAAGACTCCTGAAGTGGCACTAATGCATATATAAGTCACTGATATGATCGATATCTATTTAAGTTCTCATATCATAGTGAACATAGGTTAATGTTGGACTTCGAAGTTCATTTTATATCTGGTAGATATGTATACCTAAATAGATATTACCTACCTGACAGTGTATTCTTTAAGGTTTATTTATAGCCTGTTATCCCGTTACAGGATGAGCATTTAGCTTATTATTTTTCGTAGATACTTAAGTCGGCTCTCAGACGATTATCCTAGGATAAAATTTGCTCGCAGCGGAAGTTGTATCGATATTTCCTTAATTTAGATATACCGCTGTTTAGTTACAGTCAGAGCGTTCACTATCGCTTAATCTTGGAACACTAGTAATATTTGGTGGCTTCGTATTAAATGAATAACATATTTATGAGTATTGATGTTAAAGTAATAGCATAAATTACAAGATTATTATTATTTGTATAACGGAGAAGATCCTTACTTAGATTATATAAGGTGGTAAGGGATCAGCTAGCGCCACCTAAGATTTCTTTCTTTCTGTTAATCTATCCTTTATTTAAGGATACCCAAGCCTCAATTTGTACGTTTACAAATGTGTCTGTGTATCGAACTATGATAATATTTGAGTTTTATGTACATTAGTAACTACTTAGTAATCGATAACAAATTAACGATTAGTTACAAAAGAACATTCTAAAATTGATGCGGAATCATTTGGAGGTCTCCACGATATTTGGCACCCTCGTTGATATTTTAATATTAATTTAATTTTTTTGTTAATATGGCACTTGTACGAAGACCCAGTTCTGTTCTAGAGCTTACCAAATAATATTTCAAGAGTATGTTCATGATCGACCTTACCCAGCGACATACAATCGTCGCTAAGCGCCACCTCGTGATCTCGATGGGCTACTAGCAACTAGTTTGCTAGATGTTAAATCGGGTAATGATTGCAAAGCCAGAAATTAACTTTGATATTTTCTCTGAACATCTACAAGTTATTATCATGAGAGGCTGTGCAGCGAAATATAATTAGAAATTAAACGAACTTACCTGTAAGTGAAGTTCTATTTTAATTATATGAGCTGCACAGCCTCGAAATGATAAACCCACCCGCCTCATTACCCATGTATCTACATATAAGTCATGAGACTGCGCAAGGAATTCCATCAAAGTTTCTTTGGACAATATTAATTGTGTCTGACTTTGCGGTGTCATTACCGGAGGGTGTGAAGTCACACCTATTTGATAGATACTCTAAACTAAATGACAGGTTGCAGCCGTGCCGCCAGATGGCAGTGGCTGGGTTCGGTTCGGATACCGGGAAATTTTTCATCTGTTTTTAGCTCTAAAATATTGTGGAAGTACTGATGCAGAATGCTACGCATACTACAAGTTATTATCATTTCGAGGCTGTGCAGCTCATATAATTAAAATAGAACTTCACTTACAGGTAAGTTCGTTTAATTTCTAATTAAATGACCTACATTGCTACCAGTGCTACCGGTTACATATTTATAGTAATAATCGGTTTTATAACTTTATTTTATTAAACGGTTAAAACTCACGTATTAATTGTCACTTCGGGCGACATGTTTCGGACTCGTCGTCATGTTTCGAGTTCGAAACATGTCGCCCGAAGTGACAATTAATACGTGAGTTTTAACCGTTTAGTAAAATTAAGTTATAACATGTCTCACGAAAGTTTAAATTCAACCGGTTTTATATAAAATTTTAAATCGTTACACGTCAAAATCGAGTATGCTGATTTTTCGCAAAAAAAAGTTTTTTAACTTAAAAGTGAAAATAAATATAAAATTTGAAATCTTTATCCCCGAATTAGTCGAAATCGAGTATAAAGACGATTTTTCGAAAAAAAATGTATTTCACTTAAGAGGATAATATCATGTCTCATAATACTAGTGTGTCTGTGAGGTAGACCTCGTAAGCATTTTTAGGGTTCCGTACCCGGAGGTTCAAAACGGAACCCTATTGCTGTCACTCACGCGTCCGTCTGTCCGTCGTCTGTCACACATGTTTACAGACAAACGGTTGGAGCTACAGTCTCAATAATTAGGCTTATAAGCATCTAGGTGGCCCAAAGCCATACAAATAGTCATAACTTATTTTTAAATATTTTAAGGGGGGGGCTCTCATGGCTCCCATGTGTATAATGTGTATGTACACTCGACTGTACTTGTTGTGAATTTCATTCTAGTGATAGATTTCAAAGTAGTCCAAAAGTGACAAACGTTCACTTTCTTCGACTGTACTTAAACTGTCTACTGGAAGTTTTTGTTCCTAACAGCTCAGCGTATCTGGAAACAAAAACAATGATATTAAACTGGAATGCCAAGCAAGTGTCTAATTGTTCCCATTTAGAGTGCCCCTGGTGAGGAAAGGCCTTTGTCAGTCCGACCCAGGTCGGGCCTAGCTGAGTTTCTTGCTGGACTCTTCTCAGCTAGGCTAGGTTTAGTGAATCAGCGACAAAACTCCCAGTAGCTTGATTCCACTGACACACTTCAGTTCGGTTGAAACCGCTCAACCAAGCTCACTGGAGCGCAAACTCTCAGAGTATTCCATACTGCCTTAGCACTTGACATGCAGCCCGTGTGTCCTTGTCTATTCCAATTCCAATTTAACCGAACTCAGTATTCACGCTTCGGCGAACTCAGTACCTCGCGAAGTTGTTATGAACCTCTGCTTGTGCTAACTTTTATTAAATATCTCAAGGTGGTCCGTAAGTTCGTGACACAAATGAATATAAATCATTAAGTGTTTCGAACATCTTTGTAAATCGTTGTCGAATATGATGTGTCAATTATATAATCTCGTGATATCAAAGGTATTAAAAATGTGAAAGAATCCTAATAAATGTGCAGTAACGAAAGGTAATTTATCAACAAAATGTCATTATTCGCTTGCCCTTTTCCCATTTACGATGATTCACAGTAGACCGTTCCGTGTCCGGGCCGGCCCGTTTTCTATTTTACAGGACGCGCGACGGCCGTCGATTTCTTGTACTAGAAACTGTCTAGCGTGAATCATCCTTAAGTTGGGGTCGGCGCGTGTTTTTTCGCCCATGCCTCTCTCTCGCCCGTCGTCTCGTTACTCAAATCCTTCCTCTCCATATCATCCCTCACGCAGTCTATCCACCTTTTCCTTCCTTGGCCTACCCCTTCTCTTACATTCCTCCACCTTCTTATTACATCACTAGTTTCCCTTTATTTTATTTTACTTTTGTACCTAACTGTGGCTTTATAGGCCGAGCCCATAGGAGTGCGCGGTTAGAGAGTGGTCTGGGGAAAATCCAGGAGAATCCCCCGACTCAACCACGCGGGCGGTTTAAATACTAGAATACTCTAAGAGTTTGCTCCAGTGAGATTGGTTGAGCGACTTCAAGTCATGTACCTATATTTGTTGCAGACAAAAACGTGTCGGATCACAGCCGCAACAGCCGCATCCAGCTGCGCCGCTCGGACAGGCGGCCGCTGGCGCGCGCGCGCCGGCGCACGCTGCGCATGACCGTCACTATAGTGGCCGTGTTCGCGTGCTGCTGGCTGCCCTACGCCACCATGACTCTATGGTAGGACTTTAACTCCCTCGTACGGTCGGCCTTACATGGGGCTTAACCTTTGTACCGTGTCGGTTTAATCTCATATTTAAGCCGTCATACTCAATGTCCAACGGTTGAAAGCGACAAAGTCCCTAAGTGTTCAGCTAGGTACTTATGAGGCCGACTGTACGGATATCGTCATAAAAGTTTTATGGCGAACGATGTTATTAGCGAGCATGTAGGTATAGGTATAAAGTGCGCCAGAAACGACGTACGACTTTATAGTTTGTTGGGCCTCGAATGTCTCTCGTCTATCGAAAATATGAAGGGATCCATAGGGAATTGACGCTAAGGAGGCACTGGTGCGTTCCGTTGGAGATCCCAGAGCCGTCCGAAATGCGTCGAGGAATGCCATCGGGGCGTTTTTATTGTGTTTAATCGGTGCGAGTCTGACATAAACTTCTCGTTCCGCCGTGCCTGCACTCTCAGTCCTCTTGCATGTGTTTGGTGTATATAATCCAAGTTTGACATTATACTAAACCAACGACCGTGTACTCCAACGGAGCCCCGTTCAATCTTTACCTCAAAAATTATCCTCAATTCGCCTCCTAGATTGGGCCTCCTAGAAAAGGGGGGCGCGAAAAAAAAAATTGACCTACCCTATCGAGTGGGATATCGTTATTTAGAACTCGTTGAGTGCATAAATACTGTATTTTTTTATTTTTAAGAATATTGAGAAACAAAGGACTGAGACCCACCCATGAGGCCACTTAAAGGTAACATTCACCCCTTTAAAATCTCATCAAATATTTATCCTAGCGAAAAAGTGCGTAGAACCTTTCTTGTAGAGAATTGTATGTAGATTACTCTTGTCTAAGAACATTTTTAGCTATCGGCCACCGTTTAAGAGTTTTATACGAAAAACTAAAAAATGACCTAAAAATTACCTTTACACCCCCCTCTACCCCTTATCTCCACCCCCATCCCCCAGGAATTTTAGTATGTTGTTGAGAACATATTTATCTACAAGTATGCCAAAATTTGCTTATACACGAATTATTTCCGCCAATTTTGGCAGTTAATTGACTTCTTTGCTTGAATCAATAACCCAAATTGGCATTTCCTTCTAACGTATTCGCCAATCAATCACTGTGATTGAAGGCATTATAAGTCACTGCCTCGCTGAAGGTTTCCTTGGTTTTTTTTAAATATTGCCTATAAGCCATGCCAACAACAGTTTTGCATCACGAGCTATAACTCTATAAGTCTTACTCATACCCTTGATAAGAGTAATTGACTGATTACTGTAGTACTTAATAAGAAACCGAAAAAGACTATAGGTACTCATACTACACATGCATACCTAAATACTATACAAAGTGTGCATCTGAAATATATACTCGACGGTCGACGACGAGTGTCTCATTCCTTTGTTTTTCAATATTCTTAAAAATAAAAAATACAGTATTTATGTACAGTCAAGGGCATAAATATGTATACATTTTGGACCTTATTTCAATGGAATAAGGTGAAAAAGTGTATACATATTGGTGCCCTTGACTGTACTCAACGAGTTCTAAATAACGATACCCCACTCGATGGGGTAGGTCAAATTTTTTTTCGTGTGTAGATTTAGGTCAACTCGATGCTAAACTGTGAAAATTTGAATCCATCCATCCATTGTTATTTAAACTAAAAAAAAAATACCTTTACACCCAAATCCCATACGTTTTGTCACTCAATGGAAAAAAATTGTGGGCACTGTAGGAAATCGTGCATATATTGTTCAGAATCAGGAGCTCTTCCAACCTACCAATTTTCATGCAATTCTAAAAAAAACTACAACGCCAAAAAAAGTGGCCTCAAAATATGCCTAACTTTAAGTACATTAAAGTTACATGCTCACTCTGCTGAAGGGCGACGGGTGCGGCATATAGCGCGTATTCAATTTTCTTATTACATCATACCTACTGTATGCCATATATTAAACAAATGCAACCAAGCGCCTGATGTAAACGACCACAAATACTAAAATATACTATCTTAGAATAAATTGAATATATTTCTTAGAATAAATTGAATATATTTGACGCTTGTTTACTGTCCTAAACGAGGCTCCAGATCCTGTTATTGTACCACTTGCTATACTTAACTAACCTTCAGTACTAGCAACGATAAAATAGTATGCGTACCTTACTATGAATTACTTTGGCCTATATGACATTTTAGAAATGTGTGGCAAGTGTGGCAACTTGTAATCCGATTCCCGTCCCTTCGCAAGTAGTCTGGATGGATTAGGCCTAAGATAGTCCTCATTCTTAAAGGATCCTACGCTCATGCAACAGATGTTACGATTGTTACGAAAGCCTACCGGAAACTTCTTATTTACGCCATGTCATCTTAAATCTTCGTAGAACTGCTTAGAATTATTTAGGTTTTTTTTTTTTTTTTTTTTTTAAATCTTTATTTAACAAAAAAAAAGGGGGTTTTGTCACACAGTGACTATGCCACCCCCATTGAGATCTTTATACATAAGTAGTACAAACTAACAGGTAAGTATAATATAATATATTTTATGGCAGTACTTTCAAGTACATTTTGCACAACATCCTGGCCTCGTCAGATAACGGCGAAGCCAGGATGCCGTTGCAACTACCTACATTTCGAGATCCCAGGTATGCCATTTCTTGACGTTGGGCCTCGGTTCGAACACACTCCGTCAACACATGTTGGACATCTTCCACTATATCACATTCGGAGCAGTTTGGTGTACCAGAAATACCCATTAAGAATTTAAACTTGTTCGACGGAATGTGTCCGGAGCGAAGTCTCATGAGTGCTACAACTTCTTTCCTACTGAGATATTTGTCAAACCATGGGAACTGAGGAGGCTGACACTGAATGGTCTGATACCAGATTCCTTTTGTAAGGGAGCGTTCATCAAAATATTCTCTCCACGTGTTTCTGCAACTAATTTTCACCTTGCCTAATATCTCACTGTGTAATGGTAAACACTCATATGGAATCCCGTCGGTTATGGCCAATTTAGCCGCTCGGTCTGCCTCCTCATTGCCCATGATCCCGATATGTGAGGGTATCCATTGTATGATCACCTCCTTATCTAGTGCTCGTAGTTTGTAGATGGTTTCTAAGATATTATAGGCTATCGGATGCCCTCGACTACTCGAGGGTAACCGAGCCAAATGGGAAAGGGCACTTTTAGCGTCTGACAAAATTACATATTTGTTGTGATTTACGGATTCAATGTATGATAGCGCTTCGGCTATGGCGATTAGTTCGCAGTGCATTATGGAAATGTCCGCTTGAATCTTAAACCCTCCGCTAATGCCAATCTGCTGGTCATAAAAGGCCGCCCCACATCCATCCCTCTCCTTAGACCCATCCGTAAACACTTGGTAAAATGAGCTGTATTTGGTCAAGACACCAGAAACTATTCTATATAATTCTACATTACTAACATATTTTTTTGCAGATTCTAAACCTTCAACAAATATGTTTATATGGCTCGATAGATCGTAACTACTAATCCATTTGTTCAAAGAGTAGGTTGGTAGTTTCGCGTTTGACTGAATGGAGTAGCCTCTATATAGATTAATTGTTTCAACCAGTAAAGGGATTTTTTTCCTTCTCCAGTATGGTTTCTGAGAGGATACATTTAGTTCATCTATGGTCTGTATTGTAACATTATTTTTGAAAGATTTAGCTCTTAAGTAAAATTTGGCAGCTAGATATTTCCTTCGAATTGCGAGCGGCTGAAGGCACAGCTCACTTTCCATGACGTGAATTGGGGAACTTCGTATAAAGCCACCTATCACCCGCATAGCCTGATTCTGTACTTTATCCAGCTTGCATAAGTGGGTTTTAACGCTACAATCGTATAAAAAGCAACCGTAATCTAGTTTACTACGTAAGACTGCTATGTATAGGCGCCTGAGATGTGTAGGATGGATGCCCCATTTAGACCCCGCTAAGACCTTAAACACGTTCAAGAATTTGAGAGTTCTCTCACGAGCTTCGTTTATGTGTCGGCCCCATTTCAAGCTTCTATCCAGCCACATGCCTAAATATTTCACACTATCCACCTGTTGAATTTTATTATTATCTATATATAGATCTACCTGATATTTATTTATATTTCTAGGGTGACCTCTAGTAAAAACACAGACTTTAGTTTTTTTGTGTGATATGCTCAAACCTATTTCTGATACCGCAGTGTTTAGTGTACATAAGGATTCTTGAATGGAGGCAGCAGCATCCATAATATTTTTGCAGCTAGAATAAAGTACAAAATCATCCGCGTACTGAGATACGAAAATATTTCCTATACGTCTACAAATTTCTATAGTGGCTATATTAAACAGTAACGGAGACAGGGGATCCCCTTGAGCTAAACCCATTCCTGTCACTCGCGATAACGATTGTTGGCTAGTTAATTCGATAGTTAATTGGCGCGAATGCAGAAACTCCCACAAATACTTACAGATTAAAGATCCCACTCGAAGGTGATCCAAAATTTCCATCAGACTGATTAAGTTAACATTATTATATGCACTGTCGATATCTACAAAACAGCCTACTGTAGCATATCCGTTTGTGTAACCTGTTTGAATTCTTGATACCAGCCTAGTTAAATTATCCATGCAAGATCGGGATCTTCTGAAGCCTACTGTTTCGTCTGAAAAATGGTTACCATTATTTAGGTTTGAATGAAGAAGCTCGAATGAATACACGAATACATTTTATTTATATCCAAAATAACAGGAGATGGTTATTTTCTCGAACGAAGTGAGGGAAAATAGTTCGAGGGGTAAATATTATTTAGATCAGAGTTATACACTCTACTTTTCACTTCGATTGCGAGAAAATAAATAATCAATGATTATAAATGCCACTGCGAGCATAGGTATGTATAATTTGGCAGCACAGGCAGCTAGTTATTTTTTTTCTAAACTGCATTGACTCATACACTCTTTTTTGCCAGTTATCTACAAGATCGTAAGCAATACGTGAAACTTGCTGGATCTGTGTCTCAACCCTACTTCACCCGTTCTGGGGTAAGTCAGGGCAGTACCCTAGGGTACTGCCCTGACAAAATGAACACGTGACAAAAATTGTGTCGGTCCTAGGACCGACACAATTTTTAATCATGATAAACGATCTGCCGAAGGTCATCAGTAAGGCTCAGTGCTTAATGTTTGCAGATGACATCAAACTATTCCACAATGTTAGGGACGACAATGACCGTTTACAGTTACAAAAAGACATAGACGCTATTGCTGAATGGAGTAAGAATAACAGACTGGATTTTAACACCTCGAAGTGTGTATGCATTTCTTTCAATAAACTCCGTTCACCTATCGCTACTGAGTACACCCTTCATGGAATAGGTACCACTTCAACGGACTGACGAAACACGCGACTTAGGACTGACTCTTGATTCACAACTCGACTTTAGGAATCATATAACTACGACCTGTAAGAGGGTATCTAAAACACTGGGGTTTATAATGAGGATGGCTTCACAATTTCCTACTGTTAAAGTTGCAATTATGCTTTACAATGCCTATGTCCGAAGTAGACTAGAATTTGGTGCTGTAGTATGGGATCCGCATGAAATTAAATATGTCACAATGATAGAGAGAATACAAAAAAAATTCGCCAGATACATGTACAAACGAAAATACGGATACTACCCGTATTTGTACCCATCGCTCTTCGTTTCGGGAATGGTCGGGCTTCACACCCTGGAGACACGGCGCAAGCTACTGCATATAATGCACTACTACCTACCAGTTACTGAACAACAAAGTCGACAACGCGACCGTGCTGGGGCGACTGGGCCTACAGGTGCCACGCGCGAGTGGGCCGGCGGTCGGCGCGGCGGGCGGTGCGGTGGCGGCGCGGCGCCCGCGGCGCTTGTTTGCGGTGCCCGACGTGAGCACCAGGCGCGGAGCGAACGCTCCCACCGCTAGAGCGCGGACCGCGCTAAACAACATAGTGCAAGCCGGAGACATTGATATGTTTGCTGACAGTATCGGTGTATTCTATAGAAAAATATTAGCTTTAATATCTTAGTATGTTGTAAACATCAGGCTGTGGTACTTATCTCTCGTTAAAAAACTGCAAATTAATTTTATTTTGTACATTTTATTATTGTTTAATTTCATTGTGTTTTTGATATTGTGTTATTTTCTAATCTTGCTATGTAACTACCTCGTAAGTGTTTTGGTGTCTAACTGTTAACTTACGTGTGAATAAATAAATTGAATAAATTTAAATTGAAATTGAATACAAACAATAGACACCACAGTGCGTAATATTCATAAATGCTATTGATCTTCCATTGAGTGCTTCAAAGCGTTGCTTTTTTAATTATTATTAAAGAGAAACTACCAAAAATTAACGTTTAGAGAAAATTAATTACTTGTACTTGTGGACGTGTAAAATGGGTAGCGGAACCCCTATAATGTACCTATTGAATTGGTTTTATGGTGGGTAGTATAATTTGCGTCGCCATCGATGTATTCGGAGAAAATGTGGGGTTTTCTCACAGCAGCTATTGGCTTCTTACCGTTTATCCTTTGCTACGCTGAAACAGACCGTAGTAGCCTGCTTATTCTGGCCATTAGGACTTGGAAAAGTTCCGGTATTTACCAAATTTGGACATTTTACGTGTAAGGGTTCATTTGTTAACTGGACGTTCCAAACCGCAGAACAGAGAATAATCGGACTTTTTAATCATAAAAACTCCATCGCGAGATTCGCGAGCTCGGCTAAGACCACAAATCTAATAAACATTTTGGCATATTTCAGTTTCCAGTAAATAAAACCTAATCGTTATAGACCACTTCCAGTGCAACAACGATTCGTTTAATATTGGATGAATTTGACAAACAAAAAAGAATAGTTTTTTTTAATATTCTGTCACACATACTCCTAAGGGGTGCGAATAACATACCAAAAATGCAGCTTTACATCTCGCTTTGCGATTTTAATGTACAATTTCACTGCCCTATCATCGTCTCGTCGATTCGTGATTTGATTTATTGAAGCACCAAAGTGTAAAGTTATTTAGTTTAATTGCCGAAAAAATAAATTTATTGAATAAATTGACAAGAAAAAGAGCCTTAATTAAGTATTGCTTTCCGCTAAACTGTATAACTGTAAAAATTATTTTAGTTTAATTTATTCCCTTTGCAAACAATTATGCTTTGCAATCGTACGTTTAGGTTTTATTTTTTTAATAACACGCTGTCCCTGCGGCTTCCCCCGCGTTGTATAAAATGAAGCGAAAATTGTTAGAGATATTTCCCTGGCATAAATCAATTTAGCTCTTTATAAAAAGCTCTTAACACTTATTATGTTATAGCTTGAGCTTCGGGCCGGACTCAAAAGTTGTTCAACTTTAGATTCATTGGCATTGACGAGAGACATCACCCTGTTATGGATTAGTTTTTGTTGACATTGACTCTGAGAGAGACCTCTATATTAAATTGTTTTTTTTTCCTTTTATATTTAAAACTTATTATTTTTATTTTGACGCTTTGAGACCATGTACATCCCAAAGCACGTTAGAATAGTCATTATTAAGAATATTTTGACGCTCAGAGACCATTTACATCTTTGAGATATTATATTAAATTTTGTTATTCAGACTGAGACCTTATACATCTCTCAATTTTACTATTATTGTAATGTTTGTAATAGATAATTAATATTTTGACATGAAAAATGTATTAAATTCTTATTGATATATTTCTTAAATTGTAAATTAATATTTTCTCATGAAAAATCTATCATATGCTTATATTGTAAGACTTTTTTAAAATTGTACATTAACATTATGACATATGAAAGTGCCCTTGTGGCCTGTTTGCAGAATAAGTGTTTGAATTCTGAATTTTGAATTCTATGTGTCTTAGATTTCTTGATCTTAAGTAGGTTAAGTATTATCATTGTAATAAGCATATTTTTGTGAGAAAATGGCTGACTGTCGAGTTTCTTTCGGCGTTTCTTCTCGGCAGTGGCCTCTGTGAAACGCTAGTAGGGTTTGACTTGTAAAAGTGCCATTGCGGCCTACTTACAGAATAAAGTTCATTTATTTCATTTATTTATTTATTGCATGGTCATGGATTACATTCATTCATTTATTTCATTTATTTAATTCTGAACAATATACATTGTGTTGAATATACATATTATAATTTAAATCAGTTATATAGTAACAATAATTCATTAGATATTTAAAAAAATGTCAACATTATCATACTAGCATAATCAAATATGTTAATACAAATACGTTAATCTAATTTACAGGCCTTCATATTCTACCTCAGAGAGGCGTGCAAGGTGTACTTAGTATCCATTCATTCATTCATTTCAGCGCTTATCTATCCACCATCCAATGTTGAGTGCATGCATGCATCCTCATGCTCACGCTAATTTGCCCTGTTCTGTTTAGGTACGTGGAAACTGCCAATTCTGACAAATCTGTACTATGGCCCTGTATATGTGGTTGTGGTTTCAAAGGCTTTTGTGTTTTGTGAATAAGCCCGACGCCTCAGTGGTCTGCTTTCTACCTACAAGATAAGACTGGGGTTTGGTAATTTCTACTTAATGAGACCATTTGTATGAGTTTGTACCAATATACATATACAACGTAGTTGCTTTTTTTGTTTGAATCCAAATTGTGAATTAACGGTGGCCACTGGGCAAATCATGGCAGTGAAGTATAATGAATTTAAAAGGAAAACTTTCAAAACTAAGTAGACATTGCTAGTTAACGAGTAATAGCCGAACATAAGAAATGTACTTAGAAAAGCAATTTAATTGATTACGACAACACTTTGCATGGTTCACGAAATATAATTTGCACCGATTTGCCATACAAGTTGTTCGAGGAATCGGTGTAAATTATATTTCGTCTAAGTGCTATACAATTTCCATTGATTACTTAGATAATTTTATGTATATTTTTTTAATATCAATAAACTATAAGGACATAATATAATAAAAACATAAAATATATCTAATTAAAATTAACCTACAAACTAAAATCTAATTATAAAACTAACTTAAACTATTAAAAGTAAAAATAAAACTTAAAAATCTAAGAATGGCCCCCGTGGCATGGTGCCAAGAACGCTGGCAGCGTTTCCTCGCTAATTTTATTAGTTGTGTCATAAACATAGTAAATAGAAGTTTGCGAGAGCCCGGATTATTGGACGGGGCCAACGGTAGATACGTTAGTGTATATCCCCGTCAGGTCTTTTGCCGTCTACGGCAGACAGACCTACCCGCTTCAATTCGATTAGGCGAGTACACAAATATTTCGGTGTTTCCTTTTATTATATTAAATTAAGTAGTTACAATTTATTAAAAAAAAAAATAACAAACTTTTATTATTGATGTTGGTATATTGACATTGCCCCGAAATGGTCCCGCCTAAGCATAAAATGGAAGTAGCATGCTGGCCCAGTGCGGATTGGTGACTTCACATACGCCTTTTAATTTCTTCACAGAGCAGCTGTGCCCAATAAATCTGTCGAATTTCTAAATAAAGGAAAAACTTAATAAAAAAACGTCCTCGAGCAGGATTAGAACCTGCGACCTTCTGGCATTCGCGGCGAGTCACTCTAGCCACTGAGCTACGGGAGCAATCGAGTAATCTCCCAAATTCGTCAACCGTTCCCTCCTACAGCGCCTTAAGGGAGCGTACATACAGCGACATCTGCGTAGAAGACTCAGGCTTCTGTAACTGTATTCACGTCTCAACGTTTTTTTTCCTTTATTTCGAAATTTGTAGTTTGCCTTAGCAGCGTTACTGCTTCATACAATCCTGTGGGTCGGCCCAAGTATCGCTGGCAGGTTGTGGTGGAAGCGGACCTGCGTGAACTCGGAGCCGGTGCAAGATGGTGAGAAATTACGCACGACTGAGCAAAGTGGCGTGCTCTTGTGTCGGAGGCCAAGTTTCTTTTAGGGTCGTCGTTGCAGACCAGTTAGTTAATGAAATCTGTCATTGGCAGGTACATGGTTGATCGGGAATCGGCCATGCAGGTGTCGGCGCGGCTGCAGGACCTGTTCTTCCTCATGGCAGTCTCCAACTCCTGCATGGACCCGCTCGTCTACGGGACCTACGCGCTCAACCTGAAGGCAATATTCACCAAGACATTCAAAAAGATCTTCTGCATACACGCCAATAGCAATGAAATTACACGTGAGTTTCAATGTGAATTGACGTAGAACATGAAGAACTGTCTTAAGACAATCCTAGAAATTAATGTTATAAATCAGCGTTTTCACACAAAAATGTACATTTTAGAAATGAATAGAAAAAAACTTTATTCAATGTCGTTTACTTAGGCTAATCGACGAGTACTTAGAAAAATAACAAGTCATATTAGGTACTTACACTTACAAATCGGCTTTGAAATTGTCTCCAATCAGCTTGAATTTAAGTACCTACCTATATCTGAATACTGAGAAAAAAGTAACAGGTATCTCAGTGAAAACGCCCCAATCTGAGAATTTTGTTAGTTATTTAAATCTGCATCAAAATGTGCTGTTCGACGGATTAATAATTTTGACTTTGGTATATGTATATACCTGTACCCTTGCCATGAGTTCAAATCATTTACGCAGTCGCTAGCGAGTACGGTAATGCAAACATTGCAAACTCATGGTAAGGGTACTGAGTAATAGTGACTTTTAATTATTATAAGTACCTCATATGGATGAAGTGCAATAAGATAAGACAAGATAATAATTTTATTTCTGACAAAAGATATAAGTAGGGAGGTAGAAGTTGATACGGGAGTCACGGGCAAAGCTAGTAAACCGTTAATGAATGTTATCATTTCCTTAAAATATTCATGTGCGCAAGACAGGTGACATATTATTTATTCCTATTCGTATAAGTCGTGTTTTTAGTTCACTGGGCTGAACTAGATATCTATTACAGAACCGTATTGAATTTCAATCAGTATTGTGCGCCATAACAAGCTTCGCTATAGTTCCAAAGCCGGCTATTGAATACGGTTCTGCAATAGACCCGGATATTGCTCCATTGATTTTAAAACACAGCTATTCCATCCATGATCATATATTTATAATAGGTAACTATTTTCCAATCAAAGTGAAAAATGATTCTGATGTGATGAATGATTTCAATGATCGGAAAATCGGAATTATAGTTTCGTTAGCGGCCGCTTCCCTTGGTCCAACTAGGTACTTAAAACATCATTTTAATTGACCGAGTTTTATCAAACTAATTCGTTCAAAAAGAAAATTGATAATATCTTAGCCAGAAGACCCACAATTTGACTGTTCAATATCATTGAGCATTCCATGGAAAATATTTTTTAAGCGAAGTACCTATGTGAATATTGTAGATGTAGGCTAACAGTCAATTACATATTCAAACTATTCATGATTGTGGATAGCTTTCATATAATCAGGTCATTGAAATGAGTTTTGTCTTGGAATACTTAGCTATAATATTTGAATGTATCCTATTTGTTTCATGTCAACGAAGGAATGTCTGCGCACGCGACGCTCAAGACAAAGCTGCCGACCAACGACGTCATACAGCCCGCTCCCGTGAGTACACCATAAAATGGTACATTTTGATGCAAGTGCGGAAGGTATGTCATTTTGCACGAGTCCCGAGTTGTCTTGGCCCGAAGGCCTCCAACTTGACTTAACGACTGCTATCACAAACAGCAGCCGGGATGAACGGTATACCGCAGGAGCGCTCAGTTAATAACCACTCAAAGCGGTCACCCATCCAAGAGTTGACATGGGCCAACGTTGCTTTACCTCGCATACCGCACGCGTACGCGGGCCGCTGGACCACGAAGGCTTTTGCTATGATGATGATGAACTATGTAATAATGTATAAAAATACAGCACAAATATAGTTGTTGAAATATAAGCACCGATTCCTCGAACAACTTGTATGGCGAATCGGTGCAGCTTATATTTCGTCAACCATAACACTGAAACCAAGGTTCGCGAGTCCAAATCGAACCCCAACACTTTTATTATCTTTGTAATCCTATGCAGACAGAAGGTCGTTGATATTATAATATCGTCGCCAGAAAGCAATAATGCTGTACCCGGTACGTACGTCAAGTCGGGTTACAGCATTATTGCTTTCTAGCGACGTATTATAATATGCGTGAGTTGGTAATAAGACCTGGACATTATCTTATGCCTTAATAGTTTATTGCCCTATGTCGCCGAGGCAAAAGCTAATTTCCGACTTGAGCTTTCTAGACGTTGTCGTGGTGACGCAACTTATGCGACACATTTTCGGCATGTAAATATAATTCGGGGTAAAAAAGAGAAAAGAGTTACAAACGTTGTCCCGCGTCCTAGTTATTATAAAGAGAAACAAAGAGTAAACCAAAAAACCTCGCGTGATTTCTGGATAAACCCTTAGAAGTATCAGTAAAATATCATTTCAGTAAAATATGCGCTTGCGAAGGGTAAGTATGTGACTAAAAATGGCTCTCTATACACTTACAACCCGTACGATTACTCGCCTGCCAACCCCCATTAAAACCATAATTACCTATGTGAATTGTGACACAAAATATCGAAACAGTTTCAACAGTAACGTAATATAATCACAAGTATCACAAACATAATGGGCTACGAGCATTTGCTATGAGATGGCTATGAGTTAAACAGATGCTAATACGAGTACAAAGGACTACGCCACGCGCTTGCCATAAGCGCTGGACATTTCCATAATGTATGTAGTACCTACATTATTCGTATTAATACTGCACTTGCAAAATTATTATTTATTCGTATGGCAATTCTATTTCAGAAACGTGTGATCTTACAAAATAATGCAGAGTAACACATTCAAAAAGGTATCGTTAGAAGCACGTATTACCAGCCAGCATCTGCTTATATTATGGTAATGAATGTTATCGAAAGCGCGGTTTAAGCTGTGCGACACGTGCTCCACACTCTACCTTTTCTTGAGTGCACTTGATTCTAGGATTCTCCGTAAATGCAAATGTAGAAGACGGTGCTCACATAGGACTGTTATATTCTAAAGAATAAATTTTTTGTAACATTTTGTGGAAATTGTATTTAATCCACACTTGGCTAAATATTTTGTTGAAGTGTTGTTTTTTTTTTTTTCAATACAATTCATTCTATTACCTACACCAATTCAGTTACCCTTCCCTTGTAGATAATAAAATATAGTTCTTAAAATAGTTTATATGTTGCTTGGGTTGCCCTTCGACGCGAAATACAGAAAACGATGTATCCAAACCGTGGGACGAAATTTATTCAAATGTTATGATATAGCTTCCTGGTAACTTAATTTTTGATACTACGAGTTAATGATATAAACCTCGTTTTTATAGAAGAACCCTCTGGCCTATCACGTCTATTTGTCCCAAAGTAGGTCATTGCGTCGGTTAACGACTATCTATTTAGACACGAGTTGGTAAACTGAAGATATTTCTATAAATAATGGCCTTGGCACGTGCACGTGTTTTTGGAGTCTGAATAATAGTACATTACTTAACAAGGGCGGTAAATCAAAGAATGCCTTAGATCGCAGGGCGATAAACATGCGATCTGAGGCTTTCTTTATTACCGCCCGTGTTAAGTACAAAATTTTATGTCACCCCCTGGCCAGGAAGTGGGAATACCCGCCCGCGGAGCGTGCGGTAATTGCCGCTTTATGGCCAGGTGTGACATAATAGTACATTTTGATGCTAGTGCGGAAGGTATGTCATTTTGCACGAGTCCCGGGTTGTCTTGGCCCGAGCCGACGGGCGAGGGACAAGACTCGGGACGAGTGGAAATGACACTTCCGCACGTGTATCAAACGACGTTTTTTAATACAGTTGCGAAAAAATATCAAAAAAACTAAAATAAAGCAGTAATTAAAAGATACAAAACACAATACTTTTACTTGCCATTGTGGGCTTTAAGTACTAACCTGGTCTATCTGGCGTAGTTTACATACAGACATACACTTTATATAACAATCGTATAAATCACACATATCACAAAAATATTATTAAAACAATACGACTCACTACAAAATTAAATCTTGAAATCATGTACAAAGAAGCGGGAATTAAAAAGTCGGTTTAACTTTTAATTGATTGACTTTTTTCAACAGGCCATGGTTGTCAGCATTCAGCCAAATCAAATACTATTTTGGAGGAGATTTTATGTCACATGGTAGTTTAATTAGATGTAAATATTAATCCCATCAAAAACATTACATGTAAAAAGATGCCAGTCTCGCAACACAGTTCTTCTACAACAAAAAAGTAATGATATGTAATGTTAAACCAAGTCGGTTATATTTTAGTCAATAGCACCGGAGGGGTGTCCACAGAACAAGATTTCCACCGACTTGCATCGGCATTACTTTATTTTTTTAAATATATAGACTGACTTGGCCATCGCACACAATGCTTTACTTATACATGTGTATCGCTCAAACTCGCTCAAGCTGCATTCATTTAATTAGGAATATTTTAATCAGCTGACGATTGTTCTTTTGCCATTATGTAGCCGTGCGATGGCCAAGCCATTTTATATATTTAAAAAAATAAAGTAATGCCGATGCAAGTCGGTGGAAATCTTGTTCTGTGGACACCCCTCCGGTGCTATTGACTGAAATATAACCGACTTGGTTTAACATTACATATTATTACTTTTTTGTTGTAGAAGAACTGTGTTGCGAGACTGGCATCTTTTTACATGTAATGTTTTTGATGGGATCTCATCTCTTTTTGTAGGCAGTCCTTCTTTTTTCTTTTCAGGTACGACTTCTTGTAACGAACATTCAAACTGCAAAGTAACTTTGTAATCGCATGTATTTTGTATAGAATTACAAACTTACTTATGCAGTTTCTTCTCGTTTCTTATCAGGGTCACCAGGTACTCCAGATTGTATAGTTTTCCATTTATGTGACCATTAAACCCTAATTCTGTACCAAATTTCAGCTCTCTGAGTTTATGGGAAGTACTAGTTCTATTCTTATGATTATGAGTGTGTGAGTTTCGAAAATGCGAAACTTTGCTTTCGCTTAACTTCGGAACTAAATGACCTACAGACTTGAAATTTTAGATTTTAAGTATGTGATTATAGCTTACTGGATGTCGAAAATTTCTGCGTTCTGGTCTTATCCAGAGGTTCTCAAATAGGGGCCTGAAAATGCGGCGAAATGGTTCCAGTAAAGGATGGTACGGCAGTGTTTGCTTCGCGCTCGACTTGGCGGGGGCACTGCCGTGCCCCCAGATAAATCATTATTTTTCATTTTATAATTAATTTCTATTTGATTTTTAAGTAACTAAATGTATTTTTTGGCGAAAAAAGACAAGCGTTCATTCACATCCGGCGCGACGGTCTTCCATAATACTCAATTAATTAGAGGTCTCGCATAATACTGTTTCCGGTCATTAATTTACTCAATCAGTCAACTTGTTGAATACGGTTTTAGATGTTTTAATATTTGATAACCATTTAACTTGTTTAATATGCCTTTTTAATGTTCTAAATATTATAGAAGGTTACTTTTAATGGCCTTTGCTTTATTAAATAAATAAGTAAAGTGACTGAACCTAAAACCCTTTGGCTTGGGTCAACAATAAATTTAAAAAAGTTGGAAAAGTAAAAAGCTCTAGTGCGCGAAATCCAACTTTGCGCACGATATACAGCTACATAAAGTACCACTTTTTGAGCAACTGTATTAAAATAGTACATTACTTACCAAGGGCGATAAAACAAAGAATGTCTCAGATCGCAGGTATTTTACGCCCGAGCCGAAGGCAAGGGCGATAAATATGCGATCTGAGGCTTTCTTTATTATCGCCCGTGGTGAGTACAAAATTTTATGTCACCCCCTGGCCAGGAAGTGGGTTTTTTCGCGCGCGGAGCGTGCGATAATGGCCACTTTATGACCAGGTGTGACATAAAATTAATTTATGCATTGTTTAAGTCAATGTACTTAGATACCTACCATGTTCTTTGAATAGAGTGCAACCTGAGGTCTCCCGGCGAAAAAAACAAACAAAAGGTTGTTTTTAGGGTTCCGTACCCAAAGGGTAAAACGGGACCCTATTACTAAGACTTCGCTGTCCGTCCGTCTGTCCGTGTCCGTCCGTCTATCCGTCCGTCTGTCCGCCTGTATCTCACCTAGTCACCACCTAGTCAGCAGGCTGTATCTCATGAACCTGAGTCTACATTAAGTAAGCATGACGAAGGCCTCAGACTGTTCTGAATAAAGACATTGCATAGTGTTTGAATATTCTTGTTTTTAATTGCCTTCTCCTTCATAAAAATATTTGGTTATACAGAATAGGGGGGTAAGACGATCATGGGAATCACCTTACCCCTACCATGGGGATCATCTTATACACAGGGGTGTACAAGATGATTACTTCGTAAGGTTTTTAAAAAAGTGAAAATATTTTAATGAAACTGCAATGAATTGATTGTTTTGATTATGAGAATAGTTAGATGGATAAATTTAGTTGTAATTAGCGCCTTGATTTTTGGTTTACAAAGAAAAACATACATTTTACGGTCATTCTCGCTTAAGGGGATCCTCTCGTACTACTTTCCCCTAATAATTGAATCTATGTTTTATTAAGTGTTTCAGTTCTGAGTTGAAGTTCATTCAAACTGAGAACTGAAACACTAACACTTTATCTACTCGTTAAAATACTAAACTGAAACTAGTTTCCGTTAGTTTCCTTCGGTAAATAAATTAGTAAACCGGTAAAAGATTCAATTAACTTCATTCTTATATGTAGTTTTGCGAGTGTACAAAAGCTTCCAAGTAACATCTAGAAAAAAAAACCATTCCAGAACAACACAAAACTAATAGATTTAAAAGCGAAGAGAAGTAAATCGGCGCTAGATTGATTAAACGAGATAGAAGTTCCTAAAATAAAAGTGAAAGGAAAAGTATTTCCACTACCAACTGAAAACGCGGGACGATCCGACACGACCGCGATCCGCTCTCAGTACCCTTACCATGAGTTTGCAATGATTGCATTACCGTACTCGCTAGCGACTGCGTAAACGATTTAGTATGGACAAAAGTACAGCGCCTCTGGCGGTTACGCAATAGAACTAAGAATAACCATACTAGGGTGACACCACCAGTAATGGACAAGGCCCAATGATGTACATTAACTCTTATGTAAAAAAAATAAAAGTCAAAATAAGAGTCATTAATTTTTTATAGAACAATCAATTTAAAACCGTATGATCTTTGAATAAGGGTTGAAGTGTCCATTACTGGTGCTTGTTCTTAAAGTGTCCATAATTGGTGGTGTCGCCCTAAATCGTTAATGCAAACATTGCAAACTCATGGTAAGGGTACTGGGGATCTATAATGGTCGCGCGATAGCGAGATCTACTGTCTGCACTTTCTGATATCACTCGATAGAAAGTGACAGATGCTTTATCATGTCGTTTTTATCACGCTATCGCGCGGCCATAATAGGTATAGGGCCTGTTAAGGCGCGTTTACAAGACCTACATTTTTGACTCTCGCGCTCGCTAGTATACTTGATAATGAGCCCGGAGCCGGACTCATTATAAGCGATAGGAGTGCGCGGTTGATGGTAACCAATAATAATTGATAACCAATAGTTTAGATGTTTGGATGTTTGTTACTCGTCACGCAGAAACGGCTGAACGGATTCTGATCAAACTTGGTATACAACTAGTTTATAGCGTGGATTAAGTTAGTTATATATATATATATATATATATATATATATATATATATTGTAATTCTCATGTGAGAGACTGTCATGATGTCCTTTTGAGATAAAAAAAAAATCCGACATAGTTAACATACTCGTAGAAACAATGGTCATCATCTTCATCATCATATCAGCCGAAAGACGTCCACTGCTGGACATAGGCCTCCCCCAAAGAGTGCCACAATGACCGGTCCTGCGCCACCCGCATCCAGCGGACTCCCGCGACCTTTACCAGGTCATCAGTCCACCTTGTGGGGGGTCTACCCACGCTGCGCCTTCCGGTCCGTGGTCGCCACTCGAGAACCTTTCGGCCCCAACGGCCATCGGTTCTACGTGCAATGTGCCCCGCCCACTGCCACTTAAGTTTAGCGATTCGAAAGGCTATATCGGTTACTTTGGTTCTGCTACGGATGGCCTCATTTCTGATGCGATCACGCAGAGAAACTCCCAGCATAGCCCTCTCCATTGCCCTCTGAGTGACTTTGAGCCTTCTTATGAGGCCCATGGTGAGCGACCACGTTTCCGTACCATATGTCATCACTGGCAACACACACTGGTCAAAGACTCTCGTCTTGAGACACTGCGGAATATTGGACGAAAAGATATGCCGTAGCTTCCCGAACGCTGCCCAGCCGAGTCGGATTCGACGATTGACCTCTTTCTCAAAGTTGGACCTACCTAGCTGGACAGTCTGTCCTAAGTATACATAATCGTCTACAACTTCGAGCGTAAAGCGTCCGATTGTAACGGGAGTTGGTGCTACATGGGCATTTGACATGATCTTCGTCTTATCCATGTTCATCCTTAGACCAACTCGCTCGGAGGCTTTACTGAGGTCATCGAGCATTGTACTTAAATCCTCCATGGTTTCAGCCAAGACTACTATGGAAGAAACAATGGTAACTAACTGTAATTCCACCATTTTATTCACACCACCACCATTTTACCACCATTTTATCATGTCGTTTTTATCACGCTATCGCGCGGCCATAATAGGTATTGGGCCTGTTAAGGCGCTTTTACAAGACCTACATTTTTGACTCTCGCGCATTGATAACCAATAGTTTAGATGTTTGGATGTTTGTTACTCGTCACGCAGAAACGGCTGAACGGATTCTGATCAAACTTGGTATACAACTAGTTTATAGCGTGGATTAAGTTAGTTATATATATATATATATATATATATATATATATATATATATATATATATAGTAATTCTCATGTGAGAGACTGTCATGATGTCCTTTTGAGATAAAAAAAAAAATCCGACATAGTTAACATACTCGTAGAAACAACTAACTGTAATTCCACCATTTTATTTTTTTCTAACTTTGATCGGCCGTATTGCCGTTAATATTAGGTCTACAAATCTGGTCGACCACTTAACTTTTAGGTAATTTAATGCTCTTTAACTTTGTCATACAAATTGGTATACAAAAAGCGCATAGTTTCAGAGATAAAAGCGAATATCTGAAAAAAATCACACGTCATACATAGCTACCTCAGAATCTTCGAGTAGCTGTTTCCCGCGACTTCGTCTGCGTAAACTTCCTAGCTCTTACTAGCGCGTTGAGTTTGGCGCATGTTGAAGCGAGAGGCATTTTGTCATCTTGCTATAGATGAGTATAACTTCAAATTATGTCGTGTTAGTAACACCCTCTGGGTTTTATTTAACGTCTCCCCACAATGTAAATTCATTTTCATCAACTTAATCATATAATCCTTCCTCGGTGTATATTATTAAATATCAGCTTCGTTGTGGATGAACTAAGATTTAGTTAATACCGAACATAGCTCAGCCGTGCCGTACGTAGGTTCACTGCAAATTATATACCTAAGTAGTGTTATATCTTTGACGGATATAATGGTGAAAATCAAAATGCTCCAATACAGTAAAAATTAAATATAATGATAAAAGTAATGTTAATTGTACAGCTGTCGTAACGCAAGTGAAGATGACATCCATTTTTTCTATTAACACGCTATGTGCGCCTATGCGCTTTTAATAGCAACGTTCACCGACACATGCACTTCACTGAGGGTTTATCCAGAAATCACGCGAGGTTTTTTGGGCCACTTTTAGACCCCCCCTCCCCCCTTGGTGATCTTTGGTGAGGTTTTGGACGACCCCCCCACGAAACCTCATGTGTATTTTTTGAATTTAACACCACCTATGAAATTTTTTATGTAACTGAAGTATATTAATTGATCTTGTGCTTATTTTGGTAGGTATATGCGTTATGAAAACGTGATTGTGTAATTTCTTCTATCTTTTAAGAAAATGCTTCATGAGTATTGTAGTGTGCATTAAAAAAATACACGTGAGGATTCGTTGTACCCCCCCCCCCCCCCCCCCCCCTCCCCCAACGTGATCAGTAGTGAGGTTTTCGTAACCCCCTCCCCCCTGCCCTGTGAGCCCTGATTTGGGATAGGCGTCATGGCGTCAAGCCTGAACAAGTAGACAACTTCCAATTAACCTGTACGCTCGGGTGATTATTACAATCAGTGAGCTTGAAAATACTTTCTGCCAACCTTTTTAATTCCTTCGGGGACTTGACAAGGTTAAGTTAGTGTCACTTTAAATTCAAATATCTGGGCGACCGAGCTTTGCTCGTCGTTTTCCCGGGCATGAGATCTAGCTAGATCGATTGCTCGTCCCCGAAATACCAAATTTCATCAAAATCGTTAAAGCTGTTTCCGAGATCCCCGAAATAAATAAATATATATATATATACAAGAATTGCTCGTTTAGAGATATAGGTAAAATAAGATTTATTTCGTATAATACGTTACGTTTCGTTGATATATTTAATGTAATCTTATGTTATGGCACTCGAGGTATATTACTCAAATGTTTTTAAGTTAAGATCTAAAATGTGACTGTTTGTTGCCTAAATAAAAAAAAAAAAAAAAAAATATAATAATAATTCAACAAGTAAAGTAGAGTTCGCAATATAAAAGCGCATTGAATGCCAAAAACACATAATTAAAAGGGTCGCGTGTTGGTGACTGGTGTTTCCTAGGCGACAAAAACTTATTCAAGAAGGTTTCAAGAAAATAAGCGTTTCAAGAAAAGTTAATATTCACTCTCTTACAGCGATGTTGTTAGCGCGTCAGGTAAAAACCGGCCGAGTGGGTGTCGGGCCACGCGCAATGTAGGGTTCCGTAGTTGTCCACCGGTTTTATGTTGACGCGCGTATGCGGGTAAAATCTCAGCGCCTGTCATATATCTATTGTTTTAGAAAAACAAAGTGATCCAAAAATGCATTATCGCTTGGAAGCTCTCGGTGACCCCTTTGTGAGCGAGTATGTATACTTTTTAGTTCACTTATCCCACATTTGTTAAACAAATTCTTTGTTCTCCTGAAGCTCTAAGACCCAAAATATGGGAAGCCTCCCCTTAATAGTTTGTCACAAAAATACGCTATGGGAATCGGCATAGGTACTAAATCGTTTACGCAGTCGCTAGCGAGTACGGTCATGTGAACTTTGCAAACTCATCGTAAGGGCACAGGAGAAATAAAATTGAAGTGACTCAAAATGGTCAGTCAGCAAGTCATAGTCAGGTCTTATTCTATCTACACGGACACAGGCTTTATGGGTACCATTTTATCACTGTGGATAAAACTCACGTCATATTCTGACATGTAAGGGAGTGCGATAATGATTGGATGTAGTTTCCACTAATTAATTAAACTTGAAATCATTTCAGTTGAACGAATTGCACCAAAGCGATTCCTTCAAGAAGCTACTTTACCGTTCAAACAATAAGGTTCAAAATACAATAACATTTTAATAGAAAAACGTTCAACAAAAAGAATTTCAACCATACCGAGTAATTTAATCCTTTTTGTTCTGTAGCACAGTCTAAACTTAAGAGCTTCGCTCTTGTTAATGGAGTAACTCTTCTCTGTTCTTTGCCAGTCTCTTGACCTCGCCATAAGATACGACGCGGCAGCAACTTTACAGCTACGATTTCCTTTGCCTGTCGTAGAAGGCGACTAAAAGGGGGTTCTCGGGGTCGTAGACGGTCGTAATTGGAGCCTGCGATCATCCATAAAACATGGCGGTACCCATATAGGTGGACTCTGGGGCGGCCACAGGGCGGCACTGGCGCATTCCATGGGAGGCTTTAGAATCATCCGAAATGGGTTCAGGAGGACAATCGGGGGGTGTTTAGCCGGTGCAAGTCCGACATAACCTCCGCGCTGCCCTGGTGATGGCGTTGCGAGAGTAGCCATAACGGATTTTCTGCCCGTACAAAAAAAAAGTGTTCCTCTGTCTCCCGAGTCTAAACTACTAATTATTACAGGTACGCTGCAGCAGCGTTCGTCGGTACCGGGTGCGGTTCCAGGAGACCTCTCTGGCTGGTCCCAGCGTCACATCAGACCCAGTTCCCTGCTGGCGAGACCACTCTGACAGCGAACATCGCGGCATCAAACCCGCTAGAAGCTGTGAAGTGTTCACTTTGCAGTCGCCTCGGGACTATTATTAACCACGTCAGTTATATCTGTACTCTTCAATGCTCACAAATATCTGAACATGACTCAATAGATAAGGCCAATATATAAGACCAATAGGTAAGGCGTTAGAGTGCGTAATCAAATATTCTAAGCAGCCTGAAGAGTACAGATATACTCGATGGCGATTGTACATTGGCATGTGTGTGACAATACTGACAATAGAACCGCGACTAAACTTAAAACGAAATTTAATAAACTTATACTTTCTTCGTTTTATTGAGATAAAAAAATGAAATTTACTGGCTGTATGAAAGAAAATACTATTAAGCCGCATTTGCTGCGCCATGTTTTCGTGGTTTTGAAATATCTAACGTTTTTCTATTCTGACAAAATTTGTTGTCCGGGATGAACATTATTTTTATTTCCAAGCTGGATGGATAACAATTTAGATGTTGGAAAAATACGAAAACACTGGCGGAGCGGACTCGGCTTTAATATCTGTGATACTAAGAATTTAAGAAATATTATTATGTGAGCAAAGCTACCGATCTAACATGTATTGATGTAAGTGATTTCTACTTGGAACATATGTTAATAATGTCCAAACAATTTTCTTACATAGCTAAAATCTATTGTAATTTCACAACATTAACATATAGAAATGTTATTAATTAACAGTAACGTTTTACAAATTCTACTATTACGAGATATTGCGAACCGAGCATTTTTAAACGGTAATCAGGAGTTGAAATACCGACTAAAGTAGACTCTGATGGGCAAGGTCTACTTAATGAATTAAATTAATGAAAATCTTAATACTAATTATCTATTAAATGTCCTACATTTCTTCAAGTGTGTATGCACATGTCAACTTTCTGTACCGTGGCGTCAAAAAAACTCTAAATTGACTTCTCATTAATACATATGACAATTGACAACTTATTCTTATACTCATAATTTAATTATTTGGCTTAAGGTTTTAATTACATATATTTACATTATTCTAAACCACAGGTAGGGTGACCATTGTTTTTAATTGAATGTTAATTCCAGATACAATTTTGTACAAAAAAGAAGTTTGTTGTTGGTAATTAAATTACTAGCTATAGCTAACCATGATTGCCATCGATTAGGTACTGAATTAGTTATATTTGTTCCTGATCGCCGATTAAAAATCATCGTGTATAGGTAGGTATTTATTCAATAATTAGGTATATATACTTATTACTTTATTTTTAGCAATAACATTGGAAAGTTTAGTCGCTTATTGTTAGGTAAGCATCTTGACCTTGGATTGAATTATATTCTTAAATTCTACATACAACCACAAATGTACTGATTTACCTATTGTTTAGTAAACTTTACAATATTGATGTATAAGAATAGGTATTATATGTAAAGAAGGGAGTGTACTACCCTATAAAGAAAACTATCACAGACATCGGTTCAAGTAAATATCACTCTTACCGCGACCCGTATTCATGAATAGCAATCGTTATAAATACATATTTCGGAGTGAAAAATGTGCTATTGGCTATTGGACTGGTTAATCATCTTGGATTTTTCCGATCATTGCGTTTTTTTTTTCGATTCAAACAAATGAGACATTAGGTATACTCAAAAGGATTTGTTGAGTCTGGGTGTACGTCTGTGCGTTCTAAGATACCGACATTAACATTATACGTATACGATAACATTATACGATACCGTACATTAAGACATATCCATATGTATTAAATATAGGTAGCATAAGTACATCGAAAGTTGTAAAAATAAATAAATATTTAGGCAGACAGAGGCAAACATATTAAATGCGTTTACGTGGTCTACTTACTTAAATAGATGTCTGAGAGAATTCAAACTAATCCGAATTGACAACCCTAAAACTAGGTACTTACTGTAAATATAATGTTTAACATTGTTTTTATGAACATATCAGTGTTAAATAAATGTTTTCTGACATTATATGCCGTGTGTTCTTTTATAAATACCAACGATGGACAAATAAATGTCTAGGACTGCTAAGTCTATACACAAGTCGCGTTTGCGTCGGAAATATACCATTCGTCCCTCTCGCACTTACATACTTGGTAAGGAACGAATGCTATATGTAAGACATAATAATGTATGTATGTATGTAAGCACTTTATTGTACACAATTACTTATTTTTTAGAGTTTTACTTTATTAGAGTTCATACGTGTCACAAAATATGTACCTACATGCTCTACCTGTGAGATCCTATAATTGGCTACCTGTTTATATATTTAAAGTGTTATCTTGTCATAAAAGCTGTTGGTTCTCCATATAAATAAATAATAAAAGTTAGAGTGCAAATGCGAGCTTACATCTTTATCGACAAAGATCTGTATAGTGATTAAATATCTGTTCTTTTAGTATATTAATCTTGAACTATTTTCCTCCAGTCTGCTAAAAGTAAAAACACGATTTGCAAAAAAGAATTTCGATACTTTTATTTTTCAAAACCCTTCCAGCTTTAACAATGATTTTTGGTTTAATAGTTGTACAATGATAAGTTCTAAAATCTGAGAAAAAAGATTATCCTTATAAAGTACACGTAGTTACACGTTTAAAATAAACATCAAAATTTAAGAAAAGTTCGCGCTGAGCTTCCGTAGAGAGCGGGATGTTGCAAACTCACGCGTGTTAGAGCCCTCTTAACTTCTTGACCGCCATAGTCCATTGACCTATTATTACTACGTATAGACTGGCTACCTAGAACAATATTCGTGACGTTTCCCGCCGGCCGCCATTTTGAAACGTCATCAAAGGTGATCAAAGAGTACGAAGGTGCAGAAGATGCGACACTTCTCTATACTCGGATTCAGAAAGAGGCCTAGTGTGATTTAATACAACAAAGCGGATAAATTGGCCTCAATGATACTTAAATCGTATGTATTGAAATAAAGACACGTGATTTTGTCCGCAAGAATGACAAAAATTGTTACTGCTATTTTGTGCTAAAGTATGCATCAAGGGCTTTAAATTGCCACAGTTTGTGAAATTTAATGATGCTTTAGCACGGCCGAGATTTAATTAAGAAGTCATTATATTCATCATATCATGAAAGCGTCACTTCTAAATCTTTTAATCTTTGGAACAAAGGCCGCCATTATGGCTTGCGTCTTAATTTTTTAAATAAAATGGAATAATTTGAATTAACCAAATTTTTTGTCAATATTCGTTATCTTACTGGTGAAAATTGATTCCTGTGCACTTATTATCTTTTTTGGAGTGGCTGGTGCAACAGCGAAATGCGAAATAAGCCATATTTTTGAAGTTAAAGTTTCAAATTGCATCCAACCGACCGCCATCAGCGCCTCCATAGACTAAGCAAACATATGCGCCTTGGCATATGTTGAGAAGCGCAAACTTGTACTAGGGGATGTCTGCTCTATACATATAACTCAATGGCCATAGTCAACGTATAGATGACAAGTGTCGCCGTGCCTACACAACGCCACTGTCATGTATAACAACACGTACAATATAAAGGCAACCTACGTGCTATCAAGTAAATTCAAGTGCCGTAATGAAGCCTGAGTCTTCTGGTAGATGTCGCTGTACGCCTCCCTTAAGGCGTTGTATAAATGAAGGAAGGATTGACAAATTTCAAGCCGGGTAGCAATCGCACCTATAGCTCAGTTGGCTAGAGCGACTGGCCGCGAGTGCCGGGAGGTCGCAGGTTCGAATCCTGCTCGGTGCCTAAGTTTTTCAATTTTTCCTTTATTTCTAAAATTTCTAAATTTAAGTAGTTTATTTTCCGTCTTTTGCTACAAAAACTTTGGCGTGTGAGACATGATTTACGTAATTTACTGTGGCGGTCAAGAGGTTAAGGAATCTCTTCTAGCTAACCTTCGAACACGCGACGTAAGCGCGATCATTATAGCTAGGTGGTGGGAGATATTTTCTAATAAATGAGTTATGCGTAACTAGAATGGCCTTCATAGGCGAAAAAAATAAGCGTATGAGTAAGTCAGACCTTTGGTCCGGGACACCGTTGTCCCTTGAGCGGGAAAGACATACATAATAATAAAGGTACTTTATGTTACAAAGATAAAATGTTTATAATTAGCGATGCGATGATGCAAGCAAGAGGTTAAAGGAATATTTAAATTAACTTTATCAGTTGTTTATATTAAAGACGCAAGAGTCGCAAGACTGTCTTATTGAGAGAAGCAATATCAAAGTTTGGTAGATTTAGTTTGATTTTGCGGTTTTGGGGATTGACATTGTTTAGGAGAACAACAGGTTGGGTTTAATTACATGATTGAATGCCATCTAATGGAGTCCGACTTCAGATTGAACTGGGTTCAATTCCAGTACCCTTACCATGAGTTTGCAATGTTTGCATTACCGTACTCGCTTAGCGACTGCGTAAACGATTTAGCATGGCGATTCTTAGTCCGCCAGAGGCGCTGTATTAAATCGTTTACGAAGTCCACAGTAAGTTAGGTAATGCAAGCATTGCAAACTTATGGTAAGGGCACTTGCTCATCGCCATCATTACTCATTAAGAAATACCATCACGAATGAAACGAGCAATCGCGAAATTTGAATCGTATTAAACTTTTTTTATACAACGATGGTGGCAAACAAGCGTGTGGTCCTGACGATAAGCGCAACTCCAAAGGAGTCACAGTTGCTGACCGTTTATAAAATTTTCACCAACCATACTGGCTTGTATTCATCGTTTTTAAACTTTTAGACAACAAACAGCTGATGAAATGATAACCGAAATAAGTAATACCTACCTAGGTTTGAGACATTCGAGCGTATTTGCGACTACTGTTTACAATACAACCGATAACAGTAAATAAAGTTCCATTGCGGGGGATCGATAGAGCCGACCTCGTGAACTGCGATAAATCAGTTAAGCAAGCAACTATCATTCCCTATCAAAGAGTCGCCCAGTTCAGACTTCCACAGTTGAACCGAGGTTACTGATGAAGCCAGACGATAGCCAAGTGAAAGACGAAGATTCGCAGCCACGAAAATTTATTAATCCTAGTCCGAGAATGCCTAACATCAAAGTGTTTACCGGGACCTCGCATCCAGAAATTGCGAAGAAAATCGTCAGCCGACTCGGTATCAACCTAGGAAGAGCTACGACGAAAACGTTTAGTAACAAAGAAACGAACGTCGAGATAGGAGAATCTGTAAGAGGCGAAGATGTGTACATCGTGCAAAGTGGGTGCGGTGACATCAATGATAACCTCATGGAGCTCTTCATCATGATCAATGCCTGTAAAATTGCGTCTGCTTCCAGAGTTACAGCAGTCATACCCTGCTTCCCCTATTCGAGACAAGACAAGAAAGAAAAGAGTCGGGCCCCAATCACAGCCAAACTTCTAGCCAACCTGATCTCAGTGGCAGGAGCAGACCACGTCATTACCATCGATTTGCACGCGTCGCAGATTCAGGGATTCTTCAATATACCTGTAGATAACCTGTACGCTGAGCCTGCGATCACCAAATGGATTCAAGAGAACATTCCAGAATGGAAAAGCAGTGTTATGGTTTCCCCGGACGCTGGGGGAGTGAAGAGGATGACCGCAATCGCTGACAGACTCGATATTGACTTTGCGATCATCCACAAAGAGCGACAACGAGAGAACGAGACGGATGATTCTACTGTACTTGTCGGGGATGTGCGCAACAGAACAGCCATCATGGTCGACGACTTAGCCGATACTTGTGACACCATCGTCAAAGGAGCGGAAAAATTGCGTGAAGCTGGTGCCAATAAAGTATACGCCATTTTGACTCACGGTGTTCTAGCAGGGAACGCCATTGACAAGATAAACAACTCTTGTTTAGAAGCGTTTGTTATCACCAACACGATTCCTCAGGATAAGCTGGTGAAGATATGCCCCAAGCTGCAGATTATAGACATTTCGATGATGCTGGCGGAAGCTATCCGTAGAACCCATTACGCTGAATCAGTTTCTTATTTATTTACAAACGCGCCTTATTAAAATTTAAATACCTTTATTTGGTTACCTATACAATAAACATAACATAATTATAAAGGCGCTTACAAAGTGCTCACAAGCGTCAGAACACGCTCCTACCTCTATTGTCAAGGAGTTTATTTACTTACCTATTCATAACCTTACAAACTCAAAAAAAAATTCATAGTTGTATTTTAAATGGTAAATAGTGGTGGGAAATATGCTCTTAATTTAATGTGTTTTTATTTCTATTTTTCGTTTACCTCCTTTCTACCGACCCAGCGTATGATTATTGTGATTTTTGGTTTCAGTATATTCATTAAAAAATTGCATTTTAAGTTAAATGTTTTTCTTTTTTATGGATATCCAATACAACGAGATGAGAAGTCAAATAAATGGGAAATTCATGGGTAACTTGGGACCGGGGATACCAGTTTTTACTAGAAACTAGTATGTGAAAGCAGGTGTCCTAAGTTAGCCATGAATTAAAGTTAGCCATTTTACCCCATTTGACGTAAGTTTAGTCGTACTCGTAAATACACTTTGGTACTTTGTCGCGTTCACCCAATGAAAATTTAATAAGATGTTTTAACATGACCTTAAATCGATACGGTACAGAGGTGTTAAGTCACTTTGGAGGCCGACCTATTGCTATGAATGTCCGTTTCTGGTTTAAGTGAAATTCTGTCACGGCATTAGGTATATAAAAAAATGGAAACCTATCGCCTATAAAACAAACGTGAAACTAGTTAGGAATAAAAACGCCTTATTTCCCAAAAGGACTAGGCGTAGTAGGTCTGTACATACATACATACAATTTTCAATGTCAGTTGGTTTGAAATGTACAACATGTATTTTATGTCACACCTGGCCATAAAGCGGCAATTACCGCACGCTCCGCGCGCGGGAAATGCCACTTCCTGGCCAAGGGGTGACATAAAATTTTGTACTTAACACGGGCGGTAATGAAGAAAGCCTCAGATCGCATATTTATCGCCCTTGCCTTCGGCTCGGGCGTCGAATACATCCATCTGAGACATTCTTTATTTTACCGCCCTTGTTAAGTAATGTACTATTACAGTATACCTACTTTCTACAATATACCTAAATAGCAGTCCCGTCGTCTACCAGTCCCTGGGAGCCCAGGGCAGATAACAAAAGAATGGCATTGTATATTTTTTTCGCCGGGAGACGACGGCTATACAACCATATTAACTACTTTGGCTTTGGCTACCCAAAGAACTTAATAGGTATTTAAACTCGTAATTGGGAATATCCATAGGCCGTCAACTTCCTCGCACCAAAACCGCTGGAAATGGGGTGAACTCGTTGAGAAGTCCTTGCGGCTCACGTTCACGTACCTACAAACATTTTGGTTAGAAGCAAACAACGCATTTTGCCCTGCCTTTAAATGAGAGCGCCCTTATGAGTAGGGTTGCCAACCGTCCCGCCTCAGGCGGGACGTCCCGTTTCCAGCACCCTTCAGGATGCGTCCCGCAAGGGATGCGTGCGGGACGCCGATTGTCTCGTTTTCAGGCCTCGGCAGAATTATAAGAACTGGAGCGAACATTTTGTTTCATTTCAGCAAAGGCAAATTCGATAAATGAAAATAAGTAATTTGTATCCCGCTCCCGGAGGACCGTAGGTACTCGTATAGGATAATTTTAGCTCCGAAATCGTCGAGTAAGAAGGTATATAGCGCGGGAATAAATAATGTATCGTACATCACAATTGACATCAGGGATTGGTCGCTTTTAGGTATACTTATGCTTTTATGACCATAGAGTGCTCGAGTCCAGAAATTTTTAGCGAACTCCCGCAATACCTATTACAAATGTTCCGCAAATCGGAGCACATAAGTTGGCAACCCTACTTATGAGGGCCATCTAATTACAAATGTGCAATGTTCCACTGAACCGAATAATTATACTGGGCGAGAAATCCAAATGAGTCCGTAAGGTGGAGTGTGAAATTGAAATATAAGCAGTTAAGCACATAGAATCGCTGTTTTTTTTTTATATCCAAAGGGTCCGTCCGTCCGTTAGTGAACTGCATCATGAACTGTTATTGCCGCTTCATTTCTTAGGGTTCCGTAGTAAACAAGGAAACCCTTATAGTTTCGTCCGTCCCCGACTTAGCTCAGTACGGTCGGTAACTGTTAGACAGTACAGTAGGTAGGATAGACGCAGGCTGCACGAAATCCACGGCAATATCATACAAAGGTGATCGTGTTGATGAACGCAGTAGCAGGCGCTCGAAATATATTTATGTTTGTAGATGTCATAGTTGACCTAGTTGTATAGGTTATGTCAGAAAATTGACAAGTGCAATCCAAAAGACGAAACAAATACATGTGAGTACCTACCTACTCATTCTTATAATTACTATGAAGGTATAAATATATTATTACGAATATATAGGTATTCACGATTTTCCGAACAGGAAATATGTTTACTTATCATGTTTTTATTATTAATGAAATGTAGTCCGAAATTAAAAGTTAAAATGATACGTTCCTATAGTCTCGGAGATATAATAATAGATATATATTATTTTTACCTACCTTTAGGTATATGTCTTATTGCCCTGTATAATGATCAACAGTTAAACCTAAAGGTTATGTTTTTTTAGGTTACATATAATATACTTGCGATACAAGTATAAAAGACGCGCTACATATATATTGTACCTACCTTCACGGATTAATGATAAAACATTGTTGATGTTTCCTTTGATAAAAGTTCTTATTTGTAGATATTATATGTAAATATATTCCATTTATAGAAGTTTATTGAACGAGATAATTGATAAAGAAATGTGTCCTAGGGTTGAGTGACTTTCTTGCTGTAACTAAACTTTATGCACGAGTAGGTAAGTAACTAATTTGGTATGAGCGAGGGACCTAACTACATAAGTGTACCTACTTTCATGTTAATTCATGTTATTCATTTAAATTATTTAAAAGCTAGGGAATTGCATTTCACTTCTTAAAAAGGGGCCCATATAATTAGATAATTCAAATTACACTGCTTAACCTTCTTTCATTTACCTTTGTTGCTAGGCCGGTTACGCGACCAATCAAAAATTTCAATTAGAGATAATGTATTTTTACAGACCCCAAAAAACAGCTTTAAGTAGATATTCGTTTCATTTGAGAGGGAAAAAAAAAGATAATATACTTTCATTTCATCAACTCAACCAAGTGATCGGAAACTGATGGTGCACCGAATTAGCCGGTCACAAACCGGCCTATCGATCCTACCTATCTGCTTACTCGGGACTTTCAGTAGCTATATTTTATCCTCAATAATATTTCCTACCGTTTTCGGTTGCCAATAAGGTCGACTTTCAATTGCACCGTTAGTTTTATGACAAATACGCCTTTTTGATTTGTACCGCCAAAGCGGTTTCTGGGAACGACATTGGATTTATACATACCTACCAAACGAATCGTTATACCTCGTCCTTTTAATTAATTAAAATTCCAACCATATTCTGAATTTAATAACCCTTTTGGAGTTAATTCCATAAGACATTGTTATCGCCGCGCGGCTTAATAAAGCCACATTATCTACACCTATACAGGAAACAATAAATTTTGCCGTTCATAACATACGTAGGGGAATGTCACTATAATTGGACCACATAACTTCGCTGCCTTATAAATAATCTACACAATTTATGCACGTAAATATTATTATTACGTTATTTAATTTGTAAATTTTTCATTGTTAAGGTATAAGATAATATATTATTAAAATTATTAAATGGTAAAAAAAGTGCACGTAAATAAAACAAGTTTGATATTTTTAAACACCCGACTTCCGACCATTCCGACATATATTTATTCGTTACCATAAATACAACTGATAGTGCTAGCACACACTAGGGCTACCTACATACGGAAAATACTGCAAATGGTGTTAAAAGCAAGAAAAAGCGGCACGATTGATCTTTAGGCCATATGAATCATTTGACCCGTTGGACGAAAAAAATAATAAAAAAAAACCGGTCAAGTGCGAGTCCGACTCGCGCACCGAGGGTTCCGTACACAGTTCTTGTATATGTAGTTGTGTACCCGTCCCGACCCCATTAATTCAGGAACAATCTTTAAAAACATGACAGCGCCATCTATCGGCGCATTGTGTTACTAATTTGCGCGACTAAATAACTTAGTACGTATGTTGGTTTTTCAAGGATAATTCTTTATCACATCAACCGATTTCAATAATTGTTTTTTTATTTGAAAGAAGGTATTTTCAACGTAATTTTGTAAATTTAAATATAAAACAAAAATATATACAAAGGTGATTAAATTACAAACTTAGTATAGAAGAGTTTTTTGATGATTAAAAAAAAGAAAAACTAGATAGGGCTATGGCTATATTTTTCCTGTAAAATATACATGCATATTAATGTTGTGTAATACTTTCAATTTTTTTTCTTCGTAAACTTCGGAGATAAGGGGGGAATGGTATTTTTTTACATTTTCCCTCGTAAATCGAAAATTCCCCAACGAAAAAAAAACTAAAAATTGTTTCAGAATGTACAAGTCAAGCCCTTTCATATGATACCCCACTTGACATAGTTGCCAGACTTTAAAATTTTGAACCCCCTTTTATCTGTCATTATTCACAGAAAATAAAATAAAATAATTTAAAAAACCATCTTCAATGTATCTGGGTTACCCTTGTTTATAACTATTCCAAATTTCAAATCGATAGTATAAGTAGTTCCTGAGATATTTAGCGATGTGACAGACAGACAGACAGACAGACAGACAAAGTGAAACCAATAGGGTTCCTTTTTTACCTTTTTGGTACGGAACCCTAAAAAGAGAGGAGCTATGACGTCTTCTTTTTTTATGAGAAAAAAAAATTTTTGTTCTGAAACCTATCGTGTTGGTATCAAATGAAAGGTCTTTTTGAGCCGGTTCTAAAAAAATATCACATTACCTATTACATTTCGGTCACTTATTTTAAATTAAAATGAAAATAATTTTCAAAACATACCAAGTTTGCGGGTCCTCCAGATACGATATTGTTGAATCATTTGTTATAAAATATACCTCAAATGATACTTAATATCCTCATGTCCAATCCCAGGAAAACAATTTTGAAAATATTTACATTTAGTATTTTTTTTATAATTTTTAATAATCACAAATTGTAATAATACCCTTTAGCGCGATCAACGGAGGAAAAATGGCAGAAATAATTTGTTATAAGCCAAATATAGCTCAGTACTTCTTAAAACCCCGACCACACATTATGAGCCATGATGGTGTAGGACAAGGACGCAATTATGCGTTAAAGGGAGAAGGACACACCACATAGCTGCGTACTTGTCTTGAGATATCATGGCCTATTGGGTAGATCGGGCATAAAAATTGCACAAAGACCAGCATTTTATGCTTTCTTCTTATTACTGACTTCTGATTCAGGGTGCACCAGGCAGGGGGCACCCAATAGGAGATCTCAACCTTATTGTATTTTTACCAACTAAGTTTAAATGAAATAAAACTTTATTTATTATTTATTTATTTTGTTGGTTCAATAATCATAAGGGACACCTTTCAAAACTGCTAACAGGAGATGCAGGAAATGGTCCATACACACAGAAACTTTTTTTTAAACCTGACTGTAGCTTTATTGGCCCGGCTCAATAAAGCGATATGAGTGCGCGGTTGGCGAGTGGCCTGAGAAAATCCAGGGGAAACCTCAGGCACGACAACGCGTGGTTTAAACACTGAAATACTCTACGAGTTTGCGCTCCAGTGAGATTGCTTGAACGGCTTCAACCGAATCTGAGGTGTCAGTGGAATCGAGCTACTGGGACCTTGTCGCTGGTTCACTAAACCTAGCCTAGCTGAGAAGAGTCCAGAAAGAAACATTCAACAGTCCCCGCCTTGACTTTCTAATCAAATAGTCGTGATCAACGCAACGCAATCAAGTAAAATAATTACATTTGATAGATAGACAGATCCTTTCATAGATAGAAAGAAAAAAACACGTACACTAATACCTATTTTTACCAAGAAAATCGACGACTAGAGAACAAAGGTACAATATAAATAAATATAGTTACGATATATCAATATCGTACACAGATGCTATCCATCAAACGAAATATCCATCATCTCGCAATGCTTTTTACATTTACCGGCATATGTGGCCCATAAGAAAATAGGTATACCTACCGAGCAGAAACGCTAATAGTAAAATAACGTGTAGAATAGGCCTGTGTTATGACTGTAACAGGATAGACTGTCGCACATAAGGACTCGGCACCCGATCGGCGCCGCCTCAAACCTCGCCGGTTCGTCGGCATATTTTAATGTAATTTTTAGTATGGGATTTGACATTTATATCGTACTTACTACCGTTCGAAACAGTTACGTGGTTACCAAGCTGGCTTCAACCCAACGCAAGCACGGAATGGGAACGGCCCAGCAGCGCCGATGAGGTCGCGAAGCGGCGGCTCCGCGCTGGCGCTTGTCGCGAGGTGTCCGTTAAATTGATGGTCTGTGTGTCCACTGTTTCGCCCGTGCGCCGGAAGGAGTTTTGTTAATGCAGCGACGAAACAGTTGTAAATACCTATAGAAATAGAAATAGAAATATTTATTGCACCAAAAAAACATGTTACACAGGATACAGGTTTTTGGGTCCTGAGCTAGGAATCCCTGTGTTACAGGACCCAGTAAAATAACAAGCTTACAGTTTTAACATGCCTTCATACAGGGTAAATAAACTATTACACAGTAAGCAGTTTTGTTTTACAACTTAATGATTTTATTAAATATTTAGGCGTGTGTGTGCGTGTGTGAGTGTGTGTGTGTGTGTGCTATGCGCTGCTATACTTGCTAAAGGGTATAAAATACTAAATCAATTTAATGTCTGTTATGCGCAAAAAGCGCCGACCGCTTTTCGCGGTACCTACGCCGCCCTCAACGACATTATCGCCGAACCAGTCGGCATCGTTCGTGATGATGACAAGAGACCAGACGGGATCTCCTTTCCCTGATACCTTGGAAAATTGGAAGGAGTGGAGTCTCATTTCCACGTTAAAATGCACAGAGCCGGCGGAGCGGCCGAGGCGGCCGAAGCCATCAAAAACGCAAATACCTGGGTTTTGATGCCGGATACAACTTCGTTACCTTTGGCCTCGAGACCCTCAGTCCGTGGGGCCCTGGAGCAACGGAGCTCTTCCATCAACTGGCGAAGAGACTAGTCGACGTCACAAGAGGGCTGGCAGATTCTTCGCACAACACCTTGGCATCGCCATACAGCGAGGAAATGCTGCCAGCGTTCTTGGCACCATGCCACAGGGGCCTGTTTTAGATTTTTATAAATTTTCTTTTTGTTTTTAATAATTTAAGTTAGTTATTATTGTTATTCATTTATTGCTTTACCTATTTTATTTAGTTTAAAAGAAATAACTTCGACTTTACTTAATGTTTTATGATATTTTTCACACCACCTGCTCGTCAATGCAAACCTTACCGAAAGCAAATCATTATAACCCTTGGCTTAAGCCGGGTAGTAATATCGTACTGAATCTCATTAAGTATAACCCGCCGGGTAATAATGTGATTTCACTTTTCATAGTTCTTATAGTTCTGTAATTAAAGTCTAATGTCGTGAAGTCCACTAAGCGGCGAGGAGGCGGCACACCAGCTCCGTGTTTTGTTTGGAACGTCGTGTTCGAAACAAAAGACTGCGTCGTCGGCCGCCGCCTGTAGCGCGTCAAGCGCGTGGTTTTAGTACAATATTTGTAGAATTACATTTTGGAGTTTTCATTATTCTCATATTTTATTACATTTTTAAATAAAATCACCATTATAGGGCTGGCCTTCCTCCCTTCGCAACAGTTGCAGCAATGTAAATAAATACATACTTACATATTTGTGGACATAGTGAGACAAATCTACCTAGTCCCAAACTAATCAAAGCTTGTACTATGGGTACTAGTCGACGATATACATATCTATAAAGATAAATATATACTTAAAATACATAGAAAACGTCTAAGATTCAGGAACAAAATACTTGTGCTCACCACACAAATTAATGCAAGCAGTCGTCGATGTACTAGGTATTAAATACCAAAAACAAGATCCGCGTGGGTTACAAGGCGCTTAATTATACGGAGTAAAACAGATTCTATTAAAATAGATACTAAAATTTGCTGCGATTGACTGATTTAATTCTGTTTTTAGTAGCCTTGGTTTTTTTATTGCCTCGCAAGAGGTGAGAAAAGTAGAGTATACTCCTCGGGGATAAAGCTGTTTTTGTCTTGGGCGCGCTTAAATCCCTCACTACACTCAGGACTCAGTCTTAATTCCCTCGCTTCGCTCAGGAATTAAGTCATTACTCCCTCGCTCCGCTCGGGAGTAAAATTTGGAGTCCTTCGTTGCGTTCGGGATTCAATATCGCACCCGTGACATAAAACAGTGTTTTATCCCCTTGGTGTATAATCTACTATAACATGTCTTTTGAAAGAAATAATAAACATCAAATTATTGTAGCAATAGCCCGTTTTCACATCTTTATGTTTTTTAATGGCTTTTGTACAAAATCTTTGTTCAACCTCATTCACCGTTGTAGTCGGGGTCCGACCTTGATCGGTTACGTCCTCTCTGACTGCGTTATTTCGCCTCAATAAATCGGAAACTCAATTTAACAGGCAAGGCTGACACTTTATAAATTCTAGCTGCCCGCTTCCTGTCCTATAATGGACCTGGCATCGAAACTACTCAATGAGCATGAGTGAGCCATTTGCTTTAGGGAACAAATAAAATGATCACCTAAATAACTTTTGATATCATCAAATTTTCGAACCCTAAAATAAGGTTGAACACTCAAAAAAATTTATCGATCAGCAATTCCGAGTCACCAAAAATATTCTACCTATTTTTGCAGCACTTGCACCTATTTTACTTATTGCGTTCCTATAAATCTATAATCGCATCAAAAAAATTGTCAAGTACCACCAAAAACACTAAACTACCACCTAATCTCATGCACCTTTTTTCATTAGAATTACATCCAAATATTATACACATCGCATGCTACATTTTAGTAAACAGTTACAAATTAATTGTTTTTAGCACTATAAATATTTTAGTCATTTCCAAAATGTTATAAATTAGAAAGTAAAATTCTAAATTAATTTAAAAAACAACGCGCAATGTGGCTGTGTGAAATAATAACACGTATACTGCTATCTCACTCAATCAAATACAAATTGTCGTTAGAGTGAAAGGTACCTATTGCTGTTTCATTCTAACTACCTATTGCTGATGGTTTACAAACTGCAAAAAGTTTTATTATTAATTTTTTAATGCGTTGACGTGAGCGCGTTTGATTGAAAACTTTTATTTGAAAATGAGTTTTGTTGATTTATTAAATTGTTAGTTTGTTATGAAAATGGATAAAGGTCCTCAAATGAGTTTACTTTATTAATTTAGATAGACTTTCATGGAAAAATTAAAGGTAGTTAATAGGTATAGGTAGGTTTAGGTTATGTTAGTTTTGCATCGGCCCGAAGGGCCAAAATAACTCAAAATAGGAGCTCCGCGCCAGCGGAGATCCGTCAATACTGTTCCAATGTCCACTAGTTTGAAATAAAAATAGATGTCATAGAAAAATACTACTACCTAGGCAAATTGACGATTATCAGCGAATAGAGTAGAGACAAAAACATCTGAGAACAAATAGCTGTATGCGACCAGTACGGAAAGCACTGTTGAAAAGATATTAAATTAAATTATGTTATGTACGTGTCTCATTAAAATTACAGAAATTTTGAAGCTTCTATAAAATAAAATCATTTAGCGCTGTCTTGCTCGCACGCGGTGCGACGTGCGAGAGAGACGGACCGTATGGAAAACCGCATCAGTGTGCTAGCAATGAGGTTAGACTAGATTGGAACTGCTTTGCGCGTGGGGCGTTAAAAAACAATTGCCGCGTGAAATTTGGTGATCATGTAGTATTTCTGGGTATCGAAAGAATTATTTGGGTGTAAATAATTTTAATAGGATTACGAGCCCTGTAATATTTGGATGTAAATTATATGAAATTTGGTGTTTGAAATTAGGTGATCATTAAGTATTTTTGGGTAGTGACTAATTTATTTGGTAACAATTTAATTTAATAGGTTATCGACATGTTACTTCTTTGATTTGCACTTTGTATTTAAAAGGAGTTGAAAATTTGGTGCGAATCTAGTATTTTTGGTAATCAATGTAATTTTTTAGAGCATCATTCGGCAACTAATTTGGTGGTTCGTTAAATGCTACCCTTTGCTTTACACCATTAACATTAAAATCAAGTTCAGTGAGTTCAATTTCGTATATTCCTAAATCTTCTATACCTACATAAAATAAAGCTGAAGATATTCGCAAAAAAGTTGGCGGGGGGATACTTAGGATCGATAACAGAACACGTTCCAATAGTTTTTAGAATTGTTGTCTGTTTGTTTGAACTTTGTATAAGAAGTCCTTCAATTCGTGTTTTAAAGGCTTGAAAATTGACAAGCATATAATTGGAAGTGAAGTAAAAGGAACCGTATTCAAGCACTGTGTAGGTAATATAAACGGATAATGTGTAAAAATATGGAGGGGGGGGGTGTGAAATAAAAATGCTTAAGATGCCAAAGACAAAAGAACGAAAGTCTCTTAAACCATAGTAGGTAACTGTTTGAAATTAGAGATCTAATTATGTTGGACAGTCAGTCGCTATCAATATTCACAAATCTGCCACAGCCTTACTACGCAACCTCGGAGTTTTTTGTATCTTCGATGGGGGGTACGCAGAGCAGCCGGCTCTCGGCTGCATGGTAACACTTTCGGCATGCAACATCCGTATGCAACGAAGTCGCGGGCAAAAGCTAGTTTTAAATAAATAAAAATAAAATAATATTTTTTTGGACAATCTTACACAAATCAACTTAGTCCCAAACTTAAGCAAAGCTTGTACTAAAGGTACTAAGCGACGATATACATGCTTATAAAGATAAATAGATACTTAATACATACAAAATAGAGCTGGGTCGTTGCGACTTTTCAGTGTAAAGAAACGTAACAGCTTTTCATTATCTGGAAACAGTTTCACGAAACAGTTTCAAAAGTAACTAGTTTTTTTTTCACTGCGGCGCCCGACAAAACGAAACGAACGAAGGAAATATTTATGAATGAATTTTCAAAATTAAGCCTTGACATCTTGCGAATAGAGCGCATTTTTGTCAATCATCAATACAAAACGTTTTTGGCACAAAGCGCGCCCACCCGAACAAAGCTAAGTTTTGTTTCGTTTCGTCGTTTCGATCGCTACATCAATGAAAGTTATAGGTTATAGTTTGATTTATGTCAGTTTTTCGTTTCGTTTCTATTTTCATGTAGTGTAGTTTCATTGTTGCGTTGCATTGCAGCTTTGGTGGTCGTTTTTATAAAAACTGTTTTTTGTTCTCATAAGAAACTGTTATTCCGTTACTGTAAGCGAAAGCGTTTTACGAAACGCTTATTGAAAAAAACGCTCAGCTCTAATACAAAACATCCAAAACGCAGGAACATTTTATCGAAATTATTCGTTACACAGGCTGATCTTATAATGGGGACGTTAGGTGGTCCACGATAACGGTATATGTACTCGTATATATATGGTAACTACACACGATAAAATCTTAGCTCGCGTATTTCGAGAAGAAGTTGATGACTGCGCAAAAAAGTTGAGTCCGCAAATCCAAACTATCTCGTGAACTTCTTAATGGAACAGAAGTACCTCTATCGTCGTAATGTTATATTCTTGACTATTTTTTTGTAGACAGATAAATATAAGAAGTTCCTACCAGTCGACTTTCACTCGACTTCGACTTTGAGTCGACTGCTCTTGGAAAACATTTAATTTCAGATCGACTCAAGTTGCAAGACATTAATTATTGTACGCGATTGAGTCCCGTTTCCTAATAATAATGTGTGAAAATCGTGTAATTTTATATCAATAAATTAATTATTGTAAAAGCTTTGTGCAATATAATCTGGTCCAAAAATAATATAAGTTTGAGGACTTATATTTAACATCTATATGTTGGAATCTTTTGGGAATGTTCAATTGTTCATGCAGTGTTACGCGAATAATAATTATTTTCTAGTACCCAATTATATAGTAAGGCTTTTCACCGCTAGACACACAACTTAATATTAGCGCCATCTAATGAACAAGAAACAAACTACATAGTTTGGCTTTTCACCGCTAGATGTCAAGTCTTATACATTAATTTTAGCGCCATCTAGTTATCAAGTAACACACTAAATAGTTAGGCTTTTCACCGCTAGATGTCAGGTCTTATACATTAATTTTAGCGACATCTAGTGATCAAGTAACACACTAAATAGTTAGGCTTTTCACCGCTAGATGTCAGGTCTTATGCATTAATTTTAGCGCCATCTAGTTATCAAGTAATACACTAAATAGTTTGGCTTTTCCTCACTAGATGTCGCATAATTATATAGCTCGTTCTCACACCACTGTAGCTGTAGGTGTAGTTTTTGCATTCTACTCAAATTATGCACATATTCTTTCGGGAAAAAAGTATAATATGACATGCATTAGTACATACAAATTGTTTTAAAATAGTGCCTTAAACATTTAAAAGGGATTGCTTGGTAAATACGCATACATTCATATTAAATTTATTGCCGTAAAACGCTGGCATAGTGGTAAATACCTATTTTTCATACAAAGTCCGAGAACTTCCACAGGGCCACATCTTTTACCAATTCGAGGCCCTGGGCACATTGGAATAATACAGCCTTAATACAGCACCATAATGGCCTTGATACAGCACACGGGGCTATCGATCGCGGGGCCCTGGGCACGTGCCCAGAGTGGGAAAGACGGCCCTGGACTTCCATGACCACTCTGTTACAGGATTTACGGAGACTTACCATAGTTAAATACCAATTTGACAAAACAGTAGTAGGAGATCCTACTTATTCCCGTTTTCCAATCACAATCAATATTGATGTGAGGCCGAAGCATTCCAAAATACTTACTAATTTACTATGCATATTCAGTAGAGGTGTCGGAAACTTATGTTCCCACTAGTTTCGTGCTGTAGTTCTGTACACAGAACTAGTGAGACTTTTTGTCCCATTACTTCAGGGGGCGGCAAAGCTAACTGGCCCATGCCCCCCATTAAACGGCAGCGAGGGTCAACGCCGCAGAGGTTTTAGTGGGTATTCTGGGGTTAGGTATTCCCTTCCCCTGTGGAAGGGCGAGTCCCACATACTCCCCACCATAGGCCTTCCCCGGGCACGGGGGGATGCGTAAATGCATTTCCTCTGCCCCAAAAAAGGGGGGGCGGGGGCAAAGCTAACTGGCCCGGGGCGCCAAATTTTTTAATACTCCTCTGTCTAGTACAAGAAATCGACGGCCTTCGTGCGTCCATCGATTTCTTGTACTACAAAACGGGCCGGCCCGGACACGGAACGGTCTAGCGTGAACCATCCAACCCGTCGTCTACCAGTCCCTGGGATCCCAGGGCAGATAACAAAACAATGGCATTGTATATTTTTTCGCCGGGGGAGGACTGCTTAAAACGTCGATTCTATTTTTACAGGAGATAAAATATGGCGACAATCCTATACCATTCGAACAGCAGCCCGCCATCGCGAGCTGTCAAGATGGCGGCAGGAATTCTGGGGGTGCAGCTGGATGAGAGGTATCTCAACCCGGTGGCGCGAGAGCAAGACACGCCTGAGTTGATAGAGGTGGGTAAGTAAGTAATATGAGATAGAACAACTTATAACCACAGAATAAGTAGTAGTACTGCGTACAGAAGTCCCACTGTTAACAAATACCCAATTTGCAACCCGAAATTATAATAGTTAAATAAACTTTGACCCCATCAAGCGATTGACGCGACGACGCGACCGTCCGGTAGCAATGCGCGGCAGTCACTGAATGGTACCGCCTACGGATGTACTGGCAGCGGCGCGGCGAACTGACGGAGTGAGATCCCCTTGATATAACAGTCATTATTCGATATTTGTTGTCATAATATGCATATAAAAGAAAAAAATTAAAGAAAAGTTTATTTGGCTGCAACACGTAGATTTTTTTAAATTTGCTGCCTTTTTCTAGTCTCAGTTTTAATTAGCCAGACTCTAGGGGTAGTTACAGAAAACTTCAAGCCAAAGCCTTTAAAAATTTCAAGAATAAGAGACTTGAGACAGACTTTGAGACAGCGGGAATTTTGTTTTGAAGAGAAATTCTGCAACCTCTAACTTACGAGCAAGTGCCTAGATAGGCATGTAATTAGTAAATACAACGATGCAAGTAAGCCTTTAAGCATCCTTTAAGGTATTATCACTTTCGAGTTTTTTAAAACCATCTGTGACATAGAATACAGTGTCATAAACTCTAAAAAATATTTATATGTGTTACATAGCGACTGCGTAAACGATTTAGTATGGCGATTCTTAGTTCTATTGCGTCACCGCCAGAGGTGAAGTACCTACTTTTATCCATACTAAATCGTTTACGCAGTCGCTAGCGAGTACGGTAATGCAAACATTGCAAACTCATGGTAAGGGTACTGGACTATATTAGCAGTGCCGACGTCGCAGTCACGTAGTAATCCCGATTGGTTCTTGGTTTACTGCTTGGACGCAAATGACGCAACCCTGTTTGCAAGTAGGTCGATGCATGATAGTAGTGGAGCATAGTAGGTACGCACGCACCTTCAAACATTATTAATTAATATCTGGGCGACCGAGCTTTGCTCGGCATTTTCCCGTTTTTCGCCTAGCTAGATCGATTGCTCGTCCCCGAAAACCCCCACACACCAAATTTCATCAAAATCGTTAGAGCCGTTTCCGAGATCCCCGAAATAAATAAATATGTCACCGTCACCGTCAATGTCACCGTTTCTCGAAATTAATCGACCGGGAAACATTCTTTTTAATGTTTCTATTGTGGCTCATGGCGTATGCCCCGTCTTCTTAAACGTAAAACGCCCCATAACGAATTTGCCGTATCTATACAAAGTAATATTCATGCAACAACTGTCATATTTACCGCCAAAACAAAATGGTGGTAAAAAAAGTTTTATACCTCCAAGTTGGCCACGTACATATATACAAGAATTGCTCGTTTAAAGACTTTAAAGATGTAATTAAAATTTTGTTACAGAAAAACCCGATGAAATCCGTTCCGTTGTTGGATGAAGGAGACTACTGGCTAGCTGACAGGTACTAAATATGAGTAGATAAGTACATGGAGGCTCGGTTTTATAAAGATCCGATAAAGTTTATGTCGTTATGTCAAAAAATGTACTTACGAAAATTTGATGCGACATTTTGGTGTAACAGATCTTTATAAAACCCAGCCTATCTTTAAAAAAAATAATTAAGTACCTACCTGCACAAACTCATGAGACTTATTTACCATTTGTGGATGTTTGGATATTTGGCGGATTGGGTCAACCGCCTTGAAATTTAATGAATTATTCAATTCAGTCATTCGATTGCTGTGTCTTTCCATTTACACCTGGCTAAATTTAGTGCACTATCTAGTGGAGGGGAGTTAAACTATCTCGTTCTAATGAGTTACATGCTTTAACTCCCTTCACCAGTTGTAAAGGCCGCTATATATCATAGAGGCGTCTATAGGTTGTATAAGTTAGGTACAAATTGTATGTCTCAACACGTTGGAAGTTTGGAAGGCGAGATGTTGAAATGAGATTGAACTCCTGTGCCATTATTATGCTAGGTAGGTACGGAGTGACTAATTGTAATTGCTATACAATATCTTTGTAGAAATTAAATTAAAATGTAATCAAGAACAGCTCAAGTCGACTCTATTTCAAAGTCGCGGAAGTTCAAAATAGAAAAACATGTATCTTCGCGACTTTTAAAAGCTGGCTGTACGTAAGTACACGTTCGTAACCTACTTGGCCGTAGGTACGTTGGTAGTTTTTACCGGTAATTCCTTAATTTCGTTATGTTGGCCCAGCACCTCGGCCCAATCCAATGTGTACAGCCAGCATAACATTTGCTACCAACACAATTAAAAATAGTCAGTTATTGCGTGGCTTTGCAATGTTTCAGCCACGCTATAATCGTGTACCTCTTCGAAAAGTATGGAAAACCTGAGCACGAGCACCTCTACCCATCAGATATTAGAAAACGAGCCACTATCAACCAGCGGATGTACTTCGAGTGTGGGATATTATTTCCTAGACTACGGTCTATAATGGTGAGTGAGACCACAGTGAGACTTACCTATAACAGTCGTCGCTGTCAGTTTCATAATCAGATCACAACAGCACAGCATAGGTACAGTTAGCATTAAAAGTAGCTTAGCATATGAAGACGTCAAAAGATCATATTCCCCTGTAATAAAGACTTTTTACGTTTTCATAATACCTATATGCAAAGCTACTTTTGATGCTGACTGTACCACGTCCTCGTGTGGCTCAAGTACCTAAAGTACCTATTCTTAGTAATGAAAAATATTCCGCAACACGCGCAACACTTACCAGAATAAATGGGTCATTGTCAGTTGCAAAAACAAAAGTTGTCCATCCGGTGGTCAATATAGTTAACGGATTATGTAGGTAATATACGTAACATTTAATGGATAATAACATGAAATACCAAACAGATGTAGCAATGTCATTATTAATGAAATAAAATGCATATAAGATTATGAACTGATTAAGATTATGTACTTACATGTACCTAATTTATGTTTTTATTACATGGATTTATAGTAACGGATACACAGGAGAATGGTCTGGGACACGATGGGATGCGGACGCGTCCATCCCGGGCCCAAAATATCCGTAAAAACCCCGCAATTAACAAAAGGCCTTCGCGAAGCAATAGAAACACATGTTCCGCAAGGACCGCCGCGGTACTTCGTCCAACCGGTCAACCAAACTTTGAGCGATTCGTTACCTTATAAAATGTCGATGCCGGTTAAAATGTGCAGTGTGTTATATAAAATTTGGACAAATAGTGCGTGTAGGTGTGTTTAATGCGAGACGTGTCTGCCCCAATGGCGTTGTCCTGGACATTGGTGAGATTTTTCCATTTTAAATGCTTCACCCAAACTTTAAAATTAAATGTACATTTGACGCTCATATATGCATTGGTTCCACAGTGAAATGGCCAGGGCTACTGGGGCACCACGCTCGTTTAGTGGACCCCTAAGAACAATTGTAATATTATAATCTGTCCAAGTAAACATACTTAAAATATTTGTTTTAACGGGTCTAACGCGACGGATAGCCCGAGTAAGTTGATTCTTACTCGCTGCAACCCCTTAGATAACATAAATATGTAAAAGCATTATTAAGTAAAATAACACCTGAATAATCACACTGTCCTTAGTAAACATTTGAAGGGTCAAACAAAAAGCACAACAAACTATCGACAATTTTGGTTTATTTTTCATCTGTAGGTACTATTAACCAAGGCTAGTTACAAGCGGCCAATCAAATTTGCCCCGTCTCAATAAAACGGCGGCGCTACGTGATAACAAAAATACACTTCCATAGCTGACATCGGTGATGGAACCATTATATTCCTCAAAAAAAAAATTAAAATCTTAAACATTGCGTAATAACTAAACAAACGACAAACCCGGGACGCTTTCAATGAGACTCGAGGGCCGACGCACATGTGCAATGCAGCGCGCGCAGAACTAAAACAATGCATACGCACAAAAAATATCGCCTCGAGGCACATCGATAAGCATTCTACTACCTGACATGTAATGTTGTAAAAACATAAGGTCCAAAGACCACTTGTATTCCAAAGAAGGAATTAACTATGGAGAATAAGGACCTCAACACGAAGAAATTTTGACACGACCAACACGTAAATCATTAATTTTGCGTATTTACAAAGACAGTATTATTTATCTAGTGATGGTGATGTGTAGCTGTTGATGTTAAGAAAGTATCTGTGATGTTGATATTAAGAGCGGCAAATGTGTACTTAGGATAATTAAATGAATTAAGGAGGTGTTAATATATTCTACTAAATATGAGTTGGCTTTGTGCTTACGGTAAATAGCAGAGTTAGGGTTTGATAAAACGCTATCACCCAACCTTGAGTAGGTACTTAAGCAAATCCAAATCTAGCAATACAGCAGTGCCACGTTAGCAACACACAAAGGCTACAGAAGATGGCCGCCGTAGCCACTAGGGACAATATAGCCGTAACTAAACAAAAATAAAGTGCTATTAATAAACCAGCAAGTAACGGAAAATATGAAATATGTACCTAATTTCTTCGGAGAATACGCTAAAAAAGTGTCCGTGTGTGAAATCATAGAAACAGTATTATACCTAACTACGTGTCGCATCGCTTGTTTTCACCGGGTGCAGAGAAGCTGACTAAATTCTTAGTACGCCACAGCTTATCATCAAAGTATGACTGATAACTTAGACACCTACAAGCATATACACCACAAAAACCTCCTAAAATGGGAACATCTGCTAATGACTCAAACTGTCCACTTTAACACGGAAACTACCGAATAAACAAAAAAACTGTTTAATAGTTCACTACCTGAAAAAATTACGAAATGAAGATATCTAGTGACGATTACTGCGAATCAGTGGAACACGCAGAGATCCCGAGAAGAATCACTCTGCAAGGAAGAAGACTTCATACGAAGCAACGTGCAACATCTCACCAACGCTCATCCACCGACGTAATATCCTCCCCCTCCTCGATTCCAATATTGGCTAAAGGCTGCACAGCCGGTCGATTGTGGCCGATTGGTTGCGACTCGTCGGTCGTCCCTTCCCATCCCAGAGCGTGTCACTCCTAACAATCTTGTGCCCCCTGGTATATGGGAGAGGACCAGGTTTTTGGCGCATCGTTGGGGCATCTAGCATACCGGCGTAATGCCTCAGCGATGTGCCGGGGGTTTGATCCTCACTCACATCCGGCTTGTCCGGGTCAGGCTTGCTCCTGGCTGGGTGCGGTACCTATGTTCATGTTCATGTTGGATTTATAGTAACGGATACACAGTTTATGCGGGTTACTAAAGTAAACCAATCCGAAATTAAGCTTTGTAGCCCTTAACCCTTAACTTTTGATCATCATCATCATCATAATCAGCCGAACGACTTTTGATATTTCCACCGAAAAGACGCGCACCTAAATCTGACAATGACCCAAATCTAAACAAATCTCAGGCGTTTATAGTGCGGTGCGCGCCATCCACGACGAAGCGCCCCTCCACAGCGAATCTCATACTAATATTTGCGCAGTTGTATCTACGGCTTGGGCTGTGGAGGGGCGCACCTTCGTGGATGGCGCACACAATATCTCCCTTACGATTACTTATCATCGCAAAAGTAAAAAACACCTTCGTATTTACAATGTTAAAAGAAAAACGCCCGAAATACGCTAATACTGGGTAGGTATCTCACAGGAACTGTAAAACAATATTTGAATTAAATTTGCCGCCTGACTCTATTACTCGATTACTCGTGCCTATTGTAAGCTCGATCGAGCCAAATCAAGCGTCACCATCTCAAGGAAAAATGTCTTCAAATTCCCAAATTGTTATCAAAGCAATCCACTTAACCCAAAATATACTCAGAGTTATTTCATCTATTCACGGAATTTTCGTTCCGATCCAGTTTCGGTCGGAAGTCGGAACTATATACCTATGTTATTTAGTAGGTACCGTACCTTTACGATAAACTTGTTTATAATAATATCCAATCTATTTTAATTAATCTCTTTCATAAAATAATAAATCAATTTCATAAAATTCAATCTACTTCAATATGGTAGGTAGTTTATAGTAGGTAGTTATTTATATTAGGTACCTAGTTCTTAGTTTTTTATTGCAATGTCCTTTTTAGGGCTCCGTACCCAAAGGGTAAAACGGGACCCTATTACTAAGACTCCGCTGTCCGTCTGTCACCAGGCTCATCATCTTTTTTTTTTTTTATTATTTATTATTATAAAAGGTACAATCTTACAAATAACGTCTGTCCTACAAAACGGTTTTCACAGTTTGACTGTGGGATCTGAGTCTCTTCGGTAACTATAAATTCACATATATAACTATTACTATGTATCTACTATGCTATGCTATCTATAAAATACTTGAACAGTTTTCTTTTAAATATTGCCCTATTGGCCTCCAATCTGATATCTGCTGGCACGCAGTTTAAAATGTAGGGTAGGCGTTTCCGCAGGCATCTATCACCATAATAGTTGGTTACCCTTGGTATATCATACTTGCCCGCAGATACCGTCCTGGTGCCGTAAGTGTGACATACATGAGATAGGCCATGTTCTGGACTTCCATGGTTATTAAGAGCTAGGGTGAATTTATGCTTAAGGCTTGCTGGGAGAATCTTACATATCTTAAAAAGTTTGTTGTAATCTTTCTTACATTTATTTTTAGTCTTTTTGTTGACTAGAAGTTTTAGGAATCTTAATTGCAATTTTTCTATTTTACTTAAATTTGTTTTAAAAGTTAATCCGTAACAGCTAAGAGCGTATCCTATAATAGTTTCTACTAATGACTTGTACAAATATTTTAACGTATTTAGAGGAACTTTAAAACTTAAGTGATAAAACTTGCCAAGCAATATTCTTAGTTTATCACAAATATAATCTACATGATGGGACCATGAAAAGTTTTCGTCTACTTTAACTCCAAGGTATGTTACAGAGTTAACCTGTAAAATAGGTTTACAGCGGCAGAGGGCCTGGTTGTTATGGAAGCAATGAAAATCGTGAGCTATTATGGGAGATGGTATACTGGTGAGTTGCAAGTAGGGAGAATCTCATAAACCGTGATAGCTAGACAGTTGAAATTTTCACAGATGATGTATTTCTGTTCCCGCTATAACAACAAATTATACTAAAAACAAATAAAATAAATATTTAAGAAGGGGGGCTCCTATACAAAAAGACTTTTAAAATACTTTGCTGGTTGCCTTCATCAGGCGCTGGGTCTCAAAATGTATGATAAAACTAAAATCCGACTCGCACTTGACGAAAATTCTACTTGATATTATTTAACGTTATTATTTAATATCTGGGCGACCGAGCCTTACTCGGCGTTTTCCCGGGCATGAGACCTAGCTAGATCGATTCCTCGTCCCCGAAAACCCCCCATACCAAATTTCATCAAAATCGTTAGAGCCGTTTCCGAGATCCCCGAAATAAATATATATACATATAAATAAATATACAAGAATTGCTCGTTTAAAGAGATAAAATATACAAGAATTGCTCGTTTAAAGATATAAGATATAAGATAAATAATAATGGCACGGAACCCTTCGTGCGCGAGTCCGACTCGCACTTGACGGTTTTTTACTTATTAATTGTTGAAATAAATAAATGCTTTAAAACTTCAATATGTAGGTAAATATAGGTGTAAAGTTATCTAGACTTTAGCTTTCATACCTAATACCTACCCAAGTTACCTACTTCACGATAAACTTGTTTTTAACCTTTTTAACGCTCTGTCAAATACAAAAGTTGTCACTCGCGTGTGATGGCAGTGGCACAAGTACCTACATGGGTATTATCAAACCCGAAATTGAACCCTATTCAATTGCATGTAAAGGTAGATAGCGCACTGCAAGCCGTAACGGATATATCCATGGTTGGCGTTGAACCGATGGTACGGATTGTAAGGTTCTCGGACACATAAAGCCAGCCACCCACGATCAATTCTACTGTCAAGCAAACTTGACAGTAGAATTGATCGTGGGCGCCGGTCGGGTGCCGACCCTGTGCGCGACAACCAGAGATGGGCATTAATTCCAATAATTTTTCATCCGAATAATTATTCGAATAAAGAATAATTCACGATTTTATTATTCGCGAATAATTTATCCGCGAATAAATCAAACAACCACTTTTAAAATGACGAATGATCTATTCGTTTTTTGATTCGGATAAATTCACAAATAATATTTAAGGGTACTATCATACTATGCTTCAGATATTCAAATAAAAATAATTATTCGTGCTAATCCATTCCACGAACAAATTATTCGCGAATAAGAATAATCATTCGAGAAATTTATTCGACATTTGCGAAGAAATTTGTTATTCTTATTCGTCATTCGAATAAATTTTGCCCATCTCTAGCGACATTAACCAATGTGCGTCGCTGGGCTGGCGTCGAAAAGGTTAATATACCTGGCTAACCATTATTAATCTCTTTCTTCAAGTTCTCTATATCCGAATTTATTTACCTATTATTGTATGTAGTACTTATATAGGTGCAAAAATAGCTTTATTTATAGGTTAGTAGGCATATTTAGGTATGACATCTTCGGCTTAACCTACCTAGTTATGAGAATCTTACCTTACAGGCGCCCACTTTCTGGGGCAAGCTGACCGAGCTCTCAAAGTCCATGAAATCCAACATCGAAGACGCGTACCGCACGCTAGAAGCCTACTTGTCTAAAACTATATACGTGGCCGACGAGGTAATGACACTGGCTGATATAAGCATCGTCACTACCGTATCTACGTTTGACGGCATCTACCCTGTTGATATCAAAAGGTAGGTAGGACTAGGCCCAATGAATCCAATGATGTTAATTGACTCATGTGAAAGAAAATAAGTCATTAATTTTTTATAGACCAATCAATTTAAAACTGTGTGATCTTTGAATTAGGATCGAAGTATCCATTACTGATGGTGTCACTATATATGAAATTAACCCTTTTGCCACGACTAGAAAGTAGAAACTAGTTATCGACCACATACGTCTCTACAGTCTACAGTAATTCAATCTTAGCTCTCCGATTTAAGATTCAAATTAGTTTGAATTTTAATAAAAGTTGATGATGTTAGCGCGTCAATAGCATGTTTGTTACCTACTATATTTTACTATTCGGATAAAACTCACGTGTTAAATGAATTGTCACTCCGAGCGAAATGTTTCGAACTCTTCGCAGTGTGCATTCCGCGTGAATCGCAGACGCACTCATCCTAAAAGCCTTATCACACTACTCTATCGGTAGGGCCCTAACTCAGGGAGGGGAGTTAAACTATCTCGCTCTAATGAGTGAGATGCTTTAATTCCCCTCCCCCAGTTAGGGCCCTTCCGATAGGGTAGTGTGATAAGCTCATAAGGGAGAACTCCCAAAGAGTTCGAAACATGTAGCCTTAAGTGACAATTAATACGTAACTTTTAACCGTTTAGTAAAATATAGTTATAACATGTCCCACGAAAGTTTAAATTCAAGCATGTTTGTTGTGACCAAGTTGTGACGAATGTCAGTGTAAACATTTACGAATGTTTTTGATTCCTTTGTTTTCCATTTTCAGATACCCAAAATTAAAGCAGTGGTTACTCACGATGTCGCAAAAGGAGTTCTGCCAAAAGTACAACGAGCCAGGAAGAGAAGAGTTGGTGACGATACTCGTCGACATGATGGAGAATAACAGGCACAATCAACGATCCAAACTTTAGTATTATAATTCCCTATTTGACCAATTCACTTTGTCACAACGATCGTGTTGTTATGGGATTAGAGCAACACAAAAGAAGAAAATGAGAGGCAAAGTTTTCGAGCAATGAAAACGCTCCATACTGATTGACATTGATATGTGACGTCAGATGTCAATCAGTATCGTTGTATGGAAATTTAGTTTTGTGGAAACGTACATATAAAACACAATTTATAAGAATCACAGGTTTTATTTCAGTAACTAAAAAGAAATGCAAAGAATTTCTCAACTTTACACTCCTGTAACGTAATTGGCGCTAATCATATGGATAACTTTTTGATGAGAAATGAATGATTACAAAAAACGTTACACATTAAACATTTCCTATAAGTCTTATAATGTCTCTCGTTAACGCCCACTCCGCCGCACTCTCCAGAACATTAATAGCACTTAACATATATCGATTAAGGACATGTGACATGTACAATACTTGAGATAATCTCGCGTGACGTCAGTACTGCTCAGTCAAACACAACATACACGTCGATCGCGTAAACATTGGAAACATTCGAATTATTAAACTATCTTCAGGCTATCGTCGATTCACTTCAAATTTATAGGCGTCCGTTTTGTATGTGAGGGCGATATCGGTACTGTAATTTGTTGCACGATTGTCTTATAGTTACAGCAGCGAGGGGCAAGCATTAGCCGTCCTCCTTCGGTGGTGTGAACCAGCCTGGAAACAAACAACACGTTAGATATTTAGTTATTGCACGACCTTACACTTGCTGAGACCGCGACCAAGTTATTTAGAATATAACTGCGACCGTCTATTCGTGCAGACACACTAGTATTTATGAAGAAATTCAGGAAATAAGATATTATGATTATGAATAATTGTCTTATAATAAAAACGTGTAGATGGTTTCGACCTCATGGAATGCGTAGCTATCTTCTGCTGACTGTATCACCGTGTACTTATAGATGTAATGAATAATGTTTTTCCTTACGAGTATACCCGAAGTGTCAATCGTGTGCTGTATTCATTTTATGATTAATTATATCCTGTGAAACTTCACCGGACGGACAAAATTTGTCGGTTATTTAATACGGTAACGGATTGACGCGTCGTCTCTAATCGTATTCCGAGTTTTTCGATGAAAAAGCATTATTAGTAACTGTACGTACAAGTGTAATAACCTAATAACAAGTGTAAAGTCACCGTTATGTATCTGCAAGAGACACTTGAAGCTCTGCTGCGCGCGCGCTAGACTGTACTGCGTCTGCGACACGACCTTGGTGGCGCCGAACCGTATGCGAGCCTTACCCTTCACGAGCGTTGCCCTCCATACATAGGGAGTGTCATCCATGATGACGCGTCCCTCCACAGCGAATTTCATACTAGTCTATGCACAACAGGGATGTCGACTCAAAAAAAATTATTACTTCAATAGAAAGAAGACATAAAACTATGCCTAATAGTGAAAATCCTGTTCAAATATCTCAAAAAATAACGAAGCTACAACGGTTAGAATGTTCGTAGTTAGAGAGAGAAAGTGCTACCTAACCGTGACGTCACTTTTAAGTAGCGCCATAGTAAATGACGATCGTTCAATACAAAGGTGCGTTTTGCGGAAAAGGGACAGAACATACCCACTCTTAAAACTTTGAAGACTTATAAATAATTACGTAATTATTTATTTGTTTGAATTACTTTTTTCGCCATTTGATTGAGAATTTGAGCCTTTATGTAGAAAATTTGGATTTATTGATTTTCTTTTATAGTGTCGTCATCCTTATTGTATGGATTGGGCTGAGGGGCGCGCCTTCGTAGAAGGCGCACTATATCTATGTATACAAGTGTAATAACAAGGGCAAAGTCACCATTTTTCTCGTGAATCTGTACGAGACACTTGAAGCTCTGCTGCGCGCGCGCTAGACTGTACTGCGTCTGCGTCACGACCTTGGTGGCGCCGAACTGTATGCGAGCCTTGCCCTTCACGAGCGTGGCCGCAATCTGCATGATCACCGCCTCCACGGTGTAGGCGGACGACCATCCCTGCTTGGTCAGTAGCTCCATACATATCGCGCCCCCGACCAACACGTAGCCTCCTGCGAATATTACAATATACCAATGAGCTCGTATACTAGTGATCGAACTAAAGCTGTCAAAATAATAGCACATCACAATCGAGTTTCTACTCACGGGCGAGTCTAGACAGTTGTAAATCTGGTATTTGTCAAGTTTTTCATCAGCATTGGTGGGTCATTTTACAGATGACGTCCGGTATAGTTCTACCCAGTTGTATCTAATGTAGGCAATTTAACCAAATTTACAAATTTGATTCTTATCTTGACAAAGTTAAAGTCGGCTTTTCACATGTTTCATATTTAAGATCGTGGTTATAAATTTTGTGACTTATTCGCTGAGTTGCGAATGACAGTGAGCTAGACTCGCGTCGCCGTATATCCTTATTATAATATTGACCTCCGGATCCGTGGTGTAGGTTAGGCTCAAAAGGAGTTATCTAGGTAATATTCTAACGCTTCAGACTGTCAGAGTTCACCCTAATGGGTAGGGTATGTAGGTGTATTCCTTCCTGGACCGGCCACATAATCGTACTAGGCTATAATTACAGTGATAAAATGTACCCATTATATACTATTATGTACCAAGTTGGAAATTAATTGTACCTTCACAGTTTGCCAGTTATAGGCCCTCAAATGTGGCCGGGCTGGGAAGTGTACTACTCAGCCCGGTCATACACAGATCTGCTAATATACGTAACTCCGAGATATTGTTCAAATAGCAATGTAGATATCAAGTCAGATATCGGATCAAGTAAGAAACATCGTATCACACATCAGATACAATACTCACCTGATATAATAGGGTAGACGACGCGCACGAACGGCGGTTCGAACGGGTAAGTCTCCTTGAACATGATGTTCAGGAGTATGGAGTCCTTGCCCTCTTTCTCTTTCAGCAGGAGCAAGTCGTTGTGAAGTGGGCTGTCCGGGTCCACGGAGCGCAGTCTGATGTTCCACTCGTAGAGTGAGTCGTTCACAAGCTCTGCCAACGAGACAGATTATATTGAAGATTTTTTTTGAACCTGGCTCAATCTAATAAAGCTATAGGAGTGCGCGGTTGGAGAGTGGCCTCGGGAAAAACCAAGGGAAACCTACGATCACGCGGGCGGTTTAAACACTGGAATACTCTAAGAGTTTGCGCTCCAGTGAGTTTGGTTAAGCGGTTTCAACCGAATCTGAGGTGTATCAGAGGAATCAAGCTACTGGGAGTTTTGTTGCTGGTCCACTAAACCTACCCTAGCTGAGAAGAGTCCAGCAGCAAGAAACCCCATTAGGCCCGACTAGTACGGTTAGCACATGATGGCATGGAGAGTATCTCGGCTTCTCTCGAGCTATGCGTCTTTTTTGATAGGTGCTGTTAGAAAGTGACGGATAGCTCGAGATAAGCCGAAAAACTGACGTTGCCATCATGTGCTAACCATACTGGGCGGATTGACTCTATCGAGGTTAAGAACTGGGAAGCTCGTTGCAGACAGTTATGAGCGACACTTGTACACAAAAAACCTTAACCTTTTGAGGGCCGGGCGGCGGAACAGGACGCCGTGCCACTGAAGCCACCGACCTCAGTGGCCGTTCAAATTTAACTGTTTAAATGCTATGAAATACAACTCCTAAAACCCTTATATATTATCAGCTTTTATGATGTACGGCATTATTACTTTATTTTATAGCTCTGGCTTCCGGGGCACGAAGTTCCCCAGAAGTCTACAGCCATCTCAGGCTGCCAAAGGGTTAAAAACAAACATTTGCACTTACCACTTGGAAAATAATTTCAAGGCATTGCAAGTTTGTTTAATTTACTTGTTTACCGCGTTTCGCGCTTTATATCTTTGGTTAGATAATTAACGGATCCGTATACTTTTACTTTTACCGAGAGATAGCAAACTGAGTCAGAAAAAACCTCAAAGAAGATGGGAGGACGAACTTAAACTCACTGCGGAGGAGTCACTCACTCATATTGGAGGAGAGTGGCCCATGACAGAACACAATGGAAAGACCTATGTAGAGGAGCGTTGCCAAGCGGCACACTGAATTAAGAAACATTCTCTAATTCAGAATAAAAAGGCTTAATAGATATATAATAGATACTTTTACAGCCGCCTAAATCTTACACTTTTTTATTTCTGTTAACTCAGGTTCTACACCAGCCAGATTTCTGGTCCATACTAAAACACCTAAAATTTTTTATATTTCTAGTGGGAGAGACACCTTAAGTGCCATCTCAATAGTAACTCACCAATGGAATACATGTTGCTCTTAAAGGAATGTGAGCGATATATGTCCCGTAGCTCCTTCATCAAGCGGTCTGTGGCTTGTAGGCTGCCCGAGACACTGCCAGACAGGTAGTCTTGCCGCTGGTTCTGTCGCAGTCTCTCTAGTGTCGCTAAATGTTCTGTTTCCATATCATCCTGGAAATTTATTGTTAAAGGCCTAGTCAGCAAACGTATAGATAACACCACGGGATATTACAGATGTTTCGATTTCTCCAATTTTATTGTTTGCCAAACTTTTATTACTAGGGCAGTTTAGTACTAGTCTCAAAATGATAAAAAGGAACCCTAGAAAGGTGTCTGTGGGTACATCACTATTTCTTAAAATTTTAACTTGTGTTTAAAAAAAATCAATCTACACCCATTAGAGGGTAGAGGGCAGTATTTTACTAACGACCACAATAACTTGTCATTGTATAAAAAAAGACGAATAAATGTTGTTATAGCAGTTTATGCAATTGTTATATAATGTATGCTTTTTAGTCCAGAACCGCGCTTAGACCATTGGAGTTATATGAGAAAATTTTGTGAAAACAAAAAAAAGTAGGATAAAAAAAACACTTACAAAAATTTCTTCGTTAAAATCAAATGTAAGGGATCAGTATAGATACAATTTATACCTTCCTAAAGTAAATAACGTAATGTATAAAAAATGTACTTTTCTAGTGGCCATCCGTGTGTTTAACCATTTACCTGCCGACATAAAAGTCCTTGAAGGGAATATATTTAAACGGAGACTTAAAAATTGGTTAATTGAAAAAGTATTTTATAATTTAAATGAATTTTATTCTACATAATTGATTTTGTAATTAATTAGTTGAATACATTTTTTTAGTCCTAAGATACAATTATTGTACGCCCGTAATGGGTAACTGTTGAGACTCAATGTAACTAAAGGACCATCCATCTTTGTATTTTACACAGTTATACAATAAAATATTATTCTATTCTATAACATATATAACTCACTTTGTTGCTCCTTCCGGCGTCTTCAACCATCTCCAGTGGCAAGTCGTCCTCTCCTTCTGATTCATCTTCTTCGGCCGCCATCTCCTCGTCTTCCTCTGTGCCCGATTCCGCGCCATTTGACGTCACACTTGGCAATCTATGTCAAACACAAAAAAAAAAATTTGTTGCACCACTACATAAGAGATTGTTACAAGATAATAAAAAATAAAACGGTAACAAGTCTTATCGCTTTAACCTGTTCACCGCCAGACCGCCACAGTAGATTCTGTAAGTTGTGCCTCACACGTCTAAGTCTTCGTAGCAAAACACTGAAAAAGGAGCTTACTTGATAGCACGATTAGCACGTTACTTGCCTTCACAGTCACACCGACTTGATCGACTCGGTATGAAGTCATTGGCGTTTGGGGCACCTAATGTCCTGACTTTATATCAAGTCAATGGCGGTGAAAAGTTTAAAACGATCTCTTAAAACAACAATTTAACTTAGTATATCCATTAAAATGTTAATAAACCTACCTCTGGTGAGGGAAAGGATGCATCGGTATTGTGAGTGAGTCCAGGTCTGGGGGCTCCGGAACGCCGTGTAGCTTGCATAGCTCTCTTAACAATATACCAACCTGAAAAACATTGCGTATACATCAACCAACAATTGTATTCAACACAACAATAGACTGCTCAACAGACACCATGACGCAATTTTTTTGTATGAAAATATAAAGATTTAGGGTGATGGTCAGACAATTTAAAAGAGCTGACAATCCTAAACAACCTATTAAAAATGATGAGCTACGTAAAATATTTTCTAAGACAAAAACTAAACAATAGTCACAAAGAGTAACAGTATTACAGCTTCAGGTCACTGAACCCGGGTTCAAGGCAGATCGCCACAAAAATAACTGCTCACAAATAGTAACAGATATATAAGACATGTTGATTGTAAATATTTGATAGTGGAAAGGAATCTAACGCCACATAAAACAAATTGAATAACAGCCTTGGAAGCATTAAGTGCCATAATGATGTCTGTATTGGGTTAGTTTTTCATAATTTTATTATCCTATTTTTTCATCGCACAATAACTTTCCGCCTAATAACATAATACGAGTGATTGTTGTGCCTAAGTCTATATTGTCGAAATTGTTCCATAATGTTATTATTCAGTTTATTATTCCTAAACCTGTCCTGAATTTGAGAGATATGTATTTATATGTGTCTTGTACAGCAATAATGCCAAGGATGCAAGGAACATTTACCTGCCAGTAGCAGATACCTCAGAGAATATACTGTCGCCTCCTGTATCCTCTTCTGAGTGTGAAGTATGTATGTTAAAAAGTTAGTGAGGACGGTCTCCTATTTCCGCTCTGAGGAATGCGAGGTAACCAACGAACTTACCTTGGTTCCATGATTTTGTTATTGATAAGCAGATAAGTTATAACCGATGTCTTCACCTTTCGTGCAAATTCAAATTCCTTTCAGATTCAGATCATTTATTCATAAATGTACACATCATTTACATGTCATTCATGTCTTTTTAATCAGGTATTTGACATTACAATAATTTTAGCAAACTATGGTTAGACCCTCTGTACCAATTTATTTATTTATCGTATGGCATTTATTTCATTAAATAAATTAATATTTGTTGACAATCTTACACAAATTGACCTAGTCCCACACTAAGCAAAGCTATTACTATGGGTACTTAGCGTCAATTTACATACTTATATAGATAAACAGATACTTAACACATACATTAGAAAGATTGGATACTGTAAAATCAATTTTAGTTTATGTGTTAGTTTTTGCATGCAAAGAAATTGCTAAATGTGTGATCATATATATTATTGTAAGACCTATTATTTACCATGTTTAATGCAAATAAAGAACTTACTTACTTACTATACAAAACATCCAAGACGCAGGAACAAATTATATGCAACAAATGAGATGTAATGTTTGTCACCAACAAAAAAAAAACCTGCTGATGGGAATTCATGTGTACTGTACCTGACTTATGACATGATTATCTCTGCCTTGCGTGTTGCTGAGGATCTGCACTGCATTTGTCACAACGGGATCTTCACTGTCAGCGAACCACACTGGTGGTGTGCCGGGGTATGTCTCCTACAACATACAATACAAATATTGTTTAGTCTTATAGCAGACCACCATAATACAAGTCAGTAATCATACATTACGTTTAACACAAGCACTCTGCTGGACCCTTTAACTGTGTTTCCTTAACCAATTAACCATAGAAAGAACGATATTATATCAAATTTGACCTGTATTTAAAGACCATGAAATTAAATATGAGTAACAAAAAGTTTTTTTTCGTAACTTAATGTTTTGTGTTTGGATTAGATGTCTAGTGATATAAACAATTAAAAAAACTTGTCCAAATACTTGTAATTGATGCAGACATTTTAAGGAATAAGGATTGGGAGTTCCAGCCGTTTATGAAGTTATTCTCTGTTATTTTTATCTATAAAGTATTAGCCTATACAAGATCTATGCAAGAACTGGCGAGAAATAAATCAATGTGAAAATCGTGCCATACATTTTACTATGGCACTACTTAATTCATAGTTTACAAAACAGGCTATAGATAAACACACTAACACTGATATGAATATAACATTTCTGGAGAAAGTAAATTGTCAAAATTCGTATAAACAAGTGAAACTGACATAATGAGGGAAAGATGGGAGAATACTTAGTACAGGAAATAAAAAAAAAACAATCTGTGTTGTTGAAAATACTAAAATATTGAAAAAAAAAACAACCCTGATCACTACCTGAAATAAACACATTGTACATCAAGTTCATTTGTGTATCAGTTATTAATAACAATGAAACTTGAATTTGTATCATGTTTACAGTGAAACAAAAGGAGAATGTATACAGAAGTGGAATTGATATAATGAGGGAGATTACTTAAAGTTGTTTATTAAAGTAAATTAAAAAATGCATGCTGCACTCTTGCAATGCTAAAATATTGAAAATAAAAAACCATGATTACTACAGAAAATGTATTTTACAATAAACACATTGCACAAGTTTATTTGTATAATTATCACTTATTGATAACAATGAAACTTGAATTGTTTACAGTGTACCAAATCATACACAAAAACTATCAATACATATAAATGTAATACCTACTTTTCTTCAATTTTAGCATATTCATAAGAACAATAATTGATATATAAGTAACAAGGTATAACCAAACTAGCATATTGGTGCAACATAAGATGTTTTCAACCATATTGTAGTGAAACTAACCCAAGCTCAAGCTGACACTTCACTTGAGCAAACAAAATGAACAGTATAATGTGTACATGACAAAAACCAGGTAGAGATGACTAAGAACCATTGTCCCCAAATTGCGTCTTTTACCGTTATCTACACAAAACATGGGACACTCGTTAACCTGACGAATCGCCGAAAAAGAGATCCGAAAAGCGAATGATCGATACGATAATTCGTCACGGATTGTTATTGCTCAATTCCAACACATTATTTACGTACAAACCCTGCGCACTTGACGCGATCAATCCCTTTGCGCTGCACATAAACAAACTGCTGGTGACCACTATTCCAGTGATATGCTTCCAGTAGCTTGGATATGGATGAAAAAAAAGAGTTCACTTCCGTAAATCTCTTGTTGACAGCCCTGCCCTCATAAACAACGACCCTTTGTCCCAACTAACGATAATCAATACACGCTCCAACAATTAGCAATGAGTCTACCATAAATATATATTATAACATCAAAATTGTACTCACGGTAATGTTTGCGTGTATCTCATATTTCTTTCCATTTCTGCCAACGAATCTGCAGGTCAGTTCGTCGACACTAGCTGACATTATCTGAAACCGCTCATGGTTCTTCGGGAACACTTGTTCTAATGTTTTGATTTCTAACTTAAGTGTGTTCAAGCAAGCCATTAGTGTCTTCAAACACTAATTCTGAATTAAATAACAAATATCCACGTTACAATACATGGAAATATTTCTAAGTTCACTCCCTATGCAACCTAGCAAAATGGCGGAACGTGAAGACGGAATTAAAAAAAAACATGTAAGGAGTGAAAGAGAAAGAGACCACGTTTTTTATTAAATTTCATTTAACTTTACAGAACAACTGTATGATTCGAAATATAATGTTTGATACTTCGATTAGTAATTAATTAATCAATTTATTAAAGGAAAAAAAAACGGAATAAAATTATATCACCCACTGCGAACCATTCAAGGCACAACTAAAATCGTTACTTTTACCCGAAAACATTCATCAACGATGCGAGTGTCGCGTTGCATTGTTTTGTCAATGTCATGCATGTCACAGACTTCCTAGTTCCTACTTCTGTTCTGTCAGATTGTTATGAATATGAGATGAGATGGAAATTTAGGGGAAAGAGGTATAATACAGAAGTTTCCTGACTATTATATCGATTAACAATAGTTTAATTTCTACACTGCTTACATGAAGAAAGCCCGTCGCCATGGTAAGACTCCTAATAAATAGTTTTTAGTTGAAATTTTGAGAACTTTAGGAAACTTAATTCAATTATTTTGTTACAGAGTGCAATATTTAATTTCCAAAGCTTGCTATCTGTTATATTACTTCTCATATGTACGTGTGCATACTTGAGATCGTTCTTCCCTAGTATTATGGACCGTAATAAAACTGGGTGAGTACTTTGTAAGACTGGAATTATACCACATAACTGCCTCCTGTACTAGCTTAGTACTCCATATAAATACCGCATTATATGTAGAAGTGGAGATGTACCGACTAGTCGGGAAAGCCGACTAACTGGCCACATAATAGGCCACCTCAGCATCAATTAGTCAGCTAGTCGGCAAAATCCATAGTCGGCCCATCTCTAGTAAGAAGTTGAATCTCTAGAAGTTTTTGTAATTACAGGTTACTTGGAACATTTTGGAAATGTGCTCGAATTGGAGAACGTAAATCACCTTACATAGCAGTTTGTTGTGTTATCATGGCATTTTCAATACTTTTTCTGACTTAAGTGATGTAAATCTAAACTAGGTTATTTGTAATGTAAATAAACTTATATTTTCATATGAAGTAAGTCTGATTTTTATTACACCAAATTCTTCTTTTTTCCAATACCCAACTTATGGTTAACCCTTTTTCAGGCATAGTACAATTTATAGACCACATGCGCATAGTTAAAATTTCAACCAAGTTAACCCTTTGACCTCCAAGAACCTATAAAGTGGTTGTGTGTCGTTGTGCCCACCACACCAACAACCACTTAAAAGGTTGGAGTGAAGGTGTATGTTGATCATGAATAAAATCATTTATGAACTGTTATAATTGGTTTAGACATTACACCAAAAAGACAGTGCTTAGCGTACTGAGCATGACGACACACTAGGCTAGGTTCACACGGCGACTATTCGATTCGAGAACGAGACGGCCGTTCACACGGTGCGAGGTCCATTCGGTTTTTTCACGTATGCGGTCTGACGTCACAAACACAACTGCCTGCGGGCGCGCGACTCGTATACGAGAAAGAAACCACGTCCGTGTGAACGACACAAGGTAAACACTAGCGCCACTGACCATCGCATTCGATAAAATCGATTCGAGATTCCCGCATTCCCGGTGACAAAACTATACGGTAAGAAAATTATCTCGAATACGAGTTTTTCCCGCGTGGATGCCGTGTGAACGTTTATATGCAAATTCAGTTGCCACCACGATATTCGATAAAATCTCGTATACGGTATACGGGAAAAATGGCGCCGTGTGAACCTAGCCTATCGCTTTGGCGGTCAAAGGGTTAATGTTCAAATCGAATTTATTTTTGGCAATAAGTTACTTGCCTTTAAATTAATTTCCAATACCTAACTATTTTGAATATATATTTTATTTTTTGCAAAACCATGTAGGTTGGTGCAGCCTGGAAAAGGGTTGACATATTATTGGAAAAAAAAAATTTAAACATATGCAATCTTCATAAAAATCTCTACAAAAAGGTTCGAACTATTTCGCATTATTTCCGCCTGTTTTCCTTCACCGATTGAACTAACAGGGGGGCTTCACATGCACCATTTACTTTCTATTGCAATGAAAGAATAAAACAACAATTATTACTTTTTTCATAGTGTAAATTTTTAATGAGACTGGATTTCTAGCACATAAAATTTTATGGAAAACAGTATACACATACACTAAGGGATAGAAAACAGTCACAAAATCTAAATCAGTACCAATCATTACAGTACAGACAGATGACTTAATATGATTTTTGAATAGCAGTGTTTTAATGCAGATATTTTAACGAGTGAACTCATTGTAGATCACTGCCTACACTTATAGTGAAATATTAATTTCTTAACCCGTCCTCTCCCGGCGAAAAAAAATTACAATAACATTCTTTTGTTACGTGCCTGTTTTATACCGGGAGGCGACGGCTTTTAACATTATATGAATTTCTATTATGTGTTTTAATGATGTGCATTATACATAAAGCATGTTTTTAGTTTATTTTGTAAAACCGAATATATCAATTTGGATGGGTAGGTAACAATTCTAACAATGATGCAAGTGAATTGAGATAAACCATACAAATACTTACTTGGTATTAGAATGTAATGTGTACTAGTCTATAACCATCACTACTTTCATTAAACTTACAAATATGACTGACTCTAATGCTTTCATAAGGTGTGAAGAATGTCTCATTAAACAGGCCAGCAGTACAACTCTTTATCTGTACTAAATTACAATTCCTTGTATAGATATCCCTGTCAAATTAACCACAATGTATAACTCCTAACATTAAATAAACCATAAGTGCTCATTTAAAAATGCTTCCAAATGTTAACAGTCAAGAATAATCTCTGAATTTTAGTATAAAAACTTTATCAAATGGGCCGAATATTGCATTTTTATCACTTTTCGTGGAAAATCTAAGTGCACTAACACGTCTAATTAATTGGAGCGTATTTCAGTCTAGACATTGTCTATCGTAAGCTAGATAACACTTAAATACAGCGACGACACACCACTAGCACTAGCTACAACCTATTCCTACACAACAACGGAACCGTCACAACTTCGATGCATTGATCCACACTACCTACATACTCGGTGGTTTGTTGTATTTATCAACCAAGCTTTTACAATCTGGTCAGCCTAAATTAAAAGTATCAATAAATAGGATCTAATCTTTAAAACCCTCGAACGAATCTCAAATTCTCAGTAAGTAAATAATTTTTAGAATTAACCCTTTGAACGCCAAGAACCTATATAGTTGTCGTGTGTCGTCGTGACCGTGCCAACAACCACTAAAAAGGTCGGAGTGAAGGTGTACTTTGATCATGAATAAAATCTATTAGGTATGAATTGTTTTTATTGGTTTAAACGTTACATCATTTCAACAGTGCTTGGCGTGGTGGGCACGACGACACACGACCACTTTGGCGTTCAAAGGTTAAATCAAGTTGGCAAGGCAAGGCAATTTATACCTCTACTCTAGTTTTTTTTTCGTAACCTAAACACAAACGAACGCGTTCGCGTTTGGTCTCAATTTGCATGGCGACCAATAGGTACCATTACCACCGAGGCGATGTTCGCGTTAGCAAACTGAGACTTAACGCAACGCGTTCGTTTGTGTTTATATTTCGAAAAATTTATACTAGAGGTAGAGGTGTATACATTTTCTACCGGCAGTTTTGGCTGGCCAGACTGTACCACACCAAATCAACTTCCACGTAGCTACGCTTAGAATTATTACTCTTTGTTCACATATTGACACTATTAAGTTCTAAAGGAGTCTATTCACAAAGGGCACTTCAATGTTTAATACTGACATTCTAAAGCAAAATGATTATTTTGTAATAAAAAAGGACTCCTCTATAATTTTGTAAGGCATGGTACGTGTACAATAAACGGTTTATTTTAAAGCTATGTTAGTTAAAAGTGGTGATCTGGAGGGGAATGCTGATGTAGAATGTGAGCCGTGTCATAGTCGCAATAACAGTCAAGTTTATCGTTATAACAAATAAGTACACGATATTATGGCACTAGAAATGCATTTTAAGTCTGTTTAATATATATTTGAGCGGTTCGGAATGATTCCTTGCCAGCCAAGGGAAGACATTGAAGTGGAACAAGTTGTAACTCAATTTTCCAACATCACTGTGTTAAAGCTTTTCCACTTGAGCTAGCCGATATTGAATTGTCTATATTGTAGAGCCGTAGACACTAATATGTATATATTTTCACCTTATTGTAATGCAAGAAGGTGCAAAGGTGTAAACATATCTTCGACGTCGATGATAGATACAAAACAAAAAGTTTCTATAAAATGAACAAATTATAAAGATGATTGAAATACAAAATAATCACAAGTGCAAATTGAGATGAATTACGGTGATGAATATTATCACAGAGATAGACAATTGTTACTTTCGATATTTAGACAATTCGTCATTAGGGTGCTGCCGGGTCAGTGCATTCTCACGTTTCACAATTTTAAATACATATGTAACACCATACTTCTCAAAACTATCACAAACAATCCTTTTTAATATTTTTGGTGTTTTACGCGTGATGGTCAAATATAATGCTAGAATTAAAATTCTACGTCTTAATGCCCGTTGACTGCGGCGGCCGCGATGCAATAATAATAAAAGCCAAGAACCCACATGTAATGGCGTAAGAATGATATCTGTTGGAAAACATTTTTTAATTGGAAGTTGTTTTATTTAATTAACACCTTACATTTTCGTACTTTTGTCGTGTTTAAACTTCTTTTGAATGAAATACCTACACATAAATCAGTGATAAAAACAAATACATAATAACATTATTTTTTACTTCTCGGAACTACTGATCTTAAATTTTATCAATCAATCAATCTTTGTGTTTATGGCTCCATCGTATCCCGATGATTCCGCCAACGTCAAGGTTAAATAACGCACGTTTTTTTTAATATCGCCGCCGCACTGCAGTAACACTCTTACACACTACTTTGCATATTAGCATAATACTCGTGTACAAACGTCTAAAAGTAATAGTCGTATAATATAAAAGATTATTTTAAGGAGTATTGACAAAATAAATTCTTAACTATGTAAATTATTTAAAGCAATTCCAATAATATGTTTAAATATAAAAATAATATAATTCGTTTCATTTTGGCGGATTTACGACCGATATTATACTTGTGTTACTTAATTAGTCTTCATAAGATAAGAAGCCTATTCCCACATACTATTGTAACACTCATTAAATAACACAATGCATAATAAATACAACTTTATATTTGCTAAAAATTACCGCCACTGCCTACTAGGAAGATTATTAAACTTAACTACAATAATATATTTACGCGGCTACCAATAAATACGTGTTAAAATACTAGAGAGCATTTGTTTGCCTAAATAACGACTGCTTTAGACCAAACGATCATTCTTCGACATCAGTTTGCTTCAATGCTTAATAAATAGCACATTAAAGTCCGGGCGTTCCTTTAATTCACCAACCATAACAAGACTTAATTGATTTTAATGTTATATATTCAACATTTTTTGGCATGGTTCTGCTAAGCGATAGAAAAATTATTTGTTTGCCATAAACATTGTTTTTTATTATTAGAATTTACAGTTTAAATTATTTTAAACAGAGAACAAAGAATGAAGGAAAGAAAATCATATAGCTTGTTAAAATATTAATATTAGCGAACTTATTTGTCTATATGGTTTAAGAAAACAAAACTTACTGTGTCCGTAGACACATAAATATCATAGCAAATGGGTACGAAAGTATTTTTCAATAAGGACCCTTAAAATGTTACTATTGTAAACATCTGCAAAGTTGCAATAATAATATTAAAGCAAACCACACAAACGGGGAATCAAATTAAATGCCTAAATCGCGTAATTTTAAGTAATGAATGCTTGTTATCAGCACTCAATTTGAAGAAAGCCAACATTTCTTTTAGTCCTGTATTTAGCCAAAAAAAAACTTTCAAGAAGTTTCTAGTTTCTATACTCATATCAGCCATAACATTGCGCTCAACCTGGCGCCTTTTTCACAAAACTTATATGTGCATATCATTGTTCCATACAAAACATTGGAAACGGTATAACAAGTTTTGTGACTTATGAAAACGGCTCCAGAATATTCATCATAAATACGATTACAAAAGTTTGGCACGAGAAAGCACGAACATAAACTTGAGATGCAGACTCGTTAACTAAACGCTAAACCTAATGACTACTCCTGTGCGACTAACTCGTTCAGTCGAGTTAGTCGATTTAGTCTTGCCGAAGACTATTCCAAGTCCTCCTCGAGCTTTACCCTGAAACAAAACGAAACATATTTTATTTGTTATTCAACACTTTCCACTCATCGTCATATTTAAGAGCTTGGCGCTTATAGGTGGAGTAAATGCCAGCTTATTCGGCATTCAGCTTTGTCCGTGACTTCTCTGTATGACGAAGCATATATTTTATCTTTTATGTGCTCCATGCATAATTCTAGATCTTCCCCTTTTTCTTTTCCCCTCTATCTTTCCCTCTATTATTGTTCTAATCCAGTCGTCATGGCGTATGAGATGTCCTAACATCACACACTTCACCACTTTCACTGCCAGACATAAATCTTGAATATGTCCCAGAAACCGATGAAGCGACCTAGCTATAGCATCTAAGACCAAGCATCTATAGCATCTAAGAGCTGGCAATTACTGCTAGGCGGCTTCCTGGCAGTGAATGTGTCAATATATTCGTCAGCATGAGTGGGACACAGTATAATACATTTTCACACCTGCTATTCAGAAAAGAGTAGCCAAGTTATTTGTAAGACATTTCATGTATTTTTAGCGGCTGGCCTCATAGGTGTTGTGAAAAGCAGTAAATATAAATGGTAGTAAAATTATTTCCTTGGGCGTAAACACTTGAATCCCTCGCTACGCTCAAGATTCTATTCTACAATAGAAATCGCAAAAACTCATGTTTAGTAGATGTAAAACCTATAAAATCACAGTTTTAAAGGGTGACTTAGGAGACGTAACCATGGTAACGAGCAACAAAGAATATTTGATCCACCCATTTACCGTACCTGTGTCATGTGACGTGTCCTATCTGATCATCTCCAAGTACTTGTGCTTGTGCTTGGTGAGCATCTCGGTGACAGTCACCAGCTTCCTGATGGCGGGCTGGGTCTTGGCGAGGGTCTGCAGCTCCGTCAGGTGCGACACGCAGATGTGGTGAAGCGTCGCTAGTTCTTTAGCTGTAACAATAAGTTAGAAAAATTACACTTTTAGTAAAAGGTTTCACATGAAGGCTGCTTGCTAACCTAGATTAGCGAGCAGCCTTCATGTGCTTGCTAATCTAGCTTAGCAAAGCAGCCTTCATGTGAAACCTTGCTAGGTTTTGATAAATTAGGTATTAATGCGACTCATGCGAACCAAACAACCGTTTATTATTTTATTCGTAGAGGTACGAAACAGGCTTTGAAAAAGAAAACATTATGAGGATCTGGCAAATTTTGACGTTTTAAAAGTTAACTCCTTCTTAATTGGTCCGCTATAATTTTAGTTATACCACAGAATAAGTAATAGTACAAGTACAGAAGTTTCTCTGCTAACAAATTCCTCGTTTAGGTATGCCAAACGTGCCTAAACGTGGCCATCTCTTTCAATCGCACGCAACGCGCTCTTTCGAGGCCCCGCCCTCAGCGCTAGGGTTACCACCAGCGAGAACCTATTTTAATATATGTACCTACTTTATTATTAGTAGTGTTGTTTACAATACAATTACGAATAGTACTTTTAAGGTTCCGTAGCCAAAATGGTGAAAACGGAACCCGTCCGTCCGTCTTTTCGTCTGTATGTGACAGCCGATGTACTCGGAGACTATAAGCACTACAAATACAATTAAAACATTTAGCAGGAAGGTGTGTTCTACTCGTATGAACCGCTACGTAAAAGTGATGTGAAATGACGAAAAAATATTAAAGTAGGGGGAGGGGGCACTCCATACATGTAACCAGGGGATACAAAGTTTTATATAATTTTTAAAGGCATCACTTTAAAAAATAAAAGAGGTTTCTCAGAACCAACGTTTTCATTTTCGTTTTCTTTTATGTCAACCGTTGGTGAATACCAAACTCAATGACCGTTCTTACGTCTACGTTCTTATTATTATTGGTGCAACCTGCTGCAATACAATAATGCTGTGGTTTTGACATTATTATTTAACACGAAACTACACGAAAAGAATTATTTTTTATGATCGTACAAGCGCGTGCGCGTGCGATCCGTAACGCTGCTCCGCAGCCATTGAATAATCACACAATGTGTGAGCCGGCGGCCGCATGTACTTTGCGCGGCACGATGACGTCACGGTAGTAAGCCCCTCCTGGTTATACCTCTTTTCTTCGAGGTTTATTTTCTGCATCGTACTCTTTTATTGAGCTAGACGGTAAAGAGTATTCATTCATATTGTATTTTCTATTCCTTACCAATATCGAGGTTGTTATTGGAGTTGGGAGGCGCGTTCCCGGGCTCTTGCACGTTGCTCAACTGATCGAGAAACACGACCATTCGCTCCTTATTCTTCAGTATGAACGGGTTCACCACTTCCATGTATGGTTCCTAAAAACGTTACGAATCAAATGGTGAGAAAGGTGTAGTCAGCGATGTTTCTAGAGTTAATTAACAAAACATACCACTCATAGAATTCTATCGGTAAAAATCCTAACTGACCCCAAGCTAAAAGCTACAGGCACTGGTCCCACTGCCGGCAGTAGAGAGTACTCTCATAATATTTCTACTCTGAATGTACTCGCCGGCTGAGGGACCAGTGCCGAAGTCTTTTTAATAAAGGGGGTCTTTAACCCTCTGAACGTCCTCTCTCAGTTGGCACACACGCCAAACTCTTTTATGCGAAGAGACCTTTTTTGGCAGCTTGTCAAGTGCAAGTTGCTTTGTCATTTTACGCATTAACTTGTATTGGTGTCACTGGCGCTGTGGACAGGAAACCTCGTAAGATATTTAGGTGACGTTGACAATCAAAAAGTTAAATGACTAAAAATAATGAGGGATTCTTCTTTTTTCTTAACCTGACTGGCGCTTTAATGGCCGGGCCTAATAAAGCGATAGCAGTGCCCGCCCAGAGAGTAGCCTGGGGAAAATACAGAGGAAACCTGCGACACGATCAAACTGGCGGTTTAAACACTGGAATATTCTAAAGGCCGTTAAACGCGATTATGAAACCGTCGCGCAGCCTGTGTGGCGTCGCTAACCTGGTAGCGTACGTTCCGGCGCGCAGCGGTCGCGTCGCGCGGACGTCGCGCAACGCTGTGTTACCAAGCCTTAGGAGCTGAGTTTGCACTCCAGTGAGATTGGTTAAGGCGCAGGCAAGGCCTTCCCCATACAAACTTTGTGCAGGTTTTATTCGTCGGTTTTGGCACTAACAAATATAATATTTTTTTTTGGTTGTAAATATTAGATATGCGAAGATCGTGATGTGAAAATTTTCATATATTTCGAAAAAATTCAAAATTTAAAAAAAAAAAATTTACATCACGAAATAGCTATGAGAAAAATAAGCATACTGACCAAAAATCATAACTTTAATGCAAACACAAACGAAGTAAATCCTGCACAAAGTTTGTATGGAGAGAGCTTGCCCTACTTCTCCTCTTAAGCGGCTTCAACCGATTCTGAGGTGTGAGTGGAATCGTATCTACTGGGAGTTTTGGAGTCTAGCTGAGAAGATTCTAGCAAGCAGAGGGTCCTTCAAAAGGGCCACCACCATATAGTGTTACCTTGGCACCAAACTCGATGAGGTTGGCCAGGTTCTGCAGACACTTGGCCACCATGACGAGCGAGCGCTGCGCGTGCGGCGACGGCGCCGCGCCCACCAGCCCCCACGCGCGCGGCTCCACCAGCGCGCGGCAGATCAGCCGGAGGAATATGAACCCTGGGTGGAACCGCGTAAATCACATCAAAATATGTTCCGGTGTTTTTAAAACAAACCATTACTCTATCGTCAATTATTAATTTGTAGAACAATACAGGACGTCTTTCGCAAGAATTCGCCGCTATTCAAAGTTGTTCATTTAATTTAGGTATTTTAAAAATCGAATTAACACTGACTAAAATGAAATTTCGTCCCACCAATCAATTCAAGTTCGACGAACTATCTCACCATTGAGATACGTAGTAGGGTGGAGCACTCAAGTTGTACATATTTGTAAAGCTCGGCAGTTTATTATATACAATATATATCAGTCCGCCACTGCGTCCATACAACTCGATCCCCACCGGCTTGCCCAATTTCCAGCCAGTGCAGTTCTTTTACTACGGCTCATGAAGAATAAGAGAGGCAAATTATTTCCGACTTCCCTAAGAATATTTATGACGCGCCGCCACTGATATTTAGATACATCAAATATTTATAATACATTAATATTTAATACTGCCCCAAACTAACAGCCCCAAGTTAATAATGCCATATAATATAAGACTATTTTGTAAAAGTTCGTTAGCTTGGGGCATTATTCAATATTAATGTATCTCTTTCATAATTTATATTACGGATATTAGGTAGGCGTAACAACTTTTTCATAGCAACCGAAGGGCAATCGGACATACAACGTAAAAGCAGGATCCAAATAATAGAATATTAACTAACACCATTAAATCCGAATAAAAGGCTATATTGATTGATTTATAAGTTATACCTGAGACAACTCTTGTGCGCACGAATCTCTCGTTGGGCCACTTGGCCACGGCGGCGCGCTGCAGGCAGCCGCACAGGTAGCGCACGGGCCGCGGACACGTCTCGTGCGACATAAATATCGAGTGCGTTATCTGCAACACAACAGGTAATCATTCGATACAGAGAACTCCGAATATCGAAACCTGAGGTTCGTATATTGCCGTCCCTTTGAGAGTGAAAGCGACGGCACGATACGAACTTCTGATTTCGATGTTCGGAGTAGACCCTCTGGTCGGCATCACCGAGATTCTCACGAAATCAAACATATCCAATTGCTGATACTTTCACTCACCTGATCCAGAATCAACAGCAGGAACTCCGCATTGTTGCACGCGTCTTCAGGGGAATCCATTTTAGTGGGGTTCAATTCCGCGGACTGCTTCGCGTCTATTAGCTTTTGAACCGTTTCCGATATAGCTGCCTGGAATACGAGAACAAAATCAAGCGTATGTGCATACAAAGTGAGACGGTGGCTATAAAGATAATACTACTTATTGAGTGTGCTCGTTAGTCGGCACACTAATGTTTGATAAATTTATTTATTTTATTCGCGGAATTTCATTGGAACTAATTTCTTACACTTGCAATAATTTAAATGACAGATTGTCACCATGCCAGTGTCACTGTTGCGGTTTTCTAAGTATAAGTAATGTTTTGAATATTTAATAATAAATGAGAAAAAATGACCAAAACGATTCATAGTCAAGAGCGGAACATTATCAATAATGTAATGTAATAAATTGCTGTGAAAAAACGCTCGGGAAATGAAAGTATTTAGCTGCAAAACATTTCAAAATTTACGTCCAGGTGACAGGTAAAAAAGTTAAAATGTCATAATAGTCTGTTGCCATATAAATCAGAATAATAGCGCCCTCTTGACAATGGTCATATTAGTCATATACAATTTCTAGTTTATCGTACAATTGGTGCCGTGACCAGGATATTAGTTAGTCTTAGAGCTTTATCCAACAGGTTTTTAGAACAATCCTGATGAATACCAGCGCGGTAGGACTTTCACGAGTGCTCCAATGCGTTCAGTAAGAGATCCTGGAGTCCTCACACCCACTTTTCTTAGGAGGACGTACTTCGAAGGACCTTCATAATGAAATCATTCGCTACTTCAAATACCTTGTTCGAAGAAAATGCTATTCTTTAGTTTCTTCTCTAATCTTCCGGTTACACATCCAAAACTTACTTACTTTAATGGCGAAGCGACCCAAAGAGGGTCTTGGCCTCCGAAACGAGAGCACGCCACCTTTCCCGATCCTGCGCAGCCTCCTGCCAGTGTTCGACCTGAAGCTGCCGCAAATCCGCCTCCACACTGTCTTCCCAGCGATACCTGGGTCGACCAACCGAGCGGCGACCACTCGGTCGCCCCAAGTATGCTTTCTTGACGGCTCGATCCTCTCCCAATCTCAGTAGGCGCCAGCAATGTTATTAGAAGTGTACCTGCAGGAAGGGCTTGCACTGCGCTCGCATGAACTCGTCGGCGACGGCGGTGGCGAGGCTGGCGCCGCGGAACATGGTGCGGTGGTCGCTCTCGCGCGCCACCCCCGCGCCAGCTACATTAGACAGTGTACCTGCAGGAAGGGCTTGCACTGCGCTCGCATGAACTCGTCGGCGACGGCGGTGGCGAGGCTGGCGCCGCGGAACATGGTGCGGTGGTCGCTCTCGCGCGCCATCTCCGCGCCAGCTACATTAGACAGTGTACCTGCAGGAAGGGCTTGCACTGCGCTCGCATGAACTCGTCGGCGACGGCGGTGGCGAGGCTGGCGCCGCGGAACATGGTGCGGTGGTCGCTCTCGCGCGCCACCTCCGCGCCCGCCAGCTCGCGAGCCAGCTCTGCGCCGCGCCCGCACTCCGTGAACGCGTGCAGCAGTGCTGCCAATACCGAACGTACAGTAAGGGCCTGAGTGGACGCTCGAGTCGGGCGTCCAGCGTTGCGTCCAGCGGGGCGTGCATGTCAAACAATTGAAACTCATACAGGACACCAGCCTGAGTCGCCGCCGCACAAATAGTATGGACGCTCGCCCGCCCCGCTGGGCGCAACGCCGAACGCTCCGTTCCGAGCGTCCACTCAGGCCTTACACTTAAGGATACAAGCAAAAGTGTAATGTGACGTAGCCAGCCTTCAGTTTGACCTCAATGGGAAAAGAGTGTAGATTGTAGAATACTTCTGCAGCGGTAGCTCAACTGAGGCTGCGACCCGAGTAAAACAAACTACCCTCCTCTTTCTAATTTTCTTATTGCGTATGACAATAGGAGTTGCAGACTCGCGCACGACGCCTCTAGACATCAAGTCGACCACTACTACCATTACTAGACGTACTTAGTTGAAAAACAGACTTAGTTGATAGCACTTTCGAATTGCCCCGAGATGCTGTCCAACTTTTATAAAGATTAAAAAAAGGTATACAAAGTAGCGTCGTTTTAGCTGTCACCACTTTGACCATTCCCATTGTTATCACTCGCAGCGCTGTTTAGCAATGACAATCCGGCTATTTTGTAAAACGGCGGACTATGCAAACAAAAACATGACCGCTAAAGAAGCATGCCACGAGAATTCGCTGTGGGCTAAATAAATATTATCAGCGCTATCTATTAACTCAATTACTTAAAAGACTTACCCCGTTAATCATAAAACTTAACTAACCTCTGTTAAAATGTGTGTCCTTTTCTCACAAAATCTCAAAGTGACAGCAAGCGACAAACGAATTTTAGCGGCTATTAAACTAAAATAGATTTGATGGACTTTTGAATAAGGGGGTTATTAGGGTGATAACTTACAAGTAGCGAGCGGCTGTCGGTCCGTGCGACACAAGTCTGCCAGAGCCTTGACCGCGGGCAGCCCCGGCTCCAGCAACAGCTGACGCAGCGGGTTGTACTCCTCGCGTGGCATCACCAGCTCTTGCATATACCTGTTTCAATTCAATACATGCATTTTACCCAATTCATTCACCTCTAGTATAATCTTTATCGTAACAAAACACAAACGAACACGTTTGCGTTTAGTCTTCATTTATATGGCGATAAATAGTTACCATCTATGGCCGCCCAGAGGTGCTACTCGCGTTGCCTTACAAAATGAGATTAAACACAAACGCGTTCGTTTGTGATTTGTTTCGAAATAACTTATATTTGACGTACGGGTGAGCATCCTCCGATAAAATTGGGGAAATGGAATTAAAGGTGTCTGAGGCCATGGATAGTAGACCCCGGGATCCTTAGAGCACAGCCGGAAAACGCTAGCAGGATCATAGGAAGAGAATAAAAATATGAAACATTAAATATACTAACCTAATACGTAGCCGTAAGGAACCCCACTCGCCAATGGGAGTCATCCCCGCTAGTGGATACCATTCCTCGATCTCTTCGCCGTTGGCAAGGTTTGCCAGTTCTATGGTCAGTTCCGCTACCTTAAAAAAACATATAGACACTAATAGTATAAAAAACTAAAAACAGCTTACTTAATAAATTTTAGAAATAAAGGAAAAAATTGAAAAACTTAGGCACCGAGCAGGATTCGAACCTGCGACCTCCCGGCACTCGCGGCCAGTCGCTCTAGCCAACTGAGCTATAGGTGCGATTGCTACCCGGCTTGAAATTTGTCAATCCTTCCTTCATTTATACAACGCCTTAAGGGAGGCGTACACATCGCACATCGTAACTAACGATTTCTCAACATAATTTGAGACGTTAGTGCCGTAATGAAGCCTGGGTCTTCTGGTAGATGTCGCTGTACGCCTCCCTTAAGGCGTTGTATAAATGAAGGAAGGATTGAAAAATTTCAAGCCGGGTAGCAATCGCACCTATAGCTCAGTTGGCTAGAGCGACTGGCCGCGAGTGCCGGGAGGTCGCAGGTTCGAATCCTGCTCGGTGCCTAAGTTTTTCAATTTTTCCTTTATTTCTAAAATTTCTAGTTTGCGTTAGCAGCGTTACTGCTTAATACAAAATTAGCTTACTTAATGATTGATTTCGAGCAAACCAAACAATCTTGGAACTAAAATGCTTATGAACGTAGTACCTCTGATTCCTTCCCTCTTTTTCCTGTATTGTGAACAGTGATGGTGAATGACGTAACATCTGGCGGCACATCACTAAAAACAGAAAAAGAAAAAAAATATTAGAAATCATGTTACAGACAGTTTCACGCTAAATATTTGATGTGGAGGGATGCAAGAGAAGGGGTAGGCCAAGGAAAAGGTGGATGGACTGCGTGAAAGATGATATGGAGAGGAAGGATGTGAGTGCCGAGATGACGAGCGATAGAGAGGTATGGAAGAAAAAAACATGCTGCGCCGACCCCAACTAAATGGGATAAGGGCAAGCCAATGATGATGATGATTTGATTAGGAATTAGGATATCTAATACAAGCAGAATACCTAACTACATAATAAATAGTACTAGAATTGATGTATACAAAAACTATACATAGTTTTTGTTTCGTGCCTAGTACCCTTACCAAGAGTTTGCAATATTTGCATTACCGTACTCGCTAGTGACTGCGTAAACGATTTAGTATGGCGATTCTTAGTTCTATTGCGTAACCGCAAGAGGCGCTGTACTTTTGTCCATACTAAATCGTTTACGCAGTCGCTAGCGAGTACGGTAATGCACACATTGCAAACTCTTGGTAAGGGTATAGGAGGGATGGTCCGCACGACACGTATCTTACTGTCCCAGATACAACAAATGAGCAAAGATGGCGCCGCCGCATGAAAATATTTCAGAGCCGACGAAGGTCATCGCAGCTGTCCCTTTCGGATACCTCAACGTCCGTCCAGGACTTACGATCCGGCCACGACTTCAAGCGGCGGCGGCAGCGTCAACGACATTCCTAACACATTGCGTGTGGTCCCAACTAACCGCAGTGTGTCGCGCGTTTCGACCGCGCAATGAACTGGTAAAACGCTTGCCGCGCCGCAATTCGCCCTAACTCGGGGCCAGGCACTCGCGGTGGAGATGGAGGTGTAGTGTACTCACTCGAAGACGAACTCGTCGTCCCAGTGCGGGTCGGGCGAGGGCCGGGGGCGCGTGCGCGCGACGGGCGCGGCGCCCAGCGCCAGCCGCAGGTGCGGGCGCGGCGCCAGGCGCGCCGGCAGCCGGTGCGCCGTCAGGCACCGCACGCGCAGCGCGCGCAGCCACACCACGCGCGCCACCTGACGGCACGGAATACTATTACATACAGGACGGGCCCGAACCCCCTGCACCGAGGTCAGTTACCTCGTTCCTGAGAGACCCGCCTGGTGTCGATCAGGTGCCGTCGCGCCACGCGCTACGCACCCGCGCAAACAATTGACGCGTGTACCGACAGCGCACGCACACATACTTACCCACAGCGCTTACGTTCCCTCGCGTGGCACAGGTATGCTGAGGGTTATAAGGTCCAGGAAACATCACATTACACCACGTTTAAAGTTGTCGCACACATAAAGGCTCGGCGCCCGACCGGCGCGGCCTCGCCGTCAACCAGGCTTCAACCCAACGCAAGCACAGCATCGCCTCAGCAGCGCTGGCGGGGCCGCGCGGTGGCACCGCGCTTGCCGCGATGTGTCCGCTAGTTGATATGTATTTTATGTTTGAGGTAGGCCGTTTAGCCCGCGCGCCGTAAACGCGCTCCTCTCAACTGCAGCGAGCTACTAGCGCGGCGTTCACCCTCCGACGGCGAGCTATCCATCCACCGATAGGTGCTCCCGAGCTGAACCGATGTCGTTACGGATGTATGAAGTTTCTAACAAAGATTACTGACCGGCGCGAGCTGGGGTGACACCGGTCGGGTGGAGGCCCTTTATGGCCGCGACAACCTTTAGGGGGATAAGCGCGTGCCAAACGGCATGCCAAATAACTTGAAATGATATTCATTGGAAATAAATTTGCAATATGCATCTTGCTGGCGCCTAGTCGGCAGTGGGCGGGGCACATTGCACGTAAAACCGATGGCCGTTGGGGCCGAAAGGTTCTCGAGTGGCGACCACGGACCGGAAAGCGCCGGGGTAGACTCCCCACAAGGTTGACTGATGACCTGGTAAAAGTCGCGGGAGTCCGCTGGATGCGGGTGGCGCAGGACAGGTCATTGTGGCACTCTTTGGGGGAGGCCTATGTCCAGCAGTGGACGTCTTGCGGCTGATATGATGATGATGATGGCGCCTAGTCAACGCTAATTAATTGAGGAATATTGTGAATACAATTGAGGTGAGCGGTGTACCTTGCACTGGTGGCGCGCCTGCTGCACGCAGAGCGGGCGCAGCGCGTCGAGCCACGCGCGCTCGTCGGCCGCGCTGTTGGCCGCCAGGAAGGTATGTGTCGACAGGCACGGCAACGCGCGCTCCACCAGTTGGAAGCAGAACGCGCGCTCCCAGAGGGACTCGTGCACCTGTCATACATATACACATCATTTATAATAGTCGTTGTGGTCTTACCTCTACAGAAAATAAATATTTATCATTTCTCATACTCTAAGTAGGTCATATTGAAATGAAATGAAAATAATTCATATTAGACCTAAGAAGCGGGATGAAAGTGGGGCATATCGCGAATTATGAATATGTCATCTGAAATGGGTGGCTTTCAACCCTTGGTTAACAATCTACTATATTCTCTTGTACACGACTAACCTTCCTACCTACGTTTCCACAGAAACGGAGCGGAGACGTGCAGGATCGACCGATCAAATTAGTTCCTCCACTTCGATTTAGATAGTAATAGTAGAAACGCTCCCTAACCGGCACGGCAGTCCTTTACTAGTTGAAAGCAGCAAACTAAGTGATTGGAAGTAGAACGGCCGGACTAAGAAAGATCCGTAAGTTTTCGATTTTCCAAATTTTCCATAAAAGACAATATTTCCTAGTCTCCTATACTAATTAGCTATGGCTCGCGCTCGGGTGGGGGCAAGCAGGGTATATTGAAAAGCTAATCTTTACATAAAGTTTTTGAACACAAGAGAATTTACCATATAGGTGTAGATAAAATTAAATAAAAACATACCTGGTACAGATAAGCACACGACAGATCAATGAGCCCCTTCGGCTTGGTCCGCTTCGGCGAATCATAGAAATACAGATGCGTGTCGGTCCCCTCTTGCAACAGCACAAAGTACAACGCCTTCCACTTCTTAGTCGTCTTATCCGACTTCTTGTTAAGGTAGCCTTGGTGTTTGATGCCCTTCATCTTCTTGAGACCAATCTGGTCGCGGCATTCTCGGAGAGTGGCGTATATCTTCTCAGCGGCCGCTCCTGTTGTCGTCTGCTGTGGCTCGATAACGTGGCCCTCGGCGATCAGCTGTTTGACAAAACAATAAAATAGTATCGATAATAGTAAGCCATCAGGTTCCACAGGATGGCTACCGAGGCAGAGGGAGACCGAAAAGAAGATGGCGGGACGACACATTTTGTACGGAATGGCAGGTGCTGGGCACACGACCGAGACGAGTGGCGAAAAAGAGGGGAGGCCTTTGCCTAGCAGTGGGACACTAAATAGGCTATTTAAAAAAAAAGGCAGAGAGGGACGAATAGTTTATGTCAAACATATACGAAATAAAACTAGCTAGTCCAATCTGTGTACAAAACATGCTTTTGAACACGTGTCTCTTTAAGCGACGCCTTTAATAGCATTTTTTTTTTTTATAAAATAAAATAAATAATAATATAGCTATTTTGGCAGTACTATAAAATTGACTAACCTTTAGAAAACTTAGCTTATACATCGCAAATTTTATTTAATATCATATAAGGTTAGACTAGGATAGTCGGCGGTAGACAAAATCAGACTGATAAAATTTAATGTATAAGAAGTCAATGAGAATTTCACTATCTAATCAATTTAGGCCATCCATGTATATGTCATGTCATGATTACCGAGATCGTTTTATTATTATGAATGAAACAAGTAAAGATAAACTACACTATAAACAAACTAAAAAGTTAGCATATTTGGCGATAACTTTTATATCTCAATCAGTTAAGATAAGAAAGCGTAGCAAAGACAGAACATTGCGACTTTCTGATTTGAATGCCTTAACGTAGGTAAACGTTTGTGATTCACGATGAGATGGGAATAATTATGAATAAAGGTTGTCGCAAACGTAAAGGTTCGATCGATGACGCCTCACCTCGCCGGCTCGCCGTCAACAAGGCTACAATACAACCCAACGCAAACGCGGAACATCACATCGGCATCGCCGAGTTGGCCGCGCGGCGGCGCCGCGAGCGAAGTGTCCACTGGTTGACAGCTTTTTTTACGTTTGAAGTAGTCCGTTCCGCCCGCGCGCCGTAAGCGCGGCGACCACGCGCGCTCCTCTCGCCGGCAGCGAGCTGCAAGCGCGGCGTTCACCCCGCGGCGGCGAGTTGTCCATCCACCGTTAGTTGGTCCCGAGCTGGGGCGATGCCGTTACGGAGTGGATAAGTGTGCGTTGTAGTATGAAGTTTGTAACAAAGAATACTGACCGCGGCGCCGGTCGGGTGCTGTGCCTTTATGTGTGCGACAACCTTAAGGGAGTTCTTTTTTATCACACAAGCTGATAAATAACTTACCGGTTGCCCCAAAGTATGTCCTTCCACAATCTGCTCCCTCCTGTACCTATTGATGACAGCATCAAGGCATTCAAACGTCCGTCCCCCCATCAGGTACCTCACCCCCTTCTTCTCGATCCTGAACCTCTGTATCTGATTATTGATATGAAAGAACAGGGAATAGTCTCCGGGGGAGTTGTCCGAAGGTCTGACGAGGAAACTGCCCGGACCAGCCTTGACTAGCATGTCTACCGCTTCACTCTTGGAGCAGTTTGGGTGGAACCAGGAGAAGACTGTGTTGGGATCGATGGATGGATCCAGGTCTTCAACCAGCTCCCGGAAGATCATGCCTTGCTCTCCGGTCCTGTTGACGGAGAAAGATAAAATTAGTGGATGCCATGTCTAGTAGGGTTTGACTTGTAAAAGTGCCATTGCGGCCTACTTACAGAATAAAGTTCATTTTATTCATTTTAGTTTTTGAGGTGTTCATTTATTTTCATAGTTCATTGAAGTTCAGCAAAGTGGAACTTAGCTATATATTAATACTTTCCTTTCTCTCGATGCGTCAATCAGACTGATGAGCCCTAGGTATATGACTTGATACACTTTTACGAGACGATGCGAGTGTAAAGGAGATAGCATTATCAGATCAGTATACTTCGTTCCAGATTAGATGACGAAAATTTCTTATAGAATAGTATGAGAACTTTTCGTCATAGTAAATCTGGAACGAAGTCAGGACAGGCAACTTACCTATGAGCGGTGACCCAGAGCCACCCGTCTCCCATGTCATTGTGCACAAAGAAAATGTCTCCCTTCTGGAAGGTAAGTTCGTCAGTATCCGGCATCTTCGTGTAAGGCAGGATCGCCACGACTCTCTGTTGAATGAAAACCAAACTAATCGATCAGTATACCCTACTTATGTTCTACTATTCCATAAAAGAAAATGTGTGGAATAAAAAATTGAATGGTCTCGTTACAATGCTCTCGTTTGTTATTCGTTATGTTTTTCTCTGATGATCACGTTAAATGTCGTGCCTCTTTCGTTGTTCGCCTTATTCACTGTCATTTATGATACATTCTAAATCGAGCAACGACGAAACTGACCAAAGAATATATTTACGAACAGCTTATGAGTCATAAAATAAAGAACCGTGCTACCGTGCCGTGGCCGACGTAGAGCGACCATTTTTTTTTACAATAACTTGTAATATGATGGTACCTTTTTGTCGTTGACAGGTTCCGGCGGCGCGACGGGCTCCACTAGCCGCTCGCGCTTCAGCAAGTCGGAGCAGTGGCTGTAGAACCCCACCAGCTCCGTCAGCGAGTCGAACTGCCGACCCCCGATGTAGTAGTCCCCGCATACCGCTGTTATCCTGGTACAAACAGTCACAGACATCATACTTAACGTATCGTAACAGGACAAACGCGAAATGCAAAAGTGCATTTACATATATGTGATTTCAATGATCGGTTTTATACTTTATGCTCTATGGTTTCATTCATCTTATATCTTTAAGCGAGTAATTCTTTTATATATATTTATTTATTCCATTGTATTTGGTATGTGGGGGGTTTTTGGGGACGAGCAATCGATCTAGCTAGGTCTCATCTCATGTCCGGGAAAACTTATATATATTAATTAGTCTAAAGCCTATAGTCTATGGTCTTTTTTATTTTATTTTATTTTATTTATTTATAAGGCACAGTAACAATATACAAATCAAAAAGTATACAATGACAGTTATTACAAGATTATCATGGTAAATTTGTACATCGATAACAACCGTGCACAACATTTAAAGGTTCTCATTGATTTTAGCAGATTAATATATAACTATTTTAAGGTTGTTTGAGTCGGGATATAGCTTTATGCTTAAATGTAATGAAACTGTGTTGGAAAATGTCTAGATCTTTGTTAATGTCATTGTAAAGGGAGCACATTCGCGGTATTGGGCTATAGTGAGATACATTGTTTGTAGCTGGGGGTACGCTGAATAAATGTTGCCTACGGTTGGATCTACATTGTACTTTATAAGAAATATGGTTTAATAAAGTCGTGTCAATTACAGAGTTAACAATCTTATATAAGGTGCATAGGTCACTTATCTGACGTCTGGCTTTCAACGTATCTAGATTGAATTTCTTGAGCCTGGCTTCATATGAAGGCAATTCCCTTTTCAATCTAAATCGGCCGCATAACTGCCTGATAAACTTCCTCTGCACAGATTCCACTTTGTAATGTGGAGACCAGACCACACTGCAGTACTCAACTATACTTCTCACTAGGGAAGTATAGAGAGTCAGTATACTGCCCGGATTTTTGAATGGTCTGGTTGTTCTATGAATGAATCCTAGTGTTTTTCTAGCTTTTAGTACTATAGAGTTATAGTGCGGTTTGAAGGAGAGTTTGGTGTCTATTATTATTCCGAGGTCTCTTATTGCTGTCACGCGATCGATATTCGTGTTGTTTATTGTGTATGAAAATGCTATAGGTTTTATTTTTTTAGTAAATGGTAGAGAATGCCTCATGGCATTAAGTCCGCCCTTTGTACTAATTTTTATGTGCAATAAAGTTTAAATAAAATAAATAATAAATGTAAGGAATTGACACTTTTTCACATTTAATGCCATGTTGTTTAACCAGCACCATCTCTCTAGTATATCGATGTCTGATTGGAGAGCTAAGCAATCATGAATTGTATTTATTTTACGGTATATTTTTAGGTCATCAGCGTATGCAAGACAGTCACTAGAGAATTGGTCGATTAGGTCATTTAGGAATATATTAAACAGCAATGGACCTAGATTGCTACCTTGAGGGACACCAGACTCTGCTTCAAACGGCACAGATTCATAGCCATGAACCGCAACTAACTGATTCCTATGTTCTTAATATGATTCTAACCAGAGTAAAGAACCATGAATGCCCAAAGATGAAGCCTTCGCGCATAATACATAATGATCTACCTTGTCGAAGGCTTTAGAAAAGTCCGTGTAAATGGCGTCTATCTGTCCCCTTTCATTAAGCACAGTACTGATGTCATGCGTGTATGTAAGAAGATTGGTCATTGTTGATCTCGAACTAAAAAACCCGTGTTGTTTTACACTGATCATTGGTTTAAAATGATAATAAAAGTAATTATAAACAAGAGACTCAAAGATTTTTGCAAAGCAATTAATGATACTTATTGGGCGGTAGTTGCTAACATCCTCCCTACCTTTTATTAATGAAACCATAGTATAAAAGCGACCATTCGCTCACGCAGCAATAGCGCATAGGGTCGCAGTATTTTGGTGCATATTCTATGGACCAGAAATATATTTAGGTTAGTTTTATAACCCCGACAATTTCACACGAAAATGGAAGGCATTGCATGTAGGTAGTCCTACCAGTTAGAAGACCAATGTGTCATGCAATCATGCCTTAACTGACTGATATATTTGTATCCAAAAAAGTTATGACATCATAGCATAGAGAGAGGGACCATAAAACTGGTTGGCAACATATCTGACTATCCGTTGATTGGATGTCTGGGATCTGTACAATATATATCAGAACTATCAGAAGTAAGAATGTTGTCCGCAATTTTTGCAAATGAACATCTCATTAAAGCCTTCTCTATTGATTTCAAGTATCTTTGAACAAATTATATTTGTATAGCCCACAACAGATTTGTAAACAACAGTATCAGAATCGTTAGCCAGGATGAAGCTAAAGTTTAATTTTCTTATCATCCATGCTATATACACAATTGATTTGATACTGTTTTGTTTAGCTATAAACCAGAGATAAGGAAGTATTTATTTACTTTACATTTAACCAAGTATAATAACTAGTAATGAATATGGACTGTTTCGTTTATGTACGTAGATCTCTTTTACTCCATTCTACCCTTGCTGTTGACAGTCATCTGGCAGCTTCTGTACTCATATACGGGAGTGAGACGTTGGCATTGTCACAGTGCCATGTCCATACCATCAAAGTCGCCAAGATGAAGATGATTCGTTCGAAGGCAGACCCCACCATCAGTAGCTCTAGTATACGTTTGCGTTTTATCTCAAAATGTATGAAAGTGGTATGAAAACGTGAACAGCGCCTCTCGTGGTCACTAGTGGAAACTAAAACAGCGAGTATAACATTTGTTGCTAACCGATGAACGCGCGTATTTCAAACTCGGTGAGAGCGTTTTCATACATTTTGAAACAAAACGCAAACGCGTTCGAATAAGTTAATGTTTCGAAAGAACTTATACTAGAGCTACCTGAGAGAGACAGTGAGTCATCTGGTAGAATGTTTTGTATATGTAGTTAGGTACGAAAGGACGGGGTCACAGAATAGTATAATAGTACATACAGAATGGCCACGAACCCCCCGCACCGAGGTCAGTTACCTGCCGCCTGGTGTCGATCGGGTGCCGTCGCGCCTCGCGATTCGTCCGCGCCACGCGCTTCGCACCCGCGCAATCAATTGACGCGTGTACCGACAGCGCACGCACACATACTTACCCACAGCGCTTATGTTCCTTCGCGTCTCACAGGTGTCACGGGGTAGTAGCAAAATATCGTATCTTACCTAAAGTGGTTTATTCCAGTACGTCCCAAGTAACTCAGCACATAGGATCCTGGTTTGCGGTCACTTTCACGGACTGAAAATAAAGAAAAAATATTATTATTTTACAATAAACAAACGAGACAGGCTTAGGTAAGATATGTTGGGGGTTCGATACTTTGGTAAGCACTGGGATTTTTTATTTTTTGACCAATTGATTAACTTATTAATAATTACTTAATTGACTGAATTGTTATCGTTTGTTATAAATAAGTATGAAATATATTTTCAACCCATTTTATTTAATATACGTTTATAGATAGTATTTGTTAATATTTTTCACCGGGAAACATCGGACGGGTTTTACCCAACATACCTTACCTATAATTATAACATCAACTAATACATATAAGGAAAGTGCACTGAAACAGTACAACATGTCACTCCTACAATTCAGATATGTGTAATGAAACCTTATGTATCAATTTCCATTAACCATTCGACATACCGTAAAATGTATAACTTCAAGAATACAAATCTCTCTAGAATACTAGTAGGTAAAAATAAAACCAGGGAAAACTAATACAAGTTTCACTGATCTTACGAGTATGTTATCAATTATCATTGAATGTTATCTGCTGCAGAGAAGTCCCACAGTCATATTGCATTACACAAGCATGTACTAGTGGCATGGGAATTACTCCTTACTAACCATTGTGTACCGGTTGTGTACCTAATAGAGTGGTTCTGTAATACACAGTAATACGTATTATCATTTTACTAGTACTAAGAATAGGGTTTACAATCCGGATCCTAATAGTATGAAACTATCCGGATCTGGATCCGAATTATCCAGATCTTCCATACATTTTGGATCCGGATTGCAAACCCTAACTAAGAATAATATTATTGATGTATTATTGTGAATAGCGCTGATATTACGTAAATTTACATTTAAGTAAAGTAAAGTAAAGTAAAGTAAAGTAAAGTAAGGTTTATTTGCTAGAATACGTACAATAGTTGTTAACATTATATGGTGATTTGTAATTGATTAATGAAAATGATAATAAATGATTATGCTTCAATTAAAAATTACAAATGCGATGTCTAGTCATAAGCATACAGATAGACATTTTTGAATTATTTTGCAGGACACAATATCTACCTATATGCAGCTGACCAAATATATAATTTTTATCAGGTAATTAATTATATTTGAAACCTCAATAAGCCTATTGTATTTTATTTGGCTGGAACCTTCTGAAATCTACTTGTCAAATTAATGTAGAAGTTCCTTATTCAAAGCAGTTCTCATAACATCTAAACAAATTAGTAAGAAGATACCTAGTAGACAAAGGTTTACCGTGTGAAAAGCTGTAAGGATATCTTTCTCAGAAGTGAGTCCAAGCTGTTACATCCTTTCATAGTATAAGATAAGGATACCAACTGTCTGAATGAGAGGATATTTCATAAAACCAGACATTGATGATGTTAACATTTTTTTATTTGGAATAATTACTGTGATTACACAAACAGACTAGCTACCCAACAACGAAGTAAAATGGAGGTTGGTTCGAACCCTACACCCCTGCAGAGGGTTATGGAATAAAGAAGAAGAAAATGAAAAATTTATTAACATTAAGTAATTAAATAAATACCCCATAAATTAAAGCTTAATAAAAATCATGGAAGTAATATTAATCACATACTACCTAGCTAGCTAGTTTTAACAGTTACCCATATAGTGCCCATCATGTATCATTCTAAGAAGTTAAATAAATATTTTTATGTATTATGTGATGTTTTTACAATATACTCACCAGCAGAAAATTTGGCCCAAATTGGAAAAATGCATTTTTATATATTGAACATTATTTAATTTATTCAATTTATAGTTTAAAATCAAAATAGTTTTTGGGCCAAATTTTCTGCCGGTGAGTGTATATTGCAATGTTAAAAATGAAATAAATACAATGATATTAAAGAGATTTACTTGTATCCTGCTGTCCAAAATTTCTCAGACACATTTTTTCTGTCATTTCTTATTTTAAACATACATTATAAAGATTTACCCTTACCTAAATAACTGCCCTGCTTGCCAGCAGCATACAACCGCTCCTCTGAGGTGTACCGATCCAGACGTCCGTGGTACCATTCAGTTTCTGGTGGGGCGAGTACAGCTTGTCTTTCACCTGGTCAGATATAAAAGAAGTTAACGAAAAAAATGAATATTTTTTTAAATAGACCTGGTCCTCCCATTGCACAGAAAAGAATGAACAATAAGAAACTGCAAACAATTGAAGTTCATAACTTAGGTTGAACTAGAAAACAAACCTCTTAAGCCCAACATGTCATTTAAAAAGTGGAATCTCTTGGGTTGATCAGTATATAGTCATTTACTCAAAAATTGTAGTTCCAAATTATTGTTTTTTATTTGGTAAAATAATATTATGGAAACAGATACTGATTAGCTTGTATGTAAGGTAAACTTGTAATGATTTAATAAATAAATAGAATTCCACAATTAGCAATGGATCATTGTATCATAACATTGTTTACTTTATCAACTTTTGAAGCCATTAAGGTCAAGGCAACACTATGATTTTAAGTAACATTTTAATAATAAATTAAGTTTTAGTAATTACTACAATAAATAATGTAGTATATTTTATGTGGTAGTATGGAAAAAACCCGTCACAAATTTCATAAGAAGTTGTGATGGATTAATTTTACATAGCTAATTCAGTCTGATCAAGTGATCACACTACAGACATAGCACAAGTGTATAATTAACCAACCATTGGTACTTGGTCCATCAGCCTCATCGAGCTCCAAGTCTGCCGCCAGCTCCGCCAGGTCACCGCCACCGTCCTCGGATTCCGTCGACGGCGAACCCAACATTATAGGGGGTCCATTCGGCGCCCCCACCGCACGAATCATATCAGCCATTTTTCAACGCACTACTTGAGTGAAAACATCAAAATATTCACACGCTCATCTACAACAATTATAATATAACATACCACTCACGAATCAGTCATAAACGCAAATATTCTTGTTTACCGTACAGTAGTACCTAGTTTATTTCTTTATGCTCTAATGATTAAGGATATGAAAAAGCCGATGGAATAAAACAAATAGTAGCTATTGTTACTGCAAGATTTTACAAACTGTTATCTTGATCATATTTAGCACGAGATAATGAATGTACAATAATAATTTTCATGTACTGTAGCGATTTATTTCAATCTGATACGCCCCCCCGTGTTGGTCTCATCCGTATATACTTTTGTTTGACTTGACAGTTCGTGCAAATACTACTAGGAAAAAAAATACAAAGTTTTCATAGACAACGAATGCTTGCTGTTCATGAACAGAGAGAAGGTAAGGTTGTGTTCCCACCATCCGATATTTATCGGTGTAGGATCCGACTCCCATAAAAATGCATAGAAAACCGCTAAGTGTTCCCACTATCCGATCCGATATCGGTGTAGGATTAAGATGTGATTAAAGCTGCCTACACAAAGCGATTATTAATTATTTATATATTTTTTTCCTTATTAATTAAATAATTTATTAAGAAATAAAGTAATAGATAAAATATAACATACATTTTATTCTTAATATTAAATCCTTGTTATATTTTATCTATTACTTTATTTCTTAATAAATTATGTATATTAATATCATAAAGCGAAGCGATTTAACAGATAAAAAAATCGGCCCTGCATGCCTACACACAATTTGGCAGTGGCACTGCAAGCAGGGCCCTGCAGGCAGGGCTTTGTGTAGGCAGCTTAAGATCCGATAGGCGAGCTGCACTGGGGTGGCCAGTTACACTTGTTTATGCCCACTTACTATTTTGGCCTATATCGGATAGTGTGATCACTAACCGGTTTTCCAAACATATTTTTCAGTAGTTTTTTTTGTTGTTTTTATCATAATTTTAACACTTTGCACGCCGATCGTGAATACCATAGGGTACGCAATTTTGCCGAAGTTCGCCGGTCATTTTAAATAACTGCCCGGTGAACCTCGCCGATCACGAATACCACACGTAACACGTTGTTTCTTAGAGTCGCGGATGACGAGTAGTTCTCGTGATCAAATTTCATACTGATTAGTTTATTTAAAAAATTAAAAATAACGAGCACCTACCGTTATCCGCTTGATAGCAACGTATTAAGGAACGTTTAAGCAACATGCACACATACAATTCATTAACGTGAGGTGAGGGCCGAGGCGTCGGAATGATGATGCGTCGCCCGCACTGCCTCGCCAGTGCGCCGCGGGCTAGCTACGCGTTACTATAGTAGAGTTTTTTTAATTCACAAAACGAGTTCTGTTCAATGTAAGTTTTAAAGAAATAAAAATCCGATATCGTGTTGGATAAACGGAACATAGCCTCAGGCGGTATTCCTACTATTCGATATTTATCGGTGTTGGATCCGACACTGATAAAAAATTTATGGGAAGGTTACCGATATCGGAACGGATAGTGGGAACACTAAGCGGTTTCGGTGTCGGATCCTACATCGATATTGTATCGGATAGTGGGAGCTGGAAAAACAGCCTTACAGTGAATGGCAATCCTGTAAGTGTTGCCACCTTCAATGAAACCATAGTGCAAAATGCATATATAAACAACGCATTTCTTTTTTTCACCATTCGATTTCAAAGTCACAGGCGGAGTGTTAGCATTGTCAGCTGTGTTTTGTTTTATTATTGAGGACGTTATTATTTAGTAAAATTAATCTCAGTTATCTTTCAAATTAAGGATTTTCTCTGGTAAGTAAATATATTTATTTCTACTAACACGTATACATTATAAATCAATGCATCTCAAACTTGCTTTCATCGATTTTCTATGTATTTTGCAATGTCATGTCATCAACAGTCATACGACGCCATTTTGTGTTCGTGAATTTTCTTTGTTCTTTCACTTCTTTCACCACACCAACTGGCTTAGCATTTAACAAAATTTTAAGTATCATTCTTTTCAACACTATCTGTTATTGTTACAGAAACAAAAATGCAGATTTTCGTAAAGACTCTCACTGGTAAAACGATTACCTTGGAAGTTGAGCCATCCGACACAATTGAAAATGTTAAAGCTAAGATTCAGGATAAAGAAGGTATTCCCCCAGACCAGCAGCGATTGATCTTCGCCGGCAAGCAGCTCGAGGACGGGCGCACACTGTCCGACTATAACATTCAAAAAGAATCCACCCTCCATCTTGTATTACGTCTTCGTGGAGGTATGCAGATTTTCGTCAAGACGCTGACGGGTAAGACTATCACTTTGGAGGTTGAGCCATCCGACACCATCGAAAACGTGAAGGCCAAGATCCAGGACAAGGAGGGCATCCCCCCAGACCAGCAGAGGCTGATTTTCGCTGGCAAACAGCTTGAGGATGGCCGCACCTTGTCAGATTATAACATTCAGAAAGAGTCGACACTTCATTTAGTCCTGCGTCTCCGAGGTGGTATGCAGATCTTTGTTAAAACTCTGACAGGGAAGACAATCACATTAGAAGTTGAGCCTTCTGACACTATTGAAAATGTAAAAGCAAAGATCCAGGATAAGGAAGGCATCCCTCCAGACCAACAGCGTCTCATTTTTGCTGGCAAGCAGCTTGAAGATGGCCGTACGCTTTCAGACTATAATATCCAAAAGGAATCTACACTGCATTTGGTCCTTCGTCTCCGAGGAGGCATGCAAATTTTTGTTAAAACTTTGACTGGCAAGACAATTACTTTGGAAGTAGAACCCTCTGACACCATTGAGAATGTCAAAGCCAAGATCCAGGACAAGGAAGGCATCCCTCCCGACCAGCAGCGTCTCATCTTTGCTGGTAAGCAACTAGAGGATGGGCGTACCTTGTCTGATTATAACATCCAGAAAGAATCTACACTTCATCTTGTATTGCGTCTCCGAGGTGGCATGCAGATCTTTGTAAAGACTCTTACTGGCAAAACCATCACTTTGGAAGTGGAAGCCTCTGACACCATTGAGAATGTCAAAGCCAAGATCCAGGACAAGGAAGGCATCCCTCCTGACCAACAGCGTCTCATTTTCGCTGGCAAGCAGCTTGAAGATGGGCGCACACTTTCAGACTACAATATTCAGAAAGAATCTACTCTCCACCTTGTGTTGCGTCTCCGAGGTGGCATGCAGATCTTTGTAAAGACTCTTACTGGCAAAACCATCACTTTGGAAGTGGAAGCCTCTGACACCATTGAGAATGTCAAAGCCAAGATCCAGGACAAGGAAGGCATCCCTCCCGACCAGCAGCGTCTCATCTTTGCTGGCAAGCAACTGGAGGATGGGCGTACCTTGTCTGATTACAACATCCAGAAAGAATCTACTCTCCACCTTGTGTTGCGTCTCCGAGGTGGCATGCAGATCTTTGTAAAGACTCTTACTGGCAAAACCATCACTTTGGAAGTGGAAGCCTCTGACACCATTGAGAATGTCAAAGCCAAGATCCAGGACAAAGAAGGCATCCCTCCTGACCAACAGCGTCTCATTTTCGCTGGCAAGCAGCTTGAAGATGGGCGCACACTTTCGGACTACAATATTCAGAAAGAATCTACTCTCCACCTTGTGTTGCGTCTCCGAGGTGGCATGCAGATCTTTGTCAAGACCCTCACTGGTAAAACCATCACTTTGGAAGTGGAAGCCTCTGACACCATTGAGAATGTCAAAGCCAAGATCCAGGACAAGGAAGGTATCCCTCCCGACCAGCAGCGTCTCATCTTTGCTGGCAAGCAACTGGAGGATGGGCGTACCTTGTCTGATTACAACATCCAGAAAGAATCTACTCTCCACCTTGTGTTGCGTCTCCGAGGTGGCATGCAGATCTTTGTAAAGACTCTTACTGGCAAAACCATCACTTTGGAAGTGGAAGCCTCTGACACCATTGAGAATGTCAAAGCCAAGATCCAGGACAAAGAAGGCATCCCTCCTGACCAACAGCGTCTCATTTTTGCTGGCAAGCAGCTTGAAGATGGGCGCACACTTTCCGACTACAACATTCAGAAAGAGTCTACTCTCCACCTTGTGTTACGTCTCCGAGGTGGCATGCAGATCTTTGTCAAGACCCTCACTGGTAAAACCATCACTTTGGAAGTGGAAGCCTCTGACACCATTGAGAATGTCAAAGCCAAGATCCAGGACAAGGAAGGTATCCCTCCAGACCAGCAACGTCTGATTTTCGCTGGCAAGCAGCTTGAAGATGGTCGCACCCTCTCCGATTATAACATCCAGAAGGAGTCTACTCTGCATTTGGTGCTGCGTCTTCGTGGTGGTTATTAAAACATTCTATTGTAATGCAACATGACATGACACCTTATTGTAAACTCTGACATAAAAAAGATTTATCTAACATCAAGTCATTCCTATCTTATTGCAGTATTTGATTAAACTTGTAGCTTGAAAATGTCTTATTATTTTTTTATAGAATGAGCAATGAACCTACCTTTAGTAGGCAAAACAGTTCCCCAGCTGTGGTCAGTTTTAAGCATCGATTACACCGAACTACATCTAGTGCACTAACTGGTGGAGGGGAGTTAAACTATCTCGCTCTAATGAGTGAAATGCTCCACCAGTTAGTGCACTAGATGTAGTTCGGTTCGGTGTAATCGATGCTTAAGACTTACGTAGCAGATAAGTTCATTCTCAAAATCGGTACGGTCGGCTTCACAAGGGGTGGTAAACTTCTGTATAATACCTTGTCGCTTTATTGTCTTGTCAGAAACGTCATACTATTAATAGTACATTACTTAACAAGGGCGGTAAAACAAAGAATGTCTCAGATCGCAGGTATTTGACGCCCGAGGCGAAGGCAAGGGCGATAAATATGCGATCTGCGGCTTTCTTTATTACCGCCCGTTTTAAGTACGAAATTTTATGTCACCCCCTGGCCAGGAAGTGGATTTTCGCGCGCGGAGCGTGCGATAATGGCCGCTTTATGGCCAGGTGTGACATAATAGTACATTACTTACCAAGGGCGATAAAACAAAGAATGTCTCAGATCGCAGGTATTTTACGCCCGAGCCGAAGGCAAGGGCGATAAATATGCGATCTGAGGCTTTCTTTATTATCGCCCGTGGTAAGTACAAAATTTTATGTCACCCCCTGGCCAGGAAGTGGGTTTTTTCGCGCGCGGAGCGTGCGATAATGGCCACTTTATGGCCAGGTGTGACATAAAATGACTTAACGTACCTATTTGTACTGAATTGTTAGTTTGGGAGAACAAAGAAACAACACTATAATTGTTAACATTTTATTAGGAGGCGAAAACGAGCAATAAGTTTTTGGATAAATTTTAATACAAATCAATATTAAATTTGTATTACATGTCGTAAATCGTCAAGTTTATTCTAACAAATTACAGTACATATTTAAGATTACAGTAACATGAACAAGGATAATAATATATGTAGGTTATATGTACCTTGGAGCAGACGTGTGTTAACTATAGCCAAAAATTCGTATGTATGTTAGCTTGGCTGACTTGTTAACTGGGCAACAAGCACCATAACATCACTTACAATACAAGGTACCAATTAGGATACTAGAGGACAAAGCAACACTGACAAACATTTTATGGATATGATTTTTAAGACAACAATAATTACAGCGAAAGTCAACTAGGTATTCATCTGGTCAATAATACGTTTTTACGCATAACAACATTTTAAACTCATTTAGGAGGACTTTAGAGATATTTTGAGTGTACACACATCGATTAAAACTGGAACGTTGCGATTAAACAGGGCGTGATTAGTGGCAACGTACGAACAATAATAAAACTTAACGGTATGATATTACAGTTTAAATTACGATGCTTGTTGTATTGGAATAGAAACCATAACTTAATAGTAAGTTTCATTATTGTTCACCGGCGGTACTCGCGGTTCAGTGAGTGCTGCTCTGCCGCTATCTCGCTCCCGCAGCTCGCACACCCAATATTGAAAGACAACAACCTCATACCACATAATGAATGTATTAGGTATCTTTCAAAATAGTACTTACATTAAGGAGACTCGAAGATAGAACAATTATTTATGAACTTACGTGTAACTAACATTAGATCTAGGTATTGTCTTTTGTATGCCAGAAATTTGATTCAATGGGGTCCATTCACTTGATGATATTACCTAACTATGAAAATGAAGCAATGAGATAATTATGTTCAATATTACTGCAACATCAATACTTGGACAAAGTGAAATATGACGATTTAAGATCTTATTCAATAAGTGCTATTATTACAAGTACATTTAACAATACTATTTTAATAGAGGCCATGAATTAAAATTCCTAATTCAATATGTTTTGGTATAAATCATGCAAATTAATCTAGTTTACAATTAAAAAAGAAAAATATTATGCGAAATAATACAAAAGTATGAGCGAACTGTAATAGGTATGTAAAATTGATTTAAGTAATAATTATACTGCTTAGGACACTGCACCAACAGCACGATACCTAACGTTATCACAATGACATTATAATATGTTTATATTATACTTCGCCAATAAAACATCAAACATCGAAACGCCATGAACTCCTGGCAAGATTGCAACAACTTACATCTCCATTCTCATATAAGTATTACATACATTGTAAGTATACATTCTCCATTTAGATAAATAATTACCCGCAAAGATATAACTATAAAATCTAATCTCGTAATGTCTAGTATTACACCATAATCCTAATAAACATGTCCTGTGCTTTCACTGTGTTCCAAATAATGTGATAAGTTGATAACTCGTTAAACTAACCATACGTCGAGAGGAAATACTATACAAAGGTGAGAGCGCATCTACAAAAATAGATTCACAATAATTAACTAATTTACAAACATTACTTGAAAATATCACTTCTCAAAATTGATGCTGCCGAAGGCATGAGCCCGCTGCTCGTTTCGCTCTGCTGACTACACATATTAGCCGCGATACATACCAAAAAGACGCGACGCGATAGAGACTTCCTCGTCAATGACAATGACAAAATGTATAAAAGGATCCCGACCTCGAATTACAGAAGCCGGAACTGAAAACAGGGCGCGGAAGGCAAAACATCATTCCCAGATATGTGTCAATATGACGTTGACTGTAGACTGTGATTAAAATGTCGAGCTCGTGTCCAGTCTCCACACCCCCCCATGCATCGAGTCGTCTCTTCGGTTTGTCTCGCACCTCACTCTCCACTCCACATCGCTCTATACTGGTGCTTCATTACCATTACTTGCTAGACAATTATCGTAAGCCTAGGATTCTCACGTCGCGTGCTTATCAATCAATCTCTATTGGTATAAAGGGAGTGGGAATGTTTACATATTCAATATGGACTCTTTCATTCGACCATCCTAGGCTTAATTCTAATTATTGTAACACACTTCCTAGCTATAAGATGGAAGTAATCTGTCTTTATTCGTTCTTCTAATGCTAGTAATTGCCGTTAGTTGGTACCTATGCCAAAACATGGCCAAGCTTTATTTTAACAATAACGTAATACAGTCGCACTTAAAACACAATCGTACATTCAATCCATCAAAAATGTAAAAAAATATAATTAAATGGCAACTTTCCTATAACATAATCGTAACCCAAATAAAATACACTTAAACATAGTGATATAGAACGGATTCAGGGTTGTAAATACCTACAATATATATATCATAAAATTTCATGAGTCATTTTGGATAATGTATTTGTAAATTAATGGGATATCACCTTCTCCAAAAAACTTGTCATAATGGAATGTCCGATAAAATAGCTACATTGCTAAATCAGGAGGGTAAAAAAATGGAAGACGTGCCCAAAATATAGAAGTTCATAAAAAAACAGCATTGAATAATATGGAAAATTTGAGAGGACAGTTCAATATCATTGAGCTTTTGACATAATGTAGTTACAGACGAATTGAAGAAGGCATCTACATAATACTGCGTTGCGGATATAACAATTCGATAACGATTAAAAAACGCAACACTCGTTCGCGCCGTTGTTATCCAAGACATATTGTTTGGGATCAGGTCTCAGGAAAATATCATGTCTTTGTACTAATTATATTACTACTTTCGCCTGGTAAATTCATGTCCTTCCGTGATTTCTTTGTAGAAATATTTAAAGGTAGCAGCACAGAAGAGCCCTCCCGATATAACCTGTTATTTCTTTTTGAACCTTAATATTAGACGCAAAAACTGTCCAAGTTGCATAGTACATAGTATTGGACCTTATTTTATTCATTTGTGGATTTTATATCAAAGCGTCGAACCCTTTAGCCGTTTTACATGATCAAAAAAGCATTGTAAGTTGAACATTTATTTTTCGTTTCAACACGTTACATGAAAAATATATTGCTATTAAGACCGCAATTTACTCTAGAGCAAAATTTACAAACTCCACAAAACAAATGTGCAAAGGTGAAATGTTCCCACTCCACATTACGCAAGACCATAAAAAATTACTTTGACAATTACATATGCTCTTATTCAATTGAATAGCTTACTTTAATGCTAATGTAGGTAATAGAGTTTCTATTACAAACATACGATCTTTAGACAGTGTGTATGTAAAAGAAACTCTATTACATTAGTGTTAAGATACAATATCCAATAGATTAAGGGCACATGTCAGTGTCATGCTTACAGTAATTTATCTGTATTTTTATTTTGCGTTTGATTGTTTCGTTTCGCGACTTCAAATTCCATCCAGCTTGTACAGTTTGCGAATTGTAGTTTTTGCTCTAGATCACTGCTCATCGGTGTTACCTATCTATTGCATATTCACGTACAAATCGCTGGCGCTTCATTCTCGACCAGTTAATAGGTTGACCGAAAGACATTTCCGCATGTTCAATAACTCAAACAGGCTGTATTTACTCCACATCGAGACAGGACCGCCGCTAATTCAATTCACAAACACATTTACACGTTTGATATCATTATAATCACGCGTTACACTGCACATGCCACGCACATGTTTGTTGAAGAACATCATGCCATTCATGCCATGTTTGTGATTGCGCCCGCAAATAAATGCGACTGAGCGTATAAACAAAACTGTAATAATCATAGCCATCCAAACGTCCTCGTCGCGCCAGAGCAAGTGTTACATTGTGGAGATCAGCTTACATGTTGGGCAGCGGGACGGTGATCTGCACGTAGCTGATGGGGAAGTAGCCGGTCTTACCGTTCACGGAACCCTCGAACCAGTTGTCGTCCACTTTCTGGATCAGTGTGATAACGTCGTTTTCCTGCAAAAAGTAACGAAAATGCATAATAGAATTAGGTAGGTAGGTCATATAAAAATAGCAGAGTAATAAGTAATATTGCTAATCACATATGGGTTCTTTTACTGTATCAATCAAAAGTATAGTCCTTCGTTGGCTCAAAATCTCACATTTTAGCGCTAGTTCTGCAACGACTATTATCATCACAATTAACGACCACTTGAAGCAGCTACCTACAGAAAAGTGAAAAAAGATTTTCCTTCAGTCTTTGTGACATTGACATAAGAATTAATTTCACCAAGGTCTGTCGAAAAGGTAGATAATGTGTTACCTTAAATCCGAGCTCGCCCTGGTTCTCAGGCTCGAAGTCGTAGAGAGCGGTGCAGCACGGGCCCTTGGCGGGTGCCACGGGCGTCCGCGCGGGAGACTTCACGGGCGACGGCAGCGGGGACGCTGCGCGGAATATTCGTTAGTCGGGCCGATACAAGCCGGTTGCAAACGAAATGAGATCTAGCCTTGTCAATTGGTTTTTACCCCGTTTAGAAGGGTAAAATTGGGTTGTTGGCACAGTGCACCGCTATCATTACTGTAATTCATTTTAATGATAACTAACTTTTAGAGTTTATATGCATTTTTGAAGGCACGATGAAATATGCAAAACGGATGGATAATTATGGTCTAAATTTCTTCACAGCTTTAAATAAAAGTGTAGTTAAATGTGCTACTTACTAAAAAGTATAGTTACCCAACAATATTCTGGTACCTACAAGGCAAGACCTCATTTCATTTGAAATGACATTATAACAAAGATGTCTAAAATCTACCTAATGAGGAAAAATAAAAATGAACTACGTAATGGAAGTCAACTCTAATAAATTGAATATTTACTCGGCATACAAATTGATTGCTGAATATCCACGTGTTGATTGCAATAACCAACTTCAGTAAAAAGTACAGTTGTTCTCGAAACTAAATATAACGCGTGGTCTAGACTTTGATTATGTTAAAGACATACAAGACTTCGAAACTGCAATCGACGCGTAGTGGTTATAATCTGATAAGCCAAGTAATAAACAAATATACACTCATCCCTCATTGGGACGTAAGCTCCTAGCGTACTCGTAAGCATGAGATCATTAAAATTCTCTGCTATTATGTAATTAATTGGCCAATCTAAAAATAGCAATCAATATGTGAGCCGAAAAAGGTAGATTTCGAACAATTTTGTAAAAAAATCTATTTAGATCAGGAAGCAGCGGCGCCAAGCGTGATTTCCCTTCGTAAAATACTACTCGATTACTTCATAATTTTAAAAGAAGCAATAGTACATTAATTACCTGGGCTGTAAAACAAAGAATGTCTCAGATCGGTGGTATTTAACGCCCGAGCCAAAGGCAAGGGCTATAAATATGCGATCGAAGGCTGTTTATTGTCGCTCATGGTAAGTACAAAAAATTGTCTCTCCTGGCCAGGAAGCGGGATTTTCCGCACGCGTAGCGTGTGGTAATTGCCATTTTATGGACAGTTGTGACATACATTAATATTTCATCGTAAGTAGTAATCATAATCCATTAACGCATTCACTTGCAGGAAACGTATAATAATGCGCGTTAACTTTCATAAACAAATTACTATACCTAGATATTTTTCTAGCACGAACGTTGACGTCTAAGTGTTTGACAAAATAAAAACATCGACAGTCCTGTTATCGATAAGTGCCACTTCAACGTTATAGAGATAATACAAAGAAAAATATAGGATAATAGGGTGCGTTAAAAATAGATAATAGTAACCAAACTTTAAATTTATTTATATTTTACATACTTTAGAAAACAATTTGAAACCCTTTTGTAACTTTACCATACCTTTACCATACGTCACTCCATGATAAACCCACACCCAAATTGTCTTTCAAATTGACGCAGAATGATACAACATGTAGTATATCCCAAACCCATTTTTGATCCCATAGCAAATCTGTGTCTGTGTCTCTATACAACACAAATTCTCTCTACAAATTTTACACTATAGGTACAATCAAGATAAATAAAAAACACTGTACACCCTGAAAGTTTCATGTAGACTGCTCTATAATAAATAACTATTCATTGCAATACGTCTTGTCGTTGAAGTAGCAAGTATGTACTTATCGATAACAAGTACTTGTCGATATTTTTATTGTGGTAAGCACTAAGCAAATTCTGTTCCTGCTAGAAATATATCTAGGTATACAAATTACTAAGTGCCAGTGAATGCGTTAAGGATACCTACATTCATATGTGAACAGTTGGACTAGTTAATGAAGACGAACGCACGAATAAAATGGTTCTAAACATTTAACATTCAATCAAGTACTACGATGATATCATTCCATAGCATTTTTATGACTGCCATTCGTTGACAAAGAAATGAATGATTGCGATTTGCGACATGCAGGCACGTTAAGATGACACGATAAACACCATAGGTTTATTCCCACTTGTTGGTACCCAGATCGTCACCACCAGCATATATACGCCCCATTGCTGGGCGCAGGCCGATGTATGTGAGGGATCCGGCAGTATTCCCTATGCAGGCCAAGTGCGGATTGGGGACTTCAGCCCTGAATTACCGATGTACCCATATGGGGGAATAAATTTACAGTTCACACCCTATACACAGACCGAATGCGGACGGGTGGGTATTTATTTTCCCACGTGTTGGCAGTGGGGACAGTAGGAGAAAGTAGCCACATAGGTCCCATTATTCCCAATACTCCGGAGTTTGGACAAGTGGGAATAACCTAACGCCACTGGAACAAACGCAGAAAACAAATAAGCTAATGAACACTATCAAAACAAACCCAACATTCGACAGGAAAAACTAAGGACCAGAAACGACTACGTGTAATGTATGTGTCATGATGTAACTAATCATGATATATTCGTATGATAAGAAATAACTTCAAAGAAATCTCAGCAGAGGCTTCAACAAACAATTAGAACAGTCGTGCTATTAATCACTCTATTTTAATAGGTAACAATATGTGTCATTTTTAATCGAATACGATAACAATTCATGAATTTTAACACTGCAAACATATCGAAAAAAAAATTAAGATTTAATTTAGCCTCATGTTTTTTATTGCCGAGTACAGTGTAGTTAATGTCTCAACAACGCCTGTGCCCAGGACTTCTACATTTGCGCAAGCGATCTTAAGCAATCTCGAGCGATTATTATAGAAAGTTCTTCACACATTTGTTTTGAATAATCCGAGGTCAAGCGATTCTGAGCAATCTCGCGAAAGATCGACCTACAGTGCTACAGTTTACTGGTAGGCATTTTCATTTTTAAATAACATTTCTACGTAAGTTTGCGTAAAGCTTTGATTCCGCAGCCGACTAAAAGCGACAACCAGCTAGCGGCACGTTAATTATAATAGGTATCCTATATTTGTACAGTACTTCTTGATTTTGATTCTAGAGCTGCGTTAAATGAAAGCTTGGTTTATAACATAATAAAGCAAATAAACTGAGAAACTAATTAGTAAGATGGCTTAAGATCACGGCAACGTTGTGTTTACCGTTGTTGGAGCGCGAGTTGGCTGCCCCCGGGAACAGCTCCAGATTGGACGGCGGCTTGTGTTCGGGCGAGCTGGCGCGCGAGCCGTCATCTCCGCGACGCAAACAGGGAAATTCCAAACTCAGTAACACTAATCTCACTTTCAACTTAACCTCTAGTTCCCCACGCCGGGAACTTAGGATGGTAAAGTAACAATTGTCAATTAATTTTGTGAGATTTGCAATTTGAATAGTGTAAAAATAAATTGTATTCGAATTCCTTTAAACCTTGGAATTCCTTTAAAATAACTTAACCTTCAGGTGCTGAAAATTTACTAGAGCGGGCGAATAGAGGTCAAAAATTAAAAGTAGTCGGAAGAATTATCAGGCGAAGAGACCCACGCAAAAATGGAACCATGGTTATTTAATATGCTCCAAAACATCTCTACTTAATCAGATTAATGTTTGCAAAGTCAATTCTCCAATAAATTTAGAAAAAAAGAGTTGGTGCCGTACATACTGAATCGAATACTGTATGACTAGAGATCACCGGGATTTTGTGTAAAAATGTGAGGACTTTTGCATCGTGGATGTCAATTTGTTCGTCAGTGTGACAGAACATAGAACATAGAGGAGACAAGATACACATCAAATCGCTAATCGTCTATCGAAATTAGTTTCGGGAAATCACAATATTATCGATAGGTATAGAGAAAAATAAGACAGCATCAGAATACCAAGGGACATATAACATTCATTCATAGAAAAATAAGCTATATGCAGGAATTTTTTACTGTTTATCCATAATAATTTAATTTATTTTTGTATTTCTTGCATATGGCTTTAAATTATGTTATAACAATAATAATAAAATTTAAATATTAAGTGATTATGGGATGGGATCAGGTAGGAATAGGAAATCTCTCAGCAACCTGTAAAAGAAATCTGATCACTGTACAGATTCACCACTAACCCTTTTTCTACATAGTTTATTTACTTGTTGTTCAAAAGATTTATTTATAAAAAGGTTAAATTATTAAATTGGTTGGTGTCTACACGATAACCTAAAGAATTTTCCCTCATTTATGAGATATATACAATCAGATTAGTCATGGAAGTGTTAGTTATGTTTCAATGTTTGTAGAGTGTTAACACAGAAGTGTGCGGAAAATTCACCTAATGCAGAATACGTAAACTCAATCATACTCCAAAAATCAAATAAAATGTATCAAGAAAATGCTTATGTAAAAATAAAGAATTTAAAAAATTGTACGGCAACCAAACGCATCATTTCACGACTAATACAGCAAAATACTTATTTTCCCATACAACGGTTGGTTCAATATTTTTGAAATATCTCCTAAAGTACTTCTCATATTATCTCCATTTTCGTATTAAGTTTTATTTTTGTTAGCCTTCATCTGTGAAATAAATGATTTAAAGTACAAAAAAATATCGTGGAAAAAGCAATTAACCGATTTTTTTTACCGTTAAATTGTATGAAGACGAAACAGAGTACTATCACTATCAACATCACAGTTGACCATAGGTAGACCTTATCTCGTCGCTATAAGGTTCACGAATAGTCAGTTAACTATGACGCTGATAGTGCCTATAGCAAAGATCTTTTAAGTTATTCGTGAACTACACCGAGTGAATTCCTGCACCAGTGTCCTGTGGCAAGCCTTCATCTGTGCAACAGTCCGCGAAGCGTGCGTCACATAGACGTTTGACTGTGGATCGCAATACTTGTCCCCCACCTTACCCTGCTACGGAGGTCAATCAACTTTCTGTTGTGTCAGTATTGAAAAATTCTACAAGGCCAAATGCTGCCAAATGAACGCAAGCAAGAATCTACCTTACAGTCAGAGTTCTTAGTCGTTTTTTGCGCGCGTTCGTTTGACAGAATTTGGCCTTAGAGTTTTTGTACGAAGTATACGTATAGTTAAATATGTATGGGCAGTATGTACAGCTACTAATTACAACTATGCCCAATGCCCAATCCCACCGTAACAGCGAGTGTCCATAATTTTGGGATAAGTATTTAACTTGGGTAAAATTGGATCCATGTCCTGAATTAACTCCAAAATAAGATTGCATAATATCAGAAAGTTAAAAAGAGAAAAGATAAATTAAAGATCTCCACTCCGCTCATTCGACGTGCCATATAAATGTCTATGACTTTGAAATAGCTCGAATGAATCATCTGATTTCAACTAATAAAATAAGGTAATAAGATAAGGTTTTCTAGAGTGCTGAATACTCATAGACATAGACATAAATTGTGTTGATTATAATATAGTGATTTAAGCTAGCCTGGACCAGTCAGGAACTAATTTTAATCGATGATCAAATGTGTATGGTTATTTTTATATATAGTTGGTTGTTCAAATTGACTCTAATGCTATAAAATTTGTCTTTACGTTAGTTGTTTCTTTGATAGGTTGGAGTAAAGCACTGAGTGACTAAACGACAAGTTTTTGTGCTCCAGCGTGTACACATCCCAAACACCATAAAGTTGATTCACCCTTATAAAAAAATAAAACCTTTACCGATTCCCAATCCCGAAAAGGCCCAAAACATCACATCGATATCCCACCACCAAAAAGCAATCCACAACCAAAACGAAAATAAAAATTAAATCCTAATTCACCTTTCCAAGGGTCGAATCCATTAAACTGATTCCTGGGCGCCGGGTGAGGTTTGAACGGGTGACTGGGATGGGAGCGGGGTTTGGGCGGGGTGGGGTTCTCCCACGCACGCAGTGGGTCGCCGGTGCTCAGGTCTCCGACGGAGGAGGAGGGGGGGAGTTGATGGCGGGGGCGGGAGAGGCTCTGGGTGGAACCGTACCGCCTACCATTGTTCAAGTCGTGGATACCCTCGATGTGAAGGTCGGCGAGGGTCTTAGGCACGAACTCCATCTTGGGACGGTTAACGGCTTCCTCTTTCCTGGAGAACAAAATTATAATAAATTATTTGAAGTGGTAGCTGAGAAACGGTTGTCTGGGACCGGAATGCAGAACAGCGTTTCCAATTATGATATACACCACTACTTTCTCTTTAGGTAAGTGGTGTTTTTACCTGTCTTCACAATGAAATATCATACCCATAAAGGGTTGGTAACGTGCTTATAATTCGTTAGGAGTCGGAAGAAAAAAAGATACAACATTACTATTTCGACATTATTATCTCGCCAATAATGCACATGATCCTACCGTCACCATTTGCCTTCCCTTAAACGCAGTAGGATTTCTAGTAGGGGCTGAAGAAGATCAGGACCAGTTAGCAGAAGCGAGTTCAGCGAACTCCTTGAATATTACAAGCAGCATCATGGACGAGTCTCAATTTATTCGGATTGGTTACACCGAAATGCGACTAAATCCAAACAGGTGACTTGGCGCTAGGCACTTCCGTGCACAGTTAGGCATAACCCTTCCGAATCGTGACGGTAGGATCATGTGCATTATCTGCTAGATAATGTCAAAGAAGTCATGGTATCTTTTTTTCTTTCGACTCCTAACGAATTATAAGCGCGTTACCAACCCTTTAGGAACTTGAGGTTTTGTTGTGTTCCGGAACTTGTAGTTCTTACATAAACAAGCCGGTATAAGGCCGGTATAACGACCAATTTGCTTAACATTATGCAAATCCTTACGAGCCCTTAATATGTAAATAAGCGGTGACAAGGTTATTTTAGACCATTGAGCTTTAGACGACAGGATTATGTTTACGTATACCTTCATAACATGGGTTTCTATTGAGATGAATGCCATGTAAGATTATTAGTTAAACTTATACGACAAACTCCGCGATTACGTCGCGCCGCAACAAGTACCCCTTCTGGCGGCCGCTTCATACGATAGAAAGTGATGAAGCGTATCTTTTGCGTGCGATAGAAAGAGATGGCCACGTTTAGGCACGTTTGGCTTGCCTCGCGCGGATTTGTTAACAGTGAGGCTTCTGTACGTAGTACTATTACTTATTCTGTGGTAAAGTGAAGAACAGAAATAAAAAGATAGGGTTTTAAGTACTAACTTCTCCATAAGCGTCGAAACGAGGCCTTGCAAGATTTCCGTACATTGCTGGTGGTATTCCAGAAGGCCTTCCGCGAAGAACGACAATTGCGCGACTTGTTCCACCTAGAATACAATTTATGAGGCATATAAACAATGGTAGACTTTGAATGAATTTGTAAAATTTTTAATCTGACACAATCAATCATAATTAAAAATGTTACAGAACTAAATAGATCGATATATCGTACTTATAACCTCTGTTAAGATATTATACTTGTATTAATTACCTAAAATGTTGTACTTTGTTTCGCAGAGAGAAGTTTCATAGAATGTATTCTTTCGCATAATTTTCATTTCATGAAAAAACTATTTTTTCAAAAAGGTTGCAGTTCTAACCTACTTTTCTGGTGGGTCTAATTGGGTTCTACACAATTTTAGCTGTACCTAAAAAGGTAACGGTTTCTAAAAAAAAAGTTAGTGTGAGATGAAAAAAAAAAAAAAAAATTTGTGGACAATCTTACACAAATCAACCTAGTCCCAAACTAAGCAAAGCTTGTACTACGGGTACTAAGCGACGATATACATACTTATATAGATAAATAAATACTTAAATACATAGAAGACATCCAAGACCCAAGAACAAATATTCGTGTTCATCACACAAATAAATGCCCCGGCCGGGATTCGAACCCGGGACCTCCAGCTTCGTAGGCAGGGTCACTACCAACTAAGCTAAAGCGGTCGTCAAAAAACAATACATTCTATGTAATATTTTCTGCAAAACAAGGGGACACCTGAAGACTCCGCAAGCTCTAATGAAGTTGAAGGAGTAATAAAAATATCACTTTGCAATAAAATCGTACGAGAAATACGATAAAATATAACTTACGTCATTGTCAAGCAGGTTGAACATGCCGATCTGTGCGAGCGTCAAGGATTCCGCGAACTTTTCCTCCGCCTGCCGTATCTCATCATCTGGAATATGAGAACCTAGCGTGTCAACGCTTAAACAAATGCGTCGTCAACATATCACAATCATTAAAACAAAACGGTACAAATAAAATAACCAAATAATACAGACCAAACGGCGAAAATAAACGCAAGCGGGTAGTGATGGATAGGGTCCGTTGAATGCGCAGAGCGGGAACGAAACATGAAAAAAACGAGCGTATATTAAAGGAATTGCGGGTTGAACATCGATGGTCCCTTGGTAGAATGTGAGTTACAATGTGGTATGATAACGGGCGAATTTCGTGAGATTAAAAAATGTTATGTAACTTTGAATTGCCTACATTGTGTTTTAGCAATAATGTATCATTCTAACATTGGACGTCATTAATCGTGTTAAATCATAACATAGGGACAAAACTGCTGAACTACCTTTGAAATACGATAAGTTTAGAATATGTCACATACCCTGTCTCGGAGTATTGGTGTGGCTGGGGCTCATGTAAGGGCTGGCCTTGCCATGGCCTGGCCAATTCAATCATATAAAGAAACAGAGTTAAACTTATAGGTTGACTGAACCAAAGAGGTAAAAATGCATAGAAGAGTGTATGTTTTAGCACAAAGATAATCACCTTTTGCTTGGCGACGTCGTTTGCAGTCGAAATCCAATCTGCGGCCCTGTAGTTTCTTTCGGTGGTGCTGAAACCCAACAACAATATACGTGGTATTTTAGCTCAATATTTAAACAGACAGCAATCCCATTTTTAAACACATAGTCAACTCTAAAAATATCCTTAATCCACGAGTCACCAGATCACCACACCACATCAGCATAATTTAATTTCACAAAATAGAACAGTATTATCAGAAATGGTGTGCTGAAATATAGGTAATAAGCAAACGGACCCACCCGTAAACGGTAATAAACACGGGTAATACACGGGAAACCAGTTTATTATATTGCAATATGTCTGAGACTCGGGAGTTTTCTATTTAGAAGTGGTGCGCTCCTTCGCTAGTAACTAAAGGTTAGCTTGAAGCGATCTCTTATATACAATACCTATGCCATAAAGTGTGTAATACTACTACTACTAAACATACCGAAGTATACTGCATCATATCGTATGCTTGACTGATGATTTTATGAAGTCTTATATCAGAAATTAGGTTTCTACATTAGGCCTTAATATACTGGCGTGTGTTAATAAAGATAATTAACTCACCATAACTTCTTTAAGGTCTTTGGTTTGCAGATGATGAAGTGGCTCGAGGAAGCTTTGTTTGATGTTGTCGTCAAGGGAGTATTTCACGTCCGCCATTTGTTTCATCGCCTCACCCATTTCGATGAGACATTGTGCTGGAACAATGATCAGAATTGTCAATTAAGGTACTACTTGGTGGTACTTAGGTAATAACAAAAATGTTTGCGAAGATGTACTTATATGCAGAGTTACATTGAGCTACTCTGAGCCTAGCCTATGCCTTCAGATAGGTACAATATGTATTGGGCAGTTTTACACAGATAAACATAGTCAATCCGCTTTCGCACTATATGATTAATTGTGAATAATGATTTCTAGAACACATATTTAGATCAGGACTTTGCAGCCACGGTCACGGGCCACGGGCCACGATCTCTGTCAGTGGTAGCCGCGGACACGAACTGTTAACCCGCGATGTACTCGTACTTCTGTTTCTAGTTGTGTTTTCAACATATTAGTTATTTACAATGATTTGAGTCTCGACAACCCCTTGACAGAATTGGCCTTTTTCTCTTATTACTTCGCCAACCAAGAAACTTCTTTCGATCAATTATACTCACGCTATCGTCGAACAAGCATTTACACATTTAAACCAACGCCAGATTATGCCAGTAACCTCGGAGTACTTCTCAAGGCAGAATGTCGTCGCGCGCGATGCCATGCCATGGTTTTAATGTCCAATTTAAAGGGAATGATAAGTGACTTACAGAACACAGTGTCCTCGCCGAGCTTCTTCCCATAATGCAGCATGCAGTCACCCAGCACACCCTCTGGTTGTGGATACGTGTTGCTCTTCGCCTGTCCGCTCAGTTTGCTGATTCCTTTTACAGCAGCCATCTTTGCTCGCGCTGTCGGGTTCGGCTGAAGGAACTCTTTTGTTTTGATTTGTAACTCCTCGACGAGCTCGCATGTTACGTCCGTTTTCTGGAACATTTAAATCGAATTGTATTATCAGGGTCACCTGTATTTAAAATCACAATATTAGGACTAGCAGGTCACTATGAGCAGCAACATAGCGCCTCTAATGTACCAACTTGACTATGAAAATTATTTGTATATTTCTGGGTTAAAATCTATTGATCCTTTTCGACCTAGAAAAGAAATAGCTAATTATCATTCCGGGAGAGAATGATCATTAATCATGTTTGTCACATAACAGTTTGAGAAATAAAGAGATGGTGAAATTGTGAAATTAGAAACCAGGTTTTAAATGCCTTAGAAATCGCAATCATGCATCTTTATAGACTCAAGACAACTTCCATTGTTTCCCAAAACTTTATAGTAAGAAGTTGTATAATGATTAATGAGCAACGAGTTCTGACACGCTATACCAATTTTTGCCTTATTATTAAGGCCTACCTTCGTAATTCACCATAAAAATGTGTAGTTTTGTTACCATTTTACAATTTGAATACCGGAAAACAGTATATATCATAAATATATGTACGTTCCTAAAGCGACAACACCGCTTCCTTAGTCGATACAGGCCAACGATATAACTTTTGCAGTACGTCACCGTTAAGTATATTTCTGGAAATAAGGAGCAGTACAAGTTCCTATCATAGTATAGATATTTAATTAATAAAAAAAAAACAATTATAATTATGTAAATGTTAAATTTCTACATAAATTAATTACCTACATTCCCAAAAGATCCTTATTAACATTTCGATGTGACAAAGACGCCCTTCCAAAGTTATATAAATGAACTGTCACTGCCAGTGGCATAGGGTTATGTCCGCCGGTATTAGTGATTGGGCTAAATTTGTTCTTTGTGAAATTATTCTATAACCTTTAATTGGCTTTGTAATTCTATTGTAATTTATACAAATATTACGCTGTTGGTTTTCCATGTATTTAATAAAAATAAATAATGAAAAATATTTTTCATAACTGATTTCTTACTTCCGTTTTGACAAGTTGCCGCGTGCGAGTACGAGGACAGCATATAGCGATACTAACACTAGCGAGCGAGGAAGACAAAAGCTTATAACCCAAAAATATAGCACAACTTACTCTTTCCATCTCCACGAAGTCCAGATCCAATTTCGTGCCTTCGGCACCACCCATTTTCTCTGTGACATACTGAAACAAAGGAGAGCAATGCATTAACGAAGCTGTTACCTTAAAATTACTGTTCGTATTGTTAAACATAAAATCATTTCAGTTGAACGAATTGCACTTATTCATAGTTTTAAGCCTGTTCATGTTTCTTTACCATAAATGTCATATTTGTAAATAAATAAAATATTATTCAGTTCTTAATTTTAGTAAAAAAGCAATATATATAAGCCGATAACTGAAAAGGTATAACGGTACTGGGATTGTCACGAAGATTTATGGACATGCTCGTGACAAGGCAGTTTATGGTTAATTATAATTATGTATGTGACAATTTGATAATATATATAATTTGAAGCACTTGAGTTATTAAAAGCAACCGCTATGATCCACTTTTTTGTGGTTACATATGTTTTTTTATTTATTTACACTATTTAAAGACACAATTGTACCCCCCGCGTACCGAAGAAATTAAAATGACGTGAATACGACCTATTTGCCACCTTTATCGAGAAGCAACTCATAATACAAGTAAACACCATGTTTACATCGCGTGTACTACATATTCTATACACGCGATATGCTTCCAGACTTAATGACCTATTCCACCTGTATTAATAATTAAATAGTAAAAACTAGAAAGTTCTACCGCGATCAATTTTATTTAGGCACCAACAAAAAACCGCCTAGCTTCGACGTCAGGTCAATTGGAGCCGTTGGAAGTGACCTCCAACGTGAGGATTCTACTTACGAATTGCCAATTCAAGTGCAAAAGAACACATCTATTATTACCTAACTCTGCCTAAAATCAGGTTTACCCTAATAAGTTTTTTCCTAATTTCGGTTTGCCTTATTACAGGTAAACTAAAATTATTTGGCATAACTGCTCACTTTGTAAAATTGTTGTTTGAATGAAAATTATTTTGTATAACCCTTACCTTACTTCACATATTTTAATCCTCCTAATTTAGCCACCTAATTTTTAGTTTGTACAATCTTATATTGTATACTGTTTGATTGACATAATTATATTTTGTCTAATAAATCTAATACATTTCGCACAACTTTATTTACTCAAATCATTGTTAGTTTTGGGAATGATGTCTTCCACAGTACAATCATTCACATAGCTCTCTTAACAGCACCCTACGACTTTAAACTTGTGAGCCAGTAGGATGGACTCATTGAAGACCTTATATTTAACATTGACCTTTAATGGCTGTAACGCGCAGTGCAATCCCGTCTGCCAATGCCAATTGCCAAGTGAGAAGGCGTCTATTTGTTCGCGTGTACAAATTTGATACCCACTCAAGGCGACTGGGCAAAGGATGTCCAGTCATGTGCGATTAGGACGGCCTACTGAAGTAGAAGAGCAATCGCTATTAGCTACATACTAAACCGCGTCTCTTGGAAATGTTCAAATTAGTTCTTTTTACAAACTCCTGATACTTATAGATTGAGTTTGTGGTAATCTTTAGAAATTATGCCGACGCTTATTCAATTTTAATGAGGCAAAGTTTGCAAGTCGGGTAAGGTAATCTATTTGAAAACCTTTTATGAAAATTTTAAGCTAATATATAATTCAAACTTCTTTATCTGCAAGTTTAAGATATTAAGTACAACTCGAAACAGAGGAGGAGGTAGGTACCTGTGCTGCAAATGTAGGTTAGGTACCTATAATTGCTTTTTATCATGAATGCTTAACTATTTTCATTAAATTATTAGATTGATTACCTAACCTCAAATTGATGTGTATCTTCGTATTTGGCAGATCTAAGAACTTTGCCTACTGAAAATACTGCAATATTAAGCGCATTATATTGTATACATGCAGTATAGCAGCACATAGTCCCTATTCGTCCCGGATCCGGATCCGTACCGCCGCATATCGGATAGAGTCCTCCAGTCTAGCTCAGGTCGAGCCTAGATGTTTCTTGCTGGAGTCTTCTCAGCTAAAGCTAGGTTTAGTGAACTAGCGACAAAACTCCCAGTAACTCGAATCCACTGACGATGCAGCCGCTCAATCAATCTCACTGGAACGCAAACTGAGTATTCCAGTGTTTAAATCGCCCGCGTGGTCATGTCGGAGATTTCTCCTGGATTTTCCCCAGGCCACTCTCCAGTCGCGCCCTCCTATCGCTTTTTTGGGCCCGGTATATAAAGCCACAGTCATGTTAAAATTAACCAGTATCGTACACAACTTTTAGTTGGTATTAGGTATAAATGAAATCAGCTCAACTCATACTAATTCCGGCTACTAGTAATTATAATTTAGTTTTAAATGAGAGCGGAGTGACCGCGCACATAATCTCAACCATAGAATATGACTGTATCGTTATTTTTTATGAAATAAACAGATTAAAAAAGAAATTATTAATTATGATTACCCAATACACCATACTGAACCCCATACGCTTCGCTTCACCCATCTTACCGATAAACCGCTATCGTGATTAGAAGCAGAATACATTTGAAAGCAGCGAAGAAAGGATTGCCGTTTATCCGTGAAGAGTTAACCGCCATTATCGGGCCGCTGTTTAAAGCTTGCCCGGGGTCGAGGCCGTCGAGGCCTAACCTTGACCGAGATCCTCTCATTCTCATCACAATATTATATAACAAAAGATCCCATACAACAGGCGAAACGTCGTATGGAATACGCGCTGCCAATAGGGATGCTGACACCAAATCGAGACGTGCGTGGTGAAACCCGATAAATCGAGATAATAATAAAATAATAAAAATCTTTATTTTCAGACAACAAAAGCTCATAGATAAATACCTTAAAGCTGACATACATACAAAAATTGTAACTTAAGAACTCGACATCCATTACGCATTGCATTTGTTCTATTTTCCAAAAAAAAACTGCACCCCTCGAAATCAAAAAATCTGTAATTTTTAACATGTGCAAGATAAATGGATACAATCTGAAAATAACATAGGCAATAATGAAAGTACATACTACATATTTCCATTTTTCTTATTAAGGTTCCGTACCTGAAGGGTCAAAACGGAACCCTATTGGTGACGCCCAGACGTCCGTCCGTCGTCTGTCACACAGGTTTTACAGCCAAACGGTTGGAGCTACAGACTTCAAATTTACACAGTATAAGCATCTTGTTGGCCCGAAGCCATACAAATAGTCAAAACTTATTTCTAAATGTTTTTAAGGGGAGCACGAAAAAAAAAATTATCCTACCCTATCGACTGGGGTATCGTTGTTTAGAGCTCATTGAGTAGATACTTGCTATATTTTTAATTAAAAAAAATATTGGAAAACAAAGGAATGAGAAGCCACCAAAGTCAGCTTTTTTACGAAATTTTGTTCCGAAGAATTTTTTAACTTCCCAAATACCTTTTTTTTGATAATAATGTTTGTTATTACGTATATTTTACCAACAAATACTTATATTTAGTAGTTTTTTTCTTTGAAAAATCCTTATTTTCCCTATAAAAACCAACTTAACTTTGCGGTCGGTTCGGAACCCTAAATGTGCGAAGTCCGACTCGCACTTGGCCGGTTTTATTTAAATAAAGTATCCGTCGCTAAACAATCATGAATAGCTTTAAAAATATCGCCCACGTGTAATAAGAACTAACTTATATTTAATTTGGCTATTCTGCCAGGTAAATTAAATCTTATCAAGAAAGTCGACAAAGGTCACTTTAATTAGCTACTCGACACTAGTCTTTAGGATGCTATTAATTGCCTAAAGTCCTAAACAAATATAATATAATATGAGCCTTTATTAACAATCTTATATCTAGTTACACATTTATTTATCTACATATATATTTTTGTTAATTTTTTATTGTTATTGTTTTAGTTTTACTTCTACAGACATCGGTTGGTACTTAAGATTGTTTTGCTTTCGCATAGGCCTCCCCCAAATCTTTCCAAAGTTGCCGATCGTGGCATTTCCTTCGCCACATTGAACCTGCGACTAATTTTATATCGTCGTCCCACCTGCGGAAAGGCCGTCCTCTCTTCCTCGCTCCTTCCCTTGGGTACCAATCGGAGACTACTTTTGCCCATTTCTCTTTTTTGTTTCTCGTCAGGTGGCCCGCCCATTTCCATTTCAGCTTCCTAATTGTAAGTGATACGTCTGCTATTTTTGTTTATGTTCCTAAACAAAACTGAGTGTTAAATAATAGTATCCCGTTCATACCTGTGCTGGGTGGTATGGATGGTAGTCTAGTCTACTTTAGTTGGCTATTAACAAGCAATTTTAGTCCCTAATTGTCCCAATGTCGCAGCCTCGCAAGATCCTGTCAGGAGACGAAGGCCGTAATAATTGGGGCACGGCGACTATATAGGGCGAGGTGTGGGTCACGGCCACCTCCCCCCGCTCACCCCTTCCTACCTCACCCAGGATGTAGTGAAATGACAAATTATTAAATTTCCTATTTCAACCAAAATACGATTAAACTCGCAGGAACATAGGGAATATTCCCGGCAGCATAGGGAATTTACTTTCGCTGGTGACTTATACTGCTTAATTTATTATTTATTATTTATTTTAAACTTTATTGCACATAAAAATTAGTACAAAGGGCGGACTTAATGCCATGAGGCATTCTCTACCAGTCAACCGTAGGGCCAAACAGAAACTTGCAAATGTGGGTGCAGTGAAAAAAAATTAATTCATAATAACTTAAATAATATCAAAAGGATAAACATACATTCCTTATTTAGTAATATATACATAAATATATTAATAATAGTTACATATATACATATATAAAAACATATATTTATACTACTGCATAAGTGCTGGGGACACAACTAACTAATTTTCGCTAGACTTGTTCTAGCAGGTGCTTGTGTAGCATGTGTTTGAAAGCAAACTTACTTGGGGCTTGTCTTATTGTTAGGGGGAGCGCATTCCAGAGACGGATAGCTTGCACAGCGAAAGAAGATGAGATAAAACCAGTATGGTGTGGAAGAACGGAGAGTTTAAGGGAGCGGGAAGAACGTAGTTCACACCCTGGACGGGGGGTAACGAAATTAAATTTGCATTTGAGATATGCCGGAGCAGAAGGATCGAAAAGGATGGAAAAGAGTGTACAGAGAATTCGGAGAGAACGACGTTGACGAATAGGGAGCCAATTTAGCTGGCGACGATAGTAAGAGATGTGGTCGTATTTGCGCAATCCGAAGATAAAACGAATGCCATTGTTGAGAAGACGATCGAGTTTGTTGAGGGAGTTTTGCGAAATATTTGTGGTGCACACATCCGCATAGTCAATAAGTGGTACCACTAGCGCCTGCACCAGTAGCTTCTTAGTGGTCACGGGGAGGAAGTTTTTGAACCGGTAGAGTGCGCGAAGGGTACCGATAACCTTTCGACTGACCTCAGAGAGTTGTCCGTCCCACAGGAGATGCTTGTCAATAATGACACCTAGATCCTTTACTTGGCTAGACACTGGGATAACAGAGCCCTCAAACGTGATCGGTGCAACAGAGCCTGTGTCTAACTTTGCGAGTTGACGGGGGCTCCCTACAATGATGGCCTGGCATTTTGTTGGGTTGACAGAAATTCCAAAGCTACTGGACCAATCACTGATATGCTCGAGGTCATCATTGATAGTAGAAATCGCGACATTTACATCCCCTACGTCAGCTTGGGCATATAACTGCAAGTCGTCCGCATACAGGTGGTAAGCGCTCTTGATTTTATCAGTGATTAGGTTAATGAATACTGAAAAAAGGAGAGGAGAGAGAATACCACCCTGCGGTACACCGGCCTGCAGTTCACACCAGTCCGAGTAGCACTGACCAACACGGACAGCCTGAGCCCGACACGAGAGATAGGAGGCAAACCACGCAATCGCATCCGAGGAGATTCTAAGATGGGACAGAGAAGCTATGAGAAGATCATGGTCGACTGCATTGAAGGCATTGGAGAAGTCAATGAGTACCACGACTGTGACTTTTGAGGATTCCAAGCCCAGCCTGATATCCTCAGTGACTTTAAGAAGCGCAGTCGTGGTGCTGTGGCCTGCGCGGAAACCAGATTGGAAAGGCGACAAAAGAGAATTGGAATGAACAAACTTAGAGATCTGGTTATGTGCTGCAGCCTCTAGTATCTTTGAAAAGAAGGGAAGAATTGAAATCGGCCTGAAGTGATTAAGAGAACTGGGGTTAGTAATTTTGGGAAGTGGGATTACGTAGGCTTTGCGCCAAGAAGAAGGAAAAACCCCAGTGACGAAGGAAGAATTAATAATGTGTGAAATAACGGGCACGACACTTTCTAGTATAAGCGAAACCATCACTCTACCAATGCCATCATGGCCAACAGCTTTGGACTTGGTGCAGCGAATTATTTTTAGAACCTCCTCGGCTGCGACCGGAGTAAAGTGAAATGGTGAAATGTTAGGAGAGGGGAGTGAGGCAATAAGGGATATCGTTTTGAATTTGATAACTGAATTTAATAGTGGGGTATTGGAAAAATGAGTGTTGATGCTATTTAAAGGAAAGGAGGTTGGATCAAAGGAGTTCCCAGTTTTGCCTACACCGAGGGACTTTAAAAATTTCCATGTGTCGGGCAGCGATGTATTGGAAATGTTGTCATGGATGTACCGGCGCTTGGCAGCTCTAACCATCTGGTTACAGCGATTACGGGCTGCTTTGAAGACACGCCAGTTTTCGTCGCACCGATCACGTTTGTATTTACGGAAAGCTTTATCCCTCCTCGTCATTGCCATCCGTACTCCTCTGGTAATCCATGGAGCTGGAGGCCGCTTCAACCGAACATTGCGGACTGGCGCATGCGCATCAAAAATCTGTAGGATTACTTTATTAAATTCAGTGACTTTGTCATCTAATGTTGATGCAGCATACACAGGCGCCCAGTCAGCGGAAGCAGCATCCATCCTCAAATTGTTGAGATCCAGGCGAGCAAAGTTACGCAGACGCACTATTACAGGCGGCTTTTTGGGAACTTTGATTTTGTATGTCATGAATATCAAGTCATGCCGTGAGAATCCAGGAGCCAGGAATTGGCCCGACTTGACTACGTGTTCCGTGGAGGACGTGAGGATCACATCTAGCCATGTATCAGGCGAGTCAGCATTACGATGAGTGGCATTGAGAGGCAATATAAAAAAGTCGTTCGCCTGCACAATCGATTTAAGATTCCGCGATCTACTATGGTCTTTTAGCAGATCCGTGTTGAGATCACCCATGACTATGTGATGTGTGCACTCAGGGCCAATGGAAGAAAGAAGGTTCTCTAACGTGGAGAAATAGTCAACCGTAGGGGGACAGTACACCACACCAACAATAATATTGACTCCGCGCACCTTGGCCTGAATAACCAGATGCTCCATTGAACCGGTGTATAAAATGTGTTTTAATGTCTCGGTAAAAAGTTTAAGGACTTATGTTTTGATAGAATCGCCGATAACACAATATTTACGGTCAACCAATTTGATGTCTGGGCCACTTCGTAGCTTGTCACAGTGACATTGATATAAGATCTCTAGCGGCTTTCATATTGATTTTCACTGTGACAAGGTACGAAGTGACCTAGAAATCAAATTGGTTGACTGTACACTAGGCATCACAATTACAAAATTCCCCTATGTTCCCCTTGTGTGGGAATATTCCCGCCTAGGGAATATTCCTGGGAGCGGCACATCATTAGTTGTGTTTGGGAGACCAGACGTGGAAGTTAACACTTGAAAATTAGTCCAAATATACGTGCTAGCCTTCAGGACACAACTCACTGTCCTCTGTAAAACCTTTGACTATTCTTCGCACACTGTTAGAACCGCTTTCCGACCGTTCCTCAATAACGTTTTTATAGTTGCGGCAAACTTAAATGATATTGTTGTAATAATGATTATGATTGATGGTGGCTAAGAGACGAATCGTTTTTTGCTTTTTTATTCACATATTTTTCCTTTCTTGCAAATATTACTTACAAATTATTTTACATTACATATATGTTACACCTACGAACAAAGCTTTACTAAGATACTTCAAAAATTTCAAGTTTCAACTTATTTCTGGTATTTTAAACACTTTTAATTACATAAAGACCGAAAACGATGCTGGCTGCTTGAGGAAAGAAAACTGTGACGTCTATATCTCCCACCAAACTTCATTCACACCATCAGATTTTTTAAGTTTCTTAAAATGTTGCTGAATTGATTAACTGTCAAACATCGTATTGTTTGATCTATAATGAAATGATATGTCGTAGGCTTTTCCTCATTCAAGGAACTCCAAAACGTAGGTAACTAGGTAGATTACTTACTAAATATTTCAATTGCTAACGGAAGAATGCCGCTTTGGTTTAATAACTGTACTTGATTAGCTATCAAGGGTTTCACCATGCCGTATTATTGCACGATTTATGCGATAACTCGAACGATTCAAAGGAAAAGTATAGATTATGTAAAGTAAACCATTTTAAATAAGCCCGTTCAATTAAATAATATTCAAAATGATGGGTAGTTGCTGGCCGAGGCAACATGTATACGCTATTAGATATCCATCAATCACTTGGGCGATATACTGTTACAAAAATAGAAGCTTTCAATCCAATATAGTTGATACATTTTTATGTAATAAGAGTTTCCAACTTTCCATATTCAATTTTAATCCGCATCCGAACATTGCTAACTAGAAGCTGTTATTGCCTGCGCTGATAAATGAAAAGGAAACAGGGCATTGCAGAAAGGAAACAAAGCCTGCGTAAGCTGGGGCAAATGATTATTGTACAATTCGCACAAAATCCACTCAACATCACTAGAGACTGTGTAGCTCGTTGACGTTACGGTTATTAATTTTAATGGAGTCTGAGAGAACCCAATCGGTTAATTGCAAAACATTTCATCCGCACGAAAAGCAGAATCAGTGAAATACAGACCGGCATGGAATTGGAGTACAGTGAGTGAGCTCTTAGAGTTCGGGTTCTGGTGAAACCGTTCATTTTGCCATGAGAAATTGAGAACGTATATAAGACAGAGAGAAATATAGAACCGAATCCTAATCTAAATGCCCGTCACGAACTGTAGATCTGTGGTGTAGTCACACCCTAATAACTCAGCTGATCACAGCTGATACACATCTGATGGAAACTTAACTAATATTAACCTTTGTACCTTTTCTCAGAACAAAGGAATGCGAGAGACCTTGATATTGATTCCAAGAAGATAGTATTACCATATGTTCTATTTCGCATACCAAACTGTTAGTATAAAAACAGTGTAATTGTTACTCAATAAATCAGTATTTCCTCGAGTCTCGTCTTATCATTATTACCCGTAACGCTCCACATCTCATGGCGACCCTTCCAGTGCCGAACTACTAAGAACAGGTCGTCTCATGGCGACCCTTCCAGTGCCGAACTACTAAGTGCAGGTCGCCTCTCATGGCGACCCTTCCAGACGGTCTGCGCCAGGCAGCCCCGATATAGTCACCTGGACCGACCAGCCAGCTCCGCCACACCAGCCAGCCAGCACCACTGCGTCAGCCAACCAGCATAGCCAGAAAAGCTATGGGGGGACAGTGCACCAAAACGGACCAGAAAGAAGAAGTTATTATTGCCCAAAACGGAGCCGAAAACAGCGCCAGCACGAAGCAGATAGACAGCAGCACGGCAGCTACATATATCTCCACAGCAGTGCTGATATTACTAGGCGTTATTTTCCTGTACGCCATTTGGAAAAAAATCCATAAATGTCTCACGAAGAAAATTGAGAGACAAGCAGTGGCAGCAACAATACGCAACACCAAGGCGGAACAGAGCGTCTAATCTCCAGTCTACGGCCTGCAGCACGTCAGCAGCATCACCCACACGCAGCGTGAACACCAGCACCAGCCGCGCCGCCGCTCAACAGCCCAGCTGTTCAACAGCTGACAAACAGATGTCGACAGGTACAATTTTAAAAATTAAGTAGTGAATTTGGTGATGTGTAGACTATTTTTGTATTATCTAGTTTAGTTTCGTGGTTCAAGTGCTAGCTAAATTCAAATAATGTACATGTAGCATGACCGAAATTCAAAAATTATATGACCAATTAAAATCACTACAGGAGGATATTAGAAAATTAGGACCAAAACGCCGAAAAGAGGCTATTGGCCAAAATAAACTCCAACAAGTAAAAATTTTATATGGTCAGTATAATCAGTACATAGAAGAATATAGTTCTAAGTTAGAACAATCGGAAATTTCTGTACAGGACAGTGAGTTAATCCAGTCTATTTTAATAAAAATAGAGGAAATTTATAACAAAATTATAAAAACCTACGAGCAAGACCAAGAGCACGGCACCATGACGTCTACCGAAAGCTTTGACCTAAAAACGGCAGTAGCATTGCTACCAGTCATGGACGGTTCAGAGGCCGTCACTAAACAGCTCATAGACGCCATAGAGTTGTACTCTATGATGATAAAAGACTCAGACTCAAAATTATTAATAAATTTCGTCATTAAGACCCGATTAACTCAAAGTGCTAAACTTAGAATATCAGAAAAACATACCAGTGTAAGCGATTTAGTTGATGAGATGAAAATCCACTTATTACCAACAAAATCAGCAACCGCGATACAAACCAAACTATTAACTATTAAACAGGGAAATAGATCTATCGAGCGATATGGACAAGAATTAGAGGAACTATTCGTAAACCTCACGGTAACACAGGCCGATGGAAAGCCGGAGGCCTATAAAATATTACAACCCCTGAACGAGAAAATGACTATAACTAAATTCGCAGAGGGTTTGCGAAATGACAAACTAAGTACCATTATAGCGTCGCGAGGTTACACCTCGTTAAAAGATGCTATACAGGGTGCAAAGGACCAAGAGGTGTCCGTATCTACGCCCAATACGGAGCAACTATTGCACTTCCGGAACAAAGGAAGTTACATCCCAAGGACATACAGGAGCTATTACAATAGGGCTCCAGTGGGTAAATACCCACAGCGTACACTCCCACCGCGTGGTCCGTCATACAAAATACCATGGCGACCTAGAGTGTACACTCAGAGGAAAAATACTCGACCTATACGACCCGCGAATAACTATAACACGCGTACGTATAATAATTACCGCGAAAAACAATCTAACAGGCGACATCACGTTAATACGGTGATAGAAAATACACAAGACGAAAATCACTCGCCTTCGCCGTTACAATTTTTTCGTGAATAAAAACTACATTCTAACTTATAATCATATGAATTCGGTGCAATTTGCAATAAACGACACAGCGCACATATGGCTTATAGACACGGGCGCCAGCCTTAGCGCCATAACATATGACGCAGCAAAATCATCCCGCGCGCGTATGACACCCAGGACGACCCACATCAATGGAGTCGGAGGAAAGATTACGTCACACAGTACAGTTACTTTAAAATTACAAAACGAAAGTAACACATTTCAACATGAATTTCATGTTTTCCCGAAATTACCAATACAAGTTGACGGGATACTCGGACAAGACTTTTTGATAAAATATAAATGTGTCATAAACTACGAAAACGGGACAATCACACTGAACAATAACAACGAATTAATTACGATACCATTAATTTTACAAAATAATGATGACGTCACCATTAACTCAAATCAAATAAAGTTACCAGCTCGAAGTGAATCCATTATAAAATTATCTACAAATTACACGGGGGATTGCGTTATATTGTCAAGTGAAATTGGAGAAGGAATTATTATAGCCAATTCTATAACTAATGCCAAAAATGGAAAAATAACAATTAAAATATTAAACACGCGTGACGAAATCATAACTTTACACAATCTTACACCGGAAATACGACCATTACGTGATTATAATTGTTTTTCATTCGACAAATGTCAAACAATGCAGACAGAGTAAAATTACTTTTTTCACTTTTAAAATTCGACAACTTAAATAAAGAAGAACAAAATTCTATTGCCAATATTTGTGCAAAATATGCCGACATTTTTCAACTACCAGGCGATTCGTTAAATACCACAAATTTATATGAACAAAAAATACGTTTAAAACCCAACGTATCACCTGTATACAGTAAACCCTACCGGTTACCTCAATCACAAAAATCGGAAATTAAAAAACAAATACAACAAATGTTGGAAAATGACATCATAGAAGAGTCCCAGTCGGAATGGGCAAGTCCTTTACTCCTTGTTCCCAAAAAACCAGACTCAAGCGGAGAAAAGAAATGGAGATTGGTAATAGATTACAGAAAAGTAAATGAAGTAATAGAAAACGACAAATTTCCCCTCCCTAACATTACGGATATCTTGGATTCATTAACCGGTGCTATGTATTTCAGCACTTTAGACCTAAATCAAGGTTATTATCAAATCAAACTTGACCCTGAGAGTAGAAAATATACCGCTTTCATTGCGGATAAACACTATCAAATGAAACGCCTCCCCATGGGATTAAAAACAAGTCCAAATGCCTTTAGTAGAGCAATGACAATAGCTATGTCAGGATTAAATTACATACAATGTATAGTATACCTAGATGACATCATTGTCATGGGTAGAAATTTAGATCAACACAATAAAAACCTATTAGATGTTTTTAAAAGATTACGAAAAGTAAATTTTAAATTAAATCCACAAAAATGCAATTTTTTACAAAAAGAAATTCTCTACCTAGGACACGTAGTAACTCCAGGAGGGATAAAACCCGACCCACAAAAAATAACAGTAGTACAAAATTATCCAGTACCAAAAAACGCTGACGAGGTCAGACGTTTTGTAGCATTTGTAAATTACTATCGAAAATTTATTCCAAAATACTCCGAAATAACCCAACCATTAAATAATCTATTAAAGAAAAATGTAGAGTTATTATTTATATCCAAGTCGAAAGGTTTGTAATGTTGTAAGTTTGAATTACCTACGTCCAAGTCATTTATCAAGTCTGCATTCATAGGGGGCTTCACGCTTTAAATGATCTTCTAGCTGTCTTGAGTTGATAGAGACGTTAAAGCCTACTTCTGCAGCGGCCTGTATTACAAGCGGCGTCTCTATCAACTCGCTCTGACAGTAAGGTAGATTCTTGCTTGCGTTCATTTGAAATTTGAAAGCATTTGGCCTTACAGTTTGGAACGTACTATATATTAATAGCTACTTACTTGATTGGCTTTGTTTATCTGCTTCTTAAGTCCCGCAAAAGCCATTTTGTTGATTCCTACTCGTCTTTCCTATTGACCTGAAACAAAATAAATTGTCGATATATAAATCTATTCATTACATGGTTAAACACAAACACATCTGCACAAACTTTCTTATAATCTAGTCTTAGATTACTGTGGCCCGTTTAACCTTTACTTATAACGGATTTTTACTAGTTACATTTTAGAAATCTAAACTAGCAACACTGATCATATGAGTCAGTCCATAACAAAAGGGCCCTTATGGCACTTTCTAGTTTCGTAGATATCAGCGTTTTGGTAAAATACGGTAAAATCACATATTTTTTGATTTTTGCATATTGATAAAGTATAAGACTAGATGTGTATTTCTAGCTTGGTTTCACACGTATAAGTTAAGTATTTCTACCTTAAAATTTGTTGTAAAGTTTAGTAAAAAAGGGCCCTTATGGTAGAGGTCAGATAATAATGATATAAAATAGTTTAATAACTTATTCTAATTACTTCTAACCATTTTCTGTATTATTTATTTGCCTTTTCTGTTTACTGGATTCTAGTGGTACACGTTACAAATACCTATTTCTAGTCTCAAGTCAAGTAAGTTCTAGTCGTGCATGACCGTTGCAAAAATTTTTGTTTCTTATTACATTTCCTATTAATTGTATTTTTAGAGATCCGTAGCCAAAATGGTGAAAACGGAACCCTTATAGTTTCATCATGTCTGCCCGTCCGTCCGTCCGTACGTGCGTCCGTCCGTCCGTGCGTCCGTCCGTATGTCACAGCCGACTATAAGCTCTCTAATTATGAAAATATATGGTAGGAAAGTATTATTCTATGAATTGCTACATAATAGTAACGTGAAATTAAAAAAAAGGTAGGGCCGCTCCCCCCCCCCCCCCCCCACCACCCTCTAATTTCCAAATGTATGAAAATTCTGAACAAATGAGGTGGTGTACAGTCACCAGCATTAATATCTGCCAAAACAATGGTGGCATAAATATCCGACACAGCTCCTTTGTAGGGCCGTAAAGACCGGTCAAATATTTATGGCGCCTTTATTATAGCAGATATTGATGCTGGTGACTGTACATTAATAAATACTTAAGACGATTTTTGGTTTGATAAAAATACGGCTACTGGTTTTTGAGTAATTGCTGAAAAACTGTTTTGCCCAAACAAAAGGGCGTAAGTGCCGTGAGTTTACTATGAAGATACGACCTTTTTCGATTCGACGTATCGGATAGTGGGTTTAAATATGGACTAGTTGGTGTCGGTACGGAACCCTTTATTGTGCATGGTCCGACACGTACTTGGTCGGTTTTTTTAAAATAGAGTTAAAAAATAATTTTTACTATGCGAAATTGCTTTTTCGTATAATTTAAAAATTACGCAAAATTCAAAAAACTTGTAATGAAAAGATTTATTCAGAATTACTAATACAAGATTGCTACTTAGACTATGTAAATATTATTATTTACTTATATTTTTGGTTACATTCGTCCATAAGGGCCCTTTTCTCAATTGTATGGAAGTAAACCTTGATTTTCATGTAACTTTAATCGGTCATAAAATTGAAACTAATTGATATAGAAAAAAAATAAAACCTGTGTAATGCTTGTCTAGACTTATTACAGGTAAGTATGGTATACTACACGGAAATTGTTAAATTTATTCGTGACGAGATAGAAAAAATATCATTTTCTATATTTATAAAAAAATATATATCACGTTAGGATTTTTTTTTTATTTTCCATTCGATGTGTTAAGTAAACTATTTTCTAGCATACACTATGACAAAGATCACAAAATACGAAATAATAATTCACCTATTACAAATTTCCTTACTTTTTTATGATCGGCGCCTTGCACTGATCAAAGGCCATTTTTTCTCAACGGGGTAGTGGAATTGAAAAATCTTTGATTGTTTCCTATAGAAGAGAACCTCAAGATTCAGGATCTACCATCATCTATGTAACTTCCCACGGGAACATACTTTAAATGAGTTTTAAACTTCTCTTAGTTATTTCTCAAAAGTGCATTTTTGGGTTGAGTAACTTTGACGATTTATTTAAAAAAAAGTATGGCACTTAGGGACATGGTGATCATTGTTTTTGGTAGTCTATGTATTGTAGATTATAGATTCGTGCGTAACTCAATACCGACCATAAAGGCCCCAGTGAGCTGGACGGTCACATATGGTCAAGTCAAGCGCATCAGTTTGTGATACGGACCCGTGAACGTGAACTCGCCTGTCACATCACTTTTAAGGTGCTTTTAGACCAACGAGCAGGAAAGATGATGTTTTTTAAGTTTCACGTAGTTTCTGGCTGGAGAAAAACCACAACTTTTGTACGATAAATAATCACCTATCGTACTTTTATCTCACGAGCGCGGGTGAGCTATGGTAGTGAGTTAAGCTATATACATGCACATTGTCTATGTGTGAATCAGCGTAGGAGGTATGAGTTCACGTTGTCTATGTTTTCGTATGTGTTATAACTACAACCATGGCCAATCACACGCCATATCTGACGCATCAATGGAAAACTTTGCAAAATATCCTAAACGCAAATTTTTATAAATTGGGTTGATCAAATCAGATAGGCTAGTGCTTATGTAGCATAAGCAGGTAATTACTAATGTTTAGGTTTCAAAGGTCGTCAATAAGGCAAGGCAAGCCTGTCAACACAGAAGTCGCAAGCCAGCGTGTTGATATCATCGAAAAATTATGCCATACTTCCTACAGTGGACTTAAATGCTTGATTTATTATAACACACAAAAAAACATACAAAAATATCTAAATAACATAATACGTATCATACAGAAATAACGAAATATAAAACCTTAATAAACCGTAACTGGGACGCAATAAAGTGCCACCACAAACTTTTATCAACAGACAAGTTCTTGGGCACGGTAGTTTTGTTATTGGCAGCGTTCCATGTGTCCAGATCGATACCGAGCGTAAGTAAAGTTACGTAATCGCTTGTACTTGGTCAGCAATAGACCTAATTTTATTTAACCTTTAGTGCAGATGCATTAAGATATTGCGACGGCCAGGTACTGCTTGATTCGAGGGGAAAGGGTCAAGTAAAGACCTGTAGACTGTAGAATATTACGATAGCCAGGGACACCTATCTCAATGAAGAATACACATACCAATGCAATGTCAGGGATTGCCACAATACACCTAACCGATACCGCGGACGCATTAGAATATTACTTGGGTCAGGAATTGCTGAACTGCGAGTTTCCATATAAAATAAACAACATCTTTGATAAGAGAACAACAAAGATGGTAAATTATCAGAGTTAATTAACAGGAGTACCTAATGATCAAATTCATAAAATTACAGTCGTTCCATTTAACAAGCAATTTGGGGACACGAGAAATTCTCAGTCAGAAGTAAATTTGAACTTTAACACTATTATAAAACGAAGGCAATTATAACTTAAGCCCAATAAAAAACCAACTATAAATATTGTACAATTTAACACATGAATACTTTGTATTGTAAAGAGGTTTTTGCCTATACGAGTACCTAAGCAAAATTAAATTTGTAAATTCGTGGGAAACCTATGGATGCTGTTCTAAAGTTTTTCCACTCTTCCAATCATCTGAATACAATCAAGAGTATCATTATCAATGAAGGGCTCTTGCACTAACTTCACTATACGTATCAATATTTTTTCAACTACGCCAGTCAGTAAAACATCCATAATATTAGTAGGATTTGATCTTACTTTTATTTGACAGCAGATGTTTGCTACTCAATCGCGCAAAAACGGCTGAACGGATAATTGTCAACATTTCAAAATTTATAATGATGCCTAAATCGAAAACCATTACGGTAAATATGCTACCTGAACGTAATAAAATAGTATTTAGATTTTTTTCTTCGCTAGATTCGAAGAAAATCGCCAATATGAATAAAACGGAAGTGTGACGTCACTCCTACGACTGCTAAGAAGCAATGCTGTCAAACATAGGTAATTCATAAAAATTACGACATAATTCAATTACAATTCGCTACTTTTCGATTAGATATTTTTGAATGAAAATTAGCATTTCGGGGGAAATAAAAAAACACGTGGACCTTAACATTTCATTTTCTATCGATCTAGGACATAAAAAGGCCAACTTGAAAATTTGAAATGTTGTCAATTGTGAAACTTGGTATACAACAAGTTTATTAGCCAGGATTAACATACAGGATACTTTTATCTTAAATAGGGAGTGTAAGTTTACGCAGACAAAGTCGCGGGCAAAGCTAGTAGAAGGGAATGATGCTATTTAATCTGTAAATTCCTACGATTGAAGATTTATAATCTAGGATAAATACAAAATTGAAAAGCAGATGCTTAAAAATCAATATATTGTACCTAGTTTTATCTAAGTTGGGGAAACTTCGGTTTTTGACCAAGACACTAGACGCAAAGTTTAATGTTTTTTACGCTAACTTTACGCTAGGGTGCATTCGTATAAAATATATGAGTGAGAACCCGTAAAAGTCCATTATTTTCGAGGTTTTGTTTTATAGCTGCCAAAAATTGTCCCAAGATATCTCGTGCTACCATTTTTGATATTTTTACTCAGTAGCATTTAAAATATATAGGTATATCTTCTACTTCTACACCACCTTTTGCAACATAGCCCTTGGCGACCTTGGCGTTGAACCTCTACTGACTGGCGTAAACATGATATCGGTTTCGTGGATCCATTAAATGTAGGTCTACAATCTATGTATATTATTGTATTTATTGTATATCATCGGAAGACGATGGCGTAAGTATAACATTGTTTACCGTGACGCAACTACGTATATACATAAAAGATTAGTAATCCGAGGATTTGTTATTCAATCACGTATGAACTAATGGACTGCGCGGGTTTAATATTGTAGGGAACTAGATTACGCCAGAGAAAAAAAACATGTACAGTCAACCTCGAAACTATCTATACGCACTTATTTGGCATTTATTTATAATTATTTTATATTTATATTATTTGATAAAGATAGTAGATAGTTTGCAAAGTTGACAGGTAGAATACTTGAAAAAAAATACAGCATTAAAGAGTCCAACCATCCCATACTGTAACCATGATGTCAATCATGGTTATAGTTAACGGTCTCATTGTATCATGTACTTTCCAAAAATCCAAATGCCATTAAAAATGTGAGATCATTTAGCAAAAAAATAAAAAAAAATACTTATTTTTAGCGCCCCATCATGTGTGAAACACGAAACACTTGCCTGAATTCTATTGAAAGCCACAAACAAACAATATATGATTACACGCCACACCTGGCTACATGCGTGTAGAAGGACTGGATCACCTCCATCATCGCTAACCAAGTATTGTTTCAGATAATTAGACACCGTACATGTATTCCTATGAGGGTCTGTTCTACTGGCCGATCCAGAGTGACCCACCGTACGGTCGATTACGCCTACAGCATAGGTCAGTACCTATGCTGGAGCACTGGTGGGTCATTTAATGTAACTGTGGGTGGGTCACACTGTAATGAGAGAGAGAGATGTAAAGAGATGTAATGAGAGGCAGTTCTCTCATTACATCTCTCTCCCATTACAATGTGTTAAAAAGTCATAAACGTAACTTTGTTGCCGTGATAAAGACGTGAGATGGTCGCCTTTACCGCTTCGGAGGTTTTATTAGCCGTTTATATTTTAGGCTAAGTGGGGGTTGGAACGTTGGAAGTAGCAGAGCGCTGGTATACATAATAAATGTCGTACCTAAAACTGAAACTTTGCTGTCTGTCCTGTTGAGTGAGCATTATTCGTTATGAGGCACGTGAAAAAGCTAAGCAAGATAACCCTGTGCATCAGACTTTCTCGGGTTTATTCATCCTTGAGATAATTTATACATAAAAAACCGGAAAAGTGCGAGTCAGACTTCGTACATTTAGGGTTCCAAACTATCCACACGATTAAGTTGGTTTGTTTTCGCGCCCCCTTTAGCTGCATGGGAGCCCCCCTTGAAACATTTAAAAATAAGTTTTGAATATTTGTATGGCTTTGGGCTATCAAAATGCTAATACTCTAAACATTTTAAGACTAGCTCCAACCGTTTACACTGAGCGAAAAAAATACTAATTATTAGTAAGTTTTAGTGAATCCCAGGACAAGGAGATTATATACTAACGCTCAGTGTAGCTGTAAAATCTGTGTGACAGACGACGGATGGACGGAATGACGGACGGATGGACGCGTGAGTGATAGTAATAAGTAGGGTTCAGTTTGGACCCTTCAGGTAGGAGTAGGAACCCTAAAAATTAGAAAAAACAGATACCAGAATCATTTATAGAATGGTGTCGAATATGCAAGGTCAGGGTCACAGTTATATTTTGTATAGCATTGAGTCCTCACTGAGGACCTCAGTGAGGACCTCTTTCTAATTTTTAGGGTTCCTACTAGGGTTGCCAACTTATGTGCTCCGATTTGCGGGACATTGGTTGTAGAATTGCGGGACTTGGCTAAAAAATGCGGGACTTGCGCACTCGTATCAATATTGTGAACGTATAATTGTGATGTAGGATACATTATTTATTCCCGCGAGATATACATTCTTAGTGAATGATTTCCGAACTAAAATTATCTTATTACGAGTACGGTCCTCCGGGAGCGGGATACGATACAAATTTTATTTTCATTTATCGAATTTGTGCACTCTTTCCTGAAATGAAACAAAATGCTCGCTCCAGTTCCTATAATTCTGCCGAGGCTTGAAAGCGGGACAATTGGCGTCCCGCACGCATCCTTTGCGGGACGCATCGCCTAGGGTGCTGGAAACGGGACGTCCCGCCTGAGGCGGGACGGTTGGCAACCCTATTCCTACCTGAAGGGTCCAAACTGAACCCTACTTATTACTATCACTCACGCGTCCAACTCACCACACCACACCTCACTTGTACAGTCGAGGTCATAAATATGTACACATTTTTGGACCCTATTTCAATGGAATGAGGTGAAAAAATGTATACATATTAGTGCCCTTGACTGTACTCGTCGACATGGGGGATATTACATAACAACTTGTAATAGGTAATGTGCAAGGGAGTTTGTTTCTAAATTGTATGGATGTCTCGTACTGCACTCTATTGACACATTTAACCCTATGAGGGATCTCTTCCAGCTAATATTTGAGCAATTTAGTGGAAAATGGGGTAGACAACTTACACCGGGCATAATTATAGTAAAAGGGTTTGAAAAGGTTTCCGTTTATATTACGATTTACGAGATACAAGACATTATCATTATGCAATAGGTCAATGTATTATTTTCACATTATATATTAGTAATTGGTATTAAGAAGTGTTATTTATCGGTTCTATGTTTAAAACGTCAGCAGGGGGATGTGTGCAATCTTATTCTTGAGCTTTAATCTTCGTGACATTTATTCCCGATAACATTGTAATTCAAATTTACTATGTGAGTGGGCATTAGCACAATGGCTGACTTTAATCGGAGTAGGTATTAGGTAGGTTAGGTAACCAGGTGGTTGAAACAACTTGTTGATTAACATGATTTGAATTCTTTATTCGCAACGATTACGATTATTAAACCATTCAACGCCAATCACAACACATATGCGTCAAGCCTCTACGAACGATTTCCGCTACAAGGCGGGAAAACGCTGCTACGCGCTACGGCGTAGCGCACGTAGCGGTCGTTGGCCGCGAATGGACGTTTTCGCTACAACGCGTAAAAAACCATGTTATCTGCTACGAGCGTAGCGCGTAGCAATACTCGTTGGCAATGTACTTATGTGTCAATCATTGAATGAAAATTGCGTATGGTCTATGTAAGATTATGCAATGTAGACTTCTCTGAAATCACATCACGTTTGTATCTTTCGAATACAATAGGGTATTTCTTTACAGAATCTGCTTTGTAACCGTTAGACAGCAGTGACTAAAGATGACGGAACTGAAAATATAATAAAATTTAACACAAAAGATGTACTAAATCAGATAATAATAAAATCACCCTATTATAGCTCAATTTATCGTATTACAATAGTAGTTTATGCAACTGGTACATAATGAGGGGCATTAAAACACGAGTGTGTTTTATGAAACGAGCCGAAGGCGAGTTTCATAATAAGGTCACACGAGTGTTTTAATGCCTAATTATGTACAGTTGCATACATTACTTTATCTACACACATATTATAACTACTCTAAGATGGGTTCAGAAACCGTTGTAAATAAATACAATTATTGTGTTAATACAACCTCTTTTGCACGGTTGCGGAAATATCGAAATCAGAACTGGCAACCGATATCTGAATGTTATTTTAAAAAGTAAAGAGTCTCTATTCTGATGTGATCATGTCGTTCTAGCTCAAATTTCGTGCGATATATACTAAAAAAACATCGAGCTGACATTTCGCATCGACTGAATTTGAATTTTCAGTGATACTAGAATAGGGACATGTCAACTTTGACATTTAAATTTTGACAGTTTTGTTTGACGTAATATTTTAACATCATATGTGAGATTAAAATGAAATATTTTATTACTGCTGTAGCCTTAGCCACAGATAAGAAAATTGCCATAAATTCATTGAATGTTGAAATGAGAGTCATTTTCTACGGTTTCCGAACGCATATTAGAGGATTTATGATATGTGTGTAGATAAAAGAACATCAAAGAAATTTCTAGGTAGGTACTCTTACGTCACATGAACGAATCATAACAATACTTGGAAGCGTATAACGAACACATAACGAGCCTACATATATGTCTCCCATTAACATGAAATTCTGTCAATTCTGTACACGACAGGGATCACGGCTACGTGACATATAAATAGAATACACGGTTCACATATTAAGCGGTGGTGGAGAAAACATGTCATTATTTGCCCGTACGTAGGCGTTTCGATACATCATGCTTTACAAGCTATCACAATAGCACACTCGCTTAAATTAAATCGCGAATAACTGAACGGTTCGGGAGTGAGAGGCGCGCAAACACATAATGACGTTAAAACGCTGCATCAGCGAAATGTACATTTTATAAGGCTTCATCTAAAACATCGATTACGTAATACCTTCGAGTCCTTAGAGGTGTTGTAAGTCCTTTTAAGAACAAGTCACAACACAAGGGGGGTATTCTAGTGGCTACGGTTAGAGCGGCGTAGCGACCGTAGGTCGGTTCTCGTAGCGCGGCGCGACTGAGGCTCGTAGCGATACGGCGTAGCGTGCGCGCGCAGCCTCGCCCCTTCACACATGGACCCAATACTAATCCACGGTCAAAATCACTATTAAATATCGAATTAAGATCAAATCCCGCAAATTGTATTGGATAATTACTCTTACCCACTACTGGTACGATTCTGAATTTAGGTAAAGTGCAAAAATATGGGTGCATACAACTTGCTCAAAAATATGTCCCATAGCTCTTATGTCGGTGAGTTAAGGTTTCAGTACTTATTTATGAGAGGATCCATTCGATACATATTTTTGCACTTAACTGTACCTACTCTACAATTATGTATGATCTTTGAAAGATATCATACATTTACATACAATAATGTCATGTTAACTTTTTTGCCCTGATTGCACATGGCGTCCGAGACAAAAGTGATTAGTTCATACTAAATATAGAAAGTCCCAAATATGCATTAAGGCAAAAGGTCGCCAAGTACGGAATATATTAGTCTTATAAAAGTGCCGGGTATTATATTATAAAGATCCGTTACAATCAATGTCAGATACAATTTAGGAAAGTTAGGAGATGTTTGACATAACTTACAGACATAAGGGCTGTTATTCACAAACCGACTTGTCCTCACCTGTCACCTCACCCCTCACCCGTTTTTATATGGAAACTGTCAAAAAGTGACAAATGACATTTGACAGTTTCTATATAAAAATGGGTGAGCTGTGAGGTGACAGGTGAGGATGGTGCTTAGCAAATCGCATAGGAGGTCTAACCGATGTTTTTAGGGTTCCGTAGTACCTAAACAAGGAACCCTTATAGTTTCGCCATGTCCGTCCTTCCCCCGCTTTTCTCAGTAACCGTTAGTACTAAAAAGCTGTAATTTGGCATGAGTATACATATCAATGACGCCGACGAAACGGAATAATAAAATCTTGAAAAAAAAACATTTCTTTAGGATACCTCCCCTACATGTGAAGTGGTGGTGCATTTTTTTTTCTTCCAAACACCATCGTGTGGGATGTCGTTGGATAGCTCTTTCAAAAATATTATAAAGTTTATGCAAGCATTATTTGATTCAAGAATCGGTTGGCGTGATATTAAGCTTTGAAGTGATAATTTTGAAGTGAAAACTTCTTTAGCGGCGCTGAGCACTTTTGTACTGGGGAAAAATGTATAAACTCGCGATAAATTCCAAGACCAGGTTAGTTGACCCCTCCTAGTATCGTGATTGCTATGTTACGAGGGGTCCCCAGCTGGTCTTCTTAGAAAGCCAAGGTTCTAACTGTTTTAAGACAATCCTAAGATTTTCCATAAAGATCATATTTCAAATAAATTCTCATGGAAAGTAGCTCTTATTGTCCCTAAAAAAGCGTTTCCAAAGTCCAATATCGGATAGCCAGACTGACCGATTTCCGCAAAGATCGTATTTCAAATAAATTCTCATGGAAAGTAGTTCTTATTGTCCCTAAATACGGTGACAGTTCCCTTCAAAATACCTAGTGGCCAAGAGTGATGGATAAAATACCAAGGGCCTGACACGCTTTGTAAGAGAAAGATAGCCTTATTGCGATTCCTATGAGAGGAAGTAGAAAATAGTGCGATGTTTTGTCCTTATCACCGATCGAAAAATTTTGTATTTGTGTCAAAGTTTTGTGTCAAGAAGATTGCAAAACAAATTGGCAATATTTGGTAGTGCATTTTATAAATGGAGAATTAATGATAAGTTTGGTTTAAATGAATAATAATTTACCAATTATCAGATCCGTAGTGTTTGGGTGTTCAGTGCAAACATGGTGGGGTGTTCAGTGTTGGGCTGTAAAAGCAAACTCGACCGAAAAAAGGCGGATGTTACATTCCATGCGTAATTTGCGTAAGTACATTTTCTTTGCATTTTGGACCCGTGTTTATTTCTAAAATCTCACCGGTACCAAGTTACTGAGCTAAATCATAAGTTATAATCATGAGACACTTGATGAAATAGGAAAAATATGTAAATTAATTCAAAAATAACCTCCAAACATTTCACATATAAACCGATCAAATCGCGTAGTATAAAGCTACCATAAAAGCCAGCTTAGAATTGATGTCCCATCATTCAGTCGGTTTATAATTCGATTTTGGGATACCAACAAATAATAAAAAAATCTCCTGAAGATTACCCCACGTTTCGGGAAATTCAAGTAATTTGATTTTTTCAGTTTTTAGGGTTCCGTAGTAAACAAGGAACCCTTATAGTTTCGCCATGTCCGTCCGTCCGTCCGTCCGTCCGACCCCCGTTTTTCTCAGTAACCGTTAGTACTAGAAAGCTGTAATTTGGCATGAGTATACATATCGATGACGCGGAGAAAACGGTAGAATAAAATCTTTAAAAAAATTTTTTTTTAGGGTACCTCCCCGGGTGACAGTAACGGAAACGCACAGGGCCGGGCCGTCTTTAACCAATTTGAGGCCCTGGGCACATTAGGGTAATGGGGCCCCTATGACCTTGATAGAGCACGATTCTGTTAGAATAGACAAAGAAAGTAAACGAGTCACATTAAATGAATAGATATTAATAATATAATATTTCCTAAAAAATAAAATTAATTTTCAAAATACACCAAATTTGGGTTCTTCCTTAGAGCAAACAGCTAAATTAAATTTTCTTAAATAAACGCCTAATTCTAACCAGTCATATATATTTTTTTAAATTGAAAATGAGGCCGACGCTTATGCGAGCTCACCCAGAAGATTCACTCGTACCTTAAAAAGGTCCAGGTTATTTGAACTCGGAAGTACCTACGTACGCCATTCGAATACCAAACCAGTAAACATTATAAAAAAAGATGATTTTGACCAGGTAATGAAAGTAGCCAGTCGTACGTCGTCTGGATATCTGATGGAAGAAGGGGGAAGGCGGTATGAGCTCATGGAGTTCCTGAGCACACTCAACGAATCTAAAGAAATAAAAATGGGAAATAGGTAGTATTGCTTACAATTTTTGAAGTGAAAACTTCTTTAGCGGCTCTGAGCACTTTTGTACTGGGGAAAATTTGTTGAACTCGAGACAGATTCTAAGATTCTAAGACCAGCTAGTTGACCGCTCCTAGTAATCGTGATTGCGATGTTAGGAGGTGTCAACTCAGCTAAACTCAGCTGGCCCCTATACCACAAAACTTTACAAGTCTACAATTTGACAAAATTGCACAATTTTCCATAGAAAAAGTTCACAAATTTGTCGAATTGTACGCTTGTAAAGTATTGTGGTACAGGTTCCTGGTCTTAGATGCGTAATACACAATGATACTCGGGACATATTATGGATTATGCGAATATGAACATGAGTATGAGTACAGTACAGATACGGATACCGATACGGATACCGATACCGATATGTTACCGATATCTTTGTTATTTGGGTCATTGTCAGTCGGAAAAACAAAAGTTGTCCATTCGGTGGACAATAGTTAACGGCTTGTGTGCATGTAATTTACGTTTTTATTATATGGATTTATAGACACGGAATTACAGATTATGCGGGTTATCAGATCAATCGAAAATTAAGCTTTGTAGCCCTTAACTTTTGGCATGTCCTTTCCACCGAAAAGACGCGCACCTAAATCTGACAATGACCCATTTACTATCTTTATTGAGTTTTCACTTCTGCCGGCACTCCCGGAGTGCAACCCGTTGTTTTTTTTGTTATGGTCAAGTGATCCCCACCCTTGCCAGCTAAACGGTGGCTACTAGGCATGTGAAAAAATCATGGTAGTAGTATATACGATGAATTTAAAAGGAAAACTATCACATCTAAGTAGACATTACTAGTTAACGAGTAAATAGCCGAACTTAAGAAATGTACTTTGCAAAAGCAAACTTTCGTACAATTTCCATTGATACCTTAGATAATGTTGTAATTTCTGTCATAAACATAGTAAATATAAGTTCGCAATTTTTTTTAGTCCACATAATGCAACGGGTGGACAACTACGAAACTTGGCCAGTTTTTTATATACAGCCGGAAAAAGTAACGCGGGAGTGGAGTGGCAACGGTCGTACCACCAGCTTCCTCTCCATTAAATAGATCCATTTTTCCTCTCGACACCCGGAACTTTTTAATTCCAAAGTTTTGTATGAAACGTTCCTAACTTCGACATGACGGCTATATGATATGGAGTGAATAACGCGAATTTTAAAGTGAAGTTATAACTTTTGAGTGTTCCTCGCAAAAATCTTTGTTACTATTTTTTTGTATGCCGTAAAATGGGGTAAGTAGGGATTGCGCGGACAGTTGGGTTATGAATGGGGAGAGTAGGGATGGCAGAGGGGTGAGCTGGTTTTTATAGGCTACTGCTACGCAACATATAAATTCTTATTACAAATCATGCTATTATAATATGCATAATACCAAAGTGTCGATTCTACAATTTCCCAAACTCGCCTTAGTATGAAATTCCACCTCACCCCAACCTATCTGAACTACGGGGTAAGGTGGGATTACCAACTGTTTGTGTTTATCGTTAAAGTTATGAACACAAAATCATAAAAAAAACTAAAATACAAACAACCGGAACACTTTTTTTGTAAATAGATCAATGTGCCACATACAAAAATAAACTTTTACGGGTTTGAACTTCGGTTTTGTGCCAACTCACCCCATTTTACGGTACCGAATGCTTATAATATGAATATGAAAATGTTTCAACGGGTGATATAGAGTACCTAATATATTTTGAGACAATTTGACTCCTTTTCCATAAATAATCTGCATGTCCTGCATAGAGAACGGAGAACGTAGTACAGTCGGCCTCATAAGCAGCTGAACACTTTGGTACTTTGTCGCTTTCACCGGTAAGAAAATTAGTATGACAGTTCAAACATGACGTTAAACCGACAAGGTACAAAGGTGTTAAGCCCCTTGCGAGGCTGACCGTACCTTTGTTTTAAACTTGTGTCAAAAACTGGCAACCGTACTGTCTTCTCGAAGATCTCACGGTTCGAAATAACTGCCATACGATAAATGGGTCATTGTCAGTCGTAAAAACAAAAGTTGTCCATTCGGTGGTCAATAGTTAACGGCTTGTGTGCATGTAATTTACGTTTTTATTACATGGATTTATAGACACGGAATTACAGATTATGCGGGTTATCAGATCAATCGAAAATTAAGCTTTGTAACCCTTAACTTTTGACATGTCCACCGAAAAGACGCGCACCTAAATCTGACAATGACCCAAATAATAAGTGACAAAATATGCTAACATGACTTTAATGACAAGGGGTAACAGCGTACAGATGTTTTTGTCGCTTTGGAATTGCACATAGGTATATTAACCCTTTGACTGTAAGTGCTTCGACATTCATAAAGCCCGAAACGCACTGACAGCGGTAGCGGGGCGGGGCGTCGCGGTGCGGAGGCAGTACCGGTTGTAATATTCGAACTAATATGAAAGGGTCTGCACAGAAAACCGGCCGGGAAAAAAACGTTCTGTGCGGACCCTTTCATATTAGTTCCAACATTACAACCGATACCGCCTTCGCACCGCGCCGCCACCGCTGTCTGTGCGTTTCCAGCTTTAAAGGATTTTCTAAAGCTCGTCACTGACGAAGCTATAATATGTATATTTATATATATTTTGGTATATTTTGCGTTGATCTTCCATACAAACTTCCACCCCTTAAGGCATGATTTCTGGGATAAAAATAATATCCTATGTCCTTCCCCTGAACTTATCATTATCACCTTACCAAATTTCATGTAAATCGGTTCAGCCGTTCCATTAGCGGCCCACAAAAGCTACGTGTGCTACGCCGTAGCGCGTAGCAGCGTTTTTCCGCTCTGTAGCGGAAATCTTACGTAGAGGCATGACGTATATGTGCCGTCATGGGCATTGAATGAGTTAATCGCGAAGAGGTAACAGACAGACACACTTTCGCATTTTTTAATATTAGGTGGGTAGTGGATTACGATATTTTAACTGTTGCCCTCGGTTCTTTCAATTGCAAAAGATGAAAGAGAAGCGGGCAAAATTACAATGAATCGGTCAGTACTTGGCACTTGCGCGCATATTCTATACATGCTTGAATTTAAACTTTCGTGAGACATGTTATAACTTTATTTTACTAAACGGTTAAAACTCACGTATTAATCACACACGTAACGTCACGTATTAGAGTTCGAAACATGTCGCCCGAAGTGACAATTAATACGTGAGTTTTAACCGTTTAGTAAAATAAAGTTATTCTATACATATTAATTTAATACGTAAATGCATTCGTTTCTGACATATTAAAACATTCAGTTGAGGAAACGCCAATAGTTAAAATTCAAACTTGTACGAACAATCCCATTTTTAATTAAAAAAAACATAAGGGTTCCTTTTTTACCTTTTTGGTACGGAGCCCTAAAAAGCGGCAAAGTTCGAGTCGGACTCGCGCACAAATGGTTTCGTACCATTTATAAAATAAAAACGGCAAAAAAATGTTTCTGTTGTATGGGAGCCCCTTAAATATTTATTTTATTCTGTTTTTTAGTATATGTTGTTAGCGGCAACAAAAATACATCTGTGAAAATTTCAACCGTCTTACTATCACGGTTCATGAGATACAGCCTGGTGAGAGACGGACAGCGGAGTCTTAGTAATTAGGGTCCCGTTTTCCATTTGGGTACGGAACCCTTAAAAAATAACGCGGTATGCATATCGCCGACAAGAAGCAGACTCGACAAAATTCCGTACTCGGCGTAAATTGCTCCGGATTAGAGGTAAAACAAATTACCGCCTCAGCCACCTATTAGGAGATAGTAGTACATTACTTAACAAGGGCGTTAAAACAAAGAATGTCTCAGATCGCAGGTATTTGACGCCCGAGCCGAAGGCAAGGGCGATAAATATAAATATGATGATAAATATAATATGAATTCGCAGTTCTGTTATCAAATCATGCTAATTTAAAGATTAAGCTAATACGGTATTAAACCCCTAGTCAAATCAGCAACTTTTTATTAAGAGGAGAGGTAGGGCAAGCTCTCTCCATACAAACTTTGTGCAGGATTTACTTCGTTTGTGCTTGCATTAAAGTTATGATTTTTGGCCTATGCTTATTTTTCTGATAGCTATTTCGTGATGTAAATTTTTTTATTATTATTTTTTTTGATTTTTTTATTTTGTTTTTTTTTTAAATATTTGAAAATTTTCACATCACGTCGCATATCTAATATTTACAACCAAAAAAAAAATTATATTTGTTAGTGCCAAAACCGACGAATAAAACGTGCACAAAGTTTGTATGGGGAAGGTCTTGCCCTACCCTGCGCCTTAAATGTCAAAAACGATTTGTTAATATGAAGTTTGTAGGGAAATACTGTCTTAGTGACGTCACTAAGGCAGTGTGAGTAGGTTTGTTCAAATCAGCGTCCTTTTTAAATCTTTATGCTTATAAAATCTTACAATTAGCTAAAATAAATTAATAATTGATGTTTTTCGAGTATTTTCGTTAGATCTTTTATTAGTCAAGTAAAAAATAATTTATTTTTTACCTAAGTTTAATACCCTATTATAAATTTTACGCGATTAAAAACCGAAAGTTTTTGTTGCATTTTATTGTTTCTAGAATCGAGGTAATATTAAACTTGTTCCAAAAAAAAATTAATAATTTCCCTCTGAATTATGACTTAAGTTAAGAAGCGTGGGCTAAGTGCTAACACTGCTAACTAACCCAGCGAGAAAACGCCCACGTTAACACCCACGCAGGGCTAACTGGGAAAGAAAAACACCAAATACTATCTCTGATTTACGCTTTCTGTCTGGTAACGGAGCATTCAATCGTTAAGCTCTCTAATATAAAACTTTTTTATTCCAACTTTAATGCTAGTGACTGATCGGTAACGGTATTTTTTTCTGTTGCTAATTGCCATGGTTACGTCTCCTAGGTCACTTTAAACAGATTTCATGGATTTAAATGTAGGGTTTTGTCGAAGTTCGAAGGTTCTAAGCATATTTTAGGAGTCCATGTCGTAACGTTTTTTCTGACCGACATATTTTCTCCTGGCTAACGGAACAGAATAACTAAAATGGTTGATTCTGATTGACCCAATTAGTAAATGAGTAACGGACGATTTCATTCAATAAATATGTTTCTAACCGGTACAATACTCGCGTGTTAGTATCTGAATTTTCACATGCGATAATCAGTGTTTTTAATTGTTTCTAAAGATTCAAGGCTGAGAACCTATTGTCATGGAAATGAGTTGCCTAAAGTATCTAATTAAACAAGATGCTACGTTTTGCTATTTTGTTGAATTGCGAAAATAACTTTATCTTCGTAATATAATAAAATTCAACAAAAAATTATCATCATATCTTCGCAATACATATAATAAATTTGTAGGTACAGTCAAGGGCATAAATATGTATACATATTTGGACCTTATTTCATGCAAATGATAACACCTTTCTCGCCCCAACTTGATTATCAGACGTGCCTTTGTTTGAGTTTGGGCGTGACGCTACATTTTCTTATCTGAAGTTTAAATTTAAACCCACATTAAGGCGACGCTCTGATAAACTATGAAACTCAAATAGTGTGCCGAAATCCCCCCACCTCATCCACCCCGGTATTTCTTACACGGCTCGGGATCGAGTAGCGCATGACGTGACAGAGTTGACAGACAGAGCGCCGCACGGAACATAGACATCAAAGGAGACTTATTATACAGTATATATATATTTTTTTAATACGATGGTGGCAAACAAGCATATGGTCCACCCGATGGTTAGCGGATACCGCAGCCTAGGGACACCCGCAATTCCGTGCGCGATGCCGAGGTTATCAAATTTGAGGATTCATTTATGCTTTCCACATTTCTTGAATATTTTTTTTATTCTATAATACCGATAAGGAAGATCGTGTACGTAATAAATGAGATATATATGTATTTGATAAAAAGAATTGTATAGCGTAAATAAATATATAAATGTAAAACTATTCGTGCCGACATTATTACCGATGTCAGATAAGGAGGTAAGAAATCCAATATTGTACCTACCCTTTTACAGTTAAAGCATGACAAGATTGTATTTGGCCCTGAAATTGAGTCGCTACAAACAACTAACATACTTATGGCAATAATGTGCGTACGTCATGTAGAGTCGGTACAGTGTGGCTTCATGTTAACAATGTAGAATGTCAAAACATTGTCTTCAGAGAATCGTAGTTAACATGTTAAGCTATGATAATTACCTATTCATCTAAATCTGATTCCAAATATTCAATATTAAAATTTTCTTCAGATTCGATCTCCGATGATGCTCGGCCGCCCATATATTTGTATAAAATTCTGGTAATCCACAGAGAACCCATTGCATATCGAGTTGCCACTAGCGAGTGAGCAAGACAAAAATTTGAGAGCACCACGGGACTTGAGTTAAATACCCGAACTTCTGATTAAATTAATTATAAAACCCAACATTGGCAACACATTTTGTAAGCCTGTTGTACAAAATATAAAAAAATAATGTTAATTAAAACGTCCGAGTCGCAGTATGCTGGTTTTTTGAAATTGGTTAAAAATACACTTAAAACAGTTTATATTATAGATAAGTAGGTTTTATGTCTCAAATACATATAATATATTTCATTCGCAAAACTTATATAACATGTCATTTTTCATTTTCGTTTCAATCCGGAGACGACTCCATGCCATTATGTTCTTTTCCAACTAGAACATTGAATGACGTTTAGGAACATTGGTAAATAAACAAATTTGCGTTTTTACTTACCTTTTATAACCATATTTTTACATTAATCAATTAAACAAGCTTTTCTTTTTCGTCTTGAGTACTTCCTCGTGTTTTTACGCGAATAAAATAACATTTTAAACATATATTTGCGTAATTTTGCGGGAGCGCGACGAGCATAGATCCAACGTTGACAGCGGCCGTCTGCCGATTGACTTGACAGAGGGGGGACATCTTGTCATCTTCTTGTATAGAAAACACGGCGCGCGCTGTCTTAAACTATAAGGTCGTATACGACGAAATCGTATTTATCTGTTTAATTAATAATTATAAGCTATTTTAATAAAATGCGACGGCCAATTTGAAGTGTTTGTTTAGATGAATCTATATTGAAAACTGAGAGGCTTTAACAAGTGCCGTTTGTCTGTAAAATGCAAACCCCTGTAAAAACAGAGGTGTGTTTGACGAAGAAAAGTCTGTTACAAAAGTTATTCAATCGTGTAAATACAACGGCCAAATTAAAGCTAAAGGTATGATTGTTCATTTGAGTCATTTTCGCTTTTATCAGTCGCTTGGTTTCTGAGAAAAATGCAAATCCCTGCAACCAATATTCTCATATCGTCGTCTTAAACATCATTTTTCGAGTAGAGCGACAGTATTCCCGCTTGTTCAAATATGACTGGATTTAGGGACACTGAAACCAAGGCGCCAAGGCTGGAATAATAGTACGTCATACAGGCTGACACCTCTTCCTCCTTTTTCCTCTAAAAATATTCACTCTTACCTATTTAGTAGACTTGTCAAAGGATAACGCAAGTGCTTCCGGAAGGAAGGAGAAAGCAAACATTAAAAAAACAAGAACCTAAATTAGTTTCTCTGTTGCGTGTCGTTTAAATAAAGTTTTAATGTAGCCATCTGGGATTTGGGATCGCAGCGTCCTAACTAAGTACTAACTAGATAATTATCTTACGGTCGCCGCGTCGCCGGGGTCTTATTTGAGTTGCAAATACTATTTGCCTCTTTAATTTTTTATTACAAATGTTTATTTGTTTAGTTACCGTGAAACAATCATACGATTACTAAACATAGGTATATAAATAATTCTTCACTGAGTCAGGAGTGTCACAGGACACATTAGGATAGGTCAAAGATCAGTCAAAACTCTGAAATATAAATAACCAAGCGTAACATCAATCAAAAGTTGTAAAGGCACCAAGACAATCTTAAAATTATACATATTAAAAATCTCATAACGAGAAGGTTAATGAAAGATCTGGGACCAATAATGCCAGTGGGACGCGTGAAGCCGACAATTCAGTGAGTGACCGTCAGTTCATTCAAATAGGAGGTTGGATCGAAGAGCCTGCGCGCGCAGGTCTCCTACCTACTTCTATACAATCCACAACCTTCGATTCACCACTCGCGTCTAGCATAACCTGACCCGAGATTCGTATCAAATAGTTCGTCTTTGTAGATTAGAAAAATCGTGCGTTACCTATACGTCGTGTCATTTCAAGATAAACATGAAATGGAAAAATATGCGGCGTGATATCTTTGAATATAATTGAATTTAGTACAATATTATTATAAATTAAAATATATCGTTTAAATTCTAATTAAGCAAAAGTAGGTATATAATATAGGCTATAAATAAATTGTTCTGGCTCAATAGAGGCCTGTTGTCGGAGCGTGAATACAGGCCGTGAGCCAAGGAGGCTTATGTCATGGTCTTAGAATTTGGCTTACATACCGACGTGAAACGTCTGAAGGACTAAAGATAATGTTAGAATCTAGAAAGCAGGCTATCTGGCTATCATCACAATTACATAACGAGCAAAATAGTAACAGGAGTGCGTTTATAAATTCAAATGTAATAAGACATAAAGTCGCCTGACTCATAAGTCGGTGGAAGGAAACCGAAACGCGATTAAAACTTTCCGACGAAAAACTCGATAGACACTCGAGGTTTGAAATCTTCATAACGTTTCACCAATTTTATTTCGCCCCTCTTATAATGTTATTAGATTCCCGTAATTTTAAGACTTATAAAGTACTTGGAGTGTAAAGTAAATTGGAGTGGGAACGTTATTTCTTGTCTCACTTTAAAATGAGGTACCTCTACCTACTTCAAAGGGTTTTACCGTAATTTTACTTATTGTGATACTTAGAAACTCTTGAAAGGGTTCGAATCTGAAGCACAATAAGATGGATCAAGGAGTAGTATATGTGATAATGGCGGGTTAAACTGACCTATTCGAATGTGAGTCAATGTGTCAGGGGCGCGCCGGTCTTGTACGCTAACAATTCGGAAATATGGGTCGCGAGCCGTCCTCGGTGAGTCTCCAATCTCTCCATAGCCCCTCTCCAGTAACGATTTACCCGGCACCCGATGCCCACTTTATCCATTCAAATTTTTCTCCATTAATAACCAATTTAGCTTACTTACGCATCACTTGACACGGTAAATTATGAGATTGCGGCTGAAATTCAAATGCCCTTGTTAAATGAGTATTATTAACGCCGTAATAAATTGAGACGAGACGAGCAATTTCAAGACTCAAGTTGGTTCTATTCCCGATTATATGGGTTATGATCATTTTTTAGCCAAAACGCTGCACTTTTTGATGAAAGCAAACCGCTTTGCACAGTGATAGTAGGAACCAAAATAAGTGATTATTTTCGAGGCAATTTTTATTAGGATTAGGTGCCGAAAAGTACTTAAAACCAACCATTACCAACATCCATTGTTTATTTATTAACTTCAAGTAAGGTTGTAAAATAACTACGCCGATGTGTATTTCAATTTGTTTACAATACAAAAAGGGTTGAGACACAATAAGGGTACCAAAGTACATGTGCCGCACTAAGGTTCTAGTTTTATGACGGCTATTTAGCAACACAAGATGTTGTACAAATGTAAAATCCCGCTTCAAGTACTTACTTTTCGTCATCTTATCTGGAACGAAGTATACTTAACGTAGCGATGACGTCATAAGAGTATAAATAATTAATAAATTCTTTCTTATCCAAAAGCAAGTGATAACCAAATACAAATTATACGAATATCCGTTGAGCCCCAAACTAGGCTGAGCCTGTATCTTGGGACCCACCGAGTCGGTTTACAAATCACATGAACATCATACTTTACATAAGTAGCACGACATATATATACATAACTATGTCTAGGCTTAGATGCTGCCCTTATTTAGAGGCGTGGGAGTAATAGCATCATCTTGGCACGAGACAGTCGCCGCGGCGCCCGACTGTCTGCCGTCACTTTCACTGCGGATGCGGAAGATCAGTCCCACAGTTTTACTACGGTCAAGATTAAGAAAAAAAAAAACATTTCCAATTCATTGTTAACAGTACTACTTGAGTTGTCGTAGGAAGAAGCGGAACTGATCCGTTTATAAGATATCAATTTTGGTTAGTAAGATAAAGTCTCTAAAGTGCGGTTGTAAACGTATACGTTCATATAACAAGAGCAAGAGTGAATAGGCATTTTCTGGGTGAGCTCGCTTCATCGTTCGCCTCATCTTTACCCCCTGGCTAAATGCTGGCCAAGAGCAATCCCATTATTAACGAAAAAATATACCTATAGTGTGAATTGGCAAGTGCAATCGAGGTGTAAACATAATCCATTTTGTAAACAAACACCGTTGCAACTACATAAGCATCTTGTTGACTCAAAGCCAAACAAATTGTCTAAACTTAATTTTAAATGTTTTAGGGGATAATACATAACATAGTCGAGAAACCCGACATAGGGTTCTACAGAATCAGCTAAGGAAAGTTAAAGATATAGCGTAGGTAACTACGGTAAAGTATAGGTTTTCCCTGATACAAGGTCGATAAGCGCCGTTAGCATTTTCTTTGAAGCCAACTGACTTTTAATAAGAATTTTACAACCTAATAAGAATAAATATAACTCGATAACAGATGAAAGATTCCATTCAGATTGCAACTTGCTAAGTAGATGAATGCATCACTTTAGTTGAATAAATGTCTTTATTATTATTATTATTGCATTTTTCAGGTTCCTTACCCGAAGGGTCAAAACGGAACCCTATTGCTGTCCGTCGTCTGTCCCAAAATTTTGTTCCTAAGATTTTTTTAACTTCCCGTTGACATATGAACTTGAAATTTGGTGATAATTTTTATTATTACGTATATTTTACGTATATTTTTTGTATGCCACCAGTTTCCCATCTTCTACCCTCTGAAACCACTCTTCTTGGCCTGAAACCACTCTTCTGAGTCGTCCGTACTAGGTACATGCATTATTATTTAATAATTATCGAACGTGCTTACAAAATTTCACGAGAATCGGTTGAGATATGCGACCAGGAGAGGAAAACATATCGAGACATACGAAAGCATTTTTGTCGAACCTGAAGCAGAGATCTTCGTTTCACTCGGTCAACCACGTCATTCACGGGCAAGGTTTAAGAGGACTCGTTGGTAACATATTGTGGAGGATCCTGTTAATCAATTTCAAGGTACCTAATCAAAATCAGCGTGTAATTTGAATCCTGGTACTGTCGAAGTTAATACTGTGCCGGCATGCTGTTATTTACCTAAGGTTCGTTCTCTAGAGGTGAAACTTGGCCGTGTTCCAAATAATTAAACTTGTTTTATTTGCATTTCAAATATAACCGCAACAAATCTGATTGCTCGTCAACGGCCACGCTATATTTGACTTCTGATATTAGTATACAGGTCCCAATGTTGGTATAGTAGACGAAATAGAATTTGCACCGATTCTTCGAACAACTCGTATGGCGAATAAGTGCAAATTATATTTCGTCAACCATAACTTAACACCCAATAGAGTTACACCTATTGTTCACCTCTATTAATATACGACATAAGATTTAAAGTGACAAGTATTGGGTCAGTGTCGACCAATGGCACGTTTACCTTATTCTTGGATGGAAATAGGTAATACGAGTCTAGCTGAGAATTGTACAATCCGCATTGCAGCAGTTTCTTCCCTAGTTCCTATCTCACCGACAATAGGAAAAACTTCGAATTTACCAAGGTTAGATAGATCGTATACGGGTGGTTGTATTCTGGAAAATTCTAAAGTATTTTTCAGGGTTTCAGCATACCTTAACAAATACAAAAGGAATCTGTCATATTGTCATTTAAGTAGAAACTAATCCAATCTCATAATCATAACGTCAACGACCAACATAATAAAATAAGCTTCTAAAATTTGCGCATTGTATTTTTTTAACGCCTGACGAATTGTTTTCAGGATTTCCATTAAGGTTCAGGACAAGATCTTGAAAAATTGTAGTTCGTAATGCCGTTTGCATTTGTAAAAAACGGCTGCCTATAATGTAACACCGAATGAATAATCAATTAATCACTTCGATGTTGATGTTTTACTTTTACACGTAGTAAAAATACGCAACCAAGATCATGTTGCCCTGATTACATTGATCAAACAACCCATTGATTGAACGAATTAACGTTACAAGTGTTACAAAGACTTGGTCTTGTCGTGTACGTTCACGAGTAAAAAAAGAAAACGGTGGGAGAATTTCACGATAGGTAAATTGTATGGTATTTGTATTTGCCAGTTGTATAATAAATCTTATCGTGAACACTGGTGATCAAGAATGCTCCCGTGGCGCTAGAAAGGGACTACCAGTATTCCGAAACTAGAAATTCTTGGAATCTACTATAATTTTTTTTATGGGCAAAGTTATGCAATCGACATAAACTTTCCACGCTCGCTCGCTCGTGCGATACATGAAAGCAACACGTGTTCTAGGTACCATTACTACCAATAAACCGTTAATGGAAGTTCCCGTGCTAACACCTTCAAAGAATATAAAAACCGTACAGTAAACAAAGTTTATGTTTTCCTTGGTAGGTTGGCTTTATAAGCCGAAGGAAAGAATACATTTCTCTTTTATGTGAGCGATTTTACCGTCTTGCTGTTAACAAGGTGTATCGCCTCCGGCTTAAAGCCTTGTTTATCTCGTTGGAGCTGCGGAAACGCTGCCCAGATACGTTGTACATAATTCCTGTTAAACATTACATTTCTGAAACAAGCTTTGTCAATTATTGTAGAGTATATGGACGACAGTATCGAGCACAAGTAGGTGGGGGGTGTGTTGTTACAGAGTTCCCATAAACCATGTTACGGCTCTGTCATCAGACCAGTTCTATTATTTTATTTCAGTTTAGGCATCTTCTTTATTTCGCCACTCCTCGTTCGGTAGATCGTCGGCCCATCGAGCTGGTGGTCTACTCGCTAATCGCTTCGGCGGCCTTGGCCATTCAGTAAGACGTTTTGTCCATTTTCCATCGTTTCTCCTCGCCAAGTGTCCAGCCCACCTCCACTAAACACCAACCACTCCAACCACCAACATAGCCAGTTGGCTATGATGGTGGATAGATTTATATAAATTGGCAAATAGCTCCCCGGCTCACTGCCCATTCCTTATCATCCATCCATAGATCGACCGTACAGGCTGGTACAGTCACCAGCATTAATTTCTGCCAGAACAAAGGCGGCATAACTATCTGACACGACTCTATTTGTAGGGCCGTAAGGACGTGTCAGATATTTATGCCGTCTTTATTTTGGCAGATATTGGTGCTGGTGACTGTACAAGCGTACAAAGGTTGTAATAATGATTGATGACAAGGAAAGTATATAAAAACGGGTGCGTCGTTAATCGACGAGCGAAAACACAAGTTGATTTTAAAACAATTACCTCGAGTACCTACATACCTATTTTAAAAACAAGCGAGCTTCGTTTAACCACCCGCTCAATATGCCGGGGGGCGTTATTACTATAAATAGAGACCCCCCGCGTGGGTTTTGAGTGCACTTTAAACAACACAGTACACACATATCGATATCAGTTCAATGTCAAGCTAAAGTGGACTGTAAGTTAATGGCACAAAAACTATTAAGAGTCACTGACAAGTTGGTCTGTACGTACCTGCTGCCTAGACTTTAGATGCAGCAGATGTATTGTGAATTTTTATGTCGACAGGCAAAAACTGATTCATTTCACACACTTTTTTTTCCTAAGAATGGATAGGTTAACACTCAACAGGTCATGTTTACTTTCAGGTCTTCATCAACATCATAATTGTTCGTTTTTTAGGGTTCCGTACCCGAAGAGTCCAAACGGAACCCTATTGTTGTCACTCATGCGTCCGTCCGTCCGTCCGTCGTCTGTCACAAAATTTTGTGCCGAAGAATTTTTCAAGAATCAAGAATCTTGAAATTTGGTGATAATGTTTATTATTACGTATATTCTACCTACAAATACTAATATATTGATAAATCACATTTTTTGAGGTTGTTTCGGAACCCTAAATGTGCGAAGTCCGACTAGCACTTGGCCGGTTTTCTTATAGGCTTATTACCTATTGTAATCTCTTGTATATGCACACTAATACGTTATTCTCGAAGCTGTTTACACTTATAATTTCGAACAATTGCTACTCGGATTTGCAACGTATTTGACCACACACAGTAAATGTAAATGGGCCCTTAGGGTAAGATGGTTCCGATCCCCTTCCCTACTTAGGATTCAGCAGGGCATAATCTGAACTGCAATAATAGACTTAATATGGGCTTAAATATCACAATTGTTTAGACTAATCACAGAATAAATATATTCTTTAATGGTTGTATTAGGGCTACACTTTTAAGTGTACGGGTACACTTTTTTTTTCGGATCTTGGTGATTTTGGGTATTTTGACTCAGAATCACGAGTACTATCCATTTCCGCGAAGAGAAAAAGCGTCCCACCAAAAAAAGTCAGTTTTGTGACGCTTTTTTCATACAGTTTATATGGCTCGTCACAAAACTGACACAGAAAATTTGTATGGAAAATCAAGGACTTTTTTTCTTCATCTGAATCAATAGCAGGGATCGGATACCGGTATTATTTTCAAACCGGTTTCGGCCATTGACCCTAAACCGAAATGAATAGCGTTTGTGGTTTCGTTCTTGTTTCTGGTTTTCGGCACTCAAAACCGGTTAGTGAAGGAACTGTTCTGGGCCCAATTTCGTTTCCGTGGAACGAAATTAACCGGTTTTCGACGGAGACAACCAGTCTTAACTCGAATTTTTGACAGAGGCCGCCAAGGGTTACTATTATCCGCAGCGGGAGTGCGCTTACAATTTATTTAAAAGCTAATTTATAATTTGATATTAAATTTTACCACTAGACCTGATGTCGAGGGTCTGATGATGCAGCCGAAAGAGAGCCACTGGAACTGCCTAACGGAAAGTGATAAAGTAGTCGAGTTTGGGCTTGTTTGTTTTGTTGTCTTGAGTACTTACCAATGGACCTGATGTCGAGGGTCTGATGATGCAGTCGGAAGAGAGGTACTGGAACTGCTTAACGGAAAGTGCTACGATAGTCGAGTTTGGGCTTGTTTGTTTTGTTGTCTTGAGTACTTACCACTAGACCTGATATCGAGGGTCTGATGATGCAGCCGGAAGAGAGGCACTGGAACTGTCTAACGGAAAGTGATAAAGTGGTCGAGTTTGGGCTTGTTTGTTTTGTTGTCTTGAGTACTTACTAATGGCCCTGATGTCGAGGGTCTGATGATGCAGCCGGAAGAGAGGCACTGGAACTGCCTAACGGAAAGTGATAAAGTTGTCAAGTTTGGGCTTGTTTGTTTTGTTGTCTTGAGTACTTACCAATGGACCTGATGTCGAGGGTCTGATGATGCAGCCAGAAGAGAGCCACTGGAACTGCCTAACGGAAAGTGATAAAGTAGTCGAGTTTGGGCTTGTTTGTTTTATTGTCTTGAGTACTTACCCCTGGACCTGATGTCGAGGGTCTGATGATGCAGCCGGAAGAGAGGCACTGGAACTGCCTAACGGAAAGTGATAAAGTAATCGAGTTTGGGCTTGTTTGTTTTGTTGTCTTGGGTACATACCACTGGACCTAATGTCGAGGGTCTGATGATGCTGTCGGAAGAGAGCCACTGGAACTGCCTAAAGGACAGTGCTACGGTAGTCGAGTTTGGGCTTGTTTGTTTTGTTGTCTTGAGTACTTACCACTGGACCTGATGTCGAAGGTCTGATGATGCAATCGCAAGAGAGGTACTGGAACTGCCTAACGGAAAGTGATAAAGTAGTCGAGTTTGGGCTTCTTTGTTTTGTTGTTTTGAGTACTTACCAATGGACCTGATGTCGAGGGTCTGATGATGCAGCCAGAAGAGAGCCACTGGAACTGCCTAACGGAAAGTGATAAAGTAGTCTAGTTTGGGCTTGTTTGTTTTGTTGTCTTGGGTACTTACCCCTGGACCTGATGTCGAGGGTCTGATGATGCAGCCGGAAGAGAGGCACTGGAACTGCCTAACGGAAAGTGATAAAGTAATCGAGTTTGGGCTTGTTTGTTTTGTTCTCTTGGGTACACACCACTGGACCTAATGTCGAGGGTCTGATGATGCTGCCGGAAGAGAGCCACTGGAACTGCCTAAAGGACAGTGTTACGGTAGTCGAGTTTGGGCTTGTTTGTTTTGTTGTCTTGAGTACTTACCACTGGACCTGATGTCGAGGGTCTGATAATGCAGTCGGAAGAGAGGCACTGGAACTGTCTAACGGAAAGTGATAAAGTAGTCGAGTTTGGGCTTGTTTGTTTTGTTGTCTTGAGTACTTAGCACTGGACATGATGTCGAGGGTTTGATGATGCAGTCGGAAGAAAGGCACTGGAACTGCCTGACGGTAAGTGCTACGATAGTCGAGTTTGGGCTTGTTTGTTTTGTTGCCTTGAGTACTTACCACTAGACCTGATATCGAGGGTCTGATGATGCAGCCGGAAGAGAGGCACTCGAACTGTCTAACGGAAAGTGATAAAGTAGTCGAGTTTGGGCTTGTTTGTTTTGGTGTCTTGAGTACTTGCCACTGGACCTGATGTCGAGGGTCTGATGATGCAGCCGGAAGAGAGGCACTGGAACTGTCTAAAGGAAAGTGATAAAGTAGTCGAGTTTGGGTTTGTTGGTTATGTTGTCTTGAGTACTTACCACTAGACCTGATGTTGAGTGTCTGATGATGCAGCCGGAAGAGAGGCACTGGAACTGTCTAACAGAAAGTGATAATCTAGTCGAGATTGGGCTTGTTTGTTTTGTTGTCTTGAGTACTTACCACTAGACCTGATATCGAGGGTCTGATGATGCAGCCGGAAGAGAGGCACTGGAACTGTCTAACGGAAAGTGATAAAGTAGTCGAGTTAGGGCTTGTTTGTTTTGTTGTCTTGAGTACTTACCACTGGACCTGATGTCGAGGGTCTGATGATACAGCGGAAAGAGAGGCACTGGAACTGCCTAACGGAAAGTGATAAAGTAGTCTAGTTTGGGCTTGTTTGTTTTGTTGTCTTGGGTACTTACCACTGGACCTGATGTCGAGGGTCTGATGTTGCAGCCGGAAGAGAGGCACTGGAACTGCCTAACGGAAAGTGACAAAGTATTCGAGTTCGTGCTTGTTTGTTTTGTTGTCTTGGGTACTCACCATTAGATCGGATATCGAGGGTCTGATGATGCAGCCGGAAGAAAGGCACTGGAACTGCCTAACGGAAAGTGATAAAGTAGTCGATTTTGGGCTTGTTTGTTTTGTTGTCTTGAGTACTTAGCACTAGACCTGATGTCGAGCGTCTGATGATGCAGCCGGAAGAGAGCCACCGGAACTGCCAAACGGACGGAACGGACTACTTTATCCCTTACCGTTAGGCAGTTCCAGTGGCTCTCTTCCGGCTGCATCATCAGACCCTCAACATCAGGTCCAGTGGTAAGTGCTCAAAATAACAAAACAAACAAGCCTAAACTCGACTGCTTTATCACTTTCCGTTAGGCAGTTCCAGTGGCTCTTTTCCGGCTGCATCATCAGACCCTGGACATCAGGTCCAGTGGTAAGGACTCAAGACAACAAAACAAACAGGCCCATACTCGACTACTTTATCACTTTCCGTTAGGCAGTTCCAGTGGCTCACTTCCGGCTGCATCAGCAGACCCTCGAAATCAGGTCTAGTGGTAAGTACTTAAGACAACAAAACAAACAAGCCCAAACCCGACCCCTTTATCACTTTCCGTTAGGCAGTTCCAGTGCCTCTCTTCCGGTTGCATCATCAGACCCTCAACATCGGTCCAGTGGTAAGTACTCAAGACAACAAAACAAACAAGCCCAAACTCGACTACTTTATTACTTTCCGTTAGGCAGTTCCAGTGGCTCACTTCCGGCTGCATCAGCAGACCCTCGAAATCAGGTCTAGTGGTAAGTACTTAAGACAACAAAACAAACAAGCCCAAACCCGACCCCTTTATCACTTTCCGTTAGGCAGTTCCAGTGCCTCTCTTCCGGTTGCATCATCAGACCCTCAACATCGGTCCAGTGGTAAGTACTCAAGACAACAGAACAAACAAGCCCAAACTCGACTACTTTATTACTTTCCGTTAGGCAGTTCCAGTGGCTCTTTTCCGGCTGCATCATCAGACCCTGGACATCAGGTCCAGTGGTAAGGACTCAAGACAACAAAACAAACAGGCCCATACTCGACTACTTCATCACTTTCCGTTAGGCAGTTCCAGTGGCTCTTTTCCGGCATCATCATCAGACCCTCGACATCAGATCCAGTGGTAAATACTCAAGACAACAAAACAAACAAGCCCAAACTCGGCTACTTTATTACTTTCCGTTAGGCAGTTCCAGTGCCTCTCTTCCGGCTGCATCATCAGACCCTCGACATCGGTCCAGTGGTAAGTACTCAAGAGAACAAAACAAACAAGCCCAAACTCGACTACTTTATTACTTTCCGTTTGGCAGTTCCATTGCCTCTCTTCCGGCTGCATCATCAGACCCTCGACATCGGTCCAGTGGTAAGTACTCAAGACAATAAAACAAACAAGCCCAAACTCGACTACTTTATCACTTTCCGTTAGGCAGTTCCAGTGATTCGCTTCCGGCTGCATCATCAGACCCTCGACATCAGGTCCAGTGGTAAGCACTCAAGACAACAAAACAAACAAGCCCAAACTCGACTACTTTATCACTTTCCGTTAGGCAGTTCCAGTGACTCTCTTCCGGCTGCATCATCAGACCCTCAACATCAGGTCCAGTGGTAAGTGCTCAAGATAACAAAACAAACAAGCCTAAACTCGACTACTTTATCACTTTCCGCTAGGCAGTTCCAGTGGCTCACTTCCGGCTGCATCATCAGACCCTTAACATCAGGTCCAGTGATAAGTACTCAAGATAACAAATCAAACAAGCCCAAACTCGACTACTTTATCACATTCCGTTAGGCAGTTCGAGTGGCTGTCTTCCGGCTGCATCAGCAGACCCTCGAAATCAGGTCTAGTGGTAAGTACTCAAGACAACAAAACAAACAAGCCCAAACTCGACCCCTTTATCACTTTCCGTTAGGCAGTTCCAGTGCCTCTCTTCCGGTTGCATCATCAGACCCTCAACATCGGTCCAGTGGTAAGTACTCAAGACAAAAAAACAAACAAGCCCAAACTCGACTACTTTATTACTTTCCGTTAGGCAGTTCCAGTGGCTCTTTTCCGGCTGCATCATCAGTCCCTGGACATCAGGTCCAGTGGTAAGGACTCAAGACAACAAAACAAACAGGCCCAAATTCCACTCCTTTATCACTTTCCGTTAGGCGTTTCCAGTGGCTCTTTTCCGGCATCATCATCAGACCCTCGACATCAGGTCCAGTGGTAAGTAGTCAAGACAACAAAACAAACAAGCCCAAACTCGGCTACTTTATTACTTTCCGTTAGGCAGATCCAGTGCCTCTCCTCTGGCTGCATCATCAGACCCTCGACATCGGTCCAGTGGTAAGTACTCAAGAGAACAAAACAAACAAGCCCAAACTCGACTACTTTATTACTTTCCGTTAGGCAGTTCCAGTGCCTCTCTTCCGGCTGCATCATCAGACCCTCGACATCAGGTCCAGTGGTAAGTACTCAAGACAACAAAACAAACAAGCCCAAACTCGAATACTTTATCACTTTCCGTTTGGCAGTTCCAGTGGCTCTCTTCCGGCTGCATCATCAAACCCTCGACATCAGGTCCAGTGGTAAGTACTCAAGACAACAAAACAAACAAGCCCAAACTCGATTACTTTATCACTTTCCGTTTGGCAGTTCCATTGCCTCTCTTCCGGCTGCATCATCAGACCCTCGACATCGGTCCAGTGGTAAGTACTCAAGACAGTAAAACAAACAAGCCCAAACTCGACTACTTTATCACTTTCCGTTAGGCAGTTCCAGTGATTCGCTTCCGGCTGCATCATCAGACCCTCGACATCAGGTCCAGTGGTAAGTACTCAAGACAACAAAACAAACAAGCCCAAACTCGACTACTTTATCACTTTCCGTTAGGCAGTTCCAGTGACTCTCTTCCGGCTGCATCATCAGACCCTCGAAATCAGGTCCAGTGGTAAGTACTCGAGACAACAAAACAAACAAGCCCAAACTCGACTACTTTATCACTTTCCGTTAGGCAGTTCCAGTGATTCGCTTCCGGCTGCATCATCAGACCCTCGACATCAGGTCCAGTGGTAAGTACTCAAGACAACAAAACAAACAAGCCCAAACTCGACTACTTTATCACTTCTCCGTTAGGCAGTTCCAGTGACTCTCTTCCGGCTGCATCATCAGACCCTCGAAATCAGGTCCAGTTGTAAGTACTCGAGACAACAAAACAAACAAGCCCAAACTCGACTACCTTATCACTTTCCGTTAGGCAGTTCCAGTGACTCTCTTCCGGCTGCATCATCAGACCCTCGACATCAGGTCCAGTGGTAAGTACTCAAGACAACACAACAAACGAGCCCCATCTCGACTACCGTAGCACTTTCCGTTAGGAAGTTCCAGTGGCTGTCTTCCGTTCCGGCGGCATCATATAAATTAGCTTCTAATCTAAATATTATAAGCGCACACGCGCTGCGGGGCCCGCGGGTGATGGTATTACCTGACGACAAAGCCTTCAAAAGTGAGAAAGGGACAGTCGTGACATTTTAAACCGGTTTAATAAAGTTCCACGGAACGTTAAAATTCTGTTCTCCTAGAATACTGATAACCGAAATAATTCGTTCTTTCACTAACAGGTATTTTGATAAACCGGTATTATGTAAGAACGAAATCAAACCGGTTTAGGAACAAAATAATACCGGTATTTGGAAACCGGTTCCGATCCCTGATCAATAGTACTCGTGATTTTGAGTCAGAAAACCCAAAATTAACAAAGCTTAACAGATTTCAAATAACTACTACTATCTACTAGACAAACTCCACATTATTAATAGACTTCAGCAGTGGGGTACAACCATTCACCTTAAAAAATCCTTAACACACAACATAATCTTTCTAACCTTGCATTAGCAAAAAACATGGATGACATCATGAACATAGCCATGTGTTTGTATTCATTCATACTATTCATAGACATAAGGTTGTAAATAGCTTGACCGATCCCATTTAGAAGCATGCAAACGTAATTTGGCGGAATCCTACTGAGGTACTAGTTATTAGAGTCAATTAGGCATACAAGTGTTCCTTTCAAGATAAAAAAACAAACAAAATGACAGTTGCCAGAGAATTGTAGTACTTATCACGTCAATGTAAACTGATAACAATAAAGCAGAAAATGAATAATAAAGATAAAAATACTAATCAACAATGTGTTTAGTTAAACAGATGTGTGGACAATTGGACTGATATACCTACCTTTTACAATATGGGCTTCATATATATGTAATGCATTCAATTCACTAGAAAATTTCAAAAGTAAAACGAATTTATGCCAAGTTACAGTTAACCATACTAATATAGTAAATGCGAATGTTTGTCTGTCTGTTACCTTTTCACACTTAAACCACTGAACTAAGAATGATTTGAGTGAACTGAATTAAGATGAAATTCGGTATGTAGATAGTTTAAACCCTGGGGAAGAACATAGTGTAGATTTCATTCTAGAAACATCTCCTAGAACAACAGAAATTGGTATGAAGGTATGATATACTTCCAGATGAATGAAGTCACATAGTAAATAATAAAAGTTGAAGCATAGGCTTTTTAAAAAGGCCTAGGTCAACCCAAGTTTAAAAACGAACTAAAACTAAACTAACAATAACATTCATTTGTTATGTGCCCGGTGATCTACGGGATTGGGAGAGGATGGTTTATTGCTAGATCTTAGCCCCATACATGGAACTGTACTTACGGACATACAGACGAAGTCATAAAATTATGTGCGGTCCCAAAGTGACAAACATATTGCAGCCAAAGGGACTATACAAAATATCTGGTGTACTGAGCTATTTGGCCACTTATGCTGCTACAATACCTACTATATGACGTTAACTGTACAACAACTACTAGTGAAACTCTCTTTTTAATATAAGTGACTGTACTCTGGTTTTTTTTTCTATAAAGTACTGCTCATAGTAAAATGAATGGTGCATCATTTGTTTCTTGCAAAGAATTTGTATAGCATAGCACTAGTATAGTTGTTTTCTCTAAATTTTACCACTAGTTCCGCCAGTTGATATGATATAGGTATATTTAAGTATAAAATGTCTTCAAAATTACTATATACTTGATATATCATCAAATCTCATGATTATATAAAGATTTTTCACCAAAGAAGCAACAATAATATATCATAGAGACATTTAGAGATAAGTGAATACATTGTTGTGAAACTTCTATTTTACCATCATAACACAGTTTTCAGAGTGTCTTGTAGTTGAACGTTGATTTCTGAATTTGAGTTAATTGGTTTAAAATGGAAATTATGCATGGTATGATAAAGCAAATCGTACCTATCGTGAAGGAAATGTAGGTACAGTGGAGTCGTATACCTGCCTAATGAAGAAATGTCTGTTTAAACCAACCCTCATGCCTATCGTCTATTTTCCGTGAGATCAATTAGTTATACTTTTACAATTTACTGGCAAACTTTCTATTTAAAAACGAGAGTGAAAATACATTAGTAATCTCCTGGGTCCGAGATTATCAGATAACTCTTACCTTTCGACAACAGACTTCCAGTAAACAGCTACCGGATGTTGCAGCTTATAACACCAACACAAATTTCACTGTGGTTAAAACGAATGTCTGTCTAAATTAATTTCTTTTCGTTTCCGCGATAATCAATACGCGTACACAAAAAACAGTCGAACCGACGATAGTCCCGTCTCGCAGTAAACTATAGAACGTAACTTTCACGTTTACACCCGAAGATGCGAATGCTATACTTGTGGGCAAACTTGTGGGGCTTAAAAATTAAAACACAATTTTCTAATAACTATATTGTAGATTAAGAAGTCTATAAGAGACTTCAATGCTATAAAAATAGTAGTTTAATTGGTAAATCGCGGAAATTGTAACAAAACGCACGGGATGACGGGAGATCAATTCAATTTGTCAAGTTTGAGTGTCAATGTCAAAAAGCAGTCAAAAATACTTTGTGGTTACGTTCTATGTCGTTTCACAGTGCTGCCAGGTATCCATTTCAATTAATCATTATAATATAGATATATAAATAAAGAATATAAATATTGGGGATGTTCATTAATTATGGTCAGTTAAGCTATCCGATAATGGCTTAGTACACACTCAAATAATTTTATTCCTCAAATTTAGTGTTTTGAGTATGCCTGCATGATTGTTTTAGTGAAGGTGCGCAGTAATGGGAGAACGTTTTGCAAGTGCGCGTATAGTGTGTTATAGTCAGGGACCGTTTTTGAAGAAGTAGCATGCAAGAAGCAAATCATGTAATAGTTGGCGTGACAACGACAGAGGGTTTAGACCCTGCAGAATACGGATCTGCCTGTCTCCATCCCCAAATTTGTGCCGGAAGTACAAAGTATACATTTGGTAAATCGTTGTTCCGGTACCCTAACTATGGTTCGATTTTTATAGATTTTTGATTTTCAGTAAAGGACAATATTTGTCATTGAATCCCGAAATTTTCGACCCTCCAGCTCCATATATTTCTCCGCCATCTTGGAAAATCTGTCACATTTTTCAGTTTTGTCCTTGTACTGTCGTTAAAGTTCATTTTAGTGCTAAACATGGTTCAGCAATATTGTAGAAGACAAAATTTTCTAAAACTTTTGGTTACAAAGATTTTTTCTATGACCCCTAGGGACGAAGGTATGACAGGAGATATCTTTAAAACTGCATTTTTTTCTAGTAATCTCCCATATTTGCGTTTTGAGTGCATTTTAGTGCTAACTATCATCATCATTATTTAAGAGTTTCACTCTTGTCGGCTTGTCTTGTGTTGCTCTTGTTTAACTATAGTTCGGCAATATTATAGATCACAAAATGTGCTACAACTCTTCTATTGAAATATTTTTCTACGATCATCAGGAAAGAAGATACGAAGTCATCTATGGAGTACTACCGTCGATATTTGCTTCTTTTTCCAGTTTTCTTCCCATATTTGCGTTTTAGTAAATTTTAGCTCAAGTTCTAGGTATGTAATATTACAGAAGACGAAATTATCTGCAAATTCAAAGTACCTACGATCTTATTAGGTATCGTGGAAACAGACGATTTTGCCTTCTGAGGGATTGAAGTGATATAGATCGGAAAGTGACAGATGCTGTATCTTGTCATCTATCACGCTATCACTCGACCATCATAGATCCCCTACAGATTGTGATAAATTGCACTGCAACCTAAATGTGGGAAGGAAACTGGAAAAGTAGCAAATTTCGACGGTAATACTCCATAGATGACTTCATATCTCCTTTGCTAATGGTCGTGGCAAAAATATTTCAATACAAAAGTTGTAGCATATTTTTTGATCTACAATATTGCTGAACTATAGTTAGGGCTAAAATGCACTTAAAACGTAAACATGAGAAGAAAACTAGAAAAAGGTGGCAATTTTTAAAGATATCTCCTGTCATATCTTCGTCCCTAGAGGACATGGAAAAAATCTTTGTAGCTAAAAATTTTAGCAAATTTTGTGTTCTACAATATTGCCTAACTATGTTTAGCACTAAAATGAACTTTAACGACAGTACAAGCAAGAAACCGAAAAAGTGACAGATTTTCCAAGATGGCGGAGAAAGATATTGGAGCTGGAGGGACGAAAATTTTGGGATACGATGACAAATATTGTTCTTTACGGCATACTTTCGTCAGAATCACTACCCAAATAATAAAGCCAAAAAATATCAAAATTTCCGCCGTGTTTTCAAAAATGGCAACACTTTAAACAGGGATAGTTCCAAAACAAGTGTTTTATTATTTGTATCTTATTCTGAGACGATAAGATTTCATACACACCATTTATTCATGGTGTTCGGCGAATGACTAGCCCAGGCTATAAATTTGTCTTAAAAAATAATTAGGGTTGCTTGGTAATACCGTTTTGTAATACTTACAACACTTACAATCTTTCATCGAGACATTATAAATGCCATTCTATTTTTCTGAACGTGTTCTATTTTGTATCTCTTTCTTGCACTCTACGTCATTCTCTCACGTTCGATGTATGGTGTCATTCCGTTTGTAATATTCGTGATTAAAGAAATAATTAAAAATGCTTACAAGATTCCTTATATCATCAGTTAGCTATGTCTTACAACATTAAAGTTATGCTAGTGACTTTTAGTGGCGTGGAAAAGTTATAGCGAAGAAATTGTAGTTAATAGTTCAGTATGAACTGTCACCAAGTATTAAGTGGAGCCTGTAATTCAGGAGATCAATGTTTTGCTGTGGGTTCAGTCGAGGGAATCCCTTTCACAGTAAGTCATAATCGTTATGTATTAGATGACAGTTCACGACGAGCCAGGTCTTGTGACCAGATTTCTCTAAAGTGGTAATAGAGTAATAGTCCTAACAGGAAAATCTAATTTAGCCTAGTTTGATAAGGACTATATTTTGTATTGGGTGATGTTTTATATATTTAGTAATAATGATGCGACTTGTTTTAAAAGTCACCTGATACTTTGTGACCAGTAACCAGTAGCCCATGAAAGAGATAATTTCCTTGAACATTCAATTTGCATTAGTTAGCTACAGTTATTTAAATATGAATGTTATTGTAGAAGCCATTGTTATCCTTGAAGGTGATCAGTTACATTGCTTGTCATTGTTATTATGGTCTTGTTGATTCAATTTCAAGTTCACACCATTATTGTTGAAGCTTACTTAATTATGATTTTATGTCCTACTAAATTTACTAGTAAAGTACTTACTGACACTAGTATCTAAACACTCACAGATAACACTTTAATTTATAACTGGAGTTTGTTACCACTTTGTTTTATTAAAACAAAATGTACTTGTAACAAGTAGTATTGATTGTTACATAGGGATAGGTTGCAGTGAACTTAAAAAAAAAAATAATGAATAATGAAGTACTAGTTATCAATTCATTGATTCTAGCGTAAATAAAAAAGAATTCAGTTATCATACAAATAATATAACACATTTGCATCTAACCTTCTATTTTACCTGTAGATTATTGAAATAAAATTTCCCTGAAAACCTTGGGGTCAACAATGGCCAATTGGCCATTACATAAATGGTTATGTAATGGTGTAGATTCTTTTAAGAAAATGTAGAACACAAAGTTAGATGTAACATTGTTATTATTAAGTGCGTAAGAACCTCTAATTAATAAAATCTATACAATTAAATACCTAAATAAACAGTTTCTTTTGCGATCTCTCTTCTTGTGCCTATGTGTACCTATTTTGTGTAATATTATGTTTTTTCAAAATTCAAAATTCAAACAATTATTCTGCAAATAGGCCACAAGGGCACTTTTACATGTCAATTTACAATACTCGTAATAAAGTCTGACTATACAAGCATATAATTTAGGTATATGTTTTTAGTAGATAGAGTATTAATGTTAAAGAAAAAAAAAAAACTTCAGTAATAAAGGCTATTTTTATTTTTATTTATACAAGCATATGCTACATTTTTCATGAGAAAAATTAATTTACAATTTATGAAATAATGACAATAAGAATATAATAATTTTTCATGTCAAAATACTAATTATCTATTACAATTATTACAATATCAGTATAGTTAGATATGTATAAGGTCTCAGTCTGAATAACAAAATTTAATATAGTATCCCAAAGATGTAAATGGTCTCTGAGCATCAAAATATTAATAATACCTAATGACTATTCTAAAGTGCTTAGAGATGTACATGGTTTCAAAGCGTCAAAATAAAATAATAATAATAAGATCTCAATGTGTTATTTATCTTAACAATAAGGTACATATTAGGTGCAATATGCAGTGCTTTGATCTTTCTACACATAAAATACAGTACAAAGAGTTGAATACACTACAATATAGTTTGCAATAATTATTTAATAATCATTGTTTTTGAGCCTGTTCCTTATTTGTTTCTTTTTGTAATTTTTTTTTTCAATTAGATTTATTTCATTCTTACTTTTCAGGCATATGCTGCGGGTTGCAACATAGTGATCCTTGCTTCAAACTTCGAATGTGTCCAAATCATACCAGGGGCTATCCATGGTTACATCCGCATCGGATCCCTGGACTGCAGCACGGATACTGGGAAGATTGCTGCGGCATATGGTGCAGAGGTCTGCATATTTGAACCAACACCGTTGATCCATAGTGCGGCTACTACACATGTAAGTACATCCACAAGTATTTAAGGCAAGAGTGAATAGGCATTTTCTGGGTGAGCTCGCTTCATCGTCGGCCTCATCTTTGTCCCCAGGCTAGATGTTGGCCAAGAGCAATCCCATTATTATTAATATAAAAAAACATAATATTTTTTTATCATAATATATTTCGTTTCGGACCCTGAGATCTTCAAGAAAACCGTACCATACATATATAAGAGAGATAGATTCTATCCATAATAGATATGTTGTTAAAAAGAGTTTAAAGTTGTCACATTTGAGCTTAAATATCTTATGAACCGATTAGTGGTGTTACATAAACAAATATATAGGTCATGATGTCTGCATTAGCTATGGTGACATTATAAGATCACTAGCTAGACTGCAGTCTTTTTCCAGATATATGCATGCATCTTAACTCCGTCTAGTTATGGAATCCTTTGTAGAAATTGACCAAGTTTATCTGTAAAATTTGACCGCAGACATACGGTCACGTGCATTAATTTAGGACACATTTCGCAAACTTTTTCTTTGAATTTCTATACTGTTTGACAGTACTGTCAACCTTAAGGGGGTCCCAAATTAAAACTCGTGACTGTATCACTGTACTAATTGACAATGACCAATTGAAACTTTTACACTTCGTAAATTTAACAACATGATTACAAAAAAATGCAAACCTGAACTGTTTGTATGTGTCAGGTAGTATCCTACTGCTTATTCTATGAGATGCTTTATGACCTTGCTTACATTACTGAATCACTCAATGCTGGACCCAAATCATTAAACTCTTGTAATCATGCTTGATTGACGCCAGTTCAATTTGATCAATCTTCATCATCAATTCATCACAGTTCAAAGTCTAATATTAGGTAGCAGATAGGTATTTGTTAATTGGACTACAGAATGATTTACACTCATTTAAAAATATTTAGTTGGTAATTACATACTACTTAGTTTTAATAAGATCAGTGTTCTCTTTCCAAATTGTTGGTGTTACTAATAAAATTCCTGATAAAAACAGTACAGCACTTACATTACGAATACTTATATTACCTAGTGTAAATCCGCAGAGCTCCTGAGAATGCTGTGTTTGAGACACCTGGCCCCTATACCACAAAACTTTACAAGTCTACAATTTGACAAAATTGTACAATTTTCCATAGAAAAAGTTCACAAATTTGTCGAATTGTACGCTTGTAAAGTATTGTGGTACAGGCCCCTGCATTTCTCCTTACCTGTTAACACAACAAATCCTTTCAAATTAATACAGATCAGCAACATGCTTTGTGACTCTTTAACTGCTTTAACCGCCGTGGCAAGTGGCACTCGTATTAAATAAAACCGGCCAAGTGCGTGTCGGGCGCACAATGTAGGATTGCGTAATTGTTTGCGAACTTATAATTACTATGTTTTTGACAGAATTAACAGCATTATCTAAGGTATCAATGGAAATTGTACGAAATTGCTTTTGCAAAGTACATTTCTTAAGTTCGACTATTACTCGTTAACTAATAATGTCTACTTAGCTGTGATAGATTTCCTTTTAAATTCATCGCATATACTACTACCATGTTTTTTTTTCACATGCCTAGTAGCCACCGTTTAGCTGGCAGGGGTGGGGACACTTGACCATTACAAAAATTATCACTTTAAAGCTTAAATATCACTCCAATGGATTCTTGAATCAAAAATGGCTTTAGAAACCTTACAGTATTTTTGAAAGAGCTATCCAACCATACCCTACAGCTACACGATGGGTTTTGAAAGAAAAAAAAATGCACCACAACATTGCGTGTAGGGGAGCTACCGTTAAAAAAAATTTTTTTCAAAATTTTATTTTACCGTTTTGTCGGCGTCATTGATATGTATACTCATGTCAAATTACAGCTTTCTAGTACTAACGGTTATTGAGAAAAGCAGGGGACAAACGGACGGACGGACGGCCGGACATGGCGAAACTATAAGGGTTCCTTGTTTACTACGGAACCCCAAATACAATCCATTTCTGTTACGCCAAAACTGAAAACATTTTGGCTACTGCAGTTAACAATAGTTGTCAATGCAAACATATCCTGCCGTGGCGATTAGTAACGGTCATGACCAGTGACCTCATGACGTTCGCTGCATGCGTTCGCAGGTATGTTTAATGGCTGGATGTGGATATAGTTACACGTTACACACTATTTGTCTAGGGAACCCTACTGCCAGACGAAATCCGTAGCAATAAAACGTCGGTTTGGTAAAAATAACGCGTACTGTTCGAATGCTTTCATTTAGTAGGCTAATGTCCTGTCTGCATTAGACATATACGATCTAATGATAAATCGCTCTGCGAGCCATCTGCTGCGAGCAAACGTTGCCTTATCGAATATTTTTGAAACATTGCCGTACGTACTTACCTACGCCTTTAAAAGCTTGAAGGACTATTTTGGTATGCTCATCGAATTTTTAGAAAAATTTCGTCCTGGGCCGTCAACATTCAGGTCCTTTGCTACCCGTCCAACCTTGGATGACCGATTGACCGTGACTCTTAGGACTTAGGGTCCAAGGGTGAAAATGTAGCAAATGACGTACCACTACACCGAAAAATTTTGGCGGTCCAAATGCCGATTGCTGCATGTCTATGTAGAATTCGCCACTTGCAATCTACTATACAAACTTCTACTCCAATTTCATTTCTGTTCTGTAGATTCTGTAGATAAAGGTCGCGTAGGATGTGGATTGCGCAGGACCGGTTATTGTTTATTGTGGCATCATGTGATGTCATACTGATAATTAAAATGTCTCCATACCAAATATCATGTAGGTAAACTAGTTCAGCCTTTGAAGCGTGAAAAAAACAACAATAACTTTGCATGCCACCAGTTGGCTGAATGTAAATGGCTCGTTTTGTATAATGTCACCATTTTGTACCTACATCCTAGCAAATAATAGTAGTTTATGCAACTGGTACATAATGAGGGGCATTAAAACAAGAGTGTGTTTTATGAAACGAGCCGAAGGCGAGTTTCATAATAAGGTCACACGAGTGTTTTAATGCCTAATTATGTACAGTTGCATACATTACTTTATCTACACACATATTATAACTACTCTAAGATGGGTTCAGAAACCGTACTAAATAAATACAATAATTGTGTTAATACAACCTTTTTTGCACGGTTGCGGAAATATCGAAATCAAAATTGGCAACCGATACCTGAATGTTATTTTAAAAAGTAAAGAGTCCCTATTCTGATGTGATCATGTCGTTCTAGCTCAAATTTCGTGCGATATATACTAAAAAAGCATCGAGCTGACATTTCGCATCGACTGAATTTATACAGGTAAATTTTCAGTGATACTAAAATAGGGACATGTCAACTTTGACATTTAAATTTTGACAGTTTTGTTTGACGTTTAATATTTTAACATCATATATGAGATTAAAATAAAAAATTATATTACTGCTGTAGCCTCAGTCACAGATAAGAAAATTGACATAAATTCATTGAATGTTGAAATGAGAGTCATTTTCTACGGTTTCCGAACGCATATTAGAGGATTTATGATATGTGTGTAGATAAATGTATTTCTATTTCTGTTTCTATTTCTACAATAAGACTGATATTTATAATACGGTAGATGACACTAGTAAAAGGAAATTATTCCAGAATTACCAATAAAAAACTCACTAAAATACTCGGAAACACTTTTCAGAGTAGGTATTTTAGTTTTACACTCGAAGTACATAAAAATGTCAAAATTATGGACGCTGTTAACCAACAAAAATCTTGACGTCACTTTTTAGGATTTCCCAACAACTTCATACTTATAGAGCATTTTCGAAGTTTTATTAGAAGTTGCTAATATATTAAATGTGATGTAACAATGTCATAATTCTAAATTGGCTATCACGAGACTGTCAAATCGACTGGTTACTCGTCGTGAGACTCGTGACCGAGTTATATCACTGATAAAAGCTCCACGTTACAAGTGCAAGTTTTACATTGGAAACGCCCAGTGTACAGTCCAAACAAATAGGTACACCTCGTTGTAGTCGACTGTACATGTTTATTGTTTATTTTAGTTAGAATAACATCCTCCTAGTGTTTTTCCGAGCCCCGTGTCCGCTTAGGCACCAAATCTTAAGATTTGGTGTAAACTAGACCTTATTGAGAATTGAGATTAGACCAGTTTCCACACAACACACAATGTCAGATCTCCTTCACCAATTTATAGTTTTGCTTAGACATACAAATAAATAAACATTCATATCTATGAATGTTTATTTGTATCTGTCGAGTCTTCAATTACCTCTTAACGGATGACACATATCATTAATAATGCTAATCAAGCAATTTAGTTGGGCGGTCATTTAAATTTGCAGTTTGTACTGGCTTTCGGCACGTACGGCTATATCATTCCTGTATTTATATTTATAGCTCGTTAAGCCATTCATGTTGTTCTTGGCATGGTTATTCTTGAATAAAGAGTATTGCTGAATATAAATACGTTGGCTACCTTATGTACTGAATTTATGCACTAGTGACCTGATTTCGTTCCACGTTTAGGCCACGTGGACGTAACTTATAGACGTTAGGTACTCGAACAATAATTAACATAAAGGTTTTTGTATAAGTTTACGAACATAATTTTTGATAGCAATACATTATATAAAGTGATCTCATAAATTTACTATGTAGTTAACGGTGGGAACCTGTAATTGGCTTTTTGTGTCCTATCTAAGTCACTATTGTATATTTGTAAGCTGTTGGTTCTCCAAATACATAATAAATTAATTAGTATCAGTAGAGGATTCTAGCTATTTATTTTGTATATACAGGAAACTAAAGATAAGTGTAGCGTTATGTATATGTAACGATATGTTAGATGATATCTGCACTGATAGGTCCTCTAGCAATAATTCATCTAATAACAGTAGGTAACATTCCAATTGACTGGCGATGTACACATCCATTCATTATCACTTAAACACAGACATATACACATTTTCACAGACTTTTCAGTTTTCATCATTGTTTCCTTGAAATAAGGTTGAATTGAACATTATTATAGGATGAAAAGAGACCACGGTAATGTTTAAATTCTAATTCAAGTACTGTGTTGTGCGAGAGATAAACTACTCGTCTCTTTGTGTTAACTGTAGACAAATAATACGCGATCAGTTAAATTGACCGAGTGGAACGACGAAGGTCTCTGCTTCAGGTTCGACAAAAATGCTTTCGTATGTAATTCCGTTTGTTCTCCTCTTCAGGTCGCATTTCTCAACCGATTCCCGTGAAATTTTGTGACCAGGTTCGGTAACGGTAGAAGTCCCGGGAAAATGCCGTCTAAGCCAGCCGCTTTGAATGATGAGACGCTGTTGATTGCCCATATCACCTTTGCTAGAGTTATTATTCTATGAGCAGTGTCAGTGGCTTCAACAGCAACAGGTGGATCGTCAAACCCCTGTTGATCTCCCATGTGGTGTTTTCCGTGATGGAGCATTCTTATATTTCATATTGCGTGGAATTGTATATAAGTATCGCTAAAGTATCATTATCTTTATACCTCTTTACCGACGTAAGGACAATGGACATCTTAATAAAACAAACATGATTGCTCTTCGCATTTAAGTATGTCACGACCGTTTTGTAACTACGAGGAAGCGAAAATTACTAGGTACGCCTTATCGAGTCACGTTCAATTCGAAATTGAATTTAAGCGTAATTAGTCCTTTTTTATGGCAATGAGTACATAATGAGGGCTACCGTTTTTGTACTCACTTGTTAGAGCCACTATGCCAATTGGTCCAGTGGTCAAAGTTTGTGATTATGGGCGTGAAAACATAGTTTACGTTAAAATCGTATTGAATACATTTAAACGGTACCGTAAAAATATAGAACATCCCGTATTGTTCGGAAAACGTAGTACTTACATAATTTTACGAATGGTACAATTTTCTCAAAGCACTGAAATTCGTTGACCCGTAACTCATATTTGCCATTAGTCAATATCAGGTATTGCAAAATAGTCACCATATTATTTTAATTAGAAATAAATACGCGTAACCCAACCACAAACAGTGAAATTTGAATTCGGAGACCTGACATCACACTAGCGTATCTAGTGGCGAATTCATACGCGGTAGCCCTCATTGAACTCTCTTCTGCCTCTCCAGGCAACCGAAATAACTCTAGACTTAGTCTCCTCCAACTTGAAGAGGTTTCAAAAAATTCTCCTATTCCCGAAAGTCCAGACACTGGAGCCAAAGCGATTGAAGAATGTCATTTCATGTTTATCCCGTATATCGCCACTGCTGAGCACAGGCCTCTCTTGGAGTCCGCAACTTGAAGAATGTAGGTACCTATAGTGTGTGTCATCCACGATGACGACTGAACAACGAATGTCATACCAATCTTTACGCAATTGTTCCGAGTGATGGGCTGCGGAGGGGCGCGCCTTCGTGGATGACACGTGGATGACACGCACACACTAGAAATTTCGGCCTGTACCAAAATTGAGAATATTTAATTTGGCGTACCACCCCCATGACCTTCAGTGTCGGGCGCAGGAAAGACAAATTACATTATGTAAATTCGCTTATGAAGTTATGACCCAATTAGGCTGATGTCCGAGTTAGGATTTAACGTAAGACTTTATGATTATGAACAACTATTTAATACAGTCAAAATTGTGAACAACTATGTTCTGTGTTTGTTTACATAATATATTATACACTATAAATATTTAATGTAAATACAACCGGTCAGAGCGCTTTTATTGCGTAATTAACTTATAAACGTATTTAATGGCTAAATGGCTATTGATTATTGCTAATTGGTTATTGGCTGGTATTGATATACAAGAGGACTAGTGAATCGCCACCGTCGTCGTATATTTTTCCCACTGCTGGATAGCGGTCTCGCATTCCTTCCATCAAAGAAGGGAAATCGCATATACTTATCGCTCATTCCGCGCTGGGCTAGAACCGCTTGACAAGTAGGACGGTCGCGTTTATGACCGACAATGGACTGACATGATTACATAGAGCACTCATCCCGCTCGCTCTAACATATCCGTTATGTAGGGAATACTTTATGTCCAACATAAATTTGATCATGCTAGTAAAGCTAGTTACATTTGCATTTGGCAACTCGGCTTGTTGACACAACAACTAATCAAGCAAATGGATCAATAGACCCATCAATTATCCTGTTATATAGATAGGTACCTCACGATTAACGCGTCACTTTATGTTCAGTGTGACTCCAGTGGAAAAGGGTACAAGTTCCATACAGACCTATACAACTTTGCACCTAGAGCCACTGTAGTTTATGTATTGGGCTTAAATTGGATTGCAAATCAATACGGACAGCGCGAACACGTGATTCCAATTCAACGACGAACTACGGACAAAATATATCCGTATAGACACCGTATAGTTTATGGTACAGCTGGCCGTTTTCTAATTTTGTGATTTGTGTGAAAATATGACAATTAAATTCCATTTATATATTCGAAACGTATATATTTACAACTTTTGGTATAAATTTTGCTCTGGCATGATAAATATGTCTCCTTTGCACGCATCGTGCATTCAGAGGAGATACTGCAGGTTGCGACCCCCCAAAGAGTGGAAATTCCTAGAAGCAACGGGTATAAGCCAATAACTTTAATTGCGTGATCTATAAAAAAATACAACACAACGGCAAACGATAGGGCTTATGCCAATTATATTAAAGTCAATAGCACAATACTTATTTTACTACATTCTCAAAATGATGTCTACAAGATTTTGTCATAGCTGCTGTTTGAGCAATAAATAAGCCTGTTTATTCTATGTTGCTAACCGTCTACGGACTATTCTACTATTCATATATTATAAATGGGTTCGTAAACCGAATAGAATCGTAGTAAATGACTATTGTACAACGTCAAATGAACGTGATTCTTCGCTGTAGTTATTGGCGAACAGCCTCGTAAAAGGTCGGAGTAGTTTTACGCTTTAGTGTTTCTTGGTCATTTGAGTACATCACATTAAATTATTACGTGGAATATTTATGTTTATTATTGTATACCTGTTTAAATCATCTGTCAAGATGTATGAGGTCTGATGTTGGTGATACGTTGTTTATTAACCGATATATACCGTTGTTGTGTATTCAGCTAATCTATATGGCTAATGTGTTATGGGATTAATCTTGAGAATATTTGAGTTTTGTTAAGACATTTCAGAACAAGTGTTTAAATTTTGTGATACATGACACAAAAAACTCATGAAGGAAAGTAAGGTCCCCAGACCTTCTCAGGATGCGCTGTAAGAATCCGGACACATGTCCACGGTACGGCGCCGCGCCGTACGCGGCTACGTACAAAGAACAAAGGCCGTAGACGGTGCTCGGCGCCGTACCGTGGACATGTGTCCGGGCCCTTATGAGAGTCGGGGACCTGCATTTCTCTCTGTCAACACAACGAATCAGAAAGCGTCGGCAACGCTCTTGTAATTCTTCTGGAGTCCCAAGCGTCCATAGGATACAGTGTCTGCTTACCATTAGATAGTAGATACGCTTCTTTTCCGGCGTCGTAGCGTAGGTTCTATAAAAATCGCGTAAATAAAAAATGCAATGTGTATTATTTTTACAATACATGCATTGTAGTAATACCTAATTACACTTTGTTACCACACTGGTCGAGTCTCGTACTTGTCGTAGGTATACGTGAACAAAATTATTAAAACTTGCAGCCTTCTCCGTTTCTAATGCGACGTAAGTCACTTCGCTACACGTGAAGTTAATTGAACCTACTTGTTGTGACTTGGTGCTAAGACTGCTAAGGTGTTCGAGATTTTCGAAAATCGAGAGTATATATGATGGGCCCTGTAACAGACTGTACTGTACAGTGTACAGTAACATCACGTTAGAATATTTACATGATGTGATTCTTATGTCTGAACATTGTCTGAAGAATATGACTCATAACAGGTTTATTTTTTAGTCGCACATAGTCTTACATAGAAAACTCCCGTGAATCTAAGACATATTGAAATATAATAAACGGGTCACTCACGTCTTTAACGTCGAATATCGCTCGACATGTTTCGGACCAATACGTGGTCCTTAATCATGAGTGGTCGCAACGGTCTCGCGTCTAACACTCCGAAACATGTCGAGCGATATTCGACGTTAAAGACGTGACGTGGGTTGAAGCGTTTATATATATTTCAATAGTCTTACATCTATTATCTAGAGTAATTGAAACATTACGTAAATCTCCGCATCTGCTGGAGACAGTTCGTCTCGGTGTTTATCGATTGCAGAAGTTTTAAGCACTGCGGCGTTGGCCACTGCGGAATATTTAAGTTGTTATTCACAACGTACATACACAATTGCACATTTTAGGTGAACCAGTATAGGTTTTGACATTTAATTACGCATCGTTTTGTATAATATAGTTCAATAATTAGGTACGTGACGTTATAATATCACAAGACGGATTTTTTATTTCAGAGAACCAATTAGGCACCAATAATATTAAGAGTTTGTCCAAGTCTTGATCGAATAAAATTACATAGTATACGAATAAGGAAACTTATATATATATTATTTCTCTCTATTTTGGATGAGCCTATAAATTCAAAAGAAAGAAGCCCATATAAATCTGACATATTTATTTTTAAATTTATTTTTTCTCCAAGGGTTTGGAGTACCGATGGGTGCAAACCGGCAAGCTCACGGCAGACGGGCCAATCACTGCCCTCTCCTGGAACTTGGAGGGAACTCGGCTGCTTACTGGCGGGAAGATTCTGCAGCTATGGCACCAGGCGTCGCTTTACCAGGAGGACAGCCAACGTGAGTCTATCAGGACCTGTACCTTCATAGTGTAGCCGATCACAGGTCCCCTGGAACTTAGAGGGCACTCGGCTGCTCACTACTGCAGCTGTGGTAAAAGGCGTCGCTTTACCAGGAAGCGAGCCAACGTGAGTATCAGGATCTGTACGTAGCGTGACGATCACACATCATCTGGATCTTAGATGGCAGTCGGATGCTCACTAGTGGGAAGATTCGGCAGCTGTGGCACCAGGCGTCACTTTACCAGGAAGATATGCAACAGGAGTTAATTTTCTGTAGCACCATTTGATCTGACCGTCCAACCCAGAAATGAATACCGATTTTTTTGGACTTAATGGTGAGCTGGCTACATAACTGTTAACTGATGAAGTTGGACAAGTTTCTATGGAACGACAGGTGCCGTTGCCATATTTAACAATCGATCGTAAGTTGGTGCAACCCGCTGTTAGTATTAGAAGCGGAACGTGCGGCGGAGCACGAGAGGCTTTGTCATATGTTACATGCCTTCGAGCGGCTGCGGCAACGGCAGCTGTTTTCCTAATACATTGCGTGTGATCCCAACTAACCGCAGTGCGTTGCGCGTCTCGACCGCGCAATGAACAGATAAAACGCTTGCCGCGCCGCAATTCGCGCTAACTCGTGGCCGGGCCGTCATGTTTTACATGCGGGCTCTTAACACTTAAATCATCCGAAGGCTGCGCTATAGATGAGAATCTACGGACATTGTGAGGCTATGAGATCTTCTTTTTATCAATGTACTTATTATTATCGCTCTGTTCACGTGACAGGAGTCAGAGGAGTCTACTTTTGTCTAAAACACGATATGACTGAGGTATTATCAGAGGGGATTTAGTGGAGCACGTATGCTACGATAATGGTTATTACAGATAATCTTAGGTTTTCACTAGCGTGGATGCGTATATTTGTAATGATTCATATTCACCCTTGACAAGTTGCATATGTGTATTGTATTGTACCGCGTTTGTATTAGAGTTCAAAATATAATAACTCCAAACACAATAGTAACTATATTTGGCTGCAGCTCAACTTTCTTTCTAATGTTTTTACTCATAATACATGGTGACACATATTGTAATGATAAGTATGATAACATTTATCATTCCAATTATTTGAATAATTTATTAATGAATTATGTTACATAACATAACAATGTCATTCATTATTTATCTATTAGAAACCGATGAAAACTACTTTTTGATTAGATCTCGTGATATCGATTAGGCATCAGAAAACAGTGTTCATTTTTAGAAAAATAAGTTACTTAGTCTATTAATACCTTAAGATTACCCCTTATTATACTCTTTGGATTACCCTACCTACATAGGATTGTCATCGTATCTCCATCAACTACGAGTATATCATAACAGGCTATACTGCAAATACAATCTGATAACACTTACGCTGCGGCAATAAGGTCATGTTAAGAACATTTTAAGCACCTTTGTTCATTCCTATGTACACATTCGATGGCTAAAAAGGCTCTAGTTGCAGATTCTGAAACAGCTTTATATATTTTTCTAAGGTCCAGGTCAATAGACATAAGAAATGATGTAAACAGACCAGTTTACCTTCATTACTTCGTAATCACGTACTTTTAAAGAACGAACACAGTCTTACCAACAATTTATAGACATAATCTCTTGTATTTGCTGAATGCAAAGATTAAAAGATTTTAAGCTATAATATCTTTTAATTATTCATATTTCAATAAAAACAATTTTCGTTTACAATGATTGGGCATGTGACAATAGCTTGTCAATTTTTTTACTCATAAAAATGCTAGGAATCTATATTGTCATTGAAAAAAAAGTTCGTTTAAGTGATGGGAATAAAAGTATATCGAAAAAGTTTAATGTCATCATAGATTAAATTATAAATAAACTCACTTCTCATCATTTTCCATTTACTTTGCTATGAATTTTCTTTGCCCATTTATTTTTATTTGCTACCATGAAGTTAAGAGCCACAAATACTCGCAATGAATATTCAATAAAATAAATTCTCGACTGTCAAGGGGATTGATTAATTATTGTTATAGACTTTTGTCATCAGCATCACTATTTTACAACAAATCCATAGACGACAAATGAATTGTCAGTCAGCCATATTTGTTTACATCATTTCCAATTTCTATTGACGCACGGTATATTGTAGTTAATTTTAACCTGTGAAGCAAAATGTTGCTAAAACCACCTACGTTATTATTTTGTTACTGTGGTATTTTATTTCACAGAGCTTTGGTTTTACTGTAATGCTTTGAAATCCAACTGATTGTATATAATATAATTTAGTATTATATTATTATTATGAGTCGGTAGTGTCCCAAGCTGGGCAAAGGCCTCCCCCCACTTTTATCAATCGTCCCGATTCTGAGCAGTCTCTGGCCATTCTTTTAAAAAGGATTCTAGCTCGTCGCGCCATCGCCGACGAGGTCTGCCGCGTCTCCTGTTCGAGCTGTCGGGCTGCCACTCTGTTGAGGTCTTGGCCCACAGCTCACTGGGCATGCGGCAGACGTGACCAGCCCACTCCCACTCCAAGTTGAAGTATAATATAAATATAACATTAATTAGAAGTCAAATTCTTGGTTTCATTGCAGCAAGCTCCGGCGTGACATTCCAAATAGGCGGCAGCGACAAAGACGACAAACCGAAACTGCAGGAGGAAGAAGAACCCGTGAGTTTAGCGCGCACAGATTCTAATAGATAAGATAACATTCTCAATCAACTGTTTACTTTCTTATCCTCGCAGCTCGTCGCGCTTTATTTAAATTACTACTTTATGCCCTTGTACATAAGGTTTTTTATCAAATTGATATAAACATGATAGGAGTTTGGCGAAGTAACCCGAAATGGAAGTTTGCATTCATCGCCCTCTGATATCATTGTTTGTTATTCACCTGATATCAGTTGATATGAGATCCGTACGGAATCTAGTTTAATTATATTTATATCGGTGTTGGTGTTGGCCGTTTTCGAAAGAGCAACGAACTTTGAATTTCAATTAACGGCTGGTATTGTGTTTGTTTTAAACAAATACTAGTTTCGTAAACTACGTTTAAATATGGTTTACCACTGCAGCGAAGAATAGATAATAAAACTTATTTACGTTGGATATTATCTATGTACTATGTACAGATATTATACCATTGTTAAATTCCGAATGGCTATATATATGTTTAATATGTGTTCACAAAGAGTAGACGCGCTTTGGACGAACATCTGTGCCCAATATTCTAATTGAAAAGTCATATATGCATTCTATAAGTAGTGTTTTCAAATCAAGAGAGAGTATGCTATTACTATTACTGAACCAGTCAGTTTTATCTTAAGGTTTGTCATCACTTTAAGAGGTGATACTACAGTCTTTCCTATCATGTAAACAACACATTAATAATTTATAATCATTACTCAAAATGTTGTTGTATACTTGAACAAACTCACAAAGTATTGTACTAATGATTAACGGCTTCAAGAAGAGTTTGTTTACATGATAGGACACGGTAAGGATGAATAGGCTTTAGGGTCGGTATCCACCAAACGGATCGGACCGGAAAGAATTTTACTTTTTTAAACGAAATTCAATCATAATACATTGTATTTAAAGTCTATATTACCATGCCGCGCACAGCAGCTGCGACGAGCGATCGGCTCCGTCGCAGCTGCATGGTACCCTTAGTCAATGGAGAATGTACACTAATATAGAATTCAATTTTTCTGTATTATCTGTTGAAAAAAAAAATGTGAAAGAATTATTTCGATACGTCAATTAGTTTCCAAGATATTGAATTTTAAAGTGACGCGCGACGACCCGCCCTCGTGACGTCATAGTGCAACACTCGCCATACACGCGCTCACTCCCTTCGCGCGCTTCCGTACTACACTAGCGTTGCAAAGTGACGTCACACGCGGTTAGCGGGACTCACTTTAAATTCCTGTAAAATCAAAACTACTTGGTATGTTTGAATGAAACAAAAACTAACGTATAAATTTGTATGAATCAAAGCTCGTAACAAACTTTCAAGTGATTTTGCAGACTTATTGACATTCCTCATTACTGTTCAGTCTTTTAGACAAAAGCTCCTCGAGGGCTATTTTATATCCACTAGTATAGTAAGAGAGGTTTAGTGAGCCCTGGCGCTTCGAAGAGCAAACAAATCATGCCTAATTCTTTTAATACTACGAGTATAGTTCTAGCCTATGTATATATAAGGCACTTGTGACTCCTCTGGTCTTGTGTCTATGGGTGACGGTAATCGCTTACCATCAGGTGATCCGCCTGCTCGTTCGCACCCTAAATCATTATATTGCACCTTATTTGTTAGAGTTTAAAGTCGAAATTCCTTTCCAGGGCTGGCTGTGCGTATGGCAGTGTCAGACGGCGACGCCCGCGCACCACCTCGCCTTCTCGCCCGACGGGGTTTTATTCGCCACGTCTGGTGTCAACGATAGATTAGTTAAAATCTGGTATCAAAATAAAGGTAATCTAATCACATTTCTCGATTTATGATGTTAGATATGAATTTGAAAGTTGATATATCCATATAGGAACAATGTTATAGCGTGATAACAAGATTAGATGATACTTCAGAGCAGGCCGCGTTTCTATTGCTGGTGGGACTTGCCGCCAAGTCGTATTTCACGCGACTCACCGATTCCTGTCTCGCTCGAACTGTGCGAATTAGAAAGATGTGGGTATCTTTCTCTACTCGCGTCGCAGCGGCAGTTGTGCTAGCCCCGCTGCTAACTTCAAATAGGACCGGCGTTAAGGCTATTTAATAAGTAGTTAGTACCTACACTATTAATAATATAAATAAGTCTCAAAATGAATAAAGAGTATAATAATAATAAATAAATCTTTATTGTTCATAAAACATACAATATAAATTTGGAGCCCTGGAGACTGCGTTAGTTTTCACTGTGTTGCGGCCCCCAGTGGTTGCCCGTATACATGTATGATGTACAGTGTTAAGTTGTTAAGAACAACAGACTATTGACAATTAACCAATGCAGCGCACAGTCCGCGGACAGTTGAACACTCACCAACATTAATATCTCCTATTATTTATTTATTTATTTAATCATTTATTTCAGGCATCTGTGGCCCATAATACAAATACCTTAAAGACTAACATACATATTATATCATTATATTTCCTAAAACTAAATAGTAGTAGTAGTATCTATAATGGTACCCACACTGGCTGTTTATAAATGTTATACATAACAGCAACTATCGTTCTTCAAAATTATATGTATGTATGTAATAACTTTATAGTACACAAAAAAATACAAACAAATAAGGACATTTTTTTTTCAAAATTATAGTGTTACAATAGCCTTATCCTTGTTACATAGCCTTATCCTAGTTACATTGTGTTACATAACCCTGAGGATGAGAAATTAGTTTGTCACGTGAGTATCACGTGACATCAATCTTTTCAAATTATTCTAGTTTATACAAGTTTATTCTAGGAAAGGGGGAATTTCGCGCAAATGGAAAGCCAATTTATGAAAGTTTGTTACATAAGTTTCTTAAAATATCACGCCGTTAGCCTGCGAATGTCAAAATTTGTTTTATATGGAAATCGCCTACCGATATGTGGTCGATACAAAGCGATACTATTTAAGTCAAGAATTTAAGAAGAAGAAGTCTCTCAAATAATTTATTGGTTAGCTTTCGCGAAATATTTCATTAGAAGTCAATGATAATTTTTATTGCTTTTTAATTACCATTAGTTTGGACTAAATTTGAAACGCGTGCGTAACTTGTTTATTTAATTACGAAAGTCATTACTCGTCAAAAAATTGTGTCACAATGTTTAGATCAAATGTCAACTTAATGTAGTGCAGTTTAAGACTCATATTCCCTTGGCATATTGCAATAAGACTATCTTCTAATTGACATGCGCTAATCAAACATAAGATTAACATGATCATCACGTCTAAGTGAACACTTAGTCACGTACGTTGACTCAATGGCTGTATTTACATTTTTACTACGCCGTTACAATGCTTTCTTTACCATTTAGGCGCAGAGGGAGTTGTAAATGAATTTACAACTGACATTGTTATTGTTTAGTATTCGTGTGTAGAAACCGATGATTTGATGACGTGTAGGTAACTGGCGTGTTGTATGAAACACGTTTAACTCTGTTGCACAAACGCTAATCAATTTTAATGTCGCATCTCGTCATCTACCGAGCCAGGCGTTTTCGAGTTATTATGACATACTTGAATAACGGCTAAAAACATATTTTTCAGTGCTGCGTGGTACAGTTTGCGTCGTATAGAATGTAGCAGCCAAAGTGGCTAAATAGTTTGGTACACCATATATTTTGTTTGGTGTCACGAACTAATTGGCCACTTGCATAGTTAGTAGTTTAGTGGCCAAATAGTTCGCTACACCATATAATTTATATCTGCTACATACTATATGGCGCTGACAGTACACCTATATACACTGTGGTACACCTAAGTACCCGAGTTAATTAATTCAAAGTTGAATTTACTGATTTAATTTTAGTATTGGTTCATGCGCAAGGCGAGCACGCGTCGTCGGATCTGAACTATACGTTCATATACGTCGCGCACCCCCGAGCGATAACGCACCTGTCATGGCGGAAAACCAGCAAATATATGCCCAAGTGAGTTGTTTCTCATCTCCACGTATTATAGCCATATACTGAGGTCTTTCCAATTAAATCTGAGGTTTATAACTGTCTGCAGAATTCTGTTTTCAATTCGTTTCACTAGAATGAGACTCGCGCTAAGAAGTTACGTTAGTTAGTCATTATGGAATAGACCCCTAAAGAAAATCTGCCTAGTAAGCGATTTGGGTTTAACCGAAAGTGAAGCGGGGTGGGGCTAGGCTTCGCGCTTGCTATTTGATCATATTATGCAGTTGAGGAAACTGATACTCTGTTTCTATTGATCTTTGCTTAAATCGATTGTCTTTTATTGGCTTTAAAAATTGTCTTTAACCGGCTCTACCGGTGCGAACGAGACTGTATATAGTACATGCTTTATTCATGGCCCGATTACTATTGAACTAACCACACAGGGGCTTTGAAACCATCAACTCCTCTCGGTTTTGAAACAATAAAATCCTCTACGCATGATGATAATATCGTGTATATTTACAGAGGAAGCGTGGGCAACGTGCTGGTGACGTCATGCGTGGACAACATATGCCGCGTGTGGTCGGAGACGCTGCTGCCGGACGACGAGTGGGGCGGCTGCGTGACGGCGCACAGCCGCTCGCCGCCGCGCCGCCAGCGCGCCACGCACCGCCACAAGCACCGCTTCATGCAGCGGCTGAAGCATATGAAGTGAGGACTGTACTGTAGTGTAGTGTAGTGTAGGGGCATGCGTGGACAACATATGCCGCGTGTGGTCGGAGACGCTGCTGCCGGACGACGAGTGGGGCGGCTGCGTGACGGCGCACAGCCGCTCGCCGCCGCGCCGCCAGCGCGCCACGCACCGCCACAAGCACCGCTTCATGCAGCGGCTGAAGCATATGAAGTGAGGACTGTACTGTAGTGTAGTGTAGTGTAGGGGCATGCGTGGACAACATATGCCGCGTGTGGTCGGAGACGCTGCTGCCGGACGACGAGTGGGGCGGCTGCGTGACGGCGCACAGCCGCTCGCCGCCGGTTTTCCTCAGTATAAGTTTTTCGAAACAAAACACGTTTGCGTTTAGTCAAAAAATAGTTACCATCTAAGGCCACCAGAGGCGCTGCTCGCGTTGCCTTACAAAATGAGACTAAACGCAAACGCGCTCGTTTGTGTTTTGTTTCGAAATAATTTATACTAGAGGTACTGTACTGCTGGTGTAGGAGCATGAGCGTAGACACGTGCTGGCCTGGTGCCACTCGAGTCCTTCTCGACATCCGCACGTATCATCACGCGTGGCCACGACGACCTCATCCGTACGCGATGACCGGTTTAAAATCGTGTATATTATTTTATATTCCGTTGCAAAATGAATCGTATATGCGTTTAGTTTCGTCCAACTATTTATTCCTCTGGCTCTTACTTATTTATTTCTGTTCCAATCTTTGGTTTACGTCTTTAAACTCCTACGAGGTTAATACTGACCTCTCTCTTTATTTCCAGAACCTGTTTCCACATACGACGGAACGCGCAATCGTCGAAGCAGCCCGGAGCGCCGATCCCCACTCTCCCGTCAACGTACAGTGCCCACGACTTCCACAATCCATACCACGCCACTTCCTACACTGGAGGTAACTACTAATGATCCATGTGTTAGGTTAGTTCACACGATATGATTTCACACTTTGTTATTGAAAAAGTGGTTTATATTTTTGGGCATTTACTACATGACAGTATAATTTAGGTTATAATCTTACATAGACTAGACTAATCCACATTCTTAGCAAGTGGGTAAGTGAATATCAGAGCGTTTTCACCGCCTTATTTCTTTAGTTGAATTTACAAAATTTGTCGAATTTTCTGTACAGACTTGGTCATTTAAAAGAGGTGCAAGGTAATGCTTACTAATGCTTCTAAATTTGGTGACTAAAACGCTTGGACATTCACTCGGGTACATTATTTGTTTCCAATGTAGCAAATTGAAGCACTAATCAAATTACCAAGAGTTTTTAAGGCCAGGATACACCGAATGCGTGCGCGTGACGTTCACGTAGACGTGCGCGTTGTGAAGTATGAATCCTCATAGGATATGTCACACCGCTTGCGGAGGTACGCCGTACACACGTTATCCATACTTTACAACGCGAACGTCTACGCGCACGCATTTAAAGTTTTTGTGTGAAACTCGTAATAAATAACGGTATGTTAATCTATCTTCTAAAATTGTTATCTAATTATTTGTAGGTCTTCATTTCCACCTAGCGGCATCTATAAACGCGGAGACGGACATTCCTTTAGTCCCGTCGTTGGCCGGCGGCGGGCGGTTCATACTGCACTGGCTTCACAACAAGGAAATGCATTTCACAAGCCAGGCTGAGGCCATACTGCATGATCTTACGAAAAAGGTATTTATTATTGCATTTTATATTATATACAAAAGATGCATAGTTAAGGCCCTGACAGCCCTGTGAGAACATAACAGTACATCTCTATAGTAAGCATTGTGACGCAGCGTACGGCGTGACGCTGTAAGCGGCCGACGGCGTTTACAGGAGACCAAGGCCTTTTTACAGAGGAAATTACTCCTCAATTAACGTAACAAAAAGATAGCTGCTGGTTTCGGACGTTATGTAATAATCTGATAATTGATTATAATTTTTCATGAAGTTCTTAGTAGAAGCTTATTCAGCATCGATGCTCTTTGTTAATTGTAATAGAGTACCATATTGTCTGTGTAGGTTTTAGATAAAGAGGAAAATGAAGAAGGAGGGTCAGACCACACCACACATCCGGACGGAGAGAATGACGCGAGTATGAACATATTTCATTATCATCCGTTAGCTATTCTGTATTTGTAAACTATTGAGGAGTGATTTCACTAGTCACCACCTAGTTCACGAGTATCCGTTACAATATTTTTTTCTTCTAAAGTTATTATTTTTACAGAGGAAATTACTCCTCAATTAACGTAACAAAAAGTTAGCTGCTGGTTTGGGACGTTATGTAATAATCTGATAATTGATTATAATTTTTCATGAAGTTCTTAGTAGAAGCTTATTCAGCATCGATGTATGTACTTTTGCATAACATCGCTTTAAGCATAATTAATTAATTACTCAACATTATATTAGTTGACACGTATTCATTAACTGCGTACATAACGTATATTCTAGATATATTATATAACGATTAAGCTTCTTCGTATAGTTACATTAAAGCGAGGTAGTTTCAGACTAATCTGGACAATTTTCGGCTACATTTCTATCGTGTGAATTTTAAGTAATCGCGTAACCATTATGTAGTTTCTGAAGAGAACAGTGGTTACACGATCACATAAACTTCGCCGAAAAATAAAGGTCAAAAATCTACAAATTGACCCGGTTTTATTTCGCCTCAGGTCATACATAAAATGGCCTTAGCTAAGTATCTAAGCAACTACAATCGCGGACAAAGAATACGGGTCGGTAAAAAACCATCATATTTCCAAAAATACTCATATTATATTATTATATTTAATCATATGATTATCTTTATTGAAATTTACATCTATACTGCAAAAGTAACATCCAAAAAAGTAACGTTTCCAGGTTTAAATCGGACTCGTGACATCCATGAAAAAAACAACGTTAACGGATATCGCGAAAATCGTCATTTTTGGACATTGATATTTTTATGATAGGATCCCGGAAATTCCTAATACAGTTGGGCAATACGAAGAATAATACATTATGTAAATAAAACGAGTGTAGAATATTTCACAAAACTTATTGAGGCTATTTAAACTAGGGTGACCCGAAATTTTTGACCGCCAGTGTACAAGCTACAATATGTAATAAATAGGCAAAATGCTTCGTAACAATGTGCTTACTTGCTTATTCCACGCTGCATAGGACATAGGCGCCCCAGTCTGTTGACTAAAGTACAGTCTGAGGACAACAGTAATAGTGATGAACAACCAGGTAATGTAATTCTAGACTATTCTCAGATGTTAAGCCGAAGGATTATTGTACAGGACTTCATTCAACTACTTTTGAATTTGGTCTTTTGCATTACGAAAATTTATCATACATTTATATGGGTAATTTTCGTAACACAAAAGAACTAATTAAAAAGTAGGCGAATTAAATCCTTAATTATGTATTTAAAAAAAAACGAATACGAGTGAAACCAAAGTCAGTCGATGTGTTTTTGTATCACATCACTCACATAACATTGTCGTCATACAGTGTAGACACTTCAACAATTGTTATACATGTTTCTACGCTCTGTTTACCGTCAGGCAGACCGCAAACTCGTTGAAGTGGGTGTCAGCTGATCCATTAACTTATAGTTCAAGTCTGTCTCTTACAAAACTTATGTCTCACAGGTAGCGGTAATCACAGCCACCCAACCCTATCAAACACGACGTCCATAAACTCAATAGCGACGGACGTGACATGCACGCATCTGCCGGACTCGCTGGACGCCAAGATCGAGGGTCTGCTGCGGGACTGGCATCAGAGCCCTGACCTGTTGTTCTCTATACACCCCGTGGACGGCAGTTTCCTTATATGGTAAGTAAAAGTTCCTCTAGAACAGATGCACACCGTAGTCCGTAAGGTATCATCCGTAAGGGAAATGCAAACACGTATCATTTTCGCTCTTATCTCAATGAAAATAAAGGTTAAAAAGGTACGTGTTTACATCTCCGCTACTGTACTTTTTGCACCTTTATACCGGTACCAAGCTCCCTTTTCACAGAGCACGAAACAACAACCGACACAATAAATATAGGAAGGATAAGAATCTCCCCTCCACAGCCCAAGCCGTACAACTGCGCACAAATTAGTATGAGATTCGCTGTGGAGGGGCCCGTCGTCGTGGACGGCGCGCACTATAGCTTTCGCCCGTAGTAGTTATGCATATGTGTATATATCACAAATACAGACACGCAATAAAAGTATTCAGATCTGACAACTGAGAACAGTAAATTACTCAGAAACGAAGTATTCATAGGGTTTTCTGCTCTTTGTGTTTGACGGGTGAAAACTCATTCAAGAGATAAACTCAATCCAAACCCCATTGCAGGGTGTGCGAATGGCTAGACGAGCTGCAAGCGGGCGCGATCCGGCAAGCGCAAGTGTCGTTCTCCGCTCGCATCCCGTGCGCGTTCCCCCTGGGCGACGCCACCACCATGTGCACGCCGGCGGCGCTGTACCACGCCGCCGCGCAGCCGCTGTACGTGAGGCACCGCACCAAGCCTGTCACACCAGGTAAACCTAACCTTTGGTTAATCGAGTCGCCAGGGTACTAATGGTTAGACGAGCGGCAAGCGGGCGCGATCCGGCAAGCGCAAGTGTCGTTCTTTGCTCGCATACCTGGTGGTAAACCTGACCTTTGATTAACCAAGTCGCCGAATGTCAATGGTTAGACGAGCTGCAAGCGGGCGCGATCCGGCAAGCGCAAGTATCATTCTCAGATCGGATCCCATCTGCTTTTAATTAACTATTGTTTTCTGAGTACATTTGCACGGCAGCATATTTATACCAAGCCACAGCGCGTATACTAATGACTACATCACGCCTGCCAAACTAAGGGCAAGTTGTACCAAACTGTTTGTAACTGTATGCAGTGGTAAGAATCTGATTGTGTGGAAAGTTTGACAATTTTGTATGGGGTGACAGCTGCCGGCGCCATATTTAACGTTGACTCGTAAGTTGGTGCGACCCACCCTAAGTAGGACATAATTTAGATAGACTAGCTAGAAGCGGGCGCGATTCGCCAGCACAAACATCGTCTGTATTCTCTCTGAGTGTTCCTTTTCGTGCATTTTACGTGTTTAGAGACTTTACAGGGACATTCAGGTCTCTAATTTGATGTGAATGTTTGAAGGTCAGCAACAGCAGCAACCAGAAACCGTAACAACACCCCTAGCAAGCGTGCAAGAAGAGAAAGAGGAACACGAGTGGCCTCAGAACGAAGAACAGAAAGAACCACAGGAAAACGGTAAGTTACCATTTTTGATACTACTTTTAAATAATTTATGGATCTGGGGGCCGATTTTTGAGTGTCGAACGCTCTACTTTTCAGTCTACATCTGTCAAAACATAGTTGTTTGACAGATCTCGAGTGAAAAGTCGTACGTTCGACACTCAAAAATCGGCCCCCTGGTGGATCGAGACTCGTGGAAGAGCAAGTGAGAGGCCTTTAGCCAGTAGGGGGCCATTATGGTCTTAAACTAATTGTAATATTTATCTTCAGGTACATTAGAAGAAAATAACAACGACACGAAGCGTAAACAGAGTACAGTAACAGAAGACTTGGGCGAGAATCAAGAGGGCGACGTGTTGGACTCGGCACCGGTCATATCCATGGTGACCAATCACACCAACGGCACGCTCAATCTCTGGCAGCTAACGTTTGACGACAAGTCCAAGTTTTCACAGGTAATAAAAAAAACTACCCTTGTTACGAATCAAATTATTTTGTTAAATTGTTTTTGCGTGGCGAAAGACTGTGAGCCTTTGAAGAAAATACAGAGAGGTCACTATAGATTGTGATATGTAATTTCAAATATTTGAGACATATGAATTGAAGTTTGTAGTGATGAGGCTAAGACATCTCGTCTGTCAAATCAAGCGATTATTATCGAATGGTTCATTGCATCGATTTCACAGCCGATTTTTGAAATGTTTTTATAAGCCTATATAAATATATTCCATATCACAATTGTATCATTCTACACAAAGAAAGAATTAATTAATTATACTTTCTCTCGTTCAGAAATCGATAACTATTTTATTCCAACATGGCAAAGGTACGTTCACAGTTTGTTCGTTTGTAGTACAATTTGACTATTTTTCGTGTTGTACTTCATAGTTTAATTGTATGATATTTGGTTTTGATCATAAATGCATCGTTTATACCTAATCGATTTCTATCAATTTACGGAAATGTCATATGAATCAAAACGACAGGGTTGGTCACAACCCTGGTTTTAAAAAATAAAAGACATAACACGTAAACGTTTGGGTGGTGGATTATTATCGTAATATCCTCAAAAAATATGATCTGAAAAAATGTAACGTGGATTAAATAATGTTTGAGAAAAGTAAAATAATGTTTTTATTTACTTGAGAAGCACTATTATTATTACGTGATTTTATTTATAATTTCGATGAGTCATGGTTGTTTACGTCCTATGGTAGTTGTCATGTGTCAAATATTTGAAGTAAGAAATCACAAAATTGGCGAATGCAAGGCAAAGATTCGCTTGATGACGTAGTGATCTCGGTAGGTAAGCGCGCTGGTCCGTCGAACTAGAGGCACGGGTTCGATTCCCGTCTGAGGCTGCGTGCGTGATTACGTTTAATTTTTCCTTTGTATTTGTTCTCTGTATCATATTATTATAATAAAAAAAAACTATTTCTTGCTAGATTTATAACTAATTCATAATCGGCCTATAGAAAATCTTATACACAATTTTAAATAGAAAACTCTCGTGAGTCAGACATATTGATATATAATGAACGGGTCACTCACGTCTTTAACGTCGGATATCGCTCGACATGTTTCGGCCCAATACGTGGACCACGGACCACGTGGTTACGCGGTTGGTAAGGACCACGTATTGGTCCGAAACATGTCGAGTGATATTCGATAAGTCATCTTAACAAATGTACATGAATCGATTTTGAAATCTGCTATATATTTATAGGTGCTATCAATAGGACACGCGTCAAGAGCGTCCGGTCATAGGTTTAGGGTCAACGACATCACATGCCATCCAGTATTACCTCTATTGCTCACGACCAGCCACCACAACATATCAGGTAAGCATGATGTCCATATTATATTACTGTGACTTATTTACGCAGTCCGATTATGATCTTTAATGCATTGTAATACGGTTGCAGATAGTGACAGAGACAAGCAACCGTCAGACGACGACTCAGCGGCCGGTGGACTATGTTCGGAGCTTATTATGTGGCGAGTGGAGTGCGTCGGGCCACTAGGAAAGAGTGGCGGTGTTTCAGAGCTAGCTAGAGTGAATTCACCACATTTATCCGCCTTTAGCAATGTGGCGTGGTTACCCACGTTATTGCCTAGGTAAATATTAGTCCACTTATGACCAATGATCACAGTTATTTACGTCAGTCCAATGACTCGCAAATTCGTTATTAATAAATCGCTCTAAGTAGGACTATGAACCAATACTTCAGCATGTTAAACGTTTCTGTAGCTTTACATACGTAACGTCCTTACGCTGGACTTTTCATATCAACGTAATATAATGTATACATTGTGTAATACGCGCTCACAGTACTTAGCCGGCATGAGAATGCACTTACAGTTGGTCACCATTAAAGTTAACATTCGTCTAAAATTGATTGATTTTGACGTATACCTGACTGATCTATTCATACTTCTCCACAGTACAACGCTCGGCAACCTATCAAACTCACCGTCTGCGTGTTTCGTGGCGAGCGACGGCGAGAGCTTGCGAGTATTTCAAGCTGTTATCGATGCAAGAACGCTACTCGCTGAAATAGCTACGTCAGAGCGGCGTCACAACAATAACGTAATGGTAGTAGCGAACCCCATACCCTTCCTGATAAACCAGTAGGGTTATCCTTTCAATCCAGAATAGTTGACTGTTGTAAAATGTCGTAGTCGTGAAGTGTTGTTATTGAGTATTTTCCTCATGCTTCTTTCATGTGTCGTTTATAAATTCGACCATTATGAAATCAAATATCATTTCATTATTATAGCCATATACAATTATTAGTCTTATAAAAACTGATTCCATAAAATTAAAGAAGCTTCATAGAATTTAATCCATTTTCTTCTAAAAACTATCAGTCAGTTTAGCATTAAAAATCCTTGTTATCATAGAATTACTCAACTTTTAAAAACATTTCGTAGCGGAGAGACTTTGTATTATAGTACTTGTATCTCACGAGCGCGGGCTGGCCACTTTTAGTTGTGACACATACGAACACATAGAAAACGTGAACTCATAGCTCCTACGCTGACGCACACATAGACATGCATGTATAGCTCAACACACAACCATGGCCCCACGCTCGTGAGATAAAAGTACTCTATTAGGTCAAAGAAGATATATATACTAACGTAATAAGAAGCGACACCGAAGCATGTGTGCTGTAAACCCGTTTCGCGGCTATGTGTGCGTGTCCGGACGCGAGCGGGGGCGCTCGAGGGTTGCGCGGTGTGTGGAAAACACTCCTCGAACGGGCTAAGTAGCTAAATTGCTTAGAATCGTAGCGTTCCAAGGTCACCGATACTCGGTTCACACCGGTAGACCCGTGTCGCGCCTTTGATTAGGTGGAGATTTTTGATTGCGTCATATCTTTATTCCAGCAATACGATACAATGTCGATGTCGTCCGAGTCGACGCTAGAGGAGGGCGGCGGCATACCCCTCCACGACCGCATCAGGATCGTGTCGCAGCAGTCCACTGCGCGGCCCGGAGCCATCATACAACTGCACGCGATCGCCGACGCGACGCACGACTGGCACAACACGCAACTGCTGCACGTGTTCCAGGAGCAGCTCATTACAGGTAAGTTACGGAGATCAGGAGATGGGATGTTCTACTTTAACTCTAATGTAATAGGGTTTCTATTATATATACACTGTCGAAAAATCGTATGTTTGTAATAGAAACACTGCGTTAAATAGAATTAACTAGTTCGAAAAATTAATACGCTGAAGTGACAGTAACCTGGTTACGCCTGTTGTTGAGCCGTTGGGGTAGACGAGTTCTGCCCCTATAGCACAACATGCATTCCGTATCTACTCGCGCGCGAGATAAGCTACCTGTCACTTTTTGACAGCATTAATCAGACAGTGACAGGTAGCCTATCTCGCGCGCGAGTAGAGACGAGATGCATGTTATGCTAGCCCCTCTGGAGTGGCGACCATGTTTGGGCAAACGTAGCGTGAGGCATCCTAGGACCTCAGATGTCCTTAAAGACAAGTCCACGCTCCCAAATATGGCTCATTAAAAACGCTGTCGAAATCGTGGTTGAACTTTTTAAATAGAAAACTTCCGTGAGTTAAACGCGAGGCCGCCGCGACCACTCATGATTAAGGACCACGTATTGGCCCGAAACATGTCGAGCGATATTCGACGTTACAGACGTGGTTGAACCTTAAGAAGAGTCTTGACTAGACGGAGGAAGCCCTCGTTCACCTGGCTATTTTTTATTTAATTAATTGGTACCACCTAAACAATTCCAAACTTCATACTTATGTCTCTTTTTTCGCAGGCGAACGAACCACCACAGATACGGACAGCACCGATTCTGGCGTCGAAGGCGACGTACACACTATAACCGAAGCCGGTTTAGAAGCCATAGTGGATCTACGCAAAGCCGCCGTATTCAATGAACCCTTCTACATAGTCGTATTGGAACGGACCGACGGAGGGTCTACTGTGCATATGTGGAGGCTTACCGTGTCCTCGCAGGCGGACCCCACAGGTACGAGTATATTATAAATATAATTATTTTGTATTTGACAATACCTCGGAATACGGGAAAGGTTTTTATAAAGTGAAGAATACCCGGGAGCGGTATAACTGCTACTGAGAATCTCCGCAATGTCGATCTCTTAATCGCCCTCTGAGTTTAATTGGAATAAAGAAAAAAATACCAAAAAAAGTGTAGACACAGTAAGGTAGTGTGGGCGGGGTAGCGCGAGAGTGCCTGACATTTTATAATCTATTCTTTATTGGGTCCTGTCACGGTCGCCAATATTGTCCAGGCGGACAATAAGAAATGCAGTTTTCTTCAAAAAACAATTTATTGGAAACTAGCACGAGAGTAAGCTCCGCGCGACATGCGCTTGACGCTGATGTGGCTCGCCGACTGGCGGTGCGCGGGCGCCGCGCCCGGTCTGCGCTTCCTCGCGCCCCGCGCCCCTCTCCCGATGCCCGCGCGTACAAACCTTACAATCGAGAAGCAATGGTCAAAATGCCATGTTAATTTTAATGGTTTGCCGAAACGTCCGTACCTACAAACGACGTAGGCGTATGGAAGTTTCTATAAAATACGCATGTCTTTTAGACTAATTTAAACCTTATACCTGTCAATATAATGTTGTTATTTCCAGACGAGCTGACAAACAGCATGATGTACGTGCCTGATAGTGCACTGGTGCAAGAAGACGAGGGAGAGTCGCGTAAAAACTCCGTGTCGTTCGATACTGAGCGCGCGCCGCCTCAGCCAGGCAATTTACACCTGTCTATTACTACTAAGAAGGTACAAAATAACATCCGGTTGCTTAACTTTCAGGGGATGGTTTTCAGGCTTTCGTAGGATGGTTTAAATGTCACTGTTTTGTGTATTTGTCATCGGGTGAATCACGAGGAGCTTCGCTATTTATAAAGAGAATTAAGTGTATTTGCATATAATAAGTAAGTGCGGTCGCCTACAATGAGATCCACTTATGGACTTTATTACAATGTACATACATCTCTTTTCACACCTGATATTCAGAAAAAAGTCGTTTTTGCCCTCGAAGGATAAATCTACTATTGTAATTGGCTACTTGACAGTTTTCGGAAATGTATTTTAAATTATACGTAGGTTTATTTTATACCTGTAACAATTATCTTTTTCCCACAAAGAGCTTAATTTCTTTCAAAAAAAAAATTATTTTTAAGTAATTTGAATTTAGCGCGAAAACAGCCGATCACGTGACTGTGAGTACTGTGACGTCGCACTTGATAAACAACTAAAGGTTTACTTCCGCAGCCGACAGCAGACGGCAACTGCATGTTACACCGCACTCCAAATTGTACAGTAACTTGTGCTGTTGCGACACTTCTCCGCTCATTTTAAATAGAGCTTTTTACGAATACCGTTACGGTTCAATTTGGAGTGCGGAGAAACATAACGTGCAGTAAGTGCAGTTGCGGTCTGTTGCGGAATTAAACCTTAACTTTGAAATGTGACGTCACACGCGTTTCGGTTTTTGTAATCCACAGATAAAAAAAACTCTTTATTTTTCAAAAATAAAATGTTTTCAATTAATTTTAAAGCACAAAACCTATTGTATGAGTATTGTAAACCTATAAGCTACTGTATCCAACACATTAATTATTTTATCTTTACAACTGTCGAATAGCGAATTGACTGTTCATAAGTAACATTTCATGGAGCAAGTTTGTTTGTAGGTGTGTGAGTGCCCGCTCGCCTTACCGGACGGAGTGGATGTGATCCACGCAACTCCGGCCGCGGGCCATTTAAGTTCTGCATCCATCTACCCCGCCTGTCTGGCGCCGTACATCCTAGCCACTGCGTGCTCTGACAGTACACTAAGGTAAACCAAATGTGTTACTAACGGGTGCAGTCGACGCCATAGATATATTTACACTTTTGCACCTTATTGCAATGGAATAAGGTGCAAAAGTGTAAATGTATCTATGGTGTCCACACATTAAACACTTCGAGTGCCCGGAACCCGCTCTGATGTGTTAGGCGATTCAATACAAAATATCTTATTTTAATCGGCTATCAGCGTATAGCGCTATATAATTGTTGGCACTGAATGTGCCTTACCGGGGTCACCTTTTCCTTAATGACATATACATAAGGACTGCATGTATGTGTATACGATTGCTACAAATTGGGATGGCGCATATTCTAAGAAAAGATTAAATATGTGAATTTTGATCATGGTTTTGTCACCATGTGTATGTGAGTACATTACTCGTGTAACTAATATAATATATTGATTTTCAGATTTTGGAAATGCAGCGTAACCAAAAAAGACAATGATGAATATGATTATTCTTGGAAAGAATGGGAAATGATGAATAAAGACCAAGAGTCTACTATTGACATTCCTGGTAAGTTTAATCATCAGCGGAGAAAACTAGCCTCCTAATATTTAATGGGCGCGTTTCTATCATAAACATGTCCCACATATAACGACTCCGCATATAACATTTTACCGCTTTTAATGACTTCGAAATCACCTCACGATAGGTTTCATACCAAACGTTTTCAAAGTAAATCAGTCCGTATTGTGCGACGTTCTGTTAGTGCGACGTAATATCACTGGTCTCTTGACTGTCGTTGTATCCGGATTCTATTGTACGTTGGTTTTTAGACACCTGTCATATTGTACCATAATATAGAGAGATATTATCCCATGCAACTTTTACGTGTAACTTTAAAATTTTAACCTCCACAACATATTTTTTTATGAAACATTAATTAAGTCCCCTATCATTCATACTTTATTTTGTTTTGTGTCGTAATTTTCAGGACAACCGCTCCACATAAGCGCCGCATATTCAGGGCGAATAGCGTGCGCCTACAAATGCGGTCGCTCCTTCACTCGCCCCAAAGCGGGTACCACCTCCAACTCCAACCCCGACGCGCGCTTCGTGAACCTCTGTGTGTGTGTGTACGAGTGCGAGAGTACTGGCGGCGCTGAATGGTTGTTGGAGGATACGATTCCGCTGAAGAATGTCAGCTTGCCGAGGGTCGGGGTGTGTGCTGATACGCAGATTGACTTGTCCTATTTGAACAATTCAGCGTTTATGCAGAAGAAGCGGAGTTTAACTCAGGTTTGTTTAGAGAATCTTTTCACCTTTATCGGAGAATCTTAGACAAACTGGCTTAGTCCCAAACTAGGCTGCGTCCAATCAATTATAAGCTTTTAAATGGATGTTCTCGCTTTCCCCGTTTAATATTCCACCCAGTATGATTCAGTCGCGAAGCTGATTGATGTCTCGGGGATTATCAAAGAAAACCAATATCCCTTTTTTAATCTTACCAAAAAAATACGATTTAAGTCATTATGAGGATGAAGAGTCACTTTATATCGTGTCTGTCACGTGAAGACTTTTACACTAGCCTTTCACTTGTCCCTTTCAGGTTCTTCAAACTCTGTCATCTGACGAGAGCCGCAACCGAAATGGCGAAGGCGACACGGGTAAATCCGCTGGTCTCCTCGCCGTGCCTTCCTTCAGCACGCTACAATCTTTACGGAAGAGTATCATGGAGAATGGAAACACGTGTCCATTGACGCAGAAACACTTGGTGCAACTGGATTGGGTGTCGAAGGAGGATGGATCGCATATATTGACGGTGGCTGTTGGAAGCAGAGTGCTTTTGTTCACGCCAGTGTCTAGTGATTTGGCGCAGGCTAATTTGAAGGTGAGTACTCTGGTAGTATCAAGCACACTGTGGCGAGCGACAATTAAACTCCGCTGGTCTCCTCGACGTGCTTTTCTTCAGTATTCTACAGTCTACGGAAGAGTATTACGGGGAATGGTAATACGAGTACGTGTCGACTGACACAGAAACACTTGGTGCAACTGTACTGGGTGTCGAAGGAGGATAGGTCGCATTATATTGGCAGTGGCCGTTTTAGTTGTTTGGTGCTTGCTGATTTGAAGGTGAATCAGTATTTTCACGACTGTAATGTTCTAGTGTCCCAAAGACAATATTGGACATCGATTAAGTATACTAACTTTCTGCTGTGGCGCAACGACTCGAAGTGGATCTTGGCCTCCGACACCAAATACCCCGTCCCTAGCTATCTCCGTCCAGTCGAAGACGGTCTGGAGCTCAGTTAGGTCCCTCTGGACTTCGTCGCCCCATCGGTACCTAGGGCGATCGATCGTATCGATAAAGTACATATAGCAAAAAAATTGGTAATACTAATTCTAAAAAAGGAAATGCTAAATATTGAAAAAAAGATTGATTCAATATCGGTTAAAATTCATTCCAGCCACCGTCTTGTTCGCCCAATTTATTACAATTATAACCAGGAAAAACGTTTGTATCGCCGAAATCAACGCATGAGCTCGTCTCTTACTCTCAACAGGCCATGAAAGAGTCCATCAACAACAACCGTCCCATACTCCGCAAAGCGTCTTCCCTCGCCGCTCCGTTGTTCCCCGAGGAGATCCGCTGGATGCAACTGCGCCGTATCCAGCTGAAGACCGCCGACGGCCTGCCGCCGCTGCCGATGCAGATATCCTGGGTCCGCGACGGGATACTGGTCGTGGGGATGGATTCGGAGATGCACGTGTATTCTCAATGGAAGCCGGAGAATCAGAATGCCGCTTTGGGCATGTCAGGAGTGCAGGTAGATAGATAGGTTTATTTATTTTCTCAAAAATAATATGTAATGTTCTCATAACATCTGTGAAGATAGTATTCGAAAGTGGCTCATCCTGGACAGTTACCAGAAGTGTCCAGGAAGTAGCACCTACTGTCCAGGAAGTAAGTATGTAAATCCCATTACATATCATAATATTTGAATTTAGAACTAGAAAATAAAGTTGGCAGTTTTTGACATTTAAAAAAAATTTAGGTACCATGGAGGTTGACGTGTCCGTATTGCACGATGTGAATTGGCGGGAAATACAGTTCAATCATGTTTTTAACTATTTCGAGACTAATTTAGAAATCAACATGAATAGATTAAATGAAATTAAATACTAATAGTAAACATAAAATAAATACGATTCTATTTACGATTAATTAAATACGATTTTATAAATCTATTCTATTGGGGTTGTTGCATAATATCAGTGTCTTAACACAACATCTAGCTAAAAAAAAAGTTCACTTGTATTTTGACGGGATTGACTTCATTGATTTAATATATGAAGTAAGAAGTATAATTGATAAAAATGACTTTATGTAGATGAATCAGATTGCAATACGTACACAGATATCACTAGGTACTGAAAAAAATACTTCCAATCCAAGTCTAAGGTGGTATTTGACCATTTATAAAAAGTTCATCAAGTGCAAAGCGGAACATGAAAGTACTAGTTGGTCAGAATGCAGGTACTATTAACCGTTATTCATACAATTTGTTTCATTTTTGAGAAAAGCACTATACAAGCTTCGACCGTAAGTGCCATCCAGGATGGCTTACTTACTGGTCTCTGCAGTAATGTACTATTATTCACAGATACACACACATGTCCGGCTTACAGTTGGTACCAGCCAGGACATGGAATAACTAAAAAATAATATTTGAAATTTAAGCTAATTGTATAATCACTACATAGAATAAAACTAAGTCGCTTCCTGCTGTCTGTTCCGTCGTATGCTTAGATATTTAAAACTACGCAACGAATTTGATGCGGTTTTTTGTAATAGATAGAGTGATTCAAGAGGAAGGTTTATATAATTTGCACCAGTGCGAAGCCGGGGCGGGTCGCTAGTGTAAAATAACGTAATCCATCCATATGCATCCATCCGCATCCATGTTTATTAACAATGACATTTATCTTTACAAGAATTAATGCTTTTTAATACCTTTCAAGAGTTTATTCCAATGCCCTTTGGCAATTTTTGTGGCAGACTAAATTAAATTAAATAGAGGGATGGATGACTTTTGTCAAATGTATCTGATCTGTATTATATCTGAGTTTATCTTTACGCGAGTGAGTCAGTAATTAAGATATTGAGGGCATTGCGTAATAACTTACTGACATGTAAAGATATCAGTATTAGAACACACTTTCACGATTATATTGCCTGCAAAGCAGCCTCCAGTGGATACTTTTGGGCACTTTTTCCGCATAGCTACTTGTGCTGCCGATTGTACATGACTATCGTCGTCGACAGGAGATCGAAGAGGGCAGCGAATCACGCGCGCTACGCGACTCTGACCTACGTGTGTCAGCGCCTCACTTGCAGAGGGTATCTTCTATCAATCTACAGCTATTGGAAAGGGACGCCAGACGGCGAAACAAGACTCAGCCGGATCAACCGCAGGTACATTTTTATAGTTCATACAGCGTAATTAAGTCGTAATTTTATGCGAAATAAAAAAGTTGTATCATTTTTTTCTAAGAAAGAGTCATATTGTATTGTATTGTTTATCTCACGAGCGCGGGTGAGCCATGGTTGTGTGTTGAGCTATACATGCACATTGTCTATGTGTGCGTCAGCGTAGGCGCTACGAGTTGACGTTGTCTATGTGTTCGTATGTGTCACAACTACAACAATGGCCAGCCCGCGGCCGTGAGAAAAAAGTATTATAATTTTTTATTTTATTTATTTTGTTTATTTGGGGCATCAACAGCAATACAGTAAAATAATACAAAACTTAATAGCTAAAAACAAAGCCAATTATAGATGTCCACATAAATACAGTTCATTGAACCTATAATTAGATGAACATCAGCCATGCATGTTACTTAAGGTAATAATTGTCTTTGTATAATGTATTGTCTGTTGGTGATCCTAAATAAATAAAATAAAATAAAAATTAAATTGAAAAAGAACGTAAAACAGAGGCAAAGTTGTTAATACATGAATTAAACATTGAAAATCTTAGACAAACATTTTAATCCAATATAGTTGAATGACAATAGAAAAATCAACACATATATGTCAACACGTTCCTTTTGACAAGTAAAATAAAACCAGCCACTTCTTGGCGAAAGAGGCGCTAACATGCCGGCCCCCTTGAAGCTCATGGCTTCAACAACTGGGCAGCGGACATATCTTCGTAACAGGTCGCCTGCTTGTACCGGAACCAGTGAAAATATCCACTACTCGGATGACACCATCTCGGCCAGGATGTAAAGCAGTAATTCTTCCCATTTTCCATTTGAGTGGAGGGAGGAAGTCCTCCTTGATTATGAATAGTCCGCCAATGTCTATAGAGGGACTTTTTTATTCCATTTGGATCTCTGTTGCAGTTGAGACAGGTATTCAATACTCCAGCGGCGCCAAAAGTGCTGTCGTAACTGTTCTATTCGTTGGTATCTCTGTACAGCATTACCAGCTGGGCAAGTAGGCTCCGGCAGTGCGGTCAGTGGACGACAAATGAGAAAGTGACCCGGAGTGAGGGGTGACAAATCTTTTGGCGATGATGATAATGGTGTAAATGAACGCGAATTTAGAATAGCTTGTATTTGACATAAGTTAACTCTTCATACGTGAGATGAGTTAAACCGCGTTTTATGTGGTTCTTGGTAGACTTGATCCCTTATTTCCAAAGATCACCGAAATTGGGAGCATAGGTAGACGTAAAATGAAACTGGATGCCGTCATTCGAAAAGGTATCCGGTAATTTAGTTTTAATCTCGTTCCAACCATCAACAAAATTGAACCCATTGTCGCAATAAATGTGCGAAGGCATTCCACGACGAGCAATAAATCGTTTGAGCGTTAGAATACGTAGCACTCGTCATATCCGTAGCTAAGTAACTCTATGTGGATTGCCTTGGTGGCGAAACAAACAGACACGCATATGTAAACTTTGATATATTTAGCCATGCCCCTTCTTGCTAGATACTAATCATGATTTGACCTGCGTAGTCAATTCCAGTCACTGTTCTTCAACTCTGTGTGTATGTGACATATTTGTGAATATATACCAAGCTCTAGCTAAATCTCTACCCCCGATTGGTCAATACCTTTGACGTTCACTATCTAATAATAATTGAGAACCTGCATGCATTAATTTGACATGCTGATCTTCAAATACCTTTGTAGTTATAATGTCACGTTTTGGTAACATTATAGGTTGCTTGACATCAAAACTTGCGTTACATTGAGATGATCTACCTCGTATACGAACGAGTTCCATAGAACATAAGAAAGGTTGCAACCTTCCCTTGACGCATTGCCCTGGAGAACCAACCTTAGCATAGCCAATAAAGCGCAAGACATATGCCAATACTCGCTTCATTTTTGTCGACGTAGAGCATCGATTGAGTATAGTATCGATGACATCGTCTTGAGGCTGTGCGACAACATTTGAGACAACTCGTTGTTCGGGTAATTGAACAGGGTCGATGCACTGATGCGTAGGCCACATCCGTTCTTCTGACATTAGAAACGAGGGTCCGTGCCACCACAATTCGTGTTTTTGAATGGCATCAGCTTTTATACCTCGAGAGAGGACGTCGGCCGGGTTTGCTTCACTTGCAACATACCTCCATGTTAACGGAGCAGTAGCTTCTTGTTCCTTTGATACCCGATTTTGCACAAATGTCTTCAAGTTATTTGGTTCAGTTCCTAGCGAGCCAAGAAAAATAGAAGAGTCGCACCAAAATACGAATTTGTCAATGGTAAGTATTAGCGATTGTTTGATCTTCTGACAAAGTCGAGCCGCTACCAACGCACCGCATAATTCGAGTCGCGGCAACGTTGTGGACTTGAGTGGTGATACATTGGCTTTTGCAGATAGTAAATGAGAGTGGACTGTATCATTTGAATCTATGGATCTAGCGTATGCACAAACGCCATACGCCAACTCGGATGCATTGCAAAAGATATTAATTTCGACTTGCTGTTGCTGCTTCACTAGTCCAAGATGTCTAGGAATATCTAGGGGATTGAGGTAGTTTAGTGTCTCAACGATTTCGTTCCAGTCACTTGCCATTTGATTTGGTACTGCGGTGTCCCAGTCCAACTTCTGAAGCCATAATCGTTGCAGTAGAACCTTGGTTTGTATGACCGTAGGTGACACTAAACCCAATAGATCGAATATCTGTGAGAACGTTGTCAGAATCGTTCGTTTTGTAACATGTTTTTCGTTTGTAGAAACATGTAATTTATAACTGTAAGTGTCAGCTTCACTGTTCCATAATAAACCCAACGTCTTAGATACAGGAGATTCGTTGAAGGTGTATTTACAAGTTGCTGCCACATCGGATAGATTTGCAAGAACTGTCTCATTGTTTGATCTTCTTTCCAGTGACAGAAACCTCCTTTCAGCCATTGAGAAAGAAAAATTGTTTCAATGGCACTTGTACGAGAAATCTTCTGTCTGAAAGGCGCTCTGTGGTATCCATCCTTTCGCAGATGTGCTCTTCCTTGGACCAGGGTTTAACTTCCGCTACTTCTTCGAGTATTGTTGAGGCAAAGTGACATCGTATCCTTGAAGCTGCAGGAACGCTCCCTGAAACCACCCATCCCAACTTCGTCTCTTGCAGGACTGGTTGATCCTTGCCTAGGTGAATCCGCTTTGTTTGGATTAAATCCCAGAAAATGTCAGCTCCAAGTAGAAGGTCGATGTCTCCTGGCGTTGCGAACTCAGGGTCAGCTAGATAGATGCTGTACGGAATCTGGATATCCTGAATGTTCATCTTGTACGCGGGGAGAGGCTCTGTTATGTAAGGAATGACATAACATTCAATTGTCGCTTCAAATGCCCCATTGATAGCTTCTAGATGAAGATCACACTTGTTGACAATTGACGATGGACGATTGTTCAATCCGATGACAGTTGTGTTGACAGCTAACATCTTCGGCTGTAGCACCTTCGCCAGCTTTTCGGTGATGAAACATGACGTGCTGCCACAGTCAAGTAGAGCACGAACAATATGGGCATTGCCTTAGCTGTCAAATATTTTGACACATGCTGTTGACAGTAGCACCTGGTGAGAGGTTCTTGCAGTAGTTGTAATAACCTTGGAGTCAGCAATGGTATCCTGCTTGTGCGGCGTTTCGTCGTCCTTGGAATGCAGCAGCGAGTTGTGTCTCTTGCCGCATACTCGACAGCTTGAATGCCTGCAGTTATAGACAGTGTGGCCAACTCGAAGACAGTTGTGACAAGCCTTCACCTTGGTGACTATTTCTCTTCGCTTAGGAATCGATTCTTTGAGAAAGTCGACGCAATGATATATTGTGTGGTCTCCGTTGCATACCACACACTTCCACTTCGTCGGCGAGTTACTGACAGTTGCTAATCCCCGGTTCACATGAGGTTTTGATGAAGTAGATGGCTTTGGCTTGTTGTGCCCTTCCAAACTCTCGAGAAGATCTGCTCGGTTCTTTAAGAAGGTGTTGAGCGCAGCATAATCTACCTTTTCGATAGAGCTTCGATAGGTTTCCCATTCCTTTAAGGTGCATTGGTCCAGCTTGGTGGTTACTATGTGAACAAGGAGTGTGTCCCATCCTTCAGTCGCCTCTCCCATTGCTTTAAGAGAGCGAAGGTTCTTGTTAAACATGTCCAAAAACTCGCGTAAATCCTTTGATGTCTCACGCGGTTGCTTAGCGTCGAACAGCGATTTGACGTAATTATTAATTAATAGCCTATTGTTGTCAAAGCGATCGATAAGCATATCCCATGCAATAGGGTAGTTGCCCGTTGTGAGCTCAAGTGAGCTTATTAAATTTAACGCACTACTTTCCAAACTGGCTCGTAAATAGTGAAATTTACTTATAACATCTAGCGAGTCATTGTTGTGCACCAAAGAGCAGAATGTATCTCTAAAGTGTAGCCAGTTTTGAAAGTTTCCGTCAAATTTTGGAAGTGTTATCGTTGGAAGACGAATTTGATACGGCCTACCATTAGAAGAACCGCTATGATGAACGTCAGAGCCCCTATTGTCTCCCTGATTGCATTTCATCACAGACTGGAACTGACTACCCTGGCTACCATCGAGGGAGCCTGGCCGTGCACGCCTAGTGCACTTTAACAAGTCTTTAGCTTGTACCATTGCGTTTAGATATGTAGATTCAAAAACTTCTCGTTCGATATATTGCTCGTCGGGATCCTCGCATAAACATTCAATTTCCAATTGGACCTCGTCAAATTCTAGCGATAATGTTTCCATTTTATCAACCCTAAGCTCCAATTCCTGGCATTCCGCATCGGGTAGCGGAGTTCCCGAAGGATATTTAGAAACATTCTTATGAAAAATGGTAAGTCTCGCCTTAATAGAACCACGCTTCCGAATTAATTTAGTAAATTCATCTTTGTTTACCATTTTTAAGTTTGAATTTGACATTATTTAGCAAAAATCAATAATTGAGTTTGAAGTTTAAAACAAAAGTGACATTCGAAAAATCAAATTCAAAATTTTATTTAAAATTAAATTTACGTAATTTTGAAATCGAACAAATATGAGAATTTTGTAATTGAAATTGAAGTCGTGTAATTCAGAACGAACGAATGATATGGAATAGACTCACTTACTTTCAGCCGTACACCAACCCCACCGCAGAACTTCCTCGACCAACTGGCAGCTCATGTACCAGCAAACAATCGATGGTCCAGGAATTCTCGGTCACATTTGCATTGATTTGGGCGTATACTTGTATAGGCCGAAGATGGGTACTCTGTCGAATGATAAATTGACGATTAGAAATTGCTTTTGCCGTTGCGTCTTGTTTCCTTTACGTAGCTCCTGCACCAGGCGGCGAGTAGGCACTGCTTGCACGTCGTATCCGTTGTTGCCGACGCGGCAATGATTGTTGCCGTGATGCCCGTAGACTTTGTATGAAGATACGTGTAAGGAATTATTTACGTTGATTATATTCGATTCGCGTTTGTAATATTACTTAACTTTGTTTAGTAATCCATAGGTCGCTTGTATCCTGGTCGTATGGACCAAACTATCATGTTAATACATGAATTAAACATTGAAAATCTTAGACAAACATTTTAATCCAATATAGTTGAATGACAATAGAAAAATCAACACATATATGTCAACACGTTCCTTTTGACAAGTAAAATAAAACCAGCCACTTCTTGGCGAAAGAGGCGCTAACAAAAGTTAATAATCATTTCAAAATTAAGTAGTATTAAGAATTAAAACATGCGCGTAGGTACGTAGAAACTTACTTATCAAGACAAATTAAGACAAATTAAGAACAGGCGGTACTCCACTAGAAAGTGCTGTGTAGGTGCGTGTGTGTATGTGTGTGCGAATGAGTGTGTATGTGTATAATGAGGCAGAGTAACAACATTTAGTCATAAACTCATGATGTTTTCATATTGTAGCCGCTCCTAGACTACATGCCGGACTATGGACTCTTCGAGGCGTCGCAAATGGCCTGCCCGGTGCTGCCGCAATACCATCCAAAGCAACTCATGGAGCTACTTAACAGCGGGAAAATAAGATGGGTCAAAGCAATCCTTGCTCATCTGGTAAGGTTAGTAGAAATTATCACAGCGACAGTATATTTGACGTGGTGTTAATAGTACATTTTGATGCTAGTGCGGAAGGTATGTCATTTTGCACGAGTCCCGAGTTGTCTTGGCCCGAGCCGACGGGCGAGGGACAAGACTCGGGACGAGTGAAAATGACACTTCCGCACGTGTATCAAACGACGTTTTTTAATACAGTTGCGAAAAAATATCAAAGAAACTAAAATAAAGCAGTAATTAAAAGATACAAAACACAATACTTTTACTTGCCATTGTGGGCTTTAAGTACTTACCTGGTCTATCTGGCGTAGTTTACATACAGACATACACTTTATATAACAATCGTATAAATCACACATATCACAAAAATATTATTAAAACAATACGACTCACTACAAAATTAAATCTTGAAATCATGTACAAAGAAGCGGGAATTAAAAAATCGGTTTAACTTTTAATTGATTGACTTTTTTCAACAGGCCATGGTTGTCAGCATTCAGCCAAATCAAATACTATTTTGGAGGAGATTTTATGTCACATGGTAGTTTAATTACATGTAAATATTAATAAATCATTATTTTTCATTTTATAATTAATTTCTATTTGATTTTTAAGTAACTAAATGTATTTTTTGGCGAAAAAAGACAAGCGTTCATTCACATCCGGCGCGACGGTCTTCCATAATACTCTATTAATTAGAGGTCTCGCATAATACTGTTTCCGGTCATAAATTTACTCAATCAGTCAACTTTTTTAATACAGTTTTAGATGTTTTAATATTTGATAACCATTTAACTTGTTTAATATGCCTTTTTAATGTTTTAAATATTATAGAAGGTTACTTTTAATGGCCTTTGCTTTATTAAATAAATAAGTAAAGTGACTGAACCTAAAACCCTTTGGCTTGGGTCAACAATAAATTTAAAAAAGTTGGAAAAGTAAAAAGCACTAGTGCGCGAAATCCAACTTTGCGCACGATATACAGCTACATAAAGTGCCACTTTTTGAGCAACTGTATTAAAATAGTAGTTTATGCAACTGGTACATAATGAGGGGCATTAAAAAACGAGTGTGTTTTATGAAACGAGCCGAAGGCGAGTTTCATAATAAGGTCACACGAGTGTTTTAATGCCTAATTATGTACAGTTGCATACATTACTTTATCTACACACATATTATAATTACTCTAAGATGGGTTCAGAAACCGTAGTAAATAAATACAATAATTGTGTTAATACAACCTTTTTTGCACGGTTGCGGAAATATCGAAATCAGAACTGGCAACAGATACCTGAATGCTATTTTAAAAAGTAAAGAGTCCTTATTCTGATGTGATCATGTCGTTCTAGCTCAAATTTCGTGCGATATATACTAAAAAAACATCGAGCTGACATTTCGCATCGACTGAATTTGAATTTTCAGTGATACTAGAATAGGGACATGTCAACTTTGACATTTAAATTTTGACAGTTTTGTTTGACGTAATATTTTAACATCATATATGAGATTAAAATGAAATATTTTATTACTGCTGTAGCCTTAGCCACAGATAAGAAAATTGCCATAAATTCATTGAATGTTGAAATGAGAGTCATTTTCTACGGTTTCCGAACGCATATTTAGAGGATTTATGATATGTGTGTAGATAAATGTTATTTTTAACACGTTATAGCTGCCGGCAAACTTCTTGAACCTAACCTTGAATGCGCAGTAGCCGATTTACGTACAAATCACGCTACTGCCAGGGGCGATTCACTCGCGTGACGTCATCGCGCCGCTCAAAGGTCTCTTCTTTCAATGCGATAGAAAGTTATGTAGCGAGCGATGCGCGTGCGATAGAAGGAGATGGCCACGCGTAGGCACGTTTGGCTTGCCTCGCGGGGATTTGTTAACAGTGAGGCTTCTGTACGTAGTACTATTACTTATTCTGTCCTACTGCGCAGGTTAGGTTAGGTTCAAGATGTTTGCCGGCAACTGTAACAGTCCCCATGCAAATTGTCTCAATTTCCTCGTAAGTCCGGCAAATTATTTCGAGCAAGTAGTTTCTTGATGACCACCGAGCACCTTGTGGCACACCAAGTTTTGGAGCTAGTTCATCGTGACCCATATATGGTATTCTGGATTGTCATGGCGTTTTTTTTTCTATACGTTATAATTTTTAATTAATAAATCGTTTGCTTGTCAGACGAATCGGCGGCACATGCACTGCTAGAGGCTCGCAAGGCGATGAAGACAGCTTATCTAGACAGGTATGAAACACACATCGTTATATCGTGGCACGCATATTAGCGTATGTCAGAGCACACCTATTCTATTCCACTTATCGATTATATTAAATGTTCAGTCAGCTGTGAACATCTACGCCAGGGGTCGGCAATTATTTTTAAGAATTTTCTTGGTCCAGAAAAAAAACTTAATGAAATCAATATGCACGCAGCATATTTAACATTATTTGAGGTCCTCGATTCGACGTTAAGCGGTCCAGATACGGACCGCGGTCCGCCTTTTGCCGACCCTTGATCTACGCTACTAAAACATTCAAAAGTATTTGACCTGTAATGTATTATTACCAATAAATAATGTCTATGTCTATTAAGGCAGCGACTGTGTGTGTAGTAATATTGTGTTTTGATCCTGGTGAAGATTAAGCTTGTCAAAGTTTTGTGTTGAACACGAGAAACGAGTTAGCACAGTCAGCAGCAAAAGTAGCTACGTCGGCGAGGTGTTCAAAATTATCTACACACCAGTGGCGGCGCATCAACAATATTCTTAGGGTAGTCGGAAATAATTTTGCCTTTCTTATTCTCCATGAGCCGTAGTAAAAGAGCTGGACTGGCTGAAAATTAGGCAAGCCGGTGGGAATCGAGTTGTATGGACGCTCCGCCACTGCTACATACGCTTTTATTCCCTTGTAATAACGATGTGTGTAGATAATTTTGACCTCTTCGAACGTGTATCTACTTCTGCTTCTGACTATACGTTCATACTACATGACCTATATGAAGAGGCAAGTACGGTTTAGTTATGATTTCCTCGTAATATTTAACGGGCCATCGTCTTAAGTCGTGATAATTTTGAATACGTTAGTAGTGTCGGTGTTTTTGCTACTGACTGTACAACATTTAACAGGAGAATGTCGATAAAAAGAATAGAAACAGAACAAGCAAATAAAGTCACTTTCCCCAATTTCTGAACTATCTTTTACACTTCCCAATTAGCTTTTGACACTTTATGAATAGCTTAACCGCTTATTTTGACACTGTCTTAAATTCTTCTTTGTGTCGTCAAAGTAAGCATTGAAACTTGTACAGAGATTATTATACGGTAGCTTTTACTGTAAGCGATTGGCATGAGTATGAGAGTATCATATCGGATATTTTGTGTCATACTTAACTCTCTAGCTAGCAGAGCTTGCATATTGTTTTCAGTTTACTCTTCTAATGAAACTTATAAATTATTGTAATTTCTATCGTATTCATAGCTAATCGGGTAAATGTAACTATAATTATAAGGAACTAGCATAATCGCGTTATGACGGTTATAAAGCAACTCGTTCCTCAAAAACAAGTTTGTAAGCGCTAGAGGGACAAATGCTTATATCTCGCATAGTGACGGTTATGCTAACGGGGAAGATGCTATGTTTGATGTAGCAGGGTAAGGGGTAAATAAAAATAAATCATTTACTGTGGAAAAAAAATGGGTTTATATAATCGTTTCAGGCGATCCGTCTGCTCGTTTGCCCCCTATAACATAAAGCCGGGGATACACTAGGGGACAAATGTCCTGCCACACGTCACATACGTGTCGCCAGCGACGTAGGGTGAAGTAGCGCGACGTTGCCGAACTTCGCTCGACATGTCTGGTAATATCGCGCGACACGTGTCGCCAGCGACGTCGGGTGAAGTAGCGCGACTTTGCCGATCTTCGCTCGATATGTCTGGCAACATCCCGCATGACGTCGCTACGGAAATAAGTCGCGCGACGTCGCCAGATATGTCAGGCGAAGTTTCGCTAAGTCGCACGACTTCGCCTGACGTCGCTACGGACATAAGTTGCGCGATATCGCGAGATTTGTCAGGCGAAATCGGCCGGCTTCGCTTGACATGTCGTGGGACATTTGTCCCTTAGGCTGGGTTGCACCAAACCGTCTGTAATCGTAAGCGGTGTTCGTCAAATCTGATTGTATGGAAAGTTTGACAAGTTTCTATGGGATGACAGCTGCCGGCGCCATATTTGACGATGACCGGTCTGTGTTCGTACGTTGGTGCAACCGACCCTTAGTGTATCACTGGCAGCACATTGCCATATCATTAGGTGCCGACTACACTTCCCGTGACACTTCACAATCTTAAACCCTAGCAGCATGATGCAACGGAACGTATTAACATTGAGGAGCGTCACCTCACTCGCGATTATTAGTCGCAATCGCAATTGCATGTCGCACGTGTGTTACAGCGCGGCTGGTCGCGATCGCGAACTATGTCCGTGTCGTTCGCCGCTGGCGCTGGTTCGCCGCTAGATGGCGTTGCTCAGGTAAGCGTTATGCGTACACGTCGGGCACACGAAACGGCTATCTGCCTCCCTCTAACAGATCAGATAAGTGGCTTTAATGCGTCGCGTACGTTGGCCTTTCGTTTGCTGGGCATGTACACAAGTACAAGTATATTATGAATATAAAAAAAATAACAAGAATTAGGAACAAAAGGTAGCGGACCCCAGACATCCTCCAGAATGCAATTCTACAAGGGTAACGCTGGACTGACAGTAAATTTAAGATTTGTAAGTCACATGTGAAGTAAAACGCTCTATACGTCTAAGGGAGAGATTTCAATTTCAAGGCCTCTGCTACTCTTATACTTTGTATGGTGATATGTACGCACTGAACGTGAAACAATTATGAGAGCCACTAGAGCAACTATATCTCCAGTAATCGGGTAAGAACTTCCCATCTCTAAAATGTTCTTTAATACCGTCCTTTTCAATCCTATTTGCATACCATGTTTTGTGTCATTGTTGTGTTCACATTCATTTACATTTGTACAAAATCGATGGCATAATTCTTGCAATGCAGTTGTGGAACCTAAGTCAATGTGATACTTATTTGTTTTCTTCATATATAATGTACATAATAGTATTATTAAATTCTTAACCTGAACGTCACAATGTGGTTATAGTAATTATATTTCCAAAAAATGAATTCTTTACCTAAACGACAGAACTTATTTATAGTACCTAGGTATATTTCAGAAAAAAAAAGTTAAATATTTGTAGACAATCTTACACAAATCAACCTAGTCCCAAACTAAGCAAATCAAACTAAGCTAATTAGCCTCGTAACGTAGTTAAAACAGTATAGTGCGCGCCATCCACGACGACGCGCCCCACCACAGCGGATCTCATACTAATCTGTGCGCAGTTGTACGGCTTGGGCTGTGGAGGGGCGCGCCTTCGTGGATGGCGCGCACTATAAATGTGTAACACTATAAACAGTCTTAATATTGTTCGACTGGAAACAGATAACGGAAGACGTGCAGTTAGATTACGCGGAAATAACGTCGGTGCCGCCGCTACCTCTCTGGACGTTACTCGTCGCTGACAAGGAGTCGGCTCACCATCCGTCCACGATACAGGAAGCTAAGGTATGAATTGTAAAATTGAATTTACTTATAAACCAAAAACAACTTGATACATTCCCATACCAATCCTATTTTATTTATAATTGATATGTACCTATATGAGTCTAAGTGACTTCTAAATTAGCTAGTTTTTTTTTCACAATATATTATAAATTACATGTCAATTTACAAGAACCTCTATTGTGATCGTACTGATCGTCAATAACTCTAAATACAAATAAAATCAATGATTACAATTAAATAATACAGTGACTTGTATATACAAATAGTTATCATTTAGATTGTATAAGTTTCGTGAAATAAATGAACTCCTTTGAAATATTTCGATTCTTGTAAATGCGTATCCGACATCAGAATCGGTAAAATCGAAGTTAGATCATTTTTAACTTTTTTATTGATGATCCGATTTCGTTCACAATCAACATCGGATCACCATTCGACGCTACGATCCGCTTAGAAAAATCATCTTGCCTTATTTCATAAGGAACTTATCTCAGGATTATGGCGATTTATTCGACGGTGCCATGGAGGTGGATGAAGACTTGGATGCATTGTTATTGGACGAAGACGAAGGCGTCGATCGAAGACCTTCAATGCCGCCGGAAAGACAGCCATTGTCACACTTTGGGCCTCGTCAAGGTAAAGAATAAACTAAATATGTATATATTTTGGCACAAACTTAAACCGCTCTGGTCCCAAATTTTGCAAGGTTAAACCAGAGACTAGGAATTATATTGACTGCTAATGCCTATACATTGTGGCGTACCTTTAAAATAATGAGCCTGCTGTAGCTAGTTTCACTATGGAGAGATCACTGTACCATTCAATTTGTATGCCACTAAGACCTCTGGTTAACACAATAGCGCTATCTATGAACACAACGAAGAAGCCGACCCTAAGAAAACTTGTCTAACGCGGGGTATAAGGATTAAGTTGTATACCCCCATGGTTTCCTATTTGCTTCCAATTACATACCTTATAGTTACTCTCTATGCTCTAAATCCATTCTGACCTCGTACAATCTCTACAGGCCGCATCCTCTCTCGACTGCTGACACACACGCATCTACCCGGTCTAAGCTCGCTGGACCAAATGCACTTACTCGCTCTGGCCGATACCGTTTCCACCTGTGACGCAGACTTCGCCGAACGCTTCGCGGCCAACGCCCGTGTCGACGTTGCGCAAGGCACTGGCCAGGAGATATTACCAGGTAAATGATACTAGGTTACAGCAAACTAAATATCAACGCAATTTTATGTTATTTATTTATCGTATGGCATTTATTTCGAACCGTGAGATCTTCGAGAAGACAGTACGGTTGCCAGTTTTTGTTGCACTTTTAGAACCACCCAGGGTATACGTGTAGGGTAGCGGTGGGTACTTTCCCTACGGACGTGGTGCAAATTCGACCCCCCTTTGTCAAGTGAGTGGGCAACTTGACTGTTAGGAGTTCTCAAGCAGCCCGAAGCCCTCCAACTCCGTCATAGACAGCAGCCGGGATTAACGGCTTAACGTGTCTTCCAAAGCACGGGAGCGCTCAGTTAGTAACCACTCAAAGCGGTCACCCATCCATGGACTGACCCCGCCCGACATTGCTTAACCTTGCCGCTTGCGGTACGCAGGCGCCGCTGGGCCACGAGCGCTCCGCTAATTTTATATGTGAGGACAGTTGACTCACATCTGCACGGATTGAGCTTGTTGTACCCAATGCACTTCCTGAATAATAATCATCACTATTTATTTATTCAGATTCCCTGGATGACTGCGGCCTCCGCTTCCTCCTAGCAATGAAGCACTATGGCTACCTCCTCCGTTGCTTGCCTCTCGCACAGCGCGCTAATCTTCAGCGAACCGGCGTCGGCACTTGCAATCTCGTGTGGGCCTTCCATTCCGAAACACACGAACAACTGCTGGGTCTGATACCAGGTTACACTAAGGGACAGCCGAAGTGGACCACTATGAGGGAGCTAGGTAAGATTTAAGAGCGTTTCGTATATTATGTTGCATTATGGCTACCAGCCACTCGCACAGTGTGCCAACGTTAAGAAAACTGGCGTCGGCACTTGCAATCTCGTGCTGTGGGTCTTCTATTCCGATACGCTCGATGCTGCCTTAATACGAGGTTACACGAAGAGACAGCCGTAGTGGCCGTTGGGTCCATTTCGTGACACGGTTTTATAGTATATAATTGTGTTTGTCCTTTTTTATCACGAATAAATATTTGAACTTTGAACTTTTAGTGGACCACTATGAGAGAGCTAGGTAAAAGAGCTTGAGGGGATATTTATCTCGAAATGCACTACGTGGCTACACTTTTGTAGTTAGTGCGAATGTTAGAGTTTGATAAGTATTCCTTCAATTTTAGAAACGGCACTCCCCAAAGGGATAAGCACATTACAATCCATGATTTATTTATTTAAAGTTAGATTTACACGGCATTATAGTACGCGCCATCCACGACGACGCGCCCCTCCACAGCGAATCTCATACTAATCTATGAAAATGAAAATGAAAATGAAAAATTTATTCATAACATCGTTATAAGTCAATTCATGTTGATTAATTGATACATTCATATTAATTACCTAGTTAATACATTTTTTTAAATTAATACATTAGTTATTACATTATTAAATTACTACATTATTACATTATTACGTTATTACATTATTACATATTTGAATTAAAACTTTCGTGAGTCATGTTAACACTAATACTACATTCATTTACTACAGTTGTACAATGTCAATTGGCTACTTAGGTATTAGAATGTCAGTTATAACTACGCAATAATTTAATTAATTATTTAATAAATTCAGCTATGTCATAAAATTGTGCTTGTAGTAACCATTCTTTAAGCCTATTTTTGAAAGATTGGGAGGAAGGTGCATCCCTGATATTGTCAGGTAACCGATCGTATATCAACGGGCCGAGAACGTACGCTGACCGTTTAGTTTTCGCTAGCCTGTGGGGTATGCGCAGTTGTACGGCTTGGGCTGTGGAGGGGCGCGCCTTCGTGGATGGCTCGCACTATACAGTTATACCAACACGCCGAGAAAACAAAACATTGATAACAATGAAACATTTGACAGTCATATTTAGGTACTAGATTGCATGGCGTCCATGATATAACCTAACAAGTGTGTTGTTTTCAAAATGAACGTTCTGGATTTCCAAAGGTGTTGGATGGTGGATACGAGGCGATCTATTACGCGTATGCGTTGAAAAACTCGCACGCGCCTCCTACATGGCTAAGCAGGACCCTATGGAAGCCGCATTGTACTACCTCGCTATGAAGAAGAGGATGCTGCTATGGGGGCTGTTCAGGTCGAACAGGGACGAGAAGATGACTACCGTGAGTATTTTACCAGTTAATCATCCGGTTAGTGCATCGATAAGCAGAGAATGCAATAATGCATGAATTCTGTTACTGATGAGTTAAATCTCCGCGATGATTGATGAATTTGTAATTTTATATTTAATATTAGTACAATTTGGTATTTGTATGTTTAACAGTTCTTTTCAAACGACTTCTCGGAGGACCGTTGGCGCAAAGCAGCGTTGAAGAACGCCTTTGTGTTGCTGGGTAGACAGCGATTCGAACACGCAGCCGCCTTTTTCTTACTGGGAGGAGCTTTGAAAGACGCCTTAGAGGTAATCTCTAATTTCAATAGCATTATTAAAAGTGACTAGGCAGAACATGTTGAGATTATTTTTTTTTGTTTTAGGTGCTGATCACTCGACTAGGTGATTTGCAGTTGGCAATGGTTGTGGCAAGATTGTATGAGTCGGATAACCCAAATTCGCCGAGTTTGAAGAAATTGCTTATGGATGAAATTCTTGGGTATGGCTCGATTCTTTATAGCACAGAAATAACATATGTATTGGGCTGTTTAATAGCATTTGATGTTACAAATTAAACTACCCGTAACAAGTGTATTCAGATCAAATACAGTAGCTGCTGTATTATTGCTTATAATGATATGGGGCCTATTGCATAATAAATTACAACTAATATTACAAGCGGAAGTCTCTTTCGAATGAAAGAGATTGAAAGGAGACTACCGCTTGTAATATTTTTTTTGTATTATTGTATTATGAAATTGAAGGGCTATAACAAGCTATGCTAACCTCATAAAGCCTCGGGTAGCTTTTTTGTTTTTGATTTTGGAATATTATTTTATTTCACGTATGTTCAAAACTTTATTACGCACCAACTTATGTGACTTTGATGCAGTTATCTGTGTATCCTAAAACCTTTTTTTTTATTAGTGGTGAAACCGAAGACGGTGAAGTTGACCTAGAGCGAGCTCACCCAGACCCGTTCGTGCGCTCAATGGCACTTTGGGAGCTGAAGCGTTACGGCGAGGCGCTTGATACATTGCTAGCGCCCGCGGGCCGCCTACACGCGGAGCGCGACAACGAGCCCATGCCCAGCGTGTTCAACTTCTACGTGTATCTGCGCACGCATCCGAGGCTCAAGCGGCACAACCTGCCCAGTCAGGTCAGTGCGCTATCATACCCGGTCTAGCAGCTGAAGGCGCAATAGTACATTACTTAACAAGGGCGGTAAAACAAAGAATGTCTCAGATCGCAGGTATTTGACGCCCGAGCCGAAGGCAAGGGCGATAAATATGCGATCTGAGGCTTTCTTTATTACCGCCCGTGTTAAGTACAAAATTTTATGTCACCCCCTGGCCAGGAAGTGGGATTTCCCGCGCGCGGAGCGTGCGGTAATTGCCGCTTTATGGTCAGGTGTGACATAATAGTACATTACTTACCTAGGGCGATAAAACAAAGAATGTCTCAGATAGCAGGTATGAATATGCGATCTGAGGCTTTCTTTATTATCGCCCGTGGTAAGTACAAAATTTTATGTCACCCCATGGCCAGGAAGTGGGTTTTTTCGCGCGCGGAGCGTGCGATAATGGCCACTTTATGGCCAGGTGTGACATAAAGACTATTTTGACTCGCCATAGAACGAAGTGTGAGACACTCTTATTATAAAAGCTCTAGTTGATGTAGTAGATCGTTTAGTCCACGAGGATAGAAAGCGCCCCAATCTTTATCATTGCATACTAATTTGCTTTTTGCTTATAGCGTATCTAGGAGCTGGGCATGCCTTTGTTGTGCGTAAAAGTTCTTGAATGGCGTATTTGCCAACAGTGCTACTTTTCAGTAAAATAAGCACGATAAAAATATGGATACGGATATTTTATCTGCAGTATTATGGTCTATTCATAATTTATTGAGTATTGCGGAATTTCATAACGTTTTCTTGTCTTAATTAGGGAGGTACACTAGCCTTCCTCCAACAAGAATCAGACGAAGGCATCACCCGGCTGGAGCGACGTCTTTACTTCCAAACTGCGCACGGGCACTTCAAGGCCGGCTGTCCGGCGCTGGCGTTGGAAGTGTTGTCGAAGCTGCCGGCGCGGATACGGGACGACAGGCGTCCGGCGCCCGTGGCGGCCGCGTCGGTGGACGAGGCGACCATACACACGGGGCAGCTGGCTGATGCGGTGGAGACGAGTGAGTTTCCTGTAACTCGATGTACTTTAAGCCTCTCTCTAGCGCTAGCGTTGGTAGTAACGACGAGGTCACCTGGCACGGGGCAGCTTGATTTTACAGTTCAAGGCGGGCTGTCTGGCGCCAGAAGTAGCTACTATTCGAACCAGACCAGCTGCAACCTAGGATGGATAAACTGGCAATCTAGGATGTTTGTGTTCAATGTTTATATTTAGTGATTTTGTATGTTTATGTTTGACGGGTTGTCTGGATCTACTCGTCCCTTTTTAAATTCCAAGAATCTTTCACCACTATGTTGAATGGTCCCTCGGGATAGATATAGGCACATAAATAAAACAAATGAAAGCTTTCTAATGAGTTATATTTTTATCTTCTGAAACTCTTTCCTTTTCTTATTTACTTAGAGCCTGAACCAGCGCCGGCATCCGCGGCCGACGTGGACTGGGGCTCTTCGGCCGTCGATAATATGGACTGGAGCGCGCCGGTCAGCAAACCTAAAGACGATGAGCTCGTGCTCAGTTGGGACGACGAGGATGACAAGGGGTATGTATTTATAATATTGCGGCAACTGGTTTGGTCTAATGTCGATATGATAATATCTAACCCCCTTATTCATAAACGTCCGTCAAACATCTATTAGTTAAATAGCCGCTTATATTCGGTTGTCCTTAACTGTCACTTTGAAATTTATGTTAGTGTGAAAGGGACACAACACATTTTAGTTAGCAGAGGGTTCCTAAGTTCTACAGTCTTTTACACCTATACCCAAACAATAAATTACTTTGTTTCCTACTTCCTATTTCTTTTGAAAATTCATATTAATTGGCTTAGGGCGGATTTTTCATTCCTCAGACAAAAGTGGCTGTCCGATAAATGTTAGCTGTTTTTTTCTTTCGTTTGACTTCAGAAAAAAAAGAGTCAATTTTAACCGGCGGATAATTTTGGAGATTGAGAAATCGGCCCTTAATAAATGTTTCCTGTTTAAGCTCTGGAGGGTCAGGCGCTTCCACGCCTCCGTTAGGAATGAAGATGGACAATACAGAAGAGCCTCAAGTGAAAGGAGCGCCGGAGAGCGAGAAAGAGAAGGAAGAGGAACCGCCGTCGGTCGACATCATGGCTCAGCAGCTCAAGTTTACGGCATGTCTTAAGATATTGATGGAGGAGTTGAGTACACTCGCTACTGGGTTCGAAGTTGATGGTAAGCGGTGCAAACCCAAGTGCTATGAAAATATAACTGTTTTCTATCGGGCTTCATGACAGTTTGTTCCCAGAACCACTGCGTCAATGATATACAAACACTTTGCGACCTGTCTTTGTTAGATTTTCCACGATGCTTCATTTGACACACCGAAGGAAGTGATTTAAAGGACTGCAGTATGAACACGTCACAAATGAACCATAGCAGTTTAAGACGATGAAGAAAAAAGTTTTCAACTATTTTATCATTCGAATGACTAGATTTCACAGGCCAGCGCCACTTTTTATTACGGACGCTTATAAGCGGCCATAGATAATATAGATATAATATATACAAGTAGTTATAGATGCGCCACCGAGCGACCGGAAGTAAGAGAGAGAATATTCATATACAATTTATACTACGCAATTTGACCGGTTTGCATGTCCAATGTATTTGCTTATGGAAGTGTGCCTGTGCCTATAACCCGACCATGAAAAAATGCTCGGGGGGTGATAGAAACAAAACATAGCCCTCTTTTCTACTTCCTTTTAAACGTGTCGCAATAAGGCTATCTTTCTCTAGCAAAGCATGTCAGGAGGTCCTTGTAAGCGGCCCACTACCTTAAAAATGTCGTTCTCCCACAGGTGGTCACCTCCGCTACCAACTGTACATCTGGCTTGAGCGCGAGGTAGAAGCCCTGCGCCGCCTCTGCGGCTACGCGTCCGCGAGCGGCGCGGGCGGCGGCGGGGAGCTCATATGTGCGGACGCGGACCCGCCGCCCCTGCCAGACCGGCCGACGTTACACCAGCTGCTCATACGGGAGAAGGCGGACTTTGAGGCCAAAGTCCAACGGGCGGTTAGAAGGAAGAAGTGGCTTAAAGGTACTTATCACGCAATCACTTTAATTACATTTACGTCTGGTGGCCCAAATTAAACTCATATAAAGAACGTCACATGACGTAGGGGCCCAATTCTGATCATCGAAAAGAGACAGTATACGAAATTTGTACGAAATTTGCGAACTGTCGCAGCCAAATTTTCATTATTTTTTATTCAACAATAAAAATGCGTGTTTCTCACGTGTAGTGTAGTACACTTCTAACCTAAACTGTCAGCTGTCAAAGTGTTTTATTTTTTTAGTGGCCAGTACGGATTTTGCCCGTCGCCGCGTTGGTGAACACACGTGCTCTTCGCGACGACGGGCTGAATCCACTACCTAACAAAACCAGTTGCCTACACTGTCATGGCGTCGTTACCGAACAACGTCTTTGAACAAGTATTGATTGACAAAATCATAAATTTGATGGAAAGCCTTTTTTAAAGAGTGAAGTAAAGTGAAGTGGCCAGTACTTTTCCGTACAAAAGGAAGCCAATTCAAATCTTGCGTATTTTTTTTCCTTTTCCGCCATTTTGGCTACGGAGCCCTAAAAGAGTTTCCGTTTACAATACGAAAAAAATATTGTAGAAATAGGACAATTCTTCAATCAGTGAATTGTTTCAGCGAACGAAACCCTCCTCCGAACACTGCTCTCCTACTGCTCGCTGCAAGGCGCTGGCGGCGGCGGACTTGCCTCCGTCCGTATGGAACTGGTCCTGCTACTTCAAGAGCTGGGGCAAGACAAGCAACATCAACAACTGCTGTCGCCACTACCCTTCCCCACTACGCTACCTCTGTTAGCCGCTGCCGTGGCCACCAATAACACTGTGGTAGCTGACCCCGTTAGACACCTTCAGGTTGGTAGAACTAATTATTATGTGTTCCGTTCTACGTCCAAGATCCGATGATTTAGAGGGTCGATCAGAAGTAGCCTTCTCTACACACATCTCCACACATCGACATATCTCTCTGATTGAACACTGTCTTGTTCTTTGCTACAAAACGCAAGCTTGCATTCGTCCACCTGGAGTGCGGTTGTTGAACCCCCTTATTCATAAAACTTAACAAACCTCTGCTAGCTAAAATTTCACATAACAAAAGACAAACGAACATTAACGGCAATTTAGCTAAAATAGGCTTGATGAGCGTTTATGAATAAGGGAGTAACAATGTTGTGTTGTACAGTCCGTGGCACAAGACATGCTGAGCACGCTAGGCGAGATGGGCATCCCCGGCGGGTCGGCGACGCGGCTGCTGCACACGCTGCGCGTACTCGCCGTGGCGCTCTCCGCGTGCATCTACCAGAGCCTGTGCGACTCCGACACCTTCACCACGCACCACCACTCGGACAGGTCAGTAACAAGACATGCTGAGCACGCTAGGCGAGATGGGCATCCCCGGCGGGTCGGCGACGCGGCTGCTGCACACGCTGCGCGTACTCGCTGTGGCGCTCTCCGCGTGCATCTACCAGAGCCTGTGCGACTCCGACACCTTCACCACGCACCACCACTCGGACAGGTCAGTAACAAGACATGCTGAGCACGCTAGGCGAGATGGGCATCCCCGGCGGGTCGGCGACGCGGCTGCTGCACACGCTGCGCGTACTCGCTGTGGCGCTCTCCGCGTGCATCTACCAGAGCCTGTGCGACTCCGACACCTTCACCACGCACCACCACTCGGACAGGTCAGTAACAAGACATGCTGAGCACGCTAGGCGAGATGGGCATCCCCGGCGGGTCGGCGACGCGGCTGCTGCACACGCTGCGCGTACTCGCCGTGGCGCTCTCCGCGTGCATCTACCAGAGCCTGTGCGACTCCGACACCTTCACCACGCACCACCACTCGGACAGGTCAGTAACAAGACATGCTGAGCACGCTAGGCGAGATGGGCATCCCCGGCGGGTCGGCGACGCGGCTGCTGCACACGCTGCGCGTACTCGCCGTGGCGCTCTCCGCGTGCATCTACCAGAGCCTGTGCGACTCCGACACCTTCACCACGCACCACCACTCGGACAGGTCAGTAACGAGACATGCCGAGCATGCTAGGCGAGATGGGTCATAAAAACTTGGAAAAACAAAAGCCGTCGCTCTTGTGGTCAATAGTTAACGGCTTATGAGCAAGTAAGTTATGATTACCTAATGGATTTATAGAAACTGAGACACCGTTTGTGCGGATTACCAGACCAGTAAAAATTTAAAGACTTTAACTTTTGATATGTCCACAGGAAAGACGCGAACCTAAATCTGTTTATGACTCAGATGGGCATCCCCGGCGGGTCGGCGACCCTCGTACGTGTTTCCACCCACCATAAATTGGGCCTGTTTGCAGAAGTGACCAATCAAATTAGGCTATTCCCTCCGCTCCACTTCGCTTCGATTTATTTATGTTAGGAGAACCAATAGCAGTGTAACAATATGAATATTAACAGCGGATGAATTAATTCATTGAATGAATTTGCATGACTCCGCTCCGCTCCGCCTCAGTGGAAATCCACCCTTAGAGTCTGGCCTAGTTAACAAACGAGTTCCGGTCTCTAGCTTGCATTCTTGGTAAATTGTGTCGCTAACGCCGCCACTTGAAATGTTACCGATGCGTTATAAAAAAGAATTAATTTAAACAACAGATGGCAATCTTTTTGGACATGGATAAATAGGTATAAAGGTTGTAATTAGGTTTTAAAATGAAAAGTTACTTTAAATGTTAGTGTTTTATCGCAAGCGAATTTCTAAACAATGGGGATTTTATGAATATATTATACTAGCAAAAAGCAGAGCTTTACGAGGGCTCGCGATGTTTTTTAGTACCTAATGATATTTATTTAGACAGTTTCTAAATAGAATTGAACGCCAGAAACGCTTGAAGGTGTCATGCCTACAGACAAGGCTCGGAAACTGGTTAATTTTTCAAACCGTTATCATGTACTTACGGCAAAACCTTTTTATTTAGGTTTAGATACAAAAACCGGTTTATTTAAACAGGTTTACGGAAAAGCTTTATATAAAGGTTTTGTTCTGAAAACCAGTTTACAACTATAAAAACCGGTTAATGCGGGTGTACAATTCTGATTGAAATAATTTAAGTTGGACAAGTTGCATCAACTTTATTTGTTTAAAATGCTATTTTACTGTTACAAACAAGAAGGTACAAAATCCAATAACCTGTTTATAGAAATTCGGTCAACTAAAATAATTTCAACTATACCTACCTATCGTAATACCCATAGACAGTGACCCCCGCCGGGCCTCTTGTCGAATAAACCGGTTCATATAAAGTTCTTAAAACGTTCGCGTTCTCAATAAAGTTCGGAGCTAAACCCAAATAAACCGGTTTTAACCGGTAAAAAAACCGGTTCCGAGCCTTGCCTACAGCCTACAGCGCCAGTAAGGCCTATCGATATTACACAAAAGTTTATATTCAATCTCTTATGGACAATAAGTTGATTGTAGTTGTTACTGCCGTACTGTATGGCGTTCAAAGGGCTATTGTATGGGTTTTACACAGTTATTCTTCACTGATTCTTGATAATGAAAAAATAAATAAAAAAGTCATTTTGGTTTACAGATTACAAGGTAGGGGCTTCCTATTAAGTATGCAATATTTGTATCAGGAAATTCAGGAAGCCCCGCTCCTCCATAGCAAAAGTTTTTTTATTTATTTAACATTATAAAAAGTACAAAAAAAAACAATAAATCTATGTGTGTGTGTTTGTGTTTGTGTGAGTATGTGTGTGAGTGCATGTGTGTGTGTGTGTGTGCTGATTAAAGAAATAGGTACATGGAAAAGGAGTTCTTATGAACACAGTTATGCTTTTTTCATACCGCACGTATGAAAAATCTATAGATATTTAACATACGAGTAGGTACCGCAAATATATAGATATTTAACATAGGTACTAAAACGTCACAGTTTACTACTTGTTTCCAATATTTCACCACAGATTTCCACTATTTAACTTACTTCCCACTTCGATCCACCGATCCACCTAGGGTTTGCAAGATCCGTTGATTTTAAGGATCCGGATAATTCGGATCTCAAAATTCGTAGGATCCGGATATCCGGATATTTCGGATAAAACGGATCCATTTCAATATTAACACCTTATCGATTAACAACTGCTTTTTTAAGTTAGTAGCTGCTGTATACTTGCTTAAAAAGTGAAACTAGTAGTTAAAATTTTAATAATTGTCATATTTATGAAATAATCATATCAATCGAAATAACAATCATCAATCAATCAGTCACGCACGCAGGAACACTGACTCCTGAAGGCGGGCGAAAAGCTAATCCTTAGGTCGCTTCAAGCTTTTCGATTCCGCCATACTAGGCAGAAAGCCAAATGCATAGAACAGGAGTGTGGTGATGTTGTTCTTCAAAAAGAGAGATAACACCATGCTGAAGAATTATAGGCCCATCTCACTTCTGAACCATGTCTACAAGTTGTTCTCGAGTCTCACAGGCAGGTTTGACGATTTCCATCCTTCCGAACAAGGCGGTTTCAGGAAATGCTTCAGTATCGTAGACCACATACATACGCTTCGTCAGATTGATTATACATTAGACTGAGGAGTATAATCTGCCCCTCTGCTTAGCGTATAATGTGGACTACGAAAGAGCCTTTGATTCGATCGTGATGGGCTGTGCTATGTTACTCGCTCTCCAGCGGTACCAATTAGGCTACCTACCGGTATATCGAAGTGCTAAAGTGTACGAGATACGAGAACGCCACTATGTCAGTCTGTCTCCAGGAACAAAACTCTAAACCAATACCATTGCATCGGGGAGTTAGGTGAGGAGATAATCATCCCTCCGAAACTATGAATTCTCTGCTGCACTGGAAGATGTGTTCAAGGTTCTGGACTGAAGGGGGCTCGGCATCAACATAAATGGCGAGTATATCACTCACCTTCGGTTTGCCGACGATATAGTGGTTATGGCTGAGACCATGGAGAACTTAAGTACTAAGCTCGATGGAGTCGATGATCTGAGTTGTGTAGGTCCTCTGAGGTCTTAAGATGAACATGCCGAACATGGACAAAACGCCGAAGATCATGTTTAACGTCCATGTAGTACTAACTCCAGTTAAGAAATTAGTGAGACTACGCTCGTTAACTCGTTTATGATGAATATGTGTATCTGGGACAAACGGTCCAGTTGGGCAGGTGTAGGAGATCAATCGTCGAATCTGTCTTGGCTGGGCGACTAAGCTGATCTGATGCTGGAGGCCATAGCAACTCCTAAACTATACACAAGATAGCACACGTCGTGTTTGGGCTCGTTATATCGAAACTCGTACCAAAAATGAAGTTTAAGCCAGAAACTTATTTATTTTGTATTTTTGTTAAATAATATAGTTTTCACACCACCTGCTCGACACAGCCAAATTATATATCATGTAAACCTTACCAAAAGCAAATCATTATAGCCCTTAGCTTTAGCCGGGTAGTAATATTGTATTGAATTTCATTATAACCCGCCGGGTAATAATATGATTTCACTTTTCGTAGTTCTTATTGTTATGTCATTAAAGTTTAATTTCGTGAAGTCCGCACGGCGGCGGAGAGGCGGCATAGCGGCGTTCCAAACAAAACACTGTGCCGCCCCGAGGAAGGGGATGCCGCTCCGAACAAATTTGAAAATCGAACGTATTCGTACTGGCCACCATAAGCTGAATGGAACAAATTTTGAAAATAAAAACAAAATACGCGATTGTAACTAGACGCTGCAGTATATTTAGGTACAGAGTAAAACTTCAGATTGTATAAAAATCCATTGGTACTGTTAATGTTATAAGTGCGAAAGTGTGTCTGTCTGTTATCTTTTCACGCTAAAACCGCTGGACCGATTCAGATGAAATGTAGTATGGAAGTAGTGAGTCCCGGGGAAGGGCAGGATACTTTTTTATCTCGGAAATCATCCCTTAAGTAGGTTTGTATGGAAGAGCGATTACTAGGTAAGAAATTGAAATTAAATTCTATCAATTAAATTCTAACGCGATGAACGAGTTCTACGCGGACAAAGTCACGGACAAAAACTAGAAGATAGAATTCTTATAAAATGAGTGACGAACGTGATTGTGGGCTTTGAATTACTATAAGTAATTTGATTCTGTCTCTAGTACTTAGCTTTGATTTTCTTATTGTCTCGCTAGAGGTGTGAAAAGTAGAGTATACTCCTCGTGGATAAAACTGTTTTTGTCTTGGGCGCTTGAATCCCTCACTACACTCAGGCCTCAGTCTTAATTCCCTCGCTTCGCTTGGGAATTAACTCATTACTCCCTCGCTCCGCTCAGGAGTAAAATCAAGAGTCCTTCGTTACGTTCAGGATTCAATATCGCGCCCGTGACATAAAACAGTGCTTTATCCCCTTGGTGTATAATCTACTATTCTATTTAGATTCACCATTTAAAAATAGATAATTAAAGCTTTCTTTTAGTTCATTATCATATTTTTAATCAAATTTTTAAAGATCCGTTAGATCCGAAATATCCGGATCCTGAGAGCCGTAGGATCCGGATCCAAAAAACGGCGGATATCCGGATATTTCGGATATCCGGATATCCGGATTGCAAACCCTAGATCCACCGATCGACCGAGCTCGGTCCGCTTATATACTTCTATTCGAATATTCTAGACGATAATTTCGATATTCATTTCGGTAGTCAATACGTTATTAAACTGTTCCGAGTAGCGTTTACTATTCCATTTGTCGATTAATTTTCTATAGCATGGATTTTTTTCTATTCAGTCACTGAGAGCCTAGATTAATGAAAAAATGAAAAAGAAAATATACCTAAATGACATAACATTATAAAAACATGACTAAACTAACATAAACCTATATGTATGTGTTAACAGATAAAAAAAATTGGCCCCAGGTCAGTCCTGTGTTCCAATACCTCCTAAAACAAAATTTTGGAAAAGTGTAATGAAAATTAACACAAGACTTTTAGAACAACTTTTATTAATTAAAAAAACACCGACGTCAATGGGGGAGGCCGGCGAAAGATTATTATACTTATATGGTGCACTCTTAGATTCCATACAATGAAATAAAAATGGCTATAAATATGTTTATAATGGTAGAAGAGTAAGTACCCTCAATTCCTCATGGAATCCACCATCAGAACTCAAGCTTGACAAACATAACGAAGAGAACAAATTGCCAAACGTGAACTATGCGTCGTTGAAGAGTTACATTCTGATCATCATCAGCAGTTCCACTTCATCGAATGTTACTTATTTAAATGTAAATGCTTGATTTGTTTATGAAAATACTAAAATCACTATATGTATGCCTTTAACATTTGTGGAGTTCCCTTATGGATCCCATCATTAGAACTTGAACTTGACAAATGATTGTCTTGAAAATCTAATTTGCTTAACAAACACACCAAACAGGACAATTCGCCAAACGTGAACTATGCGTCGTTGAAGAGTTCCGTTCTGATCATCATCAGCAGTTCCACTTCATCAAATGTCACTTTTTTGAATAAAAATGCTTGATTAGTTGATAAAATACTAAAATCACTATTTGTGTGCCTTTTACATTTTAGAAGTATCCTCAATTCCTCATGGATCCCATCATCAGAACTCGAGCACGACAAAAATTAGTCGTGAAAATAGAACTTGCTTAACAAACACAGCTAGGAGAACAAATCGCCAAACGTGAACTTTTCCTCGATGAAGAGTTCTGTTCTGATCATCATCAGCAATTCCACTTCATCAAATGTCACATTTTTGTATGAAAATGCTTGATTTTTTGATAAAAACACAAAAAGGACTATATGTTTGCCTTTAAGATTTGAGGAGTTCCCTCGATTCCTCATGGATCCCATCATCAGAACTGCGTTTTGACAAAAACGGGACACTTGAATATACATACAATGAAAAAAGAATTTTCAAAAGCGGTTCAGACATGACGGAGTTATGGAGTAACAAACATTAAAACATACAATCGTATTGTGTGTAGGCATGCAGGGCCGATTTTTTTATCTGTTAAATCGGCCCTGCATGCCTACACACAATACGATTCGGCAGTGGCACTGCAAGCAGGGCTCTGCAGGCAGGGCTTTGTGTAGGCAGCTTAAGCAAAGCTGTACTATGGGTACCAAGCGACGATATACATACTTATATAGATAAATAAATACTTAAATACATAGAAAACATCCAAATTCCAAGACCCAAGAACAAATATTCATGCTCATCACACAAATAAATGCCCCGGCCGGGATTCGAACCCGGGACCTCCAGCTTCGTAGGCAAGGTCACTACCAACTAAGCTAAAGCGGTCGTCGCAAACTTACATGTGCGACAGAGAGGAAAAATTTCGTCCCTCTCGCACTTACCATCTTGACAGTCCTATGTCCGACATCCGAATTAATACCTCTTGACATGAAATATTTCAATATAATATTATGAATGAGTATGAGTATAAGCGATCATCTTAGCGCGAAGGGCATTCAAAATTTTCCCTCTCTGTCGCACTTGCAAGTTTACACATAAGTGCGACAGAGAGAGGAAACTTCGTTTGTGGTTCGCGGTAACTGATGGTGTCGTCGTAAATGTGTGAGGACTTAAGTGTATATTTTTTAACATACCTATTTTTACGTAGGTAACTATATAATGTATGTACCTATAGGTGTATGTAGAAAAAAAATAACTACGTAGGTAATTTACTCACTCTTTATTTATATATATATATAATGCGCAGTGCGAGCAGGACACCACTATAGATTTGCATAGCGATATCTGGCTCGCACTGCGGAAACCGTTCGGAAACCGCATCAGTGTGTCAACCGCCTAACCAAAAAATGTAACGTCGCATGAACTCTTAAGTTTTCTAACGGATGGCGTTAGTAGTTACAGAGTTTATGACATGAAGCTATTGCATGGTTTCATAACTTGGCTCAACAGATGGCGTTGGTATCGCAATATTTATTTTTCAAATTATAGTTTAAATCGATTTTTTCGTGTTAGATAACACATCTAGACATAATTCTGAACTACTATGCGAAAATTCACATTCAAAATCTTGATAGTTTTTTCGCAAAGTGTACCACAAAATGTGGGGTAAGTGGGCTATATATAGGGCTCGCTTCGCTCGCCCTAATTATATTTGTGACTTGTAAAATGTGACATTTTGTTAATAAAGTCCTGATTCTGATGGTTTCTCAATGATTAAGGAGTTTATCAGATGACGTCAATATTGCTAATATTTTGTTCGCAAGTATAATTTATCTTTCTTTAACAGTATTATAGCTGAAACACCTGGGACTCACACCTCTCATATGCTGGCTCGGCAAAGGCGATATTCGACCGAGGAACTGACTGTTACCACACCACCTAACAAATGGCCAGGTAACACCGTTGGCATATTTATTTATTTATATTAGGAGACCCAACAGCGGTATATAACAATATGAATATAAACAGCGAGCAGAGTCAATTATAGGATCACACAGATAGCGCTAGAGTGTATATTACTTAAATAAGGTGCGCAAAGTTAATGTTTAAATTGCTGCAACGTCGGCGTACGAAAGGTCTAGTTTGTGTTTTGTGCTGGTAGTACGGGAAGTAGTGCCACCCAATGTATGGGAGGTCCACATTTTGGTATCGGATGAATTCACTTGGCACAGATGTAATATACGTAAATATAAGTTGATTTAACCCGGTAGCCATCCGCCACCCCCTGGGGGTAGGAGGGGGGGGGGGGGGCGTTGAAAGTCCCATTTTCCGGTTTTTCATGAAAAACTCATAAACGGTGACCCATAGCGAAAAACGTTCTTAGGCATAAGTAATCTAAATAAAATTATCTACATAAAAGGTTCTATACACTTTGTTGCTAGGATTTATATTTAATGAGATTTTAAAGGGGGAATGTAAAATTATATGAAAATTTAAGTGGCTATTAATTTCTTTGTTTTTCAATGTAAATTAACTTAGATTTACCTATATTACATCTGTGCCAAGTGAATTCATCCGATACCAAAATGTGGACCTCATGACACTACTTCCCCCACTATGGAGACTTACGTCTAATGCTAGGCATAGTATTGCTTTCATCCAAAAAGCCGCGTCACTCCCTCACGGCTGGGGTGACCGACTATCCAATAACGTGTTTGTCACTGCGTGTTTCAGAGCCTTGCTTAAAAATAAATCTCTTTGTTATTTGTGCTAACATAGAAAGGGATGTATTATTTTTTTTTAAAAAAATATTAGTAAAATTGGGAGACAGTATAATTTGAAACAATGTGTGCAGGGGTATCAGCCCTACGCGGGCTCGCGCTCCGCGCGGCCGAGGAGGAGGAGGCGCCACGCCTGCCCGTCCTCCTAGCCGAGGCATTCTGCGCCGTGTACCTCGCCCTGCTGGGCTGGGCCCTGGCCGCGCGCGACGCGCACCTGCTGTACCGGCTCGCGGCGCACACGGTCGACGCGCGCGCGCACTCGCGCCTGTTCGGCGGCGGCGTGCGCCGGCTGCTCACCACCGCGCCTGCGCCGCCGCAGGTACCGACCAGTACCTCTAGTAAAAGTTTTTTAGAAACGAAACACAAACGAACACGTTGGTTTAGTCACACCTATGACACGCGAAGGAACGTAAGCGCTATGGGTAAGTACCTGTGCGCTGTCGGTACACGCGTCAATTGTTTGCGCGGGTGTGTAGCGCGTGGCGCGGACGAATCGCGAGGCGCGCTGGCACCCGATCGGCAAAATGAGTCTAAACGCCGACGCGTTCGTTTGTGCTTTGTTTCGGAAAAAAACTTATACTAGAAATTCAGATATCTAACAATGACAACGACCAAAGTGACGCGAACGTAGCTACACTGATGAGACGGTTTCTGCGTTCGGAAGGAGCGAGCGGTGTCAAAAATGTGCTCACGGTGGCTCCGTCAATATGTCACGCGTATGTCGCGTATTTACCTCGACGTACGCCTTGTTGTTGATGGGCAATAGCACGCGGCTCCACCGCAACTTCTGTGTACATATGTCGAAATCGAATGTCACACCTTTGGTCACCATGTCTGGTTTCTTCAGATTCGACCGGAAGTGCTTGCAATATTATGATATCAGCAGAACCGAATCTAAATAAATGACTCGTTGGCGATCATACGGAATCGATAAAAGCCTTTACTCAAAACGACTTCGATTATCAAGTTACTCCATTCTAACCACACTTTTTCATTTTAGCCGAAACTAGTAGAACGCACCGAGGGCACCTCAGTATGGTCGTCTCTGCGCGAGAAGCGAGCGCTGCTCAACATGCGCCTCCTCGGGCTCGGGCCCTCGGTCCCGCACAAGAACATCCAGGAAGGCAGGCCGACCTACAGAGAGCAGTTTGTTCCGCCCTACTGCAGCATACTGACTTTCCTGTTGAACAAGGTTAGTGTCTATTGTACACTAGTAGAACGCACCGTGGGCACCTATGACTGGTCTTCTTTAAGCGAGAAGCGAGCGCTGCTCATGCGACTCCGGAGTTTCTGGCCCTCGGTCCCATACAAGAACATTCAAGAAGGCGGGCCGACCTTAAGGAGTTATTACACCTTCCTGAATTCAGAACATTTAGAGTGAGAAGTACGTATATGTTAGAGCAAGATGCTTCAATTCCCCTCCGCTATTCAGCATGCTAAATTCAAGACAATGTTACCGCTTTATACGGAGAAGTTCGTGGCACCCTACTGCAGTATACTGATGTTCCTGATGCCAAGATTAGGTTAGGTGGTGTCTTTGAAACCCTCTCGAACCTCCAAAAGACTGGTCGTGATGTCACCAGCTAGATTAGAATAGAATGATTAGGTTAAGTAGTATATATTTATTTTTTGGTTGTCCTGAAAATCAGCGTCATGACGTCAGTCGTGGCATATGCTGAGTGGCAACCTTTTCGGTGTATACCCACTTTGTGCAGTACCTACTATTTTGTTATTGTTTTTCTTTATTTACACCAAATAAATGTATTTCTTCTTCTTCTTCTTCTTCAAAAAAGATTCCTTTCTACTTGTCTATTAGATTAGGGTTTAAACAAATTTAAATTCAATATATTAAACTTGTTCTATTCCTCAAAAAAATTCAGTTCTGATTGGATTATTATAGTTCCGATTTCATAAAAAAATTATAGACTTTTTAAATATTTCGATATGGAGCCCTGGATATCAAAGTTACTTGTATTTTTAGCCAACGGCCGAACAAGACCCCGACAACTGCGATTACGATTCAGCAGAGTCAGGAGCCGAGGACCCTGATGACAGCGGCAGCGAAGCGGACGATGACGACATCTTTGATACCAATCCAGCCAGGTGAGTACTGAGTATTGCCACAGCTGTGACACGCAAAGGAACGTAAGCGCTTTGGGTAAGTATGTGTGCGTGCGCTGTCGGTACACGCGTCAATTGTTTGCGCGGGTGCGTAGCGGATGGCGTGGTCGAATCGCGAGGCGCGACGGCACCCGATCGGCACCAGGCGGGTCTCTCAGGGACGAGGTAACTGACCTCGGTGCGGGGGGTTCGTGTCCGTTCTGTATGTAATACTATTATACTATTCTGTGGCTAGGTGCATCATCATCAGTCGTTCCCTCAATGCTAAGGACCGTGACATGATGTCCAATTCTTGCTGACCAGACTCCTCCATAGGCTCCTGTCACCCGCCTTATGGATGGGCTCGTGCAGATGTAGTTGCAGGGGTGCAGCGATTAGGGTGCTCCATCTAGCGGGTGGTCCGCCCCGGGACCTCTGGCCCTCAACATTTCCCGTCATTTCTCTGTTAGGTCAAGGCTCTACTACTTTACACCTCTTTAACCCAGTGTATTGGATCCCTGCCGAGTTTTAGATCTCAAAGGCACCGTTCACCTACTGTGTCACGCAAAATTTCGAGACCCCCCAAGTCACGCCTTATTCTTAAACTTTGACACGTGGTGTCACATTCGGCCGCCCCCGACCGACCTGACTGATTCGGCCGCTATCGCTGTGAAGTAAAATGTGGATGGCCCCAAAGTTATAATTTGATTGGACAATTTTGCTATTTCGCATACAGGGACTTTATGGGTGGACGTAATTGAACATCTCAGAAATTCAAATTTAGATCATGCGCGTTTTCACACAGCTCGTTGCGTTGTAACGTGATTATTTATGGCCGTATTATATTTGTATACTCGTGTATTAATTTTCCTATTTTCCTAAATACACATCCAGTTAAGGCTTTCTTATTGCAGCGAAACTACAAACGCGACACAAAAAATCCGCTAGGCGGCGCAACATTATCGTAATTCTCCCCAGTAACAAACACAATTACATGTTACACACACTATCTCACTTTACTGTGACAGGTCACTGACCTCGTTTTTTTTAATGATTGCTGTAACTTAGAATTTGAATATGTGACAGACCTTCTTTGTCAAATTAACCAGAATAAGCCAGAGTGGCGCACGTGATAATTAGGTTGTCAACCATTTAAATTTAGAACAGATTGTTATGACATTCAGGCAAAAGAGTGTAGACTTGTCATTGCATATCTCTGTCTCTGTTGCGCAGTTTTGACAGATTTCACTTAACTAAATAAGGGCTAAATTTTATCACGACTCGACACAAAAAGTCAAAGTTGCAAGCCACAAATAAGTAGCTTAATTTCAACCACTAAGCCAAGTACATTGTGGTGTAATTAGTAATCGCTTGCTCTCTAAAGCACAGGTCACAGGTTCGAATCTCAGGCAAGTGCAAGTGTTTTTTTTTGTGTTTTATTTAAACAACCGTAATTTTTAGAGCATAAATAATTATTGAGCGTTATTTTGGTAAATAAATATTTTGTACTTTTTTTATTTATTTAGAAAAAGATTCAACATAAATATTTTGCCCTGCTAATAAAAGCTTACAACTTTATTTATTAGTTCTTTATTATTCTTTATTTATCGTATGGCCTTTATTTCGAACCGTGAGATCTTCGAGAAGACAGTACGGTTCATAAATCCATCTTAAATAAAATTCAAGATTTATTATATAATTTATTATAAACATAAAACATAAGACTGAGGGATTATAATGCGTGCAACCACAGTGCGTCTATAACAGTTTGTAGCCTGTCTCTCAATAAGCTGAGAAGACGTTGATAATTATGTCAGTTCCCCGCATTTCCTCCCATATTTCATTGCAGTATCTATTGCTTGAATTGCTTCTTTGGTTCTTTCATGGCGATGATCCCACTGTTGAACCATTAAACCCCAAAGATTCTCAATCGGGTTCGAATTTCAGGCGATGGCATTACATCATTACATTTATGCCTGGATGTAGCTGTAGAGTAAACCATTCCCAAGTGACCCGTGCTGTATGGGGCAATTATCTTGAATAAAGTCAGGAAAGTCAGTAGAACAATTTGCAGCATCACTTCGTCCAGTAAATTCACGTAAACATTTGCGCATGATGTGGGTATGAAGTGAAGTTCACCGAAGCCGCTGATCATAGATCCGAGACCGCGACGCCGTCACCAGATATCCTCCCCCACATACTAGCCGTAAGCGGCCAGAATTCCTCAGAGCTTTGGGCCCTTTCTATTTCAGATATTATCCGAGGCATCTTTTCATTTAAATTTGTATTATTCTTTTTTTATCGTTTACGTTGATATATTGGAATAATTACACAATGCAATAATGCTTCACATTGAACTGCAGAGCATATTGAAGTCGAATAGCGTCAAAACTTTGGCAGGATTACGGTCCGTTTGGGCATATTTATTTTGTTACAATACGAAGCTCAATATATTTAATAATTTAAAATATTGTATTTGAAATACCAAGCTTGAATTTAATTTGCTAATGTCAGATGTCAAACTATGTGTCAGGCGCTATGAATATACTCACACATAGACATAAAATATACAATATGCTATATGAAGGAGTGTGACCCGTATAATGGAAAAAAATCCACATTCTAAAAATACTCAATGAAACCTTTTGTAATAAGAGAGGGTTTAAAAAGGAAAAAAATGATATAATGATAAGCTTTATTAGCCACATTTTATGTTTTCCACTATCTGGAATTGTAAAAGTACCAGGAAAACTATTTTAAATGTTTATTCGTCGATATGACTCACCAGTAATTTACCCTGAAAATGTTAATATCATCTAGTTACTGGTATTAAATACGCGATTTTTATAAATGTCAAACTGCAAAAAGTGCGACAGACGTCCGTCCAGCTCGAGGCCCAACGGCCATCTGCCTACTAAAATGAAGCGCGCAGTTTGCTTTTCTGATATTTTTGAGTTTTGTTAAATATAAAAACATTTAAAAAAAATTAGCCGTAAAATACACTTCTTCACATCGTTTCCTATCTATTGATATATTTTACTCGAGTCTGAGTTGGATATATTTTATATACGACTCACAATAAGATCAAAATTTACCTGTTTTTGCGATGTGAGATCATCGAGCGAAGTTTCAAATATCGTGTTTTCAGCCTTAAAATACACTAGACCGACTCTTAAACTATAACATATCTAAATATCCCATCAATAAAGTGAGTATTTAATGGTTTAAAATTGAATGAAAAATACTATGATTTCGAATAACGTGGTCTTAATGATTCGTTTTATCTCATGAAATCAAAGTGAGATCAGGGGGCCGATTTTTGAGTGTCGAACGCTCGAATTTTCGTTCGAGATCTGTCAAAAAACTATGACGTTTTGACAGATGTCGAGTGAAAAGTCGAGCGTTCGAAACTCAAAAATTGGCCCCCAGATATCACGCAATAAACTTAATCGCCTTATAGTACATTTTGCAGTTTGATTCTATTATAATATTTATAATGCTACAGTTATAAAATCAAAGTTGTAGTAGAATTACATTTCATAAGAAACTATCATTTCTTACGACAGGGAGGCGAAACGCACTAAACTTGTGAATACGGAACACTCTGATCCGGATTCTTATTCTTGGATTCTGATGCGCGTTGCGGTTTTGAGGCTCTCGCAGCAGAAACTGCAGCATTTCCTGCAGCTCTGCGGGATCGAAATGTCAGGTAATTACAACTAGATTATAGCATTAAACGCGGTTATAGTAGGAACTTAGCTGAGAAATCGTCAATCGTCGTCCGGTAGTGATAATCTATTGAATGGCATTTTGTACTTATCCAGACGCCCCGTAAACAGAAGACTGCGTTAGTGCGAGACTGGTGCAGCGCGTGTTTTTATTAATACAGAGTCCTTAGAACTTTAATTGGATTTTCCTTATTAGATTCTTGCTAGTAGATTGGAACACGAAAGACGATTTCCTAATTACTCTTGATTTATTTAACTTAATAGGTATGCATAGGTACACGTATGAATAGCGAACGTAAAGTGAGGTGAATTGATTTATTTGCTTATTATGAAATATTATACAAAGCAAATGCTGATGGTGCAAATGAGGAGTGGTACGATGCACGCGCGATGTACTTGTACACTGATAATTTTAAAATTTCATTGTCGTTTTTGAGAAAAGCACTATTACCGCTTCGCATCGTCCGTCATAATCAACTCGCCCACGAATTGCTTTTCCCCGGCCTCTGCCATAATGTACTATTTTGCTGTCGCGTGTTCTTTAATTTTACCATAGGTATATAGTTCGTACAAAACTCTAAGGCCAAGTTCTGGCAAATGAACGCAGCCAAAAAACGACTAAGAATTCTGACTATAAGGTAGATTCTTACTTACGTTGACAGGATTTGGCCTTAGACTTTTGTATGAACTATCCATGGTATTTTAGAGTTAGCAACAACGAGTCCGACCGTGCACGCCGCCCTACGGCGCGTGGATCAGTGGCAGCAGCAGCTGACGGAAACTCTGGAGTCGCGCGCGCCGCCCCCCGACTACATCCCGGGCTGTTTCCCGGAGCAGGTGCCGGCCGGCCCGCCTATTAATAAGTATAGGTAAGGCGTTGTTTGTAGTACTAGGGCACCCCAGACTAGCTAAGATCGCGTTTATGCCGGACATATACTATTCGTCCCTTACTAACAAGAATGTAAGTGCGAGAGGGACGAATGCTATATGTCCGACATATGTATACGTGATCATCCTATCCTAGTTAGGACTTATAAAACACAAATACAAATGCCCTTCATAAGCTCGTGTCACTCCTTCCTGTCCACGTTGACGTCTTTGTTTTCGCTTCTGCTCAGTACAAATGCTCGCAGCTCAATCCAAGAGCACGTCCAAAATGATGCGAGTAAACCGTAAGTAACTAGTTACAGACTTGAATTGCGAAACACACAGTTTGGCTGACACAACTTGGTCATTCATCAGATCCGTCTCCTAAAACAGGCGTATGTTCTTTGTCCAGCGGCGCGACCTATATTCTTTGTCTAACAATCCTGGCAGGGTCGCCATGTGTAGTGGGATGTAGGGAACCAAGTAAACAGCTTAGGTATTGCGTAAATACTGGCGTTTATTCAAGAAAATATTACTTTTTATACTTACACTAATTAGACACATGACATTGCATAAAATATAACATCTCACACCAGTGGCGGCGCGTCAAAAATATACTTAGGAAAACCGGAAATAATTTGCCTATGTTATTCTTCATGAGCCGTAGTAAAAGAACCGGACTGGCTGAAAATTAGGCAAGCCGTTGGGAATCGAGTCGTATGGACGCTGCGCCACCGTCTCACACAGCAAACACAACTACGATTGCGATTCGGTTTACAAACATGTATGTTTTTAATACATTGTAAGAAAAATAGTAATTCATTTTACTTTTTCCAGATGTTTATTAGAAAAACACAACACGCCGTTCAACTCGAATCTATATAGCACCGCACCTTCAAGGCGCTTATGGAGTTTCCTTGTCCGGCAAGAATCTGTTCAGGTACATGTGCATACGTTACGTAGATACTGTTCAATAACTTATTGTTTATCAAATAATTTAATTCAATTTTGTATCAAACAGTAACGTCTGCTAACGAAAAATGCGAGGATGTCGTAGGTTCAAGTGCTGCTCAGACCGTTAATGCCAGGCAGTGCCACTGCAAATGCCCCGCTCTAACACGCGGGCGTTTCCAATTAACCATCCCGCTCTCTACGGAACTCTGGGCGTAGTTTTCGTAAATATTTGGTACATTTAGATTGATTTTTGGAATACTGGATCACTTATCAAATATCTATCCGGTTATTTAGTTAAAATAATAACAAAGCTATGCTTTTTGTAAAAAAAAATCACTTGTCGTTGACAATCACGAAATAATCAGCATGAAAGTTTATTTTAAGATGATATTTAGGATTTTTTGACAGAGTGAGCGAGGCATTTTTCAATATTTTCTTCGGTTATTGTATTACTTCGTTTCTTTTTCAGTCTAGAATAATTTTTGTGTAGGGTACTACATCAGTTCTTCACACTTGAAGCTCAAACTTCATTATTTTCTTCGATTCGTGAACTGGCCTTGCCTTAATTTGAAATTATGTTTTTTTTAGGAAATATTTATCCGCGCGGTGTTCTCCCGGCGACGAACCCAGTCCCTGACGGCCGAGGCGACCGGCGAGCCGCGTCCAGGCTGTCTGCCGAACCAGCAAAGAACTGAAGATGATCTGCATAATCCAGTCAGGATCATCCACAAGGAACAGGACTCGATCGCGGCCTTCTGCCTCAACCGGGTGAGTCACTTATTGTGCAGGTGATATAGTTCAAAATAAATGGTTCATCATGCGAATGTATGATAGAGATTTTTGTGTACTGTACTTCATTGGTATAATGTGAATTTGCCGTTAAGCAGTTGATTCTGGCTGCTGTATATGACGGCAGCCGTTATTAAGCCAAGTTAGAGGCCTTCGATTCGTGCGGCTTGAGAACTTCTAACAGTCAAGTTGTCCACAAGATTAATCCCAGTAAGGGTTAGTTTCCCCTTGGTTTGAAAGGTCAGATGGAAGTCGGAGCCGCAAAAACTAGTTCCCACGCTAAACCTTAGGATTAGTTAGCGGGCATCCTTCGGGATACTAGGGTACTACTGCACTGAGATAACGCTAGAATGTTAAGAATATGAATTACTTTCGACTAATAGTCGCTTTATACTTTATCGTCGACGGCCACGGCACGGTAAAACTATGGTTTCATTCATAAGTTTATAGACTTTAGATCAATTAAAAATATTTAAAATAAATAAATAAATATTTGTGGACAATCTTACACAAATCAACCTAGTCCCAAACTAAGCAAAGCTTGTACTATGGGTACTAAGTGACGATATACATACTTATATAGATAAATAGATACTTAAATACATAGAAAACATCCAAGACCCAAGAACAAATATTCGTGCTCATCACACAAATATATGCCCCGGCCGGGATTCGAACCCGGGACCTCCAGCTTCGTAGGCAGGGTCACTGCCAACTAAGCTAAAGCGGTCGTCAATTATGATGAAACCGAAGAGTTTTACCACGCCGTGGACGTCCACAGTGAAGTATAAAAGCGGTCAATGAAATGACGCAGGTCGGAGGAGCATTGTTGGCGGTGGCGACGGCGCGCGAGGTGCAAGAGATGGACGTGTCGCTGCTCCTGCGCGGCGGCGCTCACTGGGCCGAGGACGAGTGCGAGGTGGACCTGCTGGCGCTCGCCGCCGACCCCGCCGCGCTGCCCGACACCGGCTTCCTGCTCATACAGCACCAGGACAAGTCAGTATCTACTGCGTCACTTGTTGTTGGCGGTGGCAACAAGAGATGGACGTGTCGCTGCTCCTGCGCGGCGGCGCTCACTGGGCCGAGGACAAGTGCGAGGTGGACCTGCTGGCGCTCGCCGCCGACCCCGCCGCGCTGCCCGACACCGGCTTCCTGCTCATACAGCACCAGGACAAGTCAGTATCTACTGCGTCACTTGTTGTTGGCGGTGGCAACAAGAGATGGACGTGTCGCTGCTCCTGCGCGGCGGCGCTCACTGGGCCGAGGACGAGTGCGAGGTGGACCTGCTGGCGCTCGCCGCCGACCCCGCCGCGCTGCCCGACACCGGCTTCCTGCTCATACAGCACCAGGACAAGTCAGTATCTACTGCGTCACTTGTTGTTGGCGGTGGCAACAAGAGATGGACGTGTCGCTGCTCCTGCGCGGCGGCGCTCACTGGGCCGAGGACGAGTGCGAGGTGGACCTGCTGGCGCTCGCCGCCGACCCCGCCGCGCTGCCCGACACCGGCTTCCTGCTCATACAGCACCAGGACAAGTCAGTATCTACTGCGTCACTTGTTGTTGGCGGTGGCAACAAGAGATGGACGTGTCGCTGCTCCTGCGCGGCGGCGCTCACTGGGCCGAGGACGAGTGCGAGGTGGACCTGCTGGCGCTCGCCGCCGACCCCGCCGCGCTGCCCGACACCGGCTTCCTGCTCATACAGCACCAGGACAAGTCAGTATCTACTGCGTCACTTGTTGTTGGCGGTGGCAACAAGAGATGGACGTGTCGCTGCTCCTGCGCGGCGGCGCTCACTGGGCCGAGGACGAGTGCGAGGTGGACCTGCTGGCGCTCGCCGCCGACCCCGCCGCGCTGCCCGACACCGGCTTCCTGCTCATACAGCACCAGGACAAGTCAGTATCTACTGCGTCACTTGTTGTTGGCGGTGGCAACAAGAGATGGACGTGTCGCTGCTCCTGCGCGGCGGCGCTCACTGGGCCGAGGACGAGTGCGAGGTGGACCTGCTGGCGCTCGCCGCCGACCCCGCCGCGCTGCCCGACACCGGCTTCCTGCTCATACAGCACCAGGACAAGTCAGTATCTACTGCGTCACTTGTTGTTGGCGGTGGCAACAAGAGATGGACGTGTCGCTGCTCCTGCGCGGCACGTTAGTAAACGCACGCGTCTTCTATGACACTAGAAAGGGAAAAGCAGGTTGCTGTAACGGCTACCTGACCAGAATGACCGTGATAACAGTTTACTGCCACTTCTGCAAAGGCAACCTACGATGTCATTTTACTTCAGTCCCTCTGCCTGATGAGACGGTTTCATAAAGTGATCTAAATCTTAGAAGCACTAACAGCTTCTTAAGAGCAGGGTAGCGGTAGCTAACGGATTACTTACATCAACCTAGTTATCATTCCTGTTTCTGTCTTTCTCGATGTAGTAGTAAGTATGTAGAAGGTAGATTTAGATTAGATTTAGATTTATTCACAATAAACGATTACATTATAAATTTAAGGTGCATATGCCAATTTACATGAATCTCTATTGTGATTCAATAACATTAAATACAAATAAAATCAATTAAAAATCATTCAATAAATTCAATAAAATAGCAATTATTAAGATAGGCTTAATATTATAATTGACCATTTATTTGACAGGCCTAACAACGGTTCCATACCAGGCACAGGCAACAGCTCGCCACTGAATCCCAATGCGCCGCAGATCCCAGTCGGCATGGCGAGCCAGACGGGGCGAGGTGCTAGTGTTGTAAGTATTCCTCCTATTGGCTCATAGTATCTTGGTACTAGGCTGTACAAACAAATGTCACATCGACATTTCTTTACAGTGTTTTGACCTTATTGTACTAAGTACACTCCCTTCGACTACGGCTCGAAACGAATGCTGATTGGATCAAACTGCAATAAAAACGTAGTCTGCGATTACACCTCATAGTTGTCGCAAAGAATTAGAACTAGGTACTATTCCTGTTTCATCGAACTGTCATTAAATGCGTAGTCTAAGGCGAATTATGTTCATATCAATATCAGTATATTTATGTGGTTCCTCAGGAAAACCTTCTTTGACAACTCAGTAACCACTGCATAGTCTTAATTTTATAATTATTTGATAGATGTTCAGATGGCATGCAATATAAAATTATGCAATGCAACAATGTTGTAGATTTGACGAGGTGTATATAAGGTGTTTATTTATTAGTTTCAGATATTTTAACAGATGATACTTTACTTTAAAACAATTAACTTTAAATAGAAATTAAGAAATATTTTCATATATTTTTTTGTTTTCATTTACCGAACAAAAAATTTAATTGTAATTTCGTCTAAAAATAATCACCATGTGCATTTAACTGACAAGACGTTTAACACTATCTGTCATGTCACTCATGTCAACAATTGTTTGTCTTAAATGTCATTATGGTTCGGTTTATTGACTCGAAGTGGCCAGTTACAGTTAAGTGGTACGTAAAAGAGGTACTAGAATCTGTTCAATGAGTTCTCATTTAATAATCACATTAACAGGGTGTTTTAAAGTAGCAAATTTGTTTTCAGTTTTCTCCAAAAAAACATCGTAAAAGCTATAATGTTTCATACTTAAATATACTACAGGGACCGAGTACTATCAGCTGTAAAAATATCTGCAACTAATAAATAAACACCTTATATATTTAATATTTATAATTACCTATGTATAAGAACATGTAAGTATGTGTATGTTTATAGGTCGGATTCCGAACGAATTATTATTTAGTTCGTTGTGGAAATCATTTAACACTAACGTCTTACGTGAATATCCGTCTCTAGTAAGAGAGCCGCGGATGTTTTAACACAGGCCTGCAGTTTAGAAGTACTTTACATATTTTATTTATTAATCAAAGGGAACATTTTACTAAAAGCTACTAATAAAATAATGCTTGAATTTAAACTTTCGTGAGACATGTTATAACTTTATTTTACTAAACGGTTAATACTCACGTATTAATTGTCACTTCGGGCGACATGTACACGGCATACGTGAGTTTTAACCGTTTATTAAAATAAAGTAATAAAATAATGGTATTGTGCTATCAGCATCTCAGATAACTGACCATTAGTAGATCTTATCTCGTTGCAATAAGGTTCACGAAAGGCTGGGATGCTGATAATACATTGGTATGGAATATTTACTAACCGTCTGTAATCGTAAGCGGTGTTCGTCAAAATCTGATTGTATGTTAAGTTTGACAAGTTTATATGGGGTGACAGCTACCAGCACCATATTTAACGTCGATCGGTGTGTAATCGTAAGTTGGTGCAACCGACCCTAACTGCCACATTTGTATAGAAATTACTTGGTGTTGCTAAATCATTTATAGCAAACTTAGTTTGAACGTAATGTACAGCCTTTGAATGATTGACATAAGTCGTAAATCATAGTATTTGATGGCATAAAGTAACATAATATTTGAAATATCCCTAAATATATTTAACATTGCCTTGAGAGTGTGAATCGAATTAATGCCAATAATGGAATGCTAGAATGCTAGTGTCTTGTATAAACGACAGTTTGTTGTAAATAATGGATTTATTGACAGCTGGAGCTGCGGGCAAGCCACTCAAGTGCAAAGCCAACTGACCACGAAGCGTATATTGTCACAGTACGTGGATGATATTACTAATGCACAAAACGGGCTAGCTGCCGAACGAATCAATGTAAACTAGAGTACACTATCAAATCAGAGTAAAGGATGGGGTCCCGCTTGCCGAGTGGGGTATTCTTGGCTCTCGCGCCCCCGATCTCTTACTGGGTCCCGTCAGACTTGATAGCGATTCGAAAGTGTACATAATAGTGTACACTTGTACAGCCTGAGTGCCCGCAGGGGGGTCGTGCGTGCAGCGTCTATTTAAGACATGCAAATGTCGTCGCCGCTCCGCCGCACGCTACGCTACGAGCGGGCACTTGAGCAACAGAGATTACTAGGCAGTGGACCAGAGTCAGCTGCGTTGTGTCCTTTTGTACGTAAATATTATATCAATTCTGTGACATTGATTCGTTCGCAGCGACACTAACGTGGTGTGGATTTTTTGTATGTACGTGACGTTATCTGTATACGTGTCGTCTGTGCGGGGCTTCGCTCGTGCTTACCTTTACTTCTTGCCGACAGCTAAACTTGGTAAACGCACAAAAGATCTCGCGGGGTTAATCATAAAAGGAAACCTAGTCAACAATCCACAATGTCCTGTGGGTTTAGTAAACAACGTGTCACGTAGTGTAACGTGTTTATTGTGTGGTTCGCGCGTCGTAACTGAGCGTTGGTCGCAGGTGAAGGGCTTGCAGTTCCCGGGTTGCCACGACGCGAAATACTGTCGGCTGGTGCTCCATCGTTCGAAGCTTCTCATGAAACCGGTCAGTGACAACCCTAGCCAGTTTCGCCTCTCACTTTTACAGTCACTTTCTCAACCAGTGATTTTGCACTTTTCAGCTCGATGTTCATTTTGTTTATCGCTATCAATTCCTTAGTTTTCGCAGGTTTTTTTTTAGTTGACCAGACGTTGAATCGTGTTCGGTTCGTCATCAGACATCCTTTCCTTTGTTTATGGATTTTAGTTATTTTTTCACTCGTTTCATCGTAGCCGTCCCTGTAGCCGTCGGCCGATTTATTTTCTCCCGTTTTAGGTGTTTATGTGCGTTAGTATGTCGTCCAGAGCTTCTGTATGTGTGTGTTGTCCGATGTATGTCTAACCTATATAAATAAAGCATGATCTGTCCGATGTCTGCATAACACGAAGTACTAATCTATTTTAATAATCTTTTTTTTAGACAACACACGATTTCTTTTCCATGCACTGTGTGTAGCAACTTGTTTTTGTTTAAAATTATGTATGTTCATTTATGTGTAGGTGCTGAAACACAAAATTGATAACATCAAGCGTATGGCTGCTCATCCTTCACAACCATTGTGTGAGTATAGAATTTCATTGAAATAATTTGAAACAGGCGACATTTTGGTAAAAAACCCGGCTAAGCGTAAGTCGCACTTCGCACATTTACTGCGATTCCGACCAACCGCAAAATTATGTTTGTGTTAATAGGAAAAATAAGAAAATTTTAAAGAAACTATCTGATTTATTAGCTAGTATTTTTTGTTACAATATACATAAAAATGAACATTGTTACCAAGTTCATAGGTCGATGGTAAGTTAAAAAAATCTTCTGTGACAGACGACGGACGGACGGACGGACGACAGCTAATCACAGTAAGAGTATATCCAAACAAGGAATACAAAGCCATTGTTTAGACCAATATTGTAAACAGGTAAAGTTTGTGAGTTTGTAATTAAGTTTGTCAGCTTATAAGTAGGAGGTAATCTCTGAAAGCACTTACTCCTGCGATTTCAAAGATTCAATCATGCTTATACAAGGTGTAACTTAAGTCGTGAACTTATTAGATACGTCACAAAATGTTTATTGACATATTATTTCCTCACGACTTCGACAACAGCACTATATCTACCTTGGCAGAAACCGGGGCTGCCTGACTCAGCAAAGCCTCGCCTTGCCAACCTTATCAGGCAACCCCTTTCCGTGCCTCGGCTATAACCAGGGGCGACTCACTCGCGTGACGTCATCGCGCCGTTCAAAGGTCCCACGTCGGGTGACTTTCAATGCGAGAGAAAGTGATGTAGCGAGTGATGCGCGTGCGATAGACGGAGATGGCCAAGCGTCGGCACGTTTGGCTTGCCTCGCGGGGATTTGTTAACAGCGAGACTTCTGTACGTAGATTATTACTTACTTATTCTGTGCCATAACGTACTATGTTGTGTAGACCTGACGGGCGGAGCGGACGGCTCGGTCCAGCTATGGGAGTGGGGCCACTCGTCGTGCGTGTGGTCGGTGCGCGCGCCCGGCGCGTTCGCTAAAGTGACCCGCGTGCGCTTCTCCGACTACGGGAACAAGTTCGCGGCGGCCGACGCGGACGGCAACCTCGCCATGTGGCAGCTGCACCCGACCGCGCAGCAGTACGACTCCACGCAACCGCACGCCTCCGCTAGGCCGTTCTTCGTGAGTTAACTCAGTTGAACTCATAAGTAGATGGACACTTTGGTACGAGTACTATGTTGATTTCACCCGGTAAAAATTGTAGTTTTTTCTTAAAATAAAATCAATGAGAAATGTGAATAGGTGTACAAAGTCGCTTGCAAGTGTGTTGCGGTTAAGCTTTGATATATACAAACACGGTAGTTTTTGTTTCATCCAAAAATACCAATTAAGTATGATTTTACAGGCATTGAAAGTAAGGCCCGCAAGCAACAGTCACGTGACGTGACCGCGTGTGACGTGTGACGTCATTTTCCAACGCTCCTCTAGTACGGAAGCGCGCGAACGTAGTGAGCGAGTGTTGTACTACGACGTCACGCGGGCCGGTCGTCGAGCGTTCATTTTAAAATTCCATATCTTGGAAACTAATTGACGTATCGAAATAATTCTTTCATGTACATATATTTTTTATATTCAACAGAGAATACAGAAATTTAAAATTCAAAATTAGTGAACATTCTTCATTGGCACAGACTCTCCTAACTGTCTGAGTGTTTAACTTTTATGACATATCACTCCTCACATAAATCTATGTAGCCTTGGTGCATTCAGCGTCGTATCAAATTGCACCAAGACTATACGATCTTCATGGGACATATTTTACCACCAACGTGGTATACCCATTACCAAATTAAGATGCCAATTAAGTATCTGTACTGTATCATTAATTACGAATTTACTTGTTTTTTTTTCAGACTCACCAGTGTCATAGTAAAGGAATTAGTGACTTTGTTTTTCTTGGTTCCTGCAGTTTAGTTGCTACAGGTAATTAAAATTACGTCTCTTTAAAAAAAATATTTTATAACATAGTACGGGAAAAGGACAAATAAAAGACAACATTTCAACTGTTTTCTTTATTTACAGCCGGGCATAGTTCGGAAAGCAAAAATGTTGCCATATGGGATACGTTGATGCCGATCAAGAAGGCGTTAGTGGTTTGTGAGTATACATTTTTTCTTAGAGCTTATTTCGCTGCTCGATCCACTCCGTCCCATGAATTATAGTCGATGGTTTTTATTTAAATTTGGCGGAACTACTTAAAGAAAACAATACCTTTGTTGGGATAACCGCAAATAACACTAATGACCACATTGCAAAAGTTGTAACAACCGCCTTGAATGTTAAATTGATTATGGACTCTAACCCCGTAAGCAGTAGATTACGAGTGCACTAACAGAAAAATGGCGGTGCAGACGCCTTTGTATAAAAAAAATCTTGGCACCATTCCCAGGTGTCCAGGTAAACGCCATGGGTGTAGGTGCACAATGCGTGTAACGTCACATTTCTGTTAAAGCAATTTAAACTTTTGGCAAGGGCTCTAGAGTTGATAATCCGGTAAAATTTGAATGCACAAGCAGTTTTTAGTAGAGTATGCTTACCTTTTATGACGGGCCATCATGCGGTAGCAAAACCATACAATGGGACAAAGAAATAGACGCAGCTAGAAATCAACGACTACCTATACCTGGGCCACATTAAAACATGTTGTATTTGTTGTTTGTGACAGCGTGGACGTGCCACGAGGGCGGCGCCGCGTGCCTCGCGTGGGCGGGGTCGGCCGGCGCGCTGGTGTCGTGCGGGCGGCGCGGCGACGTGTTCGTGTGGGACCTGCGCACGCGCGCCTCGCGCCACAAGCTGCACGCGCACCACGCGCCCATCAAGTGCGTCGCGCTCTCGCACCACGAGGACCAGTACGCCATCGGCGCGGCGGACGGCGACATCAAGGTATGCTATCACAACATGCCTTATAGTGCACACCATCCACGAAGGCGCGCCCCTCCACAGCCCAAGCCGTACAACTGCGCACAGATTAGTATGAGATTCGCTGTGGAGGGGCGCGTCGTCGTGGATGGCGCGCACTATACTTATGTTTATAATTATTTTCATAGCTTGGGTGACAGCTGCCATGTCATGTTCGATGTCTTAAAACAAAAACTAAACTTTAACACGGCAGAAATCACAAAGAAGCAAACGCATTCGAGCACTCGGAACAGATGTATGTCGAATAAGAACTCGATGAGAAATTGAGTAATTAATATGCTGGGACGACAGCTAATTGCTAGCTGACGATGGACTGAAGCTGAAAACTAAACGTCACTTCACATAAAACTGTCAATCTCCGAATTTGTGTCTGCTTCCAAACCCCTTCAAACTGTAAAAAATATTACGAAGTTTAGGTTGACCGTAATTAGTTTAGGAGTTCCGAATAGTTACATTGATTAGAATTACGATTAATAACGGGGTATTTACCATGTATATTTGTGTTTGCGAGTTCCCGATATTTCGGCACTGTTGCAAGCGCCATTTTCACGGATTAACTGACGTGCTGCGAGTTTGAGTTGTGTTCTACACACCATAGCGATCTACCCTCTTCTTGGTTCGCTTTTTTTGTACAGTGTCAACGTCACTACGATCCAAATGTAGATGACCATGTGAGCCTGAAATCTTATATAGTTGTATTGTTGTTCGTCATCTCCATGTGTGTTCAGGTGTTCTCGCTGATGACGCACCAGCTGCTGCACACTTTCGCGGGCGAGCACGCGCGCAGCTCCTTCTTCAAGCACATCGGGCAGGGCGTCACGCAGATACATATCGGTAACAATAAGCCGTTAACGTTCTACTAACCTAGCAGAGATATAAGTTTTATGAATAAAGCCCACACTGCAGCGGACTGCGGTGGCGGTGGCGGCCAGTAGACAGTATGAAAATGGCCGCGTTTGTCTAAATGAATGTTAGGATAGTCATAATGTACAACTGACCGCCACCGCGGACCGCTGCAGTGTGTGGCACGCTTTACTTTAAGGCGGTCCTGCACGGAATTCTGAAAAATGGCGTACTTTAAAATCACTAGTACTATGCGCTGAATTAGTTAAATACAACAAAATAAGTTATATAGGTTAGCCTGATTATTACACAAGGTCATCGTCGTGTTGAAATATGAAATAATTGCATTTAAAATTAATAAACAATACATAAAGTTAATGACCTCTAATAAGTTTCTATTTTTTCAATTTGTAAATTTACGCATGAAACAATAATTCTTACATCAAAATGTTTGTATTCATATTCCGCAGGGCACCCCCCTTGACTTTATAAAAATATACTTTTCGAAAAAATATACTTGCCTTAAAAATGGCAAAGTTTGATGGCATATAACTTGGTATCAGTGATTAGTTGAGGTAAAGTGAGATGGTATATTGGAAAAATGAAGAATATCAGTTTCGTCATATTTCGTGCAGGACCCCTTAAGGGGGTTATTTTTTCTGGAAACCCTCGTGCACAAAGTGTGTATGTTGTCAGACAACGCCGGGCGGCTGTTCTCGTGCGGCGCGGACGGCACCATGAAGGTGCGCAAGCTGCCGGAGCGCGACGCGCCGCCGCCGCACCACGCGCAGTATTCTAATTAATAGGTATGCCCAAGGTATGCCACTGCATTTCCTTTTATTTTATTTTAGTTTGCAAGATCAAAGATTGGACATAGATCTAGCTCAGTATGTTCCGTCTAGAAGTATACTTATTTAAAAAAGCTCACAGCCTAAAACTGCTTATTTGCACAGCAAAAATACTAATTCCACATCAAAACCGCGTGTTGTTGTGCAATTGGGTTGATCAACTATTTTATATTGCTCGTTATGGTTGAAATTCATTTTGTTGAACGTATTTCTATTAAAATGTTGTTGGATTTTTGTTTGAACGGTAAAGTAGCTTTTTGAAGGAATTGCTATGGTGGAATTCGTCAACTGAAATGATTTCAAGTATACAATGGTTACGTCTCCTGACTCACTCTTTACAATTCTGATTTTATAGGTTTTATATCTACTAAACATGACATTTTTGCGATGAGTATAGATCCATTTGGATATGGGTCATCTCTTGAAAATGTTTTAAGTCCAATCTATAAAAACAGTTTTCTAAGAAACTCGATTACTGTTGGTCTCCTTGCTGACGGGACAGAATTAAAAATTTGATTGACCCAATTAGTATTTTTGCTGTATAAGACAGTATTTTAAAAAATATCCCGTTAAGAAATATATCTCTTGGGAATATACTAGGTATTTTGGAAACATTGTAACAATGTAATGTGGGCACACAGGCAGGCGAAGCGCGGCGGCAGGAGGCAGCAGTCATCGGCCTGCGGTACCCTTGTGATGTATTTATCGTTATTGCTACTCAATATTACGAGTATGAGATATACGCTGTTAGACTAGTCACTGTTATTAAATCTTTAGTTAATTCTAGTGTGAAATCGCTATTTTTATCGTAATGTACCTTTGTCCTAGATGAAATATATAATTTATTTATTCGCACGTGCTGTTGGTTGAATATGTATAGTCCACTTTAACGGCCGCGGGCCTAAGTGAATGGAGAAAGCCGGGATACTCGCCTTTTGAATTACTACCACAGCAAATAGAAACTGTTAATACAAGTTAGTTATCAATGTTTTTGTCGGCTCTGCCGTGCCCTGTACTTGGGAGGAGAGACCATGGCCTTGGTGTCTTGGTACATGTACTATCGAACCAACTGAATCGTGACCCACCGTGGGACCTTGTCACAGAAAGTGTCATAATGATTTTCCTTGTTAGGCAGTACGATGTCACTATGACATTTTCTGTGACAAGATTCCACGGTGGGTCACGATTCAGTTCGATAATACCTAGTACTAAGTTTTCTTGCTCTGTCGTATAGCGCATCGCCGCTAGAAATAGTGTCCGTGTCATAATAGTAAAGCAAATTAAAATATGATTTACCTATATGATTAATAGTTTAAACCGTTGCGTAATAATGATTTAGTCGTTTTTCAGACCAGCGAAAATTACATTCTTATATCAGTCTTACTAACACAAATTAAAATACGTTTAACAGCAGTGTCTGGTTGAAAATAACGCTCGTGTATGAAAGGCCTAAAGGATCTCAATTGTCGTTTCTTTGTTTGAGGTGTTGGTTTTAATTCGGAATGCGAGTCGGTATAGTTAATAATTCGTATGTGGTATTGTATCTGATGTAGCGTGTGTCTAGTTGTAACCAAGTGCAATAAGCTCGCGATCACTAACTTATGAATTACACGACCACGACTGTGTCGACGCCTTTATATTACAGTTAGCCCCTTGAACAATCTAGCTTAACGTGAGTGCGTATTACTTATATGTGTATCTTGTTGACGCATAATAATTTATAATATTTATCTCATGAATAAGTCTTTGTTGGCTATCGTGGATGTAATGTTTAACTTTGATAGAATACGTATAATCACACGTGTGTGGGGTCGCTTTGCAACGCATTGTTGAATCTATGATGATTTGATATGCCCATGTTACACTTACGCCCCACGCTTAGACGTAAGTTTCTCTTTATTAATTGTCTGATGGTAATTGAAACGGCATCCATTTATAAGCAATATTTTGTTATTAAGTATTTTTGATGGAATATATAGTTTTGATGGAGTATGTTGCGTTGTTTGTGCGGTGCCTCCCGGCGCCGGTCTGTGAATACGTTACCAGTATTATCACAATCGTAACCACAGCCCAAGAACGATCTGTACCTCTAGTATAAGTTTTTTCGAAACAAAACACAAACTAGTCTCATTTTGTAAGGCAACGCGAGCAGCGCCTCTAGTGCCTTTAGATGGTAACTATTTTTTGCCATATAAATTAAGACTAAACGCAAACGTGTTCGTTTGTGTTTTGTTTCGAAAAAGCTTCTAAGTACTAGACGTACTGGTTCACAAGAACGTTTAGCCTTTACCAACAGAGTACAATTATTTCCTGTACTTTCAAAATAAAGCGCTTTGTTATTATTATCAGTTATCACTATCAAGAATGTGAACGATTCGGAATAGTAATTCAATTTCTTAAATACGCTATTATGAATTGGGACAAAGCATGATCTAAGATCTTACCTTAGCCACCTAAATTCTAATTTAATAGATTAATTTCTTCATCTAAATATCATTTCCTTCACTAAATTCTGCTTTGTCCAATTAATCAAACGTGATGTATAAATCTTATGATAATGATGTATAATGGGAGCTGCCTTTCTCATTTGTAGTGGGTGCAAAAAGACACAAAGTTGTTTTCTTGTTTAATTAATTATATTTGTGATATGATATTTATTTCTATAGGTTAATGTTACATATATCATAATCACCAAAGTTTATAATTTTAAAAATTATTGAAAAGCTATTGTGTAAATCAAGCAAATATTTCAATGTACATAAAAAATCGCACAATAATCACTTTCGAGATTTTCTGAGTTATTTATTGTTATTGGGTATGTTTTACTTCAATTACCTTCGTTTGTTATAAAATTGTTTTTGAAATTGTTTGTGTATTTTTTAGTTAACACCGCATCACAATTTGTTAAGTGTTCCGTAGGTTTTGAGATACCTTCACTTTTTCTGGCTTAGCCCTTTCCAATATATTATCAACCGATTTATTTGAAATTAACTTTGAGTAGGAAACTTTTTAACATATCGATTGACTAAATATTGTAGTGATTACGGAACACTGTCGACTGTTCGAGTAGGGCACTTTTGCAGCTTCATCTCCTCTTAATGTTGTAAGTCATCCCAATTTTCATTTTTTTAATTGAGATAAAATATTGTTCCATTGCAAGTTCTTGATTTTAAAAAACCTGTATGAGATTTTTTGTACTATCGCCACATCACTGTTGCCGGGCAGACTACAAAATTAATTTTATGTCACACCTAGCCATAAAGTTGCCATTACTGCACGCTCCGCGCGCGAAAAAACCCACTTCCTGGCCAGGGGGTGACATAAAATTTTGTACTTACCACGGGCGATAATAAAGAAAGCCTCAGATCGCATATTTATCGCCCTTGCCGTCGGCTCGGGCGTAAAATACCTGCGATCTAAGACATTCTTTGTTTTATCGCCCTTGGTAAGTAATGTACTATTATGTCACACCTGGCCATAAAGCGGTAATTACCGCACGCTCCGCGCGCGCGAAATCCCGCTTCCTGGCCAGGGGGTGACATAAAATTTTGTACTTAACACGGGCGGTAATAAAGAAAGCCTCAAATTGCATATTTATTTTCTTTGCCTTCGGCTCGGACGTCAAATACCTGCGATCTGAGGCATTCTTTGTTTTACCGCCCTTGTTAAGTAATGTACTATTGTGTCACGTCTGGCCATAAAGTGGCAATTACCGACGCGTGCGGAAAATCCCAATTCCTGGCCAGGCGAAACATAAAACTTTGTACTTACCAAGGGCGGTAATATAGAAAGCCTCAAATTATTTATCCCCTCGTCTTCGGCTCGGGCGTCAAATACCTGCGATCTGAGACTCTTTGTATTACCGCACTTGGTAAGTAATGTACTATTGTAGAGTTTTAGCTGTGATCTGTATTATGTAAGTAGTTAATTGGCGTTATTTCACTAAAAGATCATTTCTACAGTAAAGTTTATAATATTTTATCTATTTTGATAAGTTACTTATTATTATGAAACAAAGTAATAATAGAACGACAACACAGAAATCGTTTTAGTCAATTTGAAGAGGATAATAAATGGCCCACTATAGTATAATAAAGAGGAAAAGCATTCTGCACCTATGTAATAATAATAATTTATATATGAAGATTCATTATAATGCTTATTTTGTTTTATTTATAAATGATCATTAAAATAAAGGTCAACTTAAACCAGTGCTTTTTCATTTACGTATGTTTTAAAAATAACTTTGGTAGCCTACACGAGGGTAATGTAATGAAGCTCATTTATTATCCAACTCATATTAATGTAACCCATTTTCATTGCTTTTGAGTACGTACGAATAACGATCCAAACGCTAGGATTCATAATAATGAGAGGAAAAGTAGCCGTTCTAATCTCAACCTTAAAAGTATAGAAGAAGGGTGAAATTGCAATGACTGCAAGTTTTCATACATTTCTGATAAATCAACCATCCATCCTTCTCAGTAAGTTCAGATTGGGCTTTACAGAGTGTTCTGTTCTGTGACTGACTACACAACTTTTGTAGCACTCAACAAGTTAAAAATGAATAAAAAATGAATAAAAATGAAATGAATAAAAATGAATAAAATGAACTTTATTCTGTAAGTAGGCCGCAATGGCACTTTTACAAGTCAAACCCTACTAGCGTTTCACAGAGGCCACTGCCGAGAAGAAACGCCGAAAGAAACTCGACAGTCAGCCATTTTCTCACAAAAATATGCTTATAACAATGATAAATGATAATACTTAACCTACTTAAGATCAAGAAATCTAAGTATCTATATAAAGCAACACAAAAACAAAGAATAAAATGAGGAAAAAAACCAGTTATGACAGTGTGTAATTCTGCAAGAAAACATTTCGAAACTGTATACCTTAGCATTATCAAATTCTATTTAGGAAAAAAAAAAAAAATTGAATCCTTTAGACTATAAATTTAGTTATAAATCTTTTGATATGTTTTCTTGCAAGAACTGCGTCAACTAGATAAAATTAAAAAATACACAATATATGAATCTTTACTCTATTTAAGTATCTGGTTTGGGCCATGCTTTTCTGTCTGTTAGATAGTCCTCAACCTTGTAATAAGCCTTCGACATCAATGATTTTTTCAAGTACTTTTTAAGAGCTGGAAAAGGTAAATTCAAAACTTCATCAGGTAACTTATTATAAAAACGGACACATTGACCTACAAAAGATTTGTATACTTTACGGACACGAAATTTTTTAGTGGCAATTTTATTTTTATTTCTAGTATTAAAATTATGTATATCAGAATTTTTACAGAAGGAGTCTATGTTCTTAAGGACATAAACAATATTCTCATAGATGTACTGGGACGCTACAGTTAAAATGTTGATTTCTTTAAAGAGTTCTCTTAAAGATTCACGTGAGCCTAGGTTATATATGGAGCGAATGGCTCTTTTTTGTAACACAAAAATTGTCTGTATGTCAGCTGCTTTACCCCAAACCAGGATACCATACGACATAACACTATGAAAATAGCTATGATAAACTAGGCGAGCTGTTTCTACATTGGTAAGTTGCCTGATTTTTCTGATAGCATATGCGGCTGAACTTAATTTACGCGCCATAACGGCTATGTGGGGACTCCATTGTAGATTTTTGTCTAATGTTATACCTAAGAATATTGCTTTATCTACTATTTCTAAGCACTCGTTATTTAAGAGTATACTAGTTTCCACCGGTCTAACATTAGGCAAAGAAAATCTGACACATTTAGTTTTCTTAGCATTAAGTAACAGATTGTTAACGGTAAACCAGTCAAGTACTTTGTCCAGTGTGCCATTAACTCTACTATAGTCAACTGATTTTCGGTCAACCTTAAAGATTAAAGATGTATCATCCGCGAATAAAACTATATCACAAAGATTACTTACTATAGACGGCAAGTCATTTATATAAACCAAAAATAAAAATGGACCTAAGATAGAGCCCTGAGGCACTCCTAACGTTACTATTGCCCCACTAGACTGGGTTCCATTTACAACAACTGCTTGAGTTCTATTGCTGAGATATGAAGACATAAGACTTAACGCATTAGCAGACAAACCATAATGTTTAAGTTTCAAAACGAGCGTCCCATGATCCACGCAATCGAAAGCTTTAGAAAGGTCACAAAAAATACCTATCGCATCACAGGAATTCTCCCAAATATCGTAAATATGTTTAATAAGCACAGATGCAGCGTCAGTCGTGGAGCGCCCTCTTGTGAAACCGAACTGTTTACTTGTAAGCAGTTTATTTCTATTAAAGTGCATTAGCATATCGTTTAACATTAATTTTTCAAAAACCTTACTTAATACGTAACCTTAGTTAAACGTCTAATTTTCACTTATATAAAAAATATAATCTAAATTATTGAGTAGGTATAACGAGCATATATCGTAACTATTCAATAAATAAAAGAAAAACCTTTGCAGTACTTGAATTTATTAAATAAATAACGTTCTTATCGTATTAAGCTACGCAACTGTACACAAAAGAATACTGTTGAAGGTAGCGAGAAATGACATATAGAGAGAAGCAACAGAGGAAAATTCACTTCATTAACTTATTATATCTTTGACACCGAAATACCAAGATAATCAGACGCAAACTTGAGGACTCCCTCTTTGTTCAAAGTGACTTTTCCTAGAGGGTTCTCCAGGAATATAGTCACCGCTTTACTACCGTTCGCTACATTAACAAACTTGCAGTACGGACTAGAAGTGGAGTCAGATTTCGTAGGTGTCGATTTAGACACAATAATAGTTTTAGCGTTCAAATTATTCGTATTCTTCACCTCCGCTCCTTCGCACCATAAAGTAAATTTCATTCCGTACAAACCGAAAAGCACTTCAACTTCGTGATATAGGTTTTTCAGGCTTATGTATTTGTTGTCTTTGTCAGTCAAGATTATGCTGGCCTGATTGCTGCTGACACCAAAACGGGGGGTTAAGCCTTGTAATGTAATATTAGCCCATGGTTTTGAGGGCAATTCTACTTCTTTCCGCCAAGTAATAACCAGCTCCAATTGCGAGCCTTTTAGCTCTTGCGTTTCCCGAGTGATAACAGGTTTCGATGGCGTTAGTTCTTCTAAGGTTAACATCGGAGCCTTTACCGTGGACTCTATGAGCTCTCTGTGCGAGTTAATGATGCGGGCGACATCGCTCGTCTTACTGACAGCGTAATAAATGTTTACCTCGTCGGTAGGAACAAGGTGCGCCTTCTTTCGCAATTTCTGCACCCTGTTTATGATCTCCCTCGAAAAACCTTCGTCAAGCATGTCTTGGTCAGGAGTGACGTTCAGCAGAATGAGCACGTCATTATCGCTGTGCGCTTCGTACTGATCATTGCCTGTCGCTTGGAAAATTATTCGGACCTCAGACACATCAATGCGTTGACCAACAATCTCGACAAAACCATCGGCAATCAGCTTTTCACACTGAGAATTGTTTAAGTTCTTCAGCCCTTGTGTCACAGCTTTGAAGTCGCCCTTCAAACGTGCTCCCAGCAGCTTGTGGTCGGGCTCGGCTTTCAGTGTGATGCCGAATTTTGCCTTGTCACTGGTCAGCTGCAAGTTTTTGACGTTCATCTCTTCAAGCACATAGTTGTCCAATGACTTTACGTCATCCAGGTAAGATTGGTCACGATGGATTACAACCATTTCTGGAAGTGGATACTTGATGGGAATAGTTTTGCGATCTCTGAGTACTCTGCCGAGTTCAATCACAGTCTGCATTCTTTGAACCGCTCTCTCGATACCCGTGTCTATCAGTTCTGGTTTCGGTTCAGGAATCATATTGAAATGCACGCTTTCGAGGGAATCCCCTGGCAACAGTTGACGCAGAATCTTGTACATTAGCTCGGTCAGGAAAGGAGTGTAGGGAGCCATGACTCTGATCATGTCAAACAACACTCCAAACAGAGTGTCTAAAGCCGCCTGGCAGTCCTTAACTCCAAACTCTCCCTTTAGCCTCTTCCTGTTCATTCGCACATACCAGTTCGTGAGATGGTCAATGAACTTGGTCAGCCTCGGAACCACAGTGTACAACTTGTATGCTGCCATTTCTGTCTTGACAAATGTAATCAGTGACTGGGTGAAAGACGTGATCCACTTGTCCATGACATTCTCTTTCACGTTTTTCTCGTTAAACCGGTAGTCTACTTTGTCCTCTTGCATGATCCTTTCAACATTCTGCATCAAAAATCTAAATGCATTGTACCAAGGTAAGAAGACATCTTTAATAACATCTCTAACACCTTCCTCTTTAAATCGAAGGTTTTCCGCTTTGACCACTGGGGAGTTGACTAAATATAGTCTCAGTGCATCGGCGCCATATTTTTTGACCACCTCCAAGGGATCAGGGTAATTCTTCTTGCTCTTTGACATCTTTTGCCCATCAGCCGCTAATATAAGACCATTAGCAATCAAGTTCTTAAATGGTGGCTTCTTGAAAAGAGCAGTTGACAAAACAATAAGAGTGTAAAACCATCCTCTTGTTTGATCGATACCTTCGGCAATAAAGTTGGCAGGGAACCTTTCCTCGAAGTCCTTTACATTCTCAAAGGGGTAGTGGCATTGAGCGTAAGGCATAGATCCCGATTCAAACCAACAATCAAAAACTTCTGAGACTCTTTTCAGAGGGGGATGCCCAGGTCTTGCCGACGGAATTTCCAAGTGATCAATGCTCTCTCTATGTAAATCAGTTATTTCTTTCCCAGTTAAAGCACTTAGCTCAGCAATGCTGCCCACACAAACAACCTCTTGTTTGTCGGCAGATATCCACAATGGGATAGGAGTACCCCAAAATCTGTTGCGACTGATTGCCCAGTCACGCGCTTCTTTAAGCCAGTTACCAAATCTCTTTTCTTTCACGTAATCTGGGACCCAGTATGTAGCTTCGCTGGATTTCAAGAGGTCTTGGCTCATTTGCTCAACCCTCACAAACCAAGACGGCACCGCTTTGTAAATAAGTGGTGTCTCAGAACGCCAACAGAATGGGTAATTATGCTTTACTTGTCCAAGCTGCACTAGGCGATTGCGTGACTTGAGATTCGCAATGATGTTTTTATCGGCATCTTTAACATATTGGCCTAGGAAGTCTTTAACAGGTTCAGTGAATTTCCCACTGGCATCAACTGGGCATATCATTTCTTGATCCTTGGTTATGACGCCTGCTGCTACACAAACCCGGAAATCGTCTTCACCAAAGTATGGAGCCTGGTGTACAATGCCAGTACCAGAATCCTCGGTAACATATCCATCAGTCAGCACCTGGTATGCATTTGGACATTTGCCAACAAAGTAATCAAAAATAGGCGTGTATTTTATACCTTTTAATTTGCTACCTGGGATTTTTTCTACAATAGTGAAGTCTTCAACATTCTTGAATATCACTGGCAGACGTTGCTCCAGTAGGACATAACAATTTCCTGTGCCTTTTTCTTGAACCTTGAGGTATGTGAACTTAGGGTTCACACATAGCGCCAAGTTACTTGGCAGGGTCCAAGGGGTTGTGGTCCAAGCCAACAAGGAGAAACCTTGATCTGTGGGAAAAGAGACAACAACAGCAGGATCAACCACATCCTTGTAATTCTGTCCAGATTCAAAGTTAGACAGTGGAGTCGAGCAAGCAGTGGAAAATGGCATCACTTTCACCCCCTGGTAGACCAATCCTTTGTTATATAGCTCCTTGAAGACCCACCAAATGGATTCCATGTACCATGGGTACAATGTTTTGTAATCGTTTTTGAAGTCTGCAACAAATAATTTGATCATAAATAAGTGTATGAAGAGATATTTATAACTTCAGAATAACTAGATTGGCTAATTTGATCATGTTTATATACATGTGCAAGGGACAAATGTGGTGTGTGTGTGGTGGAATGCAAATGTTTTACATGCCAGTTATAGTTAACATACCTATCCATCTTCCCATACGTGTGATTATCCTCTCCCAGTCACCAGCATACCGCATGACAATTTTGCGACATTCTGCATTGTACTTGTCAATGCCCATCTTTTCAACATCCCCTGGGCCCTTGATGCCAAGGGTTTTATCAATTTCATACTCAACAGGCAGGCCATGGCAATCCCACCCAAAACGTCTTTCTACATAGAATCCCTGAAAAAGATTAATTAAGAGTAATAAATAGCAATGTAGAAGGCTAAGTAAAATAATAAATAGACTAAATTGGGGATTAAACTTCAGATTTCTGTGAACTATCTCAATAATAATATCCCATCATTAATGTGTAACTTGTCACTAGTGATGGGCCACCTATGGATTTTGCAGACAAGCCAACGAATTGGCACTGAGGTGGCTGTTTAGTCGGCAATGCCTATCATTGGTTTTGGCTAAGTTCAGGTGCAATCGGGAATCTTAGTTTCGGTCCGCTACCAGCTACCTAGTCACCCACTTGTTATGCATTCATGTTTTGAGTCAAAATTATTTAATTAGGTTGTGTTGAAAACAAAGTTTTTTCTAAAATATATTGTTTTATTTGAAAAGAATATGAAAGTTGAAGTAAATACAGGTAGTGTTTTTATTATTTTGCAGTAAGTGCCGAATAGTCTGTGTCTTTTGCCGACTATAAATGTGGCTGGATAGTCCGCTTTCTTGACTAATCGGTACATCCCTACTTATCACATTTAATAAGACAACATACACTGATGAAGAACTTTTTTAATTTTCATAAATACAAAAATATTGAATTGGTGAAGGTTTCCCTTTTTTCTTGTATTTGGTAAGTAATCCAATGCATACCTGTTGATGAGCGTAACGTGTGACTACATCCTTGATGGTGCCAGCAAGAATATGGCCGTAATGAGGGAGACCGGTAGCGAAGGGCGGTCCGTCATAAAATGAATACCTAAAGTACAAAAGTGTTTTAGTAATTTGAGGTGCTGGATACAAAACTGATTAATCAGAGCTTTTCTAAGTTTAGCTGTTCTACATAACCTTACTCACCGAGGTTTATTTTTTGACTGCTTGAGACAAGTTTCAAAAGCGTTGATATCTTTCCAAAACTGTAAAATTTGCTCCTCTTCTTTTGGAAAATCAATGTTTTCAGGAACTCTTATTGCTTTCTGCGACATGGTGAAGTCAATGATTTACTTATTTCATCATACTTCTACAACCTCCTGCGGTTTTTCCTTCTTGCCACCGAGCTTAGCTTACGGCCCTTTCAAAGAGAAAATTACGACAAGTTTGACTTTGACAAGAGACACGCTGTGCCGTGTGGCAGGTCTAGTGTCAGCTGTCAATATGACATAACACAGCGATATTTTTCTAGTTTGTCTGCGAGCGAAGAGGTTCTTGGAATACCCTCAATGGTGTCGAATGGCGCAGCACAATACCAGGATGCAGCTATGCGGTGGAGTGAGATGAAAAGTATATCTTTTAGTGGCGCAGGGGTGGGCAAGGCATTCTCCATACAAACTCTGTGCACGTTTTATTCGTAGGTTTTGGCACTAACTAATGTAATATTTTTTTTGGATGTAAATATTAGATATGCGGAGAAAGTGATGTGGAAATTTTCAAATATAACAAAAAAAATGAAAAAAATTAAAAATAATATTAATGAAAAAAAATTACATCACGAAATAGCTAACAGAAAAATAAGCATACTGACCAAAAATCATAACTTTAATGCAAACACAAACGAAGAAAATCCTGCACAAAGTTTGTATGGAGAGAGCTTGCCCTAACGCCCTTAACGCAAGAAGTTTAGAACTTTACCCCGGCACCACACTTCGCTATGCGTGTCGCGTTGCGTATTTTCCTCCCTTTCTTTTGCGATATTAAAGAAAGAGATGCAGCACGAATGTTTGCACGCATACGGCGGAGTGTGGTGGCAGCATTAGATACATACTGGAGGTTGCGTGCCAAACATTCGTTTGAAGCTAGAAAATATGACACATATGACGTCACCGTTAACTTGCATCTAATGTATTAGAATGAAAGAGATGCAAGTTAAAGGTGACGTCATATTGTTTAGCTTCAAAAGAATTATCGGCACGTAACCTACATGGCGTAAACTTCTTGGTTTAACGCATTTTACGTTTACATTACGGCATGATGATGATGTGTTTTTTTTACAAAGTGTGATATATAAGAAAACTGTGCATATACAGAATAAGCAGTTTACGAACCTAAAATAAATAAGCACCTTGGTTACTTTAAATACATAAGATCCCATGATAACATTAACTCATCAACATATCAGGTCAGAAACAAAAGAAATATTTTAAGTAAATATATATTTATCACTGAACATTTGATTATAGTACTGTAACAAATTTCATTTGGCTAAACTACATTATCTAGTTCATTTTGAATAGCTTCAAATTGAAGAAACATTGAGTAAAGTTCAGGGTGTGTAAATTCTATTTCAGTCTCATTCACAGCACCACATACACTCAAGTACGCTTTTGGAACCTTACTCTTCTTATTATAATCTGAACTTAATTCTGCATTAACCTTCCATGAAAAATTCAGAGTCTCCTGATGTTTTTGTGTTTCAGTATCCAATTCATTAACCATTGTTTTTGTCTCCACAGACCATATTTTTAAAATAATTTCAGCTTTGTCATTTTCAAATCCCGAAGACTCCAAATCATATTTTAAATTTTTGGGCATGAAGACAAATTTTAATAGTCTCTTGAACAAATAAAGAATCGTTTTGATGGCTAATAATAGCTGTTCTTCTGTGACATTGAATATTTTCTGCAGTTTATGTTGTTCCTCCTCAGTGAAAATTTCAGCATCTTGAACTTTTAACTTTGTTACAATTCTTCGAAGGAATTGTTCAAACTTTGATGTGTCCAGCTGATTGACTACAGCAATTCCTTTACTTAAGCTGCAAGAAAACATGGAATAGTTAAGGTTTGGCATTCATTAGTATTACTAAAAAGTATGAATTAATAACAAGTTCCTGGGACAAAAATACTGTTTTAGTAATTAAAACTGATATTAAAATTACACTATTCAAATATGTAAATGTATACTAGCTTTTACCCTTAACTTCAGCCGCGTAAACGTTCACTCCCTATTTCATCCCTTTGAGGGGTAATATTCGGGATAAAAAGTATCCTATATGTTAACCTGACATCACCCGACAGCACCGGTGGATGTCATGTTCCAGGCTTGAGGCTATAAACTCGTATGACAAGTTTCGTCATAATCCGTTCAGCCGTTATTGCGTGACAGAAAATAACAAACATCTAAACTTTCTCATTTAAGCCTAATGCCATTTAAGCCTTATGACCCTTAATTGTCCCTCATGTACACACGTACGAGTCGCATGCCAATCTCGTACGTGTGTACATAAAGGCCCTAAATTCACAAGTACGAGACTCACATGCGAGTTTAACTACAATGCGCGGTTTTATAGAGCGATTGGACTTGTTATACCTCCGAGACCCGTAGTGTGTAGTGTAAACTTTAATGCAAGTCTCGCAAATGTGTAAATAAGGCGTTATAATATTATAAGGATTAAAAAACGTCAGATATATTAGTAACTTTATTTTAACACTAAGTATGTGAAGAGTTTTTAACTTAGGGTTGGGGGAGTAGGTGTGTTTGTATTATCTTACCTCGGTGTCAATTTCAACCACTGACAATCCATTTCTAATAATTATAGAGATACAATATTTTTGAGAAAAAAACTCAGCGTTTTGCAGTAAGTTTCAATAATTTTATTTCTCTATTCAATATCAATATTTTTATTTTTTTGTCCCAAAATTTGACAGCTTCAAGCAAAGTTTGACGACTTTGGCGTATGATATGACGTATACCACAGATCTACGTATACGGCTAGGGGGCTACCCCAAATGCACAAGATTGAGCGAAGAAGAACACACACAGGGCCATCATGGCCAATCACATACTATTGTCTCATGTTTCAGCTATGCATTGGAATGAGACAAAAGTATGTGATTGGATGATGAGTGTGTTTCAGGCATTAAAAGTTAGTTGACATTTATTAATAACTCTGAAAAATATTATTTAAATATGTGTAGATATCAGATGCGTGGACCATGATAAATGCGTAATAGCTTTTTAATTGTTAGAAACAGTTAGAAACTTACATCAATCGTGTAAACACCTTTTAAATAACCATAGAGAATGATAAACTGCAAAAAAAAATGACGTCATAGACGAGACTAGTATTCACATACGTCAGAGGCAGAGGTTTTGGCAGCCCGTAGGTGAACTATTTTCTTCATTGTTGACCTTTCCTAAATCTTAGGTGTAATTATTTCATCATTAGAAGTGCTTTAGCTGTACCGTTTGTATCCAGTGTAGATATTTTGACAAAGGCTTAACAATGGACTCGGAGGACGATACAAAGGATGATGTGGATTCTGGGAATGAATCGAGCGGAGACGATGTCGACTTTGTAATGGACGAGACCCACAGTACAAGGGAACGACAGGTGGAGCTGGATGAATATCCGTACGAGGTGCTATCCACAGAGGAAATCGTCCAACACATGGTCGATTGCATCAAAGAAGTGAACACAGTCGTCGAGGTCAGTATGCTAGTGATAAACAATGGGGGGGTTTGAATGAGGTTACTCGAACACTGTTGTACCTCAACAGGATCTTTTGTGTTGCGCATATACATTGTTGCATCTTATCAAACTCTACTCCTCAGTCCATCATCACTAGTTAAATATATATAATTTTCCTTTGTCTAGCAGAGAAAACTGATGGCCTAAAAACCTATTTTTCTCTTATTGGTGGAACTGGAACGTTAGAAACCATTTAGATAAACCCCCAATGTTTACCTGTGGGAAATCCCCACCTAGGATTTTGTGTGATCTAGCAGGAGTAGGTATATGACTCATTCATTATTGTGAGTAATCAGCACAGTGATGCTTCTTTCTGTATTATATTTATACTAACTTTCACTTGCTTTTATTTATTTTGTTACTGTAAACCCAAACACAAAAAGGTTAGTTCAATGTTTTGTCTGGGTATATTTACTTCAGATTAGTCACTTTTTACTGTAATAAAGTATGTATAAAGTTAATCTCAAATATGACAACATGTTCCAAACACAATAATATGGACTCACTTAATGCATTGTTGAAAAAATCAATCTGATATAGTGACTAGAGATGCACCAAATATTAGGTATTCTGCATGTTGTGAATGTTCTGTATTAGGCCAAATTCTTCGTTTCAGCTGCCAAATATTTACTAAACATTTTTTAAAGGTTTTTGATGCAAATTATAAGAATGAAGAACATAACCCATTATTATTGTTATTTATCCTACTTTACTGTTCATATTTTACTTTAATTATTACCAAAAGCAAAAGTGTTACCATTGATTGGTCTGGTTTAGAACCATGGATGAAGATAGTATGTTGAACCGAATAATTCGGCCGAATATTCAGTTCAGTAACAACTAGACTGAACATTTGGCAAATTTGGTTTGTATTCGTTGAAATCAATATTCCATGCATCTCTTATTGTGACACCACAGGACTCGCTAGAGTCCGTAGGCTGTGGTGACTGTTTACCATCAGGAGTATGTTATGTGCGTTTGCCACAAACATGATATTAAAAAAAATATTGAGAAAAATAGTATTTATTCAATTCATTCCTCCACTATAAACATCCATGTCCTTATCTGGAAACAGTTAATGCACTACCTAAGCATAAGTTGTCTTTGTCAAAACAAAGTCTCATTCAATCAGATTTTTTATTGTTTGCTCTGTTCAAGGTTTCTGTAGCCTTCACTTGTGTGTTTGTTGCATAAGGCTTTTGAATAAAAATATGGAAACTAGTCATCAAAGTCAACTAAAGGCTGTTTTACTTTAATACAACACATGTTTTGGTAGATGATATAACACATTTATTTTTTAGTGTCTTGCTAAACATTGTATATGTTGTGATATTTCATTGATAATTTTATGTACAAATTATAACAGTCTATTTCCATTATGTGTTCTCTGGTTCTCAGTAATTTGAATGAAAGACTAAGTGACTAAGGACTAAGACTAAGGGACTAAGGGATTTTTGTAAATTTTCCACCTGGTGTGAATCTTGCGTTTTTTAAAAATCTGTTTAGCTAATTTAAAACGTAAACTAGTGAGGAGGAGGCATGCCTGCTTTAAGAGAAAGTGAAGGACTAATGATGTTTTCATTTTCCAGATACCAGCAACAACTACCCGCATACTGCTAAACCACTTCAAATGGGACAAGGAAAAGCTCATGGAACGTTTCTACGACGGTGATCAGGATCAATTGTTTGCCGAGGCTAGAGTCATAAATCCATTCAGAAAACCAGTTATACAGAGGCCAAAGGTACCCTAGCACATTATGATTTAGTAAATTTAATATTTATTGTAAAAATAATATTTTTTTTATGCGAGTACAACAAAATTTCAAGAAAAAGTTGATAGACAGTTAATCTTACACATCGTGTTTTGTTCTTTATTGTTTTTTTATAGTACATGATTGTTAATTATTATTTCAAAATGGTTCTTGTAATTATGGAATTGTTTATTTAGAATGTGTTGCAGTTGCCCAGACGGACATCAACGTCAGGAACTGAAGAGTGCGAAATATGTTTTACAGTACTGCCCACTACAGTAAGTTGTATTTGTATCTTAACAAAAATATAGTACTGTACGCTTAATAATATGGTGCTCCTTACGATTCCGTTAGAGCATGTGTTAAAAAACTATGTGGTGGCAATTTTACGCAATCCTATCAGTCCCAACCCAATCTAAACAAAAGCAGACAGTCTTAAACTGCGCTATGCCACTTGCTTTAACAATTTCAAAACAGGAAATAATGGGGTTGTATTTTTAGGTACTATAAGGTTAAATGTCGGCCAGCTCGCCATCTACGTATATCATTATCAGCCTAAATATATACGTCCCACTGCTGGGGACAGGCCTCCTTTCATGGATGAGAAAAATGGGCAGTAGTCCCCAAGCTGACTCAATGCGGGTGGGGGATCTCACATATACTTTTGCATTTCTTCACAGATACACGCAGTTAACACTAATCTTATCATACATATTATTATTTAAATTCATACTTCATTGCTCAATGTTTACATTTATTTGCAGATGATGACGGGTCTGGAATGCGGTCATAGATTTTGTACACAATGCTGGTGCGAATACTTGACGACCAAAATAATGGAGGAAGGCTTGGTGAGTACATAGTCCAATTATTTGATTTTGAGGTCCATAATCCTGAATATGATAATTAGACGATGTTACTTTACAAGGATAAATGATGATGAGGCTTTTACACTTTTAAATTTTGCGTGTTTCGAAATAGACCATACCGGAACGTACTCGTTGTGCGTAGTAGAAACTCAACGCTTACTTTTTAATTGTGCTGGTTTGTTGTACTTGTGCATTCTTGGAAAGTTTGAATAGTTTATCAGTGGACTACCAACGTGAGCCAGCGACGTGAGTATTTAGTCGAAAAATATTCAAGTCTGTTGAATATTTCGATCGCCAATGGATCAGTAAGTTTTAATGATATAATACAATACTAGTTCCAATACTCTTTATTGCATACCTCAATCAAAGATACGGTACAAAATCACAATAAGTACAGGCGAACAACAATCGGTCTCGTCGACTTCAGTACACTTTATTTACACACGTCCGAGAATAGGGATGTCGACTCAAATATTTTTATTACTTCAATAGAAAGAAGACATAAAACTATGCCAAATAGTGAAAATCCTATTCAAATATCTCAAAAAATAACGAAGTTACAACGGTTAGAATGTTCGTAGTTAGAGAGAGAAAGTGTTACCTAACTGTGACGTCACTGTTGAGTAGCGTCATAGTAAATGACGATCGTTCAATACAAAGGTGCGTTTTGCGGAAAAGGGACAGAACATACCCACTCTTAAAACTTTGAAGACTTATAATTACGTAATTATTTATTTTTTTGAATTACTTTTTACGCCATTTGATTGAGAATTTGAGCCTTTATGTAGAAAATTTGGAGTTATTGATTTTCTTTTATAGTGTCGTCATCCCTATTGTATGCGATTTTCATTACACTGCGGGTCACGAAGTTACAACGAGTTAAATCGCTCTATAAAACAACGTGTAGTTAACCTTGTATGCCAGTCTCGTACACGTGTATTACCAGAGGGGTCTCACTCCGTCAGTTCCCCGCGCCGCTGCAAGTAGATCCATAGGCGGTACTATTCATTGGCTGCCGCGCATTGCTATCGGAGGGTCGCCTCGTCGCGTCATTCGCTTGGTGTGGTTAAAGTTTGTTATTTACCTATTATAATTTGGGATTGTAAATTAAGCATTTGCTAACAGTGGGACTTCTGTAACATGTAGTACTATTACTTATTCTGTGGTATTACTGTCTTTAGAGTAGTGTAAATGAAACTGATGTGCGTTTCCCAGGGTCAAACTATAGCGTGCGCGGCGCACGCGTGCGAGATCCTGGTGGACGACGCTACAGTGATGCGGCTCGTGCGCGACGCGCGCGTCAAACTCAAGTACCAGCACATCATCACCAACAGCTTCGTCGAGGTACAATACAATACAATAGTAGATTGTACAACAAGTGCATAAAATGCACCATTTTACACGAGACGTATATAATCTATAAAATCGAGTGTAAAATGGGTTTTATGGACGAGTTATACACTCTACTTTTGACGTCAGTTGCGAAGAAATTAACAAATAATTTAATTAAGGTTATGTCATCACATTTACACTCGTGAGGTCGTTAACTTCGTTCGATGTTCGCGCGGGCTGCCGCGCGCGCACTGGCAGGCTGCGGGCGCAGCGCAAAGGGTTGAGCGTGTGGCTGTTGGACCGATTGCCTTGATCTTCGAATTCTTCGACGAAGATTTTACTTTATGCTCTAGAGCATAAAACTGTATTTTAGGCACTGTCTACGAAGCATAAAGTTAAACTTTACGAGCAAGAGACGTGAAAATACTGTTTATTGCACACCTCACACAAATGAATCAGTCACATACAAACAAAACAGCAACATGGTGGTACCTTGTGTATTATGTACTAGTTTTTGCCCGCGACTTCGTCCGCGTAGAACTCATTCATCGCGTTAGAATTTAATTGTTACTCTTTTATTTCAGGCACTTACCTATTTATCGCTCTGTCATACAAACTTACACCCCCTTAGGGATCCGGGATAAAAAGGATCCTATGTCCTTTCCTGAGACTCGAACTATCTCCATACCAAATTTCATCTAAATCGGCTCTGCGTGAAGAAGCAACAGACAGTCAGACATAGGTTTACTATTATTTCTTATTTTATTATTATTTCTATAGTATAAGTCAATGCAGACAGAGACTATTTTCAACGGATAACGAACCATTTTTTTAGTTGCGTCCGAGTTATGTGTGTTTAAGGCGCGTTAGGCGCGAGGCCCCTCGGCCCGTGTCGCCCACGCCTAAAGCCTCTGTTCGTAAGTGCTACATCATGTAACTTGTACTATATCAAAAAAATATGTTGAACAATTACTGAATGTTGAACTATCCAACATCCAGGGAGCAAGCAATTTGGGGTTCTAAATTGGGGATGTGTTAACTGTTTGTGGAGTCCTTTCGTTCATGCTTGCAAGGACATAGTAACTACTTTAATACTAGTGTCATCTCTTGGAGAATGACGAGAGACATCACCCTGTTATGGATTAGTTTTTATTGTCATTAACTCTACTTATATTAAATTACGGTTTTTTTAAATATTGAGATCTTATTATTATTATTTTATTTTGACGCTTTGAGACCACGTACAGTGGGCCAACGAAAATGTTGAGCACTTTAGTACTTTGTCAAATTAAAGAGGTTTCAATTTTTATGACGTTTCAGTCTAAATATTTCTTAGATTTCGATGTGACAAGGTTCTAAGTATGCTCAACATTTTCATGGGCTGACTGTACATCTCTAAGCACGTTAGAATAGTCATTAGGTATTATTAATATTTTGACGCTCAGAGACCATTTACATCTTTGGGATACTATATTAAATTTTGTTATTCAGACTGAGACCTTATACATCTCTAACTATACTGATATTGTAATATTTGTAATAGATAATTAGTATTTTGACATGAAAAATATATTATATTCTTATTGTCAATTATTTCTTAAATTGTAAATTAATTTTTCTAATGAAAAATGTAGCATATGCTTGTATAGTCAGAATTTATTACGAGTAAATTGTAAATTGACATGAAAAAGTGCCCTTGTGGCCTATTTGCAGAATAAATGTTTGAATTTTGAATTTTTTGAAAGTGGGAAATCAGTACGTTGTCATAGATGTAATATTTTATAACTACTCGTAATAGATTCACAATCAACCGAAAAAAATGCCTACCCGCACGACTCGGGTTTTGGTATTTGTGTTTACAAATTTGACACTTAAGACTAATACAGCTTCACTCCTTAAAAAAGGCTTTCCATCAAATTTATGATGATTTCGCAAAAAAATACTTGTTCAAAGACGTTGTTCGGTAACGACGCCATGACAGTAGGCAACTGGTTTTGTTCGGTAGTGGATTCAGCCCGTCGTCACGAAGAGCACGTGTGTTCACCAACGCGCGCATTTCTGTTCGGCATTGTGTGTCTATCGGGCGGTGCCATATTTTAAGTCAATGTACGTAGTACTATTACTTATTCTGTGGTACCGTTGCAGTGCAACCGGCTACTCCGCTGGTGCCCGTCGCCGGACTGCAGCAACGCGATAAAGGTCGCGTACGTGGAGCCGGCGCCGGTCACGTGTCGCTGCGGACACACCTTCTGCTTCAGCTGCGGAGAGAACTGGCACGATCCCGTGCGATGCTCGCTGCTGCGCAAGTGGATCAAGGTACTGTCTTACGCTTAGCATATGTACAAAGGTATAGACTGGTAAGGCAGTGGTCCCACCGCCGGCGAGCGAGAAGCGATTAGTGCAAGGAATTAGAGACGAGTTGGCGAGCAGCGAAGCGCAACGCGATATAGGTGGCTTATGTGGAGCCGGCGCCGGTCACATGTCGCTGCGGACACACCTTCTGCTTCAGCTGCGGGGAAAACTGGCACGATCCCGTGCGATGCTCGCTGCTGCGCAAGTGGATCAAGGTACTGTCTTACGCTTTAGTAAGGGTGGGAAATCCCAAAGTCCCGCTTTGGCATCTTGCATTGCTTGCAAGCTTATCCCGACTTAGCAGTAAAGTAGCAAGCTTGGATATATGAAGTGCTTCTTCCATGTTTTCCCTAACTGTCCCCCTCTGAATAAATAACTAGACTTCGCGTTCCCATTATGTTCATCCACTGTTACAAGCCCAAAACCTCTTTGTAAGAATCTTGACGCTAGATCGTCATTGATATTGAAACACACTACCTATTCAATTTTCAGCCGGCTGTGGACAATTTTCTGACTCCAAAGGAGCAGTCATTGGCTTCGTCGGCTCTCAGACATCCGAAGTGCAACGTTCTAAAGCTAAAAACTACTAAACTGTTGGTTCCCAGAAATGCGACGACGACTCAGAAACATCGAACTGGATAGCGGCGAACACGAAGGAGTGCCCGAAGTGCAACGTGACCATCGAGAAGGACGGCGGCTGCAACCACATGGTCTGCAAGAACCAGAACTGCAAGGCGGACTTCTGCTGGGTCTGCCTCGGGCCCTGGGAGCCTCACGGCAGCAGCTGGTACAACTGTAACAGGTATGTACCATAGACATGAGCAGTTCAAATTATTCATCATTCGCTTGCCCTTTTCCCATTTATTTAGGGTCGTCGCAGCATGATTTCCATATATCTTTTTCGCTCGTTGTCTCTTCATTCACAGCTTTCTTATTCATATCGTCTCTCACACAATTTACCCACCTTTTCTTTGGCCTTCCTCGTTTATTGTATGTGTGGATACACTTATATCTTTTGAAGTATTAACTCATTATATGCCGCGTTTTCCCCCCAGATACGACGAGGACGAAGCGAAGGCGGCGCGCGACGCGCAGGAGAGATCGCGTGCCGCGCTGCAACGGTACCTGTTCTACTGCAACCGGTACATGAACCACATGCAGTCGCTGCGCTTCGAGTCCAAGCTGTACGCGTCCGTCAAGGAGAAGATGGAGGAGATGCAGCAGCACAACATGAGCTGGATCGAGGTAAACAAATGAACAGAGGTATTTGTTTTCGTTTCTGGCTTTTGTTAATTCTAGCAAGGTGGATTTGCCAATATCAAGTCTCTTTCAGCATATTTGCGTCCACTGCTGGACATATGCCTCTTCCATGGCTTTCCATTTCGTTCTGGACGTAGCGGTTCTGGTCCAGGTTGGCCCTGCCGTCTTTTTGATGTCATCCGACCATCTGGCTTGCGGCCTTCCTACGCTTCGGCTTGCCGCTCGAGGTCTCCAGGGCAGAACTCGTTGGCTCCATCGGTCGTTGTCTCTTCGGCAAATATGACCGGCCCATTGCCATTTTAGTTTTGCCACTTTAACACGCGAGGAGAATATTCGAGGTAAACAAATGAATTTACTGTCGCGGTATCACTAAGGTAACCAAGTCTAGCTGACCATTTTATGAAGTGATAATGACAGAAAATTTGCCTTTGTGACAATATCTCAACGAGACGTTTTGAATCAAACTCTTAGAGTAGAAATAGAGATGGCGTGAGTAAGAACTGTATCCATTTTACACATTAATTGCTATGCAATGCGTACTTAAGGCACCATATAGGACCTAGCCTGATACAACAAGTTATGTGGTACTAATAATTGTAATATTTAATTATAAATAAATGTGTGATAGGTACTTTTTGATAGCTCTGTAAGGTGCTGGCTGCTTGATGATTAATAAGGAACGTTCGAATGGAGTTTGAATTGTTTTGGAATGGCGAATGAGTTCACGTATGAATCAGTTTGAATGACGATCTGAACGACTAAAGATGTGTTATCCTAAACTGTAAATAAATGAAGAGTTTTAAAACAAGCATTTACTTAATTTCATTTCTACATAAATTATTTCCATTCCAGGTGCAATTCCTGAAGAAGGCCGTAGACATCCTGTGCCAGTGCCGGCAGACTCTGATGTACACATACGTGTTCGCGTACTACCTGCGCAAGAACAACCAGTCGGTGATCTTCGAGGACAACCAGCGGGACCTCGAGTCCGCCACCGAGACGCTCTCCGAGTACCTCGAGCGGGAGATCACCAGCGAGAACCTGGCCGACATCAAGCAGAAGGTTCAGGACAAGTACAGGTATGTACCCTTGTAACATGCTCCCTGGTTTACTGTACTACCTACGCAAGGACAACCAGTCGGTGATCTTCGAGGACAACCAGCGGGACCTCGAGTCCGCCACCGAGACGCTCTCCGAGTACCTCGAGCGGGAGATCACCAGCGAGAACCTGGCCGACATCAAGCAGAAGGTTCAGGACAAGTACAGGTATGCACTCACACCTTTAAGCCGTCCTCACCCGGTAACGGGGATCCCCGGCCACATAACAAAATTTTATGTCCCCCCCTGGCCAGGAACTGGGATTTTCCGCGCACGTAGCGCCAGCCGGGTGGACATAAGTAATTCGTGACGTTACGTGGCCATGTATCCAAACACAGTCTCTCCCATTTCATTTTATCGAGTGACATACTAAAAAGGTTATTTACAATGCATTTGCTCAGAAAGTGCACTTTATAACGCTAAACTTGAGAGTGACTCACTTCGTTTGTGTTTTAAGATCACCGACATTCGTTGGGAAAAAGCCTACTTTCCACACTTGTATCATATAGTACATTACTTACCAAGGGCGATAAAACAAAGAATGTCTCAGATCGCAGGTATTTTACGCCCGAGCCGAAGGCAAGGGCGATAAATATGCGATCTGAGGCTTTCTTTATTATCGCCCGTGGTAAGTACAAAATTTTATGTCACCCCCTGGCCAGGAAGTGGGTTTTTTCGCGCGCGGAGCGTGCGATAATGGCCACTTTATGGCCAGGTGTGACATAAAATAACTATTGTTTTTGACAGATACTGCGACAGCCGGCGCCGCGTGCTGCTGCTGCACGTGCACGAGGGCTACGAGCAGGACTGCTGGGACTACACAGAGTAATCCTCCCCATTGTCTCACACCCTCACATTACACCCCCCCGTTCCACACTCAATCACCCACATGTACCCGATAACACTGTTACTTACTTTATGTCACACCTGGCCATAAAGGGGCAATTACCGCACGCGGATAATCCCATTTCCTGGTCAGGGTAATAAAGAAAGCTTCAGATCGCATATTTATCGCCCTTGCCTTCGGCTCGGGCATCAAATACCCTGCGATCCGAGACATTTTTTATTTTACCACCCTTGGTAAGTAAATACTATACCCGTTCTACAGTCAATCAGCTATTGCCGCGTGTACCGGATTAACAGTCACTTTGCTACTGTAATGTGTACCCGTTGGACAGTGAAACAGATTAAGTTGAAACACTGACACATGTTTAGCGGTTTATCAGGTATTTGCGCATGTCCTCGTCCAACATTTAACTGTCACATAAGAGTCGTTGTTAAAAACGGTCGGTAATCATAAATTACGTCCGGTAATCTGATTATACACTCAAGAGGAGTCAGTCAACACCCGCTTTCTATTTGTCGAATTCCCTTGAATGTGGAATCTAATTTCTTTATTACAAAGTCAAATAACAAATGACAATTTTATTCATCTATCTGTCATTTCATTAACATTATTTGTCGACAGTAAATTTTTTCGGGAAATTTAATCGAGATTAAAACGGATACGCGGTCTTGTTTTGTTTGATTTTTATTCTTTTTAACAATGTGTTTAATAAATAATTTAATTACTCACATTTTGATCAGTTTAATCAATATTTCTTGCTTACCTGATGCAAGATCCAACACCCTGTGTTCGTTTTAAACGTATATTGTATGTAAGAATTTTATTTTTTTAATAATAGTTCAATCTATGTATAAATTATATTAGTCTATGTATAAAATCATTTTTGTATAATACAGTATGGTTCATACATACATCGCTGTTGAGGAACTTGTTTGCTGGTGTAAGATCTCATGTAATTACATTTTAAATGTATATTTTCACGTGGTGAAAAATATATTTACTAATACTCTCATTTGGTACTTCTATCATTAAAGACTAGTTACTAAAGTATGTTTTAATGATAAACCAACAGTACTGTCAGTTACGCCATTTCATTAAATCTTCTATTAAGACTTAATTAAATTTGTTTTTAACCTTTATTGTGTTTTAGTGCAGCATTAGAATTTTATTTTATTCGTATGGTCGTTTAGAAAGTATGAAATTCGGAACATCGGAATTGGAATGCAAGTTTATATTAATGTTGAAAATTATGCCTATTGAAAATTCCCTGACACTAGCGCAGTTGTATAGTTCGGACACAACTCTATGGCTAAATTCTGTCAAACGAACGCAAGCAAAACTAGACTTAGAGCTCTCACTGTAAGGTAGACTTTTGCTTGCGTTAATTTGACAGGACTTGGCCTTACAGTTTTGTACGAACTATAACATGATACATCAAGTCCAGTGGAGACTACTACATGCTCGATACTTATCGCGATATTTGGATCGAATGCCAGGATCGCGATATCTATCGAGCGTTTAGTGAAAATAATTGATTGCCGTGCATTTTAGTAATAAGTTGTCAAGGGAGTTATCTTTCGATTCGATGCTATTTCAAATAAACATACTTTTATTTTCGATGTTTAGTTTGACTGTATAATAAATAATAAATATCGTGTAAATCGTATTAGTGTAGTGTAACATTTAAAACTTCGATTATACTTATTTGATAATTGTACCTCATTTCCCTTGGGATGTAGAATAATAGTGTTCTGTTAGTTTATTTAGCTTTGGCTTGTTATTAAATTTGAACTAAAACTAGAAAAATAGCATGAAACGGCACAATGTAGAGTTGCGATGAAGAAGGAACAAAAAATATATTTTACCAAAAATCCTATTTTTGTTATTAGAGTAATGTTTATGAATTCGAAGGTAAAGTACGGATGAGGTTAAATTTCGGCCTCTGTGCCCTGCAAATAATATGTATGACACATTTTTACGTAAGTAGCGGTTACTAAATGTTATATATTGACGACTGCGACTGGTACTGTATTTCCGCGGACTGACTGTCGTTAAAGTAAACATAGGGTACGCGGCTAAGTTAACACTAATTGTTTGCATCTCGGGACTCGCTATTTCATACAAGTTAAGAGATTAAAATCTATTTTTGAAAGTCTAGTGAATTCGCAGGATTCAGCTTTTTGTACAATAGAACTCGCGCTACATATCTGATATCTCTGTCATAATATTAAATTATTCGTGCATAAGTCGGTTGCACTGCCAGTAAACGTCTAAAGTAAATTAATGTAAAGCTTGCGTATGAGTGTCCACATAGTGGGCGCGTAGAGTAGAGGTCCTGCGTGACGTCACAGAGAAGGGACTCCCCGGCTGTATCGCTAGTAGCTAAAGGACCTAGTTTCGGAACACAACTGTACATATAGAAACTATATGAAATATTTATATGGTTAACTTGTAACTCACATTATGACAATGGTATTGATGAGCATCGTGTGTGTGACTATGATTAAGGACACAGTTGGTTTAAGTAAGGATGAATAAAATAGTAACATCGACAGATATGTTTGTTATTTGTCTCTTGCCACATAATCCTTAAGTCCTATACAAGTTCCTACTTTGTACTGACCTGACCACAAATAATTCATACTAATATATAAATACAATCCGTAGAGGATTTTGCCCTGCAAAAGGTTAAGATGAAAAAGGTTTGATACTTATATATTGATGCGGTGCGGTACGAGGTCATGTAAAAAAATACAAGCTTCCGACCTTGGACCGTGCGAGCGGCCGTGGTACCATGCCATCGGGTCGGGGCCCAATTTTCTACATATATTTTAGTTTGAATACAGTTATATCGGGTGCATAAAGATTTCTTGTCACAGGGATGCATTGGCACCGTCTCCCACAAGACCAAGTAAAGCATAGTGGAAACACTGGTAAGTCATAAATAATTAATACGGGTAACCGAGGTTACTGTCAAATTGGGGGGCGCCTAGGGGTGTAATAGTTTTTATCTAATATAAAACTAGAAATAGTTAGTGATGTTACTGATAATTATATAAGTGTTATAAATCTATCAAAATAGCCCCATTTTTTCCTATTTAATCGTTGATCGAAATGTAGCAGTTTCTATTGTAGGTAGGTACCGACCTAAATGGTAGCCTTTAAGTACACTTTTTGGTTTGGTGCAGAGGCACGTAGGTACCTATGTGACATACGTAGAGTTTTTATTTATTATTTGAATCTATCATTTTTATTAATCAAGTGTATCATTATTAAATATTGAAATATAATAAACGGGTCACTCGCGTCTTTAACGTCGAATATTGCTCGACATGTTTCGGACCAATACACGTTTCATTCGACGTTAAAAATGTGAGTGACTCTTTTATTATATTAATATTTAAATATGGCTGAGACTCACAAGAGTTTTCTATTTAAAATTATTAAATATTTCAGGCAAAAGGAGTCAAGGTGTTTGGAGTATGTTTAAATCCTGCAAGTGAATAGAGACTAATGTGTAATTAAAGATTAGTACCTATATAGCTAACGAGTAACGAGGCATTAGTTAAGAGTCCCTCATTTCATGGAATTCTGTATTTTTTAAAGATGTTTAGGACAAGATTTATATTATATACGAAATAAAAAACCTAAATAAAAATAGACAATGACGTTTGATTAGTGGAAAACACAAAATTGTAGTGAGTAGCGGGTGGCTTGTGTAGAATTCCTATTCTACTCTATTTAGTTAATTCTGGAGGGAACACGACAGACGGTTTGGTGCAACCCAGCCTTAATCATAGTTTATGCGTACCTAGTGATTCGATTTTTAAGCTCATAGATCGACAAATCTTGCAAGGTAAAAAATAGTTTGATGTATTCAAAAGGTACTTGAATACAAAATACAGTACATAGCGTTCCTCTTTTTTTTTAATTTAACGACACAAATTTAATCATAATTATTCACGAGTAGCGCTAGTGGACCCGTGACTATAACCGACAGGTTCAGCATCATCATCCTATCCCCTTTACCCTCTGCTGGGTAAGCCTGGCCGCAGACGCACGGAATTCCGATACGGCTTCAGAGAGAGGGGAGTTGAAGCCTCTCGCTCTAAGAGTGAGAGGCTTCAATTCCCCTCGCCTCCGTTTCCGTTCGGAATTCCGTGCGTCTGCGGCCAGGCTTAAGCGGGTGAATTTAGGACGTTTAGAGCGATACGTACTTATATGTTAGAGCGAGAGGCTTCAACTCCCCTCCCTCTGAGACCCCTCCCCTTGTTGTTGTTGAAGCATCTCGCTCTAACATATAAGTACGTATCGCTCTAAACGTCCTAAATTCACCCGCTTAAGCCTGGCCGCAGACGCACGGAATTCCGAACGGAAACGGAGGCGAGGGGAATTGAAGCCTCTCACTCTTAGAGCGAGAGGCTTCAACTCCCCTCTCTCTGAAGCCGTATCGGAATTCCGTGCGTCTGCGGCCAGGCTAAATGCCTCCTTTAAGATGAGAGAGAATGGGCATTAGTCCCTACGCTGCTGGTCGAGTGCGGATTGGGACGAGCCGGGATTCGAACCCAGGACCGCCGCTTGCCAGCCGCACTTGAATGCGCATGCTAGGCCCGTGGCCCGTGTAGCTCTTTTTAACAGGTTATTTGCAGAAGGCATTTGCACTTTCCGGTGTAAGTACCCCTAACTTTTTTCGGAATTTGGATTTTTTTACTCAGAATCACGAGCACTATTGATTCTGACGAAGGAAAAAATATCCTTAATTTTCCTTATAATTTTTCTGTGTCAGTTTTGCGTTTTTCTCTGCGGCCCATTTTTCTTTGCGGAAATAAATAGTACTCTCAATTCTGAGTCAGAAAACACAAAACCTTCTGACTGACACGTTGTTTCTACTACCTCCCACTGGCAGATTGTTTCTACGTTACTACCTATTCCTACTCTTTTCCCTTTTTTCTCCTTTCAATTTTTGGACGGTAACTAGAATCATCTGTTAAAAAAAAGGGACGCTTAGATAAGGAAGCCTACTTGTAGGTCCCTACTAGGAGCTTCACGATAAAAACTTCAATGTAAAGCAGTCAAGTTCTATATTTCATCGTTTACTTAATTTATTTTGTACAAACTTCAACAATATATATAATAAATACTCAAGTAAACCTCTATCATTCAGCAAACTGAACTCACTTTTTTGTCATATATTTAAAGAAATTATACAATGATATCATAACTTATTGTCCTAAACTTAATTAAACACAACTTCTTTGTGCAAATATGCCTAATAGTAAACGTTTGGTTTGACCAACACAAGAGGATGTTAAAGACCGTTCGTCGTATATAAATATTAACAAGAAGTGAACGCAACAGGTCAAAGGAATAGAAAAACCGATTTGCTGAGCGGTATAGAGGTACCGACGAGAGCAGACAATTGCTTACGTGGTTGTATTCACATGTAATCCAGTATTCAAAACGTTTTTTTACCCAATCTATTTATTACACAAATTGACTTCGACATACTAACCTATTTTATTATTTCTTCAAATTACAAATATAAACCTTTTATTCGCCAATAGTATACTCGTACAGTCATATAGGTACAAGACGTCAAGAATATCGAACACAACTCTATTTTGCAGAGTCGTTAGTGAGCGTCAAATATTTCCTTTGTGTCAATTATTATTTATTGCAAGTGACTGTACTTATAGTCACATCTCAAATTTGGAATTCTTGTAAACACGCGACTACATAAGCAATGATCTGCTTTCGCTACACTGGGTAACACGATCGCGTTTAGGCCCGATAAATGCATTCGAACCAACCTTTTTTTTACACAGTTGCTTGTTAGGAACAAATGCTTCATGTCGGACATAAGCGCGGTCCTGTTGGCTAGTCTGGCAGGTACGTCCATAACGGCGGCAGCGCGCGCGCACGGCGGGGGAAGCGCTGGGCGCCGCGCCGGCCGCCTCCGCTGAGGTACATATAGTGTACATACTCTTCACTTTACCTGGTACTTATTATTGCAAAATATGTGCAAAACGGTAAGCATCTCATTTTAGTTTACAATACACTGACTCTTTAAACGTTGCAACACGTAGTCTGTCTTGCCTTTCAGATTTTTCACATTTTATCAAAACGAATTGAAAACAACCGACACACAACTATTCGGTGACTTGTTCCATAATGAAAAGCGAAAACTTCGAGCACACGTTTACGTTTATTGCTTCAAGCTTATTTACGTATCGTTATTCGCTGATTCCATATTAGTAGATAGGTATTAAGAAAAATTATGTGTTGCGACGTGCGGTTTGGGATCTACCCGGCGATAAGCTCTCAGTATTTACAGATTTGTAAAAAATTGACAACTTCCAAAGTTTAATTACAAATGAATTACGATAGTTCGTCACGGTACAGATGTAGCCGCGCTGACTGGAGTAGTCTCGGACACTAGCGAGTGACAGTCGCGCTTCGCTACAGATGTGTCAATTGAAAAACAACACATATTCAATAATATCTACCTTACTCGGTAAGGGACGTTCGATCTCTTAGGTATTATCAATAAATCTTATTTGCTAGTTAGGTGATCTTTCAGTTAGCCGAATCGGTGGGTAGTCTGGGTTAGCGTTCTTGTTTCGTTTGTCGAAGATCGTCACAGCATCAAATGTAAATCGCGAGAGCAATACTCATGGAAGCAGTACCGGCCCGCTTGAAGTCGTCGGTATACACGGTGGGTCGGAGGCGCGCCGGCGCCGGCCGCGGGGAAGACGGCCGTCCGCCCTCGCCCCTCCGCAGCTAATGTAATTCGGGGAAAGGAAATTACATTAACTAGGTACCTACATGGAAAGTGCGCGTTACATAAAATGGCTCGATTCCTATGATGCGTACTGAATTAGGACGGAAGTGAATTCTGGTACCGATTTCACAGCTGATTTGTTAAGCTTACATAGATATAACTTGCAAAAATTTGTCTAAACTCTCTTTATCCTGAGGGAACCGACGGTGTGCCGACCTCGTATAGAAAGATACAACGCAACGTCATTTCGGTACAGTAAGAAGCTTATAAACTGGAACTATTAAAACTATTACGGACAAATTGATATGAATCGGCGTAGCCATTGCTTCTCTTAAGCGTTTATTAGATACGATTACACTAACGTCCAAACGCAACGGACGAGTCGAAGACGTTACAATGATTGTAATGATACAAGGTAATTTCGTTTATAGTCGTTAAGTTTAAAATATTGGTGTGCTACATCAATGTGCTCGCTGCGTGGCCGGCGGGTGCAGAGCGGGCCGCGGGTCCCTGGCGGCGGGTCTGCGGCCCGCTTGCAGGGTCCATGGCCCGCACGCGGGCTACGCACCCGGCGGCGCGCTTGAACCCGCGCCCCGCCCGCTCCGGCCGGCGGAAGCGGAACCGAACGAAGCAACGCACTCGCGCCGCGCTGTGCGACGCCTCACTACTCTAGCACGAGTATACACGGATATTGTTCGACACCATTTCGGGGAAAAAATGATATCTCACAATTTGTTATCAAATTAATGATCTTCATCATCTCACTAAAAGATCGCATCGTTTTAGAATTTACAGGCAGACAGTGATATTCATCGAATACAAAAATAAGCTTATAGAATTTCCTCAATATTATCCGATACCTTACATTACTTTATCAGTGACAAAAACATGCTCGCTACAACGGTTCTCTTAAAAAAACGGGTTTCTCTCACACGGGCAGGTTTAACGCGACAATGTAAATAGATACGAATCGGTACGATAAAATATAATAATATATAATACACTCGCGCGAACGTCTGTCGCAAAACAAACAGTCTCAAAAGCTTCGGCCACGCAAATATAAAACACTCCACTTAACACTTCGAACGTCTCTATAATCGCGCACGAATAACGTCCCAAAAGAAACGGCGCGGACGCGCGGCGTGTTCGGGCCGGGCGCGCGCGCGGCAGCCGCACCGCCGACTATGTACAGCGAACATCTAGCGTAAACGATAATCAAGTGCGCTTGGGCGGGCTGAGGAGCTCGGGCAGCGGTGCAGGCAGCGGCGCGTCGTCGACCAGCGCGGGCAGCAGCGCGAGCGCCAGCGCGGGTCAGACGGGCGCGGGCGGCGGCGCCGGCTCCGGCGGCCGCGGCGCCGCGCCCGCGCCCGCCAGCACCACGCGCGCCGTGCCCGCGCCCGCGTCCAGCAGCACCGCCGTGCCCGAGCCCGAGCCCGAGCCCGCGTCCGGCTCGCTCGCGCCGCGCCGGTGCCGCCGCCACGCGTGCTGGATCAGCCGCGCGCAGTACTCCTCGCGCTGCCGCCACAGCGTCGACGACACCGGCTCGTACCCGGCCTCGTCGGGCCGCCCCGGCTCTATGTCGCCCGTCTCCTCGATCGGGTTCCCCTTCCGCGCGAAGAAGTCCTTCGTGAGGGCGTCGAGGATGTCCACGCAGAACATCATGTCGCCGCGACATATCGGGATGTCCATCGATATGATCTTGTACTTGTTGGGCTTGTGGATCTGCAGCGGGGGCTCGAGAACGTCCAGGAACTCGGACAGCTGGTCGTAGCGGATGTATTGCGTCCCGTCGGGGTCGAACCGCTGCCAGATCTCGTAGTACATGTCGTAGTCGTCGTCTGTCAGACCTTCTTGTACATCCTCCGTCGCCTGTGTGAAAAAACCGAGCTCATTATATAAATGTTTAAATTGTTGATAGGTATTCATATTATATTAACACATGAAATTAAATTTTATTGCTACTTTTAGCAACTGTAGGTTTAAAGATGGTAAATATCTGATATTGCAGAACATTATAACTGAGAATTTTCAACTAATTTTTTGTAACTACGAATTATTTCAGTTTCTGAGCAAAAAATTTTTTTAAATATATAATTTTTTATGTAAGTAGTTAGTTGAAAATTATTTGCTTTTCATTAAAAAGTTGTGTGACTTTTTCAGGTTCCACATTATAGTCTGTGTCATCCTCCACCGCGAATCTCATACTTATATATGTCTTCGTGGATGACAAGCACTATAATAAAGATATATGATTATGATAGTACAATTAACCGGGCCGGCAGTATCCAATGAGGATCTCCTCCACCCACGGAAAAAAAAAAAAAAAAAAAAAAAAATCGCAAATCCCAAGCATTTGCTTAAATATTTAGACAAGTTTGTAACCTGAGAATAGTTCTCGAGAATGACGGCGATGTACATGTTGATGACGATGAGGAAGGAGATGACGAGGTAGGACAGCAGGTAGGTGATGCCGATGGTAGCTGAGCCGCAGTTGCCGGGGTAGCCGCGCTCGTTGTCGGGCTGGTCACACTCCTCCTCGTTGATGATGCCGTCCAGCACGCCGTCCCAGCCGGCGGACGTCGACATCTGGGGAGACACTCGAGGTCAAACATTTGGGTCACCCTAGATTATAACCTCAATAGGTTTTTTAAATATTTTAGACCAGCTTTTAAGAAGTAAAACCGAAAACGAATGAGGTCGCATATTTCGAATAATTAATTCACTGCCGCGGGCGGATAATTAAACTATCCTGACTTTTCGCGGGGATAAAAGTATACATGTGTGCCAAAAATTGTTTAAATCGATGCAGCGGATTCTGAGATTATCCTGGAGGGAAAACTCTGTGTGATGATGCTGGCTGGAATTTTAGAGATTTATTATTTAGAGGTAGGGCATAGCAAAATATCATCTTGCTCGAATTTGGAGCAGCCCAACTGGGGAAGTACCTCCGTCTTGCAGAAGACCACAGCCATAATAACATTATTTACTATACAGGTATGTAGTGTTAGTTCCTGGAGATCAGCAAGGTTGCCAGAGCTCCCGAGGATACACTGTGTTGGGAGCGAGGAATCTAAATTGGTCCCTACTGCTGTCAACACAGTGAATCCTCAAATTTTATAAAGGGTCGGCAACGCGCTCTTAACTACTTTGGAGTTGCGGGTGTCTATAGGCTACGATGTCCACTTGCCATTAGGTGCATCGTACGCTTGTTTGCCACCGTTGATGTATGAAAAAAAATTGGGGACTCTGCTCATTTGCATAATAATTTACACCTAAATCTTTGTGGGTTACATATTCAAATTGAAGCTAAAGTTGCGAGCTTCGAGTTTACGTACTTGGCTGATCTTTAAATAAAGAAAGAGATAAAAAAAGACGAAGAAGAAGAAGAGAGAGATTAAAGTTAAAGATAAATTAGGACCCATTATGGCGCATTACCAAGTTGCCAAGTCATGTAAGTCTCTTCGTTTTCGTTTAGTAAGCTAAACGTCCTCAAGTTCATCAGCATCACTGATCCAATACATGGCACTTTCAATCTTATGTCATGATGGCAGAAGTGATTTGGTGTCATGGATTGGGCACTAAGGTGTCGAACACTGGGACGTTTATAAAAAAGGCTAATAATCAAACAAATGTACTTGAGGTTAGTAACTAAGAGATAGTGAGTGTAGCGTGTAACTTACTTGGAAAAGCAGAATCATGCTCTGTACAAAAGTCTTGAAGTTATACACATCGTCCAGGCCGCCTTTGTCTTTCACGTGCATGAAGAACGACATCCCGAAGATGGCGAAGATGAACATGACCAGAAACAGCAGCAAACAGATGTTGAACAGCGCCGGCAGCGACATGGCCAACGCAAACAGCAACGTCCGAATGCCCTTCGCGCCCTTCACTAATCGAAGGACTCGACCTACTTTCGCTACTCTCACTACCCTTAGTAGAGTAGGTGATACAAAATATTTTTCTATAATATCGCTCAATACCAAACCTGCGGAAGAAAAAAAGAAGTCCAATTTTTAAAAGATAAGTTACTTTCCAGTAGGTAAGAATCTGTCCTTTATTAGAAAACTTTCGTTTGAACCACCATCGCTACGGGAAGAATTCCGTTACAAGGCGTTTCTGCTTGGTAAAAATAATGATTTAGTAGGTGGATATTGTAAGATTTGTAAGGCAACAAATCATTCGATACAGAAAGAAATTTCTTAAATACTTGGTAAAATTCCAGAGGTACTTACTAAGAATAGAGAACATTACAACGACAAAATCGAACAGATTCCACGGTTCGACGAAGTAATGGTAGCGTAAGGCGAATATTTTCAATAGGCACTCGGAACTAAATATCACGATGAATATCATATTGAGATAGTCGAGCACGGTGCTGAAGGTCTCTTCCTGCTGGTAGTGATCCAGCGTCATCGTCAGCATGTTGAACCCGATGAACAACATGATGATCATGTCGAACTTCTTATCCGTTACTATCTCGAACACTATTGCTTGAGGCCGCCACTGGAAATGAATGAAAATCGATCTTTTTAATCAGTATGAGCAGTGTGCACATTAGGTACCTACGTTAATAGGACAAAGAAGGTGAATTGAACTGCGCAACGAGGAACATTTATTTAATCTGCGGGGACACATATTTGACTGTGTGTGTAACTAAACACCTTTCGAAATACAGGCCTTAGCGTATTAAGGGACCGGTGATGGATCGGAGCCTGTGTTTGTTGTAAACTACGAGTACTTGCTCAATGCTCAGTAGATGTTTTCTACGCTTATGTCTTAAATATAAATAATATTTTTAAACCTACCTTAGGCCTGGGAATGGCTTTCAACGGTTTCTTTGAACCCATCTTCTTCATAGCATTATAGTATTTCTTCTGATCCTCAGTCATGAACATCTCGAGACTGCCGCCGGCTTTCTTCTTCTGCTCATTGAAGTTATCGATGATGACTCCGATAAACAGGTTAAGAGTGAAGAATGAGCCAAATATGATGAAGAATACGAAGTAAAGGTACATGTATATGTTTGTTTCTCGTATTGGTTGTCGACCGACCTACAAATATTAGAAAATAAGTTTTTTTCTGTCTTATACAGCGTATTTAACAATTCATAAAGGTGACGGATACTAAAAAAAATGTACCTCTCTGGAATCAATGGCATCATTCATGATCTGTATCCATCCCTTGAATGTGGCGACCTGGAAAAGGCACAAGTAGGCCTTCCCGACGTGGTCGAAGTTCATCGGCGAGTTCTCCCATGTATAATTTTCCAAGATGCAAGCATTTTTATCAGGGATGATTTCGTGGCTCAGGGTCGTGTGGTTCAAATCGACGCACTGAAAAGATACACGTCTTATTGCTTTGCGCCTCTAATACGAGTATTATTGCTCAAGTAATTATGATTTTATAGCATACCTTGAAGTATTTCCCAGCAAAGAGCTGAACACCCATGATGGCAAAGATTAGCCAGAAGATGAGGCACACCAGCAGTACGTTGAAGATGGAGGGGATTGCCTGTACTAAAGCGTTCACCACCACCTACACAACATATGTTGTTGTAGCGTCACAAATTAAGTAGATATGTATATACATATATATATATATATATATATATATATATATATATACAGGTATGTATGATTTGTAGATATAGGTAGGTTTAAGTTTTAATGATTGCTCAACTTGGCACGTGAAGTAAAGGTTATTTTACGATTAAGCTTATTGATAGGTAAAACTTATTCTTCTTAGTAGAACTTTTACCTCTCCTTATGTTTTTAATGAGATGATAATCTAATTATTGGTTATATCTGATACTTAACTAAAATCTGGTGAAAGATAACTGTACAGTGTTTATAGCAAATAAAAGACATCACATTTATCTAATAGACAGTACCAAACTATACACTACATTTACATACCATTTTTAATTACAGTTGAACATTAAGTGATACAAGCATGCTTTTAACATAAATTTAATTATAATTGGTAGGTACTCGACAAGAAATGCTACAAAAAACTTACCGTTGTGATAAGAATGAAAATAATCCGGGATATGAGAGTTGTATAACTACCACATGCCAATCGCCAAGAGAAAATACGATGTAGAATAAGATAAAAATTCTAAAGTGCACAGACTAAATAAACATTCCAAATAACTAATACTAACTAATAATCAGAAAAATCCAAGAGAAAAGTAGACCAAACATGACAATGATTGTGTCTGCCGAAATGAACCAGCTTGAACCGATTTCCGACTGACTGAGAATATGACCAATGATACTAAGCCATTCAGGGGTGCCACCAACGACTTCAGAATGATTCACTAAGATCTGATCGATAATGGGCTAACTACCGATGATTTTGAAACGATTCGTGACTAAATTAATTTATAAAATCAAAGAGACCAGATGTAGGGACTGAATTAGCTGAGGTCGAGCAGAGATCGAGTGTTTGAGAATGTTGGTGAAACTGTAGCGCGTCGCGCTTGTGTCGGAACTAAGATGCGAGGTGTGGTGGGAGGCGGTGTGCGGGTCGAGTGGTGTGAGTGGCGCCGCGAAGCAGGGTGGTACGTACCCTCATGCCCTGCATGCGGCTCATAGCCCTGAGCGGACGCAGCGCGCGCAGCGTTCGCATCGTTTTGAACGCCTGAATGCCGCCGGCGCCACAAAGTGCCGCTACGAAGTTTATAAGCGAGACCTGATGGAATCAAGGGTAATATTTGGATAAGTGGTGCAACACACATAATTAGTTACAGATATTTAAATTGTACATTTAGCAAATGTTGTATTTATCGCTGAACCTGGAAAAGACAAGACGTCAACCAATGACACCATACCTATTACACGTTTGTAAAACATTTTGTTACATGAGGATTGTGTAGAGAGGAAGAAACAAACACTAAGTAAAACAACCAATACCTATTGAAACAAGAGCGACCATATTTATGGCGATAAAGACTAGCTAATAAGAGATAAAAACTATTCAGAAGAAAACCTATTCGCATGTGTATTATATCACTATAGTAATAGCTATATATATAATTGATAGATATAAGAATGTAAACATCAATTGGTGTGCAAATTTACACAGATTGTATCAGTCAGTAGCTGCAGCATCAAACACATTGTTTGAAATGAAATAAAATGTATTTAATGTGGAAGTTTTCATACGCCATGCAATTGAAAATTAACTGTATGTCAGGTATGGAACCTGACTGGTGTATTGGTCAGGCTAGGCATTGATAGCCAATGTCAGGAGTCACGGGGTAAAGGAAAAGACAGAAGCAGTATCCACAGACAGACAAGATTACGACATCGAGAGCTCGAGGCAGCGAGAAGAGTCCGCGCCTCCGCTATGACACATCCAACAGTTAAAGCTACACGCTTTCATGCCGCGCTGCCCATTAGTGTGAACGGAATTTCAAATCATGTTTGATTCGATCGATTCGTGTTTAGAAAATAGTATAGAGTAATTATTGGTTGTTCAATGAGCAATGCGACGGACACACCGAAGGGCGAGTAGCCGCGTCGCACTTTATCCACTCACGCGCATGCCCTCCCATCGCGAGACGGCGCGCAGCGGGCGCAACGCGCGCAGCGTCCGCATGGAGCGGAACGCCGGGATGTCGTCCGCACCCGCCATCACCGCGCCGTGGTTAACGAGCGACAACTAACGTCACACACCAACGTTACTGTTTGTTCCACTACCCTTAACTATGTAGTGTGATGCCATTACCAGGTGACGACTATACGTCTCGTAACGGGTGAGGAGTGTAAATTGTTTAATACTGGTGTCTCTTGAAAATTCTTCGCTTGTATTTACTCCATAAAAAGTCAATAATATTTATAACAATTGTTAGGTTATTTTATGATTACAAAATATTAAGAGGATTTTGTCGATAGGTAGGAGTAGGTAAATTAATCGAAATAATGATATTTAGCAAGACATAAGAAAAGATGGTTACCATGACGATGATGAAGTCGAGCCAACACCAGGCGTTGGTGAAATATTTCTGAAATCCGAGAGCGAGCCACTTGATCAACATCTCGAGGAAGAAAATAACGGTGAAAATTCGGTCCATATAGTACAAAATGTCTTGGAGGATTGGTCGGTGAGGCAAATGTACATCTTCTAAAGCCTGTAATTGGAAATAATAATATATATTATTATGATTATAATTACCAGTTAAATTGCAGAAACAGGATTATTTACTGAATGCAAATTTACATACCAAAGCCAAACTACTGAGCAAGATCATAGTAATCACAGCCGTTTCAAAATAGGTGTTTTCTATCAGTCTAAAAGTCTTCAATCGAAGCATGCCCCAGCCTTGCCAGAATGGGGAATCATCGTCTCCGGCAAGGAACGGGAACTTCTGATAGCAAGGTTCAGGAAAACAATCGGCGGGCGCGTCGTCTATCACATCTTCGTCGTTAGCGATGATGTCGATTTTAGGAATCCCATCCATTTTACCCTCTTCTTCTTCTATTATTTCTGCAATAAAGTATTCAGTTTCAGTAGTTAGTACATCAACCGAAATTGTCCATTTGTGTAAATTCTTTGTGTTTGTATTTCAGCTTTACCTTCTTCCAAACCTAATTCTTCCTTGCTAGCGTCCTTTTTCTCTTCCCCGTCTATCGTGTCAGCCGAACCTTTATGACTTTCGTCTTTAAACGACCTATTTTTATGACTACCGTATGATTTTTGGCTTATCGTATCGTCATCCTAAAAACAGATACGTTATTATATTCCAAGGGTGGTTTGATCGTACAAGTTATATATAAGTTAATAGGTACTTTTATATGAAAAATGCATACCTGTATTGGATATCCGAGGTTATTGAGCTCACATTCTAACCGATTGTCTCTATGATTATCAGTAATAGCGTTTATATTATTCATTAGTATTTTCCCTTTCTTGTACTTATTGTCACCTGAAAGTATACCATTGACTTCTTAGGGACACCAGTTATCACTTTTTTTGCTACTACACTCGTCCTGAATCATATGTGTTACCTGGTATAGTGAACTCCATGCCGTCTCCTATGGCGACCTCGACTTGGTCCTTGAGTTTCTTGTCCTTGTAGAGCACGGCGTCGTCGAGTTCGGCGCCCAGTTCGAGCTCGTTGTCGACGCGCTCTGAGGACACGCAGCGGCCGCACAGAGCCGCCTTTAAGCCTACGTGCCGAGTGTCCCCGCGCCCGCGCCCGCGTGCCACGCACCGCACGCGACATGACACGCACGCCGCATCCAAGCATAGAAATCAGACCAGGACGAACAAACTTGAGATGTCTTGTCAGAATAATACTTAAGTGTAGTTTTGAGTTTACAATTACAATTCACTAACAGTTACTTGTATTTTGATAAAAAGCTGATTAAATTTTAGAAAATATAAAATACATATATCTAAATGTTACTTTGATTAGATAGGTATGGAATACCCATAACTCAAGGTGTGTAAAATGATATAATCGTATTTATACTTACCTACATGCAGAAACCACAATGACACAAATGAAGCAATACCACAACATAAATCCAGAACAGTAAAGTTAACATTGTTGAAAAATAAACAACTAAAAGTAATCAACTGTTACAACAACAAACACGACAACAACAAAAGTGTATCGGCAGGATCTAAGTGTGTTCGTCCACTGAAGGCGAGTGAAGCAAAGCAAAGGTGAGTCTACGATTAACTCAGGAAAGTAAGTTAGGTAGAATTACAATGTTTACTGAAAATTACAATTTTTTTCGATTTTGTGTATTTCTGAGAGAGGTTAGACTCCGATTTTTAAGTTTAAGTAATGTTAAGCTTGGCTTAGGAAACTCACTTGTTTTGCTTCACTAGAGTTTTGCACACAATTATTACACTCAATTACATGTCTGCAATCTACACTTGGATGTAGGGGCACAGGCAACTCTCAGTGATACAGGTTGAAAGGTATCAAAGGGTATATAAAACCATGCTAGGTATATTCACATTGTCGACCTTTATATCACACAACACAAACCATGCTACTGGTTGTTGAGTACCTAACGGGGTATGGAGTTAATGGAGAGGAGAAAATGATCACACGTATTCATATACGTGTGTCCGTATTCATAAACTCGGTCATACGTAGAAATTCAAGTTTTATTTACTATCCACATAATAAATTCACAAAGGGAGAACATAACGCAGCGACAATATCATTGAGAGACGGAATGATGTCCTTTAATGAGGCAACAGTCCCAAAATAAATACATCATTGTCACCCTAAATAAATGCTTTTTTAAAGCGGCTGTTGATGCTGTATAAACTTGATTATCTTAATTCTTTTGAATGTTGACAGTAATTGATACAGGGAATAAGGAAGTAAGAATATTTTACAGACTAGAGTAGACAGTAGTAGTAGGACTGGCAGATATGTACTTAGCTTCACAACGACAAAATACATGCTACAGACAACTTGGCACACATCTTACCGGGGGCGTGAATGGCTATCTGATTGGTCAGCTTGTTTTTCAGGAGTTTCAGGAAGTCCGCTATACTTCGCTTTATCCAGTCGATGAACCTTGATATCCGATTGATGGCTTCGGCGATTTTGTTCGTCTCCTGATCGGCAGTAGGCGTGGATAAACTCGATGAGCCGAAATTTGACAGTAACAGGGCCAAGAAGAGGTTAAGTACCTGAAATATATTGGTAGGTTAGCTTCACGCTGGCAAGAATAATATAATAACTCTATTTTGTATACACGACAACTTATTTTGTCTCGTATATACAAAATAGAATATGTCTTGTATACATACTTATTTTGATATACAACCAACCACAGCAATATCACATTTTCTCCATCTTTAAACCAACAATTCCTAAAAGTGGCACTGGAATTTAATTTAATGTGCTCTGCCTACCCTTTTTGGGAATACAGGCGTGAGTTTATGTATGTACCTATGTATGAAATAATATTTCTATACATTCCTGGCACTTATTCCGAATTAGATACATCTATTTAAACTTTATGTGTGTTTCTCCTAACTTTCCGAACCAACTTCAAAAGCAGGAAGTTCAGAATTGGTAGAAATGTTTTCATATTCAGCGATGTTTTCCCCGTTATCAGTATAACGAGTAAACCAATTCCAATAGGCATTGTATTTTATTAAATAGTCTTCAAAGGTGGTATTTATTAATTTCGTCAGGTACGGTTGAATTGGTTGATATATTAATTTTTAATTCAGCAGTGGGGCTCATACACGTTGAAAAAACTATAGCTAACGGCTTATAAGCTAGTGAGTTATGTATTTATTACATAGATTTATACAAACTGAGGCTCCGTTTGTGCGCCAAAATGAAGGTGTGTAGGAGTTTCCGGCTTATTATCTCTCATACCGAGGTTGAACCCCTAATATAACTGGATCATCATGTGCCCAGGATAGACGAGAATCTAGATTAGTGTATGAACCAGTGTGCGTGTTTCAGATACCCACCACAAGATTGCCAATGACGACAGTAGCCAGGATTAGTGTATGAACCAGTGTGCGTATTTCAGATACCCACCACAAGATTGCCAATGACGACAGTAGCCAGGATTAGTGTATGAACCAGTGTGCGTGTTTCAGATACCCACCACAAGATTGCCAATGACGACAGTAGCCAGGATTAGTGTATGAACCAGTGTGCGTGTTTCAGATACCCACCACAAGATTGCCAATGACGACAGTAGCCAGGATTAGTGTATGAACCAGTGTGCGTGTTTCAGATACCCACCACGAGATTGCCAATGACGACAGTAGCCAGGAAGAATGGTATACAAGAGACGTCACCGACCAGCATGCAGTCCCACATGCTCTCTATCCACTCCCCGCACAGCACCCGGAACACGATCATGAAACTGTGCATGAAGTCGGTGAAGTTCCATCGCGGGAGATCGCCGTCCGGAAACCGGTCCACGTAATCTGCAGACGGGAGGACGCCATTGAACAAACATTCCCGAGGCGCAGCCAATGTAAGCAACTTTTTTATTCAACATAAGCCAGTGTTTGTAGACAAAGCTGATGTTACTCTCGGTTTTTAAGCACAGTTTGAGCTGGAAAACTATTTTGAAGCGTCATACTTGGAAATAAACTTAAAATATTCGATTGACAACTACTTTGTAAATTCATGCATCACCTAGCCTGACTAATCTCTAACTAAATCGAAAATTAAATTCAAAGCATCAACATGCATTATTAAGGCGCCTATATTAGATACTCTCAGAAAATAACTTACTAAGAAGTCCGTTACTACGAAAATCGACAGGCCAAATAAGGGTAAAGTAAGATTTGAAGTGAAGCTGGCGATGTTTCACAAGTGAGGCGCCTTTTCTAGGGGGGCTTTGGGAGAAATTACTCAAGTGCCTGACTCACTCGGTACCAATCCACGGCGACAAGACAGAGCATAACGGTGTGACGCACAACAACACAATAGTTCGCTAGTTAAAAACGGCGACGCGCCCATGAGGTGGGAAAACTAATAGCCAACTAGTTACGCTAACATCTAAGAGGAGTTACGAACTAAACGTCGACACTTAAGATAATTATTAAAGACAATCAGTGTATTTCAAATTTTGAAAACTTTACAACGGCTGAGATGGTTTTAATCTGCATGTCTTGTTCTCAGTTGACACTCGCCTGGTTCTCACTTTATAATTTATTTTAAACGAACACGCCTTGCAATGTGAAGCATCCGTAACTAGATCAGCGTACAATGTATCGGATGGCCACATATTGATATATCCAATGTGTACGATCATATTCATTTCAAACATTATACTATCCTAACTTAATAGTGGAAACTGCAAAAGTAAAATTGCCAGCCAAGTTTAAATTTGAAATACATAGACTGTTTTGATAGTGGGCGCGCCGCCTTTCCACCAAGACACGTCCAATTAACACCAATGAACATGCAACACTCCCACCAATATCACTTACCCACATAATTTTTCCCGAAAAGTTGCATACCCATCACGGCAAATATGAAAATAATGATGCACAATACGAAGGTCAGGTTGCCCAAGGCACCCATCGTCCTACCCATTATAGAGATGAGTAAATTAAGTGTCGGCCACGATTTTGCCAATTTGAATACTCGAAGCTGCAAGTACAAATTGTGAAATAAGGCGTCACACAAGCTCGCTTTTCGGCGCTTCACCTATGCTACTGCGTCCTAACCGTAGGTCCACAACCACTCGCATCGCATCACCCGCTTCCACGGTAACTGTTCATCAGGACTCATCATGAAAGTGGTTCTGGATCTAACAAATGTATAGCGAATGTGTGCTTGAGTCACCTAACAAAATGTGCATTGCTTTGTTTTTGTTTGAGTGGGATATATGTTTGTCTTTAAAACATGTGAGAGCTTTTACACCAATGTCATAGATTCGCTATCGTCATATCGGCTTTCAGATAATTTTCGACAAATTGTAACGACATAGATCCCATCATCGTCCTAATGCATCGAAATGCCCCGTAAGCGAAGCTGCAATCATCTAGATACTCGATGCGAAGCGGGTTATGTCATGAAGTCAAGCTGCGTGGCGCGGCGCCGAGGCCGGGCCGCGCGCGAGCCACATGCCGTGTAAAGCACAGCGTGGACTCGCCGTTCCTTATGAAATTAATGTTTAATCAAGCCCAGTGTAAAGTATTTAGAAGTGTTAAGCTGAATAATCAATAATAAAGCTAATTATTAGAGATGCGGAATTGTCTTTTAAATTGAACCTGTGTAGTTCTTGCCAAACAACTGCATCCCCATCACCGCGAATATGAATATAATGATGCAAAGTACAAAGGTCAAGTTCCCTAAAGCTCCCACGGTCCTACCCATTATGGATATAATAAGGTTTAGGGCAGGCCAAGACTTGGCCAGTTTAAACACACGCAGCTGAAAATATTTCATAACATTTACATAAAGTATCAAAATGTGTAATCGAAGGTGTGATGTCAGTAAACTGAAAGTGAACCTGTTCAGTATGGCTAGCACATGATGGACACGTCACTTTGTCGGCTTAATTATCTCGAGCTATCCGTCACTTTCTAACAGCACCTATCAAAAAAAGACGCATAGCTCGAGAAAAGCCGAGATACTCTCGAGGCCATTATGTGCTAGCCCTACAGATTTTGATGTCGGTAACATGATCAGGTAAGTGTATATTTCTTCCAATCCATATTCTTAATCTTTTACACATATATATATACATAGTTGTTACCAATAAAATAAATTCATTATATTATGAGTTATATATGTAGAGAAGTCAGTGTAATAAATATTGATTGTCGTAACTTACCAAACGAAATGAACGCAACACTGACAAACCCTGAACGCCTTCAAGTCCCAACTCCAATAATGATAAGGCCACGATGATAAAGTCGAAAATATTCCAACCCTCTTGAAAGTAAAATTTTGGACTCATTGCTATTAATTTCAATGTTGCTTCTATAGCGAACGTTGCGGTGAAAAACTGAAAAAAAAAGGATTTTACATTTTATATAATGCTTTATTTTTGAAGGCTTTACTTTACAGCGCATACCTACAACTATGAAGAGTTAGTGGATTTACCGTATAGCGCATAATGAAGATAATAGTGGATATTATCACTAACCATTTTATTTATTTATTTATTTATTTAAGAAACAAACAGTCTTTTATAGTTATAAATAACATTGAAAAGTATAGATATATTATAGACTTACAGTTTCCTCAAAGAATATTTTAACATCATACGTTGTAGTAATGACTATATGAGTACACTCTAAACTAAAATACTAAAAAAAATATGAAAATTTTACACAATAATAACAGAGTTGTCTATGCAAAGATGTAAACCTAAAGTACATAGTGAAATAAACATTTTCATGACACAATTGGGTATTACAATACCTACATACATAATAAATCATATATCTCACTCGACCTAGGTTGCCAGAGGTCCCGAGGATGTATTGTGCTGACGGCTGAGAGCGAAGGGACCTAAGTTTGTCCCTTCTGCTGTAAACACTGTGAATCCTATTTATAAAGGGTCAGTAATGCGCACGTGACTGCTTTGGGACCCGTACGCTTGTTTGCCACCGTATTTGTATAAAAAAAGAATTGGAATATTGTACTCACATAATTGCCGCTCTTCAGAGCCTTTTCCATATCTTTGTTCATGTCGTGGTGGTCGAGCGCCATGAAGAGCGTGTTCACCACGATACACAGCGTGATAAACAGCTCCACGAATGGATCGAACACCAGCAGCGCGACGTACTTCTGAAACTCCAGCCACAACCAACAGCAGTCCCATACACAGAACAAGTCTATTCCCTTCCATAGGCAGTCGAGCAGCCTTTCCTTTAACGTCGGCCCGTCTTCATCGTCTTCCGCTGTTTGATGGAAGTAGTATACTGTTGACACTGTTGTTCCGTTTACCAGCAGAGTGGATGTGTGTATGTGTTGAAGAGAGAGAAACAATTTTGTTAGTATTCGCTCATTATCTAAGTAAATATAAAGTCTATAATGCTAATTCCAATCAAATCCATTTTAATTCGGTTCATTTTTATTGGGTCCAGCATCAAGAATTTAAAGTACTATAATATATTTTGATGACCAATATCCATATTTTTTGTTACGTTGTAGGCTGTCATTTATAGCTTAAGCTCAAACCCGTGGCATTCAAAGGGGTGGCTGGCGGATTGCTGACAAAATGGATATTCTATGCGATACCCCGAGGGCCTGGGGACCATTATGTGCGGCGTAATCTCGTGCAAATCAAACCCAAACTGTAATGCCAGTGATATATTGGTACCAAGATCAAAGCTTACCAAAGTTAACTACACAAAATGCAACTATGATGAAAATACTCCATTACATTCAATAAATTTGTTTTTGAAGGTCCAAAAAATATGAATATCGTGATTAATCTCAAGTTAATTAATTAATACCCGGAAGCTTTAAATTAATTACTTTTTTACCTTAAGATAAATATATCTAAAATTTTGTTAGTCATGCATCTTCTAACAACAAGACTTCAATAGTACATTACTTAACAAGGGCGGTAAAACAAAGAATGTCTCAGATCGCAGGTATTTGATTCGATAAATATGCGATCTGAGGCTTTCTTTTTTACCGCCCGTGTTAAGTACAAAATTTTATGTCACCCCCTGGCCAGGAAGTGGGATTTCCAGCGCGCGGATCGTGCGGTAATTGCCGCTTTATGGCCAGGTGTGACATAAAATCATATTATACAGTTAACGAGATTATTACTGTTGTTTTGACGTTTAGACTTACAATTTATATCATTAAGTTATGTCATTTTAGACGTTTCTTGTACCGGGATGTCTGCTGCCAAAATAACAGTGATAAATCTTGTTAACTATAGGTATTCATTAACCCATGCCTAACGAAAAAAAACAGAAATCATGCATGTGCGTATAAGATGACGTGGTAGTATTAGTAGGTAACGTCAGAAATTTAGGGTTAAAATGTGATTAATGTTTAGTGCCATGGTGAAATCAGAAAGCGGAATAGGTAAACACATCGTACAATAGTTATCGTCTGTGTACTGAATCGATTAACCCTTTATTGACACTGTTTGTGATGGATCAGCTTTTAGGCGACGAAATAGTAGGCTGTAGGAACTGAGCAGCATACAGTGAGTGATGGCAGAACTGGGGGCCGATTTTTGAGTGTCGAACGCTCGTCTTTTCACTCGAGATCTGTTAAAACATCATAGTTTTTTGACAGATTTCGTCTCGGGTGAAAAGTTGAGCGTTCGACACTCAAAAATCGCCCCCCTGACTGAACACTCATTAGTGTACGGCTTGTGTGCCCGCTTCGCCTGAACGGGCAGCGAGCGGGGCATGCAGCGTCCATGTAAAACATAAGTAAAACGCTGTCGCCACACCATCGCACGAACCGCTCCCAGCGGGCGGGCACTCAAGGCTGTACACATCTGGTCAAACGCAATGCAGCAGATTAAGCGGCAGCGCGTGTTTACTACCTACTCAAAACTGCGTCACACATCACAAATAAAGGAATGTATGTAGTTCGCTGAAACGTGTAATAAGGATTGGTTCAACGGATTTCAACTCCAGGGGCAACCTTGTGCTAGTGCTCACACAACCATTGCGACAATAAATGACACCCTTATTGTCCTTACTCTTGCCAATTATGCTTTTCTTCGATTGCATAATGAGCAAATACCATCGTGTATAAGTGTTGTGAGTGTTGAGTGTAAGCGTTATATTCACATGTTTAACGAATATTTCGCGTGTAATGATCTGATTTAAAAATAGAAAATTACATAACAGTTTATTGACACAGTGAAGTTAACAAGCGAATTTAATTAAAACATGACATGACTCGGCACATTAAAAAAAAAAGGAACATCGACATTAAAATAAGATGTTGATGCAACAAGACATACAGCATCGTTAACTTGTAACAAGTATTCGTTACAAGAGACTCAATATTCTGAAAGTGGTTCGTACCGTTCTGTTCGCTGGCTCTACTTTGCCGCCCTGCTTGCTCGATTATTTCATTTAGTACCATTACATCTGAAAGTGAAGTAAATTACTCATAACCTTTACACGTATACACATAGATACCTACATTATTAAGCCATATAATCGAGTAAATCGAGTTGGATTCGATGTCACGTCATAAATGGGTTAATAGGTCGGCGTCGGAATGCCGCGTTGACGGCTGAACAATGATTGACAGTGTCTTAATGCATATTAAATGAACATATTTATTGAATGAACTTTAAAATATTACCTCTCATATCAACTACGTTAGGCTGTTGCGACGACTCTATAAAAGGGTTGTCATTTGAAGGTTTCAGTACTTTCCCGGCTTCGTCTGTGCATTCACTCATTTCCTAAAAATAAAATTTTAATTTTGATTAACTACCTTTAGCTAAGTGTGTGTTAAGAAAAAAATCTTGGTGTTAAACGGCTCCTATATCTCATTCTTAGGAGGCACTTTCACATATTCTGATCACAGTTCTTAGCAGTTTAAGTTAGTGGCAAGAGAAGATTACTGGGCTCAGTAAAGAGATTGGCGACTGAGTGATCGTTCTTCGATTATCTGGGTCATAAACACTTGCAAAAACAAAAGTCGTCTCTCCTGTGGTCAATAGCATGCTCATCAATAGCGGCTTATGAGCATGTGAGTTATAATTTTATTACATGGATTTATAGAACCGGACACGCCGTTTATGCGGGTTACTAGACCAATCCAAAATTAAGCTTTGTAGCCCTTAACTTTTGATATGTCCACAGGAAAGACGCGAACCTAAATCTGTTTATTACCCATCTTTCTAATACCGACCGCTTACGATATAGTACATTACTTACCAAGGGCCGTGAAACAAAGAATGTCTCAGATCGCAGGTATTTCACACCTGAGCCGAAGGCAAGCGCGATAAATATGCGATCGGAGGCTTTCTTTATTACTGCCTGTGGTCAACCCCTGACCAGGAAGCCCCTGCCTTCGGCTCCGAATACCTGCGATCTGAGACATTTTTGTTTTACCGCCCTTGGTAAGTAATGTAGTATTCCAAGACGACACTCACATATTCCCTAAGTGGCCTCGAGGCGAGCGAGGAGTCTTGCCGCTGGGGCGGGTACCCGTGTGGCTGTGACGTCACGCTGTGGTTGCGCGACGCTGAGCGCCCGCGCAGCCGCTCCTCTTTCGTCTTCATCTTGCCGCCCAGCAGGTCACCATGCGATGTGTATGACAGCCGCGACTGGTGAGAAGTGTAGGACGAGTGACGGGAACCTGGAATGGTTGCATGCGTCTTTTAGAAAAAAAATTAAAATGACGTAAAGCGGGACACATTAGAAAAAACGCCGAGCGATCAAGGTTATTTTAATCAGACTAAAACGGCAAAACCATATAAACACGGCACTTTCTTAAAGTCCAAATCGTTAGCCTACGCTCTTAATTGCAAGATGCAAGATGTGCGATGCCCCACAAAGAGTAGACATAATTATAATTTTAAAAATAAAACTGTTACGTGATTTCATAACCATAGTCACTTCAATACCATTATACATAGTCAATTCAATATTGTATTATTGCAATTGTAACTACTTAATTTTATTTACTACCTGTTTATTTACTTAATGTGAAACTTACTGACTACGGGTGGGCTTAAAACCAGCTTATGGCTGTGCTCACACCGATTTTTCCATGTCAATTAGATATAAGATATTACTAACCGATACACCATTGTAATTTAAAGATAAAAATAAACGCATTTGTATTTGTATTAATCCAACCTCAGATAATATAGATATGCTGACGCTAGTAAAAAATAAGACTTAGCTTTACGTAGGAAGGTAATCTCATCACAACAAATAAAATTGTCTCAACTCTACACTTTATTTTGTATACTATGTAGGTACGGTCACGGACTTCGTTGAGCCATTTAGAGCTCACTAGAACTTCATAGCATAACTATTCAAATATCAAAATTAGTTCGACACCTAAATGGCTCCGTAATTAAAGTCCGCGTGTGTGCGTTTCTGAAAACCTGTACTCGTTTTCTAGGATAGACATCGAAACTTGTTCATAATAAAAATACTCACCTAAATTAGCGTAGTAGACAGGAATGATGATAGCACCGTTCTCTTCAGACATGGGCGTGACGGCATTGGAGTCGTCTGCGTAAGGCAGATGCTCCTGCGCGTCCAGGTACGTGGACAGCACGAGCGGCTTGCGGTCCGCGCCGGGCGGGTAGCGCGCGCGCCCGTTGGGCCGTAGCGTCATCTGGTGCGAGCCACGGGACCCGCGCCGCAGGTTGAATGGCGATCCCGGCAGGGACAACGACGCCTGCCACCCACACTTAGATTAAAACCTATTGGCACGCTTTCCTTAACTGACTGATAAACATCTTATTAATTTTTGAAACTGCTTTAAAACATTTTCCTCAATTCAGATACAGTATAGTAATCTCATGAATTCAGTCTAAAAATTCGTTTGCAGAGGCTCACTTACTTAACTCTTTTTTCTTCACTTCGTATTTTTGGTAACTAACTAAGCTTACTTTCATGTGCTGATAAACAAAAACTATAGACAAAAGTAATAGGTACACAGTTAAGGAAAAGCTGAAAAAGTAACGAAAGATAACGAAGGTAAAGAAAATGACATGTGCTTGGAATTGTCTTTTGCACCGATTCACGGAATATTACAACAATATGTATATGTATTGAATTAATTCGACTTGATTGAGCTATTCTTCCGTAAATCAACGCAACGAGACAAAGTATGTAATCACTAGTAGCATCTAGAAAGGTGAAATTGGATAAAAGAGAAACAATATAAGTAAGAAAGTCCTAGGGAAGGGAAGACGAAGGGAACACAAACACCAATGAGGACAGAAAGGACAAACCTGTGAGCCCTCCCGCAGTGGCCCATATGACAACTGCCCATATTTATTAATGCGTTCGGGGTGAGGGACCTTCAATACACAAACAAATTTTGAATTTATAAAAATCTCCCGTCAAATTATACCTTATATTGATCAAGTTTCTAAACATCAACCAAAGGGTAAAAGGACAGCGGGCACAAAAACAAATAATAAGATACTAAAACGAAACCATTTTGATTGCGAGATAATTTACAGCTGTGAAAATGGTTTGTTATCTCGCGTGACGGAAAAGACTGCGGCTACAGTGATACATAAACAGGCACAAACGAACAAAATACGCAGAGGAAGCTAACTGTTGATGATGAATTAAAAGCTGCCTAATATTGATGTTAGGAAATAAAAATTGTTAAAAAGTGGCTATAATCTACAGAAGTGTTGATAATAAACGAAAATGTTGTAGAGACGTAAAATCAAGTACAATAAGAAAATGCTACATTTAAGTCATAAGTTAGAATAATGCTAATCTGTCCGCATAATGCTGATGTAGTTAGTGGTTTAAAATTAGTATTTTTTGTGCGGATGGTGTGTATCTTATTGTATTTGTCATTCGAAAGCACAACAAAATCTCAATGAACATGAATCAAAGCGAGTTAGTCAGGTAACTTTGTTTATTAACACATGAAGTAACTTGGGGTCTGTAACATGCACGTCTGCATACGCCTAGTTTATATCTGTGGCTACCTGCTGTAAGTCTACGTCTATAGTCATGAAGACAGTTCTTTTGTTTTTAATTGGATGATTAAAAGCCTCTGTTTCTAATCAAAATTGAGGAATACTAAATATTAGATACGTACAAGTCGTGTAAAGTTAAACATATTTAGGCCGAACCTACCTCTTTGTCGGTGATTCGTTCTCTTTCAGTCCGGTCTGTCTCAAACACAAACATGGCAAAAGAAACAATCTACCATGACAATAGATTTCTCTCTCCAATAGTATTCCTTTATGTATATACAAATCGTTCATCAAAAAATATAGTGCTTAAAATACTAATTTAATTTCAAGCTGTTTTAAAATTTACTATAAGACTTAAAAAAGTGTTAAAGGATCAAAAGAAATATTATTGGAGACTGGGAATTTTTTCTAAGACAAAATACTACTAGATAAATGTTTCTTTGACTGAAATATCATGCTCTTTGCTATTGAAAAACTCTAGGAAGTCAATCGTTTTAGTAGGTATGCAGGTAAGTACTTGGACAAGAACAAAATAAAAATGAAATTAATGAATGATAACCATGTTCACAATAATATATAACCATTAACTACTAGAGATAAATGCAGATGTTACTATCTAAATCTAATTGAGGAACAAATGTATCTACTCCACAAATGTTAGCGATAGTAATGGAGTTATTAATGACGACGACATGGCAATTATCAACAAAACAATCAGCATGCCTCAAGGCCGGTAGCTTGGCACGATCGATGGATGTTGGTATAATCTAAAAATAAAACTAGTAAACAGAAGTCGGCGGCTAGTAAAACGGACATGTTTGCAAATATGCAGATGGAACCTCACAATACCTAGGTATCTATAATTTGAATGAAACCTAATGATCAAAATACGTTAACGTAGCTTTAAATATGCATTAAGTAAAATAAAGTTATTTTTGGTCAAACCATACAAACATGTGAATCATGTGATACATATTTGCTTAGAATACGCGATGTCAACATAGATAGAAATTGAGATCGTAGTATTAGAAATCATTAATCAGAAAATCACTTTTGTGTGTATAGGAATGTAGACAGAACAACAGCCATAATTAATAATCCGATATTTACATTATTTTTGGACGAATTAAAAAATTAGTGAGAGGAATCTGTATATTTGCAGGGTACTGGAAATCGTAAATAACAAAGTAATAGACAGTGAAAGTATCGTTAAGCTCAGCAATAGACACAGATAACAGACAGAAACTTCTCAACTCGAGCTTAAAGGATGTGCAATAGTCATTATTGTGACAAAAGACGTTTGAAGATGGATTTGTGAAAAGATTCAGAGGAAATAATTGTGCCGCATGGTTTGCTCATTAAAGCCTTCGTAGCGTGAATGCTTCAGCTCAAGTTGAGAAAAGAAATTGTCAACTGTCAATGATTCACTATCTCAGTTGTTCTAATTTTGGTTTTCCCGATACAAATGTTGAAACTGGAGTAATAAGTAGCTACAAATGATTCATTGGCAGCTTGCGAAAAGTCCCGACAACTGTAAGTTGGCCACCAGCAGGTGTGGTGTGTTAACATTCACTAGTGTAGTGAACAATGCAAGCTGCCGTGGGAGGCAGGGATGGCCACCTTATAGTCGCCGGGCACCGGTAAAGTCGACCATCGCAGTGACGCTGGGATCGGTCGATAGTAATTGCGCCGACTTTACCTTTAAAGCTGATTTTATAATTTCATATGCAGAACTGGTCTTGAGTATCACACATCGTTTAAATATTTTGTATTTAGTACTGGTATATTTTGTTTTGAATGCACAGAGACTAGAATACAATAAATACTTAAAGCGATATGGATGCTCACCTACCTCTGTATTTGGAACTGACTAAAATCAGCTTCCGTCCGTCTTTTCAAATTGGTCACACGTCATATTAAGAAAAGTTTACTAGGTACTTATTCAAAATGTTATTCACTTTTTATTAGTTATTAATCTAGCTGTGTTAAGATCAATTTGTAAAGACGGTTAAAACATGCCTTCGTTATACAGAGCGGTTGGTATTAAAAACTTTATACATCTGGTAAAAATCCACCTGCCAGTGGCAGTTCTTGGTGAGGCTTATTACGTAATTATTCGAAGAAATTCAGAAGAGTCCGCACTGAATAAGGAGAGGCACGCGATAGCGTTCAGCGGTCGTACTTACCATGCTGACCTTCCTGTGTCGGCGTGCGGCTTCGTGGTGCGAGTCGGGCTTGTGCGCGGGCTGTGTGCTCACCGAGTCCTGGAAGGGGTCGCTTCGCAGCGACATACGCTCGCGCGTGTTGTCGTCCTGCGCGCCGCGTTCCTGGTTCACGAACAGCTCGTACGACTGACAGGAGAAGTCGGAGGGCGACTTGGCGGGGTGCGCCTGCGCGTACGCCGCCGCCTCGGCCGCCTCCGCCATGTCGCGCGCGTGCGCCTCTCTAGCGTCCGCCCTATCTTGCCGCGCCTTCGCCTTCTCTTCTGCTTCCTATTATGTATAATCACGATATCACACCGAATGCAAGACTCACATACTTAAAAATAGAGTTGGAAACATTGATTATATTACAAGGCACCATGATCAGGATCGTCTTTAGATACATCTATAACCTACCTAATGGGCCTCTAGTGCGCGCACTGGCAGGAGCCTGGGGATTTGCCTAAAAGGCCAATGGAAAAGACGTCCCTGATCATGACAAGTTCGGATAATGTGCATAAATGTTGTAATAAATACGAAAACGTTGATAAAGTACGCTTCACAACACTGAAAACATATACAGGGTGGGCAAATTGGAGGTATACAACTTTTTTTTGCCGCCCTTTTATTTTGGCGGCAAATATGACAGCTACTTCATGAAAATTACTTTGTGTAGAGACGGCAAATCGGTCGGATATGGAGCGTTTGACGTTCAACAAGATGAGGTCACGACACGTGTCATGCGGCACGACACGAGCCACAATAGAAACATTAAAAAGAACGTTTCCCGGTCGCTTAATTTCGAGAAACGGTGATATTGATTGGCCCCCAAGATCCCGTGATTCAACATCCCCCGACTATTTTCTGTGGGGTTATCAATAGGGACGTGTCTTTACCAACAATTAAAACAAAATATCCGAGACACAGCCACTGCATAACGCAGGAAATATGTGAAAATGTGACGAAAAACGCGCTGAAAAGGGTTCACATTCCATGCTGCTAGAGATGGAAATTAGTCTTACTTTATTTTCCATATAAATTTGCCGGCCCTAAATACTATATTTAACAGAAAATACCTACTTAATATTTTTTTATATTTCATAGAATAAAATTTCAAAAACAAAGTGTAAACATGTTATTTGCCCACCCTGTATTATTATACAATCAGTCAGCAGAGCTCGCGGCTAGAGACCTCATTGTTGTGCCTGTCGGGCTCGTCCATCCAGTCGTCCTCCACAAGTGTCACTACTATACTCGGCGTGCTCAAGACTCCCTCCTTCGCTTCGTCATCCGCATATCCGAGATACCGATATGGACATCGGTGATATTGTGCCTGATGTGATACATTTCTTAATGTCTGATGTTGTTTAGATATTCTTACACAATTGTAGCCAAGAATAGAATAGAGCGAAGATCGATGACGAGCTTGGATTAATTGACCTAATTGTTCAAGTTGTCAATGAAAAAGCCTGGAACTATTATTGTCTATATCAATATGATACTACGAATTACGAAAGACGTCTGGTATCGTACATCGCCGACGTATCGTCCAATTAAAAAACTATAATCATCGATATAGTGCGTGTCACCCACGACGACGCGCCCCTCCACAGCGAATCTCATACTAATCTATGCGCAATTGTACGGTTTGGGCTGTGGAGGAGCGCGCCTTGGTGCATCACACGCGCTATAAGCAGCTGCTACAATAATTTGACTGCCTTTTATCGTCGAATAAGATACCATCCTAGGAGATCAGCAGTAAAATTGTAGGCCCGTAAAATGAAAGAGACCCTCTCAAGAAACTTACCCTGAGCGCTTCCTCTTCAGCCTGCTCCTCCTCCTCGGCTTTCTTCTGGAGCTCGTCGTAAGACATGGCGACGATGGCCAATATCAAGTTGACGAGATAGAAGGAGCCCAGGAAGATGATCACCACGAAGAAGAGCACGTGCCACGACCCCGCTGACCTTAGCACCTGAGGAATAAACTTAAAGCTAAACACCTCGATGGAATGTAAATATAATATCTATACGCCTGTAGCATGTTTCACTATCCGATACACGTAGTAAGTGAAATATACTTTTCTAGCGTGAATGAATAATCCTTTAGGGTGTATATTTGTGATGAGGCCAACCGTACCGTTTGAGGTGAGGGTAACCGTAATATGGTCAGGCCAACCGTCGTAGGTAAATATTTAGCCTTATTACATGGTTTGGTATTCAAGCAGCAAACGACGATAAAAAAACAGTTTTTGAGTATTGGATCTAAATGACATTTTCCATTCTAAAAATGAAGTTACCTTAGTTTCAGAAGTATGAATTGTCACGTTAAAATTAAAGTGTGATCAACACGCGCGACTAACCAGTTGGTAAAGGTTCTCCCAGTAGTCCTGTGTCATGAGGCGGAAGGCGGACAGGAAGGCCCAGCCAAAGGTGTCGAAGCTGGTGTAGCCGTAGTTGGGGTTCGGCCCGTAGCCTTGCAGGCAAATGTAGCCCGGCTCGCATTGACTGCACACAAATTATCCCAGTAATAGCTATTTGCTATCTTATGACAACGTTATACTATCTATGTTTCTACACATAATGTTTACTACACCCAACAAATCAGACAATGAACAAACTTTAAACAATTTAAACCAATTTGTGGAAACAATTGATTTTAATTGCTCGCCTTTGTACTTCATCCATTTCCCTTTGTTGTGTTTTATGTACAATAAAGCCAGTACATACATACAATACATTGAATAGATATTTAAAAAATATATTAAAACCAATTATAATCATGTTACATTTTACTGCAAAGAAAATTATCTGTGCAGGTAACTACATAGAGATGATTATTAATGAAATCTTACCCGGCTCCCGAAGAGTTACCGCATAGCGGATAGTCCCCGGATTCGCCTCCGTACCAATTTGCTGTGAACAATAGAACATTATAGTTTAGTCAACAGTAGTCGTTCGAAAAGCCAACGAACTATTTGGATTCACTAAAATTACATATCTCAGCTACATGAGAGTTTCAGTGCCTAGCAAAGTTGATTCGATTCGAACGTTGATTATATGAGTAGCGTTAATGAGTAAACGACTCACTTTCGTTCTGGCAAAACCTCTCCCAGTTCTCATCAGTCAGGTTGCCCCAGGAGCCGTCCTCGGGGAACACCTTGATGCACTTCTGCGTCAGCACCCCCATGTAGATCTGCAGACCCATCAGAGCGAACACCGACAGCGAGAACATGGTCAGGATGATCACGTCACGCAGATTCTTCACAGACTCTATCACGGCACCCACGATGGTCTTCAAGCCTGTGGATTACGCTCATGTAGTGATTTGCTACTTGATATGTGTTTTGACTGAAACTAATGCTACTGCTAAACATTTAGACGGCTAGTTAGTTCACTACAAAAAGGAATGGCTAAATTGGGATTAAATTAACTTTTTCGACGCTAACAACGTATATATGCACAATTGCACACCATCGGATCGACTTCAACGGCGCATATAACCGACACGGCGTCCAATGCAATTTCAACTTACATGCATTTCTATAGGGTTCAACTTTGCTTATGACATTCCCATGTCATGGCATGTGAGTTACAGCGTTGGTATTTAATAGAGTGGTGAGAAGGTTACCCCCTCCGGCGGTTAACTCCCTGTCTAACCAAACCAACCTAAAGGTTGACGCAAGTCTAATTTTACGTGTTCGGTCACACTGTCAAACTGTTTTCAGTTTTACATGCAAAAATATTAAAATGAAAACCGCCCTCTTCCAGTAGACATTTAAACAATAAATGTGGTGTGCGGATTGTGTCAAAATGATCAGTTTAATATTACTTTATTTTACTAAACGGTTAAAACTCACGTATTAATTGTCACTTCGGGCGACATGTTTCGAACTCTTCGGGAGTTCTTCATCAGGATGAGTGCGTCTGCGACCCGCGCCGATTGCACACACAGATTGCAGGGATTGCGGATTGCAGTTATAACATGTCTCACGAAAGTTTAAATTCAAGTTTAATATTAGTTTCACTCTAACACTTGCTTTCGTAATTTAATACCTACACAGCATCGTCTTTTATAATCAACTAAGTATCGTAAATATCGTAATAGTGGTTACGTAACAAATGTTGTGCGCGACGTACCTAGGTAGTTCAACGATAGTTCATTTAACTACCTACATTCGATGTAAATTTGGTGTATCAACAATCCCATTTTAGCCATATATATCGCTAATAGTACTTTATATAAATAAAATTACCCGGCACGATGGCCACAGTCTTCAACGCTCGCAGTACCCTGAATGTTCTGAGAGCGGCCAAGTTGCCGAGATCTATCCCCATCGTCACATAACTGCAAACAATACCCGCAACAACAACATCTACATTATTAACACAACTACAACTCTAAAAGTTATCTATTTTTACTTCACTTTAGTTAGAAACTGATCCTGTATAAGGATTGAGAATCTCGATATATCTTGCTAAAACACATCTAGTTATTCTGTCTTCCGATATATCAATTAATAAAGAGTAAAATTAATAAACAGACATCTAAAGTACTATAGTTTAACGAGACTTTAAAGGAATGACAAAAACTACTATCAAACTTGTTTAAGTAACGTATGCTACGTATAATTCAATAAAGTTGTCTACTACTCACGCTAAAGCTATAACTACGAAGTCAAGCCAATTCCATGCATCTCTAAGGTATGTGAATGGCTGCAGAATGAAACCCCTGGCCATTACTTTCACCGCCGATTCAAACGTGTAGATTCCGGTAAAGATAACTCTGAAAAATTCACCTCCACTGTGGAATGCCACTTAACAGAACAGATATTGTAATTCAGAATAACATTAAGCTTAGACGACACTAATGGAAGTTCTGTATTTGAACTTGTCGAGATGAAGGGAGTGAGTCGCAAAACAGTTCTCTAAATACGCAGAACATGATTAGTTATGTATTATGTGTCTAGCAGTATTGAAAACATAAGGTGTGTCAAGTATGTACAGTTTATGAATGTAAAAAACTTACAAAAATCACTCGTAAGAGCAAAGCATCATTAGAAAAGATTGTTATAAATATTATTGGTGGATGCAATCAGAAATAAAACTTGATTATTTTATGCAAGTAGTTGTGTAACTAATATTAGCTCATGGAATAGTAATATTGTTGTTTTAGCTAAGTATGTTACGTATTTTTAATACTAGCCCATAGAATAAACATCTAAAACTAATTATAAATGTAACTGGATCATATCAAGTCATGTCTCATAAAATCTATAGTTCATAAGTATTTACCAATAACTTTAGTACTATGTATAAGTACAATATCTAATACATCTTACTTCCGATAATCTAATAAATTAATCCGGTTACTAGCTGATTATAAATCTATCAATTTTGAAACTAGCGTGCAAACTACTAATTAGTTTCTAATATAAAACCTAGTATTATGAATATAGTCCGATTATGTATCAAAAACTGTAACATATAACCAGTGATGGTCTGTATAGGTTAGCTAGCTGGACAGTAAAAAAATGAAAGTTAGTAGAAGGAATACTCACTCAGTACTTTCGACAGTAGGCGTTGTAGGCATTATCATAAGAATGCAGTTCACTAAGATAGTTGTAATAATAAACAACGAGAACAAAGGGTGCACTAGAATATATATCGCCACTCTTCTTATTGGGTTGAAGGGGTCCAGTATCCATAAGGCGTTGGTGGCAGAAAACCTGAAGATATCTTTACCCTTGCTTACAACTACGAAGGTCTGAAACAAAGTAAACATACACGTGAACTAGATTAGGTATTCATAATTTAGTAGCATTACTTATAAGTCGCACAATTAGATTGCAAAAGTAACACCGATCAAAATAATTAACTTAACTAGTACCTGAATCTCTAAATTGCCTACAATAAAAAGATTTACTTTGATCCTATTAATTCGAATGAATCATCATTTGTGAGGTATCAGCAGTATTATCTACGTACACTTTGAATACTCGGTACATTTAGTTCTCTATCTAAGGGCGCGTAAACATAGCGATCCGTTTTACAGGTCTGTTATTTGATAGCGTATGTATGAGTGTGTTCACACACAAAACAGTATTCCGGATCCAGTAAGTAGTAGTAGCGCTATCCTTTAAAAAGAATTCTGTAAAAACGTTCTATGTGTACGCGCCCTAAAGTACCTGAGCCAAGCTAAAATACCAACCAATGTTATCTTATGCATTACCAGCATCATGTTCGTATGTACTACTACTATGGTTAACCCGCGCTTGTGAGATAAAAATACATTACTTTATAATGTAGGTCATCCTATATAGAGTCCGTGGGCCGAGTTGTCCAGACAGGTGGGACGACTTACCCACAAAAAAAACGAAAGAGGTAAGTGAGCCTTCTGGATGAATTTTCTGAGGGCCCAGTTGCCCAGAAAGGGAACGAAATAAATGCATCTATCCGTCTAGGCAAAGAGTTATTATCGTGAGCCATTCCTAAGCGTTCAGTGACCCGAAACTGCAGCATATAAGCAATGCAGTGAAATTAAATTCTCGTATTCAAACTGTATTATTCAATGTTCATAAAACTTCTAATCTTTTAAAGAGATTATCTCGCGAAGATAAAAATAAACAACCTAGACAAGGTATAATATTGAATTTATGAAGTAACTTAAATATATCTCTTAGGATATTTAAAGATCTGAATACTTATTCTGACTCAACAGTACATATCATAAGAGATAGGTATTTCGGAATATTTTCTCTACCTATTTCACCCGTCGCGGTCTTGCGACTATTGCACCCGCATCGTGCGATAGAGAGAGTCGTCACCTTCGGCCGTTTGGAGCCTAATTTCTCGCAATACGTTTTGTTTTTTTGGTAATTCTTTCTCGTTTATGAAATAATAGAAATGAAAAAAAGGAGAATATTTCGAGTCAAAATAACGAATTTTTAGGGGCCTATAAGTATTTCCACTTGTATGCAATTATTCAAAAAAACCAAAAAAATAAATAAACCAACATCATGCCATGAGGCATTACATCATTTCCAAAAAAACATGCAAATCGGTTCAGGATTAGGGAGTGGAAAACGTTGCTGTTTTGTGTTTGGGAAAATTCTGCTACACAATCCTCTTAACCCATTCGCGGCCAACGATCGCTACGTGTGCTACGCCGTAGCGCGTAGCAGCGTTTTCCCGCCTTATAGCGGAAATCGCACGTAGAGGCATGACGCGTATGTGTTGTGATTGGCGTTGAATGGGTTAAGGTAAAGTAATAAACAGGTAACTCTTGAAAGCTGACCATTAGAAACTAATTGCATTGGCTTTGGTACAACATGGCGCGGAGTGCCAAATGGCAAATGCTGTGGTTACATAGTCATATAAAGACTAAAATCGTATGCATCCACAATTGAGAATATGCATCTTTTTTTTTCATGATGCCATTCGAACCGGTTATTATAGTTGACGAAATATAAGCTGCACCGATTCCTCGAACAACTTGTATAGCGAATCGGTGCAGCTTATATTTCGTCAACCATACTTTATTACTTTTATTAGAGAGGAACCTCTAGTATTAAGTTTTATCGAAACAAAAGACAAACGAACGTGTTTAGTCTTAATTCGTATGGCAAAAATTATACCAGCTAAGGCCACCAGAGGCGCTGCTCGCGTTGCCTTATAAAATGAGACGAAATGCAAACGCGTTCGTTTGTGTTTTGTTTCGAGACACTTATACTAGAAGTAAGGCGACTTCCTGATTTTTCGGTGCGGAGGCGGTACGATATGAGAAAATTGTCAAATGTCAGTGTCAACTGTCAGTCAACTCCGTACCGCTTTTTACTACGACCCTACATTTAAATGTGTGCTTCCTGGCGCGGGATGCGCGGTAGCGGGACGATACGAAGGCAGTACTGGTCCACTTCTGCGCATGATATTACTACTGCGCAAATGTAATACTGACAGTATTCCGTCAAGTTGGAATCTTTGCGACGTCAGTAAATTTAATTACGTCAAAGAAAAAAATGTCACATATCGATCCCGCCCCGCCAAGTCAGGAAGTCGCCTAAGAAACAAATGACTTACTGTTTGATTGTGATAGTAAGGGTCGATGTCCTCGAGGGGCGTGGATGCCAGCTCGGGCGGGAAGGAGCCCTGCATGCGCACGGGCAGCGGCACGCCCTGCTCCAGCGTGGCGTCCGGCTGCGGGCCCTCGTCCTCGTCCTCGTCATCGTACCGCACCTACACCGGCAACCGTATTACACCGGCCGTCTTAAGAGGCTGACAAGACCTAAAAAACGTCCCGCTCTAACACGCATGAGTTTCCAATTAACCATCCCGCTCTTTACGGAAGCTCTGCGCGTAGCATAACAAATAAATACTATATTAATAATATTGAAATAAAAAAGTGTCAATATGACTCGTTGGCGGTTTAGGTTTGAATTTATGTTGACTTCATGTTTTTAATTGCAGACCCATACGTAATAAAAATAAAGACATAGAACCGTTTAATGATGATTTTAAGACCAATCTTTGCAATTATTTTCTATCGAGCCGATTTCGTCCAATTATGTATCGAGCCCGTGCACGGTCTTTGAAATATGATGAATATTAACATATTTTTTTTTTGATGTGCTAGAACAAATAGTTTTTCTTAAGAACTGCTTAAATAACATCAATTTCAACAAAATTAGGTCTTGTAAGCCTCTTGATGAGTCCTCGCCCGTATCGGGACAGGGGTAAGAGGGGGGCAGACGGGAAGCAGGCAGCGGATCTCTGCCTCCCTCCGCGCGGTCTCAGTTAAGCGGTCGGCCTATAGCAACTTCGCATGGATAATTAATTATTCACAATAGACTTCCGCATCCGGGCCCGGCATGGATGGCAAAAACCTAAGCTGTCAACTGTCGTATATTGATATCTGAAATATGTAAGTCCACCCAACCTTGCACTTGGTATATCACCGTTACGCAAATAAGCTCGAAAACGGCATTGCGGTCCATAACATAACGGTCCGGCCCGGACACGGAACGGTCTAGTGGGAATCATCCTTAATGCTGCAGGTTAACTCCTCTCACTACATAGGTCTAATGGCAATGACTAGCGATACTTTTGAACTGTGTTGTGAGGGATTGCCGAGATCTCTAATTACGATTCTACTTAAGCTGGAGCAATCGTATCATCCTTGTAAATTAGCTATAGACGTACTCGCGAACGCGAGTTTATCGCGGCCGCATCTTTACAAGTAAAATAAAATACTTTTTTTTGGAATAGGTAAGTTTAAAATGTGTATCATCACAGTATGAAATCTTGAGTATGCTATATTTTTCTCTGAACTCTAATACTTATGTAACGTTGAGTTTTATTCGCTGTCGAAATAGCTGTTGTTGACAATGGAGTCTCGATCCTATAGGTACGAATTTTAGGTATAATTAACATGGAAGGTATTGACGAAAACTTTCGACGGTTCTCTGTATCATAATAACTTAGCTACTTATGTATGTACAATATCCATCATAAAGTAGTGTCTATACAAGCTAGCTTACAATCCTAAACTTATTTATACAAGAAAACCACAATCATGAGCAGAATAATAAGGCGACTCGACTGTGACAATACTGTTGGACACAACTAATTGTTAAGAGTTGGCGTTGGAAGCAAGTTTAATATCATGTATAGTGCTGCTGTCGTGTGGCCATGATGCGTGTCTGGCTGAACTAGAAGCGCATGTGGTCCAAATACCCCTCTATTAAGTCACCTATCCGATCGTTAACATTCTCTTATGCCGAAGCAATGTTATTGTTGTATGTTGACGATTCGAACTCGGATCCAAAATAGCAGGATGCTCGGGAAGCCAACCGTTACAATTAACATTACCAAGTAAATATATTCGTATTTCGAAGTATCACAAATAAATCGTATCAATTAATCTGAATGCACTAATCGCTAGCTAGGTGACGTCACCATGCTAGGCCTAAATGACAGCAGTCAATGATGATGTGACGAGATGAGTCCAGTGCAATGCTTGACTAGGTGAATAGGTGCTCGTGTGTTATGCTAGCGCTCTTAATGTGCTGACGCCTTCTCTTTCGCACCTATCAGCTACGTAGAATATTCTGCCGATAAAATTTAGGTTCCAAGTTTTTTTATACTCAGGGGTCTAATTCTAAAGTTAATTACAACAACGGGCTGGCGTTAGCTAAAGGCTTTTATCTAGCAACTAATTTAGACATTGGATCTCGCAAAAGGGGACGGCTATGGATATTTTCTCAAAAATATTTCATTTGAGATTTCTAGGTTTATCTATTGGATCATGAAGACGCTCGCTGTTGAAATGCATTTACACCGTAATAATGCAACTAAATATGATAAGCTTATTGTTAACTACAGAAGAATAGCTGTTGACCTGGCGCCGGTGCAACACTGGTTGCACCGGTTGATCTGGTTTTTCCAAATACTGGCCGAGAAGCGATGTGGTCAAGAAAATGCTTTACGCGTAAATGCAGTCAGAACAGAATGGACACAAGTTATCGCGCGGTAACCATAATATAAACATGCCGCCAATCTTAGATGGAACTAGCACTGTTTGCTGCTCAAATGAATTTTGAAGTTGATGCGATAACTTGCTTTAATCATGTCTCTAAAACGAGCCTTAAAAAGGTAAAAGGGGCAAGCAGGCAATCTTACTTCTTTTTTCTTTTTCGTCCGCCCCAAATCGTTCTGGAATGATTTAAAAAACATTGTCAGAGCTGTTCGCTGCGTGGCTGACCGATTCAGAACGAATCACTTTGAGTTACTTTCATAGAAATTCATAATCACCTAAGTCAGGAACGAATAATGTACTTTCGTGGTTGAATTTGCATATCATGAACGTTGATAAACCTAATCGTCGTTTGTAATGATGTGTCGCATGTCCTGTTGCTACACACTCGTGATCAAATGGCACACTTAGGTAGTAAGTTCCCTACGCATACTGACCTCGCCTTCCGCTCGTTTTTTCTCGAGTTCCTTTTGCTTGGCATGCTCCTCTGCTATGCGGGCTTCGATAGCGGCCAGTGACTCTCGTGAGAAGGGTCGGAACAAGCTTCGTTCTTCCTCGCTGATCGAGTCCAAGTCCACGGACATTGTCTATCGAACTCCCCCCGAGTGAACTCCTTACTGCATCAAACAATACTTTATTACAACAAAAAGTACTTAAGCAGTAAGTTATAGTAAAGTAATAAGTTATGGTATGAAGCTGCGGGTCGGATATATAAGGAGTGAGTTTTACTGCAACATTTTTATGGGTTTTAACGTTTACATGAATTTCGCGCACTTATGTAATTAGGTCTATTAGGGGAAATATAGAATAAAAATCTTTGTGTATTTATGCTAGCAAAGCTGGAGAGGGACGAATGCTCTATTCCGATGACAAATAAAAAGCCTGCCAACCTTGCTAGGTTTTGGCATCGCCCATCAGGCAGTCAAGCAAAATTAAATATTACGTATTGGCATGAAAAGCACAAAGAGAGCTCAAAGAGAGCACAAAGAGACTCACTCCCTTCGGAAACCCAAAGCGAAATCAAGTAGCGAACTGCGACACTGATTATAACGAGTCCTGACTTTATTCCCAACTTTAGCATTGACTACTTTTATATAACGGCTGGGTCCTTGGAACAGCTATGGTTGCGTAAAGCGGGCGCAGGAATATAGGTCAACATTTCTCGAGCCGTTAGTGCGTGGCCTTCAGCTCAAAGTTCTTGTGAGTTACTATGTACCCTTGTAACGCACAAAATATTATTTAATTAGTCCGTACAGTTGAGACGGGCCTTTAAGCACAAGCCGAGCAGTATAACGGCGATTAATCTTGTGAATGGTACCATTATATTTTAGTCTCTTTCTCTTTCGTGCAGCGGCGTCATCTTTACTTTTCTTAAGGGAGCTACAAAATAATTTTAAAGCTTATTGACATGGCGCCAGAATCGCCAGATATTAATAGATTACCAATATAATATAACCAAAACGGAAGCGTAATTTCCAATGATGATGACTATACTGTATGACAGAGGATTGTAGTGCATTTTTGCTATGTTTTTGATGGTTTATTTCTTTAGTGTGCAGCATACCTCCTAGTGGTACATGTTCATGATCGGACTGGTATCGATACTAGTACGATTACAAATCAAATATAACAATATTAATAATAGTGGCTTATTGATCGAGAACAACGACGCGATATTTCATACCAGGGCGCGGTAAAGTTCCCCCATTTATTAGCCTGTAATAAGGTCAGTCATGCTCTGGCACAAACACTATGCCTGCCAACTACGTATATTATGTATTCTTATAATTACGTACGTTACGTACCTAATTTCGCCTAAGAACAAATATGAAGATTGCGAGTTGGCAGATTTACCTGTTTGTGCAACATAAGTTGTAGGACTGAGGCTGAGGGTAATGCTTAACTGGATCCAGCACTGGGCTAGCCTAAGGAACTGCAGCTCCGCTGCTGATCATCGCCAAGAAGATCTCCAGGTAAGCCAAATCGCAACGCCTTCCAAAAGTGTAATTATTAACTCCACATAAAACAATTCGGTATAATCTCACGGGAAGATACGCAGCAAACCTTTTTCGTTCATACAGTCCACTCTATCGTTCTCGCTCATTTTTTGCTAATACCTTCTGAAATAGCAATACCTACAATACAATACAATACAATACAAATACTCTTTACCTACCTACGTGTGCAAACTTTAAAAACTTTGTAAAATTAAGACTGATGTAAGTATACCTACATAAGGATGATTATTGAGGGTTTAGCGTGAATCATCCTATATTCGTATTAATACCACGTTAATAAGTAGGTAGGTACCTACCAGCGAACGAAAAACCGTTCGCTGCTACCTACACAATTTACATTACTATATTTTATCTTTTGTATGCGTTTTGATTTTGATACACGATTTTTAAGAATCGCATATCGGTTTATTCATCACTTTCCAGCTTATAGGAAATCATTGAATATTGTAAAATTTGATGCTGTGCAAATAAAAAGTCTCCTTTTTTAATGTCTCACTATTTGATCGAGTGAAACGAAGGTCTCTAGCTGCTTCAACCGGGTATTACACTGTCCTGAATTCAGAACGTTTAGAAGGGTTCAGACCTATACGTTAGTTGTCGTCGATTCACTATTGTTCAATGTCGGGTTACACACAACTTCTCGCCACCGCCGCCACCGCCGACCAGCCGCGCGTGCCGCGCGCTCGTGTGAGACGCGAGGCCGTCGCGATTACACCTCATGATTAAGGACCACGTATTGGTCCGAAACATGTCGAGCGATATTCAACGATAAATACGTGAGTCGTGAGTGTCCCGCTTATTATATTTCAATACCGCCTAAGTAATTCAGTAAATTGTTTACCTGCTAACAGTGAATGGGCGGGCGATGGTGCGGGGACCGCGCGCGGCCGCACGCTCGGCGGCCGCGATCTCCCGCCGACCACCCACGGGGGCTTCGCCCTTCTGCACAAACGGATTCACTAAGTTACTATTAATTTCTAAATAAAGGAAAATTTAAAAAAATTAGGCTTCGGGCAGGATTCGAACATGAGACCTTTTGGCATTCGCGGCCAGTCGCTCTTAGTCTCTACTGACGATGACGAAATTGAAATTAAGTTTTCATTTCTCATACTCTGAAAGTGGGTCATTGTTCATCTAAGTAGCGTGCTGAAAGTGGTCCATTTCTGCTCTAGAGCAGAAAAGTATTAAAAAAAATTGTATGGTGAATCGGAGTTAAGTTGGGCAACGGCACTAACCTACACAGCCACATGAGCCACATGCCACAGATTCTACAGAGATCCTATACTTTTTCAAAAGCCTGACTGCTTACCATAAACAACCTCCTTAATTTGTTTGTTTTTTTTTGCCATAGTCGAAAGTAATATCAATAGTTTGTGGCAGATAAAAAAAGGGAAACTATGACAAGGACAACAAATCATATGTCTCTCTCTGTCGCTCTTATATAAAGTTGTATATGACCATCTCGTTCAGTAGGTATTATTATTTGATGTCGAGTCTAATTAGTCTGAGCGTGAGACGATTATTTTTTTATTAAAAATAAATGAAATAAAATGGTTCATACACAAACACCATTAACGTCAGTCCACAGTTCCCGCCAAAATGATTTTTTCACTGATTCAGAAAATGTTTGTGCATAATTGTTATTGAATTTAACAAGTATTTCGCGTTGCAAATAACACAGTTCCTAATTTTTAGATCATGTCAACATTGTTTTACATCTTGTCTTTTGTGAAAAATGAAACGGAAATGTGCATATTTGTTTTTTTTTTGTCTACGAAGCTGGAGGTCCCGGGTTCGATTCTCGGTCAGGACATTTATTGTATCAAGTTAGGTCGTTCAAAAAGCGACTTTACTGTCCAAGCGTGAAGATTCAAAGTCCAATGACAAGTTTTATAAAATGTCGGACATTTTAAATAATTTTTACTATACCTATACTATACTGTTGTTGTGAGCGGTGCGATACATTCGCGTCACGCATAAACCTTAAACAGGTTTCTGTGCGCGTCTTAATTAATGTTGTATTGTTTTTATCTTTTAATATAAATAAATTGAAAAAAAAAAATGTTGTGGGTGTTTTCTATGTATTCAAGTATGCATTTATCCATGTATTGTAATCGTCGCGTTAGTACAAGCTTTGCTTGGTTTGGGACTAGGTCGATTTTAGTGTAAATTTGTCCACAAATATTCTTTTATTTTTAAATATTTTACTTTCCTCGTATTCGAAATGAAAAGCAGAGTGTTTAACTCGGGTGAAACCACCCATTTCAGCCTCGAACTATTGGCGCTCTCACTTCGTTCGAGCGCCAAAATATCTCGGCAGGAATGGGTGCCTTTCAGCCCTTGGTTAACAATCTACTATTTGTTTTATTTAGAACACAAACAGTCGCATATATCAAATTACAAATGTAGTTGTACACGTATAGTGTACTAAGTAACATTAACACAAAGACCTGGAAGTTGTCAATTTCCCAACATAATTTCAGACGTTAGTGCCGTTAAAGAAAAGAAGCCTGAGTCTTCTAGGTGGATGTCCCTGTACGCCTCCGGCGTTTGTATACCTAAAGGAACGGTTGACGAATTTGGGAGCCGGTTCGATTGCTCCCGTAGCTCAGACGCTAGAGCGACTGGCCGCGAAAGCCAGAAGGTCGCATGTTCGAATCCTGCCAGGAGAATAAAATTAAAAGTTTCCTTTATTTATAAATGTGTAGTTTGTGTTAGCAGCGTTACTGCTTACTACAAAATTAAGTTACTATTACCAACGCGAGTTATTAGTTTGCGAATGGTATAACTGTCAATCATATACAGTAGTGTTCAGCTACTCAATCAATCAACGGCCTTTGAATCTATTACAGAGTATACACGCAGTGATCATGTAACTTTTCGAACGTACGATACGGTCGATCTAAATGTCAAATCCCATACTAAAAATGACATTAAAATATGCTTACCGTACGTTCCAAGTTACGTGATTACCCCGCAGGTTATTAATAATGATGTTTTAGTTATCGAAATTATCAAATAGAATATCTAATTTTCAACACGTCATTCATTTATTGACACATAGGTATTGAAAGCATTTCATTACGTTGTGACACGAGAGTTACATAAATTGTGTGTCAAATTTTCGTGTCACAACGGAATCAATTAAAATCATAAAATGTAGGCGAATTAAATGCTTTAACAAAACAAGTGAAGGAGAATTGGAGAACAAGACATCGCGAAATATTTTCTATTCGTACCTACTTATAGAGGATTGCGCCATGAAACGAGTTGAAAAATACAAATTTCTAAATACTCATCTACAAGTATTTTATCGATTTTTTTTACGATTTCAGTCGCTGTAGGTACCGTAATTTGTTGAATCGTAAACATAGATGTTCAAAATCTATAAAATATTCTTAGTAACGTAACTTTTATTGCGGTTACGTGAGTTTCTTGTGGTGCGCAGTCAAAATGGCATATACGTATGGTTGGCAAGTAGTAATTTCGTGCTTTGCACAAGCTGGTTTACTTCTGACCTTCCGTTCGAGGGTTTATGGTTTCATTATGTTTCTACCCGTCTAGCACTGGAAGGTCACAAGCTAAACGATATAATGGCATTTATATATTATGTAGATAAAGCAGCCGTCTCTTTTAAACTTATATATAGAAAAGAAAGGTTAGTTTTGACATCCCCTACACCTATAACTGTACTGTATTTACCTTCGGCCATGTTTACGCCTACCTACGCGTTATTGCGCGCGACATTGCAATTAGGTACTTATTCTGTGAGCGCTCACAGAACAGTGCGACGCGCATATCTTGTGATAATGTATGAGAATTGCACGAAATTACACCTTTGTGTAAATAAGTTCTTAGAGATATGCGTTATTCCAGCACATTTGTAGTTACTTAACACTTTCAGTGCCAAGAACTCCTCTAGGGAGTTTTCTGCTCGTACACTGAGCGAAAAAATACTAATTATTAGTAAGTTTTAGTGAATCCCAAGACAAGGAGATTATATACTAACGGTTACAAAACAGTTTAGTTGTTACAAGGGCAATTTTTTTGGTATTAGTAAATAACTACTATTATCAAAAACTGGTTTGTAACCGTTAGTATATAATCTCCTTGTCCTGGGATTCACTAAAACTTACTAATAATTAGTATTTTTTTCGCTCAGTGTAGACGCGTAACCGATAACCATGCGTTACGTCGTAACTAAATAAATATGTAGAGGAAATTGCGTAGCGCTACAAAAACCCTGGCAGCGAAAGTGTTAATAAGTACTTTATAAAACGTGTTGGAAGGTAGGATAGATATCTACATTCGTAATTCTGAGCTGTGGACACAGCAAACACTCAGAAAGGCTGACACGTGTCCGATTACTAGCAAGCAGACCGTTTAAGTAACAGCCCATATATAATAAAAAGTGTGTATATATGTGTGTGTGTGTGTGTGTGTTACCTGTCGTCCGTGAGAGCAGTGTGGCCGCGGCTACTAGAGAGATGAAAGTGAGCTCGTGTTCGCTGATAGGGACAGCCAGCAAATGGGCAAGATTTTTCATGTCCGACCTGAAACCAATGATGCGAAAATGCTTAATACAATCTTATGGTTAGATGAAACTATGCTCTAAGAGTCTAAGATAACAAGAGCATCCATTGTTTATAAGATTCAGAGGGATATTATAATGCATTAGTACGAGTATATTGGTGTTTAAACGGGACTTATTCGCATTTGGTCACTCGACGATTCGGATGTGTTCCAACATTTCGATCTTCGGTAATAATATAATATTCTCTATCTCGTGAAAAGCAGACAGAACTTATAAACCCATTTCGGTTATTAATGTTTTCGGATGTTAATGTAAACAACTTTTTTATTATAAAGAAATTAATTATAATAGAGGAAAGTCAACAAAGCCAAGCTGCCATAGTAATTTTAGGCTTTCATAATTTGATACGTTTCTATGATAATTGAATGCTGTTAGTTTAATTAACCTTAAAAGCGTTTTGTTCATTCACTTTTTGCGATTAGCAAAGCTTATTTGAATCAGTGATTAATTATTTAATTAATTAATGATTTCAAAAGTATGTATATTTACTGTAGGTATATCAAGTTAATATGTGACACCCGTAAAACATTATGGTATTGTGAAATTAACTTTGGGTTTGTTAATTAATGTTCATATTATTTTCTTCACGTTTTCATGTGTTAAAGTATAGTTGATATATTATGTATATTACTGGAAACTCGTATATTGACTGCATTAAATTGTATACGCATCTCTGAATTGTAGATTGATTCATGTAATCAATTTAAGTAACATCGTCATTCTGACAAAAGCTCCTAAATAAATAAAGATTTAAAAAAAGAAACTGTTTTATATTTCGTATACTTTTAATATTAGTAACAGGGCACTACCATTATTTCAAAATGTATTAAGTCTATAAGGAAATTATGACGGGAAACCGGATTCAAATTAGAAGTTTTTTAAGGATGAAAAACAAAAAGCATTTCTGTATTGGAAGGAATGAGCAGCCACAGGAGACCCGCCCTTTGTTCTACTAACCTTGGCCTGTATAAGGAGGCTTGTAAGTGTACAGATTATATCGGTAAGGGAACTGGGAGAGGGTTCGTGTGGGTTGATCGTAGGGGGATAATTAGTTCAGCGAGACTTGCTTCACACAACTAGTGATGTCATGTTCGAGATGTTGTAACGAATGATAAAAGTTGTGAGAGAGAATAGGTGGTATGGTTCATACACATACCTATATGTACCTACTCGTACATCGCGTCAGGCCAATATTCTTATATAGGTACCTACATTACCTTACGCATATATTCCCCAAAGGGGTGGGCAGTGTTTGTATCCGAGAAGCGAAAGGACCGAATACATCCAAATGAGGAAAGTGGAGCCTGGCATTGGCATAGGACGTTTGAGGGGTGATTTGATTAACATAACATTTTCGAGCGTACGTAAGGTTGAGCTAGATGTCATTTTCCGTACTATAAATCTAGATTACAACCAGTTTATTTAGATCATTTATTTAATTTTAAGTAAAGCTAAAGTAAGTTTCACACTTTATGTACCTAATCAACGAGGAACTAGGAGTGACATAGGCACTCGAGAGTTTAAGGCTGATAGAACTTTCGCCCGGATGGTTAACTATACCAAACTATACTATACTTCGTATTTTTCAGATTAGAAAGATCATGCGATTGCCGTCGTGCGATTTCAGGGAAAACAATCTTGTAACGGGAAAATATACGGCGCGCTATCTTTGAGACGTGATAAGCTACTAACATTAGTACAATATTATTATCTGATGTCTTGGGAAAACGACGAATTGTAAGCGAAAATGGCCGTTAAAATTCTAATCTTTAAAAAAACAGGGTATAGCTACAGAAGATATAGAAAAGAAGAGGAATGTACCGTATATAGTGCTTATGGTATTGTCTAGACCGCGCGCGGTTCGATGGCCGCGACGCCCGCAGGCCGCGCGCGCTGCTGGCTCGGGGCGCGCGCGCACCACATCTGCCTCCGTTTGCCGCCTCTGCAACAACACCATACATACAATAAATGTTTATCAATTAGTACAGCCTGGGCGATAAGATAGATTTCAAATTTAAAGGGGGAAATTGAAAAAAATTAGCTCCGAGCAGGATTCGAACCTGCGACATTTACCTACCCCAGTAGTCGGACCGGATTTTTATCCTAAAGGGTTCGATAATTCTAATGTTGGAATATTGTTACTTATATGACATAGGACATATTTTAAGTTTTTACTGAAAGACTTTCCTTCTATTGATTTGGTTAAAAATAATTTGTAGTTTTGCTCAAAGACTACAATAATATACATGATATACTAAAGTAGTTTTGCTATCGAATTTTCCAATTCTATTCCACTTCAGTATATATGTTGGTATATCTTGAATTATTGATATTATAAATAATACATTTTAAACTGCAGGTAAGTACTATTTCAAGGAAAAAAAACAGCTCAACAATGTTGCTTCATTGTCTAAAATTATATACATATAATATGAAACAGTTCAAGAATGCTAAGTCATCGACTAACTTATTCATTTAGGTCATTCATATTATATAAATAATAAACCGAGTAAATAGATATTCTTAAATTCGAATACACGACGTCATAATATTTATTAAAATTTATTATAAACATGACCGGTGAGTGTGCTGTGTCAATCTGATGTAGATAATGTAACCTACGGATGGTACGTACCATCATCCTGGCGCACTTTTCGCGAATCGTAGCTACTTACTTGATTTTTTGTTCATTTCTAAATTTAATCATGGTGTAATAAAAAATATTAAATTTGATTTAATAATAAATATTAGTGAAAAACTTACACAAATCGAACTAGCACCATAGCAAGTTCAATAAGGCCTGTGATATGGTCAGAAAAAATGTTCATGCACATCACAGCAACTAAAATTTGAACCATTTGAGTTTAAATATTAGTTATTTGGCCTGTCCGCTTCTAAACGGCAAAAAAACGCGGTAGGTACATGGCTAGGAACTTACATTGGTTGATTGGGTAATTTGGGTATCTACTTATCGTCTATCGTCATAGAAATAAATAATACCAAAATAATACCAAGTCATTGTAATAACATTAACGTGATGCCTTTCTCCAATCTTTGTGGGCCATTCGTCATGCTATAAATGAGTTTATTTGCTGATTGATCTTATGAAGTTTCACATTACTAATCAGCATAATGACGAATTTGACTTACCTACTTGAGAACCGAAAACAATTTTAGGCGTAACATTTACAAGTAACCCTTACACTTATCTCAGGTCGTCTAGTTATTTGAAAGCACTGAGAGCTCATTATCTGCGCGGTGTCAGTGGCATTCACAGACAGCGTCACCAAGTCTGCCGCTTCCCGCGGGCTCGCTGGACGGCTGACAAAGCCCAAGCTATCTACGAGACGTTTCAATGGCCGAGTGGCTGAATATGAGATTTAATAAAGAAAAAATTGAATTTAATCCAATCTGCTTTGCTCTACAAACGTAGGCTTCTGTGTAATTTTCGCTTAGCGATAATGATTCAATACATAGCGGTGAAAGTTATGGCGCGAACCACTTGGCAACTGTTGCGCTTGTTCCATTAGAAAACGCACATGCGTGAAGGCAAGTCGAAAGTTACCAATATTTTTAAGATACGAACAAAAAAGGCAAATTACCTATTATTATGTCAAATAGGTATGTAATGTAAATTGGATTGCGAAATATACGTGACAATTGACCGCCCTATTGTTTGTGAAATGTATTGTTGTAGCCGAAAACGAGTTACACGATAAGATGCTTGTGAAACATCGCCTTTATAAATTGCTAGCTGTCTTCCATTAGCGATATCCCAGTACAGTGGCATCCTAAAGGATGCCCGGGGTCTGCTACTTGATCCCAAGATTTGGCGTAGGCACTAGTTTTAATGGAAGCGACTGCCATCTGGCCTTGCTACCCAAGGGGAAAATAAACCTTATCGGGATTAGACTTGTCAAGTGAGTGACCAACTTGACTGTTAGAAGTTCTCAAACCACCCGAAAGGCAGCCTGTTAGCCATAGGGAGCGCTCAGTTAATAACCACTCAAAGCGGTCACCCATCCAAGAACTGACCTGGGCCGACATTGCTTAACCAGCTTAACCTCTCATTCCGCACGCGGTACGCGAGCGCCGCTTGCTGGGCCAAACGTTCCGGCCCTCAATTTGTTTTATAACATACGGTGCGTTACACATATTATAAAATAAATTAACATAAATGCCATTTTAGTCTAGTTGGAGTATTCAGACTTCCAGAGACCACGTAATAAATATCGGTTTGGAACGTTCTGCTTATAATTCAGCGTAAGTGGTACAATTGTACTTGTGGGGGTGAACAAACTCGCTGGATCGATACCACCGACCGACCTCTCGGGAAATTCACCCGATGCAAATACTGAGACGTTATGACGAGAAATAAAACGGTAACTTCGCTGCTTCGTAGAAAGATTGACCTTTGTCAATGCCAACGTTGGAGAGGGAAAGGTAAATGACGTTGAATATCTAATAAATAAATATGCCTTTTCCGATATAATCGACGAGTCTTATTATAGGTTTTTATTTCAGAATAAAAAAATAGGTTCTGCTCTGCCATAGCGGGGTCGATTTGAGAATTAACCGCAGTAATAGGTTACAGTAAGTTGGCTGCACGGGTCGGCACCGCGATCGGCGGCGCATCGATCGCTGCCCCGGTCAACGCTTCGCTAGGCATCGCGATCGCGAGAACTGACCCTTCCTTGCCGGTAAACATATGTATTCATCACTATATCAGCTGCTCTGCTTATGTCAGATGTTTGTCAGTCGAATTGAGAGAAGTCTACAAGAAGCGTACGAGTATTGTGTTAACGTAAGGCCATGTTTACGCACGGGTCGGGTGACATGCTGCAACGCAGCATATCACATTGGATCGTGAAATATACGTGACAAATCGACCCGCGTATTGTTTGTGAAACGGTAATTCATTCGTTTAAGCCGAAAACGAGTTAGATGATAGGATGCTTGTGAAACATCGCCTTTATAAATTGCTAGCTGTCTTCTATTAATTATAATATAACTAGCGACCCGCCCCGGCTTCGCGCAATTGCATGTATTATACATATAAACCTTCCTCTTGAATCACTCTATCTATTAAATAAAAAAACCCACATTAAAATCCGTTGCATAATTTTAAATTGTTGCAAAAATAACGGGTACACTTTCTATGGAAGTTCAATACAAAGTGTATGAATTATTTTTGCTCGTCAGTGTAGATTGACGCGTAAAGTTATAGAGGATCAACTTGGCGGTTCGATGAAATAAAGATATCTGTATTGGACAAACCTACTCCCGATATGCTCGAGACTAATAATAGTAATAATCGATATAGAGGTCAACGAACATTGAACTTAGTAATCAAAATATATTTAAGTCCTATACCAAAATACCCATGGGTGATCATTAATCAATCACACATGAACAGATATATATATAAATACGTAGATAAACACTGAGTGACGCTATGTAATTTACTACGTAAATATTAACCCACCACCCACCTTATTCATTTAATTGTTTATCAAACCTAAATAGTAAACCGACTAATTACTAATGGGTTACTAACTAGAATTAATTAAATGGCCGCTAAAATTCATTTGTCATTAGGTACCTGTACCTTTCATTTAGACATTTATGTTTGTAAGAAACACACAACAACACAAACACATTTGAGGTTTGTTTTATGAAAATTATGAATAGGGGGGAAAAGTTTGTAGTTAGGTGTAGGTATATTTAAGGTGAAAACAAAGGAGAACAGATGTTGGCTATGTATAAATGTATCAACTTATTGACAGACCATTAATCAATACAATACAAATACAATTAGTCAATAACAAGTCGTCGGCCATCAACGTAAGGGTAGTTTTTAAGGAACCATATTTTTAGCATACCACCCACGATATCGATAAAAATGTAATACTGCCAATCGTCTTATTTCCATTATACAAAACAGTTTGTACTATTGCACTTCACTAATAAAACCCGTTTCCTAGGACCATAAAATGTACAACCAGCTGATTGTAAGTACAGTGTACATTAATGTAATTTATGTCATTACTAATCGCCCGTACGTTCATACTCTACGAGGACATTTACGGTTATAATAAATACGGTATAATCACCAGGTGGTCTGTTTGACTGGGCGTACTTATCGTACAGTATTTTGAAGTTTGGCCACAATTCAACTGGAACCAAACAACACACGTTTATTGTAATCTTGAGCTTAATTTCATTTTTAATATCATGAGTGTATGATACATTACATACACATCACACATTTATAGTAGCACTGTTTTATGTCACGGGCGCGATATTGAATCCTGAACGTAACGAAGGACTCCAGATTTTACTCCTGAGTGGAGCGAGGGAGTAATGAGTTAATTAAGACTGAGTCCTGAGTGTAGTGAGGGATTTAAGCGCCCAAGACAAAAACAGTTTTATCCACGAGGAGTATACTCTACTTTTCACACCTCTAGCGAGACAATAAGAAAACCAAGGCTACTAGAGACAGAATCAAATTACCTATAGTAATTCAAAGCCCAATCACGTTCGTCACTCATTTTATTAGAATTCTATCTTCTAGTTTTTGCCCGTGACTTTGTCCGCGTAGAACTCGTTCATCGCGTTAGAACTTTTATTTCAATTTCTTACCTAGTAATCGCTCTTCCATACAAACCTACTTAAGGGATGATTTCCGAGATAAAAAAGTATCCTGCCCTTCCCCGGGACTCACTACTTCCATACTACATTTCATCTGAATCGGTCCAGCGGTTTTAGCGTGAAAAGATAACAGACAGACACACTTTCGCACTTATAACATTAAGGGGAGGTAAGTATCCCCAACGCAACTGTCCCGCTCTAACATGCGTGAGTTTACAATTAACCATCCCGCTCTCTACGCAAGCTCTGCGCGCAGTTTTGTAAATATTTAGCTATAGTCATCAAGCCAGTCATTTTATCAAATCAAACCCTGCGAAAATGTCTATAACTATTTACGATATTTAATTGAGTACAAAAATTAAATGTTAAATATCAGTAATATAGCCGTAGTATTGAAAATACATTCCAAAAAGGGGTAAATTCGCGATTTTGACTAGACAAGATCCTCATGTAACACATATATATTTTTTCGATTTTAAGACACTATATTCTATGTCTCAGATGGTTTTTAAAAACTCAAAAGTGGTAATACCCGGCCTTAACAGTACCAATGGATTTTTATACAATCTGAAATTTTATTCTGTACCTATACTGCAGCGTCTTGTTACATACGCGTGTTTTGTTTTTATTTACAAAATTTGTTCCATTCAGCTTATTGTGGCCAGTACGAAGTTCGATTTTCAAATTTGTTCGGAGCGGCATCCCCGTCCTCGGGGCGGCGCAGTGTTTTGTTTGGAACGTCGCTGTGCCGCCTCCCAGGCCCCAGCCGCCGTGCGGACTTCACGAAATTAGATTTTAATGACATAACAATAAGAACTACGAAAAGTGAAATCATATTATTACCCGGCGGGTTATAATGAAATTCAATACAATATTACTACCCGGCTAAAGCCAAGGGCTATAATGATTTGCTTTCGGTAAGGTTTGCATGATATATAATTTGGCTGTGTCGAGCAGGTGGTGTGAAAAATAATTTACCGCTTTCACCTATTAAATATATATGATTATTATATATATATGATTATTATATGATGTTAAAGGTACAAAGGTGTTAAGTCCCTCATGAGGCCGACTGTACAGCCCTGTGACAGACGGCCCGTGAGCCCAAACTCGAAGTAACTGACCTTTGTCACCCATAGGTTACGGAACCCTAAAAACAGAAACTAAAGCAAAATGTCTCGACGATTCCTCTGCGGCGCGGCAGCAATCATGATTATACACTATTTTCGTCTTTGCTTTGTTTGAAGGCGTCGAGAGAGGCTCGGAGGTGCTATTGTGGCTTTCCGAGTGAAATCCCCGCTTCACCTGCTATGCTGTTCACGATCTATCTCGACTCACCTCACCCTGTTTTAATATAATTTGATCCCGAGATTCTGTGCAACTTTATGCAGCAAGAGGTCAAATTTATACTGGTTCGATTGCGACCTGTGTCAAGCGTTGTGATTTCTAACCCTGAGTTGGCGAGAGCTCCCTGTAGTCGGACTATTTATGTACCGCACACACAGTGTAACTGTGTCTCGTTCCTATGAGGTTTATTTAAGTAATGTGTACAAAATATATGAAAAACTTATAATTGTATATCTTACACAATCTAATGAAAACCATTATTTCGGAAGTACGTAGCTTATTTTTAGTTTATAAATCCAAAAAGGTAATCGAAAAGTAGGTTAAACAGGCCGTGGAACGAATATGTTTCATTAGTTCAAGGCCCGCCATCGTAGTCCTAACCATTAACATTAATTCTATACCTAACCTACCCTCTAGTAGAAATACTTACGTGGCGACAAAGCTATAATTAGCAGGGTTATGATTATGTTAATCACAGTCGAGGTTGGAACATTCAAACATTAAAAAAAATATATATCCAAAAGAAAAAGGAAAACTTCCGTATAAAATAACAAAGCTAGTTAATCAATAGAAAAAGGCTAGATAGAGTCAAATAAATTGTTATATACTAAACGGGTCAACGGTATTAAAATGTTACATAAATATACAAGAGGAAGCAGCAACATATACAAGAGGAAGCAACAACAGTATAAAAATGCTTCTTTTTAAGGCGCGTGTAGAGGCAACGATGTAAATCTGTTGTTTTTGTGCAATTTTTATGGCAACAATACACATTGCGGAGTCTTGAATAATAACACATTATGTAAAACATATCTTGAAGTTGACCTTCAAGAAGAAAAACTATTAGTTTTCTTCATAGTTAGTCCAGAAATTGGATTACTGCAAGACCCTTGAAATTATTTTGGACAGATTTTTCTCGGGTGAATCAAATTTGTTAACTACCAAACTCGGTAAGGTTACTTTCATAGTGTTTATCTAGACCCTCAAGAACTTTTTTTTTCAATTAGTAGTCAAATGAGGCTTTAAGGCTTACGTACCACTTTCGCCTACGAAAAGTACGTTGATACGTGTAATCAAATATTTGCCCGCAAATCAGGCGCTTTTTCCTTTACAAAAAATATCGTGAACAAAAAATACGTAAAAATTCGTAAAATGTAAGAAAATAACAATAAAACAGTACCAAAATTTAAAAAATAAAATAAAAATTGATTTTGCTTTGGTTTTGAAATCTATAAGACCATAATTAGACGTCGTCATGTATATGGATTGGAATGTTGGGCCTCAAAGGTGACGGATGAAACGAGAATGCATGTTACAGAGATGAGAATGTTGAGATGGATGTGTGGTGTGACAAAAATGGACAGGATGAGGAATGAGGAATATAAGGGAAAGCCTGATAGTAGCGCCGATTACCGAAAAACTAAGAGGCAATCGCCTGGCATGGTACGGCCATGTACTAAATGAGGAGGGATGAAAGCCAATGTAACAAGAAGAGCACGGGAACGAGGTAGGCCAAAGAAAAGGTGGATGGATTGTGTGAGAGATGATATGTATAAGGAGATGACGAGTGATAGAGATGTATGGAAGAAAAATAGGTACTTACATGCTGCGCCGACCCGAAATAAATGGGAAAAAGGTAAGCGAATGATGATTTTGATTTGAAAGCGGTTAGTAACTATTATCTTGGACACATGTGAAAAAACATACAAAAAGTGCACCCGCCGTGGGGATGGAACCCGAATACATTGACTCTGAAGGCAGTATGCTGTACCACAGGGCCCCGTGTGAGATGACATTAACGATCGAATTTTTGAATACCTTTTTAACGAGCGACATATAGAGCGTCGTCTCAGAACCCGAATACATTTACATGTCACCGAATTGACATAAACTAATAAAGTCCATGAAGTGCGGTATTTTTTGACATGAAACGTCAATTGATAAATAAGATAATTGATGGATGTTGTGGCGGGGAAGCCAAGCCACGCTCAAGGTCGTTGCTCAAGGTAGTTCACGTCTCTACGCGCCTTAAGTTACAGATAAAGGAAAAATTGAAAAACTTAGGCACCGAGCAGGATTCAAACCTGCGACCTCCCGGCACTCGCGGCCAATCGCTCTAGCTAACTGAGCTATAGGTGCGATTACTACCCGGCTTGAAATTCTTCAATCCTTCCTTCACAGAAAAAAAAATGAAATTTGAAATTTGTAGGTAGTTTGCGTTAGCAGCGTTACTGCTTAATATAAAATTAGTTACAGATAATTATTTTGCGCGTGCTGTCGTAACGTGCTAGAAAGAAAGCACGAAACGCACATGTAATAATATTAAAATGCGAAACGTAAGCTTATCTCTGAACACTCGCCAGTAGGTACGGTTTTCAAGAAATGAGATTGTTTCGATGTCCTATTTTAGAAAGACAATAATTATTGCAATCACTTAGACAACTATTCAAGGTTACATGATGGACGATTGTAACTTTTAAATTAAAAGTTGAATGAGCGGACTCTATCGATCCGATACAATACAAGATTTCCTTAAGGCGCTACACTGAGAAATTTGGAGATATTGAAACGCTGTCCTGCCCAGACTAGCAAACAGTAGGGGCTGATTTTCAGATATATGATTCTTGACTATATGATTTTGGTACTGACAATAGCGAAACATGATTGCTTAAAATTTTCTCGATAGAAAATAAATCCAAAGTCGAGTCTATATTTTCCTTTTTTTCCTCAGCCTACTAAAACAACGCATTATTAAAAGACACGATTAAGTTAATATGATGGTATTTTACCTCATCTAGGTATTGACAAGAGGAAATTTAATGAACCTGCACACAGTCAGATATTTAACGAGATTTGTCTAAAAAGCCATTCTCGGAGAGGGTTGCATTCCGTTTTGTCGTGAGCGAAAAACAAAGGGTGTCTCTTTCAATCGATATATCGCCTTAAAATGAAGTGCTAATTTTGTTTTTCTACTCGTCGAAACGTATACACATTATTGTATATAGTGCGACTGCGTGTCATTCACTACGATGCGCCCCTCCACAAAAAATCGCATACTAATCTATTAGCAGTTGTAAGGATTGGGCTGTGGAGGGGCGCGCCTTCGTGGATGACACGCACTATACTACGTTTCGTGCTTTCTTTCTGGCGTATTACGACAGCACGCGCCAAAACGAGTGCGTAGACCTCTTACCCTCGCCTATTTTATAGTTTCCCTTTCCACCAGCTAGGTACATTTCACACACACAAATAACTCATTTGCAATGACTCACCCACACAATACCCATACACACTCCCGGATCACACATCACAACACACTGACACACCCGGAGACAAAGCGTATGCCGATAGCGCTGCGTCTCCGGCAGCATCGTAGACTACTCAGGGTGGAGGTTTTAGTCCGTAGGCGACTGGGCCAATTCCCAGTTGAGTCGGGCATGCGGCCGGAACCGGGCCGGCAGTATCCAATGAGGATTTCCTCCTCCCACGAAAAAAAAAAAAAAAAATACCTAAATATTGATACCAAATTTGAATCCGAAACGTAAGTTTCGGATCGGCCCTATTTTCCGCAAGTATCAAGCTTAAGCCACACAGAGAGCGGGCGGGCGGTAGCGGCGCGGGCGCGGGCGGCAGCGGCGCGGGCGCGGGCGGCAGCGGCGCGGGCGCGGGCGGCAGCGGCGCGGGAGCCGCCTTTGGCGGTGGCGGCCACCAAAAGCAGCTCCCGCGCCGCCGCCGCCCGCGCCCGCGCCGCCGCCGCCCGCGCCCGCGCCGCCACCGCCCGCCCGCTCTCTGTGTGGCTTAAGCTTTAAGGTAAAAAATGTTATAAGTAACTCTTTTTCATGCCGTAAACCGTAGTATTTTTCCATTGTTGTCTATTGTCCCTTTAATTTGACGACAATTGGCTTGGAACAGTTGGAACATTCCTTGATCGTCTGTTTATATTTTTTCCTAATCAAAATCGTTTGGATTATTCTGTGTCAAGCTTGAACAGAGGGCCTTTGTTATTTTATTATATTGGGGTGTAAGTTATGGAAGAAACATAAACTAGCAAGCGCGATGTGTCATTCTCAACTATGGGCACAACCTCAAATTGCAGCAGAGTTTGAGATTGATGCTCAGTATAAATCATAGGTATGAATATAGAAATGAAGAGTGCACTTGTCGGCGGTTGCACACCTCACAGTGCACTGCACAGCACCTGTTCTACGAAACCGAATGACCTAGTTTCAGCCTGCCGCATCGCAACAACTGTGTCGCCGCAAAAACCGGCAATGCACGGAATGTTCCCGTAATTATGCCCAGATAAGCCAACAAAGAACTAAGGTTATAGAAATTTGAACTTTTTTTTGTTTATAATTTTTACTTGTAGTATGAAGCCTAGGCAATGGTCTGTATTTCCCGCTTGTCATACGAGATCAATCGGACTTGACATACCGCATACCAATATTATAGGACTATTAGATAAATAAAATGCTATAATATGTGCGGTCAATTTTATTGACTTTGCCGTTTTTAGACCATATATAATAAGTTTCAAAATGTCGGAGTTTTATATAAAAAATCATTACGTGAATAAAATTTGTCTTCAGTCGTTTCATTCATTATGTGGTGATGATGATGATGATGATGAGTTCCTGTTATCCCTCATTATAAAATAGTTTTCACTAAAATAAATTAAACAGTGCAATATTTATATTAACCAATTTCCTGCGATTTACTTTTGTACGTTCACAGACTTTCATTGGTGAGGCATTTGGAGCTCACTTTATACTGGACATTTCATAACTATTAAAAAATCAAAATTAGTGTGACACATTGACTCAACAATTTAAGTCCTTTTAATTTGAATAAAGCAATGAGCGTGTCTTATACAGCCTCAATACATTATAGACATAAAAAATAGACTATACTTAGTCACAGTTTCATAAAAGGTGACGAGAAAGGCCCTTTTTTACCAAAATAGTTATAAGATAAAATCTAGTAAGTTCCATTTAAGTGCTGAACTTCTGACATAAGCACCCAGGAGACAGAAATGTTACCTAGGCTCTACTTAATTACAAGTTACAAGAATATAACCCATTCAGGTAACCAGAGCAGTTTAGAACACTCATAATTCTAAACAACATATTCTAGCCCACATTATGCGAGCAACTTGACGGCCAAAAATATCACGTTATTAAAAATAAAATAAAATAAATAAATATTTGTGGACAATCTTACACAAATCAACCTAGTCCCAGACTAAGCAAAACTTAAAAAGCAAAAAGCTAAAAAGCTAAGCTTAAGTTAAGCTAAGCTAAAGCTAAGCTAAGTTTAAGTTAAGCTTTTTTTTAGCAATTAAAAGTATCGTTATCATCGGTTTCGATGGTGGCGACACTGGTGACCCTAGCAATTATGGTTTTGCCCCCATGGCCTATCATGACAATAGACAGATATGGACTATAACAACAACAATGGAGTTGGCATCAAGAATAAACAATAATTTTGGGTATATTCATTGTTTGCGGACGGCTCAATCACACACACGTCAAAATAAATATGTACCGTTATTAACAGTTATCAACTTTATCTCTAAACAAAAAAGTGCTTTAATGTATAATATATGTATATATGACGTTGACTGTACAGTTAATGTTCCTAGCATAGAGGTACGAGTAACTTGTCCAAGCAGCATTCAATATGGGGTCGGACTCAGGTCGAAACGGTGCAGGGTTTTGGTCTAGACCTCTAGAGTGAAAAATTTTAGTACATTCAACTTTTCACCACTCCTTTCTGATAAGGCGAAATATGTATAGTTCTACAGACTATGGGTGGATGTGATGGACAATGAAATAAAACTGAATTATTTTCGGCCTAATAATTTGATGTCACACCTGACCATAAAGAGGCAATTACCGCCCGCTTCGCGCGCGGAAAATCCCACTTCCTGGCCAGGGGAAGACAAGGGAGACAGGAATAAAGTAAGCCTCAGATCGCATATTAATCGCCCTTGCCTTCGGATCGGGCGTCACCTGTGTTCTGAGGCATTCTTTGTTTTACCGCCCTTGGTAAGTATTGTACTGTAAAAGTTAACTATTATAATAAAATATAACAGAGTATTCTAGAATTCCAAGGGTCACTCAAAATATTTATTTAATTAGAAGTTATAGGCATTTTTAGTTTATAAACGCGTCGGCCTCGCGTCTAACACCGACCGTTAGGCCGGTCGCACATTGGACACGTTTTCGTACGAAATTACTCGTCCGAACACGCACGAAGCCGCGCGAACGATCCAGACCTTGAAAGTACTATGGGAGCGCGCTCACTGGACACGAATTGGTCGTATTCGCATCCAATGAACGCGCTCCCATAGTATCCAATGTGCGACCGGCCTTAGACGTGAGGACGACGCTACCACTCATATTGGTCCGAAACATGTCGAGCGATATTCGACGTTAAAGACGTGAGTGACCCATTTATTATAATTTCAATATGTCTGAGACTCACGGGAGGTTTCTATTTAATATTACGTAAATTATTTTTATATTCGATAGTTCTCGAAAAAAACTTCAAAATACAAGAAGTAATTCACAGGCTCAATAAAAATATTCCGTGACAAGACTTATGTATCCTACAATAAATAAAAATAAACATCTATGGATGCGACATTGACAATATTGGCATCGACACTTGAGAGTTGTGGGGTCTATCTTGTCAAGTGAAGTAAACTTTCGGATTTCTCCATCCCTATCCCAACTCGAGAAATTGCGCAGGACCGAGCAAAGTGGCGTGCTCTTGTGTCGGAAGCCAAGACTCACTTTGGGTCGTCGTGCCAGCCCAGTTAGTTAGTTTATCCCAACTCGACTAATGGTGCCAACTGGTGATCACAAAAACGTAGCCCTCATTGTCTCCGCATGACGTCTTCTAATGTCTAATTAGAATCGGTTTTGAATTTCCCACGTGCGTTCTCCTCCACGTGCGCCAAGCCTAATTTGGCTGAACAAGGGGTGTTACAAATATCAAATTAATTCCAAATCTATAGGTTAAGTTGGATAAACCCTCAAGTATGTAGATACCTAATTTCAAGGAACAAAGTATTAAAACGTAATTTAAATAATTAAAGTGTAAGATTAGCTCAGGTATTGTTAACCAACGTCGAAATATATTACGATACCCTACACTTTTGCCGATGGGAGTTAGGTACTGAAAGTTCGCCCTACGCCAACAAAAGTTTTAAGCCCACCACACCCCACCTTCCCCACCTTTATAGACAGCTGCCTAAATCCGCGTCATTGATCTCCATATCGCTGCCGCCGAAAAAAGATTACGCGTCAATATAACTGATTATCTCTTATTACTCGGTATAAAAAGCATTGTGTAATCTTTTGTTTTCCGTGCGTTAGTCAACGGCGAAGAGTAACACACAATTAGCTTTGATAGAGAAAATACGAAAGGTTGAGGGGCGGATGAAGGCTGCGCGGTGGGCGGGGGCGGACGGCCCAAGGTCCTCGGTTTTGACTGCGAACGCCACTGCGGGTCTATGCGTATTTCTACGTGTACGTTGTACTCGTCTCGGCTAGTCCAGTCTCGCGCGAGATTAGGGGGATGCTCGCATGTGATCCAATTTACATAACATCTTGCCTTTTCAGGTGCACAAATACGGAACGATTTGTTTGTATCGTGTAATGTGTTGTGACAGGCGGTATTATACTTTATTTGGAAACGGGACTAAGTCCACAGTCGAGTTCATAAATATTAGCACTTCCGTGGGTTCAAAAATAAATGTACATAAAATAGAACATGTACATCTGATAAAATCTATCAATATAAGTATATAAGGTTTACACGTCACGTCAAATTTATCTACATGCATAATGCATACGACGGTTTACATGACCGTTATAGTTAAAAAGTTGCTCGCTCAATTTTTATTCATTGTTCTTTCAAATATTAAGGTTATTGACCCAAAATTTGACTATCAAAAGTCTACTTAAAAAGAAACAAGGCAAAAGATATGTCAAATAGGGAAAATCCTATTCAAATATCTCAAAAAATAACGAAGCTACAAGTTTTCAATGTTGCTGGATAGACAGAGAAATCGCCACAGAACTGTGACATCACTAACCTCGAGCGCCATAGTAATTGACTATCGTTCCAAAACAAAGGTGCGTTTTGCGGAAAAGGAATAGAATATACCTCCTCTTAAAACTTTGAAGACTTGTGTAATTGTGATCCTATGTAATTATGATCCTTTTTCGAAAAAAATCGTAGTTATTGATTACCTTTTTGGTGTCAACCGATTGTTGAATTTAAATCACGATAATAATTACCTCAGTTAATAAAAACCATGCTAAAACTAACAACCTACCGTCGAAAAAAACCTTTGACATAATATAATGCAAACACAAAAGTCACATTTCCATGTAGGTGCTAGTGCTACATACTATAATCGAGCGGAAAATAAATAATTATTCTTGCCTGAAATACAATTCCGTGTTGACCTCGTCATTCCTAAAGCTACTGGTGGCAGTACTGCTAGGTGCCACCCATATCTCTATATATAAAATGCGTGCACCTATTTACCATATGTGAATGTTGGCCGTTCGGGGTGGCGGCGGCTTTCAACGAAATTGCTTTTATTTCCGCTGCAAATACTGAAATAGAGCTCACGAGTGTTTACGGAGTTATACGAGATATCTAATTGGACAGTTAAGATGGCATGAGGACGTGAAGTGTAAAAGTACTACATTAAATTGGCTTGCTTTAGGTTTAGTAACCCTAGTTTAAGTTAATTAAGGTTAATTCTTGATCTAGGATTCTAGTTATCAGGAGTATTAAACATCCGTATTCTCAAAAGGAAGCAAACAAACAGCCAAAGCGGAACTATAAGGGTTGCTTTTTTACACGACTGCCCAAAAAAAGAGTGTATCTAATGTTGTCAGGGTTTACATGAGAGGTAGGGCACAGCAAAATGTCATCTTGCTCGAATTTGGACCAGCCCAACTAGGGAAGTACCTCCGGCTTGCAGAAGACCACAGACATAATAATAAGTCAACATAAATCATTTTAAATATATGTATATTCTTATACATATCTTATACATTTGATAATCCCATAAAGCTAAAACATCTAAGTATCATTGGCCCCAGAGTGATGCAATCTTAAGAACAAGTAATATTAACAGTAGGAATTACTTCCGGAAGTTTATTTTATTACCTACTCACTTCTGTTTAGGAAAATGTCGTGACATATTATTGTAGCGTGAGCTAACTTCACTAATATTTACATGGAAGCGAGGCCACCCGGTTCAAGAATTACTTATTACACAATTTTGTCACGGTAGTAATAACTGATTAGGTAATCTCTACTAATAGGTAACTAAGTATTATATGTATAGAAGTAGAAACGCAAATTTATGTTATCTACATTTTCAAGCTTAGTTTCAATGAATTTCTAAAGTATTACCTATATTTATTAGACTTTGATAGGCAGGTCTCTCCTGAAAAAACCGTCTTTAACCTCCTGCTCGGTGCCTAAGATTTTCAATTTTTCCTTTATTTTTAAATTTGCTCTTTAAGGAATATTAAGACAACAAAATGACACTAACGTACTTTGTCATAAATAACACTGGCCATTACGAACATTTTAAGTAGAAAGGGCTTGTGAATAAAAAACTCTGCTTACTATAGTAGATTGTTAACCAAGGGCTGAAAGCCACCCATTTCTGCCGAGATATTTTGGCGCTCGAACGAAGTGAGAGCGCCAATAGTTCGAGGCTGAAATGGGTGGTTTCACCCGAGTTAAGCACTCTGCTTTTCATTTCGAATACGAGGAAAGTAAAATATTTAAAAATAAAAAAATATTTGTGACAAACTTACACTAAAATCGACCTAGTCCCAAACCAAGCAAAGCTTGTACTAACGCGACGATAAACATACATGGATAAATGCATACTTGAATACATAGAAAACACCCACAACAATTATACGTGTTCATCACACAAATAAAGGCCCTGACCGGGAATCGAACCCCGGACCTCCAGCTTCGTAGACAAAAAAAAATCAAATATGCACATTTTGGTTTCATTTTTCACAAAAGACAAGATATAAAACAATATTGACATGATCTAAAAATTAGGAACTGTGTTATTTGCAACGCGAAATACTTGTTGAATTTAATAAATATATGCACAAACATTTTCTGAATCAGTGAAAAAAACTTTTTGGCGGGAACTGTTGACTGACGTTAATGGTGTCTGTGTATGGACCATTTTATTTCATTTATTTTTAATAAAAAAAACATCGGCTCACGCTCAGACTAATTAGACTCGACATCAAATAATAATACCTACTGAACGAGATGGTCATATACAACTTTATATAAGAGCGACAGAGAGAGACATATGATTTGTTGTCCTAGTTATAGTTTCCCTTTTTTTATCTGCCACAAACTATTGATACTACTTTCGACTGTGGCAAAAAAAATCAAACAAATTAAGAAGGTTGTTTATGGTAAGCAGTCAGGCATTTGAACAAGTATAGGATCTCTGAAGAATCTGTACTATGTGGCTGTATAGGTTAGTGCCGTTGCCCAATTTAACTCCGATTCACCATACAAATTTTTTTAATACTTTTCTGCTCTAGAGCAGAAATGGACCACTTTCAGCACGCTACTTAGATGAGCAATGACCCACTTTCAGAGTATGAGAAATGAAAAATATGTACACAAGGGTCCCCATTTCGTAAGAAATATGTATCTACTCATTAAATGTACAAAAGCCTTTAATGCTGACGGACAAATTAAAATGTAACAAACAATAACTATGCAGTATTTAGGACTTAAAACTGCTTTTCCACAGAATTAAGCAGGGTTTGTATACAAGCGACTCAATATGTGTAAGCAGCGTAGCATACAGTGGCGGAAAGAGATTTTAAATGGTTTAATGAAGGTATAAAATTTATCCCAGCAGGACTCATGTGGTTTAAAAAAAATACCTACACGAAGATGAACACTTGAACTACTACTATTACAGCTGGAAAACTCATACAGTTATCCCAGGTGATTGAGTCATTAACCGCAAGACTACCACGTACGTACGAGTACATTAATGTTCCTTAGATATAACGTTGAACCGAAAATACCAAATGATAACATCGCGGCTAGCTGGTCAGAAATCGCGCTATATCTATAAGGATGTACTGTTTACAAGATGTAATAAGTAAATATAATTCACGATTAAATTCATGAGCGAATTGCAGCGGCAGTTAAACCTGTACGGCTTTAGCCGCTGCTCCGATGTAATTTTATAACTGTATTATTTTCATTAGTAAATAAAAAAATAAATATATAATTCGCTCTCATCTTGAAGCGGTCAGTCGTAACTGCATCTACCTGTCTGTCTATTACCAACCTGAAGGACGGTGTTTTATGCAACGATAACGTATCCCTTTTACATTAAGAAACATTTTCTTAACATTTATTATGGAAAAGAACCCAGGTCTGGTCAACTTGATGCGTGATGTTTTGGGAATCCAATACCGTTATAAAAACGTTGCAATGGTTTATTTTATTGGATTTGAGCGCATTTAATGTTCCTACTGAAGAGAATACATAAACATACATGTTTAAACGCTAAGTTTTATACGACTTTCGTATCTCCAAGACAGAAAGCGGGTATGTTTGTTTTATTCACATATACGCGATGCTCGTTGCGTAGTGCGTACCCGCTACCATGACAATTATTTTCCCTTTATGTCTTTACAGTCGTTATATATATGTAATGATGATAATTTACCACATATAACGGTAATTTATTTAATGTTACACAATACAGTTCTACGAATATATTCTACTTTCACAAAGTCAAATAGTCCAGTCGCCTAAATAAGGTTCTGTAAGGAAGTCCGCGTATGGAGATCAAGGTCCTACTCACTTTTCCCGGAAAAAAATCTACAATCGCGGATTTCCCTACAGGACCTTAGCCAGGTTCTGGACTAAGATGGCGATTGTGTTGCAACTTGTTACTTCCCCATTTCGGATTATGCTTGATCATTACCGTAATTAGCGTAATACTTTCAATCGTCGAAAACATACATGAAATCAAATGAAAGAGGTTCAAAACGTCACATATATTATATATCAAACTAAGCATTCTTAACCCTTTGGTGCCAAGAACACTTAAAGAGGTGCTGCGTCTTGTCGTGCCCAAGGCGCCAATAACGACTATAGATTTACGGCATATGATGTCAAAGCCACCTTCGTGTTTTCAACTAAGTATGTTAAATCTCTTGTGGAAATACGTTCCTTTGCGTAAACGCGTTTCATTTATTTAATTGTTACTTCAGTAACTTCATAAATGCATTCGTACGTCAATCATCTTTAAGCAAAATACTCTACTGGAAGCTTACTTAAGCCAGAACGCTTAAATTGAGGAATTTATTGTTCCGGTAAGAATGGGTATTTTGGTAATAACCAATAAAAGCGCAGGTGCCTGCTTCGGATATAGAGGCTCAATATTCCAAAGCTGACGTTTTACGTATTACAATAAGGTTGAAAACGCACTCATTCAAGGTCCGCTAATGTGAATGTGTGCTACGCCGTAGCGTGTAGCAGCATCTTTGCGCCTTGTAGCGAAAATCACACGCAGAGTAATGAAGCATACCTACACATGTCGTCATGGGCCAAATTCATTGCCGACGAGTGCTACGCGCTACGCTTTTAGCCGATAAGGTTTTTCTAATTTCTGGCGAAAACTGTCTACGAACGGAGAACACGATAGTGGCTATATTCATTGTCCTATATACATATATAATTTCATCACGTCAAGATAAAATATGCTATAAATTTTACTAAAACTTAATTGAATGGTTATCCAACAATTTAACTATTAATACCAGATGATTATCGTCAAATCGTTTATAAAACTGATGAATTTAGCTTCTAATAAATAATAAATATTTATGGGCAATCTGTCACAAATTGACCTAACCCCCAAACTAACCAATGCTTGTCCATGGGTACTAGACGGCGATATACATACTTATATAGACAAATAGATATGTACTTTTAATACATAGAAAACATCCAAGACTCGGACACAAAATATTCGTGCACATCGCACAAAAAATGCCCTGACCGGGATTCGAACCCGGGACAACCAGCAGACAAGATCACTACCAACTTGGCTAATCATCATTGGCCACAGCATCTATTTAGATGATTGTTGCAGCGACAGTCTAGTCTAGTTAGAAGAAGAGGTCTGTGCGCCGTCGGAGATTGGAGGTGCGGCGCATCTTTTCCTGTGGCTGTAAAGTCCAATCGCATCCAAAGGGGGATGCAGGTGTAGTGACCTCTACACAGGCCTGGCGCTGCAATGCCTGGGACGTTGCAATTCAAGAACACGAACTTGCCCAGCATTCATGTTCCCCTCTCGACCTCCTCACCTTTATCCACAGAAATGACGGGTCATTACGTGTGGAGGTGACTTGGTTGCAGGAGTTGCCGACTTGTTCTGGTTGAACCTTACTGTCGCCTGCGGTACTTCGAATCCGCTGCCTCTTCCGCCGACGTACACCGTACCGAATCCCATCTTCTCCGCTGTAGTCGCCGTTAAGGACTTCACCCGTAACCCCGGGCAGGGGTCTGCGTTATACCCCGCAGAACTGGGTCCCTATCCGAACTTAGCTACCCACAAACTACGGACTGCTGTAGTAGGGGGTACCCACCCCCGCGACAAGCACGCGCCGGATAGGAATTATCCCAGTGAAGTACAGGGAAGATGGCCCTGTCCTCCCTGGGGCCGGGTTAACGGCTCGTATGTTACCGAAACCGAGAGTCAACTTGGCTAAAACGGTCGTCAAAATGCATGAAAACCTCTATCAGGTAAGTACTTTACAAACATAAAAAATACAGTACATAAATGGCGAATTCGCCTAATTAGGCTTAATGGATTATCTCCCTCAAATGCGTAAAACCAAGATGAATTTGAGGCGGCAACGAGTCGTAATGAATGGCATTCCGTTGCTGCGAATAAGAAAAAGAGTTTTTGAAAAGCTTCAAAAGCTTAGAATTTGTTTAAATAATACTCATCCAATAAATAAATAAATCCAATTAAATGTCTTAAATGAACGAAAATATTGAATTCTACTGAAAATAACTCAACACACAATCGCGGTATTGTCTTGGTATGGATTTGGTTTCACAAAGTGAAAGACAATTTATTCCATTTCTAGTAAAAGGAATTGATAAAAGGCTTGTATTACAAGTTACAAGCCTTTTGTGGTGTATGTCACACCCTAATAACTCAGCTGATCACAGCTGATACACATCTGATGGAAACTTAACTAATATTAACCTTTGTACCTTTTCCCAGAACTAAGGAATGCAAGAGACCTTGATATTGATTCCAAGAAAATAGTATTACCATATGTTCTATTTTGCATACCAAACTTTTAGTATAAAAGCAGTGTAATTGTTACTCAATAAATCAGTATTTCCTCGAGTCTCGTCTTATCATTATAACCCGTAACGCTCCACATCTCATGGCGACCCTTCCAGTGCCGAACTACTAAGAACAGGTCGTCTCATGGCGACCCTTCCAGAGCCGAACTACTAAGTGCAGGTCGCCTCTCAAGGCGACCCTTCCAGACGGTCTGCGCAAGGCAGCCCCGATATAGTCACCTGGACCGACCAGCCAGCTCCGCCACACCAGACAGCCAGCTCCACTGCGTCAGCCAACCAGCATAGCCAGAAAAGCTATGGGGGGACAGTGCACCAAAACGGACCAGAAAGAAGAAGTTATTATTGCCCAAAACGGAGCCGAAAACAGCGCAAGCACGAAGCAGATAGACAGCAGCACGGCAGCTACATATATCTCCACGGCAGTGCTGATATTACTAGGCGTTATTTTCCTGTACGCCATTTGGAAAAAAATCCATAAATGTCTCACGGAGAAAATTGAGAGACAAGCAGTGGCAGCAACGATACGCAACACCAAGGCGGAACAGAGCGTCTAATCTCCAGTCTACGGCCTGCAGCACGTCAGCAGCATCACCCACACGCAGCGTGAACACCAGCACCAGCCGCGCCGCCGCTCAACAGCCCAGCTGTTCAACAGCTGACAAACAGATGTCGACAGGTACAATTTTAAAAATTAAGTAGTGAATTTGGTGATGTGTAGACTATTTTTGTATTATCTAGCTTAGTTTCGTGGTTCAGTGCTTGCTAAATTCAAATAATGTACATGTAGCAGGACCGAAATTCAAAAATTATATGACCAATTAAAATCACTAGAGGAGGATATTAGAAAATTAGGACCAAAACGCCGAAAAGAGGCTATTGGCCAAAATAAACTCCAACAAATAAAATTTTTATATGGTCAGTATAATCAGTACATAGAAGAATATAGTTCTAAGTTAGAAAAATCGGAAATTTCTGTACAGGACAGTGAGTTAATCCAGTCTATTTTAATAAAAATAGAGGAAATTTATAACAAAATTATAAAAACCTACGAGCAAGACCAAGAGCACGGCACCATGACGTCTACCGAAAGTTTTGACCTAAAAACGGCAGTAGCATTGCTACCAGTCATGGACGGTTCAGAGGCCGTCACTAAACAGCTCATAGACGCCATAGAGTTGTACTCTATGATGATAAAAGACTCAGACTCAAAATTATTAATAAATTTCGTCATTAAGACCCGATTAACTCAAAGTGCTAAACTTAGAATATCAGAAAAACATACCAGTGTAAGCGATTTAGTTGATGAGATGAAAATCCACTTATTACCAACAAAATCAGCAACCGCGATACAAACCAAACTATTAACTAATAAACAGGGAAATAGATCTATCGAGCGATACGGACAAGAATTAGAGGAACTATTCGTAAACCTCACGGTAACACAGGCCGATGGAAAGCCGGAGGCCTATAAAATCTTACAACCCCTGAATGAGAAAATGACAATAACTAAATTCGCAGAGGGATTGCGAAATGACAAACTAAGTACCATTATAGCGTCGCGAGGTTACACCTCGTTAAAAGATGCTATACAGGGTGCAAAGGACCAAGAGGTGTCCGTATCTACGCCCAATACGGAGCAACTATTGCACTTCCGGAACAAAGGAAGTTACATCCCAAGGACATACAGGAGCTATTACAATAGGGCTCCAGTGGGTAAATACCCACAGCGTACACTCCCACCGCGTGGTCCGTCATACAAAATACCATGGCGACCTAGAGTGTACACTCAGAGGAAAAATACTCGTCCTATACGACCTGCGAATAACTATAACACGCGTACGTATAATAATTACCGCGAAAAACAATCTAACAGGCGACATCACGTTAATACGGTGATAGAAAATACACAAGACGAAAATCACTCGCCTTCGCCGTTACAATTTTTTCGTGAATTAAAACTACATTCTAACTTATAATCATATGAATTCAGTGCAATTTGCAATAAACGACACAGCGCACATATGGCTTATAGACACGGGCGCCAGCCTTAGCGCCATAACATATGACGCAGCAAAATCATCCCGCGCGCGTATGACACCCAGGACGACCCACATCAATGGAGTCGGAGGAAAGATTACGTCACACAGTACAGTTACTTTAAAATTACAAAACGAAAGTAACACATTTCAACATGAATTTCATGTTTTCCCGAAATTACCAATACAAGTTGACGGGATACTCGGACAAGACTTTTTGATAAAATATAAATGTGTCATAAACTACGAAAACGGGACAATCACACTGAACAATATAACAACGAATTAATTACGATACCATTAATTTTACAAAATAATGATGACGTCACCATTAACTCAAATCAAATAAAGTTACCAGCTCGAAGTGAATCCATTATAAAATTATCTACAAATTACACGGGGGATTGCGTTATATTGTCAAGTGAAATTGGAGAAGGAATTTTTATAGCCAATTCTATAACTAATGCCAAAAATGGAAAAATAACAATTAAAATATTAAACACGCGTGACGAAATCATAACTTTACACAATCTTACACCGGAAATACGACCATTACGTGATTATAATTGTTTTTCATTCGACAAATGTCAAAACAATGCAGACAGAGTAAAATTACTTTTTTCACTATTAAAATTCGACAACTTAAATAAAGAAGAACAAAATTCGATTGCCAATATTTGTGCAAAATATGCCGACATTTTTCAACTACCAGGCGATTCGTTAAATACCACAAATTTATATGAACAAAAAATACGTTTAAAACCCAACGTATCACCTGTATACAGTAAACCCTACCGGTTACCTCAATCACAAAAATCGGAAATTAAAAAACAAATACAACAAATGTTGGAAAATGACATCATAGAAGAGTCCCAGTCGGAATGGGCAAGTCCTTTACTCCTTGTTCCCAAAAAACCAGACTCAAGCGGAGAAAAGAAATGGAGATTGGTAATAGATTACAGAAAAGTAAATGAAGTGATAGAAAACGATAAATTTCCCCTCCCCAACATTACAGAAATCTTGGATTCATTAACCGGTGCTATGTATTTCAGCACTTTAGACCTAAATCAAGGTTATTATCAAATCAAACTTGACCCTGAGAGTAGAAAATATACCGCTTTCATTGCGGATAAACACTATCAAATGAAACGCCTCCCCATGGGATTAAAAACAAGTCCAAATGCCTTTAGTAGAGCAATGACAATAGCTATGTCAGGATTAAATTACATACAATGTATAGTATACCTAGATGACATCATTGTCATGGGTAGAAATTTAGATCAACACAATAAAAACCTATTAGATGTTTTTAAAAGATTAAGAAAAGTAAATTTTAAATTAAATCCACAAAAATGCAACTTTTTACAAAAAGAAATTCTCTACCTAGGACACGTAGTAACTCCAGGAGGGATAAAACCCGACCCACAAAAAATAACAGTAGTACAAAATTATCCAGTACCAAAAAACGCTGACGAGGTCAGACGTTTTGTAGCATTTGTAAATTACTATCGAAAATTTATTCCAAAATACTCCGAAATAACCCAACCATTAAATAATCTATTAAAGAAAAATGTAGAGTTCAATTGGACAAAACAATGCGACAAGGCGTTCACAACTCTAAAAATAGCCATCGCCAGCCCACCTGTGTTACAATACCCCGACTTCTCAAGTGATAACACATTCACGATACACACAGACGCCTCGGGCGTGGCAATAGGTTCAATATTATCAAATAAAAATGGATTACCAGTAGCGTACGCAAGCCGACCATTAAACAAGGCAGAAAAAAATTATCCTACAACGGAAAAAGAATTACTCTCGATAGTATGGGCAGTAAAATACTTTCGACCATATTTATACGGACGTACGTTTAGAATTATAACAGATCATCGCCCTCTTATTTATTTATTCAGCATGAATAATCCATCGAGTAGGCTCACTAAGTTTCGTTTGTGCCTAGAGGAATACGACTTCGTAGTAGAATATTTAAAAGGTAAAGATAATGTAGCTGCAGACGCATTATCTAGGATCGAAATTACTAGCGACGAGCTTAAAAATATGACAAAACAAGTCATATCGGTAATGACTCGAGCACAAAGGAAACGTATGGGAGAGCAAAAACAAGTAAATAATTCAGGTAATAAGGATTCCAACTATGACGGGTCTGATCAACCAAGTATAGTGGAAATTCTTAAAAAGCCAAATAATTTGCCAGAATTAAGTTTCAATAAACGAGACTATGACAAAGTAATGAAACAAACAGACTGTATTACCAGTCAGAATAATATTATTGTATACTCGCAATCCTTACTGACAATGTGTGTCGAGCCTAGTACTCTATCGCGTACGAAACGAGCTTTCCTCGCGAGAGAATTAGGTATGTTTTGCAAGGCACAACAAATAACAGAAGTATGCATACTACGTAAACACGACACCGCGTGTATTATTGAGGAGCTAGCTCAATGTATAAATAAATGTAAAACCGGGTCCGGACCCCGATTATGTATAATTAAAGGTGTCACAAAAGTAAGTGATAAGGATGACAAGCGAGTCATATTAAACGACTTTCATTTATTACCGACCAGCGGTCACGCAGGCATTCGACGAATGACCAATAACTTGAAGCGTTACTACTACTGGCCCGGAATGGATAACGACATTATAAAATTCGTAAAAAGATGTGATAAATGTCAAAAACAAAAATTCCATAAATATATAAAACAGCCATTATGTATTACTAGTACGGCAACAGCTTCATTTGATAAGATATTCTTAGATTTATGCGGACCCCTAACAAAGGATACGAATGGTTATTGCTATATACTTACGTTACAGTGCGAGCTCACAAAGTATGTAGAGGCATATCCACTTCTAAATAAGGAGACCGAGACAGTCGCGAAAGCTTTAGTTGATAATTTTATATTGCGATATGGAATTCCTAGAGAAATCGGAACAGATAGGGGAAGTGAATTCATTTCATCAACTATGCGCGACATTTGTAATATTTTAGGTATAAAACAATTGCAATCAACCGCTTACCACCATGAAAGCCTTGGTTCCTTGGAAAATTCGCATAAAGCTCTAGGAGCATTTTTAAGAATACAAACAGACAACCAGGCTCATCAGTGGTCAGATTGGTTGCAATATTGGTGTTTTTCGTATAACACGACAGTGCATTCAGCCACTAAATATACACCATATGAATTAGTATTTGGTAAGTTATGTAATATACCAAGTAATATTATTAATCAAGTAGACCCTATGTATAATTATGATTCATATCCTATAGAATTTAAGTATAGATTACAAAAATCCCAAGAGGATGCTAGAAATAATTTAATTAAGACAAAAATGTGTAGAAAAATAAGTTATGATTCCAAAATAAACCCCATTACCTATAAAATAGGAGATTTAATATTAATCAAAGGGGAAGATAGACATAAAATGGACCCAGTATATAAGGGACCATATACAGTAATTGAAGATCAAGGCACGAATGTAAAAATATTAGCGCTAGGCAAGGAACACATTGTGCATAAAAATCGAACTAAACCTTACTACACATAAAAAAAAACCTATGTATAAGTAAAAAAAAAAAAAGAGTATTATAACATTTTTAATTTAATTTTTCGTAATTATCATTAATTTAGTAATAAGATCATTTATATTTAGTTATAATTTTTTTTGTCCTCATTTACTAACTTATTTTTTTCCTATAGTAATAATAATATAACCTACTAGTATTATTAAGTGTATTAACTAAGAAACAAAAAAAAAAAACGCAATGTTTACTTAAAACTATAAATAAATAAATTGATACTCTAACACAATGATCCAACTTGATCGTAAATAAACATATTCATTCATTCATAAAATTTATATTACAGTATTTACAATACTTAAAGGATTATGCCAATCCATCTGATCGCATACCACCTGTTCTACAACATCTGGACATCTCAAGTTACGATAACAAATAAATATTACTCTGAACCACTCGAGATAATAATGTAACAAAGAAACCTACCATATAAGGAACACGTAATGTAAACATTGTAACTAGTATTAAGATACATTAAGAAACCATGTATACCATAGACTTAAGTTAGTTAAGAAACCATGTAAACCATAGACATAAGTTGATTAAGTTTACAGAAGCCAAAAAATAGTAGTTATGTATTTTACTATTTTTTTGTCTCAAAAAAACGGGGAAGCTGTGGTGTATGTCACACCCTAATAACTCAGCTGATCACAGCTGATACACATCTGATGGAAACTTAACTAATATTAACCTTTGTACCTTTTCCCAGAACTAAGGAATGCAAGAGACCTTGATATTGATTCCAAGAAAATAGTATTACCATATGTTCTATTTTGCATACCAAACTTTTAGTATAAAAGCAGTGTAATTGTTACTCAATAAATCAGTATTTCCTCGAGTCTCGTCTTATCATTATAACCCGTAACGCTCCACATCTCACACTTTGTGAAATGGGACTCAGAAATGAAATAAACATGAACCTTCCAAACTTTTCTATCCATGAGTGTTTGCAACGCATGTGGTGTAAAACCACACACGTGTGTAATATCTAAGGAAGATTCAAACGCACACCGGAATAAATAGAACACAAAGAGAAGATCAATAATAAAAAAATAAATTCCGACACAAGCATAGCTAAGAAACATTCCGACTGAGAAGAATTTTTGACTAATATCAACCTCACTCAAGTCGGTCCATCCGTGTGGGAACTACTACAGACAGACACACCCCTCGTTTGTATCGGAGGTCAAAAATGGGTCAACCGATAATTATATCGTCAAACATGAACAGATCCAGGTTTAAAAACCGGCCAAGTGCTAGTCGGACTCGCGCACGAAGGGTTCCGTACCATTATCTATAAAAACGGCAACAAAATCATGTCTGTTGTATGGGAGCCCCCTTAAATATTTATTGTACCCTGTTTTTTTAGTATTTATTTTATTGTGATAGCGGCAACCGAAATACATCATCTGTGAAAATTTCAGCTGTCTAAACTATCACGGTTCATTGATACAGCCCGGTGACAGAAGGACAGACGGAAAGCGGAGTCTCAGTAATAGGGTCTCGTTTTACCCTTTGGGTACGGAATCCTAATAAACGACGTAGGTACCTACAGTACTTTTGTCACCAGCGCGGGTTGGCCATTGTTGTAGTTGTGACACATACGAACACAAAGACAATGTGAACTCATAGCGCTTACGCTGACGCACACATAGACAATGTGCTCACACAACCCAACCTGGCTCAACCCACAGCCATGGCTCACCTGCGCTCATGAGATAAAAGTACTGAACTGTACTCATGGGAGCAAGCTAATAGTTTCAATGCGACTATTCATAATACGAGGCACGTGACTTCCGGCTTCCCTATGAATTTTTGACGACCGCTTTAGCTTAGTTGGTAGTGACCCTGCCTACGAAGCTGGAGGTCCCGGGTTCGAATCCCGGCCGGGGCATTTATTTGTGTGAATAGCACGAATATTTGTTCTTGGGTCTTGGATGTTTTCTATGTATTTAAGTATATATTTATCTATATAAGTATTTATATCGTCACTTAGTAACCATAGTACAAGCTTTGCTAAGTTTGGGACTAGGTTGATTTGTGTAAGATTGTCCACAAATATTAATTTATTTTATTTTCAGTATTTGGAATTAGTGTATACCTATTCACTCTTTCTTGGCCATAAAATGGCATCACTTGACACCATTTGGCATAGGTACGACGTTCACAAGTGAAGACATACCAAAATCATTACATATTCTTTGAACATACGTAGATCCTTTTTTGTTTGCCGCAATTTTCATCAGACAAATTTGTACTGTTGTTCTAAATAAATACGTACATGCTTAATTTTATACAGGAGTACCATATAATACGAAGACCAGCAATAAGAAGTAATTTAGAATAGAAATTAGGTCTTAGGCCCTGAGTGGTTCGTGACAGAACGTTTTTCTACTGTCGGGGCAAACTTTGAACAAGTCCGTCCAGCCATAAAGCTTAAGCCACACAGAGAGCGGGCGGGCGGTAGCGGCGCGGGCGCGGGCGGCAGCGGCGCGGGCGCGAGCGGCAGCGGCGCGGGCGCGAGCGGCAGCGGCGCGGGCGCGAGCGGCAGCGGCGCGGGAGCTCCTTTGTGCTGCCGCCACCGCCAAAAGCAGCTCCCGCGCCACTGCCGCCCGCGCCCGCGCCACTGCCGCCCGCGCCCGCGTCGCTACCGCCCGCCCGCTCTCTGTGTGGCTTAAGCTTAACTCATTTGTAACTATGGGGCCCTTCCCTGCCGTAAGGTTGGCGAACGCTGCTTTAGGGTAAAGCGTTGATGAAATTGAACCCTTTGACCGCCAAAGCGATAGTGTGTCGTCGTGCCCAGTACGCCAAGCACTGTTTTTTGGTGTAATGTCTAAACCAATAAAAACAAATTAAAACAGTTCATAAATGACTTTTTTCATGATCAAAGTACTCCGGCCTTTTAAGCGGTTGTTGGCGTGGTGGGCACGACGACACACAACCACTTTATAGGTTCTTGGCGGTCAAAGGGTTAAAATCATACAGAAAGTGAAGAGTACCTATCCAGCTAATAAGAATATATTATCCTTTAAGTTTATTTAAGATGTTGAAAAATCAATAATCAATAACAGATAACGCAGTCGACTGTGACTATATGATATTACAAAATAAGTACGTAACACTTACTAGGTACCTACTCGATGAGTATTGTACGAAGTAACTATGTTAGTTATGAATGAAGATATAAAAAATTGTCAGGATCGTAAGAAGTGCATAACCCGTGATCTCTCTTATATTGTGATTTAGGTTTGGTATATAATGTCATAAAGAAACTATATAAGGGAGGACGACAAATTATAAACTGAACACGACCTTATTGTCAAGGTGTTGGGCGGTTGTATGTACGGTCAACCCATTTGATTTCTGGGCCACTTTGTACTTTGTCACAGTGACATTACTATTAGACCTCTAGCGGCTTTCATATTGATTTTCACTGTGACAATGTACAAAGTGGCCCAGAAATCAAATTGATGACTCAGTTGAAAACGAAATATCCCAAAAATACAACGTTTCAACCTTTCCATCGATTGATAATTACTTGGATATTTAGTTTTTCTATTTGATTTAGATTGACCTCATATCAATGTGGATAAAAAGACAGAAAACAAGCAACTAGGAACTTGTCTTTAGCCTCCAAGAAAGCTCAGTAAAGCACTGGCTTATATAGTAATCAAGGAAATATTGCTCTAGTACATGATGCCCATAACTTATTATATAGCTCCCTTGCCTAATGTCAGTCAGCATACTTCTATATATAGTATCAACGTCAGGAAACAATAGCTTCGGATATTATCATTATGGTGGGTCATGTCGCGTAGTGTAGTGCTACGAAGTGCGTAGCGCGCTACGAGCGATGTCCGTAGACCGCTACGCTAGGCCCGTAGCACTTGCCATTCTCGATATAGCCACGAATTCTATTGCAAATTATGAATAGCCACGTACCTTCTTTTGAAAACTTTGGTCGGTATACCATTGAAGTTATAGTGGATATTACGTCACAGGTGACCGAAGCGTGGACAGAATGAGAAACTACGTTATTATATACTCTTCAGATTTCTCACTTTAGTTGAATTGCTCGTTCAACTTATGTAATACGAGTTGACAGAAGCTCCAGTGAATCGGAAAAAACGTATTTACGTAACTTATACAATTCAACTTTCGTATTGGAAAGCATAGTTCAATACTCTCTAGCGTAGAGTTGATTTCAATTACAAATGTTTATGATATTGAATATAAAATGGCGTAATGGATCTGTTTACCTATACGACAGAAAGGGACCAACACGTCATTCAAGTCGATATAAGGCCTTCAACAGGATGCTGGTGACAGGCTCTCCGTTTGTATGTAATCGATCGATCCTTACCTGACAGCTGTCATGCTGTAAACATGACAAACGGAAACCAAATAGTTATTGTCGTAACTAGAATAGTCCACTTTGTTCACGATTCAAGCATTTTGGTGGGTAGCACGGATCAGGCGCGTAATACAGCGGTTGAATAAGTTTCGCGGTTAGGTAAGGTGGCAAGGTGAAGCTGCAGTGTAGGAAGATGAAGCAGGATGAGTGCGGGGTTCGGGGCAGTCGGCGTCGCCAGCGACGGCGGCGGCGGCGGCGGCGAGTGGCGCAGCCCGCGCGGCGTCCTTGCCGCGCTAATAGCGCCAGTCACGCGAGGGGGTCGATAGCGCCGGACAGCCTCCGCGTCAATTATTCAGCACGCGATGCCACCGCCGCCGCCACGCGCCCGGACAAAGAGCGCGCGCACTGCGGCTAACCTACCAGCGAACCGGCCGTCGCCCGCAGCCAGGAGCGTGCCCAACAAAACACTGCGTACTGCTAAACACTGGCCCGGGGGGCGGTGGTCGCGCACGGTGGACGCGCGTTACGTAAAGAGCGCGAGGATGCGCGGGGTGCGCGAGGCGCTCGCGGGCGCTCGGTGCGGGGTCGCGCGCGGAGTGCCACACGGTTATGCAACGCGCCGCCGTCGCCCGGCGCCGATCGAACCCGCGGCTGCGCGCGGCCCGCGCCGCCGCCGCGCCATCGCGCGCTCAATGGCGCCGGCCGCGCCGCAGCGACGCAGCGCCCATTCAATCACACGCCATGGCGAACCAGCAGACACCAACCCGACCTGACTCTATCGTTCCTGCATATTCATCGTTTCTCCCCCCAGAAAACTCACCGTATTAGTCACTAACAGACTACTTAACTATACACTGCTGCGAGTAGATAACTAATCATTCACGCCTACGCGCTACGTCAATTTAGTTCTTGGTACTGCTATTGTCAAGAAATGAATAATTTGTGTTTCCAGTTTTATGCTAAACGGGCGTTGTCTTTGTCATTTCTAGCTCCATCTATATAGCAGTAACCTAGGTATAACTTGATATTTAAGGCGGCTGTTTGTAGCGTTTGTTACCTATCCTTAATAAACCTAACCAGGTCACATGCGTAAACTAGGGCCTAGGTATTTCTTTGTCTAGGAAATTTTCTTTGTTTCCTTCTTATACCTGAACCATAGCCGGATTTCAGCTGAAGGTCGTCCTCACGTGACCTCATTATGATTCTCATGGCGATCGAAGCAACGCCAGACTTGTAGTAGCCGAGCGAGACAATGCGTCTGCCAAGTTTCGTTTCTTTTGAAAAACCGCTCCAACAATATATTAACGCATTTCCTAATTCGCTATTTGACTAAGTCGCTTTTGGTTCACTTTTATAGTCTACAACTCACACTCTAATATTAAACATAGGTAACATATATAAATAGGGAGAGGTAGAATGTTCGTGTAAATATAAAATTTACTCTACCTTACGTAACACATATGTACTCCCACCTATGGTCAGAAATTCCAATAGAAGATCTTTTGTTTAATTAAATCCCTACCCATATATCGAAGCTTACACAGTCATTAAAGATGTTGATCAACGCTTATAATCTGCAAAGCTATTGAAGACATACTTATTAACCTAATTAGTTACGTGAATTCTGAAATATTAAAAGGTTTCGTAATTTTAATTTGGAGAAACCATTATTGACAACCTTTATTGAGCCATTGAAAGTATTAAAACAGATCAAAGCAGAAAGAAAAAGTGGGTGAGACCGGGAATCGAACCTGGAACCTCTGGATTACCGGTCCAATTTCCGGACATTTTTCTTTTTGCTTCGATCTTTGTACCTATCGATGCTTTATTTCAACGGGAACTTAGCCTTTAAGGGGATAACGATGCGCGTGGGACATAGATCATGGAGAACATTGTAGAACGGTATTGATATTAAATATTTATACTCTTAGATACGGTGTCATAGTCATCAGTAAAGATCACCGGAAAAACTCAAACCGACTGTTGTTGTGAACTATGAATAGAGTTGTTGACACGAAATTAAAAATCAATTCTCGAAAAAGTATAACATTTAGAATAAAATGGTGCCAGCCTAATTGCATAAATGGGTCATTATTCAAGCGTTTGTTCCAAATCACTTTCGTGGTCACTGTTTTGTCGAATTCGGATAAAGATTTTAATGCCGTTTTCGGATATTTGGTAGAAGTACGGGACATCTACCAACTAACTTAGAAATGCCACCAATATCTACAGCCAATTCGTCAAAATCGTGTCCACGAAAGTGAGGCGGTTGAAACGCGCGAATAATGACCCAAATACTAGTAGACTTAGCTCCAGCCTTTTACAATTTTGTGAAATTGATTTCTAATGTTTGTCTTTTCAGTCTATCATCATCATCATCATCATTTGCTTGCCCTTATCCTTTTTAATTGGGGTCGGCGCAGCATGTTTTTTGCTTCCATACCTCTCCATCGCTCGCTATCTCGAAAAACACATCCTTCCTTTCCATATCGTCTTTCACACAATCCATCCAGCTATTCCTTGGCCTACCCCTTCTTTTACATCCCTCCACATTCAAACCTACCCTATACCCTTCTTGTTAAATGATTAAGCTCCCCTCCGCATAACATGTCTTTTCAGTCTACCTATATATTGTTCTAGTGTGGCGGGATCGTTGAGTGTGACTTCAGCGAAAACAGCAGTGACAGTACTTAAATAGTTGTTTTATTTAACTCTTTTCCTCCCTGGTGGTCATCTATGATAACCACCTATTTAACAATGTGTTATTATTAACAGAGCCATCCAGCGACAACCTGGCAGATTCTAGACTCAGTTGGACGTTGGACATCTGTCCAAAAATATACCACACCATGACATTTGTATGTATGTATGTAAGCACTTTACATTTCAGCCAGAGGTTACGTAAATTTTTTATTTCATTTTCAAAACACACCAAATTTGGGCTCTTCCTGACCGGAAACGACAGAATGTTTTTTTTATATATTCCAAAAAAGTAATGGTACATTTGTTTATCAATTAGTTTCGCCAAACAAAATGTTTATTGGCGAGTTATTGCACTCACTTTAATAACACTATTGTACCTTAATAACTAGTGAAATTATATTATTATATTTGTGATCTACTTATATTAAACTTATTATATATTTCGAATCTATTTATGTTAATATGAGTCGTTACTGGAAAGATTGAATTAAATATTCCAGGTATTAAATAACTTCTAGTCCTTTTCCCGTAGTAATTATTTGCTTTTGGTTGTACACGTCGAATGACTAGAGGGATATCCTCATATCTAGTAAAGAAATCAAACTGAAAACATTATTTTTGTTCTAATTGTAGTTGGTTTATAAGCATTTTACCCAAAACTGGTTTAAATGGCATCATGTAAGAATAGAAAAGCCAATTGATCCCGATTCCCGAGCCTGTCTAGTTAGTACAGTCGAGGGCACCAATATGTACCTATGTATAGGTACTACCTATACAGTTTTTCACCTTATTCCATTGAAATAAAGTCCAAAAATGTAAACATATTTATGCCCTTGACTGTACCACTAGCGATATCTCGTAGGTAGAGCATAGATGTAGATCAAAGTTCGTCAGTCTTGCTCAAGTTTCACAAGACGGCGTGATTCGCAGAAAGCTGCTATTCTCGATTAAGTCGGACCTTACCCTACTCAGGACTGACTGACCTCCGATTACGCATAATTATTAAGAATCTAAGGGTCAAGTTATGTTAGACGCTAACTACAGAAGCAAACATAACGACGACGATTAATAGGTATCTACGGTCAACCAATTTAATTTCTGGGCCACTTCGCACCTTGTCACAGGTCTTCGTTTATCCAATATTTACAAGCAAAAAATAAAATAATATTCGGGAGTGCCAAAACCGACGAATAAAACGTGCACTAAGTTTGTATGGAGAAAGCCTTGCCCTACCCTGCGCCTTAAGGATGATTCACGCTAGACCGTTCCGTGTCCGGGCCGGCCCGTTTTCTAGTCCAACAAGAAATCGACGGCATTCGCGTGTCCTTCGATTTCTTGTACTACAAAACGGGCCGGCCCGGACACGGAACGGTCTAGCGTGAATCATCCTTTAATGTCACTGTGACAACGTAGGAACTGTAGGAAGTGGCCCAGAAATGAAATTGGTCGACTGTACCTTGGCACCTAGCCGTGTCGGTGAAATACAGAATCTAGATACAGCCTGTTCTTGATTCCATACCTTGATGCTCAGTTGGTAGCACCAGTGGGTGGGTATAGGTACCTACCAGTACCTACACAGTATTTTCGAGCCTCGTGCGGTTAATTTTGACCTGTCCGCGTACCTACACTTCTGCTATAGACTGTATGTTCGTACAAAACTGTAAGACCAAATTTACATAATATGAAAATTCAATATAGGTACATCACGATCATTTTAATCCATCTTAGTAGTGTTTGGTTAGAGGGTGAAGGGAACAAACATATTGGAAACAACCTGGTTTGCTCTCGTGCAGTAATATGCCTTTAGATTCAAGTATATGATCATCATTCATTCATCATTTTCAGCCTGTAATCGTCCACTGCTGAGCATAGGCCTCTCTTCGAGTAGGTACGCCACTCGTCCCGGTCTTGAGCCAGTCTTATCCAAGAGTGACCCGCGATCTTCCTAATATCATCGACCCATCTAGCCGGTGGACGGCCGACGCTCCTTTTGCCATGAATTGGCCACCAGTCTGACTTTTTTGGTCCACCTGCCATCACTCTGCCTAGCAATGTGTCCTGCCCAACTCCACTTGAGTTTGGTAATGACATCTCCGACGTCACGCACTTTCGTGCGGCGTCGGATCTCGTCATTCCTCACTCGGTATAAGTATATGATGTCATCAGTCATATTTCAGTGTAAAATAATATACAAGTAGGTATACGTTTCATAGTAAATTATAATGTCCATGATACAAAAAGTAACATAATAAATAGAACGATTACACCCAAAACATTTTCCACATTACAATTTTGTGCCTATAATAGTACATTACTTAACAAGGGCGGTAAAACAAAGAATGTCTCAGATCGCAGGTATTTGACGCAAGAGCCGAAGGCAAGGGCGATTAATATGCGATCTGAGGCTTTCTTTATTACCGCCCGTGTTAAGTACAAAATTTTATGTCACCCACTGGCCAGGATGTGGGATTTCCCTCGCGCGGAGCGTGCGGTAATTGCCGCTTTATGGCCAGGTGTGACATAAATTAATAATATGAATACGGCCTTCTTTAGGTACATTAAAGGAAACTGAAATATGTACCTTTTTGTCCCTTACTGTCACTGACTGCACTGTAAGGACGAAAAATGTACATGTTTCAATTGACTTGATTATACCTACACTACAAGCGACAAGTTTAGCAAGACGAAACAGATGAAAGTACTGTTTAGTCGCTTGTACATAAACAAGGCCTTCATGATCATACATACAGTCAAAGACAGTTACACCCTTTACATGCATAATAAAATAATAATGCACATACTATTTAAAATATTACAAATGCAACAAACGAAATAATCCATATTTATATTCTGATTAACTATGTTATGTTTCAACCCAATTAGACATCCAGGAATATTTAGTTTTTATGACTATTTTACTCTTATTAAGTACTATATTTAGTAGTCAGATCTAAATCATAAATGGGACAATAGTCCTAGAATACTGCCTAATTGTTCCTGCAACTGGTGTCTTCCCTTTCCATTGTCTAAGATTAGGTCCCACAGAGTATAATCATCCAAGTCACACTCTGATGCAACATCGTCTATGCCTGCTTTGAACTTGTATCCTCTTTTCACTCTGGTTTCTTCATCTGCTGTGATGCGGATTGTTCTTATGAGGTCTCTGTAGGTCTCCTTAAACCAACAGATATCAGTCTTGCGTCTAATGTCACTGACTATCCATATGGGTCTGTCTGTGGCTGAAAAGCAATACATTTCATGTCAAATACGTTTGAATAATACATTGGCAATCTATAGTAGTAACTAAGTTTATCTTAACCCTTTGACCGCCAAAGCGGTAGTGTGTCGTCGTGCCCACCACGCCAAGCACTGTAGAATCGGTGTAATGTCTAAACCAATAAAAACGAATTAAAACAATTCATAAATGATTTTTTTCATGATCAAAGTACACCTTCACTCCGACCTTCTAAGTGGTTGTTGGCGTGGTGGGTACGACAAGTCACAACCACTTTATAGGTTCCTGGCGGTCAAAGGGTTAACCACCGAAACTATGCAATCTGAGTTGGTTTATTCTTAGCTATATATGTTATGTTATACATCTATTTATTGTAACATCAAAACATAAAAGTAACTTTTAATTTCAATTTAACAAATTACCATTTTTTGTTTTAATTTCTTGAACAAAATCAATAGGCAAATTTAAATTCTGCCTCCAAATAATCCTTCTATGCAAAATACTTTCTGTTAAGTGACAGCCAGATATATATTATTATACTCTTTGGTGACAGCCAAGAAGTTTCATAACAAAATAAATGAAGATGATTTAATCAATGTCATCAAGTCAATTCTTATTCTCTAACTATTGATTATCTCATTAACAGAGTGTATTTAATGGGAAAGTAGTTTCTCTAAATTCCTCCAAAAACTAACATGAACTTTACACTTAAGTCTACTTCAAGAGACAAGTCAGGATCAACGATTATCAGGAATAACAAAATGGTCCTGTGGTAAGATATATCAGAACCAAAATACATACAAGCAATTGAAATGCTAATTTGTCATATTAATTACCATTTTGACAAGCTACTCTACAAAAGCAGCCATAATCTTGGTCTCTCATCTCGTCACTCCACTTTATCATGTCCAATCTGTACTGTTCCTTGTATTCACTGTCGCTGAGCAACTCATTCATGTTTAAATTCTTTTCCTTTGCCCAATGGCTCTTTATCGGCTGAGATATCTTTATCACTTCACATCGGTCTCCCAGCCTGAAAATTTAATAAAGAATTCTAAAACACACAAAAATTGGGTACTAACAACTAACACTAACTGGGCTGGCACAACAACCCAAAATAAGTCTTGGCCTCCGACACAAGAGCACGCCACTTTGCTCAGATCTCCGCAATCTCTCGCCAGCTTGCACTAGCTCCGAGCTCACGCAGGTCCGCTTCCACCACATCCCTCCAGCGATACTTGGAGCAACCCACACTCGTCCGGTACTTACAACTTATATGAAAATCCTATTGAAACTCTTATGTGATGTTTTATTAATGGAACAATATAGTTTTAATAGTATTCTGGATGAATCTCAGAGAAATAACATACAGACCTTGAGGTCTCAAAAATTACAGTCATGTTACTCATGTTTTAAAAAGATACTTCCACTATTGGCAGTGACACGTAAATGTGATCCTACTGTTCTGCTTTCTTAATAACTCACAAATACTGTTTTAATTAATGATATGTTTAGCGCGGTTTTCGATGCAGTGGAACACTTACAATTTCTGCAAATGATCAGTTAGGTAATCCTTCCCAGACTTCCTTTTGCCACTAAATAACAAAATGATACGTGGAGCCATGTTTAAACAAATAATAATACTTTTTTTAACATAACATGTCGCACTTTAATGTTGTTTGAATAATTCAAAGACTTCATTCAACCACTGAATCAACTCTGTTTCATCCACAGGAAACGAAGAGAGAACTATTGTTACTTATTTTATTTGTGATTCATAAGGGACTTATTCGGACAGTATTTAGAGCACCTGAATATTTTTTTATTTTATTACAATAATTAGACCAGCAAATCCAATAACAAAAAACAAAATATAGACGCCTCAATGATTACGAGATTTACGAGTAATACGTCATACATATGTCATATTTGACACTTCCATAAATGTAAAGTTGCCATATCAAATCGAATATTTACCAAAGCATCTCAATAAAGCTACTAAAAATCTGTATGGATTTATTTGTGCATTTCTGTGAAATTAATAATTAAATGATCATTATGCATTATCCTTTCTCGCACAGTAATGTTTATTATGCCGCCATCTATATTTTGTGCCTTAATCTTGTCGTGAGCTAACTGCCGTACGAACTGTTTCATAATTTAATGCTAGATGGCACTGTCATGTAAATATCACTATACTTTTAACAGATGGCGCTCCAATTCAACAAAAAGAGCTAAAGCCATGAAGAAATCTTACTAATCGAGGAAACTTTGCAATTACCTTACCTCCCGCTAGTCATGCGGCAAAGTCCACTTCCCGGTCATGAGATTGTTTTTTTTTTACACATTACGGGCGGTAATAAAGAAACTCTCAGGTCAGTTACTGGGTCAATATCTTTATCAGAGACATTATTTGTTTTACCCTTTCAGGTAGGCAGTACTAGACGTGTGCGCCGATTTAAAAATGATCGGCGGCGGCGTTTGCCAAAAAATCGGCGGCGGCGGCGTACTTTCGGCGTGAAATCGGCGTGAAGGTCACGTAAATAAAAATGTGAAATAATTCGTATTCTTTTTTTTAAATCGAGATCAATGCAATAAATATGTATTCATACAAGTAAACCACATCCCTATATAACAAAAATGCGGTAGAAACATTGACATTGACAATACTGGTTAGGGAGCGACAAAAAATAGACGCATTCGATATGCGGTACTGGAGGCGAATGCTCAGGATACCCTGGACAGCCAAACGGACCAATGACCCAGCTCGGTATTAAGACACGGTTATCCACTGTTTGTCGGCAGTGGCTGCTGTCATACTTTGGACAAGTAATGCGCAGTGGTGCTGATAGTCTGGAGAAACTGGTCGTGGTTGGTGGAATGGAAGGCAAGAGGGCTAGGGGACGCTCATCAACTACACATTATTATTGGAAAACGGGACTTAATCGCGTACACTTATGATTTATTTCATCAACTACATGGACAGATCAGGTTACGAAAGCCACATCCTCAAGCAAATTTCACCAAGCGATGAGGGCTACGTTGGATCGAGACCGATGCAGACATTGAAGATAAGTCATCAGGGCGGCGAAATCCAGAAGTGATCACGATCCTCAGGAATGAGGGACCGACTCAAGAGAGACAGATATAGCTAACAAAAATATCCAGTCTAAAATCTCCGCCTGGGACATGGTCCCCATAACGCTAGCCGCGTTACCCCTCTGTATTGCCAGAGAAATTCTCTGTGAAAGGAAAGTGTCAGGTCCCCCAAGGTACCGACCAGTCGCCACAACAAAGCTCCCATGAATGTCTTCATGTCAGCCGGCCAGGGTCCAGAGTCCACTGTAAGCATTGCAAACTCGTAGAGTTACACAATAAAGACGAGTGTTTGCGGTGCTTGAGAGCTTCGTCAGCTCCAGCACTGGTCTGGGAGCGAGTTGCGTGGAAGTGGGATTGCGCACATGCGGTGTTTCACACCAGAGCCCTCCCTAGTTTCCACGGCTCCGACGTGACTCCATCAGGATGCTTGCCATCTTCTTATGTCATACCCACCAGTTCTGTTGTCCCAGCACGAAACACGCGCACAGGCACGCCATATCGTTGTCAGAAAATTTCCGAATGAGACAACTACTAGAGGTGGGGGAGGGGGACATTATATTAGATTTATGAATCGATTATTCCCAAAGTAAAAAAATGTCTTTGAAAAATTCTTAATCAAAGTTTTTCAAAATGAAAAGGATTGTGACATTACAGGATATACGTACAGACAGACGGATATGACGAAGCTATTATTATTTGGCTATAGATGCCTACCAATACGATTTTCTCATTCGGATTTCCATACTCAGGCGCTCAATGTAGTTCAGACTGCTCTGATAGTATATATAAACTAAGAAAAATATTTATTGTCACACAACAAATGTAATATAACAAGTGTACCACTGTACATACATTAAAACAATCACAAAGCAATAAAAAAGTTAAACAAAAATGTTAATTATACTCTTTTATCTAATAAAAAGACTCTTTGGCATTCAGTCAAGGTTACGCCGATTTCACGCCGATCATTTTGTCGGCGGCGGCGGCGTGGCAAAAAGGCCGGCGGCGGCGGCGCGCCGGCGCGGCGCACACGTCTAGGCAGTACTAATTTATTTTAGTATAATATTAATGTAAGTTAATGAGTGTAGGTACCTTAAAAGTATCTTTCACTTCTCATGCTTGAAAAGTGTGTCATATTAGATTTGTGAAGCGGGGCTAAAGTAGTACATTTAAGCCCTAGGGAAAATATGTATACATATTTATGATTTACAAAACATTTTAATTTTACCAATCAAAATACTTCACCTATTCAATCCACCAATCACAGAACGGTAATTTGACAAATATCAACCAACCAGAACACAGCTGTACTAAAATCGACCAATCAGGAAAGACGTTTTTCAGTTCTCTAAAGATTAAGCGGTGTCTATGGTCAAAGCAATTACTCCTCTTAAAAGAAAAAAAAGCGCATGTTGCATCTCTTTCTTTAATATAGCAAACGAAAGGGAGGCGAATACGCAAAGCGAACACGCATAGCGAGGCATGGTGCTGGCCTTAGAAAAAAAAACATGCTGTCAAATTAGACATATATACTCCCAAGAGTTAAATTATTCATTGAAGGTGGATAATTTGTGTTTAGGTGTTTTCTCGCAATCGAAGTGAAAAGTAGAGTGTATAACTCGGGCCTAAAAGCCATATTACCACTCGAACAATTTTCCCTCACTACGTTCGGGAAAATAACCATCTCGTGGTAACATGGCTTACTTTAGTTTAGAACTTTAGACCCTTGTCAAACAATCTACTATTTATTAACTTTGACTGACTAATCGCGAACCCACTATTTGAGTGACATTTGGTTTGATATGATCCAATTACTTATTGCTTATTTTGTTAATAATTGTTTTTTTATGTAATACTTAAAAGTCAATTGTTTTGACTGAAACGGTGTAGCGTTAGTGGAACTTTTTCACAATTGATATGCACTGAATTAAGATTAGGTACCTACCTGCCTCCCTGCCTGACTTATTAGGTAAATTGAATGTAACTGCCTACCTTCCTCTGATAATTGCCACTTGTCATCATGTCGATCAGTATCGGCTTTATTAACTAGTCGTTCGTGATCGTGACTTAGACCTAAGTCGTGTCTATTAGACGATAACTTGTGTAACATAGACTTTAATACGAATGCGTATCAACCTCTTCAATAATTAATAATCCAAATAAGTAATTAAATCACGTAGATAGCAGTACAGGATTTCGTGTCGCTATACAGTGCAACGACACCGGTCGAGTCCAATAAAACTTATAAAATGTTCACTAAACCGATGCCCGTGACTAAGTGAATGAATATTCGATACGCGTTGTATCGCATCGCCCACGCCACATTATTATACCCACCATAACATATAAGTAACTATAAATAAAATCGTGCCGACACGAAAAAAATTGCGTTATTTGAATGCCGGCCGATAATTTAAATGTAGCAACAACCGCTTTTAGCTTACAACCTTAATTGACTTAAAAATGCTTATCAATATTCGACAGCGCCTGCCCCGTCATAAGCGCCGGCGCCTACGTTACAAATTGAATTATATCACAAGGAACTCAAACTTAATTTCTAAAAGCGCTCGCGTGTGCTTGCGCCCTTATCGAACGAAAACGAAGTTCGAAGCACGATGCACGCTCACGACTTTCTGAACAACTCCGGACATGACATTCCACGTTTCGTTGTAGATTAGAACGAGATGGATATTGAACCGACCGCAGTAAAAAAACGGGACAGAAGAACTCGGAGCAGTCCACGTGGACTGCTTAATATCAACACGGGAGCGGCGACCAATAGAAAACGGCACCGCTAATGTATTTCTCACCTCCGCACTCACACCAGGGATTGCTACCATTTTTACATTATTTATGCGATTCTGAACTTTCCGACATCCGCATAGAGTTTTAAACCTTCGGTTGCGGTGACGATGCGCTCCATTTTCTAAACGACTTATAAAAACTTAGCGATAAAGTTTTGATCCTTATGCGGGGCGGTTAGAGTGTAGTGTTGTTCGCGGAGTGGTTTGCGGTTCTTGAATTTAAAACGATTCCCAAGAACACGGGCGCGAGTTGGTGAAGGTTGGAGGAGGCCGCGGTGCAAACTGCATCGTCACAGGGCCCCCCCTCCCCCTCGCGCGCCCGCCATTATTGTAGTGGGCCCGTGTGCAACTGTTCCGAGTCAACTGTTGTGCCGAGCCACGTTTTCATAGCGCAGAGATCGCAGCCGCTGCACTGCATGCGACCAATATTCCCGCAATATGTCGCCTTTTATTACTGCTTATTTTATTGTGAGGGTTTGGTATGAACAAAGAGACGCTAACAAACAGCGCGACGAAACACCCCTAAAGTAATGTAAATCTTGCATCTGAATGCAGCTGTCACCCCGAGTCAAGTCAGCGCGAGGAGTTTAATCTCGCATCTCGCGGGTGATGTATTATACATTCCCGTTAGGGTAAACATACACAAAGTTCAGAAGCTCGCTATAATACGGGGCAGAGCAGAACCGGTAGCCATTTTGACAGATGTTTAACGATAACCGCCTATCTGCCTTCGGCCCGATAATAACACGATCGTTATTATACCAATAACGCGGCAATAAAATTGAATACATGTTATTTTAAGACGTTTTACAACATCTCTGCTTTCACCGTTAAAATAAATTCAGTCGGTAAACCCATCTTTCTTATTAATCAATCAAGGTAAATTAGTGCCATGAGACGGAATTATTCGTTTCATCCGTGAGAAAACAAGTTGAAATTCATGATGGAAATATATTAAAGTAATGAAACAAAAGATGGTCGGAACCCTTTAACTAAATGGTTCGGCGAAACAAATCTACTCTTTAGAGGCTCTTTTATGGATTATATCCTTGATTCAATGAAAGGGGATCTTTTGTCGACAGCAGACCCGGAAATATTAGACGTGCTCCCTTTGACGCCCCTCGGGCGGGCGAGGGGGTGTGCTAGGGGTGCGGGGGGCGAGGGGACACGCACGGCGCAGGGCGAGGCAAGGCATTGTCTGCCAGCTACGATGCAGGCACCGCTTATTTTTAAAGAAAACACATAAATCTTTTGACCGAGTTGAGCTTACTCATACTGACACCGTAGCCGATTCGTAGCACTCGTAGCGGTCGTAGCACCTGAATAATTGATCGTAGAGGGGCGGCCACGGATTTGTACCACTTTATCGATAGCGTAGATATACCGGGGTTAGTAATTATTTGTCTATTTTCGTTACAATTTCTTTCAACTTTTTTTGTTGTATCGTTATCACTACTTTACAAATTGCCCCAGAAATAGTTTAATGATCATTACTGACCAAAACTAAAAGACATTTCAGGAACATTAATAACTTTTATCTACACACATATCATAAATCCTCTAATATGCGTTCGGAAACCGTAGAAAATGACTCTCATTTCAACATTCAATGAATTTATGGCAATTTTCTTATCTGTGGCTAAGGCTACAGCAGTAATATAATTTTTAATTTTAATCTCATATATGATATTAAAATATTAAACGTCAAACAAAACTGTCAAAATTTAAATGTCAAAGTTGACATGTCCCTATTCTAGTATCACTGAAAATTCAAATTCAGTTGATGCGAAATGTCAGCTCGATGTTTTTTTAGTACCTATATATCGCACGAAATTTGAGCTAGAACGACATGATCACATCAGAATAGGGACTCTTTACTTTTTAAAATAACATTCAGGTATCGGTTGCCAGTTCTGATTTCGATATTTCGGCAACCGTGCAAAAAAGGTTGTATTAACACAACTATTGTATTTATTTACTACGGTTTCTGAACCCATCTTAGAGTAGTTATAATATGTGTGTAGATAAAGTAATGTATGCGACTGTACATAATTAGGCATTAAAACACTCGTGTGACCTTATTATGAAACTCGCCTTTGGGTCGTTTCATAAAACACACTCGTGTTTTAATGCCCCTTATTATGTACCAGTTGCATAAACTACTATTTCGTAAAATAAAAAACAATTTGTATAACTCAAGAACAGCAAAAATACGAACAAACGGTTCGCTCTCACTTTGCTTAAAATTGATTTATGGACAAGTTTATTCGCTCCCCTCCTTGCCGAGCCTGTTACGTCTCCCTTTTTTATTTCGGCGTTTTTGTTCATAAAAATAACTGCTTATTTGACATTCTGGTTATGGCGAGGGACTTAAATAGTTGTACATACTATAAAAAGCCTGTTTATTGCTTTAGGCCGATAAACAACCTTTTTTTCTCATTACATTACGTGTAACCTATATTAATTGTTTCGAAGCGATTTTCGATCGAAAAAAAAAACGGGAAGCTCTCACGTTCTGTAGGTATTTCAATTATATGTATTTAAATAAAATAAAATACTTAGGCAAGTTCAGTTCTTCATGCTCAAAATATGTATGACATGTAAGTACCGCAGGCAGGTATTATACATATTTGACAATGTGTCTAATGTCTAACAGACTAATGTTCTGAAAAGGATACCTACTTACAGTCAGGTTTGCAGTCGTCAAAAAGAAATCTATCACATTTAGTTACCTAAACGTAAAAAGTACATGCCTATTGCCTACTCATGTATAAGTGTAAATAACCTTAAGAGAGCAATAGGTAAGTACTTATTCTTTTTATACTTATATCCTCTAGTTTAACATAGTTGTAACTGAATCAACTTTCGTACCTACTTCTTCGACAACCCGTATTGTGCCTTAACCCCTCCAGTTACGTCATAAAATGGTATATCATAAACAAACAGCATACATGGCGGTCCTCGTCTCCCGTGTTATGTAACAGATGCGGCACAAATGCTATAATCCGGCCATGTGCGGTCTATGCATAAACATTTTGTACTTGACTGTGAACTCGGTCTAGCCTAACTTGATCCCTTTGAAAAAAATCTTCAAGGACACAGTACAGTACAAAATCACAATAAGTAGAGGCAAACAGCAAGAGGCAAGCAACAACTTATCGCTAAAGAGAGATTTCTTCCAGACAACCGTAGGGTAGCGGAAATTAAGTCTAATCTAACGATAAATAGATAGGTGGTGCAGAGATAATTATATGAAACCTCCTAATAATTACAACAATTATCGCCCACTGGTTTTCCAGTGCAATCAGTCAACGTAAGGCAGCCTGTGGCGGGTTGTTAGGGAGTAGCGACCCTACGTACCTGAGTGCTCCTCTGGGGGTGGCCTGTGGGTTGGTGGTACAGGCCCCTCCGCCTCTGGCTTGCCTTAACCAGCTGTCCAGAGTGGAGTCGCAAGAGCTGTCGCTCGAGGGTGGATGTGGTCACCTAAGTGGCGAGTTGGCTATATGTTTAAAGTCCAGTGCCACCTCTCCACCCCCAGCTCTCTGACCGGTGTTGCCCTTAGGCCATTTTATAATGTCGCTATTCGATGGGGGCCCATCTAGCAGAGAGCGAGTCACCGTCTGCCGGAAATAAAAATCTGAGACAGTTTTATTAGGCAGGCGTCCGTTGTCTCACCCAATAGCCCAGCCATTAGTCCATCATATTCACCCAATAGCCCAGTTTATTTAGACTCCATGAATCAGCAATAGTTCCTATACACCCTGGCGGGTGCTGTCTCTGTGTGCGTCCCATGACACAGGCAGGGACAGCATCCGCTCGGTGTATCCCTTGCATTTCATTAAATTGTCAAAAGGGCCTCTACGTGTTGGCTATGTGGTACTCGGTGGTACTTCGGTGCCCCGGTACTTCGGTTCCGCGCACGCCTCCCAAAGGTCCGGGACACCATTGTTCCGTGAACGGGAAAGACAACAATTAAACTAAATTAAGAATAATATACATACATAAATACAATATACAAATAAACATACATATACAGTTCTGGTTCGTTTGAGACGATTTATGAATAGCAGCCGGCATGTGCTACTGCTGACCCATTCCGCGGAAGTCATGCGACTGTAATGTACACGTATTGTATTCGACATATGTCGCGCGGAACATAGATGGGAATACACCCCCGAATAAGTAGAAGCATTTTATTGTCATAGGATAGTCTACCTTGTTTTTCCGGTGAAACTTATTCAATTTATGAAAGAGTGGTTAAAAATTCCCCCAATATGCCTTAGAGTAGAGCGGATATAGACACCACTACTAGGTACACCTGACTCGTGTCAGGTGTAGTAGTGGTGTCTATAAACTGAGCGAAAAAAAGGGCGGTAGCGGCGCGGGAGCGGGCGGTAGCAGGACGTGAGCGGGACGTGAGCGGGACGGGAGCGGGACGGGAGCTACCGCCCTCCCGCACTCTGTGTGGCTTAAGTTTTAGTGAATCCCAAGACAAGGAGATTATATACTAACGGTTACAGTTTAGTTGTTACAAGGGCAATTTTTTGGTATTAGTAAATAACTACTATTATCAAAAACTGGTTTGTACCCGTTAGTATATAATCTCCTTGTCCTGGGATTCACTAAAACTTACTAATAATTAGTATTTATTTTCGCTCAGTGAACGCCACATGAGAAAAAATCAACGGAGAAAAAATTTATTACTAGGCGCGTTTTGAGTAGCGCGACCTGAGTCGCTACACCCTGATCGAGGGCTATTAGGCGTCCTAATTTAGGACCCGCACTGAATTCTCCGTCTCTTTCTCTTGCTTAGTGTGTGAGAGAGATGCAGTTTTATGTTTACGAAAATATGACTGTGATACATATTTTTTATCACGATATTTCCTAGAATTTACATGTAATAAATAGCTGGTTGCCGTTACATTTACATAAATGCACCAATAAACCGCAAGCTAACCTAATTCGTAGAATCTGTAGTAAGGAATTCGCAGGATGTACCTATTTTGGTACGTGACACATCAAAAGGACACATATTTTAAGTCCACCTATTACAATGTGTAATTTAAATGTAGGTATGTTTTTTCCTGCATATGAGGTCACCACAATTACAACGCACTTGTGCTGAGAAATCTGTAAGTACCTCTACACTCTCTCACATGCATATAGGGTTGCCATATGGAAAATTGAAATGTCCTGATAAAAATCCGGACATCGTCCTAAAAGTCCTGACATTTCTTCTAACAAGGGGCGAAACTTCGGTTGCCTCGAAAAAAAAAAGTAATTTGGTTTCTACTACACTGTGCAAAGTGGCTTGCTTTCATCAAAAAGTGCAGGATTTTTTTCATAACCCATATAGAGTAGGCCCATTTTTGAAGAAGTAGAATACAAGAAGCAAATCGTGTAACAGTTGGGGTGACAACGTAATCAGAGGGTTTAGACCCTGCAGAATACGGATCTGCCTGTCTCCATCCCCAAATTTGAGCCGGAAGAATGTTATATCGGAAAAGGAGCAGCCCATACAAATTTTTTCGTTGTACATTTGGTAAATCGTTGTTCCGGTACCCTAACTATGGTCCAATTGTTATGGATTTTTGATATGCCGTAAAGAACAATATTTGTCATCGTATCCCGAAATGTTTGACACTCCAGCTCCACGTCTTTCTCCGCCATCTTGGAAAATCTGTCACTTTTTTCAGGTTTTTGCTTGTACTGTCGTTATAGTTCATTTTAGTGCTAAACATGGTTTGGCAATATTGTAAAACACAAAATTTGCTGAAACTTTTGGGTACAAAGAATTTTTCCATGACCCCTAGGGACGAAGATATGACAGGAGATATCATTATAAATTACCACTTTTTTCTAGTTTTCCTCTCATATTTACGTTTAAAGTGCATTTTAGCGTTAACTATAGTTCAGCAATATTGTAGATTACAAAATTGTCTACAACTTTTGTATTGAAATATTTTTTCCACGATCATCAGGAAAGAAGATACGATGTCACCTATGGGGTACTACCGTCGATATTTACTACTTTTCCAGTTTTCTTCACATATTTTTGTTTTAGTGCATTTCTCGGTCAGCAATATTATAGAAGACAAAATTATATGCAAATTCAAAGTACCTACGATCTTCTAGGTATCGTGGAAATAGACGATTTTGTCTTCTGAGGGATTGAAGTGGTATAGATCGGAAAGTGACAGATGCTTTATCTTGTCGTCTATCCCGCTATCACTCGACCATCATAGATCCCCTACAGATTGCGATTAAATGCACTCAAACCTAAATATGAGAAGAAAACTGCAAAAGTAGCAAATTTCAACGGTGCTACTCCATAGATGACTTCATATCTTCTTTCCTAATGGTCGTGGAAAAAATATTTCAATACAAAAGTTGTAGCAAATTTCGTGATCTACAATATTGCCGAACTATAGTTAGTGCTAAAATGCACTTAAAATGTAAACATGAACGGAAAACTAGAAAAAAGTGGCAATTTTTAATGATATATCCTGTCATATCTTCGTCCCTAGGGGTCATGGAAAAAATCTTTGTACCCAAAAGTTTTAGCAAATTTTGTATTCTACAATATTGTAGAACTATGTTTAGCACTGGAATGAACTTTGACGACAGTAAAAGCAAAGATCTGAAAAAAATGACACTATTTCCAAGATGGCGGCCAAAGTTATGGAGCTGGAGGGCCGAAATTTTTAGGTTACCATGGCTAATATTGTCCTTCACAACATACCAAAAAACCATATCAATCGGACCTCTTTTAGAGTACCAGAGCAACAATTTATTAAATGTACTACGAAATTTTTTGTATGGGCTGCACCTTTTCCGGTATACCGTACTTCCGGCTCAAATTTCGAGATGGCGACAGGCAGATCCGTATTCTGCAGGGTCCAAACCCTCTGATAACGTTGTCACCCCAACTGTTACATGACTTGCCGCTTGCATTGTTTAGAGACGCCTTTTCCAATTCTGTTCCTCCTCTAATATAACTATGACCTCCACAATTCAATATCATAGTTCATAAACCTGTTTATACTTTTTTTTGCCGTTTTAGCACTGAATTAGTTCTTTTTTTTTAATTTACTTTTTTTTTAATCGAAAATTTTCCGATTCGCTGAGATAAATTTGGCATGTGGGGACTCGCGAATTGATTGAGATCACTTTGGCTGTAAATTACCTATCCTATTTTATATTGTTTTCGAAGAAATATTACTATTTTTGTTGATTACTTACTAATTTATCATTACATTTATTAAAACTGTAAACGTTAAAATAAATGTATCGAAAAAAACATTCTTTTTAATAGGGTCATTCCTAAAAATCCTGACACTTGCCAAGTCCGGCCGCAATCCGGACAAAGGGTCAAAAATCCGGACATGTCAGGACAAATCCTGACGTATGGCAACCCTACATGCATAAGGCTTTTCATAAAGCTGTCAACTCAGCAAATTCATTAAACCTTTAAAATCCGTGCGCTTGTTTGCCACCATTTACTCAACCTAAAGTGTTGAGTAAACCACATGTTTACGCCACAACCCCAGCGCTCCCCGTCACAAAACATAGTTCTTACGTTCAACAACGCCCCGTCGTGAAAAATGCCCCATATCTCGGGCATTATTCATAACAAACAAAAGGGGAATTAATGGCGGAATAAAATACTTTTAATTTCCCCGGGCGCGCTAATCGGCGGGCGCCAGATCGGCCTTTTTATTTTTACGTATGAACGCAAACCCGGAGGGAAACGGTGAAGGTCTGCTCCCGTTGCTAAGAAATCCCGTTTAGACACCACATCAGACATTTACAATTTTACATACTCGTAATGTGTTTTTTCACAAACGAAAACTTGGTCTATACTTAAAAAACTACAAAGTAAGGTAGATAAACATACCTACGTATCTACTCTGTTATATTATTGCTGACCCCCAGACTCTTGGGGCAGAAGTTACGATTAGCATGCATGTAAGTATTTAATTATTTACATAATTACTTAGCTGGTAAAAAATGTTTACTTTATTTCGACATTTTGTTAAACAAGCAGATTCTGCTAATTTTATTAATAACAGCATTAGCGAATACAATGTAATTTACAGAAATATTGGGGTTGGTGGTTGGTAGAGACAACAAATACACAGCAATTGTAAAATAAATATATTTATGTAAGGTGTGCTACATAGAGTATTGGTTTTGTATTGTATTTTATTATAAATCCGTTACTCAAAAACGAAAAACCCTTGTCGGTAAATAATATGTCCTCTAAGTTTTATAGACGATACAATATATAGGTAATTAAGCTCGCTTCACGAACATCATCGGGCCTATTACATCTTGACAGATGATTTAAACAGCGTCTGCACGCGAGACACAAGCTCGCTTCACAGCAGAGACTAGGAATTATATAGACTGCCAATGCCTATACATTGTGGCGTAATTTTAAAATAATGAGCCTGCTGTAGCTATTTTCACTATGGAGAGATCACTTCACCATTTAATTCGTATGCGACTAAGACCTCTGCTTAAAACATAGCCCCATCTGTTGGGAGCTTCTACGTTGTGTTCATAGATGGCGCTATGTTTTAAGCAAAGGTCTTAGTGGCATACGAATTAAATGGTAAAGTGATCTCTCCGTAGTGAAACTAGCTACAGCAGGCCCATTATTTTAAAATTACGCCACAATGTATAGGCATTGGCAGTCTATATAATTCCTAGTCTCTGCTTCACAGTTATAAAATTAGCATGATATTGTAAATACAAGTATCGTGGTCATGGGTCAAAGATATTACAATTTCATGATGTTAATGACAACAATTTGTAACTCGACAAAACGGACATGCCGCACGGAGCTCAGTCCGTGGGGAGCGCGGGGTTCGGTCACGCGCGTGGAATTAGCGTCCCCTGCCTCCCCGCACTTGACCCGTGAGGTGTCACCGAGCGCCGCGAAAAAAGGGGAAGGGGCTAGTGGCACACATACCCAAGGGGAGACAGGGGAGCGCTGATTCCTTTTTTAATTTCAAAATCATTTATGCCTCGATAACCCTTCGATTTATTTAAATCAACAAGCTTTTCACGGTATTAATTGAATGTTCGGCCGGTTTTATGTGTGATGTTATTATCCTTGAAGCTGTTTGCGCACTGGTTATCGGCTTGCGGTTTAAACTGTGTTAATTATAATGCTAAACCTATACTCTCAACAACAACGCGAGCCATTAAAAAAAATAGTTTCCGGTGAACGCAGACATCTCGACTCGACACGGCTAAGCCACTAATTGACTAACAAACAGCCACACAGACCGCAAATACAGTGGAGCATTGCGAAAACAATGACGCACTGTGCCTCTTATCAACCTATTCTGGAAGATTTCCTTCCCCATTCAAAGCCGACTTATTATAAACACCGCTTAGCGACAGCTCGTTATTTTAATACGTACCTATTGTTAAAATATTGCGGTAATTTTAGCGAGTTTCAACATCGCCGGCGTTAATTTGAAACTTGACTGTCACCATGAGTCCCGAAAATAAATGAAGTCAGTTTGCATAAATGGACACGTCCGTCAGTAAGGCTCGCGAAGGGTAGTACTTACCTATTCCGATTTGAAAATCGAATTGATCGAATATACGTCTTGTCTTGCCCTTGTCATTCTCCGGTTGTGGCAGCAGCGAGCGAAAGGGACGGCGTTGTCGAATTGGGACTTGGGAATGTTTGAGTGCATGCCCAGAGCGGCCACCCCTCGCGAGATGTCGCTCTTTCAACCGGCAGTAAAAATACGTGCGGGTATTTCCTGTCCCTGTGGGGGGGGAGGGGGCGATAAATAACTCAGTTTGCGGCCAGAGGGGCGTGAGGAAACCGCCAGATAGGGTTGTCAGTTATTTTTTGGAGTAATGTGTTCGGGGGCGAGCGATTTTTCTATTTTGTCCAATGTCACATGGCTGAAGGCTGATTCGTGTATGAATATGAAACAGGCAGCTGAATAAGTTGCTGTGCGCTAATAAAGAGCAACTCTTTTACTTGCATAGCCCCGCTTCCATGCGATATTTTAAAATAACAGTGTTTGTAATTATAATTACTGTAGCTGTACTGTATAAGTATTTATATGAAATCGTTATAACCTCATTGTTGAAAATCATGTAGGATAATGTCAAGCAAATTTAATTTTGTGTTCTATGTAAGTAGGTATTATTACCATAAAAGTAATTAATAACTAAGTATATTAACCTATACGTGAGGTTCCTGCCTGTAATATTAAGTAGTTACCAATCGGATTTCGAATAAACAACACCCAACCGATCTGCTGTAGGTTGTTACAGGTTAACATATGTATTTTCCTGTTTGTGCCCCATTATCCACAACACCTAATAAGTGGCGTGAGTCAGCCCTAGCGCTAGGGTTGCGTTATTTGTAGGTCGCGTGTGAATTATTCCCGGGTTCGCGCGTCTTGCGAGTGCGGACCCTCGTTAATGAAATTTCATATCGGTCTGAGCCGCAAGATAGGCTGTGGTCGTAGATTATCGGCGAGCGGATAGTCTGGCTAATGAAAGTTAAGACAAGAAAATAGCGGCAAAATTGAATAATCTAAATGATGCAACCTTGCGATAATATTACGAAAACAGAGTTTCTTGATGTTTACATTTTCTGATTCTGGTACTTAGGCCTGTCAATTTATGCTCAAAAAGAGGTACATAGAGGGAAATGCTTGGAACACAATTTTTGTCTTGGTAACTTGGTTTAGGCTAGTTAGGAGGTAAACATATCAAAAGGTAATTAAAATACACAGGCGATGGCGATACCTCATCTCTGCCCGCTCTCGCTCCCGCTCCACGCTCTCATCTAAAGCCCCAGCCTGCACGCCTTTGTCCGTCACAACCTACACCCGAGCTGAATTGTTACACTTGACTGTTGAGCGCCATTGTTGCGCGCTATTGATACTCGCTCGGTAAACACACTCAATAGAAATTAACAGTGATTGTTGCTCCTCATTTGTACAAAACTAGAACGCTACTCCTCGATTTAAATCTCTGTGAAATGCTCTAGAATGATTAATTGGAACTGAGCTCAAATATTTTCTATTGTTACGAATTCTGCTTGATGTTTGTTAGATATGAAACTGGGTTTATAATGGAAGCTAATCCCACAATAGTACATTTCGATAAACCAGGTATTGAAGGTATAATAATTGGAAATAGCAATAGCATTGAATTTGTAGGAAATAAGCTTTCAATAGTTGCAAATGTTGCAATAACCTGCTGCCGAGCTTTATCTGTAGCATACTAGTTTGTAAATAGATTCTGTACCTATATGTTTGGCTACTACTTAATATTTCAATAATGATTAAAAACCTGAGTAAACTAAATATGTAACTGTAAATATGTATAGTCGTTACAGTAACAGCTACTAGACTATTGTTTCGCCGTGATTTGTATTTATGCCTATTTTTGTAATTTTACATCTTGTCCAAACTATGTAAATGTTTGTCTACTTGAGTCACAAGCCCTCTAGTCTAAATTAAAAATTAAAACCGATAGATTACTGTATACCGTTCCCCTGATACCCGCACTCGCCGTACCCACTTTAATAGATCCCCGCAAATACAGCGACTTCATTTACCAACTTTAACGAAACTCAAGAATAAATAAAACGAATTTGCGTTCTCAAGATTCGTATTATGACTATTATGATTATGAGGCTTAATCGCACAACGTGACAAACTATAAATAAATCGCGAAATTGATTTTGAGGAGGGTGATAAAATGTCAGGCGTCTACACATTCTACACAAATCGCCTTAGTCTCGAATTAAGTCTAATTTAATTAATCTTGGACTGGTGATGTGTGTGTAACTAAAGAACATATAATATACACACAAACATATCGAATAGATAATTGAACACGCATAGAAAACATTTACAAATCATGAACCTCACAAAAATTTGTCTTTACCAGGATTCGAACCCTTGGCCGTGACCGTTAGGTTTGTGGACAGAATTATGATTTACTTAGCATTTGGCAAGGCACCCGAAGAATTAGTTTTTTTTAAAATTAATAATGGGATTTCTCTTAGCCAGCATCTAGCCAGGGGGCAAAGATGAGGCCGACGGTAAAGCGAGCTCACCCAGAAAATGCCTATTCACTCTTGCCTTAAATAGGTCCAGTCCACTATAGGGTTTTCTACGTGAATTAAATACCTTTTTCACCTCACTAGCTCAGAAAGCCCTTTTTTATTCTTTAAAAACAGATAGCAAAACTGTATTTTATCCACATGTGTGCAAAGTAATTTTGAAAACCGAATGTGTTCCTAGTTACTTTTTTAACATAATAACATGTAAGGCCGTGTTCCCACTATCCGATACAATATCGGTGTAGGATTCATTACCGATAAAAATGTATGGAAAACTGCTTAGTGCTCATACTATCCGATCCGATATCGGTCTCATTCGTATCGGATCCGATATCGGTTAGTGTGGGTGGACACAAAACAGCCAGGACAATTTTCGCCCATCTGATTTTTTTTTCAGGTGGTGTGAAAAAAAACAGTCCTTGGATTTCAGATTTTATATTGATTTTGAATTATTTTTTTTAAGCAAAAAAAAATTTTTTTTTTGCAAAAAATCGTCATTATACTCCATTTCGACTAATTTAGGGATAGGTATTTCAAATTTTACATTTATTTTGAGTTTTCAGTCGAAAAAAATATTTTTTTGCAAAAAATCGTCATTATACTCGATTTCGACTAATTCAAGGATAAGGATTTCAAATTTTATAACTATTTTGCATTTTAAGCAAAAAATTTTTTTTTGCCATTGTCATTAAAAATTTTTTTTTTGCCATTGTCATCGTCATATTGTCATTATACTCGATTTCGACTAATTTAGGGATAGGGATTTCAAATTTAACATTTATTTTGAATTTTAGGTTGGAAAAATTGTTTTTGCAATAAATCGTGATTATACTCTATTTCGACTAATAAAGATTTCAAATTATATTTTAATTTGAATTTAAAGTAATACATTTTCACGCAATTTTGCTTTATTTATTTACTTTAGCATTTGTTTTTGAATTTTGCTTAATTTTTTTTGCGTTTTTTTGTTCAAATTAAATTTTTTATTTTCTATTTTAATGAAATGAAAAATTGGAAGAAACCCAATTTTTTTTATTGTTTTACTTTTGTTTTTTCCTTTTTCTATTTCCTCGCTTTAGTGAGGTGAAAAGATTTGTGTTACACACGGCTGCAAAGTTATTTTACGTCTCGTGTGTTGCAACACTCGCTATGCTCAGGATTCTAATTTTGAACCACTCGCTTCGCTCAGGATTCTATTTTCGAACCACTCGCTTCGCTCGTGGTTCAACCATAGAATCCATTCGCTAACTCGTGGTTCAACCCTAGAATCCATTCGCTAGCTCGTGTTCCAATTCCACACTCGCGGTTAAAATACAACTTTGCACCCTTGTATAACAAATAACTATTTCTACGCGTGAAAAATATATTTGTCAAATTTTATATTTATTTTCTAAATAACTAAAATAAATAAAATAACCTAAACATATCTACTTACGTATCAAAAACCCTAATTTATTAAACCGCTGCCAGTAGGTAACGTTCCCAAAATGCTGGCCGCATTGCCACGTTGGATGGCAATGCTCAATCTTTGTGCCAGATGAAGGCCAGCATTTTGGTCACGTGTTGGTCCTACTATTAAATTATTTGGCTATAGATACTTAGGTACTCTAACCTAGGTACCATGACAACTAGACAGAGCAACTAAGTTTTAAAATGGTCTTAAATTGAAAATGTATGTACATACCTTACAAAAATATGTATTCACTTTTGGACCGTAAATATTATTACAAAATGAAATACCTAATAGTGTTAGTGTTGCTGGTTTAAATGCCACCCGCTTAGTAACTCGTCCCAACAGCAAACAGCATTAAGAATGGTAGTTTGGTAGTTAATAATGGTTCATTAAGCAGTCCGCTACCAAGAGATTGTTTTTTTTTTTTCGCTGGAAAAGGACGGGTAGAGGTAACAAATGGTTGGGCCAACGTCGGCGGTACGGTTGACACAGTTGCTAACCACCACATTATGTTCTTGCATTACTCATGTGAGACACTGCTGAACAAACTTGAGTGCGCAAACAGACGTCTGCGTGCGTTTGGCGGTTGCTTATTGAAATATTGTTAATGTGAAGCATAATATATTCTATATAATGATATAAATTGTAATAAATGAGACGTATTCGTGGATTCTTAGATGATGACAACTAGGCAGGTAAATTCAGTCCCTTGATTAGGTTAGTGTCTTGTTGACGGGAAAGGTTGAGGGTAGGTACCTCGTGATGCTCTTTATTACCTTTCTACATAAGTAATAAGCATAACATTACCTTTCTACATAAGAGTCTTAGAACCAGCACTGAATACATTTATAAATTTACTCAACAAGCAGGTTGTCAATTAAGATTAACGCGTCAGTTTGAGGTTTTAGTCATTATTTATAGTTTGGGAGTTACTTCAGTCTGCCAGGCATAAAAGAGTTCAGAAAACTTCGCCTATGCAGTTGGGTGGCCGATGCTTCTGGCCTGCCTCCACAGTGTTACAAAGTTGCTAGTTTCTCGTAGAAGCACCGTACTCAAGAGTGTTTCTTTGTCACGGTATGTTGAGACAATATGTTACCTAAGTAGATCTGAATGTCATGATTTAAACGTAATGGGTATAATAATTTAACATTAATAACCCTTGTGATTTTATCAAAACATACTTATAACTCATTATTGATTTCAACCCGTTAACGACTATTTTATTATTATGAGCTATATCAAATAATTATGTGAAAATATTACAACTATGTCGGATTAGGTTCAGCCCTATAACAAATTTAGGAGAACATTAAGCTAACCCTCAAAAGTAACCTCAAAAAACCATGTAACACTAAATTGCGCCCCAGGCGATTGTGATAGCGATTTAACTTGACACAGAGCAAGGGTTTAAGGGCTTAAAGAAAATATTTCTAAATTAAAACCTTCGGAATTCCGGTTGCGTCGCAAAAAGGGAACGTTGTCCCTAACACGGTGCGGGCACATTTTTAACCACCCACTACCTGCCTTTATGTCGGTTAATTTCATGTGACAACAGTCTTAAATTTGCACAAATTTACTCTTCTGCGTCAGGAACATGACTTATTTATAGATTTAGGTTATAATTTGACTTATTAGTGGTTGATAGTTTAATACGCTACTGTAAAATTATAAGTATTAAGTATAAATTAATATAGAAATCCAAAAAATATAATGATTGATACAATTGTATATTAGGGCTGTATAACTAAACTAACCTAAACAACAACTAACCTAAAACTAACCTAAACAACTGTACAAAAAAAAATACAATGACGGTGGCAAAAAAGCGTAGATACGGTCCACCTGATGGTAAGAGGACACTGCAGCCTATAAACGCCCGCAAAGTCCAAAGGAGGGAAATATGCGACAAATATGGATGGGGTGGGAAATATATACCTATGTATGTATAATAAAAATAGTAGATTGTGTCACAAGGGAGCAAAATGACATATTTACGGCGTGGGCGTAAATTGAATCCTGAACGAAGCGAAGGATTATATAATAGAATCCTGAGCGTAGCGAGGGCTTCTAAAATAGAATCCTGAGTGTAGTGAGGGATTCAAGAATTAACGCCCAAGGTGGAAATAGTTTTGCTTCCATGTGACACATACTGCTTTTCACATCACCTATTGAGGATAATGAAAGATCTGAAATAACAATAGTTGTGCATTTATTTTATCAAAATCGATACAATAACTCATTAAGTTACCTATTACTCGTTACAGAAAAGTGCCACTTTGATCCCTTCTAGCAGGGAAGAAAAGTGCCATTTTGATCCCTCCTAGCAGGGAAGAAAAAGCCCTTATCCGAATAGGTGATGTGAAAAATCATTTATTTCGAGTATCTTTGACTGATAATATTATAAATAACAATACATTTTAAAAAGTTATAAGGCATAGGTACAATTTATAAAAATTGAAATGAAATGAAATTAATATTTAAATAAATCTAAAATACGTAAAAATTAAATAAAATTGAACTAAATGAGTTAAATGAATCTTTTTTAAGAGTATGATGATGATGATGTATGATGTAGATTGTCGGTGGGTATTTTACCAAAATTATTACTTTTTGTTATTTAAATATTTATTATTATTGTTAGTTAGATACCTATACTGTATACTAAAGTAGGTATAATGCTATACTGTTGGTATACTAAGTGGGTATAAGCTAGCCGCTTCGTTGATCAAACCAGAAAAAGTCAAAGTTTACTGTATGCAAAGTAACTGACAATAATTATTACGTTAGCTAATTTAAACGAGAAACAATGCATTCGCAAACTCCATCAGCCGTCAAAAACTTCATAAAACAGTGCCTTCCATAATTTACAAGGTTTTATGTTCGAGTGAGTACCTACACAATGACAGAAACATCGCTTGCTGCTCGGAATTACATGTCTGTTTTCTTGTTTAGTGGCGGATTTACAAGACTAATAGTAATGTTTCATTACTTTAACGAAGACTTCTTCCATGAATAAATTCTCATTTTTTGCAAAAGTCTTTGTTCTTAAAAGAAATCGGTCTAGCACTTTTCGCCTCTATTATTTAAGGGAAAGGGGTAACGACTCTCGCTTAAAAAGCTGTATACAAAAAAACACGTATTTACCAGAACGCACGGAGGCGAGGTCTGGTAAAAAGTTGATATTTCAGGACGTAATTAAGGATCCACGTGTAACAATAGTAGATTGTTTGACAAGGGGTTAAAGTAAGCCATATTAACTCGAGATGGTTATTTTCCCGAACGTAGTGAGGGAAAATTGTTCGAGTGGTAATATGGCTTTTAGACCCGAGTTATACACTCTACTTTTCACTTCGATTGCGAGAAAACACATAAACACAAATTTTCCACCTTAAGTGCCTTAAATGAATAACTCTTGGCGGACGTATGTCTAATTTGACAGCTTGTTTTTTTTTTCTAAGGCCAGCACCATGCCTCGCTATGCGTGTTCGCTTTGCGTATTCGCCTCCCTTTCTTTTGCTATATTAAAGAAAGAGAAGCAACATGCGTTTTTTTTTTCTTTTAAGAGGAGTAATTGCTTTGACCATAAACACCGCTTAATCTTTAGAGAACTGAAAAACGTCTTTCCTGATTGGTCGATTTTAGTACAGCTGTGTTCTGGTTGGTTGATATTTTTACCAAATAATTTTTAATCTGTCAAATTCCTGTTCTGTGATTGGTGGATTTAATAGGTGAAGTATTTTAATTGGTCAAATTAAAATGTTTTGTAAATCATAAATATGTATACATATTTTCCCTAGGGCTTAAATGTACTACTTTAGCCCCGCTTCACAAGTCTAATATGACACACTTTTCGAGCATGTGAAGTAAAAATAGTACATTACTTACCAAGGGCGATAAAACAAAGAATGTCTCAGATCGCAGGTATTTTACGCCCGAGCCGAAGGCAAGGGCGATAAATATGCGATCAGAGGCTTTCTTTATTATCGCCCGTGGGAAGTACAAAATTTTATGTCACCCTCTGGCCAGAAAGTGGGTTTTTTCGCGCGCGGAGCGTGCGATAATGGCCACTTTATGGCTAGGTGTGACATAAAGTCATTTAAATATTCCATTCCAGTCAAATCCGGTTTTGGTCCTCCTCTGGTTTCAAGTACATTTATTATTTTCCTACATGCGACAGGAAATAGGCACATATATTGTTGGAAAAAAACATGTTACACAGTAATACAAGTTTTTAGTTCCTGGATTCCCTGTATTACAGGAAGTTTAAAGGAAAAACATAAGTAAGTTTGTATTATTACAGGTCACGACTTCACGCCACAGAGTTTTTTCGCAGCACTCCAGATCAGGTCAATGCAATCACTAGCGCGCATATGAACCAAAGATATGAACTAGGAATGTTCTTTTACATAGGTACGGCAAGGTGCCCAAGATATAAGCGTTGAGCCTAGCTGCCATAATACGACGTCCATAAATCCATAGTAAGTGTCGGTGGTAGAACGAATTACCATAACAATCTGACTTTTATTTTATTCTAAACCCAAGCTCATTTACTTGACTCATAAATGGCAGTAAGTATTCGAAAGCGGGGACCTATATAGCGTCTAGACCAGACTGGCTGGGTTCGTTTAATGATGTGAGAATGTCACATAAAAGTGCAAATCAGCTTCTAATGCGAGAGGACGACATATTGGCGAGTTGGTCGCCGATTAAGGAAACCGGCTGGTAAAAGGTTTTATGCGTTGAGCGCGTCTGCCATGTTCAGTCAAGAATGATGTTTTTTTTTAATTTGGGGCATACAACAACTGTACAATAATAGTCTCAAAAAAAAAAAACAAAAGCCAGTGAAAGATGTCTAAAAAAATACAATTAAAAATGCCATCTTTAGTGGCTTTGTGTATCAGAACATTGGTAAGGTGAGGACGGTCAAAGAATTCTTAACAGGCAAAGCCAAGATCGAGAATCGGTCTAGCACTTTTCGCCTCTATTATTTAAGGGAAAGGGGTAACGACTCTCGCTCTGAATCATGGCTGGTCCACACATGCTCACGCTTGTATTGCCTAAAGGAGTACCTAATACCTAGGCACATGAAATTAATTTTCAGCGTCACATTAGGTACTCTCACTGCTAGGTTTTATCCATCATGAAACCTAGTAAACCTACCATCGCTAGTACTTCAGTTATACTTAGTAGCTAGGTACCTAATATGTAATTAATTATTAACACTTTCCCCGCCAATGATTTCGTAGCGCCACAAAAACCGTATGTTCTACTTAGAGTAAATCGCATACGAGACTATAGCGAGTCTAGCGACCACTTAGCGGGCTCCTGCCCCTGAAAGTGTATGAGTGGTTATATATATCGCAAGGGTTAAGGATACGACACTTGATCATCTTGACATTCTATTGTAAGAACAAGCCCCATTGACTGGACCGGTGATATTTTTCACATCGTGAACCATTAATGTTTATTAATATCAGAGGCCTTTTTAGTCATGTAATTACATAAATGGCAGGTCTCGGCGACATTTTTGACCTCCATATTAAAACGGCATAACTACGTGGAACATGTGAAAAGTTACTTCTTTCTCCAAGAAAGAAAGACTTGTAATAAACACGGGCGATGGCCTAATTATTTAGATACTATTATACGGCTGTCTGGTTGGTATAATGGTTAAATTAACGGTGCGCGTGTCGGTAATTATCTACTTATACTGTCCGGATTTTAGAGGTAGATAATTTCAGAGTTAATTATCTGAGGATAGATATATCCTTGTGGTTAATCAATTCATATTGAGAACTTATGATAATGTTATTCTTTCTAGATATATACCTAAGTCGTAATAGACTGCTACTATTTAGTCAATTTATTTATTTATCGTATGGCAATTATTTCAAACGGTGAGATCTTCGAGAAGACAGTACGTCATATTTAGGTAGTCAATAAAAACTGCGCACAAAATGCCAAATTAATGGTTTCGTAATTAACTGTTAAGGCCAGTCGTACGTAGGTAGTAAGGTAGTCTTAATCTAGTAACTAAAAAGTCTGAGGACTTGAGGCAGCCAGCCAGGTACCTAATTGCCTGTATCCTGCCCCGCACCCTAAGTATGAGTAATGTAATCATGTAGGTAGGTATAGGTACTAATAGGAAATGATCGGGCTGCAACATGATAGCGCCCTAATAGCCATTAGAACGGCGCATCCAACCCGACATAGCATTAATTACACTTTGATTTGATTGCAATAAATTTGGTTGCACGAACTTTAATGGTAATTAGTTATGATTATTAACTAGGTAAATAAAACAACAATAATATGAACTTTTTCTATAACTAAGCGATGTCGATTGTAGATCGAAAATTTTTTGGTGTGAAAAGTGCCCCGTTATTTATACAGCGTGTCCCATAGTCTTGGGATTTAGCAAAGATTTAATTTTTTACATGCTATTTTTCAAACGTAATTCGGCAATAAACAATATTCTTGAAAGAATCAAATATTTTACGTTAGGCCTTTCTTTTAAAATAGCTAAGATGTTACTTAAGAAGAATTATTACCTATATTTTTTCCATTCTTTCGATTGGCATCATAAAAATAGGGTATTTTTTCACATTTAAGTCGGTTCGATTCCCAGACAAAGCGAGTAATTCTTAGAAAACCCTTAAATGCAGAATTACTGACTTTTAAAAATAACATAATATCTTCTTTCAGCAAAATATCCTATCTACGATACTCGTATTTAAGGTACTTTCCCTTGATGCCCCATAGTCTTGGGACGCCCTGTATATACTCTGGCGCATTGTTTATCATTAGTCATTAATGATACAATTTAAAAACCTTATAGTCTCATTATAACGTGAGCTAATATTTTCCTAACAGGCCGTATAAAATGAAAAACATTCTATTATCTATCCATTATTCTAACATTTATGTGTGCACTGAAGGGAAAACATTATTGAATCGAGAATATATTAATTCCAATTACCTTCATTGTATGATACCTGATGTCTATGTTATGTATACACATGCCTGAATATTATTCGTTTTCTCTTGTCAAAACACAATTAAAAACATCGCAATTCAAGCTGCGGGATTACGAGTAGGTATGTCCTTCCGGAAGGTTCTTCATATTTAAAATGTGTCGGAAGCCAAGACTCATTTTGGGTCGTCGTGCCAGCCCAGTTAGTTAGTTTAAAATGTATGTAGTTCCGAAGATGATTCTACAGACAAACTGACAAAGTCGCAAACTTGCATAGTAGGTAATTTACCTCTTTATTAAGTACCTATGTAGTTATCAGATGAGTCAGTTAAGTATCACCTATAAAATATGCTGGTCCATAAAGCTTTACAAGTTTCAAAATATTTGATTACAATACCAATAAAGTGATTAAAGGATATAATACGATGACTTTATTAAAGTTTTTCATAGCTCAACATGGCTCTTTTTTGATTTTATTGTGTGTAGTAGAATTTGAGCTGAAATAAGCAGTTTTTAGCACGAAAATTGCCAATTTGGAGTGATGTTTGATCTACATTTACGGTAGATGTTATTAGGTCGCAATAGTCCTTCTCTAAATAATAACATTGAGAAAATGACAAAATAAGTCTCAATAAAACAGAAAAAGGACTAAATAGGTGAGTGTTTTTTTAACTGATAAGGATCCTTAAATGCTATGGAGCCAGTTTTGGCAATGACGTCTACCTGCCCGGAATTCCAAAGAAGTGACACTGACCGACTGACCGCCTTACGAATGCACCTGGATGGTTGCTCCGAGGTTAGGCCAATTGTTACCGTTTGTCATCCAAAAAATCTAAATGTAAGTAGGGTGAATGCTATGATATACTTAGGAGAAAAACCCATGGTAAGAAGTTTTCCATCTTTGTCAACTCACACTCTCAATACGATTATTTATTGGTACAAAGATGTCAACCACCGCACCATTCACCCCATCATAAGGATTATGTATTTTTTTTTTTTTTTTATTTACTTCGACTTCGGGAATTTATTATTACCGCGTATAGGTACCTATCAAGTACCTACTAAATACAAAATTTCGAGCCTCTTTTAGCGCTGGTGGCCAAAAAAGCTCTCGGAGTCTACCTCGGGATGTTACCTTATTTAATGTAGGTATATCATAAGCGATAACATTCATTTAAATAAAAACGTTTTATTTAGCCCATATTCGTCTTACTTCACTTGAACATTGTAAAAGATGGAGGCAAATTAAAGAGTCGTGTTTTGTTTGTGGTAGCGCACGGCAGACATATGGCGTTGCGTGCGTGCGATCGAATGCATGTTTTGAGTCGGTTGAAAAGCTCGGATGCTCAACAACAGAATGTTATAAAAATGTTAATAATATAAAATGTACTTAAGGTAGGTACCTACCTACCTACCTAAGTAAGAATGATTAAGTAATACGATTTATACCGACTGTCGCTTTGTACCTTTGTGATAATGATATTAATAAGGGCTAATTTCTATGTTTCAATTTCCTTGACCTTACACCTACATATTAAACTCTTGGCAGTAGATCATGTGCTCACGACACACTTTCTGTGTCACATAAACGTTCCTAAGGTTTAATATCTACCTATTGACAAATCTTTATGCTTTTCAGGTGAAGCAATGTTAATATTACACAGGAAGGTTGGCGTTTCCTTTAAGGAAAAAAATAAAAAATTTGGCTTTTTACACCGTTCCCTATAAATCTAGAAGGTAGGAATACCTACCTATAGCTGCAATGCTTAGTTAGGTACCTATACAATCGAGTTAGGCAGCCTATTAACCTTTGAAAGCGAACAAACGGATATATCCGCAGTAGGTAGGTACCTACCCATATAATAATAGCCGGGTCAGGGATCGTCGTCACCGTTGCGCCCACGTTTATAATAAAAGCACTCGACGCAGTGTTGAATTCCTTAATCGATGGGCAAACGATTATGAATGGGCGCGTATTACGTTAGTGGTTACGGCGAGCGACCATGTCGTGCGTAAGGAGTCTAATTGAGTCCGCTTTGTTTACAGCGGGCTGTCCTATCCTATAAGGACGAATCAATAAGGCAGTCGATACGGAGTTTAATAGAGTGAGCCGGAGTCGAGCGCCCTCATTACCCCCGCAATTAGCGCACGGCGCGCTCCCGGCGACGCACCCCGCGCGAAAAACGAATAAAAAGAGCTGCCCTCAAAATGGCCGCCGCCCCCCTCCCCGGCTCCCCCCGCGCCGCTTCGTGATTGCATCCCCGCAGCTCTTATAAATATGGCCGTATTCCTCCCGCCTTTACTGATTGCCCGTATACCCCCCCGGCCTCCCCCCGCGACCGCGCCGCCGGCGTCTGAATAGATAAACGAGTCCACGTGGAGTGCCGCGCTTATAAAAATCCAACGGGCCAATAGTGCAGTTTTCGCGCACTGCTCCAGCCAATGGGCGCGCCGGAACGCGTGTAACTCCGCCCTTAATAAGCGATCTCGCCGTACGGACCAATAGGAGGCCGCGATTCGACGGATTCTGTTCACCGACGTCGAAGCGGTCCACGTGGACTGACGCACACACGAGCGCGCGTATAATGCCTCGAGTGGAAATAGCTATGACGGCGAAATGGGCGACAGCGAAAAAAATAAAATGCGGTCGGTCGTCGGTGCGGCGCGGCGCGGCGGCGGGTGTAAACAGGGATATTTCGGAGCGACTCGTTCATTATTATTGAATGCGCAGCGCTAATGGCGAGTCGCGGGTCGCGGGTCGGCTTTCGCCCGATACTCGTACGACTGCCCGACCGCACGGGCACCCACATAGATACGTCTCCTTGTGACTCGTAATCTTACCAGTCTACCACTCTCTTCCCAACCCCGGACACCGATAAAACAACTCGACAAGAATTAATGTACATATAACCACTCTTAATCTTATCAATGTAACACGGACGTTGAAGTATTGACGTCTAATGTGGGACCTGTGCAGTAACACATGTTAAAATGTTATTTTTAATAACTTTAATTGATGGCCTTCGCCCGACGATTCAATTGCAGAGTCGGCGTTTAACACGTCGAGTATTATCTCTTTGAACACAACATGACTCTGCGTTTGCTAGCATTTTTGTTTTTATTACTGACAAATGTTAGACAAATTTTAAATAGCGTGAAGGACGGGGATGAAGTTTGCCCGGCAGGCAATAACTATCAACAGAAATAACATTTTCGAGTTAGGTACCTAAGAAAACTTTTGCCCCTTAGGTAACTAGGTAAGAGAGTCGTTAAGTTACCTTATATTTTGACATAAGTAGTCATGTAACAATTTCGGAGCAGTTAAATCATATATCGTCTAATAGAGTAAGTAAATGTACCTACCCAATTGCGCAATGATTATTTTTTTGTATTGCAATTGTACAGTTAAGTGATTTAATATCAACTATTATTGAGCGCAAGTGCCTAGGTATTAGGAAACATGTAATTGATTAATTTAATTACAATATGATCACGTGGCGTAGCTCGTAGCACTGCAAAAAAATGTTTTTTGCGCGACGCTACGCCGTAGCGCTTAGCATTCAGAGAAGCGATGATGTTCGCGGGGTCATTAACTTCGCAATGCTCTCGTTAGACTTCAAAATAACGACTCGGTACATTTGGTGCGTATAGAAGCGACACTTGCACTACCGATTACGGTATCACACGTCATTCGAGAAAATTAGGGTTGGTACCTACTTGACATTGACACTTAGGTATTTGTCTTAGAGGGTTTTCCTTTTGAATAATACTATAATACTTAGGTACGTTCTAATTTAATTTGCGAGTGGAGTTAAATGCAGAATACTAAAAATACATCGTTACCTAATAGTTTAATTACGTACAATCAACTTTAAATTAAAGTAAGTACCTAGTCGAATAAGGTAAAAATACACATATAATTTATGATTGACATTACAATGCAAGTTTAGACGGCAATCTGCAGAACGCACAAATACCGATGACCTGACTTACTCGGTGTCCATTTATTAATTACTCATTAGTGAGTTAATAAGACGGTTAGTGAACTTAATAGCAACGCTATCCGCGCATTTTAATTGCTTGTTTCCTGTGGACTGCTCGCGCCGGGGTAAACCCTAACCCAATTTTACTTGGAAGTTAATAGTATCTACCTAATACAAGTAGTCAGTCATTGTTTTTTAACAACGAATATACTTTACCAGCCAGTAAAATTGATGTAAGCATAACAATAACTCGAAAACGGCTTGATGAATTTTGACGCGGTTTTCACCTAACATGTAGGTAGCTTGATTCTTCGGGGTGGTTTTGGTGTATAATTTATAAGTAACTCCACGTTAAATTAACACGAATCAAAATAATTTGATTCTTAACAATATTACCTAATATATGGGATATTTGTTATCCCGATAATCATCCCTCGATGTGATGAAATACGGTGTAGAAGTTTACGCGGACGAAGTCGCGAGCAAAGACTAGTTTAAAATAAATGTAACTAAAATTGATGATATACTTAGCACTAGCTAATTAGCACACTAGATATTACCTATTGAATATATAAAAGGCGACTGTTGCAGAAAATATCTAAGTAGGTACCTACTTCTAGGACTAGTCCTTACTAGCTGAATTACTTATTTTCATATTCTAACAAGTTTTAAGTATAATACAATTAGGTTGCTATTGCTACTACAAACAACCACAATACTACGTATTAATTATACATTATAATATACATTCACGCCGAGTCAAGCCGCGTACGTCGATAGCTAATATGACAGGAGATGAGAAAAGGATCACATTCCAGGCACGTAACGTTCACAATTCTCGATTTTTATACCTCGATACTCTTCGTATCGTATGAAAGTAGCTGTGACGCTGCATGGTCGACAAGAATAGTGGGATAATGGAGTGGTTTGGGATACTGTTTGGGATAACTTTACTAGCTTTTATTTTTAGCACGAATTATTTGCTACCACAGTCCTCTATTCCTTTCTATTTAGGTAAATAAACTTACACTAGGTACTTATACTTCAACTCTTCAGTCTGGACTGGACTCTTGTCAAGAAACATATGCGTTATGGCAATAATATAAGACAAATGCGGGTAGTAGGAATGTGAGTCTCAGTGCCATTTTAATACATTTGACGTAAATCGGTATATGGCAAAACTGACTTCTCCATTTGTTCAAACTACAGCAAGAAAATTATGTATAGTTAATTGAACTACATGTTGGATATTCTACATATCTATCTAGTTAGACATGGTCATTAATTCTTTTTAAAAAATCCAACTACGTCACTGAAGGCGATATATCGATTGAAAGGCTGAGGAAAAAAAGGAAAATATAGACTCAACTTTGGATTTATTTTCTATCGAGAAAATTTTAAGCAATCATGTTTCGCTATTGTCAGTACCACAATCATAAAGTCAAGAATCATATATCTGAAATTCAGCCCCTACTGTTTGCTAGCCTGAGCAGTAGCTCTAGTAGGTATAAGTTTTTTCGAAACATTAACTAATTCGAACGCGTTTGCGTTTTGTCTCAAAATGTATGAAAGTGGTATGAAAACGTGAACAGCGCCTCTGGTGGTCACTAGTGGAAACTTAAGGCGATGTATCGGAGCAGCGTTAGGTATTTTAAGCCACGCCTTACTACGCTTTCATTCGTCTAGACAAGCTCTCGTACATATATTTTACGCACACATTCGAACTCGTGCGTGCACGTCACGTCACCTAGCGACATGATTGAGAACTCGTTACTAAGCATTATGCACAGCGGAGTATTTATGAATACACATATAGATGTCGTGCATTCGAGACTAAATATAATTTTCTCAATTATTATTTGGGTTACTCACACATACAAACAGTGTTTTTCTGATTGTTGTAGTAGACAATTTCACCCTGTGTCAGTATGCTCTAATAGTGTTGCGGTATGTACGTGGGCATGCATGCGAGAGGACACGAGTTCGAAACTCGACATAGTACTTTTTTTTGTTATTAGAATTATCATTAGAAATAAATAAGTTAATGAGCGTTTTCCATAAAATATTGAAATTCTCATAGATCCTGATCTTTTTGGTGTCCTCCAACTCAGAATCACTACCATATTCAATCCTGATGCAAAAAAAGAACGGAGCCCTTATAGTTTCGTCATGTGCGTCTGTCCGTGTGTCACAGTCATTTTATTTTATTTTATTTTTATTTTATTTTATTTATTTTAGGGACAACTATATAATATAAGTGTTACAATGTCTTAATGCTACTACATTTACTTTATATATAGCCAACGACATTATCCACAGATTACTGTGATAATATGTTATGGTTGGCACAAATAGGACAGTTTTACATATTTTAATAAACTATAATGTTAATTAGGTTGAGTATTCAAAAACTATAAGGTGTTAATCCAGTCGATATGTCCTATCAAGGGGGAGGTACCTGGAAAGTGCTCGGAAGTTGATGGAATTTTATGGGGTTATTTGGGGTTACACAAGGAAGACTACCCTAAGTTTTCCACCTCCAGGACCTTGTGCTAAGGGGGGCAGGGGGGGAAATGTGTGACATTTTTCAGATTTTCGCTTATACCTCTGAAAATATGCACTTTTTGGATACTATATTGTATGACAAAGTTGAAGAGCATTAAATTACCTAAACTTTAAGTGGTCGACCAGATTTGTAAACTAAATATTAAAGGCAATACAGCCGATCAAAGTTAGAAAAAATAATAATGGTGGAATTACAGTTATTTACCATTATTTGTATGTTAACTATGTCGGATTAATTATTTTTTTCTCAAAAGGACATCATGACAGTCTCTCACATGAGAATCACAAAAAATATATATAAATATATGTAAAACTAACTTTTTGCCGCGACTTCGTCCGCGTCAACTTCGACTTCCTATTTCACTCCTTGGTGGGGTGATTTTCGGGATAAAAATTATGTTATATGTTAATCCAGGCTATAAACTAGTAGTGTACCAAGTTTCATCAGAATCCGTTCAGCCGTTTTTGCGTGACTGAGTAACAAACATCCAAACATCTTTAAACGGTTCTATGTCTTTATTTTTATTACGTATGGGTCTGCAATTAAAAACATAAAGTCAAAATATTCATACCTAAACCGCTAACGAGCTATATTTCACAAATAATCCACACTTTTTTTATTTCAACATTATTGTAGTATTTATTTACTATTCTACGCGCAGAGCTTCCGTAAAGAGCGGGATGGTTAATTGGAAACTCACGCGCGTTAGAGCGGGACTTTTTCTAGGTGTTGTCAGCCCCATAAGCATTTGGTTATTTCGTAGTAAAGTATTGTTACAGATGTAATGTTGCGTGTCAAGTGTCAAATGACATTTGACAATTAGCTTGACATTTGACACTAAACAATAAAGTTCCATAATAATGGATATGAAAACGTCACTCATTTAATACAATCATTGATTGACAGTTCGGGTGCCATCGTATTCTGATTGAGATCCGAGTTTTCCCGAAGGAAAGCCATTTTGCAATACATCTGTATAATCTGTATATGCATTAAAAAATATTCCACTTGTTATAACTTATCCTTCGCATTAAACCTATTTAGGTGTTAAGAAGTGATAGTAGTAAATACTGGCCATATATTGAAATAATACCTACATGTCAAATTTATTCTACTTATAGTCAAATCACAGCTTAAAACAGAGTGGTCAAAAAATTAAATAATTGTCTGCGACAAGCTCTTACTAACTTTACTTTATAAGTATGCATATTTGTATACATGAACAAAAAGTTTCCTTTGACCACCGATCTGCAACGTGTAAAGGCAATGTTCCGTAGTGATTAGTTTAAAAATTAACTGCGTTAAGTGGTAAGCTACGACACCCATCAAGTCATCACGTTCATCAACCCATCAAGTAATCAAGAACGGGATTGGAGATGACAGATATGTCTTATACCTAACTACGTATACTTACGTTAAAGCTGTATGAAGTGACAGCTACCTCAATCCCTAACTAATCGCGCTTCAATAATAGAAGTAGTAGTAGTAAACACTTTATTGCACAAATCAAGTACATACAAGGAAAACAAACGAATAATAGGTACTTGTCCCGCGACACCTTATTTAATGGAGAGAAAAAAAAACCTTGGTTGGTGCATTGAACTATCTGTAACTTACTCTATACCTACTTCGCAAAAAGCAAATACGAAAATATAAATGTACCAATGTAATTATGCATAAACAAATGAAGGCCCAATGACGTAGATAAAAATGAAAGGGACGAATGTATCGTTTGACATTACTGATCTCTTCTCAGTGAACTTCATTTTTCGAAATTAGAATAAAGGTTTACTACAACTAAGACATACGTAAATAAGGCGGTAATAAATAGTACTATTTTTTCGCCTACTCGCTGAATGCATACGGTGGTCCTGTGGTTTTCCGTTTTGCTTAAATCTCCAAGTAACGTTAGAAACATACTTGGGTTCGATCCTTGGTAGAACGTCATCTTTTTGTGTTTGTTCGAAGTGGATTTATTATTTTTATGTACACTCGGGGACTTCATGTTTATGGTACTTGTTCGATTGGTGTAAGTTGGCCCCCCGAACTGTTTTAAGCATTTATTTATATTCATGTATTTAGTAAGCGAGTAGAATATAGTATTTAATTTTAAATAAACTGTTTTACTTACTACATTTTACGTTTTCTTTAAAAGCTTTTGTTACATTCGTTATTTTTTAAATTGTAACATTACGTTTGTATCCGCAATCAAACCGACAGTTTTTTTTTCGTTAAAGTACATGTACTCGTACCTAGGCTAAAATACTGTAAGTAGGTACATTACATACTTAATTATTACGAGACTTTTTATATATAAGTATAAAAAGTTGTAAATTTACCTTAAGTAGGTATATCCTTATTTTTATGAATAAATGATATAACATAATTCAGTATAAAAACTATATACATATACTTTTAAAAAGAATATATAAAAAATGAAACAAAATTATGCGCAATAAAAAAAGGAAACAAATAAAATTAGACAAAATGAACGTTATTCAACGAGATTCGAACCCTGATACATAGTTTCCGTTATATAGTTATATTGACGACAAGGGATCCACTGAGCCACCATTACACTAGAGCTCCTGTTGAAAATTTTAATCATTTACGTAAATATTTATTGTGTATGTGTGCGTGGGATTTCGGCGCGGCTGACTGGCCATTAAGAATGACCTTTGGCTCTTTCCCCACTGCACGGAGCTGTGGGTCTACATTTAATTGGTTTTTATTTTTTACGTAAAATATTTTGCCGCGTTGTCTGACATAGATCCGACGTCTCTGGCGGCTCGCGGCCGAATGGGCGTACCACCGGTAAGAGACAAGCTTATGTCATTGTCGTATGAAAACACAAGATGCAACATTGCAAGGAAGGGGGCGTTTGTGTACGAAAACGCGAAATCAAAAATAATGAGAAATATTAGAATTTTATTATGAAGGAAATTATTTCCTCTTGTCCAGTTCAAGGCCAGTAAAATAGCATCACTTTTAAGTAGGTTTTGTCGCTTGATAACTTGTTTTTTACCTACACTGAGAGACAATCCAAAAATCAAGACGCAACTTTGGACGCAATTTCTATCGAGCAAAGTGTAAGCATTCATGTTTCGGCTATTGTCAGTACCACAATCATATAGTCCAGAATCATAATATCTAGCAATCAGCCCTTGTAACTTCCTACTGTGGTCAGTACAGAGTTACAAAGAGGGCTAGATTTTCCAGTGTAGGGCCTTAAACAGCGAGTATAACATTTGTTGCTAACCGATGTACGCGCGTATTTCAAACTCGGTGAGAGCGTTTTCATACATTTTGAGACAAAACGCAAACGCGTTCGAATTAGTTAATGTTTCGAAAAAACTTATACTAGAGCTACAGGACAGCGTTTCAAAGTCTCCAAATTTCTCAGTGTAGCGCCTTAAATACTAACTATGCTACTCTACAGTTTGCCGTGCCCGTTCGAGTGCTGTCGATGTAGGTAGCAATCGCGTAATTTAGTTGGCATTCGCGCGAAGTAACGAGCCGCGACAAAAAACCCCGAGTACCTACGCTCATTCTTCGTCTCGTTTCTCGTTTTGCTCGTTTTTAATTCTTATTTTTGAAGCCGTTTTGCTCGATGAAGCCCACATGTCGCAACCGCACTTGCGGCTTGTGGGATCGACAAAGGAGTGGAGGAGGCATCGTGTTATTATTTTTGAAACGTTGTAGGAATTATGTGAGGATTAATTTGGGCTCAAAGTCTTTGAATGAAATAGTAAGCGCAGGTTCAGATGAACGGTAATAGCAAAACACCTCTTACACGTGTGTCACGCATCTAATTAGGATTATATAGAACATACTTTGGCAACTCATGTGTATTACAAATAAATACAAATACAAATACAAATTATTTTATTTGTCAAACATAGGTTTACATACCTAGGTGTCATCTTCTCTGCAGTTCGGTATCACTATGTCTAGCCATAAGGCATACAAATAGCTGCAATTAGCTCAGCATGCAGCATGCATTCTTAAACACTAAATATATCATAATTTAAATATTATATTAGGTATTATTTAGTTCATAGATAAAAATGTTAATCGGATTGACGTTTGATAATGATAACACGTACCTAGGTTACGTACATACTTAATATATGATGGCTGATAACAGTCGGCAGAATCTATCCTTATTATTAAAACTAGGTAGGTACTTACTATGATTGCAGAAACTATGGTAAAAAGTAGTACTATTATAATTTCGTCGTTGTGTTAGTTCTCCCAACTGTATTAAACATTTACTTTATGGTTAAAAGCCTGGTAAAACTATGTAAAATAATTTCAAAAACTATGTCTGTAAGTACGGTCAAGTGCAAAAATATGTATCGAGTGTAGGTATCCTCTCATAAATATGGTAAAAATATCCTACATAAGAGCTATCTATGGGACATATTTTTGAGCAAGTTGTATGCACCCATATTTTTGCACTTGACTGTACGTACAGTACATAAAAAATTTACTACTTACATATTTACCTTTGAAGGTGTCTATAAACTTTTTCAACACATTTGCTAACGTGGCTGTTATTAAGTACTTCGCTATTAGTAAAGCAAAAATAGTGATACTATATTGAAAACAATTGTAGCTAATAATATATAGTATCGACGTCATGACGTCACTGGAAACACTTGATAATGGTATAACACATAATCTGTAAGTAATTAATAAACAAGTTTAATTGATATAATAGATTTTCTCCTCGCCTTCGTGTTGAAAAAAGTCGCATGACAGTCGTGAGGACTGATCATTACACTCTCCGGATCTCTAAGTGTATCTATAATCAATGGAAGTACAACTATATACCTCACTTGTATCATAAATCATAATTCACAATGTACTAATTTGCATAAAGCAAATATAGATACAAGATCTTAAATACCTACTTCTCTAAATATCTGTACTTACATTTATACATAATTCGCATCTGCGCCTTCCTAGCTCGCAGTGCGGTGTGAAACAGATCCCGCCGGCGATCGCGCGATAAGGAATAAATAACAATCAGGCCGCGACATCGCGGTACAACGACTTACGGCCGCCATCGCAGATAACCGCTAATTAATTAACCGACCTTAATCACCCCCATTCCTTAAGCTTAAGCCACACAGAGAGCGGGCGAGCGGTTGCGGCGCGGGCGCGGGCGGCGGCGGCGCGGGCGCGGGCGGCGGCGGCGCGGGCGCGGGCGGCGGCGGCGCGGGCGCGGGCGGCAGCGGCGCGGGCGCGGGCGGCAGCGGCCTTTGTCGGCAGCCGCCACCGACAAAGGCCGCTGCCGCCCGCGCCCGCGCCGCTGCCGCCCGCGCCCGCGCCGCCGCCGCCCGCGCCCGCGCCGCCGCCGCCCGCGCCCGCGCCGCCGCCGCCCGCGCCCGCGCCGCAACCGCTCGCCCGCTCTCTGTGTGGCTTAAGCTTTATTCAAACAGCACTCGTAAACACCTCTATCGCCCGCCAACATCTAGATATACTTAACGTAAGTATCTAATTTAATCATAATATAAGTTTTAATCTATTTTCGTCATGTGAAATGCATTACAAATCTTGGTAATTGGGCAGGAATGGCGCGGGAAATTCTCATGCATAGTCGTAAATCTTTGAATTTATTGTTTTAGGGAAGGCACAACATAGTACCTCATAGTTGCACTTGAGGTAAGCTCTGCGTGAAACTCGTGCAAGTGCCTATCATAATACTAGATTTTATTTGACGTTAATAAACATAAAATGGGAGTTATTCGTGCATAAAAGTGTCCTAATAACGTAATAAAGTGACGAACTCGTGGCTGGCACACTGTTTTATTTATTCTAAACACTTCAGTCATTCCTCGTATAATATTAATAAAATATTCAAAAGCATGCTATCGATGTTACATAATTGCCATTACCTACTTGAGATTAACAGAGACCTTTCTTCGCTCACTAGTGAAGTAATGAAGTGCCCAAACAAAGTGAGCAAACAAAACAGGCTGCATAATTAAACTGCGCGAACAATTAGTTGTATAACCGGCCATTGTCAGCGGGACCATTCCGAACGCTTCCCAGAAGGCCGCTCTATCCCCGCAGACCTTTTATAAACTTTTTTTGCCCAAGAGCAAGAATTAATATTTAATGGGCCCAGTTGAAATTGAATGCGATCCGGGCTTTAGATAAGAGTTTATTTACATTTGCAAGCGTGTGAATTATTAGCAGCGGGCTGAATAGGCCCGGCTTGGATTACGGTGGCCGCGCGATTAATTCCTAGTTGTGTGGGCAGTTAGCAATACTATCTAATTTACGAAGTCTGCCTTCGAATTACTTGAACACTGGAACTTGTATTGCTGATGAGTTCTACGCAAGCTTTTATTTAACTTCGAATACTCCGTAATAGTTTATTCTTAAGGTCAGATAAGTGCAACATTTCAGTGAGTAATAGTATCTACTTATTTTGGTGAAGTTCTAATTTTTGGGCCAATAATATGACCCGTCTACTATTCTGATTCCGTTGTGACGCAAAGATTTGTCATACAATTTGTAAATGAATTAAAAGCCTAAAACTAAGGGTAAAAACATTGAACTCAATTCATGCACTTAAAATAGTTTGTACTCGATAACTTAATTAAGTACATTGTACTATTTGTACTGTACATTGTATACCGTAATACCTAACGTACTGTATAAGTTAGGTATTACTCGCTGTACTCGTATATTTGTATTTAGGTAGGTAAGAGACCGGAACAATTTAAACAACATTATCAACAAAGTATCAAGAAGCATATACTAAGGCAACTTTAAGCTAAAGTTTCTAAACTAATAAACAGCCCATTATTATTTATAGTTAAGGCCTTCTTCCGGAGAACACTGTATAGTTTATTGCTGTAGTCTCAGCAATAACTCTAATAAAAACCACGTGGGCTTATCGCAACATGGTATGGTATCATGGCATTAACCACTTATCGGCTGTGTGCATGTGCCTACTTGTACATTTAAGTGCCTAGACATAGCCGTGCCGTTCCGAAGGTTAAGACCAAATTTGCGAAGCGTTATCCTGGGTTCCTGTTTCCGCATATTTATAACAAATTTGCAAAAGCGATTGAACTCAGACATTGCAGTGTCCAAGAAGCTAAAAAGAAAATACAAACGCTCTTATTGTCTTGGAATTATGAACAATCAGAAACGATACTTCAGGTAGTGTCATAATATAACGCTCCAAGTCACGCACATACACACGCACTCACACATGCACACACACATACATATACACACACACACACACACACATGCTACTCATGAAATAAAATGTTATATCTTGTCTTGCTCTATTTTTAAGCCGCGCAATTTGTTAATCTATACTGTTTGGTTTCCACGGGACAGGCCCAGCCTAGTGTGGGACCATAGCCACTATGTTGTGAATTTATCTTTTTTCGTAAATAAATATATTTTCATATTTTTCATATAGGCTAAACGGGTCCCTAGGCATGTAGACATGGGCTCATTTACGAACGCAGTCAAAAGGGTGCTTTCTTGGGTTATTTTATAATAGGTATAACGGTATGAATGTGGAGGGTTGTAACAGAATGGGTAGGCCAAGGAAAAAGTGGACGGACTGTGTGAAAGACGATATGGAGAGGAAGGATGTGCTCGTCATCTGGACGAGCGATAGAGAGGTACAGAAGAAAAAAAGCATGCTGCGCCGACCCCCAACTAAATGGGATAAGGGCAAGCGAATGATACGGTATATAGGTAAGGTAATAAAGCCATCTCTATCTCGCTTCTTTCTTGACACCGTTACCCGGTTTGTTTTTCGGATAGGTACTATGAAGACCTCTTAAAGCCCGTTCACACAGCTTGTCATGTTTTCAGAATCCATTCGGATGGCTCAGTGTCATATTCATGCGTCTGGACATACTTTAATATAACAGATGCTGCATAAATATAAATGCCATGCCATGGGTACTTACAGTGCTTATAAACCTAGTATGAATCACAGGAATATACCTAAAAATGTTGGAAGCTGTTAAAGATGCGCGTAACAAAATAAAACACCTAACTATACCTACATTTACTTACCAACACATAACCACCCTAGATCATAAATATAGATAGGTATGTGTCTCTGTACAATACACAAACAACAGATTCTGACGCTGTAATCCAATATGTACCGAAGGTTATTACTTATTCATACCATCAGATAGATGTAATGTTCAATGTAGGTATTTATGTACTTTTATCATATGATAAAGTAAATATTGTTATACAATAAAGCACTTGCTCTACACGCCATGATAATAAAAACTTGTTTGAAACATGTATTTTCGCAGAAATGTCAAATGTGTAAATACTTTTATAAACAAAATACACATAGGTTTGACGTAACTAAAATATGTAAACGCATGTTTGCGAATTGTGTTTTTGTAAATTAATATATGTACATTAAATCGTTGTTTTAATATTGCTTACAAGAGCAACTTCATAATAGCATTTAAGGCTTACTGTACTTAATTGCTATATTAAATTACTAAGTATAAAGAAGGTCTAATCGTTCGGTAATTAAAAGCACAGGCAAGCTCACATGGTTTTTATCTAACAATTTACTATTACGGTGCAATTTAAATGGAAGCCGTAATTAAGCTTTTATGAACGAGTGCGAGAAACTCACATTAAATTACGGATTTCTTATCACAGCCTCTTGTGGGATGCTCTGACATTAACCGCCGTTAAAATCCGCTCTCGAACCACTTCATGCCCCTCGTAGCCGAGTTTACAGCCTTTGATAATTAAATACTATCAACTGCACTCAAATTGGAGTGGCCGATAGTAAAACTGTTTATTACGCAACGTATGCACGTCACCTAGCCGACAATGAGCGTAAATATCCCACTTACCGGCCTATTCAATGATTGACACATCATTGTACGGGCTAATGCGGCCATCGGATCATTTCGCAGCCACTTTATTCACAAGTGCCCATTACACTGCTGCTTGCACGCGCACGTTGCAGAACTATATACGTGAGGGAGCAGTCAGTGGTAAGTAAAATAAAAATGGTTTAATAAGTCTCGCGCGCGTGGTAGGGGTACGTGGGTAATGCTAATTAAGAGATGGTTATCGGCAGCGGTACGTTATCAAATTAAAATGCAGTAAAGATGTATGGGCTTTGTGCATTCTTACGATGTTCTGTTTTCGAAGGTGACATCTTGCGAACACTTGCCGCGCCAATTTGCGAAATTCGCAGGAAATAATGGTTGTTTTAGTGGGATAGCTGACCGAGGACAAGTGACATTAGAAATGTCTATGGTTACTGCTTGCGATGAGTAACGAGTAGCTTGTCAATGTCATGAATTTTACAATTTACAAATGTGTTAAGTATCGTTTCTGTGAAATAAAGTGCCTAACATCTAATAGAAAATGTATACGTGTAGTCAAGGGGCAGGGTATATTTTCACCTTACTCCATTGAAATAAGGTCCAAAAATTTATGCCCTTGACTGTACTCGTGGGGAAAAAGATAGTTAAATAAATATTTTTTTCTTTCAGTACTATCATTCTTCCACCTAGCTACAAGCTACACCCATTTACATTTTTATACAAATGCCCGTACCAAAATAAGTACACAATTTAACTATATTAGGGGTACAGATTGGGGAAGTTGAGGTACAATGAGCAGTATCACAGAGAAATAATCGCATTATACGCACAGAAGTGCACCTTGTGACAACAACAAAACCAGTTCTCATTCATAATATCCCACGTAAAGAATTTACCCTCGTTTTCAAGCGCTGCAGAGATCTTGGACGATTAAGGAAAGAGTACGGAAAGCATGCGCTTGTTATAGGTATCACGATTATGTCTGGAGCAAACACAATGCAAGTTGCAAGCTGAGCGATGCCCAAGAGATACAAGTAGGCAGGTAGGTCGCCTAGTTATCTATCCAAGATGTATGTGAGCATCAAGTGAGCATTCTTGCGCGTTAAACCACAGAGTATATACTATATCTATGGTTAAACCACATTTTTTAAACTTCTCCATGCCTACTAACTAGTACACAGATTGTAAAGTTTATGACACAGTGTGGTCGGCCATAATGCTATAAAGGCAGCCACACACGTCGCTACCTGAATAACGCCGATGTTTGCCGCAAACAGACAATTTAATATATGGCGTGTCAACAATCACAGAATCACACTTTTAAATTAGGGTTTGTTTTTTTTTATATTTAAGGCTTTTGTTTTTTGGTTGGAGGATACGTAAATAGACTTTTTATATTTAATTAGGAGGATTCATGCAAATAAAACTGTATTAAAAACAGGATGACTAGAATAGGAAGTTACTACATGTGTATTTATAAAAAGAAAACGAATTGGATAAGTTAAATTAAAAGATACGTTTTCGTTTTAGGGGATTAATTGTAACGTCAAATTATCCCGTCGATCGTTAGTACACGTATTAATCTATTTTTAAAGCGAAAGCATGTTTAGAAACAACACCCAACCATTCGGCAGGGATTTTTCGTGTGTGTAGTTAATTATTCAATATTCGATCTGTGTAATCAATTAGAAAACAGCCTCTTTTTAATAGTCCTCCACTAAAAAAGCAATGCCGATAAATTATAATAGGTATAGATCAGTTCAACGTTTTTACTTTAACGTATAAAATTGTGCAATAGGTACAAAAGGCGTGTAATTTTATAATTTATGATTTGATCCATGATTCGTTACTTAATCCTCCTCTATTTACCTATTGAGCAACTAGCCGCTTTTGACCGTAGACCGACGACTGTAATAGACATCAATTTCCAGCGGTCGGATTACGCTCCCTCCTGGGCATTTAAAACGTTGCATCTACTTTGCCAAAATATCGCCGAGTCACAGTCACAGATCGCGATAACCACCCCAACCTCCCCTCCCCGAATAATACGTATCTATTAGAGCGTATATATCTCCGATTTGCCAAAGTATTTCTCAAACATGAAGATAGTCGACGAAAAATTCGAGTGGAGAAAATATGTATGGCAGCGGTATGCGAGGCGGCGGGTGACGACGGGGTGGGGGCAGAGGGGGGACCCCGCGCGCGTCAGTTCGCTCGCGTAGCTTGTGAAGGAAGGACGTACAGCTCATCGCTAAAGTTTCGCGTGTGACTGACCGTGCGGATTGCTCCAGTGTTGTTAGTGGCTAGTGGAGTGTTGTGTTGGTGTGCAGACGATGCTTGGTGTTTGACGCGAGCATGTATCCGAGTGCGGGCGCGATGAACGCCGCCGCCGCAGCAGCTGCCGTGGCGGCCGCCAGGCATCCGGTAAGACCATCGCCTGAGCTCCGGACCCTCAAACAAATTACGGATATCAAACACATGTTCCCCGTACAAGAGTGCCAAATAACAAACACTAGTGTAAAAGGGTCACGAGTCACGTAACGACCTCAGTTCCGAGTGATGTGCCGTATGAGTTCTTTTCCCGTCGGCTAAGATTCGCAGTCATCCAAAGCCCGTTTGGCTTTAACTACATAATTTGGAGTCTACCGTGGGCTGACAGCTCCTACTGCCATTGTTATTACAAATACAAATGGCTCTAAATTGAGAGAGCGGAGAAAGTATGCCACCACATGTCTCTCTTAATGCGCATACCTATTCGTGAGCTCTTTATGATGTGCATACTAATTTGCGAAACAGTCAAATTAAAATACAGTTAGCATTTTAGTGCTAAGAATAAGAAAATAGACAAGCGGGTAATGTGAATTTTAAAATCTGTTGATGTTTCTTGCTACAAAATAGAAACGTCCATGAATTTGTATCAACAAAGGAGTCTGTGACTATTCTGTAGTCACCTCTCCCCATCTAGTTGATCCTTTTAGAATGGGGTGGTTTGCTGGATTGACAATCATAGGTACTAGATTATAAACAAAATACTTTTTTGATATGATTCTATAGACCATTCTATAGATATACTAAAAACCGATAACTTAAAGGGATTTACCCCTCATCTACCGAGCCCGGAGACTCCCGATTCCCGACGACCCTTAAATTATTGACTTAACAAGAGCACTCATCAATGCGTTCTTTTTCCATCCAACGCGTTAAATACTTAAAATATTGATAGTAGTAAAATACAGAGTACAGTGCAGAATTAAGCCGGGTGTAAGTAATAAAAATACCCCCGCCGAGTCTTTACCGTCGCCCTACCCGGTATTGTACGTAATTTTATTTGACAAAACGGTTTTCGACTGCGAACAAAACTTCCACGAATAGGGGTGTCTGTGTAGCGGGAAACTTACTCTGAGCAAGCGACTCTTATTTATAAGGAATTCTACAATTCCTTGGTAATTTCCAACGGAAACTCATAATGCATACGAATTCTATATGCATTTTATCGTGTTACTCACACCTAGTGTAACTCAAAAGTAGGTCTGAAACTACACGGAAACTAAAAAACTCTAGTAGTTAGGTAGGTTAGGCCGCAACGCAATACAACATAATTATTATTCAAAACTGTCACCTTCTTATTCATAAAAAATAACAACCTCTGCTAACTAATGTGTTTTGTTCCTTTCTCGCAAACACAAATGTCAAATTGATAGATAAAAACAAACGAATTTTAATGTCATTTTAACATAGGTACGATGACCGTTTATGAAGGCCTTGCTCCAAGACATCAATAGGTAAAGGCCATTAGTTACGGGCCAGGTAGGTAGAGAGCCGGCCGCTTTCTGATCAATTCTCGTCAGATACTCAATTATCCGTGAAATTGCTTGCAGCGGATATCGAACCTACCTACCCACGGTCGCGCGCAACCACTATCCTGCAAACAGATGACTCATGACAAGAGGCAATTATGTATGATTGTGGTGCACTACTTAATGCTATTGATTAATCTTGCAGATATTGGTTTCTTCCTTTTATCCTTAAGAATACTCCAATCTTAAGATACAAGTTGCGTGTTTAGTTTAATTTGCTAAGCAGTACTAAATACCTAGTATTTAACAACTTATTGAAGTTGATGCTGTATAAAATAAAAACCTGTTTGAATTGTTGAATTAAAACAAATATCCTACCTTAACAGATATAAAAAAATCTCGTGACATCAATAAGGAGCAGCTACGTTCGTTGCTAATAAGCCATAATTGGTGCTCTTAGTACGCATTAATTAGGATGTTAACAATTGCCTGCCCGCCAGTCAAATACCGGCGGTTGGCGACGTTCATTACGGGGTCACGTAGATATACATACAAAATTAATTTATCTGCTAGCGAAATCGTCAATAATAAGCGAACTTAGCTCAAAGTTAACTCTCCAGCAAGGCTCTTGTTTTAAACTTTACGTTCGTTAAATTGAGTCCATCAAATTTGTCATTTCTCTATGAGTTGACAGCGGCGCCATATTTAATTTAACGTTAACCGGTCCGTCAAATACTGTTCATGCAATGGTTTTTTCTGGAATGGTTTACTTGAAGAAAACCTTTTAAAATTGTATAGTGAATGTTCCGTTTAATAATGTTATGTCGTAAGTATATGGTAAGGTTTTATCTGACGTCATATTGTTTAGGTTTCTTAGTGCCTTTGGCCGAGTGAATAAATCGACACGTCATTTGTCCAAATAGGTTCAAACATTAGGTTGTGGGGGCAATGAATAATAGGCCTTACATCAGCGGGAAACACATGATATCAGTCTTTTTGGATTCTTCGACTATTGAGGTGTTGAGCGTTGACAGTTTTTATTATTTTGCGGTCAGTAATAATTAAATGGGACATTAAGAGTATACAAAATGACATTATACAGTCACAGGGCATAAACATGTATACATTTTCGGACCTTATTTCAATGGTATAAGGTGAAAAAGTGTATACATATTGGTGCCCTTGACTGCACAAGGGCTCGAATTTCACAACTGGAGATTTTGTACTGATTGATGAGGTCGAACCATATCACATGATATTATTGTCAACAAATGTATGTTACTTTACAGACGAGTCATGTAACACCCGCGCCTGAAATGTTTCATTAGGCCTGCAAACAGAGCCCGCAAGACTCGTGTTAACCAGCTAATTAACACCAGAACCGTCGAGCCGACATGGAACACTTAATTCAAAGCAACGATCGATCTGACTTGGTTATGCTAATTTGCTTCCGCAACCACAATCGCCATAAAAAATCCAATGGAAACTGGACCCTCTGGCTTTGGCTTATAGACGCTTATCGGTCCCCCGACTAATCCTGAAGTCCGACGCCGGCCGCAGACCGCAGTGCATCTGTGTGACATTCCCGACAATATTTCCCGACGTATGCCTACCGACCACAATTTAAATATCAATTTGCGTTAAAACCGTATGTCATCCGGCACTCGTAAATATTATTTGAAAGGATTACGAATAAAAATCTAAAGGGATTTATTCACTCGAAGGGTAGGTTACTAAAACGTCATTTGTAAATATTACGTTTTATGGCGCCCCGCGAGATCGTATGTAACAAAACCAACAAGAAGATTAATGTGTGTTTTTGTCACATCCTTTGTCTGCCGAGAATCTCGCGTTTAGTGTTCCGTGCATAACAATTTTGAGCTGCACAAGTTAATGCGAAAATAAGTGTTATTTATTAACGATTTGTCACCAGTTTTGTTTGAGGCAATTAGCCGTTCATCACGCGATCTCTATTATAAATGATCGTGTAATGAGCACGATGCTTGAAAAGAGCAATGGCGTATGTAACAGAGGTCCACAGTCGCGTACAGCATAAGTCTTTTGAGGCACAATTGCTGAGCTTAGCATGAAAATGTCACATGTGGCTAATGAAGCTCACTCTAACATGTGGCATTATTCCATAACAACATTGTGTGGCGTCCGTTGCCTGATAGGAAAACGTCACACTACTACCAGGCCCGTCGCCACGTACGCCCTTATTCATCTGGTAATACCACAATAGCGGCTGCCGACCGTTCCCACGCCGTGTCGGAGGTTATGTTATAAGTTTATTGTTGACAATGCCTACCGTACCATTATGCGGTATTTCTGAACTAACTTTGTGTAGATATTTACTATGCACGGAAACTTAAGAGGCCTTACAAGTTTTAAAAATTTTTTGATTTCAAATTGTGACAAAAGTATCGATAATACCAATAAAAAGATTACAGGATACGACGATATTAGTAAAGTTTTAGATAGTAACATTGCCCTTTATTGATTTTATTGTGTGTAGTAGAATTTAAGCGGAAAAAAACAGTTTTTAGCTCGAAAACTGTCGATTTGGAGTGAAGTTTGAAACGAAATATCTGAATGAAAAATGCAACAAATATATTTAAAATTCATGTCATTACGTCGTAATAGTCCTGTTCTAGATAGTAACATTGATAAAATTTCAAGAAACTTGTCAAATAAACAGAAAATGGACAAATAGATGAGTATTTTTTTACCTTAGTGAGAGAGTTTAAACCGGTTGGTTCGACGATTGATTGTTCTTTTTATTTATTTATTCAAACTTTATTGCACGAAATACACAGAATTGTACAAAAGGCATTCTCTACCAGCCAACCATTGGGCTAAACACAGATTTTATAAAAGGTGCAAAGTAAAAAGGATGAAAACGTCTACACGGAACACTAAAACAAATATAATATATTTTCACATGTTTTATTAGGCAAGTACAAATGTGTGATTTCCCATAATTCAATAATCAGGCCACGTCAGGGTCAGGGGGCAATTGAGATGTAGGTAGGTAGTAGATGTCAGCTTCCTTAACTTGCGTATGTTTATTAATGCCTCATAACTCTCATAAGTCATCTTAGTACCTGGGAGACCGAGCCAGCTCGGTGTTTTTCCGCGACTGAGACCTAATTAGATCGATTGTTCGCCCCCGAAAACTCATGTAGCAAAAGTCATAGAAATCGTTAAAAGCCATCCCGGAAATAAAAAATAAAAATAAAACTAAGACACGAGATCTCTGTTTCACAAAAAAATTAAAATACACCTAAAACTAAAGCTTTCCATTCATAGGCGCCTAATAAATAAAAATAACTTAAATGCACTTTATAGGAAAAGTACATGCTAAAGTTTAAATACGATTTCTGTTATCTATCGTGTAGTAATTTCCCTCCCTTTAGTGAATAGAATATTTTTTGTTTCGTATTTACTTGAGTGACGAATAACAGATGACGAACTTGATAACACGCTCTTAACTTATCAAGGTACCTATGAACTTGTTTGCAAACTAGATTGTAATGGATCTTGTGATTTGCGGGCATCGTTAACAACGTAGACCGCAGAGTACTTAACGTTAGCTCAACATAATTAAATTAATCAAATAACACATTAGATGATAATTGTAATTGTACCAGTGATTGCGCCGTTCGGATTTACCCGTACTGACGTTACAAGCCAAAGAATTCGGGGTATTTATACAACATCGTACTTTATTCGATTGTTTGTTTCTCGACTTAATATCTCGTGACTGAAGGTACAGTTCAAACTTACACGCAGTAGCAATAAGTAATATCTGAATTTTCTTAAGGACTCTTACATAGCGATACTTGAAGAAGAAAGGGGAAATATGTTTAAGGCGCTACACTGAGAAATTTGGAGATTTTGAAACTCTGTCCTGCCCAGACTAGCAAACAGTAAGGGCTGATTTTCAGATATATGATTCTTGACTATATGATTGTGGTACTGACAATAGCGAAACATGATTGCTTAAAATTTTCTCGATAGAAAATAAATCCAAAGTTGAGTCTATATTTTCCTTTTTTCCCTCAGCCTACTAAAACAACGCATTATTAAAAGACACGATTAAGTTAATATGATTGTATTTTACCTCATCTAGGTACTGATAAGACGAAAATTAATAAACCTAAGTTGGATATTTAACGAGATTTGTCTAAAAAGCCATTCTCGGAGAGGGTTGCATCCCGTTTTGTCGTGGGTGAAAAACAAAGGGTGTCTCTTTCAATCGATATATCGCCTTAAGCTTCATATTTCTTACTCCTTCTCACTTTTGAGCAGTGACTTTGGTTTATTTGCCGTGTCATTTGTAGTCATCGCTCGAGGTGAGGAGACGAGCTGTTTGTCTAAGAGCCTATTTGTCTGTTTTCTCGAAATCCGTCCCACTGCGTCAATATTTGACTGACGGAATTACCGCTACATACCTACATACAAATTGGATCTTCGTATTGAAGTTTGTTCAAACATATCATATACTTGCAAACAACTCCGTGTAATTCTCAAGAAACTGTGTCATTAACGATTTTCGTATCATTATAAGCACAACACGGACTTGTTAACGCGGGTTATCGGGCTGATAAGAGAAGTGCCTTGGTCTCCGCTTGAGTCAATGTTCGTCCGAAATAATTCCTGACATTAGTCGAGATAGCGTTATCACTGAAAACAAACTCGTTATTTGGAGTAGACAAACAGCTTGCCATCGTCGAGGTATGTCAGCGTTGCCGTTGCGTCCACGTGGCGGGCACAACGTCACTATGATTATATTTTATAATGTTTCATAGATCACAATAATTTCACCAGCTATTCAAATGAATCAAGGGTAAGGCAAAGAAACTGTTTACTAATTATCATACCTTCCACAGTAGGGTGGGCCGTTGTTGTATGGGAAAAAATAAAAGTTCCAAATTCGAAGTGTAATAGGAATAAAAAGTTGCAGTTTAATAAGTAGATTATGGTGATACTATCAAATTTAAAAATATATACTACTTTTAGCCCTCTACCAGGTGGCAAAAATTTGAAGTTAGGGTAATATTTGATAATTATTTAAAGGTATAATATTACTAGTATTTAGCCCGTTTATTTTTGTAAATTAAAGACGATTGTTAATATAATAGAAATCATCACTATTATTTATTTCTGTTTTAATATAATCAATATTAAAAATATCCCAAATTTTTTATAATTAAAAAAAATACCATTAAACGACCGATGTACTGTATTATAAAAAAATCGTACTACGTATTTTTCAAATATAATCTCAAACAAAAGTACGAATGTTAATATTAAAATAAAGCAGGGTTTGATTGAAAATATATAACTTTTTAATGGTTTAAATAGACGGTCAAAGGTCCTATTTCGCACTTTTCCGGGCATGTTGCCACGTAATTATGACCATATTTTTGCTTTAATCATTATCATTTTTATGCTTTATGTAACGTGTTTAATCCACGAAAGCTCTGACGAATGCTTTAAGCACCAATTTGGATATATTTAATAGATCAAAAAGCCTTTTTTGAAAAACCCCATTTACGTCGTCTAAGTGGGTCACAAAAAAAAATCTTCTGATAATAAATAATAACCAAAACCAAGTTTAATTGATACCAAAAGATGTTATTTAATTAATAATAAAGTTTAAATAAATTTAAAATATAAGATATATTTTTTTTTAATTTTTGAATTTTCTGACATTTCATCGTCGGTAGAGGGCTAAAAGTATATGCCAAATTTTTTTTTATTATTTTTCCCCTGATCTACAAAAAATCATACAGCGTATGTATACTATTACATTACGAAATTCCAAAATTTTGAAAATCGGCCCACCCTATTCCACAGCCACTCTACAAATAATGACAGCAGCTCTCCCGCGACGCCGACTCATTTGTCACTTTCTACAACGGGAAAACAATTGGACATTATCTAAACAGAATCGTTTCGAGTCCAATTCACAGAAGGTCGTTGTCAATCGGCGTAGTCAATGCATCATGCGGCGGACGTTCTAAGAAAATAAAATCAGTTTGGTGATCCCAGCTACCATATTAGTTTACCAGAGATTTTTTATTTCCCATCACAAAAAGCCGTTGAATTTCGTCTACATTCTTTCTTTAACTTTCAGACTATGATTATAGGGTTGTTTGTTTGAAGTAAAGTGGACATAGGCCATTACGACGCCGAAGGCCTGAATACACAAGCGTGGAGTTCAAATATTTGTGTATTCTTGTTTGATTTGTAAGTGCGAATGGTGTTTAGATGTTTACAGAGTCGCTGAACTTGTGTTGGCCGCGTGGACCTCTAATGTTGCTAATAAATCGTTGACATCGATCTACTTTATCTATTTACCGATAGCTAAACAATACGACCTTGTTCTTATTTTGTTAGTTCATCGAATTCCAGAAAGAATATTTCATCAATAAAAAGTACGTGAGCAACAACGTAAACAAACATTAAAGAGTTGCGGGTAAATTTACCAGCCGGTATAGTTTATAAGTAGTTATTGAATAGTCATGTTTCTCGAACAACGCGAGGGCTGTCCCAGAGCAAAGCGCTTAAAATAAAACTCGAATCCGTCCCAATAAAAGAAGTCCTCAGCAGGTAGACGACTAGACGTGGGCAGACAGACGTATTCAATAATTTGAAGTAAGAACACGTTTTTCTTTTTATATCCGTTTAAACGCGTTCTGTTTAGTTTTGTTTTTGTGAGCGGGCTGCATGCGGGCCTTTCATCCGGGCTCTACACAATACTGCCACTCAAAAACGGTTCATTGTATTTTAATTTGACCTTTTCGGTGATAATTCATGGGAATCTTTTTTTCTTAAGCCGAGGGGAACGTTTATTCAGTCTATTATTGCCGTCGATTATTTTCCTTTTGTGATCGGTTTGGAGTTTGAGAATGATATTACTTACGCTATTACTTTCTGCTTCAAGTAAATCAGGGTTGTCGTAATAATAGTTTAAACTGTGGGGTTGTAATTCTCGTATAACATAACATAATGGACCATCCACAATTTAACTTCGCGGTACATTTGTGAAATTTATTACTTTTTGCTTTCGGGCGCATTTAATAAGTAGCTGAATGAAACGAAGGTAAATGATTCTTATCTACTGCAGTTGAAATCGAAATGTCAACCATCTCATATTTATAGCACTATTAGGTAGTTATGTTATGGGTTGGGTCTAACAGTTAGAATGTCAACTCTTGACATCAAAATTACCTATAACCAGCATGAAAGCCGCGGTAAACTATATTTTATACATTTATCCAGTTAAATAACCAAATAGCAATTAATTCGGTTCGCATTTATTTACCTAGTGCTCGATGTTTTCCGTTTTAATCGCGGCAATAAAACGACGTCCAACGCGGCGAGCGAAAGCGAAACACGGCAGCGGTCGCGTTAGCGGTCGCGCGGCAAACAAATAATTGAATCCAAACCGTAACTTATTGGCTCCAGATAAATCGAAAGGGCTGTTTCCGAGGTATTAAATTACAACCTTCATGCTAACGAAACATTGTAATTACTGATAAGTACATAGCCACAGGGTATCATGGAACTTCTAATTAAATTAAACATCGAGTACGCGAGGTCCGTAATCAATTTGTTAATCTGGTGAGGTAAACGTGTTGGAATTAAACTAGCCTTCGATCGGCCCACGTGTTAAGTGAATCGCTAATTATAAACAAGTGTGTACTCAACCTTAGAATGCTAATAGAAACTCGTGTGTAAGGCGCGTAACACACATACAATGTCTCGCGTGACATGTCTCGAGCTCTGATATCCGAGTCAGACTCGCTATGATATGAACGTTTGAACGCCGGCGCCGCCTCGCTACTCGCTACCGAGTGGGATTTCTTTTTGCCTTTTATAATGCCATGTCTGTAATGTAACTGTCGATTTGTTTTATTCTCTGATCGTGAGATATGTACATGGATAAATAATTGCACTCACAGAGAAACAGAATATAATTGCCGCGCGAGGCGAAATGAAAACGAATCGCACCTTCATTTATTTATAGATTGCTCTCGTAGAATTAAAACAAGTAGCTCGGGGCGATCGTTACGAGTACATTAAGTGCTGATAACGGTAAACGACTGCTATATCATGTGTCCCCATAAAATATTGATGGGCATTGTAAATGCCACGACATTAACGAAGTGATGGAGGATAAGGCTGCGGCGTGCTCGCCGGCCGCCGCGCGGGCATCGGGCGGGCTCACCGCGGCCACATTCACTAAATTCCCGGCATTTTCCCCGAGCCGATTGTCCGCAGCTCCATTTACAACGTCTACACGCTGCGCCAGTTCCTTTTACGCTTTTATTTACGCTCCTTTTATTATTTTTAAAGTCCGTTTGTTCGGCGTCGGCTCGGAGCGGTTATTTATTTTTTGCCGCCCGCCCGGCCTCCCGGCGACCGTGTGTTGTGTCCCTCGCTTTATTTTTATTTTCGTGCTTCTTATTATGGAGCTAGTTTTTTTATTTTGTTTTTACTTTATTACGTGCTCGCGTGTTCGCGTTACTTTATTTGTGTTAAGAGGCGAGCGATGTTTTTTTTTTTCATTAAAGCGAGGCTCACACTGAATTATGGTCATTAAAGGATAATTTGTATTAGGTACGATAATTTGGGATGCGTGTAATTTTTGTTTCGTGATAGGAATGTTTTGTCGAGACTGAGATTGATGAGTTGTTTTTGTTATTCCTACTTATGCGTTTGACTTAAACTTGGTTGACAACTCAGACGACTAAGACATTGAGTTTGTTTTTTCAAGAGGGTCTAATTCTTGTATTTTTTTTCTAATATTATCTGTTCTTTTCCAGGGTCCCCCCCAGCCCGGGCAACCTATCAAGTTTACGGTGGGGGAGTCCTGCGACCGTATAAAGGAGGAGTTTAACTTCCTGCAAGCGCAATATCACAAGTTAGTATTCCGCCTAATTTTCTTCTTGAAAATCTTGTATATTATTAAAACGTTACATCATCCATATCATTACTGAAACATCGGTAGTAAATGCTTTTAATACCTTGCGCACGAGTTGACGCCTGCGTAAGATCAGAAGCGCTGTAAATGCCATAATTCACTTCTTGAGTTCTCGCCAATGGCGGTCCTACAGAAAAATACTATAATTAATCAACTGTGTGTGAACACGTTTTCTTGGCTATGGCTTGCGAGTTAATACCAAAACATATACATGGACGTGTCAGACGTACCTATTGTACATGTAAATGTATGATTATATTTTAATTCGCCGTCGGCGAGCTATTAAGGCGTCGCAAAAAACTGACATGATCATTAAAGTAATGCTTTGTTCGAAGCATCTGGCGATAGCCTGATACACTAATCATCGTAATTAAGACTCCTCGCGAACTTATTATGCTTAATGCAGAATTAATTTACATGGGTAATCATCTCTGCAGATATACGTACGTTTTTGTTTGGTCTTCTCTGCATATATTGCATTCCATCCCTAGTTAATACGTTTTAATTGCGTATAACGAAAGAATTAGCATTTAGGTAATTACTTATTTTGACGAATTGTTTATTTATATTATTTACTGACTTATACTTAAATACCCGTGGAACCCAATACTTTATCCGCGTAAACGACAACTATATCACTTAAGTATCAGAGGGTAAAAAATCTGAGCAGAGATTATCTCTGGAATCCTCGTCATCGGACATCAAGCTCTACCTGCCTCACAAAACCACCCTCTGTTACAATACCGTTTTTTGTGTTCTATTGTTCAACGAAAAAAGTACACATCTATTTGTTTACGCCGAGTTTTGGAGATAAAAAATAACGGTTGCTTTACAATCTGTTAGGGAATACGAAACAGGTGCTAAATAGATAATTTACGCAATGATGTAACATCGCTGAGTGCAGTGTAGTGATTGCGGGTCTGTGTAAGAAAGAACACGTCCCAATTTAATTTGAATCTGCTAAAGTAATACATTTAGTGTATTGGTTAATTCTGACTTTTTAGTTTTTTTACGAGCCTATTTAAATATAACTGCCCTTAGCATTTCGTTGAATTATATTCTGCAAGAATTGAGTCACTTATCTGAGACTGTTACAACTAGGTAGGTACTTAACACTCGAATAAATTTAATATCAAGTGTACAAGTAATAAATGCAAGTTGCTCTTCATAAACAAGATAAAATATAATAATAAACCTTTATTAATTATCAATTTATCATGCTACGAGTACATACCTACGGCATTAAGTCCGCCTTTTGTACGATAAGATTTATTTTGTGCAATAAAGTTAAAGATTAAATAAATAAATACCTTGTGCATACTTGTGTGTCAAGATTGTGCTTATGCGCCTCTGCATGCTCGTTCATGTTACTGAAATACTTCTGTGTTTGTTCCAGTTTAAAATTAGAATGCGAAAAGCTGGCTAGTGAAAAAATTGAAATTCAGAGGCATTATGTCATGGTGAGTTGACAGTGTTTTCTTCGCTTACATTGGAGCGTCTAATCGCACTTCAAAACTAAACTGCATTAAATCGAAAATGTGATCCGTTCCAAATTCAATCTTAACGTTCCCCCAACTGAAGATACGAGCTTAGTTGTGATTTCATGCTCTTTTGGTTTTGAGTAGCGAAACGTTCCGTTTAACTGTACATGCGGGGACGCCGCGAGATGTTTATCAAATGATACATCATTGTTTTGTCATTCAAGTTAAAATGAATTGCCCCCTTCGCCACCCGCATGCCTATCAATATTGTTCTATCGGGCCGAAGCGTCCATTGGCACCCTCTTATAATTTATTTGGAGATTATTATCGTCCCCCTCGACACCCAAATATTGTATGGGAGTTATAAAAATACTAAATCCCAAACATGCCTGCCCATCATAGAAACATTTAGGGAATATGTGCCAAACATAAGTAATTGCTCCACCTGTGATTGGTATAAATATAAAAGTATTTGGCATTCGTTAATCCTCAAACGTTCGTTCCATTCAGATATGAATCACGATTAAGTGTTGCCAAATCGCTCGCAATTTATTTTAATACGCTTGAGAGGAAATTTTTCTCAGTATTTTTATGTGTCGGGAACACTTCTGGCCGAAGTCCAAACTGAGCTGCGGATGTTTAGTCACTCGGCTCCTATAATTTGAGGAACTTTTCTGTGCCAAATGCTTCCCATGTCACAGTTCGGACGTTTAACATTTTTAACACTTGTAATCGAATCTGTTAATCGGTGTTTTATGTTTCAGTACTATGAAATGTCTTACGGCCTCAATGTGGAAATGCACAAACAGGTACGTTATATTTTAGTATTTTATTTTAAGATTGAAAGAGGGACGCGATTGCGTTGCGGACTTGCAAATTGTTCACGCACTGCGAAGTATTGTACCTATAACATGACTTGCATCTCTATTGATAAAGGACCATGCGTTTTGATCTTTCACGTTTCATCATTCATCATGTCATGACAGATCATGAGATATAAAACACTGTGACAGTAGGTAACGCAAGAGTTAAACCACACCGCAACCGCGTCCGGTGCACTGAGAGCTTTAACGATAATGTTGCTACATTCCACGCGTAATTCCAACATTGTAACATGAAAATATACAGAGCCGGAACAAATTTCTAAAGTAAAAAAGTGTGTTATTGCGCTGCTTGTTTGTTGTATAAATGTTGTTTGGCGGCGCCCCCGGCGTTAGGGCGCGCCGCCGTTGACATTTTGGTTTTCAAATTAACAAACATTTTCCGCTGAACGTTAAATTTTTTTTACATTGGAGTTGACATATTCCAACTATTAATAATAATTGATACTAGAAATAATAATTTGTCGAACAATCGGCGGCGGTTGGGCATTTGTGTTGTGACGCCATTTATTTGAATGTATATTATCTGGGAGGGAAGCTCCCCCAGCGCGCGACTAAAGTGGAGACAATGTATCTGTGAGTTACGAGGTGCTTTCTGGCATTCACACGAAATGATCATTCTAGGGTTGCTCAAATTATATCTGTATTATACGAATTGAACACCTCTTTGAATTCCATCTGACATCTGATGCACACAAACGTATTTATTATACTTATTCATAGTAAGTAATCCTTTTTAAAGCGTCGTCAATTACTGTCGCTATACAAAGCGCAATTTGTTTAATTCTTTTGACATATTTTTGCGTCTTAAGTCGCTCTGCATTTGAATGGACTCTCGAGTAATCCTGCATATTTGTAGCAACCCTAACCGCAGCAACAATAGCTATCGCAACGAATGGATATTATGCGGTAGGGGTTCGTAGCCCTGGGGGCCGCTAGGGGTTCCATAGGGGTTCCGTAATCTGTTGATTTTACGCTCGGCCGGCCGACACGCTCCGACCCCGCTTTTTAATAATAACCGTACTTTAACACGTCCTCCAAACGGAACCGAAGCCAATTTACCTAGATTTGACTTCAAACAAGAAACAATTGGTCTTTACCATATGTTTTATCAAAGTTATGTATCACTTACTTGCATCTTTAAGTGAAATTGATTCTAGCTAGAGCTTCCTTTTTCTTAATGCACTTATATGAAGAACTTACATTAAAGAAGCATTAAAATGGCACGACACGTTTATTAAAATATAACACTTACCGCTTACTAAACTTAATTTTAAAATTATATTCTTAATTCACACTAGACTTAAGATACCTATACGTACCTACTCGGCTATAACTATAATTGCTGCTGCTGTTAAAAAATGCAATAGATTCATATCAAAACCAGAAACTTTAAGACCTGTTTGAAACATAAACCGTCGCTGTCAGTGCGTGAATATTTGTCGAGGGTCTGGTCTGCCCTGGCGTAAGGGTACCATTCGCAATATCGAAAAGAGCCCAAGTGGCAGCAAGATGTAATGTCGACGTACGCCTTCCCGCCCGGCGGGCACCGTTGTTTGCTCCGGACAGATGGCTCACTAGCTCAACGCTTCAATGCGCTATTTAGCGTTCACTGTTCATTGTAATGGATTATTACATTAGCACTCAGCCCGCTCAGTCGAGCGATTAGAAAGAACTGTACCCCTCTAAGCTTTTATAGCGAACGTAATCGCACAACAAGTAATGTTTTCTTTTTTTGCCCGCCTTTGTGTTTGCCATGGCGTGACCGTGCCGGATTAAGCACTCAATAAAGTTTGAAGTCTGAACGGAATTTTCGATTCAAGGTCGGTTGAGATCTTCCTCCTAAGGCTCAGTGTCTGCGTTGGCGTAATTTAGTCGCGTTTAAGACGCGGTTTAGCACGGCGCGGTCAGTTCCCGCGGTCGTGCACGCCCGGCGTGACCGCGTCTAACGCGCGTTTTCCGCTCTTTCTGACGACGACTAATTGCTTAGATTTTCTTTTGTTAGTCGCGGGGCTAGAGGACCGCGACCGTGGCGAATCGCACCTACTTACGCCGTGAATTGATTGTTTCGTCTTTGTGTAGCTGTATCGACACGGAGAGTTATTGTTCCGCGCTGCGAGAGATTATTCATGCCGACTGACTTTCACGCTTTTGATTATTGCAGCAGTTTCTATGTTTATATTTTAGTACGAAGCGTTCAATACCGAGTAATATTATTTCAGCATTATTTTACTACATCGAGCAACTCTGATAAGGTGCCTCTGAAATATGTAGGTACACGAACCTATCGTTATCAAAGCACTGAGCTATTTTATTACCATAGTTTATACATTGATAAAGTATATAGGTATATAAGCTGATAAAATACTCGCATTAGAGTCAATAAGTATTTTAATGACTGTCAATGGAAAAATCGAGTGTCACCGATAACACTAGGAGAGTTAGGGTGAATGAGTTGTCCGGGCTCACTGTAGGCGATACCCCTCCGCTTCAGTGCACACATTCACCCACCACCCTTCACGGGCACTTGCTCGTTACGTGCACAGTAACATAGACTTTATAAATGCGGTGCGGGCACCTCTCCGAGCGAAGCGATTGTACCACAACCCATGAAACTTGCTAGAATTTAATCCACATCCCGGTGAACTTAATACAGTATCAGATTTCAACTCACGTACTGGATGCGGCCTTACCTACTTATGCTGTAAAATATTAAATCGTTTCAGAACGTTCAGATAGCTCGTAAAAAATAACATAAATCTTCCCTCCGACGAGGAGTCAGGTTCAGTATAATTCAATAATTTACTGGTTATTTCGATTCCATACGCCCTCACCCTCGAGTTCAAATTATTCATAAGCGGGGCGGAGGATTGTTTGCTGTTGCATTAGGGTGCACCCGGTCATTGATAAAGCTACTGTTTACTCGCAACCCTATATCTCTTAACGAGCTATTATTGAAAGTGGACTTTATTTTATGCGGTGCAAGGTGTTGTTTTCGTTAATAAAAATCGTATGAGATATGTCGAGGTTTTAAGGAATGAATAGGGCTGCACGTGCGATGTTCACCCGCTGTTTATAATGAATAACTAGGGTTGTTGATATTAAAAACACCACAAATACACGAGATATAATTTAATTCGCTCAACAACTTGTACATGAAGTCACACCAAAACGCCGGTAATGATAATAGGCGCCATCTTAGATGGCGCGCAACAATCACATTCCGTATTTAACTAGTTACTTTTAAAATAGGTTTATGTTTTACATAGCAAATATTTAGTGAAATAATCTTATAAAAACATATAACAATAACTACATACTTAGTCTACTTATTAACACTTATTCGAGCAATAATGTTTATAATGGTCACGTCGGAAGTTTCTATTGAAAACTACTATCGCTAGAATCAAGTCAGTGGCCATACTGTTACATCCGTTTTGACAAATTCGACTATAAATTAATAGGTAATGCTCGAAATGTATTTTATAAATCAAAATTAGAATAGTTATGTGTCTTTTTCTAACAATCGGCCATCCTGAAAATTTTGCCTGTCCCTAGGCAGTATAAGTATTAGAACTAATTGATTTGGCGATGCCATACAAACAAAACAGATACAATTTCTAGAAGCAATACTAGAAGCATTGGGCTACCTTAAAAATCCTTTTTTTTATGCACAAGTTAGAGAACAGTACAAAAATTATAAAGTTAGAGAACCATACTAAAATATAAACAAGCCTTTTTTTTATTACTAATACTACGGACTGTCAACATAAACGATTGTAAGGGTCTGTAAAAACAGGTCTGATGGACGTTTATGGATTAAGACAAAGTTCGTAAACTTTCTAATTAACCGTCTGGTATTTTCAACGTGGCAACACCTACTTTTTTTAAAACAAATATTTGTAATTAAATTAAGCATTGTTGCTAAAAAAAAACCTACTAACGAAGCCTACCTCAAAATTAATCATTATCAAACATTTATTTTGTAAGCAGGCCACAATGGCTTCTTTACATGACATAAATTACAAGTGGAACGCTTACAATGATATCATTTAGTAACAGAACAAAGCAACATCACCCAACAGATATAACCTAAAATAATAATTAAATTTGTTACTTTGTTTAGGAACTATACAATCAGTTTATGTTATTTTATATCTAAACCTCAGTTGAATATAACACGTTCGGCCATCCGTTACTTATTGAATGGCCTCATTCAATTACCATTACTTTAGAAACATATGACCAATATTTATAATATTAAGAATATTTTATCCTATTTATTCAGATTTAATTCAAATTTTTAATTATTTATTTGTAAGGATACAGTCACGTATTGGTCTTGAAGTAGTGTCAAATATTTTTCAAATCTAAATAATCCTTGACGTTGTAAAAACATTTTTTTTCAATGACCATTTCGTCAAATTACGCTTAAATATTTGTCCCGACAGTACACGTAATTGAATAGGCAAATGATTATATAAAACAATACTCATATTGACAATGTTTCTTTTGTATATACGAGTATCTTTGTGACAAGGAGCTTTGTACAAAAGGGAAATGAAATGTGATCTTGTCTGCCTCTGTATCACTTCACTACTTTTACTAAAATGTCCTTCGTGAGAGTTGACAAAACCACAAACATCCCTAATGTATACGTACAAACATGGTATTTGGCAGAACATATAGCTTTCTAAAGAGTGGGACACAGCTGTCATTTATCTTTTCGTTTAACTGTATGTATAAGCTTCTGGTGTCGACTTTTCGGTGCTGAGTCCGTGCGCGGGATGTAGCAGCCTCGGGCGGGTTGACGTTTCGTTGCAGCAGTCACGCGTAGGGTGCAGCAGTTTACGCGTAGGGCGCAGCAGTCTCTGGTGAGTGGACGTCTCGACGCAGCATACACGTGCAGGGTGCAGCAGTCTCTGGTGAGTTGACATCTCGACGCAGCGTACACGCGCAGGGTGCAGCAGTCTCTGGTGAGTTGACCTCTTGATGCAGCGTACACGCGCAGGGTGCAGCAATCTCTGGTGAGTTGACCTCTCGATGCAGCGTACACACGCAGGGTGCAGCAGTCTCTGGTGAGTTGACCTCTCGATGCAGCGTACACGCGCAGGGTGCAGTAGTCTCGGGTGAGTTGACCTCTCGATGCAGCGTACACGCGCAGGGTGCAGCAGTCTCGGGTGAGTTGACTTCTCGATGTAGCGTACACACGCAGGGTGCAGCAGTCTCTGGTGAATTGACCTCTCGATGCAGCGTACACACGCAGGGTGCAGCAGTCTCTGGTGAGTTGACCTCTCGATGTAGCGTACACGCGCAGGGTGCAGCAGTCTCTGGTGAGTTGACCTCTCGATGCAGCGTACACGCGCAGGGTGCAGCGTATCAGGGAAGTAAATACCGCGTACACTCACAGGGTGTTTCGGCCTCAGATAGGTATTATTAAGCTTGTTACCGCGTACACGCACAGGGTGTTTCGGCCTCAGGCAAGCTCAGAGTATTATTAAGCTTGTTACCGCGTACACGAATAGGGTGTTTCGGCCTCAGGCAAGCTTAAATAAAGTAACTACCGCGTACACTCACAGGGTGTATCGGCCTCAGATTGAGCTTGCTACCGCGTACACACACAGGGTGTTTCGGCCTCAGGCAAGCTCAATGAAGTAACTACCGCGTACACTCACAGAGTGTATCGGCCTCAGATTAAGCTTGCTACCGCGTACACGCACAGGGTGTTTCGGCTTCAGGCAAGCTCAAGAAAATCAGACTTCAGCTTCTGGACCGCCACGCCGCGCCAGCAGTAGGTAGCATCTTATTGCCGCGTACACGCGCAGGGTGTATCAGCCTCTGGACTGCCACGCCGCACCAGCAGCGCACGCAGCAGCAGCAGCGCAGGCAGGTCATGTACACAAAATAAAAATAAATAGACACACATTGAATATATCTCAAATTGACTGTAGGATGCATTCATATTGTGTATGTTCGGTCATTATAGTAAACATTTTTTGTTTTTACTTTCATTAAGGAATCGGATTTTAATATAGACTCTGTTTTCCGCTAAATACACTTTTATATTTTATAGTCGAATAAAACATATACGTCACAAATTTCGTAACGATAATTCATTATCTAGTAGTGCTGTTACTCGGTATGGTTAGCTTTGGTACTTATCACTATTTACGAGGTTATACCTGAGTACTTTTCAAAATATACAACATTACATACCCGTGTACCTCTTTTGTCAAGCTGAGCTTAAATAGACCTAGCCGTACAAAGCGAATATGTCCTACATTTATATCTATGGTTCAATTAACGCTCATGAACCCATTACTTTAGATGTCCATTCGCTTCTACCATAATTATCACTCATATTTGACAATCGTCTTCCAAGTATCCATAGCGATTTCACCTCTTGCACCTCATAATTCCTTTGCGATATTTATATATTTAATGACACTGGCCCTGTTGTAGCAGGATATCCGAAGGTACGAATCCGTTACGGTTTGCCGTATTATTGTTGTTAGTTTTGTTTGTTCATTTATCAGCTGGGTCAGAAGACCTTTGCAACGAATAAGTACGACTATCCGTATTATTAACGTTGTTGAAAGCTACAAAGTTATTATTAGTATGCGAGACATTTCTAAAATATTCGAGAACTTCCTCAGATTCAGCGAAGTGCGAACCCTCAACGTTTATTCTAATATTATAGTTATATATGCCCTGACTGACACAATCTACAGCTTGACGATCTTTAAGGGGAGGTATCCCCAACGCAACTGTCCCGCTCTAACATGCGTGAATTCACAATTAACCATCCCGCTCTCTACGCAAGCTCTGCGCGCAGTTTTGTGAATATTTAGCTATAGTTATTAAGCCAATCATTTTATCAAAACAAACCCTGCGAATTTGTCTATAACTATTTACGATCTTTAATTGAGTACAAAAATTAAATGATAAATATCAGTAATATAGCCGTAGTATTGAAAATACATTCCAAAAGGGGTAACTTCGCGATTATTTTCTATCGAGTAAAATTCATCAAATCATGTAACTGACTGCGATTTTGACTAGACAAGATCCTCATGTAACACATATATATTTTTTTATTTTAAGGCACTATATTCTATGACTCAGATGGTTTTTAAAAAGTCAAAAGTGGTAATACACGGCCTTAAGCTGACGCCGCTTAAACAGCATTATTTTATCATAATAATATTTCACTAGTTTCATTGCGTCTGCTCTTACGATGTAACATTTCTACCAACTGATCTGCGAGATCCCGGTTTTCAAGGAATGCTTTTTTTTTGTAGCTTTTGGCTGCCACTCCTTCCAACTAAACTTGACAGAGTTGAGACCGTCGTACCATTTCTTTTCGAGTCCTTTTAATTTAGGTAGCGAACAGTGGCAGCGCGTCATAAATATTCTTAGGTAAGCCGGAAATATTTATGCTTTTATATTCTTCATGAGCCGTAGTAAAAGAACTGGACTGGCTGAAAATTAGGCAAACCGACGGGAATCGAGTTGTGTGACCGCTCCGCCACTGATGGCGAATAGAATATGGTTCACTGTTCAGGCCAACCCTAAACCTCCGCTTTCATGGATCGGGATTTCTCATTAATCGCGACGCATATTAGGATCATTTGGATTAAGATTTGTAATCCTAGCTTTAAGTATATGTTGAGTAACATTGACTATAACAAACTGCATACTCCATTTTGACTTGATACATTTGTATGCCTAATGGCTGGAGAAGTTGGTGCTTGTAGTTTTATTGATTGTGAGTAGTGTTGATTTACTCACTGAGGCACTGAGGCTGTGTTGAGGCACTTCATTCGTCATACTCATTTCAGTCAATTAATGTAACACCTCGCGCTTCAAAAGAGTCACACTTCATATCTGCGCCCGTAGCATATTTTGCACTCGAGAGTATCCCGACCTATCTCGAGCCACGCGTCTCTTTCTGGTTGGGGCTGTTAGAGAGTGACGGATTGCCCGCCGGGACACGCCGACAAACCGACGTTGCCATCATGTGCTAGCCATACTAATCAGATACGACGAACTCACTCGCAACTCGTGCCTAACTTCACGCATCTCACTCGCGCCTCGCGACATGAAGCACTAATTTCAATGCTCATGCCTTGACAAAAAGGTTGTAAGCGCCGCAGGATTTCATACATCTTACGCGTTTACGTCGAATGGTCAAATTTTGTATCAAATGGAGCGTTTGTACTTACTTATAAGTTATAATTATTTGAACTGCCCGAGTTGTATCGAATTGGGCCGTTCAAAAAGCGACCTTACCGTCCAAGCGTGAAGCTTCAAAGTCCAATGACAAGTTTTATAAAATATCGGACATTTTAACTAATTTCTACTATACGAATCTATCTGTAATTTGTAGTGGAATGAAATATAACGTAGTAACTTTTCGTTAATTCAATAAAAATAGGATGTACATTTATACCATAGTTATGCAAAATTCCTTGTTAATTAAAAATTAAGTTGTATTTATAATGTTGGAGCAAAGAGTGAACAATCGAATTGACAACTAAATTTAATATTTGTGTAATTAGCCTTCTTCATAAACAGTTCTGATTTGACAGAAGTCAAACATGACAAATAATGACATTGATAGTTAATTGATCGAAATTATCGACTATGATGATTATCACGTTGGAATGCTGATCCATTTTCTTATTACCTTATATGAGGATCAAGACAGAAACATTCCACTGAAAATCAATATCTGCATGGCTGTGTAAGCCATGCCTAGGTCTGTGGTTATGTGTTATTTTGCGTGTTAAATACGAGCGAAACTGCGAGTGAAACTTGATTATTTTCATCATTACAAGAAATAACTACTGTTTGTAATGTTGTCTTTGTTTAATGTCTCACCACTGTGAATGCATTAATATAATAAGTCAACCATCGCTACGCTAGTTCAAATGAAAACTATTATAAGTCAAACCTAAGCGAATGCATCCAAGTCACCCGAACAAACTCAAGTTATTGTTGGAACATTTTCCAAGTATACCGGTGTATTTATTAAAGGATATCCATATATACACTGTGTGACATTTTGCAGGTTAAATTATGAGCATTAATGAATATCAAGTAGGTTGTCATGATATGGCAATTCTCTGGATCTAAAATCTTAAAATTCTGCTGTGCTGTGGTCCAATTTAGAGTTTAGATCAATCTGACTGGGCATTCACCAATTAAAACTGCCCAATGCTACAAATATCATATGCAGTGGGGAAACCCAGCAATATTATACAACTTGTTTTTGCTGCTGACAGATATCATGTTTAAACCGGCACCTCACCTCATTTTAAATGTGATAAAGGCACTGTCAGTACCTCTATGGTAATACTGTGTATGTGTACACAAAACTATTGTAAATTTTAGGGAGAACTATGACATACCTACATAATATTAATACTACAGACAAAATATATAAGCTTGCAGTGCCCACCACTTGGTTCCAAAAAGTAAGAGAATCATTCATGGGTAGGTAATTGTGTAAAGTTATATAATAATTTACCAGGAGACATAGCCCATTTATCTCTTCATAAATTCAAAAATTATGTCAAGCGTGAACTCACATTGAAAGCATATTATAGTACTATCGACTACACAAATGATAAAACAGCATCGGTACACTTGTGGTTGAAATACATTCAATATTTTTTTACTTAGGACATCACATCTTAATGATTGTCTTCATAACTATGCCATTAGATTAATTTGACATCCCCTCTGGAATATCAGGCCTTATTCCAGAAACTGTCTAGATTACATCCTTTTGTTAATTTATTGTACTCTCTTTGTCATGCACCACAGCAATTCACCTTTTTTTTTTTTTTTATTACAACTACATCAATAAATTACTCTGAATAACCAAATTCGAAGTATGCAAAATATGTGACTGACGACTCAAAAGTGCCTGCCACTACGCCCCTTCGAACAAAGAATAGGTATGTTGACCCTGACTTTTGTGAGCGATGAAACAGAGTCTGTAGGCTTCGGATCACTCTGACATTCCGGCACAGAGCCCAATTTTTTTTTAATCAACTAAGTATCTAAGCAGGTATAAAGACCGAAATTAATACACATGAAATATTTATATTTGGAAAATATAAATGCATACATTACATGTACGTTATAATATATCAAGCTTGTACAGTCGACCGTATTTTCTTTTCTCCGCGGTTATCTTATCAACCACTCGCGGAGACAGCTCCAATGAGCCCAAGAAACACGACCAGTTCATCCAGTGTAGTTTAGGAGATAGGAGTAGTCTCCACGGCCACCTTCACCTTCTTTCCTTAATATTGCATCTAAACCAAATGTGTACCTATACAAAATTTCAGCTCAATAGGTTTGGGTTGAAGACATCCGCTTCAAAACTTTGTTGAAAGATTCCACCCGAAAACCCATGGGTACATACTACATACATACATTGCAAGTTGAATAAAAGCATGTTAACATACATAAATTACAGCATAGTTCCGAAATTCTCACCAAATGATTAGACCCGGCTATTTCTTCCACGTATATACTGTGTTTTTATGTGTAGTATTAGTGCAACACGTACGCCATATAAAATTGAACCTTACTCTTAACGACATAAGAGTACAAATAAGATATGAACTAACTAAGCAGTTCTTGATTTACTTATTATTGTATAAGTACACATACACGAACCCACGCCTGCATTCCCAAAATGGGCAGGCAGAGCACATGAAATTAAATTTTAGTGTCACTTTTAGCAATTGCAGGTTATTATATGATTAATGCTCAAATTATCAATTTAATTGTACACACAACACTTAATAGTTTATAGTACATCGGTTATATTCAGACAACCGTGAATAATACCAAATAACTTCGACATAAGCACAGAATAAAATAAAACAGACATGTTTACGAAAGTAAGACCGGCTCGGCGACGGCGAAAATATTTGTTTACTTCCAATAACAAATTAGCACTTACCGACCACAACGACGTTAATATAATACTAAACCTTTATACTGGGCGATTAAGTAGTCCGTTGTCACTTCTGAAATATTAAAAACACCACAAATACACGAGATATAATTTAATTCGCTCAACAACTTGTACATGAAGTCACACCAAAACGCCGGTAATGATAATAGGCGCCATCTTAGATGGCGCGCAACAATCACATTCCGTATTTAACTAGTTACTTTTAAAATAGGTTTATGTTTTACATAGCAAATATTTAGTGAAATAATCTTATAAAAACATATAACAATAACTACATACTTAGTCTACTTATTAACACTTATTCGAGCAATAATGTTTATAATGGTCACGTCGGAAGTTTCTATTGAAAACTACTATCGCTAGAATCAAGTCAGTGGCCATACTGTTACATCCGTTTTGACAAATTCGACTATAAATTAATAGGTAATGCTCGAAATGTATTTTATAAATCAAAATTAGAATAGTTATGTGTCTTTTTCTAACATTGAGCGTACTCTGTAATCCAGTTTGTTTTTCTGACGCGCTCTATTATTATCAACAAGCAAGAGAAACGTTGGCACTATCTATATAAAAAGAGTTACATTAGCTGCGATTACGATTATGAAGGGGATTAATTTTATCTATGTAGTTTGATAATGAGTATGTTTCCCGACATCATTAGCCATTCGATTTTAACTCCAACCTTATCTAAATAACATAATTCATTTAGTTTAGTATCGTTTTAATCTATTTTGTCAACAGATTACGCTTCTTAAGTCCGTTACTACAAAATTAATCAATTCTTTCTTATCGACGCATCTACGTCGTGTACAAACCTGTAAAGTATTAAATATCCCTTTTAACAAAGCCAGTTTTATTCCGGATACTGTCCAATTTCGTCGAATGTCCGTTATCCTGGAATATCCAATTCCTCAAATCCGACCAGAGCGGGGTGATTTACCTTAACCCACCGACCTAGTGCCATCGGCGCTTAACAAAACTCTCTGTCTCAGTGTGAAATGTTTAGCAAAGAAAAAATATTCCTAATATGTATATTGAAAGATGACTGTAAGTACATGGATATGATCGGCATTTTTTTTTCTTTGAACCCTTGGGTGACATCTATTCAAGGTCAAGCAATGTCACATTCGCCCTACTATCAATTTCCACCTAGCAGGTGGGTCCTGGCCTTTAAATGGGTTAATGCATCTTAGGCAGGGTAGTTTATTTTATTATTCAGGTCTGTCAAGGAATAAAGGAATGTTTACAATTGACAAATATCTTGATGGTAGCAGCGTGCCCTATCGAGCGGCGATGGCGTGGAGTGCTCACGTCGCCGAGCAGACAGTCGTCAAGGGCCCCGCATAATGGGCGCGCTATCTTCCCATCTACAGGCGGATACAGCGCTGTGAATTGTTTAAATGAACGCAACAACTCACAATGAACGCTCGGTCGCCCTCCGCTTTAAAAGCGAAATTATCTCTCCATCTACAGGGTGCGTGCGCGGCAGATGGCGCTTGCAATAAAACCACTAAACGCGATATCGCTCGTTGCTCGCTGCCCCTCGCTTTATTATTTGATCGGGGAGCCAAATTAAAGGATTTACAGTAACCCCTCGCAGCGACCCTCGCTCGCCAACAATCACCTCTGTATTAAGTCTAATTGTGTTTTCAAATTCGGCCCCTATAATACTAGGGGAAGCGATGCGCGCCATGTGAAAAAATAGGGCGTTTTCTCCCCACCGGCTTTATTAAATTCGCGCATACAGCGTGCTCTCGAACGGCTATTAGTATTCGTTATTCGCGACATGACATTTATCAGGAAAGAATGAATAAATTACACGAACGGTTCCCGTGTAATGTGGTTGAACACTCGTGACTGCAAAATATAGCTTTATTGCTAGCCCAAATCACGCAATGAGACGACGTAATAACACAATCGTGTAGGCACTCACAGACGCAAAGCGCTCTGTAATAACACGTCGCTTATCTCGGTTCACCTCATTTATTTCCATTGATATCAATCTCGTAATCATTCTTAATTGAATGTATCTTATTAAAAGCTTTCGACGGGTTTTAGGGACATTCTGTAGATTATCGGCTCCCGCATTCGCTGCACGTTTAACGTCATCTAGTCGTTTATTTATCGCCCCTCGCCGCCGGCGACGGCGCGAAACTAATTACATTGAATACGGCCCTGCTCCGCGGGCGCCTTAATTGCACTGATTGAGACACGGATATTGATTTCGAAACAGTTTGTTGATGCCAGCTCCAACTGTACAGTCAACAGCAGATATATGAACGCGGGCAGGATCGATACACAGGCCCGTATTGTCAAAGGCGCAAGACCGTGTTCACATGACTTTGACCACGTATCCCGACGCGACGTGTGATGCACGCCGTACTCGGCGGTGGCCGGGCGTGAAACGGCTCTCATGAATAATGTACGCCTTGTTCGCTCCTTGACTTTTCATTTAAAACAGACGATTTCTATTCGACTCGTATTCTGCGCCTATGACTCACTCATTTTTCATTCAATGTAATAGCCCGTAAAACTGCAGCTCGCGCGACGTAAGAATTTTAACAAGCGGCATTTCATTTACCTACTTGCATACTAATCAAATTGGCTAATTTTCATTCCCACAGAATAAATAGTCAGGCCACATAATTGCTAATATATAAATTAAGCCATCTTTAATAAAGTTCATAAGTGCTGTTAATAAACAGCTGCTAAACAATTAAGCGATTTTACATACTGGCTGTATCAATTGCTATACGATAAGCAAAGTCTTATCACATATACATATTTATATTAAGTATAATGAGATGCGCAAATTACGGACACGTTAATTTGTCCGAACTAAAAGTTATAGGTACTTGTTACCCGAAGCTCGAATAATAGATTAAAGATAAAAAGCAAGGTGTTTCATTTCAGTTCGGTTCGGTTAATTAATTGTGACGGTTCGCACGGATTGTATCTTTAAACCTCGTTTACATATCATGGAAACGGTAACAGTTGTACGGCGGTGGGACGGCCTAGTCTATACAAATAGAATGAAACAATGCAAACAGGGCGAAGCGAAGGGGTTACTACAAACATACGGGGTGGCGACCCTGCCGGTAGGGTGAGGCCCTCACTGACAGTTGCTCAAAATACTACGGAATTAAACTTGCATTTTATGAGTATTACAGGGATTGTATGCACGGAATTACTAATGAAAACGTTGCCGACTTTGAGCGAATATAAATTTAAATTTGGATTAAGCTTCGGAGAAGGCGTGAATACAATCAACTAATTAATATGCAGTTACTTTTTATTGATCATTCGCATGACTGGACCATAATTGATTGAATTAATTCATTCCTCTTTGAATGCTAATTAGCCGTCCATTAGAATTGATTTGGCGCTAACGAGTGATTAATGCATAAAAACAGTTCTAAATTAAACCTTTATTAAAATACTAACGCTTAAATAAATTATGGCTTAGTTCGTTCTGATTTTAAGCAGCTAAACCACAAACGTAACTCAATAACAGTGTGTATAAAATTATAAGTGACACATTGAGTGGTGGTCGATATAAACGGCATACGATATGCCTGCTAATAGCCGCAGGAAATGTTTCTATGTGCAATAATTGCATCCGTGACATGTGTGCGCCGCAGCCGCAGTCTGCATTAGTTATGACTTGAATCGATGCAGTCGTCTGCGCGGTTGATAATTGCAGATAATTATTAGCTATACCACGTGTCGTTCACTATTCAATATTGATGCCCCCATTATTATTATTCTCATTTATAGTACAAGTATAGCTTGTTTTGATGCGAAACCGAAGATGGATGGAACATTGAAACGAAATGAAACACCGAATTTCCCCACTGTTAATTAATTCAATTTGTTTGAACTTTGAAGACCAATTCGCCTCTTATAAATTAAGTTGCTGCTTTTAACACTTAGGTACCTACTACTGCATTTTAGATACTCTTATTTATTGGTGTTCGGGCTGCTAACTAGCCTAGATCTAATGTTACCTATACCTAAATATGACGACCCTGTAACCGAGGCGTATCATCCAAAACTCTCATGGCTGTATGGGCTTGCTTGCTTTGCTTAGCTCCTCATGTCAATATACTCGTAATAAGAAAAAAATAATTTCAGTGGCGGTATTTACTTAGCTGTGTTCCGTAAAACAATTTTCCTGGGTGTTGGTATCAGCCACGTGTTTCCGGGCCCGATAGCGATCGGCGCCGGAAGGCAAGACGTGGCCGCACTGCCGAATTTACCTGTCAAATAAAACACCTATATGTACCGCAGTTGACGTCAATATGTGTACGATTTTCGCTTTATTACGAAGGCATAAGGTGCAAAATGTGAATCTGTCTTTGACTTCGACCTACTCGTCCCTTCTTATTATCGGAGCGGAATTGGTTCTCATGGTGTGGAATACTTGAAGAGCTTGCTTTGATTCGTTCTTACTGCGAGTTTGACGCTCGTCTCTCTTATCTATGAGCAGAATAAAAGAATGGGATGTGAATACGGTCATAATGCAGATACTAAAGATGCGATATAGATATGCTGTGTCGACAAATATAATTGTAGTTCCTTTAGATTCCTGAACAAACCAATCACAAAACATTAAGTAATTAGGTATGTCGTGCGACAATAAGTGAGTACCTAAATGCTATAAAACGTAGAAGTCACGTAGGTGTATGGAAAGCACTTTCAGGTCAGACCTTAAACAGATTATATACTGGTGGAGTTGGGGCCAAAGGTCAGTGTTATCGGGATAGTCATCATTCTCTATCGTGAGATTGTGTAAAGGTTTCTGATGTGGGTTCTACTTACCGGACAGATGCGAGACTATACGCATTTCTAATCCAGTATGAATCCCAATTTGGGCTTGCAAACTAAACCAAACTAAAATTCTAAATAAATACGTTTCCACTAAGTATACTTTTTTCTATAATGTACTATCCTATACAAGTTTATGCAAGAATTGGCAAGAAACAAATGAATGCGCCATACATTTTACAGTACTTTACCTATAGACAAAAAACAGGCTTATGGTTAGCTATAGGTATGCGTAATTCTAATTATAACAAAACTGATAGGGCACATGAAGGTTGCCCTCAATTTCGGTTTTAATTGCCTGCCTCCATTATAATGTTTCTTAATATAAAAACACATTTATTTTAATGATATTAAATATAGCTGTTATCAACAACATAAAGAAGGCGATAGCGATATGTTTACGGTTAAGGGTTATCGATCTTTGAACTGCTTATCTTTGTTTTTGAGTATTTAACAAAGTGTTAATAAGTATAAAAATACTTATTTATTACATACACTGTAATTGGCACATTGGTCTACAATTTGTTTTTGACACTTGGAAATTTACAAATATATTTAACAAAAACATTTCAAATTAGGTAGGTATAGGTAGCTATGTAATTTCCCGATACAAAGCCAGTGTCTAAGTATTATAAGTGCTGTCTACAAATAGCAAATAAACATATTAGTCGATAAGGTTTAGGTCAAAGTTCACGTTGAACTTTGAGATTTATAATCATTGTTTGTTTAACACTTGCTGCTCATTAATATGGGATACTTACGAGTTTGCTTAATTATCATTAGTAGGTAACATGTGTAGGGCTATATAAGAACATCGACAAGTTCTCTTTAAGATTTCCAACTAAACCTTTGTGATACCTAATCATTAAGGTATCATTTAGAAGAACACCCGCGGAAAGAAACCCTTTACAAAATGGGTAGCATTTAACGAACCACCAAATAAGTTGCCGAATGATGCTCTAAAAAATTACATTGATTACCAATAATACTAGATTCGCACCAAATTTTCAACTCCTTTTAAATATAAAGTGCAACTCAAAGAAGTAACATGTCGATAACCTATTAAATTAAATTGTTACCAAATAAATTAGTCACTACCCAAAAATACTTAATGATCACCTAATTTCAAACACCAAATTTCATATAATTTACATCCAAATATTACAGGGCTCGTAATCCTATTAAAATTATTTACACCCAAATAATTCTTTCGATACCCAGAAATACTACATGATCACCAAATTTCACGCGGCAATTGTTTTTTAACGCCCGTCGCGCAAAGCAGTTCCAATCTAGTCTAACCTCATTGCTAGTACTACACTGATGCGGTTTTCCATACGGTCCGTCTCGCTCGCACGTCGCACCGCGTGCGAGCAAGACAGCGCTAAATGATTTTATTTTATAGAAGCTTCAAATTTCTGTAACTTTAATGAGACACGTACATAACATAATTTAATTTAATATATTTTCAACAGTGCTTTCCTTACTGGTCGCATACAGCTATTTGTTCTCAGATGTTTTTGCCTCTACTCTATTCGCTGATAATCGTCAATTTGCCTCGGTAGTAGTATTTTTCTATGACATGTATTTTTATTTCAAACTAGTTGACATTGGAACAGTATTGACGGATCTCCGCTGGCGCGGAGCTCCTATTTTGAGTTCTTTTGGCCCTTCGGGCCGATGCAAAACTAACATAACCTAAACCTACCTATACCTATTTCTACCTATTAACTTTCTTTAATTTTTCCATGAAAGTCTATCTAAATTAATAAAGTAAACTCATTTGAGGACCTTTATCCATTTTCATAACAAACTAACAATTTAATAAATCATCATCATCCTCCTAGCGTTATCCCAGTACAGTTGCATCCTGAAGGATACCTGGGGTCCGCTACCTAATCCCAAGATTTGGCGTAGGCACTAGTTTTACGAAAGCGACTGCCATCTGACCTTCCAACCCCAAGGGGAAACTAGTCCTTATTGGGATTAGGCTTTGTCAAGTGAGTGGGCAACTTGACTGTTAGAAGTTCTCAAACCGCCCGAAGGCCTCCAACTCGGCTTAACGACTGCTGCCATAGACAGCAACCGGGATCAACGGCTTAACGTGCCTTCCAAAGCACGGGAGCGCTCAGTTAGTAACCACTCAAAGCGGTCACCCATCCAAGTCCTGACCGCTGCCCACGTTGCTTAACCTTAGCAAGCGCAAGCGGTTCGCAAGCGCCGCTGGGCCACGAGCGCAATTTAATAAATCAACATAACTCATATTCAAATAAAAGATTTCAATCAAACGCGCTCACGTCAACCCATTAAAAAATTAATAATAAAACTTCTTGCAGGTTTGTAAACCATCAGCAATAGGTAGTTAGAATGAAACAGCAATAGGTACCTTTCACTCTAACGACATATCAATAGGTTTTATGCTCCAGACAATTCTTTGTACTTGATTGAGTGAGATAGCAGTATACGTGTTATTATTTCACACAGCCACATTGCGCGTTGCTTTTTAAATTAATTTAGAATTTTACTTTCTAATTTATAACATTTTGGAAATGACTAAAATATTTATAGTGCTAAAAACAATTAATTTGTAACTGTTTACTAAAATGTAGCATGCGATGTGTATAATATTTGGATGTAATTCTAATGAAAAAAGGTGCATGAGATTAGGTGGTAGTTTAGTGTTTTTGGTGGTACTTGACAATTTTTTTGATGCGATTATAAATTTATAGGAACGCAATAAGTAAAATAGGTGCAAGTGCTGCAAAAATAGGTAGAATTTTTTTGGTGACTCGGAATTGCTGATCGATAAATGTTTTTGAGTGTTCAACCTTATTTTAGGGTTCGAAAATTTGAGGATATCAAAAGTTATTTAGGTGATCATTTTATTTGTTCCCTTACAAAATATGATCATTCTGCCGTTAATAACTATTTACTAACACAGTTACAAGTCGTTCGCGTGTGGCGCCACATGTCGCTACAAACAGCCAAAATAAAACAATTCACCAGCTAAACCTGAATTTCAACCATCCCTGTTTCACATGTATAAACCTAGTACGTTAGAGTGGGAGAGCATGTTCTGAATGGGCTGGAGCTGGAACGTGCCCACTAATGACTAATTCATGGCGCAAATGAATCGCTCGGCAACTATGTCGGAATTTAACGTACTTATGCTTCGCTCACGGACCTAATTGTAATTATAGCACTGTTGTTTTGACCGCAAAATTGAATTTTTAATGAAACTTAATTATGCAGTGTGCCTGTGGGTTACCTACCTTGATAGATTTTGTTCAAAAATGACACTACTCCTTACGACAAACTCAAGTAGGTACTCGACTACTGAGAGTCGAATAACTAGTTCCCTATGATACACACGTTCAGGATTCTATACTATACTTACTGCTCAGAGTACCTTGCGCGGTAATCACGTAACGTTTTCGACCGTTAGTACGATAGACTTAAATGTCAAATCCCATACTAAAACTGACATTAAATATGCTCTAACGGTAGTACATAAGGTTACGTGATTACCCCGGACCTATTACGAGTATAAGTCACAGAAATCTCTAAACTAGCCAACTTTTACATCCAATTAACTGCCAGCCATTAATCATGCGTGTACAAATCAGCTACGCTTATAGTGCAAATGAGTGAAAATGCGCTTAGTTTAAACAAATACAGCTAAAGAAGTCTAATATTAGAACAGAGAGGGAGAGGCGACCGCGGCGGCATCGGCAGCGGTTACCCGCGGCAAGCGGTTGCGGTCCCGACCCCGCGGCGAATAAATAAGCCTGACTTTGAACCTGAATTTATTTAATTGTTATAATTAAAACATTTACGTATGATTATTACTACGAGTAGCTAATTAAGTGTTATTCAATGTAACATGATCTATGTAGAAATCTGTGGAAGCACTGGTGATAGTAATAGATTGATAATAAAAATGATAATGGTTAGCTCGTTTCTCTTTTTGCAATTCATAATGATGTGAAACTGATTCAACGTCAAATGCTGACTGATATTGTTATATCTCAAATAGAGAAAATATGAAGTGAAATTAATACAATATTATCCTCTGATATCCTGGGGAAAAATGCAACGGAGTCGAAACCGAAAACGAGGTATATTTCTGTTTGCTTATGTTATTCGGACGGCCAGTAGGTACAAAAGTAACAATATATCCTCGACCATTCATCCGCATTCGTTATCTATGCCGTAGCTCTCACCGGTACAGTCGGGACAACCCAACGAGAGCAAACAGAGCAACGTAAACGGGCTTCGTAAACAATCCCCTCGCATTGTTTCGGCTAAGCTTATATGTGATACATATATATGTAGTACTTGTTCTATTGGCTAGGAGATTTCGTTGCTTAACCTGTATCTAAGATAAGAATAGATAGCTTTGTACTCTTTGTTATATACTTCGTACCTGCATTCAAAAAGTTAGCATCCCTCGCCTCTGTCTAAGGAACGTCTTGGATAAAATCAATTGGTTGAAAAACAAAACCAACTTTAATCTAGAACTTCGCCACTACGCGGACACACTGGTCAGTTCCTTCGATTCCTCATGGATCTCGTCATCAGATCTTACCAAAATGATATAAGTAAATCATCTCAAGCAAAAAAAAAAACCTATCCAAATCGGTTTATAAATGACGGAACTCCGAGGTAACAAGAAACCTATTGAAAACTCCTCCTTTTTTTTAAGTCTGTTAAAAAGAAATACCCTCCAAGAATTCGCCCGCTCAACCCGATGAGATGGCAAACAATGGGGCAATCGTTCTCTGTAAACGAGTTCTCTGTCCACAGATATCGTATCGTATCGCAGCAGCCCTAACTTGCATGACAAAACTACAAAAGCAAGTCTAAGTAAATCTATGTTAAAGTGATGCCCGTAAATCGTTATTGAATTGTCGCTGCCGCGAAATGCAGTGGAACCTTTCAGAAACATTGATTCGATCGATTTTCTTAAGAATATGCATTTAATAATTGAAAACAACCCTATGATTGCTAATTACATCACGTAACTAAAGTATTTTGAAAAATAGTCGGTAGTTCATTACTAGAACTCTAAGTAATGATAGAATTGAACACGTCTGTCAAAGTACAGACGAGATAGCAAACAGGCCAGAGCAAACGCTCTACTTAAACAAGCGGACCTGCCCGTAGACGCAGCACTTGGGTACATATTTAACTGCACTGGACCCCTAGCTGACTCCCCTTATCCGCAATCCTACTGAGAGCAACGTTCTAAAAGAAAACTGTTATTAAATGGAAGGGATAATGCTACAATGTAACCAATGTCAGCATATTCTAAAGTGTAGGTTACGTGTAGGTATCAGTTTATTCGAGTGCTTGTGTTGGAAGGTTAAGTTAAGATAGATGCGCTAGTAAAACAATGTCGGGAAAGCCTTTATCCAACAAAATCCAATGCGTATATCATGGCATTGTGCAAGCATTATCAGTTTAGTTATCATTCAAAAATAACTTTGTAGTAAGTATAGTTATCTAAAACTTAGTGTCCAGGATTTAGCTTAATCTCTAATCAATATCATACAGAACACGATAAACGGTATCTGATGTTCTTGAAAGTCTCGATACAAATATAGCTCTAACAGCTTAGTCGTGTAACATTGATAGATGGCAATGATCAATTGGCTAGAAGATATTTTTTTACAGTGCTGTGCCATTCGAACCAGTTTTTAGAGTTTGGGACCAACTACAATTAAAGCTATCTGGGGGCACGGCAGTGTCCCCGCCAAGTCGAGCTCGGTACCTATTAATTTAGTTTCACGATTCAAAATCGATTCGATCGATTTCGTCGAATATTTAGTCATATCTTTTTATAATTTTAATATAGGTACTTACTTTGAATATTTACTATTTATGGTGGTATATTGAAGAAGAAGAAGAAGAAGAAACATGTTTATTTAGCATATAAAATACAAAATGATGGCTATTGATGGTTTACTATTCACAAGAAAGAGGTTACCCAATTGAGAAGGTAACTAAGTAGGTACAATGGCTGAGAGGACCCGACCGTAACTTAATAAAAATCAAAGAAAACCTCGTCACATTTTTCTGTCACTTGAAACTTCTCAAATGCCGATAACACTCATTAACATTACATATTTATAACGCAGCATCGAATAGTTAAACTCATTATGTTGCGGTAGCATCCGTGGCCATAAAATAAATAATTTGTAGCCACCCAGTCCACGTGGACCGCAGCAAGATAAACGCTGTAGCGATTTAATGTACCTGTTTGATATAAAATTATCTCGGTATTAATGTTATTATCCAAACTGAGCTGTTGATATCTGGCGTGTTATATAGCTAACTATGCTTCGCCGAGCCGTCGCTGTAAACTAAAAATAGTAAAAATGTAATCGATGCTCGTCCGCGCGGCACTAATTCGATACTCGCGAGCGTTCCATTTTAATAGCATTTTTTGGAAATATATTGACTTCCATTCGCTTGATATTTCGCAGTTTTATTGTTACGTGCCTAAAGCAAATGTTTTATAATAGTAGCTTTTACAATGAAATACCGATTCATATTCTGGCTTAGGTATTGAATAGCGTGGGATTGGCCATACTGCTGGTTTATCACTTATCAGCGAGATCGGATCTTACATAATAATCAATGAACTCTTAATCAAAGCTGTTTGATTTGGTTTATTTATACATTGTTTTATTCGTGTTATAATGTTACAGAAGATATAGATACATACAGCAGTAGTGGTGTAGAAGTTGTCGCACGCTATTGTGTTCTACACAAATACACGTGTTAACCGATCAGAGCCCGCGGCGCCGGAAACGCGAGTCATTACGGCCGGCTCGTTAATGCCGGCAAAAAACCGTGTACCGTGCTCATTGGTTACCACGACCGCTTGTGAAACTACATAGTGTCTACAAATTGATCCAGTATATTGAAAAACGCTTAGGCGTCCACTTTCCCCAGAGACTACCGATCTCGGGCTAAATATTAGTTTGTCAATCGTCGACTTTCTAAAAATTCATTAGGACATGCAAATTCACCGTCGCTTTTTGAACAAACGTCTGACCGCGCGTTCTTTAAAGTTTCCACTCCACTCCAGTAATCAACATCGATATAAGCGCACTTGTAAAAAGTGCCGAGTCAAAAAGGCTTAGCGAAAAGCAAAATACACAATTGGCAATAAACGTTTGGCGGAGCCTAAACAAACAGGGGTAGCTAGGAAGCTGGCTCTTTGTTTGGCGAGAAACATTCGAGTCAACAGGAGACATGCGCGCCTCGGATACGGACTATTGTACCCACGCGCTGCAGCACCCATATGTTCGCGTCGCTCGACGCACGCAATATCTACTTTGGTACCGATAATAAAATGACAATCGCATATACCGATCCACGGAATCGATGCTCGTCGCGTGACGAGCGACCATTTTCGTTACTTGAAATTACAATGCGCGATCAATCCTTGAATACTTAATGATTAGTCATCAGTCGTTGAAGCAACATCGTGTCGTGTTAGAACCCAATTAAAATTGTAACGGCTGACTTTATTTTCGCAAAAAGCTGGTATCATTTATTAATTGGAATACCTATAAAGCAACCTGTTCGCAGTTTTATTGAGATCTGTGAATTAAATTGCTTATTGCATTTTATCGTAAAGTAGCAATTAAACACTATACTCGTACAGTCTATAATTTCCAAAGTATTAGCAATATATTATCGACTGCATATTGGAATTTTGTTTCGTGTTATTTTATTTCTATAGGTTGGTACGTATATAGATGGTAGCGAAGTGGTTGATTGACAGCGGCACTTGTTCCCCACTCGATGGATCGCAATTACATCTATGTATCTGATCGCGGCGAGCGATGAGCGAGATAATGATGTGCCCGATCACTACCGCCTCTAGCCAGCTCTTGAATAAACTTGTCCTACATAATTACACACTTCGCTGTAATGAATATCGACGGCGAGCGCAGGCGCGATCCGGTTCTCCAAGTATCGGGGCGTCGAATACCAATTATTTTAAGTAATTTATAATGCTGTCCGCCAGTAGCACTTTACTAGTGATAAATCGACTACATGTGTTCCCCACACTATTTGTCAAACTTTATTTTACCGTAAACTTCGGAAACCTTGTACGCATTATAAGTACGGTAGTTAAGGCCATTAAAATGTAAGGTGCAATTAGAAAGCTAACGACCCACGAGGACAGTGGGCAGGAATATTTACTTTACATTATTGATGTGCGCCATCCACAGCCACTAATGTACCGCGACAGGCTGTGTTTAAACAATTATTGCTGAGCGAATGCGATACGAATCGATGATAATGTTGGCCTCTGTCTGCTGCAATAATAGCCCATTTATCGACTCGACTGCCATTTCGCCGGAGGAATTATTTATTACCGCGCCATAAGAGCGACCGCGTCGTGGCTTTTAATACAATAGTGGCCTTTACGAGACTGTTTTGTTGAATAAAGTGTAGAAACTTTGCCGCGAAGATAAACGTGCATGAAATAATTTATGAAACAGAACCACGACCGGTAATGAAGGACGCGACCGCAGTTTACTCGGAAGCGTCCGGTTTAATTTAGTAAAACAATCGCGGTAAAAGTTCATCAGCGAAGTGGTCGGGGACGGAAGAGTTGCGCGAGCTCCCGCCCGTTTCTTCCCGGCCACCGAGCCGTGGACGTCACGCTAACACAAAACAGAAATAACAAAATTGTGTAGTAATGTTTAAGCACTCGCGTCCGCTTATCTACCGTGTGTGAAGTCGTCATTCGTTCTGGGAGGGCAGACAATAAATTTCACCACGTGGCGCGGCCGCGCCTCCATTTAGGTCAGCCTCGCCGCATGCGTTGCACTCGGTTGCATTTGCAAGATAAGCGTGACTTCTTGAGAATTCGTATTACTATTTCAACCGTTGTACTTACGTACCTACGTGTCGAGTGTTAAAGTTTGTGTTTATGTGCCAAGCGCTATCAGTACTGCAGTCAGTAGCAAATGTATTCTATTCTGTTGGATGCGACCATAATAAAACTATGGTACACTTTTTTAATTTCCCAAGTGACTCCCGGTCTCGTGTTAAGAGTCGCCGTGCGCGACTCCGATTAATTTAGATATGGAGGTTTAAATGGAGGGGAGTGCGGGGACAAATGGAGCGTCACCGCAGGCAAGATGCAGTGCCAGATTAAAAGCTCAACCGACTAAACCACGTGAAAATCGCGCAAAAAGAGGAGTCACCCACGGCATTAGCGGATGAGTGTCGGAGCCATTAGTGCAGCTCTCCCCCTCCCCTACCCCCGCGCCCGCTCACCCTGAAACCCAACGTTCCTCTTTTATTTCTCGCGCGGGATGAACTCCTTAATGACAAACCGTACTATATCTTTTGTGGAGAGCTCGCAAAAGTACGTATTTTTGCGGCTCTTTTGTACGCCCGCTTTTATTCCGCCGCTCGTGGCTGCCGGTCTAGCTGGCTATAATTATGTATGTGCCAGTGCAAATGGTACGAGATTTTTCGACTTGTAAAGTCAATGAAATGTTTTAATCTGGAGGTTCTTTGTTCGTGTCTATTGGGAGGTGGCGGAGGTTCCGGCTGATGCAGAGTAGGTTTGCAATGGAATTTAGGATACTGTTGTTTCGGTAGAAACCGAACCCACGAAGCCGTGAAAATCAGTCAATCACTCTTGAAAGATCACATTATTTACTCATCATGGATGATAACTGAGGATAATTGCATATTTATTAGGGCATGATTTACTTAACATAAATTTCACTTTGAAAGTTATGGTACCTACTTATTTAAATTTAAAAAGTTTGTTATAATTTAAATTAATTAATTTCAGTAAATTACAAAGAACTTTTCTAATTCTACTCAAGTTTAATTGGTCTCAAGCAGATCAGTTCTTCTGAAATACAATTGTGAAAATACGTTGCATTTGTAATATGTTTCAGTTCGGTATATTATTACAATCTTGCTAACTTATACAGTTAGTCTGCCATTTAACATGTCCGCTCAGTTGCTCAAAGGTTAGCTGGAAGAGACCCGTGAAGTACAAATGTCTTTATTTTTATTTTCTTGTTCGCTTATTTTGTCACTAGAGAGCGTAAAATATTTTCGATGTTGACTGTACTTGTTTGGTGCTGTGTTTCTGTCTACTAGCTTCCATTATAAATATTCCGAATGGGACATAATTTCTATATATGGATACTATATTCGAGAATTATTGAGCTGTTTGTGGCTTTAACTTTATACGATGAACAGTAGATTTATACGAATGAAAGACATCGTCTTTTCATTGCGACGTAAACAAACCAGCGTCTTCCCCTAAACATACACATTTGAATACCTATAGCTATCGAGCTTGGTCTTTTGTTTTTAAAACAACGGCATAAACAACTTGCTTTATCATCGCTCTGGCAATGCTATCGCAATAACGAAGACGCGTACATAAAACACCTGAGTTACATAATTACTAAGGTACATTAATTACTAAATTGACAATAAGGGTGGACAAAAACTTTTAAGAAATAGAGACGTGTCAGATAGATTTTATTATATCTGACACGTCTCTATTTCTAGAACCGTTATATATTAATGCTGGTGACTGTACATGTTATTAAGTACATATTATGAATATCAAGTGTTAAAATAGTGTAAATAGTGTGTATTGGCGGTGTAATCGCGCCGCGGCGGGCGACACGCCGCCCGAATTACCGCAAATTACATTTTCATTCCCTCCGATGACTCCAGCTGAGCGCAACATCGTGTTCGCTTTAATGAGACCTAGGTTTTCAGACCGTGAGAACTCATTTTATTCATTTATCTCGCTTTATATTACGTTTCTGAAAGGAAAATTAACGCAATTATAACGGTTTGTTTATATCTAGTTAACATGCATCTGTTAATGTTAACTGGATTTACAAATAAAATTTAATTAATGTAAAATATGCCTACTACATAGGATCTGCATAGTTAAATTTATGTCAGAGAAATGTTAACCCACTCGTACGTTGTTCTGTATGTTTTCGTCGTCTTTTACTGCTATGTGATCAGATGGCAAAAATATATATTCCGACTTAAAGAAAGGAACATGAAGCTAGCTCACACATCGAAGACCACAGATGGAATATTTACGTAGAACAGGAACTAGTGATATACTATGTACATGTTGTGCAGACAAGTCAGTGAGTCGTTGCTTGAAACTGCAGATATTTGCAAACGAGTCTTGCGCTTTGTGCGGCGGTGCCATTTGCGGTGGGGGCGACGGCGACGCAGAATTGTTCGGCTTGCTACCCCACATCTACACCTACAGTTCTACACGACAAATAGCGAACTACTCAATACATTTTGATTGAAAGATTTATATTATAGCTTGTTTTGCTTATTTTACTTGTTAACGTTAAATTGTGTAGGTATTTATGCGTAAAACTAACATCAAAAAGGCGCTGACAATAGTATTACAAGGTTTTACACATATGGTGAGGACCAAATTTTTGGCACATCGTTAAGGCATTTAACATAACTACATTTTAATTTTCCGCTGTGACACGAAAATTTATCATACAATTTATATGGGTAACTTTCGTGTCACAGCGGAAAATTAAAATGTAGGTATCTTAAATGAGAATCAAATTTATATAAAAGTAGGTCAACACAATAAATTAAAGGATCTGCTTTTTGTTCAAATATCATATCATAATCCCAATTACAAAGCCAGCTTATGAATTTAGATAGATAACTCAACTACAACTCGATACATAACTCACTCAGATCCAATACAATTTGTTTCTATGTAAAAGACGTTTATATTTATATATAAACTCCGTCAGTCCGCGTACACTTACAACAATCGAAGATCATAAAGAGAAGCAGTGAAACTCGGAACGTGCTCGTCGTAACAAGGCAGGGTTGCGAGTGCGACAAACAGTCCAGCTATTTAGCGGAGCGGAATTGAAGTGCAATTTGCGGTGCGGCGACACCCGCCGAGCAATGCCCTTTATACAGCTCGCTAGATGCGTTGCTGCACTGGAGCGTGCTGCTGCCTTGTTCAGCGACGAACAGCGCTCGAACTGCAGCCTGGCTCAACTTGTATATGTATATTGTATATATATTCTCGTTTGTCGTTCAGTGCGTCCATTTCGTTAGCTAGAGATTACAAAGCGCATGAAAATCAGTGTACGGAAATGCGTCCTACAAAGATTTTTGCACTATTTATTTTGTTTCTATTCCATGAACATCCGATTCTCACGATTTCTGATATATAATAGACTAAAATTACACTGCTTATGCTGATGTCCTACATGTCAACACAACTAGAATTGAAGCTTAACTTTCGAGAACAATAGAGTTTTTTTTTGTTAGGTCATAACTATTTATCTATTTAATTTATTAACCATAATTATATGATTTACGCCTATATCTGCTTGTTTCGGGTAAGCTACCCATATCCGATTATACAATTGCAACGTGTATATGCTCACCAAACTCCAGCAAATTATAATCCGTAGGTAGGTATACATATAGGTATAGGTAGGTATATTGGGTGCTCATGAAACCAATCGACACTCATATATCGTTGTGGAAAATCAGACCCGACTGAATAAAATTAAATAATTAATAAAATCGGCCGCTGACACCAACTTCGTGTTTACAAGGGCATATTAAGCGCACATCATACTCCGCGGGCTCATTATGTTAATTCGTGCTCGATTCACAGCGGATCTGTGAATAAAATTACTGTGCATTTAAACGTAAAATACACGGACAAAGCCAATGAATATATCGAGCCAACAATTTATCAATTCGTTCATCGCATATTGTTTATCGTGTTAATTGTATCCGTGATTCTACGATGGCAATTTGTTTCGTTATACACAAGTGTAGGTAGATTTGCTTAGTTTATTTGATTTATGGCGATGGAAACTATAAGAGATATATACCTAAGCGGGGAGGTATATAGAGGAGAAGTAGTGGCTGTATTAGCCGTGGTTACTAAAGTAGGTAATCACAGTGCATAAGATCTTCAATGTAACTGCCAGAGTTTTCAATGTGCGAAGGAAATACGAAATACTATTTTTAACGTATACCTCGATATTTTTTATGTAGGATCTGGTGGCGGTGAACCTCAAATACCCTCAAGCGACCTTTTCTAAATAAACAATGCAATCAAATACCGTTTCGGAATGTGGCAACCTTTTTGAGTCTATTTGTATGTAAAACATATCCAGTTAGCGTTTAGTGATTTACCCGATGACAGTTTTTATTGAATATATATGTTGATATTATAGAAAGAAATAGATCACGGAATATAAATTGCTCTCAATCAATCCGTGACCGTTTAAATATCATGTTTTTATTCATGTTATCGGAGCTATTTTACTGATCCGACGTCCGACTTCGTGATCTTGGCATGGATATATTTGAGAATTAATGGTCGATAACGATTCGTCACAACATTGAGAACATTTCAGAAGATTATTTCATTATATAACGAGATAATTTATTGGTTGGTGGTTAGAATACACTATCGGCGTAGCCATTAACAATATATTGTTATATAATGTATGGTGGTTAATATAAAGTTTTTTTTTCAGACGGAAATAGCAAAAAGGCTGAACGCAATAATAGCACAAATACTCCCGTTCCTGTCTCAGGAGCACCAACAGCAGGTGGCCACGGCCGTGGAGCGGGCGAAACAGGTCACTATGACTGAACTGAACGCCATCATTGGGGTAAGTAGCCTTTTAACTCGGGGTCACTCTATGGGAACAGCTCGCTTAGCTGTCTACAAACCAGTGCAACCAAATATTATCGATTACGCTGCTCAATCCTAATACAGAACAAGTAAAGCTTAGGTAGAGGTAGGCAGTCTTAAATATCACTAAATAAATTGTGATCTCTACCGTCATTAACCAAGCCGAATACTTCAGGCAATGATTTGCATTGCTATAACTATAATATATCATCATCAATCTTCATCACAACTTACGCACAAAAACTTTTAGGATTTGTAATCGGTCGTTGATTATTCAACGTAGGTATTGAGAATTATACAAAGTTTACTCGATTTTAAAGTAGGGAGAGAAATTGGCGGCGTATTGTTACATTTGTTACCTAAACGACGCCTGCCATCGTTTGCAGCCCCTTGAATCACAATACCTTACGGTTTTATAAAATCATTTTATTTATGGGAGTTATAACCGGTACATATAAGTTGTTAAATATACATACCGGTACATAATAAGTTGTTAAATTCTAATTCATTGCTTAATGAAAAGGGAACCGTTGTTAAAACAAAACCGGCATCAGTAAATAAATAGCTACTAGCTTCACAAATTAGCTGGCAACCGGTCAAATCAAAGACAAAAAATACCTAATCACCGGAAGTATTACTAAGCAACTTCCAATTGTTACAGTAAAAATGGCAAAGCGCAATCAGGCGTGTAATCTATGCCTTCACTGAGTGCAGTCTAAACGTTATATTGCGCGTAACATCGTTAGCAGAACAAATTCAGGAGCATAGCTTTTCATGCGAAACCGATTAAATCTACACGTGTCTTGTTTGCACAGCAGTAGGTTGTTGGTTGTAAATGCGAGCGTGGAATGTTTAGCGACTACTGCTCTATGTGGCATCTGTCCAAACAGTCCACTCTTTGCTTAGTTATGCGACTGATCGCACGACGAGCCTCGCCTGTCGAGCTCAGTGACAAACTGCTTTTGGTTATAAATAATTACTCCTATATAACGAAGGTTGTTTTCGGTTGATAATAAAACTTTGTAAGGCTTGTAAAACTTCAGCGCAGGTACGAAACTCGAGTGGATTCTATAAAAGCGCTTTCAACAGGTCGAAAGTTGGGCGCTCGTTAATTAAACGATCTTAGACGATCTGGCCCCGTGCCAGCGCCGCCCGATAAAATTACAACTACAACGCCGACCAATTTATAAACAAAATAATTATTTATTGTATTCATTTGTCGTGATGACCCCGCTGATAATTATTAGTGCATGCTGGCGTGTTTTACGGCTTTACACATGTGAAGCGGCCATTTGTCACCCGCGTGGGCGAGGTACGAGTGTATCAGCCTAATGACTCCGCTGTTAGCATTTACATACGAGATGCTAACCACACCTTTCCAGGCGCGAATTAGAGCCAGTCCTCAAATTGCCGCTCTAACTAATGTCACGATAGGTATTCTAATAGTTGGTACTTTTTAGGCGGAGCATCGTGCGGACTTCATCGCGACGGTCTATTACACTCGAGTCTTCTCGCATTCGCGCTCTCGTGCCAAGTCGTTAGTGCGACCTATTCTCGCGATGTGTTAACGCTTGGCATGTGTTAATGTAAATAGATACCTATCTATTAGTTTTGTAGATGCGGCGACTGAAATAAATCACTTTAGAGATAATGAGGGCGAAAATAAAGTGGTGGAAGTCACTTGACGCTCCACCGTCTGTGGCTGGAGACGGCTGGCGGCGCGCCAACTCGATCACACGTACCACATTGTTACCGCCTCTGCCCCGCGCTGATCTATTCCCTATTTTAAAAGCCAAAACTTCAATAATTCTATAATTAACTTGGCGTTGTTTAATAGGAGGCAGCCTTCAGTAAAATTAGCCAAAGATTAGCGTATCTGCAGCGTCAATGTCTGTGTTGTTGGCTACGTATCAAACGAATTGTTTGCGCATATTCGCACATTTCATTCGTAGAACTGCGGGCCAACTTTATGTCCCACATTACAGTTCAAGCAACAATGTCGTAAACTCTATCTCATAAGCATCTCGAGGCATTACGTTCTCAATGTTTAAGAAACTTTTATACCGCGGTATACGATGCGAAAACAATTTAAATATGAGAGAATCTACCTGCCTAAAGATCCCCTAAGTATTTGCTAAAGGTTCAACGCCCCGGCGAGGATTTACCTATAGATTTACTGAACAGCTTTCGAGATACCGGCAAAACGCAATATCGTCTCCCCCCTATAAAATACTCTAATTTAAATAAAAAAGCTGCGCCACCTTCCGTATGTCGGTCCTTTTTTTATTACGAACCTTTTTTATTTTCGGGTCAGCTAGGGATCAAAGGGGCTCTCCCCGGAGAGTGGCCTCCCCGGCCCGTCTGATTTGCGACGATTCCACGGCGCGCCGATTTGTGAAGAGGGAATACTCTTCAAATTGGGGACTCTGTTTGCCTGCCTATTAAAATCACTTACCGTCTTGCAGAGGGCTTCGTTTCCAAATTTAAACGTCTTGCTTTTGTTAAGGCTTTTGTTTACGATACTCTTTAGGTTCTTTTATATTTGCCGCTGACTTTAATCGTATTTTATTAAATGGTTTCAGGGATTTTTTATACGTCCGTAACCATTTATAAATATCGTCTGGAGCAGGAGTTATTCACTTCAATATATATCAAATAAACTGACTTCTTATTGAGTCGGCGTAAGGGAGCAATAGCGCGGTGTTATGTGTAGGGTACGTGCGTGAGTACGGCGACAATATAGGTAAGCTCGGATAGGCTCGGAGCAGAGGTCGGGTGAGTCGTTCCGCCGCTCCGTTATCGGCGGGCGCATCATTTCTCGTTCTGATTTTATTCCGCGTCGCCGGTTTGAGGGGTGGCTCCGACCTCGAGGTAATAGCTTCCAGATACTCGCACCCTCTCATGTTCACCTATACATGACACAAAATGTTCACATTGAAACAATATTTGCGAGATCGGATCGATAGGAAGCGCTCCGGCACACACGCAACGAACACAACCAAACTCTTCACGGCTAATAACCTAATCAGAATTTATTACGATACGTTTATTTATAATAAAAATCTATATCTATGATAGTAATTAATTGTGTGGAATAAACAAATGTATTGTGTATCTCGTTTATGCAACATTATCTCTAGAGATAGGTGCGCAAACACGAGTGTTCGCTGTGTAAATAGAGCGTATCTGTTTCCCCGTCGATGGCTCTATAAACAAGCGAGTCGCGAAAACATTTCTGTCTAGTTTACGTCGGTTCTCGCGCCCTCTGATAAAAATTACGAGGAGAATAAATCGGGGTAGCCGCGGGGAGGTTGAGAGGGGAAACATGAATTTGTCATTTTTTCCGAGGCACGTTCGCGGCGGTGATAAATATTGCATGGAATCGTGTAGCTCCTCGGTATTTCTTGTGCGTCTGCTCCGCTCCGCTACCGCATTAACTTTTCCCCGTCGCTTAGGCGCTTGTTTTTCAACCAGTGAGTTAGGGCTGGGCCTGTCGTCGCTTCCAATGAAATTATGAAATCAGTTTTACGACTCATCCGGCTCACGAGTTTTTCTTTTACCTAACGATTTATTCATTCCGTTTTCGGCGTGTTGTACTTGTTTATTGGACCCGCTTAGGCTTTTTTAAGAATTGAAACGAATAATGAAATAATGAATAATGAGACTAGAATAAATATTCCTATCATTTAATCGTTAATCGAATTATTAGGTAATGACGCTGGAATGAAAACGAAATCCAAATCAAGTTAGTGTACCTCCATGTGCCTTTGATTTCAAAATAGTATTTGTATTTAAGTGTAAGTGATAAAAGCAATTATGTTGAAAGTGTAACATGTGTGTTGGCTCGTCGCGTGTTCTGCCGGTTCCTGTCTAATGGTGCGTTAGCCCCCCGCCACCCTGTCTCAATAAACTACCCTCTTTGTATATAGCTTATGTCGTCGTTTTATGCCCCGTGTTCACGGGCGGGCGGTTTAAGGCCCAATATCAATAGTTATCAACTGTGATACAATGGGGACGGATCCGAACTATCAATGTTGTCATCCTTAAATTCTTTGTTGATCTTTTCACTTACATTTTTATTACGGAATGTTAAATTAAGAGCTTTTAGTTAGTTAAGATATAGGTACCTGGCTTAGCCATGATCTCATGATCGTGTTTAGATTTTTTGTCACCTTGCGCGATATTATTAGGAAATGCCGACTGTACCATGCGTCATTCGTTGCAACACATCTGTTACTGTATATTAAATCATCTCAGCCATTAGATCATCAATATATGTTAATTGCCAACATCACTGCGTCAATTGGCAAAATATACGGGCAATCAATCAATTATTTTAAAGCAGTCAGGCAATGTCTTAATCCGGCGTCAGCGGCGGAGCAATCGCTGGTAATAGCACTTTAATGTGCTCTAACCGCAAACTAACTGATCTTAATTATTCGAGCGTTAGAATGGAAACTTTCCTCGTCTCCCGATAGAACTATTAAAACGCAACTAATTGTGGGTTAATGATATAGAAACGGATTACCAGCCCACTTATGTTACTTAGAGCATACTAATTGTCCGAGCAATAAAAAAGCAATAAGCGTTATCGTTAACTGACTCATTTTATGGACATTTGTGAGTAACTCTATGCTATATCAATGTTTTACATTTTAAACAGTTTACCATCTGCAGACAACTCTAGCTAAATAAAATCTTTAACGGGCTAAAACTTCCATTTTATGACATACTCTAATTAACTCTGATTCTTCTGTCTTTACCTTTTTGCACTCAAAGTAATAAAACTTCGTAGATTTTTTTATCCCGGAAATCAACAAGGGAAAGAAATATATAAATGGATTTTATTATAGGAGTGCGATTAATGAAATCTACTACGAAATCGCGGACAAAAGCAAGCTTTATACTAAATCGCCATCCTTCTTTTTTTGTCAATTGGAAAACCTTCTCAACGCTAAACCCATATTTTTGTCAAAAGCATCTGTTAGTGTTCAGAGAAAAAAAAATCACGCAAAAACTGCGCTGTGTACCTCACGCTGTCATTTATATATATCGAGAGTAATAGGTACCCGCCAAGATGCGGCTAACGCTGCGAAAGCCTAACATGTTCTGCCACAAAGAGATTAATAAAACAACCCTCAATGAAACATATAATCGAAGCTTATAATTTATAATTCATAACATAACAATATTAACTTAGGTTTATGAGGTCTAAGGTTAGTAAGGATATAGGCGACGTATCTCAAAAGGCTATAATTTAGTTCAAGCCCCACTGTGCAAATAATAATAAGATAATACATGTTTGAAAGTATGTGCAAAGAAAGTCTATAATAATTGTAGGCATCGAGTGTTTTCCGAATATCTTCAGACATGTTATGTCTGCCTTCATCCATTTTAATCCAGTGGAACTCACCTCCCGTATTTGAAATGTCAGACATCTTGTGATTTCTCATTCTATCGCTTACGTTTGAATAGCAAATTGACCTTTATAGGATGTCGGAAGGATTCATAATCCTCGAAGAAACTACCTATTCAATTCAATTCAACCATAAATATACTGTATGTCATTTTTATACTGCATTGGACCGATAGCCCGATATGACATGTATATTAAATGTTGATAAAACAACGCTCATAAATGCAAACATTACTTGATATTACTTAGGTGCTTGAATCTAGTTCATAACGTAATCTCCGTAACGGCAGGCTTCCTCAAAGTTAGTTGGATATACGCAAACGTTGTTAAGAGGATAAAGTCTTAATCCCCAAGGCAGCTTTGCTCTTTAATCACGACTAAATTATGCGCTTACAAAAATATAACGAAGTCTCACGCCACAAAAGTAAGTGGAAGTAAGTTAGTATGGCTTCATATGATTTTTACAGCTTTTCTGCTTGCGGCAGATCTGCAGTATTGTCATTCATAAGGATCAGTCGGGGGCTAGCTAGGGTTACCACCACCAAGCAAATATCATAGGCACGCTACTAAATATACTCGGCATCACTCTGAATCTTAATATAAACATCATAGCACTGTGCGCACACGTTCTGATTTCAATTAATATTACGTAGAAATTTCAACGAACAATGCCCTCTGGCATTGTACGTTTAGGAAATGTGTACGTACGCCCATTGTTACTATTGTTTATAAAAAAACTTCTGACAGAAATAAGCAGCTTAGTTTATAAACAGTAACAGATGGGTATACAATAGAGATCACTATGAAGTGTACGGCGTTAGGGGTTGATAATGAGAACTCGAGTCTCGAGGAGATACTGATTTTATTAGTTAAAAATACACGGCTTTTATACTAAAATTTGGTGTGCAAAGAATGCGGAAGGGAGATATAGAAATGGTCGTAATTTATTTAATATTATTTTCTTGGAATCAATGTCACGGCCCATTGCATTCTTTACTTCTAGAAAATAGTACAAATGATTAGATGTGTATCAGCTGATGTGGACAGCTGTGTTATAAGGGTGTGTCGGTGTGACCTCACTACAACGAGGCAACCCTGTGGGTTTGAGAGCTAGGGCTGAGCACGTACGATGGGGTAACCGGTCGGGTCGGGATAACGCCGGTGACACGGGGTAACACGGGTTGAAGGGTAGCACGGGTGTGCACACGTTTCGCGGTACCTAATTTATTGCTTTGTTTGTATAATTACGAATTCGCTAGGACCACGGCCCAAGCTTTGCGAGGTGAACAACTGACCTTAGAACTGCTCATTACACTGCACTGTTAGTAAATGATTATATGTGTTTGGATTCAAACGTGAAATTTGCATAGCATTTCGCGTAACGCGTAATCTTGACATACTTACGCCACATGTAGGTTTCAGTAAACAACGTACGTGTTGAAGGTATAAATGCCAGCTGGTAAAAATTCGTTGATCTATTTTCTAATAACAATTACGTCAAAGTTTATAAATGAAGGAAAAGTCTGCCTCTAGCTGTATTGTTAAACAAATTACTTGTGCATTTATTTAGTCTCGTGGGGTCTGAAGATCAGAACAGAAATATAATTGGAATTTAAAAAAAATCCCTTTTGTAGAAAAGCACTCTAGCTAAGTGGCGCTCGCCACCTTTTGACACACAATAAATCACAGCCGTGAGCGGCCAATAAAAAATATGTTCCACCCTCGGCAAAAATCCAATTAATTTTCGGCCGCTAAAAAAGAACGTGCTCGTCCGAGCGGAAAAAGCTTGGCGATTCGGAGAGGAGTGTGCGGGAAACAGCACGGAGAGCGCGGAAGCGGGCGCGGCGGCGCAGGCGCAAGCGGCGGCGGCGAGCGGAGCGGGCTCGGCACAGATGGGCGGGCAACCGCTCGCAGTGTATAATAATAACGTTAAACGAGACGAGATACGAACGGGAAGCGCGGGAAAAGTGGAAAAAGGGGAATAATGGAGAAGGAGTAATCAATTTCGCTCAGTCGCCGCCGCCAGCGGAGTTCTCATTTAAAATTTAAAATATCGTGGCGGCAGGGGGCCGTGGAGGACTTTTAATTTGGGCTGGCTACGGTTTAAAAATGCACGACGCTCTGCGGTGACACATCAATTCACTTTGACTGTCGGCACTCCCAACTAAAATGTTTTTTTTTTTTCACTTTAATCACAGTAGCTAATTTGCGTCGCGCGAAACCCATGCATAAATTGGGCTTTTGAAATCACGTATTAATCTCACTACCGTCTGTCCTTTAGTTTTCTGCTTGCTGACTGTGACGACGTCCATCCCTGCCCCCCTTGACCAGCTCTTCTGAAAGAAACTCGTATTGGTTCAATATCTTTGCATATAATAATCTATATATTTTTATTTGTTATATATTGCAACTTAAATTACAAAATTAATCCTTTGTAATTTGTAAACTTAATAGAACGAGGGGATATTAGGTACGCAAACCTACCCTATTATAATAATATTACGCATTGTTAGAGCGAATCCGTTTGCTCAGGGAAGTACTGCATTGTGTAATGAAGCCTGCACTTTGTTTCGTCATTTTTATTTTATTTTATACAACGTCGGCGGCGAACAAGCGTACGGTCCACCTGATGGTAAGCGGACACCGCAGCCTCTAGACGCTCGCAACTCCAAAGGAGTCACGTGCTTGTTGCCGACCCTTTATAAAATTTGTTTCGTAATTGACAGTATCTGTACAACGTCAGCCACGCAGAGCAAGTAAAAAAGTTACACAATTAGGTAAACTTGACGCAAACTTCTGCAAATTACTTTGCATTTTTGTTATCACATGGCGTAATTTATCCCTTTTTTCGCAGCAACAAAGGCCGGACTTACCCCGACTGCTGCAGCAGATGCACGCAGCCCACCTCCCGACGCACGGGGCGCCGCCGCTGCCGCTGCTGGGGCAGGGCGCGCTGCCGCCCGCCGGCCTGCTCGGGCTAGGCGTGCCGCACCACCCGCTCTCCGTGCTGGCCAAGCCGCCGGATCTACACCGGCCTGATGACAAGGGGAATGGTGAGTTACAATGCTTTCTATAGGCGTAAAGGCCGGACTTACCGCGACTGCTGCAGCAGATGCACGCAGCTCACCTACCGACGCACGGGGCGCCGTCATCGTCCCGCAAAACTGTTTGCACAGTTTGACTGTGAGATCCATGAGTCTATTACAATATATTTAGTGGCAAAGAGCTAAATATAAGGTATTTAAATACTGTCGAGGTAGTGTTGGAGCAAAGCTCCTATAGGCGTAAGAATTATGTTGAATACTTACCAGTGACTAAGTATTTAGTAGGTAACATAATAGCAGTAATAAATAACCTTAAAAACTGTGCATGTTCATAGGAAACTCACAGCACATGCATCCTTTTGTTCTGGAAAGGCAGTTTTTCAGCGATAACTCAAAAACCGTTAGGCTTATGTAGTTCAAAACAGTAAAAAAGTAATTTGACTAAAGAACTATGTAGCGTCCTACATTTCTAATTGTATTTCAGGCCACCCTATGGTTTATGAGTAAATCTGTGATATACAGACATGTCAAAACTATTATGGTTACATTTTTGTCATTTCGGCTGCGGAACCCAAAAAGATACCTACATATCAAAATAATGAAGTAGGTAGGACATACCTTCTCTGTAGCTGTCGATACAAAGGCAAAGCTGATTGGATTTCCCAAGCGCACAAATCCTACCCGGAATATCTAACACCCAGCCTCTAACCGATTTATATGATTATTGGTAGTCGGAATAGTCAGTCACTGGATCATTCGGCCGCACAAGCCTGTTACCGGCGGGCGACCGCCTTTTGTCATCTTGGCAATTATAGGAAACAACGTACACTATGTACGTGCACGACACACGTCAAAGACATTTAATGCATAGCCTGAATCGCCTCGAGTTTGCGAGCAAAGCAATCGCTAGAGCAATCCTATTACGGTACCTACACGTACATATGTAGGCTGTGTAAAGCATATTAGTACCTACTGCATGTGCAGCTACAATTAATTTAAATGCAATAGCCTCAATAATTGGCCCTGCTAGCACTGGTACGTAGTTAGCATCCCGTCTGTCCGCATGATAGGCAATTGAGGCATGCTTGTTCACTGGAACAATTATTATAATATGTCTAATCGTACGTTAAGCATTCATTACTGCTGATTATCAATTCTGATTGTATTCAAGAAAACCTCTCCGTTTTTAGGATATCTCAAGTGTATGTGTTGCAGTCCTTCCAAAATATGTAAAAAGATAAACATTGATATGAAATATCTAACATGTTGTTTATGTATAAACGAAACAGAGCAGAACACAGAACGAAACCTAAGCTAATTTGTTTTAATTAATGTTAATTTATACATTTATATATATGCATGGATGAGTTCATTACCGCAGAGAGACAAGTCAACCGCAAAATTACTTAACCGAGTGACTAAACTGGCAAAGTCATAGAATTTCCACTATTTACCCCCTCGACAGAAGTACAAATTAGTCGTATGTATCTGCACGCCTACGCAAGTTAGGCACTTATTTATTTTAATCCTCGTAATTTAGTAAACATTAAAACGCGGTGGAGTTCGCGACCGCATACACTCAAGTCACCCGCAAAATTACGTTACTAATTGACTAAAACACGCGACGCTCACACCAGCAGGAATAATTAATTGAGGCAAGGTAGAGTGGAGGTGCCCCCACCTGCTCGGTAACTCTTACATCAGTACACCGATAATGGCACAAATTAGCCGGGGAAGTGGCTGGGAGGCGGGGTGGGGGCGCTAAGCCGGAACATCCCGGAGCGCAGATTACCGCTTGCTTTTGTAATTAACCGGAGCGACGGGCGGCTTCCAAATCCATTTCTGTGTTACATTTTCATTTGTGGCGCGCTCGCCCCGCGCGCCTGGATTATTCGCGCTACGCTCCAACCGCACAGCTCCCCATTGTTTGTATGAATAATATTATAACTAAACTATACCGTTATATATCTACATCTAATATACGAAGCTAGGTACCTACTTAAAGATTTAGATGAAAAAATCGGTACACGATTTACGAGCTCAACGCTTGTTTACTTATTCTATCCAAACATTGACAAGTAGCTTCAATTCAGAGAAGTGAGTTTTTCATACTTTCAAAGCAATATCGAGCGAGCTATATAGCCGTCAGCGATCCGAAAACACGCAAACAGTGAGTTCAAAAAGCCTCTCGAAGCTGGTAAATATTGAAACAGTAGTGGGATTGGAGACGTCAGGCGGTCGAGGGGGGTCTAATAGTCTCCCGTGCCACACGGTAAACAACACTGACGACCAAACAAACACTCACTCCGCTGTATTATTAGGCACATTCATTCTGACTCATCTCATAAATATCATCATAATGAAGTGAATAGCTAGTACACTAGTCGAAATTATTAAAAAAACTACAGTATTAGAAGGACGGGCCCGTGCAAGTCTTATTTTTGTATTCCTTGATTTTTAGCGGGTCATTGGGCAGGATCGTCTTAGGAAAAATAACATTTCTAGGTACTTACTACTTTTTTAGGTACAATATCTGGGCGGCCGAGCTTCGCTCGGCGTTTTTCCGGGCATGTGACCTAGCTAGATCGATTGCTCGTCCCCGAAAACCCCCACATACCAAATTTCATCAAAATCCATAGAGCCGTTTCCGAGATCCCCGAAATAAATAAATATATATCGATATATACAAGAATTGCTCATTTAAAGATATAAGATAAAGTAAGCTGGTTTTACATTATGTATATGCTTCTATAGCCTACTCTATTTTAAACTCACTCGTTCACTACACATACCTGCTTAGTTCTCTTATGACCCTATAAGTATTCACCACGCACACATCAACATTGATAGATGGTAGACGACTCTAATTCGAGAAATAAGTCGCTGCAGGAGTGCCGGGGTACGTACAATGCACCGCGCGTGAGCTGACTTACGAAGAGGCATTAGTATGCCCCGGGAGTACACAGGTATACGATTTGTTGCGCAAACTGTACACTTTGGAATAAAATAATTATTAGGTTAAGTCTCCTCGCGAGTGCGCTTAAGGCTTTTAGCAAGTACACTCTAAAATAAATAAATATCGTGTTATTGCGAGTCTCTCTGCCAAATTTTGCGCTTTAAACGATGTAGGTATGCGTCTGAGTCAATAATAATATTACCTAATAATTCAGGTATATTGTTTTTTTTTGTTTGACAAGGCCGATTTAGTCTCAATGTTTATTCTACGGATTAAATAACTAATAATTAAATATTGACTAAAAATGTCATCAATCTTTATGCAACGTATCCTATCAATAACCCAATAATCTAAATCACGATCTTTTTAAACAAAATAGAAAGCAAAGCTACTTCATCTGATTACTTTCTTTGAAGCGCCTTTTTGTATACCTACTTTGTGTTCATAATATCGTTATATTATCTGCCCTAACCATATTGGTTGGAAAAGGTTCGGTAATTATATTAGCGTCCCTACTGTGGTTAACTTACTTCGAAGGGTTCCGTCAGAGGGTTCTGTAGGCATCTGACAACTTCGCGGAGCTTCCATTACCGCACATTCTACAACTTCAGAGTATTTGGTGACAGCTTCCATCGAAACTTCGTAAATAACTAAGTACGTTGTACTGCCATCGACGGGAAATAAAGCTGAAAAGCACGATAGTTCAAACAATGCATCAGACTGAAGGTATACTTTACAACTTTATACAATAACCCAATCGGGAGGTATTTAATAAAACAAACAGCATAAAGTTAAAGGTTGTAATATCCAGCCTTTAACCTTATTTAGTGTGTTATACATAAAGCACGTCCCATTCCCTTTTCGAGGGTATAAACTGCTTTACGAGTATCATTATAATAATTGCTATTAGAAAGTTAAGGTAGTATTTTGACGAGGCGGCAACCCTGCGGGGGATGCGTGACGCGACGACAGCCCCTGCAATATTCATCGAGCACTTTACACCCGGACTACCGACCCGGCTCAATTTATACCCGGGTACATCGCCGAGATTATACCTACCCGGGTATCCGCTTTATAATACGTTTCAATTTCACTCACTTTGCCCTTTTCGAAAAACATGTCGAATTATGCGACAACTAGGTGCTGATGCACGCAAAAAAGATCACACAGTACAAAATGATGTAGTTTTTTTTATCTAAAGGTTCAGAAAATAAATACCGAAAAACGGACTAATAAAGCAAATGAAGTATAACAATATGCGAATAACCATAGTGTTGCAATATGTGCTTATTTGAAATCATTTAAGAGTCTCATTTGTCGACAGGTATCAGCTCTGCAGAGGAGAGGCATGTGAGTATAAAACTTTTTTCCGATTTAGCCTGGGTTGTTAAAATTTCAACGAAAAAAAAAATGCTTGAAAAATTCCCAACAGGCAATCCTGCTTTTTCCGTTTTGGAATGCGAATGTGGAGGAGCTCGCTCGAACACGTTGATTTCATAATAGGGCCTGGAACAAGTGGGTGGCGCTATGCAAGTGGCACCCTCAATAGGGCTGCCATAATGCAAATTCTCCTTCAAATATTAAGGATGTCACTTGGCAATTATGTTAATACGGTTAATGCCCGGATTGGGAGCTCATGGTTTCAATTGAAACTAGAAAGCGTCATTAAATATTTTTATAGGTGAAGTCTGGCGACCCTAGTGCAATATATGTAGAAGTGTGCTTCACAGTGCGTCGGCGAGGTGTTGCGAATGTCGGGTATCGTGTTACCGCGCGGTGGGGGCGGGCGCGCCTCCCTTGTTGTGCTCGGGTGCTCGCGGCGCACCGCACAGATGTGCTACCGTCGCCGTCGCTCTGCAAGCGAAACGAAATGCATGCGAATCGATCCGTGGCCCCGCTGCTTTAACATTGTCTTTGTTCACCTAACCTACTTCTGTCTGAGCGCGCCACAAATCTCTCATTTTGACGTTTTGATTTCAATTCAGCTTCTAGTGGAAACTTTTAGACTAATACGTTTTTACGCTGCTCGCAAGGGAGTTTGTCGTATCCAGAGAAACTGTTTTTATAGTCATGCCGACCATCTTGTCGCTGTAAACTGTGGAAGCCCGATAATAAGTTTAAGTTGGTAAGGCATACCTTAGCAAGTTAGAAAACTTGCGCTTCGGAGTTTACAAGTTTACTCTCCGGTGTGACCTGGTTGACTTCTCGAGCCGCCGATCTGTACAAACGCGCGGCGAGCTGAGTAATGCACGGACGCGCCTTACAATTTGAAGTGGGGGGTTGGGCTAGGGGGGTTACTGCACTCCGTAATAAAGTTTACATAAACCGAGCGCGTCTTGGCTGCGGCTGGGGGCGTCAGGTTACGCCTCGCCCTTCGGCGAGCGAATGTTTTCACTGGAATCACGCTGCTGACACACTGTTGCAAACAGTTCGTGTTCATTTGCTAATGTCCAACGGTATTTCGATATAAATCCTGATTTGTGAGCTTGTAGGCCACATATATATCTCAGTTTGACGTTGGGTATTACGTTTGTTTAGTGACCAAAATATACAGACTGTGTAAAGTTACATAACTCTTATTGTAACTACATAAATACGAAGACATACCTAGTATTTGGGTTAGCAAAGTACCTAAACAATTGAATCCGCTTAAGGAAGTACCAAAAGGTAATGTTGTCAAATATTACCGGATAATTTCATTTCCTTCAAAAGCTCCTTAAATTCTCCTAAAATAATCAAGGCTAGGAAGGTTACGTCTGGCAATTTACACCGAGGTGAAATTGAGCAGCGGCCTTAAGCTTAACAGGGCGAGCCTTCCTCAATCTCATTTGGGTAGCATAATAACCGCGGATTTATTTCCGCCGCCCGTTCATTCGCTCTCAAATCGCGCCTAATATTCAATTTGGACGCCCGAACCACACAAAAACTGCTCGGAGCCGGTTCATTACGCCGCACATCTCGCCTCTTCATCCTCCTTACCTTATCTAAGCCCCTCCCCCTGCGCCCCCACCCCGGCTCTGCACACCACTTCAAGTGGAAAACTCGCAGGGCGAGGGCCGCTCAACCTTGTTTAGCATTCTCCTCGACTTCTTTATTTAATAGATGATGAAAAAACCCCGGTCCGAATAAATTTGCGTTTGTTCTTCGACATGCCCCGTCGGTGCGTTTTGGCGGTGCGCTCCTTTAATTAAGGCGGTAGCGGCGCGTGTAAATGCGACTCCACTGCTTGCTGCGATATGGACGGGCGCGCTTTATTAATACATTCAAGTTAAATTCGACCGTATTTTGTAGCTAGTGGCAACCCTAGCGAGTCATGTTTACGCGCGGTAAAACAGTGCTCGACACAACCCTCACAATTTATCGCCCCAGACTTTTCTTAATTGGAAGAAATGGCCACTTGTAATTATTAAGACGCCGTAAAGTGAAACAGATTGCGCGGTAGTCTTCTCCGCGGTAGTTAGGAGTTTACTCTCTTTGGCCTTTTCTTTACGCTTTATGCGGAGAGGTATACGTTTATGTGGTAACGATTATGATACGATCAAAGTTTACTGTTTACGTCTGAGGAGTAGGTGCTCTTTACTTGACTGTGCTTACAAAACACGAACAAAACAGTATTATTTTATCGAGTTTCAGTTAAATGCAATAACGCTATCTCGTACTCAATCAAATATAACATTGAATCCAATAAATGGTACGTGAACCGGTTAGCATCGAGTGTAACCATCAGATAGCATAGCATGGCATACCGTCTCGCAGATCAGATATTGATCAGGAACATGCAGCCGAGGGCACTGATATGAAGCGCTCCAGTAAATCTATTATACAGATTATATAGGTACCTACTTAAGTTTCCTGCATAGTACTTAGCGCTAACATCTTACTTAACGGATAGTAAAACTTAACTGTGCATGAATACTTAAAGAAGGGAGAATAACCATTAGTTTCCCGCCCCGATAAGCTAGTAATATGATCCGGTTACGGTAGACCTTTCAACGTGTTCATTTACTTAACATGGTATTTCATTTACCAACGGTCTAAAAAGGTCAACCCTTAACGGATGTTATCGAAATTTAGGAAGCAAACTATAGTTAGGTTATCCTCTTAGTCGACGTCAAATAATGAACACATTGGTCCGGACGAACGGGTTTAACCTTTCGGCTGCGCACGGTCCCGTGGCAAATGATCCATTCAGCACCGTTGCAGATACATTTAGATTATGCTCAGTGAGCTGATCGGCGCCGCCTAACGCTCCATGCCCTAATCTCCTTATGCGCCGTCTTGATACAGAATAACAGATTATTATGTCGCTGCAGCTCGACAGATTATCTATCTTGTCCTCGTATACAGGGATTGTCTGGCTGAAGTTTATAATCTCGTAAATTAATCACTAAACTATGAGCGAGCAACAACTTGATAATTAAGACTTGAAGGTTTATTGCCCGATGCTCTCTCTCATTCATCCTCTTGTTAATAACGACTTATGACTTCTACCGACATCCAGCCTCGTAGCATTAATTTTCAGAGAGAATAACTGGAATGCTAATATTTACATACATTTATCCTTAGTACGATGTTAGAAATGTAAAAGCAAACTTGTTTCCCGCTGTCTCAAATAAACCTTCAGCGAATGTGCACGATACTGAAATACGACAAGATTGCGAATGTAAATCGTAAAACTTTCTGATACTTAACTCAAGTGTGCTTTGTTTACCAAAGTTTACTAGTACTTATTAATTTGGATGCATTGTTTGTTATTTGTGCGATTCGAATAACATTTAATACCGTGAGTTAAGTACATGCTTACCTCCAGGAAGGTAAGGTAGGCGGCGTGCCTCGATATCGGCGCTCGCGGCTTTGTCCCGATACCCGTATCGCATCGATTCATGCAGGCTTGATCGAATCGCAACAACCCCCTGCTCCCCCCTCACTCACCCACAACAATACCTCAGGCGCGCTGCACTACGTGAGCGAATGGAATATTCAATATTTCAAACCTATTTATTCTCAACACGCTGAAGAAATTCCTTCATTCTTTGATAAACAATTTTCGATATTATTGATTGATTCTTTGTTTCGAGACATCACAATTGACAGATTGAGATGTACCGTATCATCCTCAGGTAAGGATGATAAATCAATATTTGACTCGTACGGTCAAGTGCAAAAATAGGTATCGAGTGTTATAGGTATTTCATAAATATGGTACTAAAACCTTAAATCACGGGACATATTTTTGAGCACGTTGTATGCACCCATATTTTTGCACTTGACTGTACCTCAATTAGCGCGTAAAATAGCGTTAGAGGCAATATTGGTTTATCATCATTGATAATGATAATCAAAAAAGGATAGCAATACAATACCTATATGTGATCAAAAGTACTGTTAAGTAATTAAGTACCTAGGCGAGCATAGTTCACCATTGGAGTGCTAATGTATTTTGTAGTCATTGTTTCACCGAGTATTTAATCAAATGTCACGGCAGCGACGAACCGTGTCATAACGTGCCACTTCCACTCCCACAGATTCAATATTTCAAATGAAATATTCAATACGCTGCATTCGACGGTATCGAAAGGGCAATATTTTATAGGTACCTGTAAACAAAACGAAAATTTCAACTCGCAAAGTGCACCGTTCTTTATTCTCTGAATGCATCCCGATGCCGCGCTTTAATCCAATCGATTTTAATATCTATGTTAAAATACTGATTGAATTGAAGTGTGAATTCTAGTGATTCAGCCATATGCGGCGAAAGGATATTTGTTATTGTAAAATTGTTATTTGATTCCTATCCTAAATAAATACCGTAATATCGAATATCAAATTACTTTTCGAATGTAGGTGATGAATGAAATTTATATTACATACATTGGAAATTAGATTATAATGATTCACAAACTTGGAATGAATCATATCTACACTCACATGTGGACGTTCACTTTTCCCAGTTAGTAAAAAGGTGTTGTCACTAGCAGCGTGTTGTTGTGACCGAGCCTGCATGCGGTCAGCGCACATGCTCCTCTGTTGCGGTCTCCACTGTCGGTCACGAGGGCTGCCACCGCCACACCCACACAAACTGACTGTACCTCTTTTTACCTGCCAGTATTAACTCGCAATCATTTCTCTCGGAAACTAATAGTCAAAATTTTAACTATTCAAGAAAGAAGAATGTTTGAATGGACGCTGCGATAAGTATGCGAAACACGCATTACTTTTCTAGTGAACATACTTAAAGAAACGAGTTTTCTTGATCGTTTTGCAGCCCTGGCGTCTCATGCCGACGTGTGTGGCCTCCGCCCCGCATACATAATGACTACTGTGCCCCCACTTACCTACCATCAACACTTATTGCATTCACTTCATTACATTTTTACGATACGATAACCGCTGACTTAATCGTGTTATTGTCGAGTGAAGTGTTTAAAGGCTACTTTCAACTGATTCCCATCATCATTTTAATGAAATACCAACGAAACATAAATAATACGTTCAGAGCAAGAAAATCGAGATTCCCGAGAACTCGGCGCAACAAAGTGCCGCGTGAACGTGACTAATGGGAGTGTGGTTAGTTTTTTAGTTTCGCCAAGTCCTAATTCTCACGATATTTCTTTATAATCGCCGTCAACTCGTTGGAGCAAGCAAAAAGCAAATAAAGGCATAAGTTAGAGCGGGCGGGGCGGGTAATTGAAATGGCTGCATGTAATTAGCAGGTCGGCGCGCGATCGCTCGCGGCTCGCTGCACGTCTTCATAATTTATCTCAATTAGTCGCGCGTAATGAGCGGAAGGGCGACGGCGTGAGCACCTAACGCTCCGGAGGTGTTTCTCCGGCGCATTTTCACTGTTATGTTTGTGCTACGTTTCATATTAACACCATACACTACCTTTGTTGTCAATTGTCAGACATTTAGTGTTACATTCCAAAATTTACACGTCTCGCGCCTCGATGCATTTTATCTCAATTAGTATCGGTGTAATGCGTAGAAGGGTGCTGGTCGCCGACTTAACGCATCAGTGATTTTAAGCCGTGTTCTGTTTAGTTATGATGCCTAAACAGTGGACCACTGCGAAACAAAAGGTTTAGGTACAAACAATTGGTGAACTGTGACTAGCTATCCCTCCGTATGTGTCATATAAATCAAAACAAGGTTTACGTTAGCTAGGGAGCTACACAACAGCAGGTCAAGAACATGAACAATCTACCACGGAGCCAATTGGACACAAATTATCTCAGCATACCCGTTGCGGTTACCCGTAGCCGGCGGTTGTTCACGATATTGGCCCGATGCAAGGTGCACGCTGCGGTTGTCGGACGGCGTGTTTAACAATGCGGCGGCACAGCCGTGCTCGCCGCGCCGACGCCGTGTGCCCTACACGCCGACGGCGTGTTGCCCGCCACGCCGCACTCTACACCGCACCTCTATACCTTCCTGCTTATCACGCATTTACATATGCTTCGCCTGCTACACCGTGTACGAGCATCGAAAATGTTTCATGAATAAATTTGTAATCCAATTTGATGGTTAGGTAACTTCGAATTTACGAACACGTCGATGTCCAATAAAAACAAACAATCGAAGTAGACGACAAACAGCCGCGCACGATCGAATAATCTCCGCTCCGCTTAAAACGATTAATCAAAAAAATCGAGCGGGTCACATCCCTTTTTCGAGTTTTCCTCGTTACGGGCTAAGACGAGAATCATTAGGAATTAAATTTCCCCTTTCATTAGTCCCTCAACCCTCGTATAATTCCGGACGCGGAGCAATAACAATATAAATCCCCCGTCGCGCCGAGCGGGGGATTACGGCTTGTCTCGACCCTAATTTAGGGCTGCCCCCGCCCCGGATTAACGAAGTGGCGGAATCCGCTAGGGTTGTCGCTGCGCATAAACTTGTTACGTGTTTAATGTTTTATTGACGGGTGGCGAGGGAGCTCTCATTTAAATAAGCGCGTCCCCTTCGCACGCGCCGGCCGGCCCGCCGGGGTCGCGGCGATCATGCGAAATGCTGCCGCTGACCGCAAACCCCATCTCATCTCGTGCTGACCCTCCGCCGCCACCGCGCCGTCGTGCCAATAATAAACTGGAAAAGAAATCAACACAAATGCCCACTTACAAGTATCTTGTTTGGGAGGCTCATTAGCATATCTTATTGACACTTCAAGTGTTAAATCTAGCGTGGGCGGTATTCAATTCAAATTAATTTGCCTCGATTCTTCTCCAAAACAGGTTCACTACGATCTTACAAAACCATAACGCAACGTTTAGTACTCAGAATACCGTTACCGCATGAGTTTAACCAAGTTAAGCACGCTTTGGCTACAAATTAATTTAGGTATTATTTGGAAGGAATCACTTAAGGCGCAGGGGTGGGCAAGGCATTCTCCATACAAACTCTGTGCACGTTTTATTCGTAGGTTTGGGCACTAACGAATGTAATTTTATTTTTTGGATGTTAATATTAGATATGCGCAGAAAGTGATGTGAAAATTTTCAAATATTTCAATAAAATGAAAAATGAAATAATTTAAAAATAATATCAATGAAAAAAAAAAATTACATCACGAAATAGCTTACAGAAAAATAGGCATACTGACCGAAAATCGTAACTTTAATGCGAACACAAACGAAGAAAATCCTGCACAAAGTTTGTATGGAGAGAGCTTGCCCTACCCCTCCTCTTAAGAAGACGGAACGAATTGTTTCTCTCCGGCATTAAGTCCCCGAAGTGTCGACGCACATATTGCCGCGGAGGCATCCGACCTCCCTCTCTGATTTAAGCGAGGGATCACAATTAAAGGAACCGGCGCGATGTCAACACGACTGGAGCACTTCGTTGATACATTTTATTACCATTAGAACGCCATACGGACACGCTTCAATATGGATTATATTCACATTCAATCTTTTTTACAAGCTTACCCACAGGTTTAAAGCCGATTCAATATTAACATACTACAAATGTGACTCTTGCTTGGATAGGCTCGGTGGATGTAACTATTTTGCTTCTGCCAATTTTCCGAACGAGCTACCTCAACTCGACGCGACGAAACTCGATTCAGGGTAATTTATATAAGTAATTCTACAAAGCGAGGCCGTGTACATCGTATTAAAATTTTGCCTCGAGACCGCAAAGTAGACGCTAACACAAAATTAAAGTCGTCGACACTTAAGGGCTTCGTAGTTCCAGAAGGGGGGGAATTTCCGTGAAATTTCTCTCGGAATGTCGAAATGGCGGGCGAGTTTCGCAAGTCAACTCAATTATCGTTTTAATTAAGGCGCCGTGCCACGTGACATTTGTTTGCGTGCGTGAAAGCGATCGCCCCCCGCTCTGCCGCCCCCTGCTCCTGTTAATTGTGCTAATTACTGCTGTAACGGAGCGAGGGAGGGCGAGATTGCTTATCGACGACGCTTACAGAATTTGCCTTGTGTGATACATCTTCGCGACTTTATACATCTTGTTAACTGATTACTTTACGTGGAACTTATACACCGCACGTTTATAATTAAATACCTACACGTGTGGTACGGGATCACAGAAACCCATTAACTTCATCCGTCAATCGGCGATTATGGAAACATTGAAAAATACTTATAAAACTATCGGCGAAGTGTATAAAAATCAGCTGCAGGTAACAAACAAAGCAGTAATGAACATCAATTCTATCGGGCAAGTTTCCAAGCGGTGCATTTGTGAATTGTGAGTGGTACGGAGTATGGCGGAGCCGGAGTTCCCTCGGAGTGCGCTCGTAACGCGGAGTGGCGGCGTAATGACCGCGCACTTCACTGCGCGCTCGGGCACGGTGCCCGCGGCAGCGGGAGCGGGCGAGCCACAGGCGGCAGCGGGCGAGCCACAGGCGGCAGCGGGCGCCCCACCCGACAACGAACGCCAGGCAATTTGGTTATTTGGGGTCGGCCATAAACCGATAGCGCGCAGTAAACGCAATCCTCCACTCGCGACTATAAACTTTACGAGTCACGTAAAAACGCGCTCGAAACGCCGACTCGCTACCATAAATTTATGCTAATGTATTCTTTATAGGAGTTTAATGTGTATTCAGAAATTCCTCCATTATTTATGTATACGAATGAACCGGTAAAAGTTAATTTTAAAGTCGCACAGCGTCCCGCGGTTTAACGCGAGCGATTAATTTTTTGGTGAGTCTAACTTTTTTGTGAGTTCCGATGCCGGTGTGTGGATGTCGTTTACAAACGACGCTTGCCTACAGCTCGTTTTTGTTTGCAGGCACACTGCGCACCACCTATATACGTGTTTAGTCTGTACTAGCGAATAAAGGATGATTCACAGTAGACCGTTCCGTGTCCGGCCGGCCCGTTTTGTAGTAGGTACAAGAAATCGACGGACGCGCGACGGCCGTCGATTTCTTGTACTAGAAAACGGGCCGGCCGGCAGATAACAAAAGAATGGCATTGTATATTTTTTTCGCCTGGAGACGACGGCTTAAGCAAAACACATGTAAATCTACTGCTCACTTTTCTATTTTTTGCCAGTTTACTTCCGTGTTTGCAAAAGTTTGGAACGTTGAGAACCTTGCCACAGGCACAACCAAGCCACACAAAGTTGTAAATCGACAACGTAATGGGACTTTAAAAGTAAATGGTGCGCAATAAAACTTTTCGATGACAGTATCATAAAACCAAGTCGTACCTATAAAGCCGGTAGAGCCGCAGTTTCGATAAAAGCTGAAAGCGTCGCGTGTAAATCACGTAACTTTTCAAAACTATTATGCCTGAAATATAGTCCGAACTCAATCCGTACATTTCCGAGCGGACGGTCTATTTATCTATTTCCCCCGCTTCCGCCCCCAGCGTCCGGTTAACCGCCCCCCCTTCCGGTTAACCGGCGGCGGCGCGCGCGGCTAAACGGCTCGTCGCGTGACCGCAGACAATAAGCCCGGCCGGCGTTAACAGCGCGCCTGTGTGTTGCCACTTTATATGTTACGTCACAGGCTCCCCTGCCCGGCGCACACACGGGCGCGCGTGTGTGCCGGCTCGAGGCGCGAACGGTAGCCGATAAGTCGTGTTGTCGAAGCTTGTAGCGAGACGGCGCCGCGCGACCCCGTCCCCGACTCAATTGCCTTTTTCTTGAGGTCGACCCGCGTAATCGGATAAAGTAAAGATTAGCTCTGTCCGCTTTTCTGTTGAAAATGGAAAAAGGTTGGGTAAATGACTTCTCAATACATTGCTATCTTTTTATTTTAAGAGGATAAAATGTGTTACGACCTTTTTTATTTTCAATTTGTGTGCTCGGGGCTACACAACACCAACCTACATTTCCTTCCCTTACAATTGTTTATGCATATCCTATGTGATAACACTATGCGTTCGTAATCAGTCAATTAAAGTGTAGGTACGTTATAGTAGATTATACACCAAGGGGATAAAACACTGTTTTATGTCACGGGTGCGATATTAAATCCCGAACGTAACGAATGACTCCAAATTTTACTCCCGAGCGGAGCGAGGGAGTAATGACTTAATTCCTGAGCGAAGCGAGGGAATTAAGACTGAGTCCTGAGTGTAGTGAGGGATTTAAGCGCTCCCAAGACAAAAACAGCTTTATCCCCGAGGAGTATACTCTACTTTTCTCACCTCTTGCGAGGCAATAAAAAAACCAAGGCTACTAAAAACAGAATTAAATTAGTCAATCGCAGCAAATTTTAGTATCTATTTTAATAGAATCTGTTTTACTCCGTATAATTAAGCTTCTCGTAACTCACGTACTCACTTGGTATTTAATACCTAGTACATCGACGACTGCTTCCATTTATTTGTGTGGTGAGCACAAGTATTTTGTTCCTGAATCTTAGATGTTTTCTATGTATTTTAAGTATATATTTATCTTTATAGGTACCTATATGTATATCGTCGACTAGTACCCTTAGTACAAGCTTTGATTAGTTTGGGACTAGGTAGATTTGTGTAAGACTGTCCACAAATATGTACGTATTTATTTACATTGCTGCACTGCAACTGCTGCGAAGAGAGGAAGGCCAGCCCTAGCTACGTCCGAGGCACGGATATTACATAGTGATTTTATTTAAAAATTTAATAAAATATGAGAATAATGTATAAGAAAACTCCAAAATGTAATTCTACAAATCTTCAGTACTAAAACCACGCGCTTGACGCGCTACAGGCGGCGGCCGACGTCGCAGTCTTTTGTTTCGAACACGACGTTCCAAACAAAACACGGAGCTGGTGTGCCGCCTCCTCGCCGCTTAGTGGACTTCACGACATTAGACTTTAATCACAGAACTATAAGAACTATGAAAAGTGAAATTACATTATTACCCGGCGGGTTATAATGAGATTCAGTACGATATTACTACCCGGCTTAAGCCAAGGGTTATAATGATTTGCTTTCGGTAAGGTTTGCATGATATATAATTGGGCATTGACGAGCAGGTGGTGTGAAAAATAATGAAAACAATATGCCAACAGCCACAACAAATAGTCACCATTCCAACAGCAGCGGGCCCCACCACAATTTCATTTAATAAATTCACTAATAACCGCAGACCGCCTACCTCTGAACGAGTTCCTCGCACGAGCAACATAAAATCCGGCCAATCGAACCCGACACGTCACATTACGGCTGCGGCTCTCGAAATAGCCCACTTGAAATTCGATATCGAATGCTGTGGAGATCGGGTGATCGTAAAATTAAGGCCCGAACAGCCCCGCGTGTGTGGACGCGGTTTTATGCCCTCCGCGCGACTTGTGCCAATGATAAAAGTTTATTGGTTACATTTCGACTACTATCAAAATATCCAATAACGCCGCCATAAGCCGCGTTATTTATCTTACATACTAATACCTATATAACGGGCTCGACCAGTTTTATTGTTTCCCTAGTCTTTAACTGCGGTGCTCGCGCGAACCTTCTTTCTTTTAGCGATATTATCTGGGGACACATTTTATTTTCCTTTAGTTTCTTCACCAAATATTTTCGCTATTAAAAAGTTTCATACTCTTTTCTGTTAGGTCGTTAGCTTAGGTATAGGATAGGTATAATTTCTGTCCTGTTTCTTTTGTTTACGCAATATAATCTCAGTTCGCTCAGGTGTACAACGGACGTTTAGATTAAGTTGCTTCTACTAAGTACTTAACGTTGGCAACGAACATACGCGATTCATTTCTTGAAAACATGCTTGAATTGTTACCAATCACTACCAACTATCCATCTTAACTACTGCCTCGTGAGGTGAAATTAAATGAGTCGAAAGTATTCAACAGTTAGAACAGTACATTAAACTGAGCCAGTCTATTGTAATGTTAAGTACTCGGCCGACGATAAATAGATGTGAATCCGACATAAAGTGTTATTGTCTGGGTGCGATTCGGAGCAGTACGATAAGTCACAGCGGGCGGCGACAGGCCGGCGTGGCGAGCAAATTAACAGGCGCTTGCCACTCGCCTCTAACTTAGTGCCTCGTAAAATTAGGCCCGTTCCACCCTCCAGGCTACTGACACGGTATAAATATCTTTACCAGCATCGCGTCTTCACAGTGGCGAAAAGCACCACCGCTATTCTGTCAGGAACAATCGTGCAACTGCCTCATCACTATATGTTCAGCTATGTTAGCGGTGGCGGTGACGTTTGCCCACAGCCAAGCGTGCCAATTTTGACGCTTAGGTGTAGTCAAGGTACTGATTATGTAAATTCTGGTGTGCAGACTGCAGACGCTCGCTCCCCGAGGGCCGAGGATTACGGGCCGTTTCTCATTCATGACCAGTTACGACATAAGTAATTAGAGTACAGCCATACCGTGTGACAAAGACGGACGTGAGCGCGTTACAGTAGCTGAATCCAAATTAGATTTACGGCTGTATCCTCCACTTGGGCTTTAATTATTTTATTATCTCTGAAGGTAACGTTGGGCTAAGGCTGGCTTTATGAGAATTATGAATAAGAGCTGTTTTGACGGTTTTATTAGGCACTAAAGTGCCACTGGAGTGCTTATCATAAAGCATGCACACTTTAGCCTGTATAAACATATACCTGAAGAATTCACAGTACCTATTTGCAATAGGGAACAAATAAAATGATCACCTAAATAACTTTTGATATCATCAAATTTTCGAACCCTAAAATAAGGTTGAACACTCAAAAAAATTTATCGATCAGCAATTCCGAGTCACCAAAAAAATTCTACCTATTTTTGCAGCACTTGCACCTATTTTACTTATTGCGTTCCTATAAATTTATAATCGCATCAAAAAAATTGTCAAGTACCACCAAAAACACTAAACTACCACCTAATCTCATGCACCTTTTTTCATTAGAATTACATCCAAATATTATACACATCGCATGCTACATTTTAGTAAACAGTTACAAATTAATTGTTTTTAGCACTATAAATATTTTAGTCATTTCCAAAATGTTATAAATTAGAAAGTAAAATTCTAAATTAATTTAAAAAGCAACGCGCAATGTGGCTGTGTGAAATAATAACACGTATACTGCTATCTCACTCAATCAAATACAAAGAATTGTCTGAAGCATGAAACCTATTGATATGTCGTTAGAGTGAAAGGTACCTATTGCTGTTTCATTCTACCTATTGCTGATGGTTTACAAACTGCAAGAAGTTTTATTATTAATTTTTTAATGGGTTGACGTGAGCGCGTTTGATCGAAATCTTTTATTTGAATATGAGTTATGTTGATTTATTAAATTGTTAGTTTGTTATGAAAATGGATAAAGGTCCTCAAATGAGTTTACTTTATTAATTTAGATAGACTTTCATGGAAAAATTAAAGGAAGTTAATAGGTAGAAATAGGTATAGGTAGGTTTAGGTTATGTTAGTTTTGCATCGGCCCGAAGGGCCAAAAGAACTCAAAATAGGAGCTCCGCGCCAGCGGAGATCCGTCAATACTGTTCCAATGTCAACTAGTTTGAAATAAAAATAGATGTCATAGAAAAATACTACTACCTAGGCAAATTGACGATTATCAGCGAATAGAGTAGAGGCAAAAACATCTGAGAACAAATAGCTGTATGCGACCAGTAAGGAAAGCACTGTTGAAAATATATTAAATTAAATTATGTTATGTACGTGTCTCATTAAAGTTACAGAAATTTTGAAGCTTCTATAAAATAAAATCATTTAGCGCTGTCTTGCTCGCACGCGGTGCGACGTGCGAGCGAGACGGACCGTATGGAAAACCGCATCAGTGTGCTAGCAATGAGGTTAGACTAGATTGGAACTGCTTTGCGCGACGGGCGTTAAAAAACAATTGCCGCATGAAATTTGGTGATCATGTAGTATTTCTGGGTATCGAAAGAATTATTTGGGTGTAAATAATTTTAATAGGATTACGAGCCCTGTAATATTTGGATGTAAATTATATGAAATTTGGTGTTTGAAATTAGGTGATCATTAAGTATTTTTGGGTAGTGACTAATTTATTTGGTAACAATTTAATTTAATAGGTTATCGACATGTTACTTCTTTGAGTTGCACTTTATATTTAAAAGGAGTTGAAAATTTGGTGCGAATCTAGTATTATTGGTAATCAATGTAATTTTTTAGAGCATCATTCAGCAACTTATTTGGTGGTTCGTTAAATGCTACCCTTTGCAATATGTTGACTCAACTTCTGTATACCAGACACGTAAGCCTTTTCACCCGACCGCTCCTCACGGCTGCGTGCACTTGAAATAGCATCTGTCTAACAGCTCTGCGCACTCGACCGAATATTGGTAATCCGAATACATTTCGATATCTGCCTGGAAATAATGTACGAGATAGATACGTCAACGCGGGCGGAATCAGACCGAGCGGGTCGTTCGTCACGTATATGATTATTTCATTAGTCCGTATTTGCGCACTCATCCAAATGTTGCGGCGGCCGCCCGGTGGGAGGAGGGGGTGATGACCACTCCCAGAGCTAATCACGCGGTCAGTTTGTTCTGCCTCAGCTTGTTTTGATATTGATATTGACTAGCGCTCGCTTCGCTGCACGCCGATTTATTTGCGAACAATGATCGATTGATTGCTTTACGTAAGCCCGACCGTAAACGGTTTGATTATGTTTACCCGACCGTATTGTTAGAGTAAAAACGTGGGTGTACTATTTCTGTAGCCGTGCCGTTTTGTTGTTACAGAGAAATTCCATATCACCCGGTGAAAGAGAAAAGTACCGGACGCGAAGTCCGGCAGAACCTGACCATAAGAAGATGAAGAAGGAAGAAAAAGACATGGGCCATGTAAGTTTCTTTTTGATTTTGTTTACCTATTCTCCGACGTTTTTCGAAGATCGTAGAATCTTGTTCTTAATTTCAAATTGTAAATTTTCAGGATCTAGTGGTAGACGACGCGAGTGAAGAGCCGACTTCGCCACACAACGGAGCGCCTTCACCGCGAGAAAATGGTCTGGACAAGTTACAACCCAAAAAAGAGCACCCACCTCATAGCCCTAGGTAAGATTTTTTGCCGCCCTATGCGGACAAAAGATTTCCTTTTTTATTAGAAAACCGCAGTAAGTGTTTCAGTGAAGATGAACAACCAATTCCAAACAGAAATTTCTGTGTGTCAGCCATAGGCTCCGCAAAACCAACCTTTATTTATTATTATATTTGATCGGCCTTTACACCTCACGCCGTTTCTACCTAAGCCCTATGTAGAGTACAAATTCGCTATAATCGCTTTATCCATTTAAAAGAAGCCTTACTTGGCAAATACATGCCTCTAATAGGGTCAGTGTATGTAGGAGTCGGCCGGTCGACTAATCCGTCTTCGCACTAAATCAATTACTGACACCGATGTTCAGTGTATTCCTAATAACTGTAATGGGATTAGGCACGCTTTGATGGATAAACCGACGGTAATCTGCCAAGAGGCCGACTTGTTTCTAGTGTCATGTAGTTTTAGCACACTTTCTACTGTTTCATGCAACTTGATAGTTCCAAGTGTCGACTTAACACCACGTTAACTCGGTGAGCTTTTGATGCAGTGTGCAATCCAAATATAAACATAGGCTTTGCAAGTTAACCCCTGTTAACTTTTAATTTGATACTATATTTAAAGGCACGTAAGACATTGGAACATTCGTAACCGTTGTTATTTTTTATATCGTGCGCTAAACCTGTCCACATTTCTGATTTAATGATGTTAAACTTTTCACAATGGACACCATCTCAACTCGATTACACAGAGCGTTGAAATAAAAGATCCATTTCAAATTCCAGGTCAGGCACATCAAGTAACGCCTCAACACCGTCAGCAAAAAAGCTCGATGAGAAGCCAAGTACGCCGATCTCTAAGCCCGTGACGCCGACGTCTGGCGCCAGCGGCGCGGGCGCCGCCGGCGCTCCTCTAAAAGCCGCCGTGAAACCTCCCGCCTTGCAGTACCCTTACCTCGGCAACGGCGCGCATGACGCGTACGGGCTGGCGGGGTACTCGGCGCGCGCCGCCTTGGCATACGAGCCGCTGCGCCCGCCGATCGGGCCGGCGGCGCTCGCGCCTATTCCTGGTGGCAAACCGTGAGTAAACCCCTTTATACTCACGGTTATACTTTTGTAAGAAGCTCCTCGGCAGCAAATCTAGCGCTCATCATCAGCCCATCTATGTCTACCCACTGCTAGGCACAGGCCTCGGACATTCGCTGTAAAATTTTGTTACCCACCTCCTTTTGTTGGCCACCTCGCTCATGAAAGAGTTTCTCACTAGGCAGTTATTTTATTCAGTTGGTGGAGACTACGATCATTCCTTACTTCTTGCCTTTCGAAAACCCCTATACCATGATCCAGTCTTATGGCATTAGAGGATTTACGGCAGCGGTCGGCAACGCAACAGACGGCCCGTGAGCCCCTTACTTGCGGCCCGCGAGCCTCCTTATTGATAACCTTTTGCTTGATAGGGCCACATATTCTAACACGTGCGGCCGCAACAATTTTGTTGGCTACTATGTGGCCCTTGGCTGCTAAAAGGTTGCCGGCCCCTGATCTAAGTGGTAGAACCGAACTCGCTTCGTGAATATTCTACGACAACTCTCCATAAATGTGCATGCTCCTTCCAGGGCCTACTCATTCCACGTGTCAGCCGAGGGCCAGATGCAGCCCGTCCCGTTCCCCCCCGACGCGCTCATGGGCCCCGGCATCCCGCGCCACGCGCGCCAGGTGTCCGCGCTCGCGCACGGTGAAGTCGTCTGCGCGGTCACCGTCTCCTCGCCTACTAAATACGTGTACACCGGCGGCAAGGGCTGCGTCAAAGTGTGGGACATCAGCCAGCCGAGCAAGGCGCCCGTCAGCCAGCTGGACTGTTTGGTGAGTGGGTAACTGTCGTGGTTTGGGTTTTGGGTATATTTTAATAAGTACCTCGTCATCCTTTCCATTCCTTGCCGGCATCTGTATTTCCGAGTTCATATAACCTGGACCTATTTAAGGCAAGAGTGAATAGGCATTTTCTAGTTGAGCTCGCTTCACCTTTGCCCCCTGGCTAGATGCTGGCCAAGAGCAATCATCAAGCCATTATTAATAAAAAAAAGTAGATACAATGGTACGCTTGCTTGAAGCTTTTTACTATTGGCATACCTGCGCCACATCTGTGGTTGAATAAACCACGGATTACAATCGCCATACTTACCGTACGGAGATACCAATAGACTATTCAATCACCAATTGGTTGACCGCACGAAAAATTGAGACTTAACTGCTAATAAATTATTCCAGTTAATGGGACCAAGTTATTCAATAGTAAATGATTGTATTTCAGCAAAGAGACAACTACATCAGATCAGTGAAGCTGCTTCCTGACGGGCGCACGCTGATCGTGGGCGGAGAAGCCTCCAACCTGTCCATCTGGGACCTGGCCTCGCCCACGCCGCGTATCAAGGCCGAGCTCACCTCCTCCGCGCCCGCCTGTTACGCGCTTGCCATCAGTCCCGACTCCAAGGTAAACATCAGCTATACAGTATAGTGTAACCTAGTGTACAGACAGCCATATGTACACATGAAACGCAATAAACCATTAGGTACAGTTGAGTATCTTCCAATCTGTCCATTTGGGTACAACCCGGACTTCAAATTAACCTGTAACTCGTAGCTTCAACGACAGTAACAGCCAAGTCGCCTTCTTACCTAGCACAAACCGTTCTGCATTGAAATATCAGATAGGCAGTTGCTCCCGCAAAATCGAGTGCTGGCTGGCAAGTATTTTTGTAGTCGGTGAAGTCGCGAGTGAAATCTTGTACGACTGAATACGTGTTCTTGTACGATTTTTTTAAAAACGTCATAATTATGAATATGCTATGTGCCATATAGGTACATTACATTTACTACCAGTATTTCTGCTTATTTCTATTAATTAACAGTAAAACCCGGCAAAGAGAAAGTTAAGACCAGAATGTTTAGTGCTTAAGTGCTGGGAGTTAAGAGTTTTAATCTGAGCGCCACCGCATTGCAAAAGTTCGCGGTTTACAGCAGTTTCGATTGAACAGCTTTGCTCAAACGCAAAGTAACACTTGCGAAAAAGTAAAAACTGGTATTCTATGGCAAAAGCTTGTCTTTTTTATGACGGTACCTTACTGAGCCGCACTATATCCAGTTGGGTTTCTTGGAAAGTTAACTAGAAACACGCAATATTCGTAAATTTTCATCAGTGTAAATCATTCAATCCACGAGGACGCATTGCACTACTTTCATTGCGTAAATACAAATACTACTAGTTTCTGATTTTTTCAGAAAATTGGTTGGATCTGATCTTGATATTACGAGCATCGTTATAATCATACAAATTGCCTATCTAATGATCCTCACTCTGCTATTTTATTTCTCGAACTCCCCAAATATCCTTATAACTCTTATGAATAATCTTACTACATGACTAACAAACTCCCTCTCTGCTGGCCCTTCAGGCTTCCACAGAGGTTGTCCACCTCTCTATCTGTTACTGGCCGCTGTGCAGGCCAAACAGGAAACCAACCATAAAAATAAAATTGACTAACAAAAGTACACTTTCTTCCAGGTGTGCTTCAGCTGTTGTTCGGACGGCAACATCGCAGTGTGGGACCTGCACAACCAGACGCTAGTGCGGCAGTTCCAGGGCCACACGGACGGCGCCTCTTGCATCGACATCTCGGCTGACGGCACCAAACTGTGGACGGGCGGGCTCGACAACACCGTACGGTTAGTACCGCCCTCGAGATGGTCATCCTCCTAGCGATATCCCAGTGCAGTTGCATCCTGAATGATGACTTGGGTCCGCTACCTAATTCCAAGATTTGGCGTAGGCACTAGTTTTTACGGAAGCGACTGCTGTCTGACCTTCCAGCCGGAGGGGAAACTAGACCTTATTGGGATTTTAGGCTTGTCAAGTGAGTCGGCAACTTGACATAGATGTTCTCAAGCCGCCCGAAGGCCTCTAACTTGATTTAACGACTGCTATTATAGACAGCAGCCGTTAAACCAAGAGATGGTCAATTGATTTTATCCTAATCAGTAGAGGACAAACGTAAAGAAAGAGTGGACCGTGACGTGTACGAATATAACTTCCACATAAAAATTAAAATGACAAAAAATCTGCTTTTCTACCATGATTAGGTTTGCAAAACTGCTGTGTGTCTTTGTAATGCATTTCAATTTGAGCTTTTCTAAAACCACACAGTGTTTTTGTTCATGCGATGCAGTGATTACTCACGTTCGCTCGCTAAGATGACTTTGATAAACTTTTCGTACGTACTTTTTAATATTAATGTCTCATCACAGATCATGGGACTTGAGAGAAGGCAGGCAGTTGCAGCAACATGACTTCAGCTCACAGATCTTCTCGTTGGGATACTGTCCCACAGGTGAGACACTCATTTATTAAAAATCAGTGGGTGAAATGTGCTGAAACACAAAAGCATCTTTAGCTATTAACTAAGTGCATGTTAGTCATCATGTCATATTTTAGCCCTCCAAAATTATTAGCGTAAATTCGGTTTTGATTTTGCAAGCAACACCTTCGACCATGTCGACGATTGCGTTTCCAGAGCCAAGGCCTTAAGAGTTTGTGCTTCTTCTATATATACCCATTAGCTTATGCCCTCGACTTTGTCCGGTCCGCGTAGAATTTAGAGCTGAGCGTTTCTCTCAGTAAGCGTTTCGTAAAACGCTTACTGTAACGGAATAACAGTTTCTTATGAGAACAAAAAACAGTTTTTATAAAAACGACCATCAAAGCTGCAACGCAACAATGAAACTACACTACATAAGTTTATTGTAAAATGCTAATTCATTCTAGAAATATTTCGTTCGTTCGTTTCGTTTTGTCGGGCGCCGCAGTGAAAAAACTAGTTATTTTTGAAACTGATTCCAGATAACGAAAAACTGTTACGTTTTAAACGTCGCAACGACCCAGATCTAGTAGAATTCGTTCATCAATTTAATTGCATTCATTGCTATTCGTTAATTTCAGGCACTTACCTAGTTATCGTCTTTCCATAGAAACTTAAGGGATGATTTCCTGTACTTTGAATAATATAAGTATGGATGTAACATTGCTTGAACTGTACTAATGTTGTGTCCAGGCGAATGGCTGGCGGTAGGCATGGAGAACAGCAACGTGGAGGTGCTACACGCGGTGAAACCGGACAAGTACCAGCTGCACCTGCACGAGTCGTGCGTGCTGTCGCTGCGGTTCGCGAGCTGCGGCAAGTGGTTCGTGTCCACCGGCAAGGACAACCTGCTCAACGCGTGGCGCACGCCCTACGGAGCCAGCATATTCCAGGTATACATCACTTTACTACTGTTTGTTAAGGCGATATATCGATTGAAAGAGACACCCTTTGTTTTTCGCTCACGACAAAACGGGATGCAACCCTCTCCGAGAATGGCTTTTTAGACAAATCTCGTTAAATATCTGACTGTGTGCAGGTTTATTAAATTTTCTCTTGTCAGTACCTAGATGAGGTAAAATACCATCATATTAACTTAATCGTGTCTTTTAATAATGCGTTGTTTTAGTAGGCTGAGAAAAAAAAGTAAAATATAGACTCGAATTTGGATTTATTTTCTATCGAGATAATTTTAAGCAATCATGTTTCGCTATCGTCAGTACCACAATCATATAGTCAAGAATCATATATCTGAAAATCAGCCCGTACTGTTTGCAAGTCTGGGCAGAACAGCGTTTCAAAGTCTCCAAATTTCTCAATGTAGCGCCTTAACCGACTTCAAAAAAAGGAGATGCTCAGTATGACCCGTAATGTTTGCATGTATGTTTGTTTATGGAGTAGGGTTTGGTATACAAATTTGAAGGCGGTTTCTTTTTCTATGCTGGCACAACCCAAAATGAGTCGTGCCGACACAAGAGCACACCACTCCACTCGGTTGCATCGACTCCGAGCTCACGCAAATGCTTCAACCGAACTTGTATTATATTTTAAACTTACAGTATCGTAAGGGATTCTGTTTGTACGACTTGATTTTTAACTAGTCTAGTCATACCTAGATTAAAGTAGGAACGACGGACCGTCAGCAGGTACTCCATTACTGAAAGGATTCTCTAGCTCAACACTTAATAAGCTAATGCTGGACCGTCAGTTCAAGTCGTGCGAATTAAGGTGTACTTGAATAAGCTGTAACATGTCATATTTATCTGATAATCAGGGCTAAGCTGTGATACCCAAAGTGTCTGATTTAATCTTCATACCCTGTTCCTTCACATGAACAACATGAGAAACTATCGAGGATACAACACAATTACTGACGATATATTTTTGTCCACAGTCAAAAGAATCATCATCAGTGCTAAGCTGCGATATCTCATCGGACGACAAGTACATCGTGACGGGTTCAGGCGACAAGAAAGCCACAGTGTACGAAGTGATCTACTAGTGAGCGAACAAAGTGACTGTGCCTAGCGGACGTTCTCTGAGCGACACGACAGTGGTGATATAGATATAGTGTATGTATAGAGTATATTGGGAAGCCTGTATGTACTTATGCGACTTGTTTATATAGATTAGTGTGCGCGGTTTATGTTTATTTGTTGAGCGCCGGTAGTGTATGTTGGCAGCAGATCTCAAAATGATGATTTCGTTTCAATATTGTTGTAAAATGCTCGTATTAAAGAAAAAATATGCGCAAATTATTAATTTGTTTCTTTTATAACCTCTATAGGAGCTAGTCCTGTCTATTTCTCAATATATTAGACATAAGTATATTAGATAATAACTCTACCTTGCAGTCGGGTAAAAAGATCTGTTTTTGTCAAAACAAATCTTCTCAGAGTCACAGAGATCAACGTTCAAGGATGGATAATAGAAATTATTATTGTCGCGAGTAATAGTACATTACTACGGGTCACACTCCTTCATATAGCATATAAACTTAAATAATTTATTAGAAATATGATAATTACAATGTATATAAAAGGGAAGAAAATAATATAAACGAAAACTTATACTAAATAAAAACTTATACTAAATAAAAAATTTGCCCCAGGTCCTCGGTGCACGGTTACTTAACAAGGGCGGTAAAACAAAGAATGTCTCAGATCGCAGGTATATGACGCCCGAGCCGACGGCAAGGTCGATAAATATGTTGCGATATATTTTTTTTTAATCCTGTCATTATTAAACATACATCTAAACTGCAAAAATAACAGAAAATAAACCTTTCCAGGTAATCAGACTCGTAAAAACCCATGAAAAAAACAACGATAACGGAGGGACATCTCGCAATAATCGTCATTTTTGGAAATTTATATTTTTATGATAGGATCCCGGAAGTTGCTAATTCAGTTGGATATTACAAAGAAAAGTATATTACCTATCTAAATAAAATGAGTGTAAAATATTTTAAAAACCTATCGCGGTTATTTAATTAAGGGCGACTCGAAACTCTTCGATCTCGAGTGTATTTCAATTATTGAATACATGCTTGACAGCTAGATGTCGTATACCTAAGCATTCAACCCATATGTACACGACATAACAGGTTTTTTCGCATTATGTTTTCGTCTCTATGAAGGTAACCGCTCATCAAACATTTTGATATATGTATAGAACAGAAAAAAAAGAGATCCATTCATCATGCACATCAGTTTGATTGAACGCGTTCTAGTCACGTAATCACGCGAATAAACCGATCTGCGCAAGGTAAGCGAAATCATGCTGTAATTACTTAGCCACACTTACCTACCGATAGACGAATATAAGACATGACGTCCGGTTATTATTCTGAAATGGGTCATTGTCAGTCGGAAAAACAAAAGTTGTCCATTCGGTGGACAATAGTTAACGGCTTGTGTGCATGTAATTTACGTTTTTATTACACGGATTTATAGACACGGAATTACAGATTATGCGGGTTATCAGATCAATCGAAAATTAAGCTTTGTAGCCCTTAACTTTCGGCATGTCCACCGAAAAGACGCGCACCTAAATCTGAAAATGACCCAAATAATCATTTTATCTGGAACTGCAATTATTTGTTCTATAGATAGGCGCCTTTAGAGGAATCTAGTGGCTGCTGCCAGTACAGTCGGCATCAAAAGTAGTAAAATAGGTCAAAAGTTCTTAGTCCTTTGTAATAAAGACTTTTGACGCCTTCATATGTGTCGCTACTTTTGATGCTGACTGTACCCACCTACCCTGCCAGCGCTGGTGCGCGCCTTCTATTGACGCGATTGGATTCATCTTTGATTTAAATGAGAGAGTCTTTAAAATGTTAGGTATCTACTCACAATCAAAAAAAGTACTACAATGATAAAACATAATATTATATACCAAACCTATATACCAAAAGTAGGTAAGTATAGCCGGACCAACAAAAACTTTTGGACTAGCCAGCAGCCAGTACATTGTAACAACAAAATTTACCTACACCTTTATCAAATTAGTAACTTAGGCTTGGTTTTATAAACCTCCGTTAGACCTCATCTGATTCAACGAGGTTTTAGGTTACTTAAAGTGTAACGAGTTATTTTGAATCTCATACTAATCTATACGCAATTGTACGGATTGGGCTGGTCGCGACTATACAGAAACATACAGTCCCTATTCGTTCCGGTACCGCCACATACCGGGTAGGGTCAGCCCCACCCAGGTCGGGCCTATAGCTGAGTTTCTTGCTGGACTCTGCTCAGCTAGGCTAGGTTTAGTGAACCAGCGACAAAACTCCCAGTAGCTCGATTCCACTGACACATCTCAGATTAGGTTCAAACCGCTCAACCGCAAGTGTTTAAACCGCCCGCGTGGTCGTGTCGGAGGTTTCCCCTTAGATTTTCCCAGGCTACTCTCCAAGTGCACACTCCTATCCTATCGCTTTATTGGGCCCCGCCTATAAAGCCACAGTCAGGTTAAAAAAGATTGGGCTGTGGAGGGGCACCCCAATTTGATCTTACATTGGTCTAACCTAAAGGATCTTTAGAAAAACTGCTCTTAATAAAAAACCATGAAACCCACACACACAACAAATAAACCTTACTGTCCTTGAACCTACTGGTTTGACTCGAGACGACGGAAAAAGGCCCGATGGAATGACACTCATTCCCTGGAAGATGGGACGACCCTTAGTGTGGGACGCCACGTGCGTCGACACCTTGGCGTCTTCACATCTTCCGGGGACTTCGTGTAGGGCTGGTTCCGCTGCTGACTCAGCCGAGGGCCTCAAACGGCGGAAGCACAGATTATATAATAGTTCTTCGAACAGATACGTATGTTCTAATAAAAAAGCTCATACCTACCGTTTTAAATACCTACGAAATTTAACAATGGAGCGACCTTGAACACTTCGGTCATTGGCTTCACGCGCCGGCCGAACGACGCTAGGGTTGACACTAATTAGAAATAAAAATCTGTGTTGGTTCTCTGGAATTTTCCGAGATTCTTCCAGTATCCGATCTGCATTTACATACATACATAGGTACAGGCATATCAACGCAGCAAGTTAAATAAAAGCTTTTCCAAAATTCAATGCGAAGTATATCTCTCACCCTGTCTATGGTTACGTTACGATATACGACAGAAAATACTAAATTAAATTAATTTGCCACGAACATATTAAAAAACGAAACACTTCGTTTAGATAACTACCTATATTCCAACGAAAGCACTAAAGTAGGCACCTGTCTTCGTTATTTATTTATAACGTGTATAAATAACGTAATAATAGTGTAAAAGTAGCACGCCAAACTTGAATTAGTCACTAGGCAAAAGATATTTGCTGATTTCGCGTCTCACTTTTGAGGGTGAATTTCAGCCCTTCCAAAAGGTCACAAGTCCCTATACTATAGTAACGGCAATGTTTACGGCCCTTTCTTAGGCCGTACAATGCCACCGCAAAACTTGATTCGGAAATCATAGTAAATAAACTGTACTTAATACCAATTACTACCCAGGGATAAATATAAACATAAAATTATTACAAACAACTAAATTATTTGGATATAATGGCAGTTGCGGAGTAAGCTTTTCGGTACAACTTTATTACGCGTGGCAGCGTCCGGCCGTGAGCGCGTGTGGCAACCAACTGACTGAGCATTACACGCGCGGATGCCGAGGAGTAGGCATACTTCTCGGTTCCCACGGCGCAGATACATACCACTGGCGGAAGTATGGAGCCATCGACAGTGGCTTCTTATTTGAGCCGTTCGGCGTAGAGACCCTCGGACCATCCTCGGACCGTGGGGACCGGACGCGCACCGCATATTTAAAGAATTGTGCAAGCGCCTGGTCGAGGCTTCTCGTGACCAGAAGGCTGGCTTTTACCTCGCCCAGAGGATCAGCATTGCCATACAACGTGGCAATGCTGCCAGCCTTCTGGGCACACTCCCGCCTGGCAGCGATTTGGGACAATTTTTTTATCTTTAGTTTTAGTTTATTTTTAGCTTAGTTTTAATTTATATGTAATTTAGTTTTATTTTTAGGTCTAGTTTTAGTTCAAGATTTTTTTTGTAATTACTACTAGGTATATATATTAAATACAACGACATAACATGGTAAAAAATAAAATAAAAAAATAAACCAAAATATTTACAAAACTCCAAAATTGTAAAAAATCCATTCCGACGTAGCGACGAAACAAACATTTGAAAGGTCATGTTACCAAAGCTGATAAACAGCATTGAAATGGAAAACGTCAATTCCCGCCTTCTCTCGTCTCCTCTCAATCTCTTCAACCTCTTCAAGCCGGTTTCAATTTAGGGATTTTCCAAAACCAACTACTTACAATATAAGTAATAGTTTTTCTGTTATACTCGTATTTTATAGGAAAGTAATCTCCTCATTTCTGTTTCTGTTATAATTAAGGCGCTACACTGAGAAATTTGGAGACTTTGAAACTCTGTCCTGCCCAGACTAGCAAACAGTAGGGGCTATGATTGTGGGACTGACAATAGCGAAACATGATTGCTTAAAATTTTTTCGATAGAAAATAAATCCAAAGTCGAGTCTATATATTTTCCTTTTTTTCCTCATTCTATTAAAACAACGCATTATTAAAAGACACGATTAAGTTAATATGATGGTATTTTACCTCATCTAGGTACTGACAAGAGGAAATTTAATAAACCTGCACACAGTCAGATATTTAATGAGATTTATCTAAAAAGTCATTCTCGGAGACGGTTGCATCCCGTTTTGTCGTGAGCGAAAAACAAAGGGTGTCTCTTTCAATCGATATGTCGCCTTAAGGAAGAAAATTCTGTTACAGAGCATTAGCAGAGAGTTGAAATTAAATACGATAATTATAAAATGTGATGTGTAGTGTTTTGCCATATGTCCCCATTAGATAAACAAAGTACCTACCTATTCCGTTCAATGGTTTCAAAATCCATGGAAAGCTTTATCGAATTGCAGTCGTTATTCGGCAACTCGATACTAAGTCGTACATTACAGCTGTCACGACTTTCCGCGCACGTGACCACCATGTGCCATCCTAACGATGTCCTTATCACCCAAATGTGATGAAATGTTTTACCCATTGCCAGATTTGTTTAACCATCATTTGTTTTAGGTAGTTTATGAGTTTGTTTATCTTTTGCAGTTTTTACGGGAAGCAACCGATTATTGCGGCACTGGAGTTTGTTCAACCTACTTATTTAAGAATTTCGTGATAAAATGACTCAAAATTAACTTTCCAAAATAAAATCTAGGTATATTGGCGGACGGATGCAGCACTGAGTACCTAGGCACTGGCATGGATCAGTTTCGGTGACGCGTATTTAATTTTACGACTAAAACAGCAAAATACTTATTTTCCCATACAACGGTTGGTTTGATAACTTGTGTGTGGCATCATATATATGCATGAGAACTAGGGCTTTCAATACCGGGATCCCGGTATTTCGGGATCCCGGGATACCGCCTTTTTCAGAGCAGATTTCAATACCGGTATTTAATTTCAAATACCGGGATCCCGGTATTTTTTGGAAAAGCATTGAAAGGTACGAAACGAAAGAAAAACACCAAATTTTTGATAAATAACATTATTATTATGATGCATGCATATTACAATAGTATTTTTAATAATCATATCAGTTGATAACCAGTCTCCTTTTCTCTCATTTGACAAGTTGTGTTTAACAAATGTACATATAAAAACCGGCCAAGTGCGTGTCGGGCCACGCGCAAGGTAGGGTTCCGTAGTCGTCTACCCGTTACATTATATGGACTAAAAAGTTCGCAAACTTATATTTACTATGTTTTTGACAGAATTAACAACATTATCTAAGGTATCAATGGAAATTGTACGAAAGTTTGCTTTTGCAAAGTACATTTCTGAAGTTCGACTAAAATTACTCGTTAACTAGTAATGTCTACTTAGCTGTGATAGTTTTCCTTTTAAATTCATCGTATTTACTACTACCATGATTTTTTTCACATGACTAGTAGCCACCGTTTAGCTGGCAGGGGGGGGGGACACTTGACCATAGCTAAAATTATCACTTCAAAGCTTAATATCACCCTAACCAATTCTTTAATCAAAAAATGCTTTTAGAAACCTAATAATATTTTTAAAAGAGCTATCCAACGATACCCCACACGATGGGGTTTGGCAGAAAAAAAAATTGCACCACCACTTTACATGTAGGGGAGGTACCCTAAAAAAAATTTTTTTTAAAGATTTTATTCTACCGTTTTGTCGGCGTCATTGATATGTATACTCATGCCAAATTACAGCTTTCTAGTACTAACGGTTACTGAGAAAAACGGGGGTCGGACGGACGGACGGACGGACATGGCGAAACTATAAGGGTTCCTTGTTTACTACGGAACCCTAAAAATCTAGCTACAGTGATCTTGTACCAAAAACAGAGTAGCCCTAACAGCAACTCGCATAACAGACAATATCTAAACATTTCAAACTTTGGCATAATCAAAAACTAAGATTACTCAATCTAACAATGTGTAATAATTTAAAATCAAATAACAAGTCGAAATTTTCTTAGTTCTAATTAAAATCGGTCAACCAACACTATATAAGTAGACAATTATTTACCTTAATGTTATCTGTGATTTATAATAATCTAATATGTGATTTAAAATTCTGTAAAATATTTATATTCTTATTCATTATGCTTTTAGATTAATCTTACTTAGTTGTATAGTTGTTGGTTGACTCATTTTAATTAGAAATAAGGAAATTTCGACATGTTATTTGATTTTTAAATTATTCCATTTTACGTATAAGTACCTAATCTTGGTTTTTATTATGCCAAAGTTTGAAATGTTTAGATGTTATCTGTTATGCGATGTGCTGTTAGTGCTACTCTGTTTTTGTTACAATATCACTGTAGCTAGATTTTTTTATATCTATATTTGATTAAGACAACTTGTCAAATGAGAGAAAAGGAGACTGGTTATCAAGTGATATGATTATTAAACATCGTATTGTAATATGCATGCATAATAATAACGTTATTAATCGAACACTTGGTGTTTTTTTTCAACGTTTCGTACTTTTCAATGTTTATCCGAAAAATACCGGGATCCCGGGATCCCGGTATTGAAGATGCCAATACCGGTATTAATACCGGTATCACGAAATGTCCGGTATTTGAAAGCCCTAATGAGAACTATAAAGTATTCTTATTCTTAATTTTTAGGAGCCGTTCCGCGGGCTGCTAGTTCTAACGTCGAGGTAGGTTTTGTCCCTAATTTTGTCCTTTATAACAGCCTACACTGTAGCTACACCAACAAGTCCCTACGTTCCGGCGTTTTAAAGTAGTACGCGTCGTCATTCTTTTCGCTATATGCACTTAGGTACGTATTGTCAAAGTAATAAAGTGCACTGTGGTAAGCAATCAGTAGACAGACCCTGGCACCGCCAGCCACGGAATCGTATCGGGACGGACGCTACACTACCGTCCGCTGCAAAAACGCAGTAATCACGCAAGTTATTCATATATAACTACTTATTGCTTGTTACTTAATTAACAACTACTTAGAGTCGGAAACGTCTCTTCTTTACAAATGTAAAATCGTCTTCATCTTTTGTAAGGTAAAACGAGATCAGACAACTTGGCAGCACAACTGCGCGTGCTTCTTTCTTTCCGACTCCCGATATTTTTATTAATAAGTACCTACATATCATTATTTTTATAAGTCTCTCACTTCCCTTGCGGGGTAGCCCTGTCGTGCTTATCTCTTCTAAATAGCTAAGCATATTATGACTTAATGACGCAAAGGGGTGGTTCGAACAATCGCACTCGATTGTTTGTCGATAAATAACAACAATGGAAATATCAATTACATACTAAGAAAGATCACAATTTTTTAACATGACAGTGCCTATTCTAGATAATCACTTGTTTATTTGTCATTAACATCGTATTACTCACAATGTGGGTTTTTCTACAGTCAAAGTACGTGTCAAACATAGCCGCATCCGGACAAATCAATCTTTTGCAATCCCGTATCTCCTCTAATGACGCAGGCTAGCATTCCTCTCATACTTACTTACATACTATTTAATGGGACGAATGCTATACTTATGTCCGACATAAAGGCAGCCAGGGGTTGACCGTATAATAAGGACAAGAAGTACCTATATAAGTTCTTTGTGAATAGGTAAGCATCAATGAACCCGTGAGAGTTTGTAATGGACGTGGGAGATAATTAAGTGTCCGTGACTGATTCTTTTATCCGCGGGTGATGTTGACATGAATGGTTGACAGGGGTCGCAGACTGCAGCTCATAAACGTCATAAACTTGTAATATCTATGCGGCGAAATGGTTCCAGTAAAGGATGGTACGGCAGTGTTTGCTTCGCGCTCGACTTGGCGGGGGCACTGCCGTGCCCCCAGATTGGTTTTTTGTGCTCCAATGCCCCGAACACAACAGAAAATTATCAGCCGCTTTTACCAATTTCAACTAGGTATGTATTTACTAATGAGGTAAGGGGACTAAGTATAGGGTCCGAAAAATGCGGGTGATATCATTTATTCTCTTATGTGATATCATTTATTATAAATGTATTATATTATTCTGTACAGTTATTAAGTTTGTGGACCTAATAAAAAAAACTGTGTACAATTAATTTAGATCCTAACCTAACTTACGTAGCTACGAAACGTTTCACAATCAACCTGATTGCAATCTTAGCCGTCGACGAAACTTCCCACTGCCCTGCTTAGTACTTCGGTTCTTTCCCACACCACAATGAGGGCTACCGCGTATGGATTCGCCGCTAGAGGCGCTAGTGTGACCTCAGTCCTCCGAAATGTCCAATTTCATAGTTTGTGGGCGGGTTACGCGGGTTTATTTCTAATTAGATTAAGAGGCCTTACAAGTTTTAATTTTTTTTTATTTCAAATTTTGACAAAAGTATTGCTAATACCAATAAAGTGATTATTGGATAATATGATTTTATTAAAGTTTTAGATAGTAACATTGTCTTTTTTAGATTTTCTTGCGTGTAGTAGAATTTAAGCGGAAAAAAGTAGATTTTAGCTCGAAAATGGTCGATTTGGAGTGATGTTTGAAACAAAACATTTAAATGAAAAATGCAATAAATAGATTTAAAATTTATGTCATTAGGTCGCAATAGTCCTGTTCTAGATAGTAACATTGATAAAATATCAATAAACTTGTCTATTTAACAGAAAATGTACTATTTTGCAATACCTGAGCTTGATAATGACAAATATGAATTACGGGTCAACGAATTTCAGTTTTTTAATCAAAGTGAAAATTCAGGTTTAAGAACATTTATTCTCAAAAGTCTTCACTTATATGAGAAATACATATTTATAATTATCTATCATTAAATTAACTTAGTATAGACCGCTAATGCACACCTGTGGTGTTGAATTTTTCAATTTTCACTTTGATTAAAAAATGGGTAGCATTTAACGAACCACCAAATTAATTGCCGAATGATGCCCTAAAAAATTACATTTGATTACCAAAAATACTAGATTCGCACCAAATTTTCAACTCCATTTAAATATAAAGTGCAACTCAAAGAAGTAACATGTCGATAACCTATTAAATTAAATTGTTAGATACCTAATAAATTAGTCTCTAGCTTTACCCAAAAATACTTAATGATCACCTACTTAATTTCAAACACCAAATTTCATATAGGTAATTTACATCCAAATATAACTGGGCTCGTAATCCTATTAAAATTAATTACACCCAAATAATTCTTTCGATACCCAGAAATACTACATGATCACCTAATTTCAAGCGTCATTTGTTTCATCAAATTAATATCTAGTCTATGATAATGCCGGATCTACGCAATGTAAGGAACGCAAGCGACATGTTTCGGATTCATCGAGCGACATGTGTCGGACCCACACGCGACATGTTCGGGCTCATCGAGCGACATGTTGGGGTCATCGAGTGACATGTTTCGGACTCACACGCTATATATTCGGGCTCATCGAGCGACATGTTTCGGACTCACACGCGACATATTGGGGTTACCGAGCGACATGTTTCGGACTAACACGCGACATGTTCGGGCTCATCAAGCGACATGTTTCTGACGCATCCAGCGACATGTTTCGGATCCAGCGACATGTCTCGGACCCATAGAGCGACATGTTGGGGTCATCGAGCGACATGTTTCGGACTCTCACGCGACATATTCGGGCTCATCGAGCGACATGTTTCGGACTCTCATGCGACATATTCGGGCTCATCGAGCGACATGTTTCGGACTCACACGCAACATGTTGGGGTTACCGAGCGACATGTTTCGGACTAACACGCGACATGTTCGGGCTCATCAAGCGACATGTTTCGGATCCAGCGACATGTCTCGGACCCATCGAGCGACATGTTGGGGTCATCGAGCGACATGTTTCGGACCCACACGCGACATGTTCAACAGATATGATATGTACGCCCTAAACCCGAGCCTACTGGGCCTTAGGTCAAATCCGCCATATATCCAGACTAATAAAATATACCTTTTTTTTAAATTTATTTATAACAAAAGAATACAAAATGTACTTGAGCTAAAGTTTCGCCAAACTGCGAAGCAGTTTGTTGGCGATGCGCTTATCTTAAACATTAATAACTTAAGAGGTAGGTACCTACACGTACGCTACGCTAGATATGTTGCGGTCAATGTCAAGGACATGTTTACTTTACATTCCTGCATCTCGCCTACCTACGCAAAAGTGTCCCTAAAGTTACACGTATTAATTACTGCCGTATTCAAGTCTAAACTGCTGAATCGAATCATATACCTACCAATGCTATCGAGACCATTGTACCTATATAGAAAACTCCTGTGAGTTTCAGACATATATAATACCTACTTAAATATAATTTACCAGCTGACTCGTCGCTCATGTTTCGAACCAATAGGTAGATGGAATCGCTGCGGCAGAGATTCCGTATATTACGTGAAATCCGTGGCTTATAGTTACGGTTTAAAAACTACTAGAGCTTTCTCATCTCCTAAAGGGAGGAAGGTTTATATTGGACCATGGGAGAACGATTAACGAACTCTAGGCGAATCATTTTGGCACCCAAGGCTACTAAATCAGTGATCAGTAAGTTCTATATTATTAATCCAATATATATCCAAATATGTTTTACCTACCCAAAATAGACAACGATAAAACATATCAAACGAATTAAAGCAATCTGGCATTGTGGCACATTTAGCGACGCAATCGCAATCGGCGCCATTAAGTCGAGTCGACACGATTGACACCACACGCAGATGCCGGTGGTGCCAGCCTCCGGTGGAGCTTCAGCCGATAGACAGATTACAAACAGATAATTAGATCTAAAATTTTGGTATGGCGTTCGACTTCCCAATCCAAATCTGTCCAATTATCTACTAGACATTAAGTAGTTAAATCTATAGTAATTTGACCTGGAATTTAGAATTAAGTTTTGTATAAGACCATTTGAGTGCCCTGACAGAGTGTCATGGAAGCTTTGGTGTAATTGGAACATCTCATGCAGGTACATGACTACAAATAAACACATCTTAGTTATCGTATCTTCGTTTCGCACGAAACAATGTACATTTTTATTATTAAGACATTGTCCAACATGTTTTAAAACTATTAAACGGCCCTGTATAAAATCTGCAATACGTTCTCGTACAGTAACTTAATTGGCGACATACGAGTGTATATATTGGGTACCTACTATAGGTAGGTACAACAAATGCCATAAATCCGTGAGATATGAACAGATGCCGGCGGTACCAGCCACCGGACGCGGGAGCTTGACGCAGATATTGACTGACTTTTTTAAATTACTTATGCCCTTTCTGTGCAAATTGCTTCAATTAAGAGGTTGCTATTTCACAGATACATATACTTAGTTAACAGAATAATCTATTTATCAATTAAATCTTTATTATACAAAAGAAAACCTTATCGTACAAAAGGCGGACTTAATGTCGTATTATAATGTCGTATAGGACGTGCGGGATTTTGTATATTTTGCAGGTAACTATCTTTTGTTTAGTTTATTGATAGTATTTTTAAGGCGTTTTACGTTGTCAACGTATTTTTGGGTTGTATGTTGCATGTATACCGGTTCGAAACATGACGAACTATAAAGACACAGCGACCCGTCTCATTATTTGAATAAATATTCCAATCTCAATTAAATAATAACTTACTACTATATATTAATAATAACTACAATAATATTTCTATTTACTCTCCAATATGTATAAAATAATGTATAATATTTCAAGCTCATCGACTACGCGTCGGCTATCGGCTATCATGCGCGCGATAGACCTTGATTTATTTATTTCATTGAGAAAAATACTACACATGTGCCCAGTTGACCTGACTTCGCTACTTTGAACGAAAAGCAGAATCTGACAATGTAAAAATCCAACCAATCAATCAATCAATCACTTCAATGATCATGATCAATGTAACCAGAAGGACAATATTACTACTTACTTCCAGGGGCGCTACAACCCATTGTGGGTGCTGGACTCCTCCACAATTTTTCTTCACTTGTCACGATCCTTGGCGACCCTCTCCCAGTTCGTGAACTCCCCCATCGCTGTTATGTCCTCCTCTACTTACCCAGTCCCTCCACATCTCTTCTTAGGTCTGCCCCTGGCTCTTCTGCTGTGGTGTCCACTCGGTCATGATTTTTGATAGCTAATAATTTATATAATTCGAATATAATGTTGCTAGTCAGTTTTGTAGGGGAAAAGTAGTTCCTATAGTTAGTGTAATTACTTAATTAATTGATCCGGGCGCCTGGCAGCTGTTCAGTGGAGACAGTGAGTACAGCTCTGAATTTGGTGTGTTATTATTAGGCAATAATAAGTAGCACACCATCAATTGCTTTTAAAACCCCTTTGTTCTCCAAGTTCTCTCACCCCCACTGCTGAAAAGCTGCCAGTCACAGCTTTATAATTAAACAGTGTGGCACACTAACTAGACGGATTTCGTGTCTCTATAAATGCAAACGGATTGCTATAGCCACAGCTCTCCGCTAAAGGAGGACGCACGACGGCCGTCGACTTCTTGTACTAGAAAACGGTCCGGACACGGAACGGTCTAGCGTGAATCATCCTTAAACGTCATAAAAATATTGGCTATTCCAAAATTCGTGCGTTTAAAATTCCCTGGTTATCAGATGCATCGAGTAGCAAAAACCCGCAGTGTGACGTCACGAATTACAGTTGATTCATTGGATCCTCATCCTACACGCCTGGTTTTTACGATGTTTTTTATTGTGAAGTCGCTTTAGAAGAGTTTTTATCAGAGGCTCGTGGTGTAAATGGAAGCGGATATCCTTCCTTGGTTGCGCTTTGCAAAAATATATTTGTTTTTATCACAGTACGTAACGTAACAGTCGCCTTCACATCGTAGCAAAAAAAGTACTCACAAACATTCGAACACGATGACCATACTGTCAAGGTGTTAAAGCGAGCTATTCATTAATGACACAGGCGTGTAAAGCATTAATAAAGTAAGTGACTAAATATACTCTCTCTATTCAGTTAGGTTTTATCTGTGAATGAAGCTTCGATCTTGCGAGTTTAAAAAGGGCATATTAGATAGGTAAGTACGCTGTTTCGTGTATGATATAATAAGGAATTCCTGCGACCTCTGAGACCTCTCTCACGTAATGTAGATAAATGAAGTAAGTAGTGACGCCTCTACCTCGTTCTATCTTGTAGCTTGCAGTCCGCCACGCAGATCCATCTGGACGCGCCTTTTCGATGCCAACAGGTACATAGTTATACTTAGAGTATTTTTATCTCACGAGCGCGGGTTGACCATTGTTGTAGTTGTGACACATACAAACACATGGACAGCGTGAACCCATAGCTCCTACGCTGACGCACAAGCACATATAGACAATGTTCTTGATGACGCACGTATAGCTCAACATACAACCATGGCTCACCCGCGCTCGTGAGATAAAAGTACTCTACCGACCTTTATTATGGACTAGCTGCATGAACCTAGGGCCTCGTTGCCAAAATGTAGATAAGTATAATGCCTTTAAATAGGTGCCTACCTATGTATGCTGTTTGTTTCGCGTGCATAAATGGTAACAAGTTAAAGAACTCTCCGACAGGTCACTCAAACATTGATAACGGAGAAAGTGAACGATCCGCCACTGATGTTTATGGAAATAGTGCATAATAATAATTGATATTTTTCTATTTCTTATCATATTAATGGTACTTGACATGACCTACGGGCACCACTGCATTAATTACGGCATTTTACAAACAGTCGTACTCTGGTCGCATATTTATTTTCTGATTTGTGTTACTTACATTGTGTTTAATACCTACCTAAGTACACTTTACTCGTAAATATGTGGTCTTTAACTTGTTTTCATTGTCTATTTAATTCATTATACCAATAAATCATAACTTAGAGGTACTAGTCTTTTATTTTATTTTTATTTAAGTTCATCATAGCAATAGTGTTTTTTGTGATCACGTCATGCATGAGGTAAATGGCGAAAAGTCGTTTTTCTCTGTCTAAAGTAGTTAAGTACTTATTATCTACTTAACTAACTACTAAGAATTAACATTTGCGAAATTGACAAAAACATTACTGTTTCTGATTAAACAATAAGTAACGTCAAGAAACTCAAGAATTCCACCAACCATGGAAAAAATATCGTCGATAAATAAATACACCTGCGAATTAATTGTTGTTTACCAACAATTCCGCGTACCTAACAGTCAGTCTGTTGCGCCACGCGCGTCTAGCGGTTGGGCAGTACGTCTGATAAGGTTTAATCTGGGCAAGCTGCGGACATGCGGATCCGCCGATAATCGGCGATCGCAGTTATCGCGCGTCCGTCGCAGGCCGGCGCGGGCGCACTCCGCTCCCGGCCGCGCCACAGCCGGCTGTCTACTCGACCCACACGCGACCGTCATAAACAACAAATATAAGCCCGCGCTGGAACACATAATTGTAAGTTTAAAGTCAACTATAAATCACAAGTCTAGCCTTTAACCGTTATTTACTGTGTACTAAAATAGTGTTTCGCCATTCCAGGAGCACCATGCTACGTGAGGGCAGCACCCTGATCTGCGAGGACGTGCTCCTCAGCGATGAGATGCTCTTCGAGTACTCGCCGGCGGAGAGCCTCATAAACTTCGAGCTACCGAGCCTTGGTTCGGACGCCGACGACTGGCAGTTCAGTGATTTAGACATTAATAGTGATGCGTTTGTAAGCAGTAGCGTAAGAAATACGGACGATGCGAGATCACGATCTCCAGTGCTATTCGATTTCGCAGATCTTGATAACACTTTCGATTTCGACGAGTTCCTGATGGAAGCTTTGAACAGTGACCGGTCGAATGACGCGCCGCACTCGGGCTCCGAGACCACGGACAGCAGCGAGGACTCCCTGGGCCGGCTTTCGGTCCTCGGCATAGATTTGGAGACGATGCGCGTGCACGAGGGCCGCTACGTACCCAAGGAGGAAGTTAACAAACCTGAGGAGGAGCCAAAGACTGAAAAGCGTTCATGGGGTGAGCCGCAGTTCTGCCCCACGATGGGAGTGTTTCGGTGCCCAGTGGAGGAGTGCGGCAAGGTGTACGCGAAGGCGTCGCACGTACGCGCGCATTTGCGGCGGCACAGCGGGGAGAAGCCGTACCGGTGTACATGGGGAGGCTGTTCTTGGCGGTTCGCGCGCTCGGACGAGCTTGCGCGCCACCGCCGCAGCCACTCCGGCGACAAGCCCTACCGCTGCGGCGAGTGCGGGAAGCGTTTCGCCCGCTCCGACCACCTCGCCAAGCACGGGAGAGTCCACGCGCGAAGGGCCGCCGCAGCGGCCGCCGCTGCAGCCGCCGCAGCCACGGCCCACGCCACCAGAAAACCTGCTTCTTATGGATATCGGACGAGAAGGCTTGTGTGATTAAAGAATCTCCTAGGACATGGACCTAAATATGTAATTCGCGCGGGCGCGAAACGTTGACGTGTATTTGTCTATTTGTGCTGTGTAAATTGATTATGTTTACCTACTGCATTTTATGGGTCGTTCAACTCTTTTTCCGGTATACGGTCTCGTACAGCCAGACAACAGGCCGACAAGTGACGAAGGCTTTTGGAAACGAACAGAGAACTTAATGTTCTGTAGAAAATTAGGTGTTAGAAAAACCATGTGTGGGATAGGCATACAGAAACATGAAATGCTATGCTCCTGCCTATACCTATTCCCGAAAGGAGTAGCCAGAGCACAAGAATATAATTTTACAGTGCCACTTATAGCAATCGCAGGTTTAGATGTGAAGAAATATGACACTGCAATGATGATAGTCACACACTTCTACACCACCCATTAGTCCCATTACATAGTTGACTCTCACGACTTGGATCCACGAAGAGAGTCGTATAATTCCTAAAAAAATAGTTTATAATAGTTATTTGTTCAACAAGAGAGCAAAGTAGATTTTTGCTGCGAGTGTTGATGTTGAGCCCCGAGCAAGCGAAAGATTCTATAATTGAATCACGAGCGTAGCGAGTGATTCATAATTAGAATCTTGAGCGTAGCGAGGGACTCAAAGACACGAGATGCAAATATCTTTGCTCTCGCGTGATACATACAACTTTTCACCTCAGCGGCGAGAACATATTAAACTTTAATAACATCATTTACGGCTTATCATAGGCTTTTACGTGCGTGTCTCGTGATAAATCAGGCAGATTTAATTCAGCATTGATTAGGAATCTCCTGCTTGTCTTAACTCCTCAGCTAAGCCAGCACAAGACGAACGCAAGCGCGCGACACGAGTTTAGGCGCGGCGGACTTTAGGTACATAATCGCGCGAACTAATTCACATGCACACTAAAAATTAGTTGTATTGTTGTTAAAATACAGCCTATGTCAGTGTCACAGATTTCACTTACCTACGTATTTTAGTTATTTGAACAATATCTGTAGCGCAAGAATGAGACAATAACACTTTTTAAGTAGGTACTCTTCTCACTCGGGTCAGCTCGCGTGTACACTAAGACGCACTGTTTTTTAAGTCTAAATACACCCTTCATCACTATATTGTTTTGTAGATATTTTTATAATATTCAAGGCTGATTAAGATTATGAATTAATGTCTTTTAGCGCAAGACAGGATAAAAGTAAAAACTAAAAAAAATCGCACAATTTTTTTAAAGGGTGCGTTCTGAAATGGCTCCGGTTTTATTATTCTACTAAAATAAACATTGTTAAAAGTAAAATTAATAATTAAAGTGATAAACTTTCTGTTTTTTTCTGCACTAAAGGTTTTATTTATAAATATGTATTATCATTATAATATTATATTTAAAAGAACCGTTGCCAACAACTTCCTGATAATTATAACTCTTAGGTTAATTTATGAGTTTTCGAACGTGTTTTTACGTTACTTATTTAGCGCGTTTTTGGGAGTCGATTTGAGTCGATTAGAGAATTTGAATATCAAATTAAGAATCGACCTATGTGGGCCCTCTCTTTTTTAATATAACGAATTGAAAGGGACAGAGCGATTGAAGGTCAAATATATCGAATTCGTAATATACTTCGAACTACGAAGTGGCAGATCTTGGCATTCGTGGACCAAAAATTAAAAAGCTACTTTGATCCACGCTCGCAGCAAAATTGCATTTTGGCCACTGGTTTCAAGCAGCAAAACAGCCGTGTTCGAGCCGCTGAGGTGAAAAGGTTATTATTGTTCACAACCATGCTTAAAAATGTTTCATAGATTAGATATAGGTAAAACTAGTTTAAAGAGTCCATGAGTCAACGTGCTACAAGAAAAAGTGTTGTTCTTTGTTTTACCGCCCTTGTTAAGTAATGTAATTAAGACTATTATCAAATAACTTAGCTGACTGAACTGACTTCAAAACGGTGGAGGAGGTTCTCAAATATATGTATTGTTAGTATTTGCACTGTATATGTGATATCTTAGCCGAATATAAAGCTTTACTTGGTCCCAATATTTGAAGTTCATTGATTTGAATGGAAATTAAATATGTATCCAACCTAATTTAATTATTTAGGAATATTGTTGAGCATAACCTGATGTATACATTGAATTATATATCATGTTTTTAAAAACGAAGTTGACTGGCCATTAGTCGCTATATCAGCTTTCAAATTATCTATTTATATCTGAGAGCTTAACAGACAGACAGACGTACAGACAGATAGACATGGCCTTCCCAAAATTACATAAATTTATTGAAAAGAAACGAAGACGCTGTTTATGCGGAGTACCTGTATACGCGTCAAACCAAAACTTTGAATTTCTAGACGTTAACTTTGGATGTGTCCACAAGAAAGATGGGAACCTAAATATATTATATGGCCTAATATTCCCAACAAGGTCACCTCTAATTACTATACTATATAGTACTATTAGTACTTATACAAAGAACGTAATGTAAAACCTACCTATAGATAGATAGTATGATTAATACTTAATACCGTATATGTGCAAGATAATAACTCACGTACTTAGATAGAGGTGTGCGTGAGGAGAATTAAAGATAACATCCGAAATATAATTATTTATGCAATAAGATAACAAAAGGTGCCATGTTCATTACCTACCTCTACAAAGGGCAACGTACCCCAATCAACAAAGTCATAGAGACTTGCTCAATAACATTAAAGTTAATTGTAATGTACTCAGTAAATAGCAATGATTCTCTTGAATAATATAAACGATAATAAGGCAATGAAGACTGTTTTGATGTAGATTTAAAAGCAATAAACCCATGAGCCGGGTCGCAGAGCGTCGGAGGAGAAACTGACCCGCAATCAATCAATTACCGGCATTATCTACCAACGGCCCTTCCGCTTCATTCATGGATATGTGACGAAAACATAACGCGTCTCACGCTCATGTATCCTTTCTTTTCAATGTTCTACATAAGAAAGTTATACTAATTTTGAGTTTTTCGACATTATATTATTTAGTCCACTGTCCACTTATACTATCTAGTATCTAAACTGAATGATTTTACGGTACCAGAGAAAGATAATTTGCGGACTTCATTAGTTTATTCAATGTTTAAAAAGTTCGCATTCTACTTAAAGATCTACACACACACATATCATAAATCCTCTAATATGCGTTCGGAAACCGTAGAAAATGACTCTCATTTCAACATTCAATGAATTTATGGCAATTTTCTTATCTGTGGCTAAGGCTACAGCAGTAATATAATTTTTAATTTTAATCTCATATATGATGTTAAAACATGAAGTTAGTATAAGATGGAGCTGGTGATACACACATACAAAGCTGTGTGAAAGAGATGTAAGCATAGACAATAACACACGTGGGAGCGAGAAACAATGACATATCTCCTGTCCCTCGTCGCGTATAAGGCAGCGATTGTCTGCCACCGGCCTATGCCACCAAAGTGTCATCGATAAACCAGTGGCCAGCGTGTAAGAAAATATGTTACCCATAATATTGGGTAAACCAGACCGGCTCGAACGTTAAAAATAACTGATTAAAAATTTAATTGCGACGTGATTAGAATACTATTGTGAATTTCATTATTACAATGGCTGAATAACTAAGACGTTTTAACCTAATCGTGATTTTATTAACTTTAATGTAGGTATTAAATTAGTACACATTTATATCGTAATTGGGAGGACATCGGATGTTTTGTGTTTGCCCGCTAATATTTACTACGAGTTTATTTTGAAGATTCTCAATAATTAAAAACCTACTTGTCAGTAAAAATGGGGAGATTATTCTTTTTGTGGTAACCCCAGAAAAAACTGTCACAATATCTCCGTCCCTGTGTGTGATTCGCTAACCCTCCTTCTATAGATCCTCTTTCTACGTGTTAAAATATAAAAACGTCAAACAAAACTGTCAAAATTTAAATGTCAAAGTTGACATGTCCCTATTCTAGTATCACTGAAAATTCAAATTCAGTCGATGCGAAATGTCAGCTCGATGTTTTTTTCGCACGAAATTTGAGCTAGAACGACATGATCACATGATCACATCAGAATAGGGACTCTTTACTTTTTAAAATAACATTCAGGTATCGGTTGCCAGTTCTGATTTCGATATTTCCGCAACCGTGCAAAAAAGGTTGTATTAACCACAGATATCAGAACTAATCTGTGGTATTAAATTAACACAATTATTGTATTTATTTACTACGGTTTCTGAACCCATCTTAGAGTAGTTATAATATGTGTGTAGATAAAGTAATGTATGCAACTGTACATAATTAGGCATTAAAACACTCGTGTGATCTTATTATGAAATATGTACCAGTTGCATAAACTACTATTGCAGAAGCAAACTTTCGTACAATTTTTATTGATACCTTAGATAATGTTGTTAATTCTGTCAACACATAGTAAACTTAATATTAGCGCCATCTAGTGCCCATGAAAACAATTATATAGTACGGCTTTTCACCACTAGATATCAGCACACAACTTAATATTAGCGCCATCTAGTGAATAAGGAACAAATTACATAGTTTGGCTTTTCACCGCTAGATGTCAGGTCTTATACATTAATTTTAGCGCCATCTAGTGACTAAGTAACACACTAAATATTTTGGCTTTTCACCGCTAGATGTCAGGACACATTCATTAATTTTAGCGCCATCCAGTGACTCAAGGACAAAACTATATAGTTCAGCTATTTATCGCTAGATGTCAGGGCTTGTACATTAATTTTAGCGCCATCTAGTGAACAAGAAACAAACTAGTGACCGTGCCTACGAAGCTGGAGGTCCCGGATTCGAATCCTGCCCGGGGCATTTATTTGTGTGATGAGCACGAGTATTTGTTCTCGGGTCTTGGATGTTTTCTATGTATTTAAGTATTTATTTATCTATATAAGTATGTATATCGTCGCTCAGTACCCATAGTACAAGCTTTGCTTAGTTTGGGCACAGAATAAGTAATAGTACAAGGTTTGGGAATAGGTTGATTTGTGTAAGATTGTCCACGAATATTTATTTATTTATATCGAGTGCATATAGAACACAAACATGGCACTATGGCACAAGATCGGTGTCGGCGGGTAAGTACGAAGTTCCTCGGGTTTGTAACTGCTTTGGAGACCGTACTCTAGCCAAAAGATTCCCGTACTTCTTAAATAATTTGTCCGTAGACATCCGACATATGAGCCAAATAGACGCAAATTTAAAACAGTGCTAAAAAAGTACTTCCTAAGTGCACTGTAAGGATAGCACACGATATATTATAGTTAATTATTTACGTTACCTACCAGCCAATTAGATTTATAGAGACTCGCACCTGCAGACAAACTGTTAAAACAGTTTTGCAGGGAACAACTGTAATAGCTCATAGTAGTTTATGCAACTGGTACATAATGAGGGGCATCAAAACACGAGTGTGTTTTATGAAACGAGCCGAAGGCGAGTAACACAATGTAGTTAGATATATGACGTCACCGTTATCTGGCATCTCTTTCATTCTTATACATCTCTTTCTTAGAATGAAAGAGATGCAAGATAACGGTGACGTCATATGTGTCATAGGTAAACTTAATTCTATAAGGCTGGGCAACAGACGCACGATTTCCTAAGGCTGGGCACAGACACACGATTTCTTGATTCGGATTCCTGATCAGGAAGTTAAGATTCGGAAACTTGAATGCACGCCTTTCATAGAAAATATTCAACAAGGCGCACGCACACGCCTGGAAATTTGTTCACAACGGTAAAGCGGGTATTACACTGTCCTGAATTCAGGACACTTAGAAGGGTTCCGACCTATACGTTAGAGCGTGATGCTTCAACTCCCCTCCACTAGTTAGGACGCCTGATTCAGGACAGTGTAATACCCGCTTAATAACCGAAACCGAATGTATGCGCATGGGACAAGGTATTCGGAATCTGAATTCCTGATCAGGAAACCGAATCAGGAAACCAAACCGTGCGTCTGTGCCCAGCCTAGCTGGATCCTCTTTCACGGTTTGAAATAGCGACATCTATCGAACATTTCTAAAAAAAAGTGTCTCCTAGAATATTTCGTGTTTGTAAGGTTGGCAGCCATGAAAAAAAGTTAAAAATATACAATTCATGATGTATTTTCATTTTACGTAAAATATATTTTTGTGTCTATTCTAGGCATATTTATTTGTGAAAGTGGAAGGACAAATCATATAGATAATCTGAACGTACTACATATATGTTTTAGCATATACCAACATAAGAAACAAACACAGTAGTACTACGGTAGTACTATTACATGGTCTATGGTTCACTCTTTATGATATTGTCTGTGGTATTATACTAGCAAATATAGTATGCTAAAACAATTAAGTGAATACGATACATTAGATGCCTTTTCAAATAATTACGATTAGATACACGATTCAATTCTACCAGACACAAATAAAAATGGTGGTTCTGTAGTTTAGATTACTCCAAGAAAACAATTTCTGTAACTTGAAGTAAAATATTAATAACAACAGAAGCTGTAACAATTGAATAATGTTTTCATGGTTATAAAAATAGCAAAAGTTCAACGGGTGCTTTTACGCGGTGTGTTAACTAAAGTCGTGTTTGACAAATAACAGGTTGTTGGAGACACCGATTTCGCTGCAGTTTATTATATTGTGTTATTTTTATCTGTAATGATATTATATTATTAGCATTGGCTTGGGCTCGCCAATGTCTAATTCATCAATAGAATCGTTTAAGAAAGAGCTATAAAGAAGAAATAAGAAGAGAGCCAAGAGACCATTCCAATTAAATCAGCATGTGACCCAAATCCAAGATTTCTCTTCTTTGTGTACCATGATCCCGAACATTTTACAAATAGAGGAGCACCAGGATATTATACAAAACGAAAAGGCGCCGTGTGATACCATTATTTTGTCGGGATATGACATTTTATGGATCTGTCACGGTTGAGTTCAGCTCTCTGGGGGTCAGGTGCATGAGACCCGCTTTTCAGCAATCTGTTCTAAATACTACATGAATGTATACTCGGACATTACTAAGATCAATTTTATTGCGTTTATAAGTGTTTATGCAAAGTGGAGGAGAAATACAATTGCATTGTTTGAATGGCCATTCACATGTTTGTGTGCTCAACAAGTGTACAGTGGTAGTGCAAAATGAGGATGAAGGATTCGCCTCTCACTTCAACCTGCAAGCATTAGGATGCCACAGGATGGCTCACGCAGAAAATCACAGATATATTGTGCAGGTTAGTGACATGACATTTTCAAGGCTATCTTGGACAGGAAGCTCAAGCAGCATTTTGATAAGGTCCTACTGTGATATTGTTCAACATTATACTTTTGTAATGAAGTTATTTATTAAAATGTACTCTAACTTGATTTATTCAAACATTACTGTAGAAACAACTTGTCTGAGAGTTAATTTTTTCATGAATAACTATGATGCACAGACTTATTTCAATAGTATATTATACTTAAAGTAGCATCCTCAGAAATATCTATTGAATAATCCATGCTAATATTATAAATGCGAAAGTGTGTCTGTCTGTTACCTCTTCACGCTCAAACCACTGAACCGATTGAGATGAAATTTGGCATGGAGATAGTTTGAGTCCCGGGGAAGGACATAGACCTTTTCCTCCCGGAAATCATCCCTTAAGAGAGTGGAAGTTTGTATGGAAGAGCAATAAGCGCCTGATATAAAAAAATAGCAATTAAATTCTATTGCGATGAACAAGTTCCACACGAACGAAGTCACTGGCAAAAACTAGTAATAATATATATTTTCCTTTTGGTAGTTAAATTTAGGGATCAGGTTTTTATTTTGCTGGTACCTTCTCAGCTATAACAAACACACCTGAGACACCTATTCACTATTGTAGTCACTTACGTGTCTGAATTCCTTTACAAGTCCATTGTGCAACTGCCCAATGCATAGTAATCTGTTGTCCTTTGCAATATCTTTTTAATAAATAGATATAAAGTTAGGACTCTCCAGAATCAGGAGTTAGTTATATATATGTTTTGGGTTAGATCAGTGGTTCTTAACCTTTTCGTGATGAGGGACCATTTGACTTTTTTTGTCTTGCCATGGACCACCTCCTATTTCCCGAGCCCGTAACCGTACCTCTCGCGAGCCGTGTTTTGTTGATTCATTATCACTTATTTAATATTTTTCTGATAACTGCGCGGACCACTTTGGGTGCTTCCAGGGACCACCGGTTAAGAACCACAGTTAGATATTTAAGGATTTGCTTTATAAAGTTAGATATTTAAGGATTTGCTAGTAGAGTTTGACTTGTAAAAGTGCCATTGCGGCCTACTTACAGAATAAAGTTCATTTATTTCATTTATTTCATTTAAAGGAATTTAGAACTGATCCCAATTAAGGCCTCATTAGCAAAATGAATGAAACAATTTGGAAGGTTGGCTTCTAGCTATAAGTTTCTGAATCTCGAAGGACTCACTGACACAAACCTAGCATCACCAAGAAAATCTACATTTTAATGTCAAGTGGCAAGTACAATTTGCTTGCTAAAAATACCAGCCGCCAGCCTGGCTAGGGGAATATGAAAAATTCTATTTGTACACCATAGGTAATAAAGAGAGTTTCAGGATGATATATATTTTTTCCCTTAACCTATAGCCACCAGCGCAAGTAAACTAACAACATTTTTTGTAAGTGCCTGGAGATCTCTGGGCTCTCAATATGGTGGGTTAAATGAATTTTCTGCTAAATAATGTACCATCCCCGTTTGCCGCTACGTTTTTTTCACTGGGAGGGGAGGGTTTAATCTGGTAATAAAACTACTGGGAACAAGTATCATAAATTAATATGTTGTAACAAAGGTTGCTGTCTATTCACTACTTTGTTGTTGAAATTACATTACTAAGAATGTGTCAAATCAGTAACAATAGTGATTGACAGCATGTATGCTTCTTTCACCATATGGTCAACAATGTTATATTGCTGAGTTCATAGCCAATACCTTAGTTTTTTTGCTATGTAGAGGAAAGTGTTTACAAGCGGAGGGTTTCCGGCACCGAAAGTGTAAACAAATAATCTCATAAACACTTACTGTATGTAGTCTGTATTGGCAGGGTGCAAAGCGGGTGGAGGGGGTAGCCTAAACGATCACAGCGCTCACTACGGTTAAAATTTACATTTCGTTGTTGTAGACCGCAGGCCAGAAGGTTAAAATCGTCAGTCATTTCCTCTCGCACGAAAACTTGTACAGTGATTAAGAAAGGTGAATAAAAAATTGCTGTGGACGTCTGCCACAATTCCGTTGGTGGGTTGAGGAGCAGCAGCCTCCCAAAGACGTAAAAAAAAATTAAATTCAGTCATTTCCTCTCGACTGAAACTAGGTTTAAATGATAGTTAAGAAAATACCTTAACGAAAAAAAATCGTCTGCCACTTGTAGGGCGGTGGAATACCCGTCTGCCAAGCACGTGAACATGTAAAAAAAAAAAAATCAGTAATTTCCTCTCGCATGAAATTTTGTCAGATGATAGTTTATGAACTATTATGAAGAAATAAATTCGTCTGCCACTTGTATCGCGGTGGAAAACCCGTCTGCCAAGGGCCTAAACATTGTATGGGGTGAAAAGGAAAAAACAATGCACATCGGCGTTTGGGGTATCTATGGATAGATATTTGAAAATGATATAGGGGTTTTTAAAAAACTTTTCCATTTTAATCAACCGTTAGTGAGATATTCGCTGTGAAAGTCGTAAAAAGTGCATCCCCCCTCTTTAATTTTGAAACTGTGAGGTCAAAAATTCTGAAATAAATTGGGAGGGTGTAAATAAATACTTTCAAAAATATTCGGTTCGAATAAATTACGTCAAACGGTTTTTGAACAAGCGCTGAAAAACTGTCTTGTCCAAACTAAACGCGTTAAGCGACGTGTGTTTCCCATAAAGATACGACCTTTTTGCTACAATTTATTGGATACCGGTTTAAAATATTCGGTTTGAATAAATTACGTCAAACGGTTTTTGAATAAACGCTGAAAAACTGTCTTGCCCAAACAAAACGACTTAAGTGACGTGAGTTTCCTATGAAGACACGACCTGAGGCATGTCGAATAACTTTCAAGCAGTCCTAGAGTGCGTCTGGGATTACACACAATGAAGGTTTCCGTACCGACACGTACTAGTTCACATTTTAAACCACTATTCAATAAATCGTAGCAAAAATGGTCGTATCTGTATGGGAAACTCACGTCGCTTAAGTCGTTTTGTTTGAACAAGACAGTTTTTCAGCGTTTATTCAAAAACCGTTTGACGTAGTTTATTCAAACCGAATATTTTTGAGTCTTTATTTATTTACACCCTCCCAATTTTTTCAGAATTTTTGACCTCACAGTTTAGAAATTAAAGAGGGGGATGAACTTTTTACGACTTTCACGGCGAATATTTCACCAACGATTGAATTAAATGGAAAAGTTTTTTAGAAACCCCTATATCATTTTTAAAGACCTATCCATAGATTCCCCACACGCCGATGTACATTGTTTTTTTCTTTTCATCCCATACAATGTTTAGGCCCTTGGCAGACGGGTTTTCCACCGCGATACAAGTGGCAGACGAATTTATTTCTTCATAATAGGCCATAAACTATCATCTGACAAAATTTCATGCGAGAGGAAATGACTGAATTTAATTATTTTTTTACATGTTCACGTGCTTGGCAGACGGGTATTTTCTTAACTAAGTATCATTTAAACCTAGTTTCAGTCGAGAGGAAATGACTGAATTTAATTAATTTTTTTACGTCTTTGGGAGGCTGCTGCTTCTCAACCCACCAACGGAATCGTGGCAGACGTCCACAGTATTTTTTTATTTATCTTTCTTAACCACTCTATGTAGTTTTCATGCGAGAGGAGATTGGTAATCGTGACCTGTCGTTGGCCCGCGGTCTATTGACTTGAGCTGTCAAATCCATATTGCAGTAAAGATAAATTTAATATGGCTCTAGTAAAATGTGTTATTGTGAATTGTAAAAACACCACAGAATAGCGACTGTAAATTTTACCAGTTTTCAAGACCGTGGTGGAAACGAGACCAAAGAAATAAGTGGATAATTGCCGTAAGAAAAAAAAGTAAGTCACCTAACCTGACAATAACAACTGAAAACAACAATTTTAATGTTATTGGCAATAATGTTACAGACTACCATCGTCCAATATTGTCTAATATAGTAAAATAACACAAGATTTCATTAATTTTTTTCACAATATTTACTTATTTCTCGCTTGACAGCTATGACAAAGTGTCCATAATGGCCACCTGTCCGTGGCGCTGTCGTCGCGCACGGTCCCAATACCTAGTCAATTCAACCTTACATGTCATATCATGTAAACAAACTCTTTTTGAAGACATTAATAATTAATATATGGGCGACCGAGCTTTGCTCGGCGTTTTCCCTTGTATGAGATCTAGCTAGAACGATTTCTCGTCTCCGAAAACCCCCACATACCAAATTTCATCAAAATCGTTAGAGCTGTTTCCGAGATCCTCGAAATAAATAAATATATATACAAAAATTGCTCCTTTAAAGATATAAGATTTGTAATGGTTTAAAGTTATGTAGTCTTAAATCGGACGAGCTCAGATGTATGACTGCTCATGAAACCCTCAAGTCATGGTACCCATGTACAAGCCCTGCTGGTGGTAAATAGGCCCTATTAACTACATTGGTTTTACATCTTATTACTGCAATTTAGATTACAGGATTAATGAATGCATATTGTTGTAGGTGTTTGTGGGCGCACTTTCAGCACAATACGAGGCTCTCTCAGTGGAAGCCTCCAAGCAAACCAGCTCTGATGAAATAGTTTGTTGCATTGCCGACAAGCTAAACTTAAACAATGGTTCGGGAGGACCATTTGAACTGGCAGAGGTAAGTCACTGTGGTATTAAAAAAACAAAAATAAAATGGAATTGTGTTAAACATTTTGGACATAGTCTGTATATTTTTTATTATTAAAATAACATGCAGGTATCATCATACTACATTATATAAATTCACTATAATGTGCTAGCAAAGTTCGAGGTATTTTAAAGGAATAGTGTTCTAAAATATACAAATAGAAGAGCTACCATACAACATCACATTAATTTTTAAGTATAGTGTGTGTCATCCACAAAGGCGCGCCCCTCCACAGCCCAATCGGTACTATTTGCTATTTGACTAATTCGCTTTTATGGTGCCATTTGAACAGCTTTTAGAGGCAATCAAGTATTTGTATGGGACCAACACAACAGACGAAAATGAGAGGCAAAGTTTTCGAGCACTAAAAACGCACCATACTGATTAGCTTTGAATTATATGATATGATTATAACCCCTTGAAGATAAAATCGGACTACTCTAACACTGAAACCAGTTATAGTAGAAATTACTTAAAATGTCCGACATTTTATAAAACTTGTCATTGGACTTTAAATCTTCACGCTTGGACAGTAAAGTCGCTTTTTGAACGGCCTAATTTGATACAACTCGGACAGTTCAAATAATTTTAAGTATACTATGTAAATATGAAATTTCAGCAGATTTAAGGAGTGACAGGAAACAATGATAATAAAGTCACTTAGAGTTAATGGTCATGTCTGTATTATTGTCATGTTAACGTAAGATTGTTTGAGTCACATTAGATTCCTTGATGCATTCCTCCGCGCACCTGTGTCGTGGGCTGATACGACGCGGCCTTATTCATTAAATATAACACCACTCTCTAGCATGTAGGTGTTAGTTTGTTATGCAAAATGTATATTGATTTGTTTGCTTCCAACTTTATGTAATAGTTACATAAAATTCCATGTAAACTGCAATATCATATTTATTAAATACATAAAACTAACAGCACTAAATAAATAAAAAATATAGAAATGATGTATTGAAGAGATAACAGCTAAAATGATCATTCTAGTACCAAGTATAGTGCCAAATATAATGTTGAAATTATAAGCTAAGATATAAAGTGTACAATGTTCCAGTGGCGGAGCGTCCATACAACTCGATTCCCCGCCGGCTTGCCTAATCTTCAGCCAGTGCTGGTCTTTTACTACGGCTCATGAAGAATAAGAAAGGCTAATTATTTCCGGCTTCCCTAAGAATATTTTTGACGCGCCGCCACTGCAATGTACAACATATAATACGGTGACAAGACTCGTAATACTGGCACTGTAACCACAAAGCTATAAGAGTAGCGTTGTCTTGAATACATATTAATGATCAACATTGTATTAATAATGAATATTAATTAAGGACTGATAATAAACGTTTTTATGTGATACTTCGTTTTGAAGGTGGTGGGAGACATGGTCAGCGGCGAATGTAAGGAGAGGAGGCTCGGGCCGAATGAGTCGCCCGTGGCCGTTATGCTTCTGTGGCCAAATAATACCTCTGGACAGTACTACAGGTAAGCCTTCCTAATACACTTGTTATCTGAACTCTCCTTTCACATGGTTACAGAGCAACTGATTGACATGAATTGACATAATTGGTTTTTGAATCAAATATTTTTTCCTCACAACTTAGCCTTATGAGCTTTGACATATGAGGTCATTATTCATTACAGGTCAAGTCCGATTATTTTAGCTTTTTGACCATCAAAACGCTTTGTTTCATTGATTGCCTAAATTCATAAAGAAGCATTATCAAAAACACTAAATTATTATAATCGTTGAGAGGCATAATCATTTTAATCTGTAAGGTCATGTAAAATTCACACGCATTTAAATTTGAACCTGAGTGTGTTACGAGTATCCTACGAGTATATCCAGGAAATCCTTGTTAACGATGTAAACTATGATGTTATTTGTCATGTAATTTTTAACACGACAATGTTTACACGTAACCTTTTACTACACGCAGGATATGTACGCAGCGTACTTCATTATTGTTAACCTTGATATTTCTTGCTACGAGTAATGATACTAGAAAGGTAATTGCAGTACATAAAGACTGAGTCATATTTTTATTATAAGTCTACACTCTCCAGGCAGTGTGGATGGCTTTCCTCTCTGTCCACTCAGCCTACAATAATTATAGACTTTCAGATTTTTCAGAAACGCCTAAAGATCGTTCCGCATCTCCGTTATTTCCCCGAAACTGTCATCATGGGGATTAAATCGGAATGTTCGCGCCATATTAGTCATCGTCTCATAACAATTGAGCCATGGGAGGAAATTCCTTTAATAGGCTAATCACTTTTAAAGTGTTTGAGAACTAAGGCAATGCCCGTTGCTGTAATCAAATGTTTTGTCATTCTAGCCGACTATTTGCATTTTTTATCATATCGGAAGTTATAAAATCATCTGCTATCTTTCAAACACCTGGAAGACCAGTCAGGCACTTAAGCGCGACGAGCTTAAGGCCAGACCACCTGCGGCCATAACATATAACTATATCGGAGGGGTGCTGACATGCAGCGAGTGTAGTCGCACATTCGCTGCAAAGATTGGCTATGTCAGTCACCAGAGAGCGCACCAGCGTCGCTCTCAGCAGTAGAAAGTAGTCGCTGTGGCCGAATACGGCTAGGAGATGATGATAAATGCCAGCCACTCACTTAGATACCATAAAATGCCGGAGGATAGAGCCCCAATTATGTTAAACCTTCTTTGCGTATGCGTTAGGGTGTTTCATTTTTCCAAATTTTTGATTTTTCTTTGACTTCGCTTTTCTTCTTGGTTCTACACCTATACAGAGCCCATATACCAAAAATCAGGGAAATCGGACAATATTTAGAGGTTGCGCTCTGTGGCAACATTTTGTCTGAAAAGTTAATATAGGTGCAGTAGAGAGTAGAAACAAAACTTATGCACTTTTTGTAGTAGGTGGTGTAAAAGTGATTTAAAGGCGTAGTTTTTATATTGAAGAAAGTTCCTAATTTAAAAATGAGTAGTAGACGTGGAATTTGGTTACTAGACAAGGTTCCTTGTGATAATTTTTTGGGCGCTCGACTTTCTTCTAAGGAACAGGTTTTGTTGGTTTTCATGTACTATCACATACTCGTAGAAAATAAAGAAACACTAACTTTCAGAAGCTGCTAAATGTACAAATATTAAACTGCAAGACGTGTGGAAGGGGGCCAATATACCTGCAGCTGCTGACAGCTTATGAATGTCCCAGGTATTTCAAAAAAAGAGCTGAATGGTATGAAACAAGTAGGACTTTTTGTCTGTCTCATATATGTCCGCTTTTGGCATGAAGCAGTGGTAAGTCGATGGGCTCCCAAGAATGATTGGGATATGCTTCAGCTTTTAAACAATATCCCGATAAAAATGTAAAGAAAAGTGCCCTTGCGGCGGCCAAGAGACATCTTTGGTATTTGTCAGAAATAAACATGGGACTAGCTTTTTTGGATGAACGTGTCACTGAAGGTGAAAAACAGAAGATGTTCAAGAATTTAAATAAACCAGCAAAGAAGAAAGAAATGAAAAGGTTGGATGGCAAATGTCGAAAATTGGAAGAAAAATCTCTCGGTGATTTTGTTACTACCAAAACAAGATCGTTCTTCGAATTATTTGGTGTTCAGGATGTAAGTGATTATTGTAGCCCTAACACTAGAGACTTGGTCAATAGTCTAAAAGTAGTCAACGATACCGCAGAGAGGGGTATAGCTTTAATAAAAAAGTTTAATGACTCAGTCAAAGATGAAGAGCAGAAACAGTTCTTGCTGAGAGTCGTCGAGCATCACCGAAAATGCGTTTTTAAGCGAACAAAAGAAGAGATAGCAGCTTATGTAGCTAAATGATTACTTATTTTGCTATGGATTCATGTAAACACTGTTGTATTTTAAGATTAATAAGTTAACTTTTACTGTCAATTAAGTTTCAACTATTGTATTATTCTATTTGGCAATAATATTGAGTAAAAATATTTTTTATGACTTTTTTTGTATCTTTTCATCCAGCGCAACCTCTAAACAATGTCCAATTTACTTAAAATTTGGTATATACGCGTTTAAGATAAGCTGAACCCCAAAGCCGAGCGAAGTCAGAAAAAATATCACTTTTTTTTTTCCCCATACAAATGTGAAACACCCTAGTATGCGTAGTACTATTAACGGTCTTAATTTTTGTAAGCACAATCTAGAGGCGCAAACAGTTTAATTATCTACCTACAGAGGGAAGTAAATTAGAAATAAATTCCGTGTAATGTATATTTGTCCTGAAGTTAGTAAAATGTGTTAATTTTCCCCATTTACGCGCTAGTAATTGCAGTGTTCTGCGGCTCACAATAATGGTCTGTAATAAACACGCGCGTGCGTTCGCGAGACCTTGCTTACACGCTTTTGCATAACTACAGTTTTGTTTATGTATCTGTTTGCTTAATCGCTTTGTCGCGGTGATACTATTTATACCGGAGCAATCTCAACAATGTCTAGGTATGATTCATACTCATCTCGCTAATTGTAGTAATTAATCTATATATGGATGGGGCTGTAAGCGGGAACATCTTAATGATGCCTAATAATTAATAGGCGCTCGTTAAATGTCGCGTATTTGACTTGAATGATTTTAAAGGAGGAACTTGGACAGTGATTGAGGATAATGTCGGGCGCGGTGACGCACGCATCCTGCCGCCGTCGCCGATAACGCATATTCCTTCCTGCCAGAGTGCCCCCACAACTGAAAGTTGCCGCTAAACAACTCTAAAAATATTCTGCAACACAAATGTTTAGATATCATCCCGGTCATATGACTCATAAGTAAATCGTATTTGTATATCCTCGTTCCATGATCACTAGGTGACGACGATATAACTAATATTTTCTTTAACTAATTTTAGGTTCTACCTTCGTGAGAAAATACCAGACGAACCGTGGATGGAGAACTTCTCGGTCGACCCGCAGCTAATAAAAGACTACTTCCAGAGATTTCTGTACCAGCCAAAAGACCGCGAATATCCAGACCTGTGTCAACTGCCGGAACTTAACGAACAGACTCTATTGGACAACTTGAGAGCGAGGTTTGCGGCCGGATACATCTATACATATGTCGGTTCTATACTAATAGCTCTCAATCCTTTCAAATTTTATCCCATCTACAACCCGAAGTATGTGAAGCTATACCAAAATAAGAGGATAGGGTCCAGTCTTCCCCCGCACATATTCGCCGTCGCCGATGCGGCGTACCACTGTATGGTCCGCGAGAGAACTAATCAGTGCATAGTGATCAGTGGAGAAAGTGGGTCGGGGAAGACGGAAAGTACGAATTTCCTGCTTCACCACTTGACGGCGCTCAGCCAGAAAGGCTCGCACGGTAGCGGCGTCGAGCAAACCATACTAAGCGCCGGGCCGGTGCTAGAAGCGTTCGGAAACGCGAAGACTGCCCACAACAACAACTCCAGTCGTTTCGGAAAATTCATCCAAGTTAACTACAAGGAGAATGGAATGGTCCACGGTGCTGTCGTGCAGAAGTATCTGTTGGAGAAGTCGAGGATATGCAGCCAGGGACGGAACGAGCGGAACTATCACGTGTTTTACTATTTGTTGGCGGGTGCTTCGGAGCAGGAGAGGGAACAACTGCATCTGCTCAGTGTGGACAAGTACCACTACTTGTCGAAGACCGGTTGCAGTGTGGTGCCTGGGGTCGACGAACAGTATGAGTTCTCGCGCCTCAAGCAGTCCATGGAGATGGTCGGCTTCACTATGGACAAGCAGCGGAGACTGTTCGCCGTCCTATCTGCGGTGCTACTTCTAGGTACGTTTACATTTTGTTACGAAATAATAAACCAGTAGACGGAAAAACTAAACGTACTGACTAGAATGCTAATTTTGCGAATTAGTTGCACATTTACATTCGCACAATCAGTATTTCAGTCAGTACGATTTTAGGTAAGATTAGACTTTTTAGGAGGTTTTATTACTACCCTTTAATTACTTGTTTCTGAAATGCCAAATAATTGTGGTTTCTAATTCTCTTTATCTAAATGGTTTATCTTGAGATAAACATAGATAACTCGATATTCGCTATTACGTAGGGTTTATTGCTGTATTAATAATGAGGCATTAAGTGATATCTGTAATTGGTTCAAAGGATCATTATCATGATATTCGAATCAGTTTATTGAACTCAGTTGTACACTTCACTAACTGAAATTCATTAATCTTAATGTGACATAATTAAGTAATAACATTAATAACGCAATGTTATGTATATTTAAATTCAATTTTTGATTGCGTTGGGAATACTCCATGTCCCTTGTTATAATAATTATGATATCACGTTATTCGCAGCCAGAGTTATTTTACAAAATATTTAGTTCAAAGTCACAGCGAAATGTGTTGGCATTGTATATATTAATAAAACAGGCTATTTTTATCAATTCATACTGAGGAAACTGCGCGTCTACTGAATACAAGTTGAAATAGACTTCGAGATCAACAATTGCAATTTGAATGGGGCCATTTTACTGATTTAATTATAAACTCACTGGCAAAAAATTTGGCCCAAAAACGTTTCGTGATTTCAAACTATAAATTGAATAAATTAAATAATGTTTAATATATAAATATTCATTTTTCTAATTTGGGCCAAATTTTCTGCCAGTGAGTATATAATATATCCCATCGTATCATATTATTCTAGTCAGAGTTAATTTGGTTCGCTTCTTCTTGAAGGTCGCGGATAAGACGATTAAATGTCTTAAAACAAGCAAGCCAATTTAAATCGGTTTCTATGGAAGCCTTGTTAATGCTAAGCGGGCAGTATTAGCCAGCTCTCAACATATGTTAATAGATCATACAGTGTATGTGAAATGCCAATCTGTCACTGGGGCAACGAAAAACTATTAAGTATGGCTTAGCATCCATAGCCCACAGCATAACTAACGCTGCGTTGCAAGGTGGCACGAGAAGATCTTGCCCTTTCTAATTTAGCAGTGTGAGAGAGACGGAGGTGCGTGACACGCGACTTGGCAACAAGTTGTGCTAGCCCCATTGGTGAACGATCTAACGCGGGCTGCGAGAAGCCACTTGACGCGGGTAGCGTAGGGCTGTACTATAAGTTTTTTCGAAACTAAACACAAACGAACGCGTTTGCGTTTAATCTCGTTTTGTAAGGCAACGCCAACGCGAGCAGCGCCTCTGGTTGCCTTAGGTGGTAACTGCTTTTTGTCATATAAATAACTAGCGACCCGCCCCGGCTTCTCACGGGTGCAAATTATACTTTTATTCGTACAAAAAACCGCATCAAAATCCGCTGCGTAGTTTTAAAGATAACGGGACAGACAGCAGGAAGCGACTTTGTTACTGTGTAGTGAAGACTAAACGCAAACGTGTTCGTTTGTGATTTGTTTCGAAAAAACTTTAGTACTGTTCGTGGAAATCTTCGAGAGATACCGATCAGCAGAGGGATTTGTTACGTATCTTTAGACTTTTGACTGAGATGATAATGATTTCTTCGTGTTTCCAGGCAACGTGGAGTTCCAGCCGCAGCGCAAGTCTTACCATCACGACGAAGCAGTCGGCGTACGTAACCCGGAGGTGGTCTCGCTAATATCATCGCTGCTCCGCGTGAAGCAGGAGACCCTGCTGGCCGCTCTCACGTCTAAGCGTGCGCGGGCGTCCGGCGAGACGCTCGTCATCAACTACAGGTATTGTTAAGGCACAGAATAGTATAATAGTATTACATACAGAACGGACACGAACCCCCCGCACCAAGGTCACAGAATAAGTAATAGTACAAGTACAGAAGTTTCTCTGCTAACAAATTCCCCGTTTAGGTATGCCAAACGTGCCTAAACGTGGCCATCTCTTTCTATCGCACGCAACGCGCTCTTTCGAGGCCCCGCCCTCAGCGCTAGGGTTACCACCAGCGAGAACCTATTTTAATATATGTACTTTATTATTAGTAGTGTTGTTTACAATACAATTACGAATAGTACTTTTAAGGTTCCGTAGCCAAAATGGTGAAAACGGAACCCGTCCGTCCGTCTTTTCGTCTGTATGTGACAGCCGATGTACTCGGAGACTATAAGCACTACAAATACAATTAAAACATTTAGCAGGAAGGTGTGTTCTACTCGTATGAACCGCTACGTAAAAGTGATGTGAAATGACGAAAAAATATTAAAGTAGGGGGAGGGGGCACTCCATACATGTAACCAGGGGATACAAAGTATTATATAATTTTTAAAGGCATCACTTTAAAAAATAAAAGAGGTTTCTTAGAACCAACGTTTTCATTTTCGTTTTCTTTTATGTCAACCGTTGGTGAATACCAAACTCAATCACCGTTCTTACGTCTACGTTCTTATTATTATTGGTGCAACCTGCTGCAATACAATAATGCTGTGGTTTTGACATTATTATTTAACACGAAGCTACACGAAAAGAATTATTTTTTATGATCGTACAAGCGCGTGCGCGTGCGATCCGTAACGCTGCTCCGCAGCCATTGAATAGTCACACAATGTGTGAGCCGGCGGCCGCATGTACTTTGCGCGGCGCGATGACGTCACGGTAGTAAGCCCCTCCTGCCAAGGTCAGTTACCTCGTTCCTGAGAGACCCGCCTGGTGTCGATCGGGTGCCGTCGCGCCTCGCGATTCGTCCGCGCCACGAACAATTGACGCGTGTACCGACAGCGCACGCACACATACTTGCCCACAGCGCTTACGTTCCTTCGCGTGTCACAGGTGTGGTTAAGGCCAAATTCTGTCAAACGAACGCAAGGAAAAAACTACTAAGAGCTCTGACTGTAAGGTAGATTCTTGCTTGAGTTAATTTGACAGCATTTGGCCTTACAGTTTTAGACGTAGGATACTCGTATTGTCAGCTGCTATTGTTAGGTAATACTTCTTTAGATTAGCACCTGTTCAGAATTTCAACACAACAGAACAGAGTTAGTGTCGACAAATATAAAGACATTATAGGTCTGATAGATTGATTGGTCTGAAATTCCAAATATAAAATACTGAAATGAAGATATTTTGTCGAGTACAAAACCTACACTGTATCTACGTAAAATGTAATATTATAGAACTAGATACACAATCAGGCGAAAAAATTACCCCCGTAAAAGTATCGCCCGCACGACTCGGGCGGTTCATTAAGTGTTGGTATTTGTGTTTACAAATTTGACACTTAAGACTAACTGCTGTAAGTCTTTTTTGTAAGAAACTATTGGAATGTAACTGACAGTGTCAAATTGGGCCACATTTTCCGCCATTTCTGTTCGGCATTGTGTGTCTATTTCCATATTTCAAGCGAATGGGTTTTTCTTTTATAAACTAAAAAAACACACATTTTGCTTTTTTCAGAATGGGGGAAGCGATCGCGACACGCGACGCGATGGCGAAATGCCTATACGGCGCGCTGTTTGACTGGATCGTGATGCAGGTCAACCACGCGCTGCTCTCTAAGAAGGACACTCTCAGAGACCACCAGGGGCACAGCATTGGTAAGTCTTTAGATTACCATATATGCTTCTACACCCTACTAGGGTCCACGTCTGTACTACCTAGCTTCTAAGGTAAGAACACCTTGTTGTATTTAAACAAAGAGTATATACGAAGTTTCCAATCTCTCACTTCAATAAATACTTGTTTTTATACAAACGTTTAACCCCTTTTTCACCCCCTTAGGGGTTGAATTTCGTAATTGCCTTTCTTAGCGGGTGGTTACGTCATATAAGGAATCTACTGTAAAAATTTCAAGGTTCTAAGTTCAGCAGTTTAGGCTCTGCGTTGATGGATCAATCAGGACATTGCCTTTTATATACATATATAGAAGATTTCTTGTCATGACAGCAAACTTGTTTAATTATTTACCATAAGATTTAAGACTTAGTAGTAAGGCTACGGGTAGAGACTGAAAATCAGCGATCTCACCGCGTCTCAATCCCTTTCAATACACAGACATACTGTATTTGTACATTTTTGGTCTTAACTCTGTATCTAGTTTGTGCTGTTGAATAAATTTCATTCTATTTTTATTTACGTAATTACTTAATTCCAGGTGTGCTGGACATATTCGGTTTCGAGGACTTCGGCCCCAGCAACAGTTTCGAGCAGCTGTGCATCAACTACGCGAACGAGCACCTCCAGTACTACTTCAACCAGCACGTGTTCAAATACGAGCAGGAGGAGTACCGGCGGGAGGGGATCCGGTGGACGGACATCGGGTTCTCGGACAACACCGGCTGTCTGCAGCTCATCGAGGGGAAACCTGGGGGGCTGCTGTGCGTGCTCGACGATCAGTGCAAGTGAGTGCGAGGAACATACAGTACGGAGTACCGACGGGTGGGGATCCAGTGGACGGACATCGGGTTCTCGGACAACACCGGCTGTCTGCAGCTCATCGAGGGGAAACCTGGGGGGCTGCTGTGCGTGCTCGACGATCAGTGCAAGTGAGTGCGAGGAACATACAGTACGGAGTACCGACGGGTGGGGATCCAGTGGACGGACATTAGGGTGGGCCGATTTTCAAAATTTTGGAATTTCGTAATGTAATAGTATGCATACGCTGTATGATTTTTTGCAGATCAGGGGAAAAATAATTTAAAAAAAATTGGCATATACTTTTAGCCCTCTACCGACGATGAAATGTCAGAAAATTCAAAAATTTAAAAAAAATGTATCTTATATTTTAAATTTATTTAAACTTTATTATTAATTAAATAACATCTTTTGGTATCAATTATACTTGTTTTTGGTTATTATTTATTATCAGAAGTTTTTTTTTTGTGACCCACTTAGACGACGTAAATGGGGTTTTTCAAAAAAGGTTTTTTGATCTATTAAATATATCCAAATTGGTGCTTAAAGCATTCGTCAGAGCTGTCGTGGATTAAACACGTTACATAAAGCATAAAAATGATAATGATTAAAGCAAAAATATGGTCAAAATTACGTGGCAACATGCCCGGAAAAGTGCGAAATAGGACCTTTGACCGTCTATTTAAACCATTAAAAAGTTATATATTTTCAATCAAACCCCGCTTTATTTTAATATTAACATTCGTACTTTTGTTTGAGATTATATTTGAAAAATACGTAGTACGATTTTTTTATAATACAGTACATCGGTCGTTTAATGGTATTTTTTTTAATTATAAATAATTTGGGATATTTTTAATATTGATTATATTAAAACAGAAATAAATAATAGTGATGATTTCTATTATATTAACAATCGTCTTTAATTTACAAAAATAAACGGGCTAAATACTAGTAATATTATACCTTTAAATAATTATCAAATATTACCCTAACTTCAAATTTTTGGCACCTGGTAGAGGGCTAAAAGTAGTATATATTTTTAAATTTGATATTATCACCATAATCTACTTATTAAACTGCAACTTTTTATTCCTATTACACTTCGAATTTGGAACTTTTATTTTTTCCCATACAACAACGGCCCACCCTAACGGACATCGGGTTCTCGGACAACACCGGCTGTCTGCAGCTCATCGAGGGGAAACCTGGGGGGCTGCTGTGCGTGCTCGACGATCAGTGCAAGTGAGTGCGAGGAACATACAGTACGGAGTACCGACGGGTGGGGATCCAGTGGACGGACATCGGGTTCTCGGACAACACCGGGTGTCTGCAGCTCATCGAGGGGAAACCTGGGGGGCTGCTGTGCGTGCTCGACGATCAGTGCAAGTGAGTGCGAGGAACATACAGTACGGAGTACCGACGGGTGGGGATCCGGTGGACGGACATCGGGTTCTCGGACAACACCGGCTGTCTGCAGCTCATCGAGGGTAAACCTGGGGGGCTGCTGTGCGTGCTCGACGATCAATGCAAGTGAGTGCGAGGAACATACACTACTTTTATCAATACTCAAATCATTTGTGGTGAGGGTGCCAACCGACAGGCTGTCGGCCTTCATGAAGGAGTTCTGGCCGAAAGGTGTCGTGTTCCGGCGGTTTCGCGGCCAGTTATTAGACACCCAGAGCAAGCGCCTCGCGTCGTCGCCCCAACGTGAAATTATTTAATTTTTAGGATATAAAATGATATGCATCTAACATACATATTACATCTTTAAGGTACTTGTATTATGGGCCACAGATGCCTGATATAAATGATTAAATGAAATAAATAAGGTGTGGGACCGGTTATTCATAATAAGACACAGTTAAACTTAGACAAATATATTTACAATCCCACATAAAATTAACAAACATAAAATTATATTTCTTAGCAATGACATCAAGTCACGAGCTGACAGAAAACGTAGCGAAACCTATATGGCGGTTTAGTGGCCAGAACGTCTTATATGTCAACCGTATTTGAGGTTTTATTCTCTGCTGTAAATTAATTATTAAAAAAGGTCACTGAAAATTAAGATGATGGAGCAGGAGAATAATTAACTTAGACCTTAAATTGAAAACCAATTGAATACATTACATTCCAGTTTCCCCTGGGCGACCAACGACACATTACTACAGAAGTTCAACTCTGTGCACGAAGACAACCCGTTCTACGAGAAGCCGCAGCGGCGGGAGCCGGCGTTCGTGGTGCGGCATTACGCCGGCAGGGTCAAGTACCAGGTAAACCTAATCATTTTACCGATCTTACGTACACAATATACAAGGTTTGCTTTGCAATAATCCTTAAATATAACGGCTCCCAACATCAAATATTTATCTGGAAATAATTTTACCGGTTTCCCAAAAAAATTGTAGAACTACCTCTCAACCAATTTCACTGGAGCGCTAGAGTATTCCAGTGTTTAAACCGCCCCCGTGGTCGTGACGGAGATTTCGCCTGTTTGTTGTATGGGAGCCCCTTAAATATTTATTGTATCCTGTTTTTTAGTAGGTATTTGTTGTTATAGCGGCAACCGAAGTACATCATCTGTGAAAATTTCAGCTGTCTAACTATCACGGTTCATGAGATACAGCCCGGTGACAGACGGACAGCGGAGTCTTAGTAATAGGGTCCCGTTTTACCCAATGGGTACGGAACCCTAAAAAAGAAGAACTGAATTCATATTTGAACACAGGGTTTAACTGTAAACGTTATTTCCAGGCGACAAACATGCGCGAGAAGAATCTAGACCTCATGCGGCAAGACATTGTGAGCGTGCTGAAGAATTCGTCGCTGGCGTTCGTGCGTGAACTTGTGGGCGTTGACCCCGTCGCCGTGTTCCGGTGGGCTATCGTGCGCGCCTTCTTCAGGTCTGTCGTGTTCTCCTTTAGCTCGGGCGATTGAAGCCCGTCACTCATAATAATATATATTATAGCTTAGTCTGGGGAGGCAAAATATACAGCCATGCGCGAGAAGAATCTAGACCTCATGCGTCCATGTTAGGAACAGCCGGGCAGGACATTGTGAGCGTGCTGAAGAATTCGTCGCTGGCGTTCGTGCGCGAACTTGTGGGCGTTGACCCCGTCGCCGTGTTCCGGTGCACGCCTAATTCAGGTCTGTCGTGTTCATAGATAATACCCCCTTATTCATAAAACTTAACAAACCTCTGCTAACTAAAATATTGTTTGTCCCTTTCTCACAAATGTAAATATCAAAGTGACAGATAAGGAATGAATAAGCAGGAATGCGCCACCGAGCGACCGCCGTAAGTGAATGAATATTCATATAAAATGTATACTACGCAATTTGACCGGTCTGCAGTCTGCACGTCCTATGCGTTTCTTATGGAAGTGTGCCTGTGCCTATAACCCGACCATGAAAAAATGCTCGATCGGTGATAAAGACAAAACATGGCACTATTTTCTATTTCCCCTTTTAGGAATCGCAATAAGGCTATCTTTTTCTATCAAAGCGTGTTAGGCCCTTGGTCGTGTTCTTCAGCACGGGCGATTTATACTTAAGACCCTAATGTAATAGAACATTTAAAAACCGACCCAATGTATGTCTACATTGGGTTGGTTTTTAAATGTTCCGACAATGGAATTTATCTTATCTTATGTCTAAAGCTGTGGCTCACTGTTTCCAGAGGTTACTTCGCATTCCTAGAAGCGGGCCGAAAACACAGAGGACTGAGAGTCGACGGCGCTTCGAGGGTCCCTCGTGCCTCCATCCACTCGCCCAACGACAGCTTCCTCGGGTAAGCCTCGCGATAACCAACCTTAGCTGTTACGTAACAACACTCAATTTGCAACCTAGAGGTCAAGGTCCTCGAAATTCTAGCTCACTCCTCCGAGAAGCTCCTTGTGCAACGATATACAGGGTTACTTTGGTACCCCCGCCAAATCTCCATCATAGAGCAACTGAACACATTCACATTTTTATTAACTTGAAAGCGAAAATAATAGTGGTCAATGTACTTCTTTAATTCCCCGCGTAATTTGTGGGTAGTCAGCTACTTCAAATAGTAGCCGAACCAATCATAGCGCCACACGGTTATTGACTTGTTCTAGCGTCACGTGACCAAACGTATGTAAAATATTGGGATTTAGAAAAGTGACCATATTGAATCCTGACAATAAAAAAACCGGCCAAGTGCGTGTCGGAATTCGCACATTTAGGGTTTCGAACCAACCGCAAAATTAAGTTGGTTAGGTAGGGAAACCAAGGAAATTTAAAGAAAAAAAAAACTGATTTATCAATATATTCGTATTTGTTGGTAAAATATACGTAATAAATAAAAAAATGTCCCCAATTTTCAAGTTTGTAGGTCAATGGGAAGTTAAAAAAATCTTTCTTTCCGTTTGGACCCTTCGAGTACGGGATCCTAAAAAATAATGATTTGGTCACTAATTATTGTTTTATTAGTTTCAGTAATTCATACTTTCATATACTATCTTCTCGAAGATCTCACGGTTCGAAATAATTGCCATACGATAAATAAATAAATACTTTCATAGGTAAAATTGGCGTGGAGTAGAAAAGTAGCCCTGTATAAATGTAACGCATTCCAAGAAGCAGGCTTGAAGCTTAGAGCGAGAGCGGAGTCGCGAGTGGCTCGCGTCTCGCTCGCTCCCGCCGACAGCCTTCTCTTCTCGGGGGAGTGTCTCGAGCGGCACTACACGAGGCCGAGGCAACCATCGACTAACTGCACTATCGAACTCTAACATGATAACATTTTAACTGGCAGCCATCGGAATGCGTCGACGTTCGCGCCCCATTTAAAATGTTACGAGCACGTCTGAATCGATAAAGACTATAAATGTTCCCGAATATTGTAATATGTACTTGTATATTGTAAGCTTATGCAGTTTTGTGACGTAATGAAATGTGTCTTGTTGATCAGCCAACTGGCGACAGTGTCGTCAATCAATCTCGCAATCAACCGAATTGCGTAAGTCCCCGAACGTACGGCATGCTTATATTTGTTCTATGTGCACTCTAACGCATGGACATCGTCGTCTATCTCCGGTACAATAGTCACCCTTATTTTAATCTAGAGGCTGTGTTTAGATAGTGCATAGTGCCTAGCGACCGTCCCACTTTTTTTAGATATTTTAAATTCCGAGAAGCTTAATAAACGCTTCAACGCCGACTCATTTATATCCTCGAACGCTTTAAACACAGCCTAACGCTCCAATGTCCACTCGGATCGAGAGCTTCCCAGTAGTCCCGACACTCGTAGATCCTGCGCAATACATTGAATCACCTCTAAAGCACCAGTAATGCATGCGCGACGCAAGTCCTACTCGCACTTTAATCTGATTTGATTTGTTGGAAGTTTCTGTTCCATTAATTTAGTAATGACAGTAATGTTGATTTCCTTCCCCTCGCCCTCTTGAGCAGCTCGCCGCAGCGCGCGCCCGCGTCGCCCGCGCGCGCGCAGCCGCCGAGACTCGGGGGGAAAGGGACCAAAAATTACAGGCTCGCCGAGACTCGTACGCGGCGCGTCGAGCGCGAGCGGGACGACCGCACGTTTGACGACACCGACGTCATGCAGCGCGCCAGCCAGATCGTTATGTACGTGCGGTGCTCCGACTGATTTTGTATGGCAATGCTCTCTGTCTGTCTCGCCCTTCGGCGGTCATCAAACAAAGATAGCGAGCGCGGGAGCTCCAAGTCCACGCCTGCGTTCCAATACCGACTATTATAATTATTTTCAAGTTAATTTCTTAGAAATCATTTTTATTCACATTCGCTTGCCGCATGAAACGATCTTCATTATTTTTTTATAAAGTTCCCGTAGTACTTTAGAATGTTTATCTCGTTTTCAATATTTGATGTTACATATTTCAGTATATCAATTATTTAAAGAATTTGAAGGTTTTGTTTGATGAATCCGCAGCTATTGGTTGGGGAATCTACACTTGCTCTTGTTTTCCGGTGTCGGCTATGGGTTTTAATTTTCCGTGCATTTTATGTTTCAATGTGTTAACTCGTTTCTATCCAGGGGTCAGCGGATCTGTGTATAAAATTTTTGGGTATCACAAATTGAATAAAGTGTGTTTTGAAAGTTGGAACTACAGAGAAAAGAAAGAGTATATGGGGTCAATATTGCTTACATCCTAAATTACTTTATAATTTGATAAGTATTAATGAGTAAAAAGTAGTATACTCAACAGCAGAAATAAGTAAACAATTTTACTCCTTATTACAATGGAATAAGATGCTGACTCTTGACTGTACGGTCAGTTGTAGAGAAACCTGACCCCCCATGCGTACAAATTTTTATGCAGCTTTCCTCTGCAGCTGACTGTAACAGGGGTCTCTGTAACTAGCCTACGTCCAACTTCAAAAACACCTTTATTCCCGGGCTTTCGTTGCACTGTACACGAGTGTATCGCATGCTTCGCACCCGCCCTAACTACGTAGCGTTCGCAGGAAGTACAAGTCGTTCAGGCCCCGCGAGCGCGCGAAGAAGGGTCTAAAGAACCTGCAGTCGGTGAAGACGGTGGCCGGAAGAACTGCCGCACTGGCCGGCAAGCGGAAGCAGCCGCTGACTGTGGCCGCGCAGTTCCAGCACTCGCTTGCGGCGCTCATGGAGACGCTCAACCAGGCCAACCCGTTCTTCATCAGGTACGAATCCTATTATATCAGGTGAGCTAGCACAACTTGCTCCCAAGTCGTATCACGCGCGACATTGTTATTTCTGTCCCACTCGAAGTGAGCGAATTAGAAAGGAGAAACTAGATTTTTCTGTACTCGCGTCGCGTTGCAGTGACAGATGTGCTAGCTCCGCAGGAAATAAATAAAAATAGAATAAAGTTTATTCATGAGTCATGACGTTTACTTATACAAAAGATAAATAACAAGTAGTGTTCACAAATATAAATAAAATTGTCGTTGAAATTTGCGAGTATGTTGACGCTGGTTTTCCGTGGATACGTTTTGCCGAGAGCGCTCCAATAAAAGCAGTACTATTAATCAATTTGATTTGGTAGGGACCAGTCATGACACTCATGACTAATGCGAAATTGCTGCAACTGCATTTTGGGAAAACTTCTTTTAGTACATTTCACCATACGTCGTCTCTTATCTCCCTGCTATCAGTGACAGTTCCACCAGCCATAACTTAACTAACAAATACTATGTAACAAGGCGTAAAGTGGAAAATTTGTTCGTCTACATCTGTATCATAAATCCTCTATAATGTGTTCAGGTACAATTAGCAAATGACCACCATTATAACACTTAATACATAATTTCATCAAGCGATGTCGTAATGAAATTGCCTGTAAGGTAATGTTGATATTACGTTACAGGTTTGTGCTTACACTCGTGTTTTACGAACCCTCACACAGTTGCATAAACTACTAGTGACTTGACCCTTGACTTGACCGCAAGCGTACTATAGTGGCGCTGTTTTGACGCAAGCGTACTATAGCTGCGTTCAGAAATCAGCATTGTATAAGTTAGGGCCGCGTTCGACATCGGGCAACGTGATCCACAAAAATGGTCCCGCCGGAAGACCAGCGCTGACTTGCGAGTCGAGTCAGCATTATGCTGAGGCGGGCCCGTTTCGTGGCAATTTTATTAGTTAGTTTTGTCTGTCTTTTATTGTATGTATTATTATGTTATATTGTCATGAATAAATTATTTCATTTTCATTAGTTGTAAACGCCGGTACTCTCGCTATGCGTGGGACGACAGGTGCAGAAATGATGAACAGCTTTCTCTTCTAAATAGTGGTTTAATAACCAAGTACAAAGTATAAAAAAATATCAAAAATAGCACACGACTGTGCGGTGAACGGTAAGGTGGGCGAGTGCTCGGCCGATAGAACAGAGCGCTCGCGTCGATGCGGCAGGGATTGCTGTGCGCGTGTGTGTGTGTATGTCGTAGACGAGACGCACACATATGCTAGGCGTTAACATGCTGCCGCCCCAGGAACGGAGTTGTCATCTATGACTGGTAACGGGCACAGTCGGTTGAAGGCTCGCCGAAGAGTTCCCGAAGTGGTTCGCACGTCGGCGACGCGGGAGATGCCGTCGGAGCCGGGGTAGAGGCGCGTCACGCGCCCTAGCAGCCATCGGTTGGGTGGCAGCCGGTCGTCTTTCACCAGCACCATTTCTCCAAGGTGCAGTTGCCCTCCTTGCTTGCGCCATTTCTGTCGCTTCTGGAGCTCTGTAATATACTCATGATAATAACGAGTCCAGAAATGGGCTTTCAATTGTTGGATTCTCATGTATCGTGAGAGCGTAGGTATCGCCGCAGAGACTGAGTCCTGAGGGGAAGGCAAAACCGTTAGCGTTCGTCCAAGGAGAAGATGTGAAGGGCTAAGAGCGGTAAGGTCCAATGGATTGGATGATAATGGAGTGAGAGGCCTAGAATTCAGAATAGCTTCGATCTGAGTGAGGACTGTATTTAGTTCTTCATAAGTTAAATGGGCTAAACCTAAAACTCTTTTAAGGTGATATTTCACCGATTTTACGGAACCCTCCGCTAGGCCATTAAAATGCGGGCTATACGCTGGTGAAAATTTGAAATTAATTGATAAATCGGAAGCTTTACAGCTGATGTGGTCCGAATTTAATTTTAAGAATCTAGACAACTCGTTACATGCGCCTACGAAGCAAGTGCCATTATCTGAGTAGATGTTTTGAGGTTTCCCTCTGCGGGCAATGAACCGATCAAATGCGGCTAAGAATGTAGCACTGCTCAAGTCGGTGACAAGTTCTATGTGAATCGCTTTTATGGCCAGACAAACAAATATGCACAGATAAGATTTAATCAATCTGCTACCTCTGCCCCTTCGATTCAGTATCATGACTGGTCCGGCGTAATCACACGCTGTATTCGCGAATGGATAGTCAGCATGTAAGCGAGAGGAAGGAAGATTGCCCATGATAGGTTGTATACTTTTTCCTGAATAACGACAACAGTTAATACAATTTTGAACAATCTTTCTGGCAAGATTTCTTCCACTAATAAACCAGAACTTGTGACGCAATGTAGTGAGTAACAATTGTGGAGGTGCATGCAATAAGATTACATGATAATGTCTGAATATTAAGGTTGCAATATGATGCCGTGAATCGAGTAGAATGGGATGTTTGGTATCATAATCATAAAATGAATTACTGAGTCTACCACCTACTCGCATCAATTGGTCGTTTACGTTGTAAAATGGATTTAATTTAAGCAATTTGCTGTTAGCTGACAATTGTTTGTTATTTTTTAATAAGTCATATTCTAGGTTGAAAACCTCGATTTGTACAAATCTACACAATGAATTTAATGATGAGTTCAATTCATACAATTTTATATAACCAGTACGTTTGTTTTTAGGATTAAGACAGTTGTGAATAAATCGGTGTACATATACGATTACTCGTTGTAACTTGCAGAAATTAGAAAATCCCTTTATGAAGTCAGAATGATAAGAGATGTAATCGGTACAGTCAGTATTTAGATTGCAACTGACTTTAAATTCTGGCAGATCAGTATCCTGTAAATGTGATGGCTGTTTAGGCCAAAACTGTTCGTCTTGTAGAAGGAATGGTGGTCCTGACCACCAGAGACTGCAGGTTTCTAAGTGTTTAGCGTCTGCTCCGCGAGACCCAACATCCGCAGGATTATGTTTGGTAGGGACATAGCGCCAGCTACGTGGCTCTGACATTTCACATATTTCACTTATTCTATTAAATACAAATGGCTTAAGTAAATGTGCCTTTGATGAATGTATCCACCCGAGGACGATCGTGGAGTCACACCAGTAAGTACAATTGTTTATTTGCAATCTAAGTGCTGATTTTACTTTGTTTGTAAGCCGTGCAGCCAAGTGAGCTCCGCAAAGCTCTAGTTTTGGAACTGTCATAACCGGTTTTAGAGGTGCGACTCTGCTCTTCGCCGTCACTAGATGAACAGACACGTTATTATTGTTTACACATCTTATATATACGCAAGCGGAATACGCTTGCGTGGACGCGTCGCTATATGAATGAATTTCGATTGATAAAGGACAATCAATCAAGACACATCTAGGGATCCGTATATTATTTATGTGACGTAATGACGATATAAATTTAGACCATAAGACTTCAATGTCTGACGGAACAGACTCGTCCCACATAATTCGTGAGGACCAAAGTTTTTGTAGAATTATTTTTGCTAAAAGTATACACGGATTTATTAGACCTAATGGGTCGAAGATTTGAGACATCATTGATAATATAGTACGTTTGGTAACGTGATTGTTTTCGTCAATGTTGACTGAGAATAATAAGTTGTCCTCTTTAGAAGACCAAAGTAGCCCCAGTGTTTTTGAATATTCATTGTTACATAAGTTAAGTAATTCATCGTTGTTGTTTTCACCGACAATTTGGCTTATAATGTGAGGGCTATTTGAATTAAACTTGCGTAGATGGAACTGACCACTTTCTAATTGTTTTATTACGCCCTTGCAAGTACCGATGAGCTCTGCTTCAGTATTGGCACCCGTAATTAAATCGTCAACGTAGAAGTCATGTAGGATGACTTCTGAGACATTTTTGTCAGGACACTCCATACCTAACTGCGTGAGACACCTTGTCGCTAGAAAAGCACACGCAGTGCCATATGTAACAGTATGTAATTTGTACTGTCGCAGCTGCTCATGGGGTTCAAAACGCCACAAAATTTGCTGAAGGGCTTGCTGAGATGGCTTGACATTCACCATACGATACATTTTCTCAGCATCCGCAGTCACGAGGAACTTGTGCTGGCGCATTCTTATTAAAATGCTAACTAGGTCATCTTGGACCGTGGGGCCCACCATTTGAATTTGATTAAATGACACGCCAGACGTCGTGACCGCCGAGGCGTCGAAAACTACTCTAAGGCGTGTTGATAAACTTGATTCGCGCCATACACCGCAATGAGGAAATATACATGAGTATACATCGTTTTCTGGATGGTCATTTAATGACATATGATTTAAAGCTATGTATTCTTTAATAAATTTGCAATACTGCTCTTTAAAAGGTGGATCACGTTTGAATCTACGCTCCAAAGAGAGGAATCTAGACAGAGCTTGTTCGTAAGAATCGCCCAGTTTGTTGGGTGAATCTTTCAATGGAATCATTACTTCAAAACGACCATTTGGAAGTCGAGTGGTATTATCAATGAAACTCTGTTCACATTCTTGTTCTTCCTTGGAAATTTGTTTACGCGTTGCGACTGATTCCAATTCAAAGAATTGAGTTAATTGGTTGTTTAATTGATCATCGTAATTTTTTAAGTTTAGATGATTGCAATGGACTGTATTAAGATGCGATGAGTTTATTGTTTGTACTGGGCCTGAGATTAAGAACCCTAGTTTAGTTTTACTTAATGTGGGTTTATTTTTCCCTAATGAAATATTTTGAGAGTCGAGTATCGTCCAAAATACGTCAGCTCCAAGCAACATCTCAACTGGGCCTGGAATATTAAATGTTGGATCCGCCAATGTAATGTGCGACGGTATATTTAATGTAGAACAGTCAACTCTAGAGGTTGGCAGCAGTTGAGTGATGCGCGGAACGACATAGCAAGCAATGTTCTCGCTGTAATCATTGTGAAGCGACGATATTCGCATGTCGCAACGCTTTGTTAATTGCGATGATTGATTGTTCAACCCTTCGACTATGGTCGAAGCTGAAGAAGTAGGTAAGTTAAGTTTGGCGCATAAGCTTTGCGTCAGAAAACTCGAGGTCGAGCCGGAATCGAGCAATGCTCGTACAGTATGTTTTTGACCACTGTGGTCTGTAACCTGAATTAAAGCAGTTGACAATAAGACACAATTATTGTGGACGGCTGACATAGAAATATTGTGAGAAGAACTATGATCTTGTCCCTCTGTGTCAGGCTGCGGCATCGAGTGCAGCATTACATCACTTGATGATGATGCAGGAGTATCAGTTGCAGAAGATTTGTGTTCATGCAACAAGCTGTTGCGCTGCAACCCACATGACCGACAAGGGCTCAGCCTGCACGCCTTCTCATTATGACCATGTCGCAAACAGTTAAGACATAATTTCAGTGCTTTAGCTTTGTCAAGTCGAGCTTCTAAGTGCAATGATTTGAACTTTTGACAAAGATAAAGTGCATGATCACGTTTGCAATATGGACACACATACTTGCGAGTCGGCGGCAAATATGTGCTGGCTGATGTGTTAGCTGAAAATGATTTATGTCGAACATGCGTGGTGTCACTTGACCTACGTTTTTTATGCGCATTCTCCATCGATTCTAACAGGTCAGCACGATCCTTAAGAAATTCGTTGAACATTTTAAGTGTGGGCAATTCTTTTAATTTATTGCGATAAGAATCCCACTTGTGGCTCGTGGTCGCATCAAGTTTGCTTGAAATGATTTGTATGATTAATATATCCCAGTGCTCAGTAGGGAGGTTAAGTGTTTTAAGTGCTCTAAGATTTCTATTGACTGTGTCAATTAAGTTGCGCAGTGATCTAGATGATTCCTTTGATAAGGTTTCTAAGTTAAATATTTCCTGAATGTGATTGTTTACTAATGACCTTTTATTATTATAACGGTCGCAAAGTAGTTCCCAAGCTACGTCGTAATTATCACTCGAAAAATCTAAGGACTGAATAATCACGGCGGCACTGTCCTTTAAAGCGGCACGCAAATAATGAAATTTATTAATTTTAGGTATCGAATTGTCCGTGTGTATGAGACTACTAAACGTGTCGCGAAACTCCAGCCAGTCATGATATTGACCCGAGAAGCAGGGCATTTGAATAGTAGGTAAAGAAAGTTTTGTCAAACCTCCAAGCACAGTATCACAAGAACCTGTCTCCGAACGTTCGCTGCCCGCAGGGCGGCCCGGCGCCGGCGCCGGCGCCGCGGCCAGCAGCTCGCGAGCGCGCGCGATCAGCCCGAAGTACTTGTTCTCGAAAGTAGCGCGTTCTTGGTACTGCTCATCTGGAATTGCCATTGAATTTTCTATATCACACTGGATGGCGTCAAAATCGGCATAGATTTCTTCGATTTTTGACAATCGGACATTTAATTCATTAAGTTGTAAACTACTTAAGCGGCTACAACTCTCGACGGTTGTCAAATGGCTTTCGAATTGCGTAAGTTTAGCCTTAAATGATCCTCGCTTTCTAATTAAAGCTTGGTCAACCATGGTGCAATAGGACAGAACTTTTATAAGCGTAAAAGTAACCTTTAATGTTTAAAAACAAATCTAGGTTTAGGGGAAAAGGAATAGCTTGGTTTTTAAGTTAAATAAGTAAGTATGAATGTTTATGTTACGAACCAATGCGATGAAACGAGTTGCTAGGAAAAAATCACAAATGATTATTGCAATGCAATGAAATAAAGATAAAAAATAGGAACGATTACTTAAATCAGCATAAAAGCAGCGAAGTGAGGGTGTGCGTAAAAAAGGTGCGATAGGTAAGCGGTGCGCAGGCAGCGGTCGCGCGACGAACCCGGTCGAGCTGGCGCGAACTAAGCGGCTAGCGATCGAACGCACTAGAACATGCGAAATAACAATAGTTAGGCACATAATTATACAGTTCTCACTCACAGCGATGTACCCTGGAATATCTAGAAACACTCTGAAATATCAATTATTTATTATTAAGAATGAATCAAAGTTATAAGTTCAACTTTGTTATGAATATGTAAGGGAAATCACAAATGTTTTACTGAGTGTAAGTAATTACGTTATCTAAGAGATAAGTGATAACAATGGAACCCTTTTATGATTGGGATGTAAATACGTTTGATTGCTAAATGCAAAATAAGTGAATAGTTAACAGAATAAAGGATCGTTAACGTTTATAAGTAAGAAACGAATCGCAAATAAGGGGTTTTGCGACTGTAAACACGAAATAAAGGATCCGTGAACGTTTTTAAGGGAAATGTCACTAAATAAAGGATTAGCGACTTATTTTCGGCACAAAATAAAGGATTTGTTACCGCTGTAGACTACCTACGATAGGGGAAATATCACAAAATAATGGATTTGTGAATGTGAACTTGAGATCACAAATAAAGGATTGTGACCGAAATTTAAGATTTACGGGACAATGGGACAAATTGGAACGAACTTACAATAACGCCACCCTCAGGACCTGACTTAAGATGAGCTCCGAAGAAAGTAGGTGTAGTTCTCTTTGTCTCCAGCTTCCGACTTCAAGCGTAATTGTCTTCGTATGGATGCCTTCGTAGTTAAAATCGTAGTCGTAGTTGTAGATTAAACTCGTAGTCGTGGATTAAGATCGTAGAATATTGTAGTCGTGTGCAAAATTGGTTGACTCGCCCCCGTTGCACCACGTCGAACACGTCAGCGAAGTATTTCCTTTGTTCTTTGTTCTCGTCGCTGGTACAAACTCTTCTAATATTCGGGTCGTAGGGCCAAAATGTAAACGCCGGTACTCTCGCTATGCGTGGGACGACAGGTGCAGAAATGATGAACAGCTTTCTCTTCTAAATAGTGGTTTAATAACCAAGTACAAAGTATAAAAAAATATCAAAAATAGCACACGACTGTGCGGTGAACGGTAAGGTGGGCGAGTGCTCGGCCGATAGAACAGAGCGCTCGCGTCGATGCGGCAGGGATTGCTGTGCGCGTGTGTGTGTGTATGTCGTAGACGAGACGCACACATATGCTAGGCGTTAACATTAGTAACAAAGCGTAAAATGACAAATTATTCACACTTCCCGTGTACCCACAGATGCATAAAGTCCAACAGCGACAAAGTGCCCAACGTGTTCGACGAGGAGACCGTCCAGCGGCAGCTCCGGTACACCGGCATGCTAGAGACGGTCCGGATCCGGCAGGCCGGCTACAACGTGCGGCTCACCTACGAGGAGTTCATACAGCTGTACCGGATCCTGTTGCCCAAGGGGTTGCTCAGCTCACAGGCCGACGTCAGACACTTTCTGGCCAAGTTGAATTTGGACAGGGATAATTATCAGCTGGGTAAGTTGATTTGTACACTGTATTTGACAAGGAGACCGTCCAGCGACGGCTCCGCTACATCGGCATGCTGGAGACGGTCCGGATCCGGCAGGCCGGCTGCAACGTGCGGCTCATCAGACACTTTCTGGCCAAGTTGAATTTGGACAGGGATAATTAAGTTTATTTATGTTTACAATAACTTCTACACTGCTAGCACAGTCAGGGGGGTCTCACTCCATCAGTGCGCCGCGCCGCTGCAAGTACATCCGTCTGTGGTAACAATGCAGTGGCTGCCGTGCTTTGCTACTGGACGGTCGCGTAGTCGCATCATTGGCTTGGTGTGGTCAAAGTTTGTTATTTACCTAGTGTGGGATGTCTGTAAGTAGTACTATTACTTATTCTGTGGCACAGTTAGAAAAAAAATAAGCATATTCACAGAATTTCGTATGTTTCTGTGTATTTCGTTCAACAGACTTATAATTTCCAAATCATTTTATTCTTCAAGTAGGCCTCAAGGACTCGTATCCCCTGTAATCTCAACGTTTTGAACTTATTATTGAACAATCTAGCTTAAGTTAATGTTTGCATTTAAGTACGGGGGGTAATTCTAGTTAATTAACCAGTTAAAATTAGTCCGGCCGATATGACTATGACAGACTCTTCATGACATTATACGGTCGCTAGATCAGTGACGCGGCCGATGTCAGTTGGCGGCCGCCGGAAGAACGAAGCAAACCACCGCAAATGTAAACCGGCGCATCAAATTAGCTGGCCGCAAACCCACCTATCGACCCTACTTCGTGTTGAATCTCGTAAAGTGTTTCAAGTCCGCGCTCCATCATATATTGCCCAAGATTATTTTTTTTCACTACTACTGTCTTTATGGCATATCACATTAGCATAATTTCTTCTCCGGTGCAGGTGCTACCAAGATCTTCATGCGCGAGAGCGAGCAGACGAAGCTCGAGTACAAGCTGCACCAGCAGATCATGGCGTCCATCATCACCATCCAGCGCTGGTTCCGCGCGGTGCTCGAGCGGCACCGCTTCCTCGCGCTGCGGCGCGCCAGCCTGCTCATACAGGGCGCCTGCAGGTATATTCTTGAAAACATTAATATGGCCGACTTTGAAAACTCCCAGTAGCTCAATTCCATTGACACCTCCGTTTCGGTTGAAGCCGCTCAACCAATCTCACTGGAGTGCAAACTCTTAGAGTATTCCAGTGTTTAAACGGCACCGCGTGGTCTTGTCGGAGGTTTCCTCTTTCGGATTTTTCCCCAGGCCACTCTCTAACCGCGCACTCCTATCGCTTTATTGGGCCTTTAAAGGCATAGACAGGTGAACAAAAAAAAGGGCGAGTTTCATCAAAGTAATTCGGTCAAAAGCTATTTTGCCGTTCAAACAAATCCAATAACATTTTTTTGGCCAACAAGAAGAATTTCGATCTCACCGTAGTATTTAGTTTACCTATCCAGTTTCAATCTCGTAGCTAAGTGACAGAAAATTTAAGAAATGATACCTTAGAGAGATCTTTCGTAGCTTGGGAACTGGTTAAATACATGTCCAGACAATGCAGAATTCTGTCAATTTGTACATTCGTAAATTGTGCATGAGCACTATTTATGTAGCTCATTGTTACGTCATCACGCCTGGCGTTCCTTTGTATAGTGCGTGTCATCAACGAAGGCGCGCCCCTCCACAGCCCAATCCGTAAAATTGCGCATAGATTCGCAGTGGAGGGGCGCGTCGTCGTGGATGACACGCACTATAAGACGCGATTTGTTTTCAAAGGCAATGGCTCCAATCGCGTCACGAAGCCGCGACGAGGGTGCAAGCGTTCTTCCGGGGCAGCCGCGTCCGGCGCTGGTACCTCCGCCTGCGAGACTCCGTGGTGGCCTTCCAGGCCGCCTCGCGAGGCTACCTGCTGAGGCGGACGCTTAAAGACCGCAGAAAGAGACTGCCGGAGCCTAGGAGAAACGAGGTACGTACACCAATGAAAACAAGTAAGCCACTCTGCATAGAAGTTAGCAAGAGGTGCATATCGCACTATTTTGTTGTGTGTACGTGTTCGTTCAGTAACTGACGTCTTTCCATTTGAAATCGAAATAATATTCCTACTTTTTTTTCCTAAACTACGCACTAAGTTATGTCAAATACATCGACCAACAAGGTGACCACAAACATCTTTTTTTTTATACTACGACGGTGGAAAACAAACGTACCGGCCACCTGATGGTAAGCGGACACCGCAGGCTATGTACGCTCGCAACTCAAAAGAGTCACGTGCGCGTTGCCGATCCTTTATAAGAGTATTCACTATGTTGACAGAAGGGACAAAAGGCTAAATGCATGTTCAGATAGTGATGATAGCATGAACACTCTGAGATGTAAGCCGTATGTTTGATGGCAACTTTAGAAGAATGATGGATATTTTTTCAATCAAGTGTAATGAGTTGAGTTTTAGTTTTATGTCTGCGACACCCTCGAAACCCCTCAGTGGAGAGACGTCAAAATATATTGAATGGATTATACCAGTGTGTTGACCGATTGTTTACGAGTTTGAGACATGTCAATATCAGTTTTGAATTAGATCAATTGTTGTAAATAATTTGTATTAACAGTTTGATTTTGTTTCTAAAAGGTCTACAATAAAATGAGACAGTGATATTCGTAATTCAGTACACTCTTCAGTATTTTTAAGATCTAGAATTAGTTTCTTCGAATGCAGCATTATTGAAACATCTACATAATTGCAACTTGATGTACATTGTGACTAAATTTTCATCTCACACGACCCTATAATATATTCTTAAGTCATGTAACTAATCCCAATCGAATTCATACGAAAGTGAACTTTATGTGTTTTACTGTGTGGCATCTAATTGTATATATACATCGTTGTGATCCATGTGTTGACAGCATGACAGTAAGGCGGCGTCGGAGACCGATGGGTTTAAGAAACGGCAAAGCATCGACCAAATTAGGAATATTATTGATTTACAATTGTAAGTACCTCATTCAATGTTGCATCCATCTAACACTTTTGGCTTCATGCAAAGATATGCAATAAAGATAAAAATAAAATCCCCCGGTAAAGTTTAAATAACATTCACAACAATTTGAATTTCCTGTGGTTATTTATAATGTATTAATTATAGGTGCGAGTATAATGTATAAATTATAGGTACATTATACTCGTACATGTGCTAAAGAATGGTTCAAAATTCATCATTGGTTGACCCTGCTATCCAGACATTTTTAACTCTAATGATTGATTTTAGACGACCAATGTTACTTTATTTATTTTTCTATATCAAAACAATAATCTTGTCACTGCTTGATAAAGGGAAACTTCTCCAAACCTATATATAACCAAGTAAGTCCTTCAAGTATACGCAAGCGTAAACTTAGACTGTGTATTACTCAAATTAGCGTCACGGCTTCCGTGACAACATCCTGAGTGGGTGTCCTATTTAGCACGTACAAGTTGTTTTTCTACTTGGATGGCATCGGCATTTACGAGGGACATTCATTGATCTACAGTATTTACAACATTGTTGATTTTCATCAACACTCAATGAGTCAAACTTTACCTGACGCGTCCATTCGTTCTTCTAGGAACATGCTTATTCAAGAAGAGGCGGAAAAGACGAGAGAGAAGCTAAGGGTGACGCAGTCTTTGCCAATTCCAAGGTACAGTAGAAATTATTTAAAATGTCCGACATTTTATAAAAATTCTCATTGGACTTTGAATCTTCACGCTTGGACAGTAAAGTCGCTTTTTGAACGGCCTAATTTGATACAACTCGGACAGTTCAAATAATTTTAAGTATAAGTAATAAGTCTAAGCTCTATCGAAACATACTTACTGTCTTACATATCTAAAGACTGATTAGGGCTGTAAATTACTATTATTATTTTGTAGTTGTAAATTAATACTTTATTTACTTTGGTAGTATGGAGAAAAAGCGCGAGATCCTTATCACAGACGCCACCACGACGCAAGTGTATGGAAAGCGAAGGGTCTCCAAAACTCAGAATATTACCGAACAACCGTTGAAGCAAAGTAACTCCAGGTAAAGTTCAATAGCAAAAAATCACCCATGCTGTGAGTTTTAGTAGAGTATTTGTAGTAATGTAGGTTTGAGACGTTTCAGTTGAATATTGTATTATTTTAGTTATAGTGTATTTAAAATTAGTACGAAGAACGCCCCATTGCGGCATCTAATGATTATCGCCTTTTGTCTGCGGCTCGTGCATTTAAAATCGAATCTGTCTGTGACTAAAGGCGTTTACCATCATAGATATGCAATGATCTATATTTGGTATCTATCATGTCCGTTAGCCATATAGTTGCAACAAACTAACTACGCACTTGAGTCATAAACCCCGAAACGCATTAGAACGTAATAAATCACCATTGAGTACGTCAGTAAACACACCTACAAATCTTAACAATAGAATCGCATCAGAAGTCCACGTCTCACTGGCGCCTAAGTTTCGAATCCTACAAAAATAAGAACTTGGTATCTATGTCCACGAGTTTATGGTTCATTTTCCCTCATCATTTACAGCGTAAACCAATCGGAAGCGAACGAATCGTCTCCAGACGAGAGTTGGAGTGTCAGCACCAACAAGTACCCGCAGGGCGTCATGCCTCCCAACAAGATCACTCCCGAAGACCTGGCCAATGAGTTGTTGTGGCTTAGGATAGACCAGAACTATCTCTTGGCTGAAAAGAATAAGGTAAGTGTTTTACCGTTATTTAATGTAGTGTTTAAATCACGAACAAATTTAAACACAAACTAGTACGTAACACTAAGAAGTGGTACAAAAATTCACTATTTGACAGTTGTAAAGATAAAATACTTTAATTTAAACTTTCGTGAGACATGTTATAACTCGCAATCGGCGCGGGTCGCAGACGCACTCATCCTGAGGAAGAACTCCCGACGAGTTCGAAACATGTCGCCCGAAGTGACAATTAATACGTGATTTTTAACCGTTTAGTAAAATAAAGATAAAATAATTAATGTGTTGGATACAGTAGCTTATAGGTTTACAATACTCATACAATAGGTTTTGTGCTTTAAAATTAATTGAAAACATTTTATTTTTGAAAAATAAATTAAGCGTTTTTTTTTATCTGTGGATTACAAAAACCGAAACGCGTGTGACGTCACATTTCAAAGTTAAGGTTTAATTCCGCAACTGCACTTACTGCACGTTATGTTTCTCCGCACTCCAAATTGAACCGTAACGGTATTCGTAAAAAGCTCTATTTAAAATGAGCGGAGAAGTGTCGCAACAGCACAAGTTACTGTACAATTTGGAGTGCGGTGTAACATGCAGTTGCCGTCTGCTGTCGGCTGCGGAAGTAAACCTTTAGTTGTTTATCAAGTACGACGTCACAGTACTCACAGTCACGTGATCGGCTGTTTTCGCGCGAAATACAAATTACTTAAAAAAATTGTTTTTTTGAAAGAAATTATATTAAGCTCTTTGGGGGAAAAAGATAATTGTTACAGGTATAAAATAAACCTACGTATAATTTAAATAACATTTCCGAAAACTGTCAAGTAGCCAATTCCTCGTAGATTGAGCTGTAAATTGTGTTTTTTAAATCATATTTCGACAGTTCATAAGAAATGTTACTGTGTTCATTCCACAAAAGGTTTAAATTCTATTGTGCAAGTATCCTATTGCACATCGGGCTTTACGCGGCCTACGCGGGTGAGATGTGTAGGTATAATATGGTTTGACGTAACCTATGCTGTAGAAAACATAAGTCATAACTAACCCACCCTTGCGGAAATTAGATTATACATTTGCGTAATTCGTTTGCACTTCACAGGTATTAGTGCAGACGGAAGCGCGGAACCTTGTTATTGTTTTGTTTATTTGTTATCTTAGTTGTCATCCTTATTTGGATACGTTTTATTCATTCCATGATGCATATTACTGTGCGGTCTTACGGTTGTGAATTTGAAATCTACGCCGGTCGTGTAAGTGTTCTTTCTGCTAAGGTTTACCTATATTCAAAATGAAATGTTTATTTTGTCAGTAGGTCTCAAGGGCTCTTTTACAAGACATACAATAAAAACATTATATAATATGGCATTTTGTGACATGACAACAATGGTGATGAATTACAGACGAATCAGGGACATATGACGTACTGTGTTCCCGAATTCAATAATACAGAGATGTATAGTCTCCAATGTCATGAATCATAACAAAATAATAAAAAAAGTATACAAATAAAATTAAACGGAGGTGTAAAGATTGGGCGCTGATTCAATATCGTTGTAGTTTCTGAATGGCAATAAATTGAGTTCACCCTGCAAATTGGACTAGTTAACATCTTACTTAAGCGAAGCGTCCCATTGAAATATAAAAAGGGATAGTTTAATTCCAAAAAACGCCAACCATTTGAAATTGTCACGTGCACTCTTCAAGTACGACGACACAGTAATAAGATTCGAGCGTGTAAACAACATAATTCGTGTTGGTGCAGTGTAATACTTTAGGAATCAATTTGACTCTTATTTATGGAGTTATTTTATGCACCAGCGCTGCCGGCGCTAAAAACATGTTTACTCATCTAGTCTAGTCCCTCGAGAAAGACACGGCCCGGAACTCGTTCCAATGTGCGGAAAGAAATTGTACTGATACCGTACCGTGTGATTTAGGTGAAGAAGTATTAGGTTGATCGCCTTACAAAACTGTATTGAGTGTCTAGTTTATTTATTATTTTTGACACGTACTGACGCCTTTCGGTCCGTGGTCGCCACTCGAGAACCTTTCGGCTCCAACGGCCATCGGTTCTACTCGCAATGTACCCCGTCCACTGCCACTAAAGTTAAGCGATTCGAAAGGCTATATCGGTTTCTTTGGTGATGTAACGGATGGCCTCATTTCTGATGCGCAGTGTGGGTAGACCCCCACAAGGTGGGCTGATGACCCGGTAAAGGTCGCGGGAGTCCGCTGGTTGCGGGTGGCGCAGGACAGGTCATTGTGGCACTCTTTGGGGAGGCCTATGTCCAGCAGTGAACGTCTTGCAGCTGATATGATGATGACTGTTGTTTGTAGATTCGCGAGAGAGAACTGGCGGAGTCGATAGCGAGCAGTAGCGAAGAGTACCTGAGGCACGCCGGAGACTGGAGTCCAGCGGACAGCTCCGACACTAACAGAAGCGGGTCCAGGTAAGACACACTGGCAGCGAGCTTTACGGTCTTTTAGTCACCGATGTTTGTCTCAAAACACACACACACACAGTAACAGGAATTTTGTGATACCTACATTTTGACAGAGATCTAAGAGGACAGGCTATTATTTTTCGCTGTGCTTATCTGTACTGTAATCTTTGATACTTTTCTATAGTCGCGTACACACTTTCTCGACACGGAACGGCCGGGACCGACATGTTTTGCTATAGTGAGTTTGTGTCGACTAATCAGAATCATGTTTATTGCCTCAAATTAATATAAATAGATCCAAACTCCTTACAGACTAAACATAAGTACTAAATATCTAAAGTTAAAAATTAAAAACAATTATAAATAAACATTGGTCGGGCAAACGGTTGCAGTCTCAGTGTACAGATGATTTGATTCTTGATAGTTGATTGTAGATTTGGTAGAAACACTGATGACGTTGTATGATTTTATTGATAACCAAGGTAAAATGTATTACAAACTAGTTGGATATCTAATAGTGGTATTTCCCCAGACGCGGCTCGCCGGCGGTGTACCAGCGCAGCCTGTCGAGCACGACGCTGGAGCCGCCGGCGCACTCGCCGCGCGCGCTGCTCAGCCTGCCGCCCGTGCGCCGCGAGCCGCAGCGCACGCCCGCCGCCAACACCGGTCAGTGAACACACACACACACCGTTCGCAACAACACATACACAACATCTTAGTCCCATTCGTCCTTCCCCGTGTTCCGAATCACGCTAACAACGCTCGCAGCGCTTACAGTGCTGACGGCCGGTCCGAATCAGTCATCGCTTAGAGCGCGCTCACGACCGGATCGATTCACGCTCACAGCTCGTGGCTACTGTCATGTTCATATATCAAACGTCAACTTCACGTTTGGCTCCAGGTGCATACGCCTGGGGGTGTGAGCACCATGAGCGCTGTCTATAACATCATCAATGACGTCACGACATCTCATGTAAGCGCTATGAGCGTGAATCGGTCCGGTCGTGAGTGCGCTTAAAGCGCTGTGAGCGTGATTCAGAACATAGCCCTGGTATAACAAAAAAAAACTCTTGGCTGTTATTCACAAACCGAAGGTCCTCACTTGTCACCTCACTCCTCACCCGTTTTATATGGAAACTGTCAAATGTCATTTGTCACTTTTTTGTGAATCGCATGGCTTACCATGTTCCTCTTGTTGAGTGTATCTTCCTATTACCCTAATTAGCAAATTTTGTTTTGCATTATACTCATTAGGCAGTTTATCAACTAAACATCCCAGGTAGTTAATTTTTAATAGTCCCCTTACTAATGTGTTTACATTGTGCTTTGTTGCAATACTAATTAAGTTAGTTGGTGCACGTGAATTGTGGTGATAGGATGTCAGTACGAGTTGTGCCGTTTCACAGGAGCTCGGTGGATGAGAAGTTGTTTGTGTATTTTGTGTTGTTCTCGTTGCTTCTTCTATTGATGGGTTATGTGAATGTGTGTCCCAAGTTGATATTTTATTACTTTGGTAAGTCATGCAGGTGTTTTATCCATTCTATGAGGCGTTTATATTGACTGGATGTGCATGGTTCAAAGTGCGGGTTCGATGCAAATATTAAAGTAAGTTTTAAGGCAAGGCCAGTTCATAAGTCTGACGAAAATATTGAGGTTTGAGCCTGTTTTTGTGCCATTCATAATACCGTGAGAACGGGTACTCCAATTCATATCAAATCCTGATTCTTCTACGTAGCGGGTTTTTAACCGCTATATTATCTGAAAACTAATCCCGTAATTCGTAAAACTTAAGGGCCTATCGTGCGGGGTAAATTCTCAGCGCCTGTCAAATTTCGATTTTTTTAATAATTTTCCCCATTAACTGACACATGCTTTATTCACGCACACTACCTCATTTTGCTGGGTCGGGTCATTGACCCATGTTTATGCCAACTTATGACAATATAGATTTTGAATATTTAAAGGTTTCTTGGTGCATAAGAGAAGTGTAACAAAAATCGTCAAGTTCTGATCTGTAACCAAAACTCAAGTATTAGTTGTATCTGAAAATGTCTTGAATTTGGAATTTGTGGTAGTAAAATACTCAGTTCCTTGTTTATAACATAAAACTTGTCAAACCCCTGTTTTGTAAAATGTATTTTGTTTTGCCCCTTCCTCATAGTGGCCTCGGTAAGAGGACTTATACGGCATTTCGTGAACAAAAGATTTCCTGTATCAGGGTAGGTCCTTTAGGACCCAGAGATGGATTTTCGAAGTAGAGCCCTCGAAATTTTTTATGTCAAATTTTTGAGGGACGGGGGGGGGGGGGTGAGTCCAGGTTAATCTTGATATCTGCGCCAGTTAAGCTACTGGGTCAAGTTAGGTGTCAATTTCGAGTAAATCAAGGATGCTAAATTCATTTCTGGAATTATTTTTGTACCATTCCATACAAAATTTTCGAAAAATAACAAAAAATAGATAATTTTTCATTCATACTGAAAACTGAAAAATGGCCATAACTTTAAAAAACACCTACACATTTTGAAAAAAAAAATAGGTCTTCAGAAAACCCTGTTAATATCATATTTAAAAATATATATTTCAAAAATATACCTACTGTGGAAGTATTAAAAAAATTAAAAATTAAAAGATAGAACAAAAAATTAAATTAATTAAAAAACATAGTTTGTGATCTTGGAATCGTAGTAGTGGGTTTATTAACTCAATAAAAACATATTTCATGCCAATTCACGTCTTAAAATATTTAAAAAACAATGAAATATATCAATCTCGCCCTAAAATTTCACGTAAAAATTTATCAAATTTTAGAGAGCCGCCCTGCTTCGTACGAGTTAACGATTTACAAAAAGTTTTAGCTTATGTTATTAAGGACTAATGTAGGTTTCTATTACAGAAAGAATTTTTAAAATCGTTTCATTACTTCTAAAGATAGGCCCCTACAAACGATAGTACAAATTCGAACTCCATGAATTATATGGATAACGGCTAAATTAAAAAAAAATGCCAACTAACATTAATGGATCCTGTCCAAAATAATATTGGATCACCCTAAAAGTACAGCCTTATTAATAATAATAAAAAAAATGATATTGGTCCACCTTGTAAGTAATAATTAGCATTCATATACCGCGGAGATACCTTTGTAAATTGAAGAGTGTCCATTTTCTCATGGATCCCATTATCAGATCTTGACCAAATTTAAAAGAAAACATCATTGAGGCAGCCCCTTCCTAACCAAAAAAAAAAACGCGAAATCGGTCTTAAACTAGCAAAGATATTTGTGAACATATCTAAAAAATATTTACAGTCGAACACAGGACCTCATCTTTTTTGAAGTTAGTTATGATTTTTTAAACCCAGAACCAGTATAAACTGATAAAGATGTTGTACTCTCCTTCTTCGGCCTCCTCGACGTCATCTTTGCTGAAACCCCTGGTCCACACTGGACACACATTTAAAACCATCAGTAATCGCATTTGCGACTACCCACAGGTCTTGAAGCAGCGTGCATGGCATTCATTCTCGCTTTCAAGGACAGTGGCTTCTGCAGCTGTTCTTGCAGCTAAGTTCTCGTGCCGCATTCCAGATTCTGTGTTGGGTTGTCCATACGGGCTGCCACTGTTCCTCCTTTTATCCACTCGTCTGTTAGGGAGGGTATATATTGTGTGTCATTTAAAGTTTGTCCCCACAAGTGACCTGCTTGATAGGCTGCCCTAAGCGCATGCGCACTGAAACTAAAATCCATAAAATATTGCAGTGTAATTTTTATCACAGTCATCGTTTTAAAACCTGAAAATAACTTAGAGGAACTATCATTGTTATTAGTCAGACACGTCGGTATAGTCAGGTAAGATTCTCTATTAGTTATTTTTACTCTTAAAAATGGAAAACATTTCAATTCGGTGACTGTACCCAGTAGCTAGTAACGTATTTCGGTACTTAGCGATCCGCCCGCGCAGCCGTCTTGCGACCCATGATATTTTTTTCTGTCATAGTTTTGTAGGCAGTGCTATATTGATATTTATATATTTAGAATCTGCATAAAACGAGCTTTCTTATAGTATTTATTTCATTATTTGTGACGTTATCAGGGTTAGGGTACCACTTTGTCGCTTATGGATTCCGAGATATCACTGATTTTGTCAATCAACTCGAAAATAGCGAAAATTTGTTTTGATTAAAAATAGCTTCTACACACTTAAAATAATACGGTGTATTGATGAAAAGTTAAACTTTTCAACTAAAAGTCGGAAAAAAACACGGCCAAAGTTTACCGACTAGGGTACCACATTGTCGCTCATAAGCTTGAAGTAAACTCATTAAACTTATTTGCTTTGAAAATGAAAATATAATTTAGAAAACATAATATGTAATAATTGCATACGTAAAATCCATACTTCCATGCTAATATTATAAATGGGAAAGTGTATAATGTGTGTGTTTGTTTGTTTGTCCGTCTTTCACGGCAAAACGGGGCGACGAATTGACGTGATTTTTTAAGTGGAGATAGTTGAAGGGATAGAGAGTGACATAGGTTACTTTTTGTCTCTTTCTAACCCCCCCCCCCCTTCCCTAAAAGGGGGGGGGGTGGAAGTTTGTATGGAGCATTTAACGCGAGCGAAGCCGCGGGCAAAAGCTAGTGCGTTATAAATTATCATAAAATAACAACATTAACTAGGTAGGTATTATTTGTTCACGTCACGCTTATCACCCACACTAACACGATGTACTAGTTTGTTAGGCACATGTTCTAAACCCTAAACTAAATTTTAATTAAAATTATGTATTTTGATTCGATATAAACCACACTTCTTTCTACCTACCTAAGTAGCGAGTTGGCGCGGTAGGCACAAACCTTTGAAGTAAGCCGACGCAGGCGCATGCTATCTCTCTCTACTACGTCGGGTTGCCGTCAAACGTTAATAATATAATAATAATAATAGTTTATATCGGGGCCATTGGAAAATGTAGTAACACGTGTTGTCTAAAGGGAAGTTTACTCCCATCCATTTGCTTGACAGTTCGTAACTCAGCTGCCCGTTACGTTCACTTAGCTTTATGTGTTGTTACCCTTTTAAAAATAGTGGTGTAAATCATTTTCATAATGATGTTAAATGCATATGATTACTTGTTTAAGTAATAATTTTAATATAATAAGTCTTAATAATAATTTTGATCTCATAAGTCATAAGGCGACAATGTGGTACCCTAAGGAATGTTAAACTAACAAACTTGATCTAAATTAGTAAAGCTGACGAAAAGACTGTTATTTTTTATAAGATAAGTTATGTTATTGATTGATAATAATATTTGTATTAGATATATGCACTTCTAGTGCGGACACTATGTTAAATAATGGAAGTGGAATTCTTATTTCTCTAAACTTATGAATAGCGACAATGTGGTACCCTAGATCACTTTTCATACAAAAATCATGTTAAAATTACTAAACTTTGAAGTCACTTTTTTGATAGAAAACTACATTACTTTTGTGTTTAATTACACTTGATCGTTAGTTTTATTCCTAAATTAATGTAAATTATGAGAATTAAACAGTACAATGTTCATTTTATATTTTTTTTATATAAGTGTTGATTTTTTATGTTTTATTATTTAAAAAAATTATGCCTTGAGATATGGTTGTTTCATTATTTTTATTATAAACCTTACCTACATCATATTCAGAAATCAACATAAGCCGGCTGAAAATCTGTCGATTTTGAGTTTTATAAAATATTTTATTTTTGATTTTGCCCCTACACCCTACGTGCATTATTCTTGTATTATTTCTATAAAATGTAAAATGTTAGAGACAACATATGATTTGTCGAGTAATATAATGTATGTGGAACATTTTAAAACCACTATCTCCATAACTTCAACCTATAACTAGGTTTTTTAGGCTTCCAAACTTTAAACTCGAATATCTCAAAACAGTATAATGATATGTTGGAACTTCAAAAAATTATTAAAAATAAAATACTCAACATAGCGATCTCGTTCTTTTTGTATATGAAGGAGAATGTTCTCAGCTATAAGGAGGTACCAATAACTCAATACCGACAATATATTACCTTTGCCATGAAAATGTCACATTTAAATCAACTTTTTACATCCAATATCAGAGCGCTGAATCAAAAAGTAAAAATTAAAAATGTATAAATTTGCAATTTTAGTAAGAAAATTGTTCCAAAATAGTAAAATGTACGATCAGAAATGATGTCGGTGTATTCCTTTTATACGAAAACGATACCAAACTTGCCTTAGTAGATATAAGAAAGGAGTCAGCTTAAAATGGAGGAGCAGTTTGAAATGTACAGGTCGGCTGCTATGTTTGGACCCCCCCCATTTCTTACCACGTGAAAAATCCGGAGGGCTCTACTTCGTAAATGCATCTTTAGACTATAGATATCAATCCTGCCAAAGGAAATCTTTTGTTCATTAAACGCCGTATTTTCCCTTTTCTTGTTCCGTACAGATGCCACTATCACAGACTCATTTTTATACAACTTAAAACAGAAAAAGAATTTTCTTAATCGGTTCGTGCATGTTATGACTGTTTTATGTTTATGACTTAGGTACTTATTTTGAGAGTTTACTTGGTGATTTTCATGATACGAGTATATGTTGTACCTTAAATAGGTTATTTTAAGCAAAACTTTTCATTTTTTGATGATTTTCTGTTTATGATGATTTCATGCAAGTTTTAAGAGAAGAAGCGTACTCACAGAAATATATCAAGATAGAAGGAAAGAGTTCGGCAATTTGTAGGGAGACCGAGCGTGTAACATTTTGCGTAGGTACTTTGACGTCACGAGCGTAATTTAGTGATGAGAAACATAAGCCGCGCGAAAACGATTCAAAAGGATCGATTAGAAGTATTAGAACTCGGCACCGATTCTATGCATCGATTTAAAATATCGATAAGAACCGACAGAGGAAATGATTTTTTTTTCGACAGAAGAAATGTTTTGACAGAGGAAATGTGTAAGCTCAGAATTTAAATCGAAAAATATAAATGTAGGTAGGTACCTACCTAATAACCAATAAATTGCGTTACATTTTAGTAATTTGTACATATTAGCCGCTCCAGTTATTAACTAAGTACCTATAAACGTGTACCATTTTCAGGGTTCCATACCCTAAGGGTAAAACGGGACCATATTACTAAGACTCCGCTGTCCGTCCGTTTGTCACCAGACTGTATCTCATGAAAAGTGATAGACAGTTGAAATTTTCACAGATGATGTTTTTCTGATGCCGCTATAACAACAAATGCATATTAATTTAATATGCATAAGAATAAAATAAATATTTAAGGGGGCTCCCATACAAAAGATATAATTTTTATTGCCGTTTTTATAGATAATGGTACGGAACCCTTCGTGCGCGAGTCTGACCCGCACTTGGCCGGTTTTTTATATATTCTTTGTTACAGACCATGGAAAAATCAAAGAAGTCCAGCGAAAAAATATTAAAAGCTAAGAGGAAAGCGATTAATAATATTTGTTTTGCACTACGTACATTATATAGCTGCATAATAATATAAGAACGTAATTATTATTTCGTCTGTTTTCAAATTCAATTTTAATAATCGAGTAAGAAAATCGCAGTGCACAGCACTATTCTTTAGTTTTGACAGAAAAAATGACTATCGACCTTGAACGTGACTCGACAGTTTGAATAGCTTATTTTTACATTGCTGGTTTTGAACGCACGCCAAGTCTGGCTCGTCAAATTAAAGCCGCAATGGAAAGCTAGCGTTGACACACAATCGCCCGCTACCGTTATGATGAAAATAATAAAATATTTCGTTTTTTAATTATTAACAGATATTTAAGAACAAATTGTACTTACCAATGAAAGGAAATACCTCGATTAACAGCTCCAACTTTCTTGGAAGTGTTTGAACAATTAATTATTGCGCAACGAACCATTTTGTTTTTAAAACCTGGCGTCGCACGCATAACGCGATCGGGAGCACACTGAAGTTTGCGGCGAGCAGTTGTGTCTCCGGGACGTAATTTCGCCACGCGAGGTACATACACTCGTTCCTTCTATCTTGATATATTTCTGTGTATGCCGCCTTTGTTTTGGCAGATATTAATGCTGGTGACTGTACGTACACCACCTCATTTCGTGACATTAAAACATACATATCGGAGCATGTTTGAGAAAATATCATTAGGACTATATAGGACGTGTTATGTCGAACTCGTAAAGTAAGATTTGACACTAGAAATAGGTATTTGTAACGTGTACCACCTAATCCAGTAAACAGAAAGGGCAAATAAATAATACAGAAAATGGTTAGAAGTAATAAGAATAAGTTATTAACTACGCTACGTACATTATATAGCTGCGTATAGTGCGTATTAATATAAGAACGTAATTATCATTTCTTCTGTTTCCAAATCGATTTTAATAATCGAGTAAGAAAATCGCAGTGTACAGCACTATTCTTTAGTTTTGACAGAAAAAATGACTATCGACCTTGAACGTGACTCGACAGTTTGAATAGCTTATTTTTACATTGCTGGTTTTGAACGCACGCCAAGTCTGGCTCGTCAAATTAAAGCCGCAATGGAAAGCTAGCGTTGGCACACAATCGCCCGCTACCGTTATGATGAAAATAATAAAATATTTAGTTTTTTAATTATTAACAGATATTTAAGGACAAATTGTACTTACCAATGAAAGGAAATACCTCGATTAACAGCTCCAACTTTCTTGGAAGTGTTTGAACAATTAATTATTGCGCAACAAACCATTTTGTTTTTAACACCTGCCGTCGCACGCATAACGCGATCGGGAGCACACTGAAGTTTGCGGCGAGCAGTTGTGTCCCCGGTACGTAATTTCGCCACGCGAGGTACGTACACTCTTTCCTTCTATCTTGATATATTTCTGTGAGCGTACTGCATATTTGTTTGTTAGACATCGTCATTGTCACCACATCCCCAACAACTACTTGGTTTATTATTCATAAATGAAACATAGGTTTATTATTTTCATTCTAGGTATAATTATATTATGACCAGGCGGCTTAGACACTACACAATTTAAATCCACATCACTCAAACTGGCGAAGAAACTCCGATAATCTTTCTTCTGGTTCCGCTGCAAGAGAGCACTCTAGATCTGTTTCTTGGTATAACGCTGATATTTTATAAACTTCTGTTCAAAGCACCATAATAATTGTGCCTGTTTGTACAGATTCTGGGATATGTTTTGTTTATGCAGATTCTGCGATATATTTAGGTAATCATTGTTTGACGTGAAAGCGCCGTACATATACACATAAAATATAACATTAGATTCGTTAAATTATTGAAATATAAAATTACAATTTGTTTACAAATTTTAATTTGAAATATGATGAGTGACATAAATGTCATAACGTTCCGTTCTGGGTGGCCAATTTATAAAAAGTAAATTACTTTGAACTGAAATACATCGGTAACCTTTTTACGTTTAAAATGCCTTTTAGTAAAGAAAATCATTATAATTTAGTTGCATTAGTAAACATTCGGGATCGAAGATTGCATTTTTATGTTATAACGAATGGCTAATACTAAAAATTCCATGTTAAAAGATTCTTCAATAGCCACGACGTCAACATTTATTTACCCTACTTCAATTCATGCAATCTTTGTGTGTGGTATACATTTTGTATTTGTGTACGAGCAAGCTGTCAAAAAGCGTGTTTTTATGAGATGTCATACTGAGAAAAGCAGCATACGTCTGCTCCCATTGAGGGCCGGAGCCTATCTGCCGGCAAGAAAACTACGGCGGCCGGTCAAATTTTCGGAATTTCCTTTGCATTGTTAAAAAAATCTCCACATTTTGATATTGTTAAACACATACGACCTAGATAACATGTAGTTTTGTTACTATTCAAAAATTGAAGACCTTTCATACAGTATAATGTTGTAGTTTGCGTTTATTTCCTTTAGTAGAGCTAACTTTGGATTGAATTTTTATGAAGAAAACTATAAGTAATTGTGTTTCTGAAACACATGACGTGTAGAGTGTATCCTTAAATATCATATATAGGAATTACAGTATTCAAGCTTTAGTAATAATAATACAGCAAGTGATCAAACCACCGCAATTATTCAGAAATTTGCTCGGTGCAGTCTTAACAAACCTCTGCTAATTAAAATGTCTTTTTTCACTGTCTTACAAGCACATGTCAAAATGACGGATAAGGCAAACGAATTTTAGCTGCTTGTTAACTAATATAGGTTTCATGGACGTATAGGGGGTTAGTGCCTCTTCGTCTTTACGTGTTCTTCAAATGTATGTATTGTATTATAGCGTGTGGCGCAATCCAACGGTCGGTGGAGGCGACGCCGCCCGCCGTGCCGGCGCGGGCCGCGCGCCGCTCCCCCCGCCGCGCGCCGGACCAGCCCGACGCCGACCACAACGACCACCACGACATCAAACGGTACGTGAATACAGATTATGATTTGAACATACCAAGATTCTTTTTTGTTATATAGGTATATACAAGGAAAAAAAAAACAGGAACTGATCGCAGTCCTTACGATACAGGCTGAATTATAAGTCGTGAACAGAAATATGAAAATATAATTCTATCAATGATTCTGAACCACTTTTACTATGATGCCAATGACACTATACTTTGCCAATGAAAAAAAAATCTGCTTCTTCATACATTTCGGTTAGGCGACTAATGACTGACCTTTTCCTACGAAACAGCAGATTTATTTTGGCACGGACAAAGTTGGTAAAAGTGGTTCTTAATCATTTATAGAATCATATTTTTTGTATTTCTATTCACGAATTATGATTCACCACAGGTTGAAATCGAGGGTTCGAAAAAATGATGCCCAATGACAGTACTCGTATTTCCCTATTATTTCCATAAACCTTGTCCCGGAGCTTCGAACAAAATTGTACTGGGTATAATGCGATAGCGATTGAAATGTTACATTTTTATTTCGGTTTTAAGTAGATGTTGAGGTTATTTGTTGTTTGTGCAGCGCGGCATCAGAGTTGATGGGTCCGCTGCTGGAGGCGCCGACGCCGCTGCGCGGAGAGGTGCGGCGCCGCAACTCCGACCCCGAGCCGCGGCCCGCCGGCGCCGACCCGCGCTCCACCGACTACATCGGACAGACCACCAACGGGCTCTTCCGGATCGCGGGACACAGGTCTGACTTCATGTCCTAGAGAGGACTCCTGCCCGACCCCTCTCACTTAGGAGACGAAAGCCTGCAGCAAACAGTGTGACGGACTTGTATAGGCGTTCAGTATCTCCAGTATAAGTTTTTTCGAAACAAAACACAAACGAAAACGTTTGTGTTTAGTCTCATTTTATAAGCCCTACTTGTGGTTAAAGCTATCTGAGTAGCGACAGATATTATTGAAAACGGCTAATCTAGAAGCAGCCGATCTAGACTGCTTCAAACTATCGGTCTATGGAGGTCACAAACGAGAACCAAAGAGCGAACTCTGTGAAGAAGAGCGCTTGGCCTGGTAGAAAAATTAGGGATGAGAGAAAGAAAAGAAGTGGGTTCAGTCGCTCATTTAAGTAAACTGTAAATACGTTGTTTTGTTTGACGTAGTCGAGATTAACACAAATGCTAAAACGCAGTCCGTCTAAGGCGCCCTTCAGTGTTTTAGGATAGTCAAATAAAGTCCGACCAAGAATATATGACCATGCGCCATGTTGCAGAATTTCATTGAAACTAATTTCTTACACTGGCAATAAATTTAATGACAAATTGTCAGGACGTTAGTGTCACTGTTGCCGTTTATTTGAATATTAGTAACGTGTTGTATATTTAATAATAAGAGGAAAAAAAATCATAGTCGAGAGCGGAACATTATCAAACAAACTGCTGAGGATAAAGAGCTAGGGAAATGAAACTATTTAGCTACAAAACATTTCAAAATATACATCAGAGCTGAAAGGTAAAAAGGCACTTCAGAATGTCATAATAGTCTGTTACCATATAAATCAAAATAATAGAGCCCTCTTGACAATAGTCATATATTTCTTTTAAATGGATTCTTCTTTTGTCAGGTTTCGAAAAGGCACTCGTTTCGCGAAAGGGGACAAGTGCGTGTACTGCCACCAGGCGATCGACGCTTTCGTCACGCAGGGCCAACGATGCATCGACTGCAAGCAGCTCTACCACACCAAGTGCATACAGAACAAGGGCGTCATCACCATGCCGTGCTCGAGTCCCGTCGCCGCGCCCGGCAGAGGCAGACACAAGTACAGGTAAATAAACACCATCATTACCGACCTCACAATAGGAATGTTGACTACTACAAAAAACTTCTCCAAAAGAAACAAGGCAAAATAATATGCCAAATAGTATAAAATAATGAAGCTACAACCGTTTTAATGTAGCTAGTTAGACAGAGAAAGCGCCATGGTTATACAGTTTGTTATTATAGTCACTTATAAAAGTTGAAATTATGTAATCCCTTTTTATGCTAAACGAAATGAAGACATAAATAAATAAATAAATTATTGCACACCCATTGGAAGCATGAAATTCCATTGTAACTGTGAACTCTGTGAGATCAGCAATCTTGTCTATCGACTTGCAGTCTGCCGATTAATGCTTGCCGTCCACCTTCCCGATTAAATTATATACAATCCCAATACATAAATCAATTTTCGCAGGAAACCATACACGGGCGCCGACCACAAAAGTTCCTCGAGCACTAATTTCAACCTCACCGGCACCTCGGAGTTCATGGACCGCACGGACAAGATCATATCGGACGCGACGGAGCTGCACGCCATGCAGAACTTCATCACCAAGAAGATATTCCAGATGGAGTCCAGTGAAAATGAGAAGCAGTCGGAGGTGAGTGAATAAAAACATAAATATTTGTGAACAATCTTACACAAATCAACCTAGTCCCAAACTAAGCAAAGCTTGTAATATGGGTACTATAAGCGACGATAAACATACTTATATAGATAAATATGTAGTTAAACACATAAAAAACATCCGAGACCCAAAAACAAATATTTGTGCTCATCACACAAATAAATGCCCCGGCCGGGATTCGAACCCGGGACCTCCAGCTTCGTAGGCAGGGTCACTACCAACTAAGCTAAAGCGGTCGTCAGAGACAACCAACAAATAAGTTGAAGTTTACAGTTTAGAGGAAACTGCCCGATCGAATCCCGCATTATTCGCATACTTCCGTTTTGTTTCTTTAAGTCGGATTTTCTTCCGATTCCGGAACCAAAAAGTTGTAGCTATAGATAAGAAACTTTCAATAATTACTGATCAAAAGCCGTATCTCCCTCCAAGACCCCGGTTTTAACAACGATGCGTATCCCCATCAAAAACTTTTCCCAGAAGATGGACCTAGTCCCATTCCGTTTCAGCCGTAATAATCCTATTAAACCAAGTTTCTAGAGGATGCAGGCTGGTTTTCGAGGGCAGCAAGCTGCGACTGCTTGACCGGTATGAGGTTGACATGGAACGCGCTATGGAGCGTAGCATTTTAGGTGCTAGAAGGACGGACCGTGTCCGAAACACTACGCTGCGCTCCAAAACACGTATAGGTGACGTAGGTACAAGAATAGCCTGGCTCAAGTGGGATTGGGCCGGCCACGTCTGTCACATACAGCCGGATAGGTGGGCTAATGTAGCTACCAAGTGGGTGCCGCATGACGGGCGACGCAAACGGGCCAGACCCAGTCGGAGATGGCGTGAGGCTCTGGCCGCATTTGCCAGCAATAGGGATACCTGGACAACATGGGGAGAGGCATTTGCCCCGCAGTGGGACCTTCATTAGGCTGTATAAAAAAAATGGAACCGTAATTATAAAATCAAAATCTCCACAGGTGGACAGGGTATTCAAGCACGCGCTCCGCGAGTTCAAAGACAACCTAGTGGCCACGTACAGCGTCGTGGAGACGCGCGGCTCCGCGCTCAAGTATAAGGACTTGATCGGCAACTTTCTGCACGTGATGGAGACGGTTTGCGCGCGCGAGGGCTCGACGCTCTCCATCACCATGGGGGTGAATGCGTTCCGCGGGTTCATGGACGAGTTCATGAGCCAGCACGACACGGACAAGGCGAGGACCAAGCGGAAAAAGGATAAGAAGAGAAAAGTGAGTCAGCCTACTTTTGTCTTACGAGCACGGGTGAACCATGGTTGTGTGTTGAGCTATACATGCACATTGTCTATGTGTGCGTATGTGTCACAACTACAAACATGGCCAACCCGCGCTCATGAAATAAAAGTACTATATCTATAATTCAAATTAACTTTATTATCATTACAGACTAAGACTTATTTGACTAAAAATATTTATTATATTTTGCGTTTTCAGGTGGATGATCCAATACAGTACAAAGGACACACATTTATATTATCGATGATAAACATTCCGACGGAGTGCGAGATCTGTAAAACGTTCTTCATGTGGCCCATCGAGCGCTCTCTCATCTGCCAGACCTGTAAGCTGGCGTCACACAAGAAATGCTACATGAAGGTAACGTAACATTACAATTTCAAAGGCCAAAGTAGTAAAAAAGTTCCTGAAGGAAAAAAATGTGTGACAACATTTTTATAGTGTATTGTTTCTTATTGTGAAAAAGACCGTTAATTTGAGTAGCGCGGAGAAAATTATATGTTGAATGTAATTCTGCATTAAATGCCATTAAAGTATTCGAATATAGAATGTGGTCAACCCAATTGAAGATAAGCACTATTATTTAGCCTAACTATTGTGCATTACAACGAGACCCACTGGTAAGACGTGACATAAACGTTTATGTCACGTCTTTTAGGAATTGTTGTCGATGACACCGATGGTTCGTCTCAATTCTAGTGTTTTTTGGACATCTTAGGTATGCATTGAAATTGAAACGCCAAGTTGCATTTCAAATTTTTACTTTTCAAATGCAGAAACTATCTATCCACAATGTAGGTTTTGTCTAGATTTAATCGAGTTTGAGTAGGAATTCATTCATTCAAGTTTTTAGTTTGAAAATGGTCGATTAGACTGATATTTGAAACAATATATTGAATGAAAAATTTATAAATTACATTGAAAATTGATGATGTTAGGTCGCAATACTCGCAATAGTCCTGTTCTATTTAGTAATATTGAGAAAATTTCAAGATACGTGTCAATTCAAACAGAAAAATCTAATTAGATTAGCGTTTTTTAATTGATAAAGAACTTATTATATTCCCTTATTCATAAACCTTGACAAACCTCTGTTAACTAAAATGTGTATTGTCCCTTCCTCACAAACATAAATGACAAACGACTATTGGCGGTTTTAACTAAAAGAGGTTTGATGGACTATTATGAATAATGGGGTTAATGGATGATTGCAGGTGTCGATGTGCCGTAAGGAGTCGGGCGCGGCGGGCGCGGCCATCGTGGGCGCCGTGGATGCGGGCGGTCGGGAGCAGCTCGGCGTCCTCAAGCGCGGGAAGGTACGTCACTCACGGTCATACTGTACCACAGAGTAACTAATACTGCTACGTACAGAAGTCCCACTGTTAACAAATCCACAAGTTACAACCCCAAAATATAAACTTTGACCACACCCAAGTGAATGACGCGACGACGCGACTGTCCAGTAGCAATGCGCGGCAGCCACTGAATAGACCACCTACGGATATACTTGCAGCGGCGCGTCGAACTGACGGAGTGAGACCCCCCTGACTGTACACAAACAGAAGGCGAGCTCTTTAAAGCGGCAACATAAATACAAAATTTCAACTGTCTAGTTATCACGGTTCATGAGATACAGCCTGGTGACAGACGGACAGCGAAGTTTTAGTAATAGGGTCCCGTTTTACCCTTTGGGCACGGAACCCTAAAAATGGAATACTACAGTAATGGTTTCTTTTTTCAGGTATTCGGCGTGCCTCTAAGCGAGCTGCCGACGGGCGACAGCAATATCCCGGTGGTGGTGGACCGCCTCATCACCACCATCGAAATGACCGGCCTCTACACCGAGGGGCTCTACAGGAAAAGCGGGCTCAGCTCGAAGGTATGGCCCACTGACATGTCAATTAACCCGTCCTTAGTCATGAGTTTCACTGACAGTACCTTTTTATGTCGAACGACGCTTTATTTGATGCGGAAAGCCAGTTATGTGACTTCTATGGTATGGGTCGGCAAAAGGCGGACCGCGGTCCGGATAAGGACTAGTCGAGCTGCGGACCCCAAAATAATGTTAAATATGCTGCATGCGTCTTCAAATATTTTTTCTACCGAGTGGCACATACTGCTTTTCAAACCTTCGATGAGGAAAAGTGTCATTGTTGCCCTTTTTTTTTTTTTTTTTTATTAAAAATGGGATCGCTCTTGGCCAGCATCTAGCCAGGAGGCAAAGATGAGGCCGACGATGAAGCGAGCTCACCCAGAAGATGCCTATTCACTCGTGCCTTAAAAAGGTCTAGGTTATATGAGCTCGGAAACACAAACGCCGGCAGAGAATTCCAAACCTTAGAAGTGCGCATTATAAAAGATGATGCAAAGCGCTTGGTTCGAATAAGAGGAATTTCGACCAAGTAAGGATGGTATCCAGCCGTACGTCTGGATGTCCGATGGAAGAAGGGGGAAGGCGGTATGAGCTCATGGAGCCTCAAATGAGGGAAGAAAAGTACAACTTTGATCCCTCATTCGAGGGCAACAATGACACTTTTTTGAATAGCAGCGGGGCTAGCACAAGTGCCGCTGCGACGCGACGCCAGTAGAGAAAAATCTACCCTCCTCTTTCTAATCCGCTCAGTTCGAGCGAGATATCAATCGCTGAGTCGCGCGAGATTGGACTTGGCAGGAAGTCGTGCTAGCCTACCTGGTGTGAAAACCAAGATTGTTTGATCAGGTCCGTGAGCTGCGGCGGCTACTAGACGAGCGGCCGGAGGAGGGCGTGGAGCGGCTGGAGCTGTACGCGGTGCACGTGCGCGCCTCCGTGCTCAAGGGCTTCTTCCGAGACCTGCCCGAGCCGCTGCTCACCTTCGATCTGTACGACGACTTCATCCTGGCCGCCGAGATCACCGACCCCCAGGTACTCACATAACCCCACCCACAGGTAAACCCACATGATTTGATTGTTTATACATGGATCTACATAAAGTAGTGTATGCAACTGTGGACGTAAACACAATTAGACCTTAAAACACGAATGTGGTTTTATGAATCGAGCCGGAGGCGAGTTTTATAATAAGATCACACGAATGCGTCTCATCATATAGCAGTTGCATAGACTACTATTAAACTTTCTTACATAAATCACACAAGTATTATACGATCGACTGCCAAACATTGACAACCGGATTAGTATATTTAGAAATTGATTACCGTTATTGATAAATATGATACTCATTGCGATTAATTCAGTATTCAAATAGCAGTGGCGAGTGTCCAAATGTATCGATCGAAACACGTCTTTATTACCATTGTGTTATGAACACTTATGAATATAATCACTTTGGTTCAGATTCAGATTCAGATAATTTTATTGATAAAAGTATAAATACATTTTACAAGTCAAATTGGCATAAGTAAATTTTTACATTACATTAATTCAATATATTATGATCTTAGTCTTCTTATTAACTAAAGGAGTTAATGTCTTTTCTTAGAATAAATTCGTCTACACGATTTCGGTTTTCGGTTACTACAATTATATTCCTTGTGCTGACTGTACTATTGATTTAGATTTCTTTATTTCATAATATAAATAGGTAATTATAGATTAATTTACACATAGTGATAGTGATCACAAGATCGTCAAATAGTGAATATATAATAATAATTAGGTATGTGAGATATATTATTATCAATAACATGTTATAATATTATTCATAGGTATTAATCTAAACAAGGAATTCATTGTCAATATAGACGCGAATGTCAGTCAAAAACCACAAGACCCCAAAACAGCGGCCTGTGTTATTTCTTAAATAGCGTTCTGATGGTTTTGTACGTCAAGTGTTTAAAATATACGCTTATCGTATTTTTCATTTTGTTTGCAGGAACGAGTATCCAGCATATTCACGATTCTCAGAAAGTTACCTAAACCTAACTTCGATTTGGTGGAGAGGCTAATATTCCACTTGGCGAGGGTAGCATTAGGAGAAGAAAACAACAGGTAAACATAATGCTAATAAGTTATAATTTTGCTAGATGCGTTCGATTCGAAATACTGTCTCTTACCTACCTTTAGCTCTTGCCTGCTTGTTATACTTCGTTCCAGATTATATGACGGAAAGTACTTGAATCGGGATTTCGGCATTTTCACTGTGTACCCCCTACTTTTTATTTGAAATCTAGTTTATTTTGGGTTTTCTGACTCTGAATCACGACTACTTTTGATTCTGATAAAGAAAAAAATGTCCTGGATTTTTTCCATACAAATTTTTCCGTGTCAGTTTTGTGACGAGCCATTGTAGGAAAAAGCGTCACAAAACTGACTTTTTTTGGGGGACAGAATAGGATAAGCTGTAGTAATGTTGCCCCCCCCCCCCCCCCTCCTTCAATCATTGGCTACGTATTTTTTGTAGTACCTAAACAAAGAAAAATATTAAATTTATTTACTATACTACATTGTATTGAATTTGTTGGACTGGCCATCAGAATATGTTATTGCTGTTATAGATTGACTTGAATAAAATATGGTTTAGGAGTATTTGTTTTATTAGGTTATGTGCCAAGCTTAGAATTGAAGGATTACGCTTACGCTTAATACAATGAATTATCATTCAAGAGGCCAATTATTGGACCCCTCCTAATTTGGGCAACATTACTTCAGCTTGCCCTACTTATCCAAAGTGTAAATGTGTTTTTATACTCGTCGACTACAATATTACAATTACAACTTCATAGACCATTGCACAATATTATACATTTTAGCTGAACTAAAAGTCTATGCTCTATGGAGTAATATAATATTTCATTGTACAACTGCGCGGAGAATCGAAATATCATTCAAAAATAGAACGCCGTAATTTGATGAAAAAAATTAAGTAAGGAGACTCATTTTATGAATATTTCAACATTGATAGTGCTTCCCGCGCTTCTGAACGTAAAAACGTCAATGCACTTGTCAAATGTCTACCTACTTAAACGGTCGTCTGGATACTGGCCATGGCCATAATCATTAGAAAAAAAAACTTAAATTCTCTTGCGTCGTGATTGGTCGAAATTTGACATGATGCCAAAGGCGGGCATGGACTGTTTTTTTTTTTCATCTTAACAGGGCACCGGTTCTGTGGGAATTGTTATTACAAATTTACAATACTTGTGATATTATCGTAAATTTCATAATTATTTAGACTTGTTTTCAATATTCATCAATACCCACGTGATACGTATTGTGATATGTGCAGACCACGTGCTATTAATCACCGTGTAACCTACATGCACAAATGAGATCGTTTCAGCGGCAACTTTCTGTTATTTTGTTATTTTCGTGGACTCGTAGAAAAAGTATTGTATACAATAGTTATATAATTAGCTTTTTGAGTCTCGAACCTTACTTAGACCACTCGGCAAGCCTCGTGGTCTAAACGCGGTTCTCGACTAAAAAAGCATTCATTATATAACGATTGTATAATAGTAGATTGTTTGACAAGGGTCTAAAGTAAGCCATATTACCACGAGATGGCTATTTTCCCGAAGGTAGAGAGGGAAAATTGTTCGAGTGGTAATATGGCTTTTAGGCCCGAGTTATACACTCTACTTTTCACTTCGATTGCGAGAAAACACATAAACACAAATTATCCACCTTAAATGAATAATTTAACTCTTGGCGGGTGATGTCTAATTTGACAGCATGTTTTTTTTTCTAAGGCCAGCACCATATGCCTCGCTATGCGTGTTTGCTTCGCGTATTCGCCTCCCTTTCTTTTGCTATATCAAAGAAAGAGATGCATCATGCGCTTTTTTTTTTCTTTTAAGAGGAGTAATTGCTTTGACCATAGACACCGCTTAATCTTTAAAGAACTGAAAAACGTCTTTCCTGATTGGTCGATTTTAGTACAGCTGTGTTCTGGTTGGTTGATATTTTTACCAAATATGTTTTAATCTGTCAAATTACTTTTCTGTGATTGGTGGATTTAATCGGTGAAGTATTTTGATTGGTCAAATTAAAATGTTTTGTAAATCATAAATATGTATACATATTTTCCCTAGGGCTTAAATGTACTACTTTAGCCCCGCTTCACAAGTCTAATATGACACACTTTTCGAGCATGAGAAGTGAAAAATACTATTATGTGATGTGTCGCATGTTGTTGTGTTTGTGCAGGATGGGCCCGAACGCGCTGGCGATAGTGTTCGCGCCGTGCATCCTGCGCACGCACAAGGTGCAGCCGGCGCAGGACTCGCTGCACGACATCGCGCGCCAGACCGCCTGCCTCGAGGCCATCCTCTCCGACAAGATACGCACCGTCAGTACAACTACTACCCGCATACCATTCTAACGGTCCTACCACGATTTTGCGAGAGTTGCGGCGCGGCAAGCGTTTTATCTATTCATTGCGCGATCGAGACGTGCAACGCAGTGACGTTAGTTTCGATCACACGCAATGTATTAGGAGATCAGCTGCCGCTGTCGCCACCGCTCGAAGTCGTGGGCGGGCCGTAACACCGCACTATCCCTTTTTAACCCTTTTCATTTGAAAGAGACTGCAATAATCCCCAGAGGAGCGCTCGTGGCCCAGCGGCGCCGGGTACCGCTTGCGGTATCTAAGGTTAAGCAACGTGGGCAGCGGTCAGGACTTGGATGGGTGACCGCTTTGAGTGGTTACTAACTGAGCGCTCCCGTGCTTTGGAAGGCACGTTAAGCCGTTGATCCCGGTTGCTATATTTGCCAGCAGTCGTTAAGCCAAGTTGGAGGCCTTCGGGTGGTTTGAAAACTTCTAACAGTCAAGTTGCCCACTCATTTGACAAAGCCTAATCCCAATAAGGTCTAGTTTCCCCTCGGGGTTGGAAGGTCAGCTTCCGTAAAAACTAGTGCCTACGCCAAATCTTGGGATTAGGTAGCGGACCCCAGGCATCCTGAAGGATGCAACTCTACTGTGGGATAACGCTAGAAGGATGATGATGATGCAATAATCCCCAGACCACCACACACGGCCCAATCTCATTACATATTAATAGAGATGATTTTTGATCGCCACAGTCGGCTATTCACATAATCGGAATATAGTGTGATGGACGTCACGTTGGTATTGATTGGTACTGTACTATTCCCAGGTCCGCGGCATGCTACAAGACATCGCGACGCTGGACACGGCGTGCCACACGGCCACGGACCGGCTGTCGTCGCTGCGCGCCGGCGCGGCGGAGCAGCGCGAGGAGCGCCTGCTCGTCGGACACATCTGCGAGATACAGAAGGAGAAGGCCATACTCACCTCCAACCTGCCCACGCTCATCAGGTACGGCGTACGACCACCCTAACTCGCAGAATAGGGATGTTGACTCTAAATTTATTATTACTCCATACGAAAGAATACATAAAACTATGCCGAAAAGTGAAAATCCTATTCAAATATCTCAGATAACCTGTTCAACGCCCTGCCATATACAGTTTGACACTGTCATGTCATATGCTTTTATCCCATTAGATATTCTACTTTAGCCAAGGGCCTAACACGATTTGATAGAGAAAGATAGCCTTATTGCGATTTCTATAAGCGGAAATAGATAAGAATGCCATGTTTTGTCTCTTATCTCCGACCGAGTATTTTTTCAAGGTCGGGTTATACGGCACGGTCACACTTCCATAAGCAAAACATTGGACATGTAAACCGGCCAAATTGCGTTGTACAAATGTTATATGAATTTATTCTTTCAAAAAGGACTTTGAACAGGTTAAAAAATAAAAATAAATAGTTCATGTCTTAAATATGTACGCGTCTCAACCTATTTGAATAAAATACGGTAAACGGCTGATTACATATTTATGACATCGACTGTATTTATTTCTGGCTTTGTAAATAACCACGAACTATATATATTTTGTGCTTTTACAGGTTAAACATTCAAACATATTGCACGATCGAACGACAAAAATATTCAATATTGTATGCTATTAAAAATCGTACTAGCGTTTATTTATATGCGGTTGATCTACGGAAACGTGAATATGCCAACTGTTTTATACTTGTGCCTCTAAACCCGTGTAGCTTCGTGTCGCGCTGCATGCCGCCTCTGATGACTGGCAAACCGCTGCCCGCTCGCCTTATAAGCTTACCTACAGTACAGTCTGCTCATTCTTATTCGTCGTAATCGTTTTTAATCAATATACGCACATTTTTTTTAATAAATATTCATTTAATGTGAAATGTGAGGGCTGTTTTTTTTTATTGTGTTTTGCACAGCCGTCAACTACTCATTGTGATTAGATTATGCACTGTACTGTGTTTTTTTATAATGAGAACAAACTCGATGGTAGTTACAGATGGCCCACGCCACTGTCATTATCAGACCAGCTCTGTAACATAATATAGCGCTGTCACCCGATTGACACATGTATGTATGTAATTACTTTATTGTACACAAAAAACAGGTAAACAATACAGATAAATTGGGTCATTTTGGTACAAAGGCGAACTTAACTCATATAAGGGATCTCTTCCAATTAACCTTTGAGCAATTGTGTGGAGACAGGAACCAGAAGTAGACAAACTAACACGTGTACTAAGTCTACACACACACACACACACACACATATGCAAATGGGGCAACTTTCTACTTGTAAATAAAATTTTACAACAGACATATATATTGAATTTCAAATATAGAAACGAATACTACTTGGTGAATATCAGAACCAGAAAAGACGCGCCGAGCTTTGTCACGGCATCAAAAATATAGAGGGGGGTTTTATACAGGGGGATGACACGAAACTATTCCTAAATGCGACTAATTTCAGGACCGTATGGGAGTGCGACCCGGAGCCGTGTCACGCTCTCGGCTCCACGTCTATCCCCGTCTGCTGTTACCGAAGATACTCGTCGCGAGACTCCGCGGAGTCGCTAGTCATTCAGGAGACTCCGGACGAATATGTCGACGAACTAACATAAACGATCACACGTAATGATAACATAATTGAATTTTACGAGGCGAAGCGCACACGGCATTTTTGAGGTGTTTTCGATCAGCTGCATATAGATTCGTTAGAATTTTATAGTTTTTGATTTATTTTCGTCGTTAATCACGTATTTTGACCAAATGTATGAACGGATTATATAAAGCGTCCGCAAAGCGCACGTGACTCCCTTGGAGTTGCGAGCGTCTATAGGCTGCGGTGTCCGCCAGTGTATGCCACCGTCGTTGTATAAAAAATTACAATTTTAATTTTGGAATAAAATTATATAAAACAAAACTCCCGTCAGTCGTATTAAAATTAATGGTAACTCACGTCTAAATTAAGGTTGAATAATGATGGTCATGGTGTTAATCAAGAAGTTTAGATACATACTGGAGGTTGCGTGCCGAACATTCGTTTGAAGCTAGAAAATATTACTCATATGACGTCACCGTTAACTTGCATCTCTTTCATTCTTATACATCTCTCATTCTAATACATTAGAATGAAAGAGATGCAAGTTAACGGTGACGTCATATGTGTCATATTTTCTAGCTTCAAACGAATGTTCGGCACGCAACCTCCAGTATGTATCAAAACTTCTTGGTGTTAATGAATGAAGTGCTTAACGAGCCACCAACGCGAGCGCTCATTATTAAGAACCTACCTGTTACGACACATTCGACCTTAAAGTCATGGGTGACCGCTTTCATGATAATTTATTTAATAATTTGCGACTTTATACTTCATAAACCCAACAGATTTATTATCAATATGATACTGATGATCACTTCGAAATATATCGTTTTAACAGGAAAATTTAGTATTAGCTTAGTACGACGTCATCCTTATACAAATAAGCGAATCTCGACTAGACGCTGGGCACAATTGCGTCTGCGTTCTATTTAGCCCTTTGTTTTTTCGACTGTAGTCCTAAACCGTGGCATATAAATAAGGACAGTATAATATGGCAGTTGGTAACATGTGTTCGTGTTCAGGGCGACGTCGGACGACGACCTGCTGTCGGCGACGGAGCAGGACGGCGAGTTCGGCAGCACGGACGACCTGAGCGGCGCCGCGCTCGCCGCGCGCTCCCAGCGCCTGCTGCACCGCCAGCTCTCCTCCGACGACCCCATCATGGTCTAGCCGGCAACACGGCACCACCTCTGACACCGCGGGAGCTGAGAGGCTGACCCCATCATGGTCTAGCCGGCGTCACACCACCTCTGACTCTACGAGAGATGAAAGGATGACCCCATCATGATCAAGCCGGCGTCACAGTCACACCACCTCTGACCCTGCGGGGAGGTGAGAGGATGACCCCATCATGGTCTAACCGGCAACACACCACCTCTGACACCGCGGGAGCTGAGAGGATGACCCCATCATGGTCTAGCCGGCAACACACCACCTCTGACCCTGCGGGGAGGTGAGAGGATGACCCCATCATGGTCTAACCGGCAACACACCACTTCTGACACCGCGGGAGCTGAGAGGATGACCCCATCATGGTCTAGCCGGCGTCACACCACCTCTGACCCTGCGGGAGCTGAGAGGATAACCCCATTATGGTCTAGCCGGCAACACACCACCTCTGACCCTGCGGGAGCTGAGAGGATGACCCCATCATGGTCTAGCCGGCGTCACACCACCTCTGACCCTGCGGGAGCTGAGAGGATGACCCCATCATGGTCTAGCCGGCGTCACACCACCCCTGACCCCGCGGGAGATGAGAGGTTGACCCCATCATGATCTAGCCGGCAACACACTACCTCTGACACAAACAACAAATGAAAACTATTACCTTCTATCAAGCTTGAATTTAGAGAGTTGTATTCGTTTTGCTGTATCCATAGAAAAGTTCAAATTTGAAAAGAGCTCTGTTTCCTTATTATACAGAAATAGACTTAACGGTACAGCCTAACGCCAACAAATAAAAAAAATGCATATGGGCAGATAAGTGAACACGGTTTAAAATATAAAGGATGCTATCAGATATAGAACTGTCAAGTTTACCCGCCATTAGGAACTATTTGCTTGATGGTGTGAAAAGCAATCTTTTGTTTAGTTTTAGGGGTTGACGCCCACAAATATACTATTCGAAATCGAAAGCCTATAGTAGGTTGTGTACAAAACTCATCCGACCAGTTGCATCGATATTCTTGCCGTAGCACTTCACTATGGTGGGGTGGAGATGTCTTAGTCACTAGTGTTGATGTTTACTCGCGAGAGGAAATGTGATCATTGTGTCTTTATTACGTTAATATTCAAAGGCGGTCGAGTCCCGGACGGACATGCCATTTTCGGTTCCTCGGTTTGTTTACATTTACATCAGAAAGTCTTCGTGTTCGGTATTACTATTACTACAGATGTTGACGTTTCTGATTTGTTGAAGTTACTTTATTCTTGCCAGTAGTCGCTCTGCGAGCACTCAGTAGCGGCGGTTCTGCACGCGCGGCCGAAGGCAATCTAGACGAGTACTTAATAGTTATAGTGATCTCATGTGCAAGAATTTAAAAGTGTATTGTAAGACTTTGACATTCCGTTGTGAGTCGAATCGGTTCACGCGAAGCATTCCAAATTTCACATATCAGAGATTGAAGCTTTGGAAAATACCGACGAGTAATGATTATAGTTTGTCTCCGGCCGGCGGTGAACCGAGCTCACCTGTACGTGTCGCCGCGTGTACACGAGCTTAGCTCGGGGCGCTAACGTCCCGCGCGTTTCCAAATGATATTATGAAAAGTATTTTTCATACAAAGTTTATCTTTGCACCGACATTATATTATATGATATATTTTCTGTCTGTACATATGTAAAACTTTACCGAATTAGCAATATTGTTTTAAGATCGATGCGATATATGTTCGGAAATGTTAATGTTAAATTGAGATTTCTCTTATTTGTTTAGGCGATAGTAATGTCGATTGTGATTCAAATTCCGTAATCGTTAGAATTAAGAATAAACTATTTTTATCCAATATTACAGTCATTATAGTTTTTTACTCTACAACTTTTTTAAACTGTACTGTTTCCATTTTTAACATTCTTGAACGTGCTTATTTATTTTTAACATTTATCTCCGTTCCTCCACCATGACATACGCAATCAGGTTGCCATATATAATTACACAAAAGAATATTGCAATAACATGAAAATGTACCTATTTTGCTTTATATTTTTTTATTTCGCTTCATTATCTAAAGACTGTCTATGAATAAGCTACTGAATTAATTATTAAGTCACAAATATTTTACCTGCTTTCTAATATTAGTTAGTCAACTATTACTATACAACGAATATCTGAGAAAATGTATCATTTATATTTATATATTCATGTACCTTTGACCAAGATGAGGTGTGTCGCTCAATTTCGTTCAGGAAGGCGCTTTCTATTAAGTTTAATTATGCTTCAATTTACAACGTTTATTATGCCATAATATCCGTTTAGAATCTCAGAAGGGCAATGACTTATTTATAAATTAGCATAGAAAAATTATAAACGAAAGTCTTCTGTAAGTTGAGTGTGTTATGTTCTAAATTTGGTGCAAAGCATTAAAAGGTGGCACGTCGTCCGAGCGATGCCGCGGTGGTTGCGTGTATATTCTGTGCCTTTTCTTTTTTGTTAGAGCCACTAGTTGCCGTGTTTTTTTGTTGTCGGTGCTCGCTGCGGTGTCGGTCCTCCCAGTAAATTTGCCTTTATAGCCACTCCTGTTGATTGGATATTGCGTTTTGTTTTTAGCTATTTTATAGAATTCCCTTTCTTTCAATTTACCTTGAGCAATGGGAACTTACTCATAGGTATTTTTTAAGATAAGTTATGTATTTTGTAAAGAATTATTATTTGTATTCTTAAAAACTATGGACACTTTAGAAGTGTTTGTAAATTAAGTTTCTTTTAGCTATTATAATTATGTAAATATTTTTATTAGTGTTAAAGCGATTTTTAGCCAAGTACCACATTTTATCTTAGAAACTGATAAAACTTTATTACGTGAACTATTTAGTTTCTAAAAGTGCCTATCAATTTTATTGTTTCATATGTATATGCCCTTCAGGTGCCTAAATAAAAAGTATTTGAAAAATGGAAATTTTATTTGAATATAGTCCATTACCAATATATGAAAGGGGCAGGCTGCTGCCAGCTCGGAGTCGTCTTGTTGAACCTGTTACTGTGTTACGTATGTATGGTCGTCAATGTCTGCTACGAACTTATCATGTACCTATCATGTCTAATGTACATTTAAAACACGCTTTAGCCATTCTATCGTGACTATCTATCGCTTGTGGCATATATCATTCTACAAAACTTATTTAAACAAATATTTGACATGATATTACTTTGATATTTTACTAAATATGATCAAGAGACATGTTTATTAATGTGAATAGTGTGCTATGGACCAATACTATGCCGTTCAAAATGTTTTGTTAGATCATATTTCTGTATGCTATTTGACTGTGAACATCCTACGTAATTGTTAATCTTGTAATATACTAATAACATGTATATTGTTCAATTTATTGTTAGGGCTCCTATAATGTGTCAATATAATGAAATGTAACCAAAATGTTATACTGTATACAAACTATGAAAAAAATAAAAAATTGCTGTGGAATTCAATGTTTTATTTTTATTAATTACATTTTTAATTTTATATGTTACCTACTCTTTCACCTGTGTTTGCCATGGTAAAAGCCCAATAGGGCATACTGCCCAATTGTAATTTGTGGAAGCTCTTTGCCAAATACCAGTTTGAAACTGGTCTTCAGTAACTGTGTCATATCTTACTTCAAAACTCTCCTCACATACCTCCATGCAGTCGGAGTCTGCATCTTGGTTGACTACTCTGTTTGTTTGACTTGATTGCAAGTCATCAACTGTATATATTTTAGATGGCTGCACAGCACTTGACTCTCTTGTCTCTGGCATTGAAATTAATTTGGCTAACTTGCAAATTTTGTCCATATTTGTTTTGGGTACACTTGGCTCAATTAAATCAAGCAAGGGTTTAATAAAGTAAATCAGATATGGATTGTATTCCGAGATAATAGGTTGAATAAATTTTATATCTGTCCATTCAGTGGGGACACTTTTGTGTAGGTCCAGCAGGAGTCTGCTTTGTTTCTCATTAGGGAACCAGTGGTGAAACAACTGCTTCAAGTCCTTTTTTTTCTTATTTATGCTTTCATCCGGGTCAGATCTGAAAATTAAATAGGATTGTGTCTCAATGGAGCAAAATAATATATTTACAGAGAGGGTGGTATAATAAACCTGAGTGAAGCGAAAGAACACAATTCCTTGCTAAACTTCAGATTCTAAAGTACAATCTTGAGCATAAAGAGGGATAAAAGTGTTTACACCCAAGTTGAGGGCAATAATGACTTCTGAATAGCAGATGTGAAGAGTTATTAATTTTTCATTAAGTTTTAGTTCCAACCAGCTTTAGATCATTCCAGGTTCAAAAATCAAATAATTATTAAGCTGACAATAACTTACCCTTTTATTTTCTGATTGAATAACACAGATTTTTTCAATGAGTGTAAAATTTCTGAAACCCAGAGGGCAGCGAGCTTCCGCTGTTGGCTATCATGTTCATCATCTTGTGTTAACTTGATCAATTCGAGCACAAAGTCCATTAGTAAGTCATGAGTTTGTAAGAAAGAGAGCAACACTTCAAAACACTGCACATACTGAGCACTGAGCTTGCTTTTTGTATGAAAATCTGACTCACTTAAATAGTTCAATAGTTCTGCAGAAAGGAAGAGTGAGTCTTCACTGGTTAATGCTTTGTTCACTAAAGCAGAGGCGTTCCTGGACTTTAACAGTCTAGTATTTGAATTAAGAAGGTTGATCAAAGAAGTTATAGACACTGTCTTCAGGTTGGAGAAGTCCAAGCTATTAGTAAATAAGTCCCTTGCATCATTTATTATTGCTTCCCTCATATTAATATCAGGTATTTCACTCAAATTTTTAATTTTACAGCTTTTACTAGCACATATGCTCAATGAGGCACAGAAGTTGATCAGAACTGCAATTTTATTATCACCGGTAACTATTTCCTTTTGACCAGAAACAAAATCTTTGATAAATTCCCTATGTTTAGACCAATAGTTACTGTTCAGCCATTCCAAGCCTATTGCAGCTGCATCTCTGAGTATCTCAATTGATGGTAGAACATTGTTATGTGCAGTGTCATGTCTTAAATCTATAATCCAATCGGGAACGTCTGAAACTCTGGCTGCATGGTGTAAACTTGTGCCTTTGGCTATTTCTGCGTCGAGCATGTGATTCACAAACCGCATCATCGCGGTGGCGTATGCCAGGCGTAATAATTTTTCATTGGTCACTGCATTGATGGTATCCTGAATGTGGACTTCTAGCAGGCCAAGTGTAGACTCAATGCCAGCCGGCAGAGACGGGCATCTGGCTTTCCATACTAACAATATTTCAAGCGCTTCTTCTTTACTTGTTAATGAGGGCGCGGAATATATCTTGTCATACACTTCAAACCACTCTTTGCTATTGAACCAGGGTACAATCTGATAGGACTGAGACATTTTAAGAATAACACTTTAAATTAAAATATTGTTTCAAAAGAATGCGCGTTTCGTAGCCCATGCAACAAGCATTTATTTTAAGGTTAACAACATCTGTCACTGTCATGTATAAAGTGTACAAAGCGTACGTTCAGAAACTTATGGCGCTGCCACACTTCGCCGTATTTGTGCAAATATTCGTGTTGCATCTCATTCTTTAATATCGCAAAACAAAGGGAGGCGAATACGCAACGCGACACGCATAGCGAAGTGTGGTGGCGGCCTTAGAAATCAAGTTTCACGGGACTAGGCCTAGATCATCATTGTCATGTAGATAAAAGAGGATTTCCTTCTCTTTTTATTGTACGCTTCCTCCTATTCCATTTATGTATAATACAAACCACCCACACCTCTATAATCTACCTATAATCCGATTACATTTATCTAGTAGGAAGAGACATTATTTAACCCTTTGACCGCCAAAGCGATAGTGTGTCGTCGTGCCCACTACGCCAAGCACTGTTGAATTGGTGTAATGTCTAAACCAATAAAAACAAATTAAAACAGTTCATAAATTATTTTATTCATGATCAAAGTACACCTTCACTCCGACCTTTTAAGTGGTTTTTGACGTGGTGGGCACGACGACACACAACCACTTTACAGGTTCTTGGCGGTCAAAGGGTTAAGCCAGATTAAACATAATAATACATGTTTTTTTTCTGGTAGAAAACTTACAGTATAATTAAAATGAAACAAAGCTGATAAGAATTATGTTTTTATTAAAAAATCGATTCAAAAGCAAATTCTTGTTACAATTCGCATGCAGTTAAAATGCAACACCCAGGTACGTAAGGCATGTCGGGAGCTCTCGGCCCTTGGAATACACGGTGTCACTGTCGATAATCATTTACTTTATACACGGCAGTTACAGGACGCCCACTTTGTTTAAAAACTGGAAAAATTGTAAATTATTCAGTAGTTATTTTTCAAATATTGAAACAGTGATTGAATAATTACGCTTAGGCTAGTACATTGTTGTTGGCACAACAGTAATGAATTGACGTGTTGAATTTTAAGTGAATGCGGCGTTTTCACTGCTTGCGATTGGACAGTTCAGTTTAAATGCACATTTTACTAAGTTTTCGGACACATAGACGACAATTAAATATCATTTGAAAACATTAAGCTCTTAAGTGAAATCAACAGACAAAACATGTAACAAAGTTGAAGAAAGTTAGTAGAAAACAACAAATTCAAAAAAGAAAATAAGCCGATTCGAGGAATTGTCAATAAGATGATAGAGCTTACTGTGGCACTACAACTAATGATAGCTCTAAAGACCGTCTCTCAGTACGATACGCATACGCTCACACCACTCTAGTCTCGGTGACTTGTCGCCGCGGAGTATCTCACATATATTTATCCGATATCGGAGGGTGTGTCTCCATTTAAATGTATTATGTACTCCGCGGCGATTAGGGTTCGAGATTAGAATCGTGTTGCGGATGAGTACCTAATGAGAGTCGGGCTTAATAGTTTGCGGGTGCCGACTAACAAAACGAGACCGGGCGGGGGAGCGCCCGCGGAACGGAACTAGGTCGTCTAACACGTAAACAAATATTACGAAATACTACGCTTCCCGATATAAAAGAGTAATCTTAGCACGTACCATAATAAATATCTATCAATATATACTCTCGATCAACAAATATAATTTAATATAGGTAATAATATAATACGAATTTTAACTCTAATAACATTATCACAATATGAGTCGCGACGACATTATGCCGTCTATTTAAAAAATTATGGTTCGTTCGTAACTCTCTCAGTATTTACAAACTCTACTCTCGATATTATATTGTACATTTCGTCTTTTAAAGGAAATCACGCCTCCGACGCGGGGCGCCAAATAAATATTAAAGTACATAGAGGGGCCCGCGGGCCGAGATCGCGCACCACATATTTACACTCCATCGGTCCCTAGCGAACTAAACGCTTAGGTTTCATTTCGGCTCAATTTGACTTCGATCAAAACTCGAATGCCCCTAGATCTCAGAGATTCAGGGGCACGAGCGCGCCGAACGAAATTAGGTCGCAATGAAAGCTAATCAGGAAAACGTCCCGGGGGGTCTCGGACTCATAAGTCGACGGAGTCGAGGTCCTGTTTGGGCGCGCGCGGCGAGGGCGGGGAGGGCGGCGAGGGCGGGGAGGGCGGGGAGGACGGCTCGGGCGGCGCGCCGGCCGCCTCGGCCGGGCTCGCGCTGGGCTCCGGCGGCGGCGTGGGCGCGCGCGCGCTGAACTTGCCCGGCAGCGCGGCCAGCGAGTGCAGCGCCGCGTCCACCGGCGGGAACCGCCGCATGATCTTGCCGGAGGTGATGAGCCGACCGAAGCCCTCCTGCGGACGCACGGAAATACCCGGAGTGAGGATCGATTAAATACGTTATAGGTCGGTTTATCGCAATTTTCTTCGCAAGTAAATTCAAGCTGGAGTATCTAAAGGAGAGTAGTAATTCTCGTAGCAAACATTACAGCATAACTTCAACATTTGGGCCTTCTTTTTCCTTGCTTAAGGACAGTCAAAACCTTCATGCTTCTAGCCGTGTTCGGGCCCAGGGATCATTATCGACAGTCGAGAGCGTTCCCGATGTACTTTCCGAGCGTCAAAAATGGGCGCCCTCATTCGTTGCAAGTAATTTACCTTCCGACATTAAAATTGAAAGTCCGAAGGGGGATCGTCAGCTTTCAGCTCATTACGTTACTAAAAGTATTGTTGTGTGATAGAAGGCGGAGGCGGGGTGTAGGTACCTGGTGCGCGAACGCGTATCCGGAGCGCATGGAGCGGCGCACGCGGCGCGCGGAGGGCGTGCGCGGCGCCGGCGCGGCCTCGCGCCAGCGCTGCCGGGCCCGGAGCCGCTCCGCCAGCGTCGGCCGCGTGATGGAGCACGCCAGCCGCCACGACACCACCGGCACCATCAGGATCATCATCTGCGACACAACAAACACTCGGCTTAAAGACTGCCATCCGGGCCGTAATCATTAAGAATAAAAATCATCTGCAACACAAGCACGATGTTCACGATGTCCCGTTGTCTTCATCTTAAAGGGCTACGAAGTCCTACTCTGAGCAGCGATCTCGATGTTGTTTTATTTTATTTTATTTCGGTTGAGGGCGACCCGGTTTCCTTCCCCTAAAATAGGTAGTTATCTGCCCTTCGCAGCCCCTTCCACAAACGCACCTTGTTAATTAGTTTTAATCAATCAACTGCTATGGCATAGCCGCGAATTGAGATGGTGGGATGGTCGTCAGTAACAACTCTGTCTTCTCATTACCATTCATATCATGATGTAAACCCACTCTTTTGTAGTGTGGATTTAAATCGATGTCAAATGAAAGTAAGGATCGAGAATAAATCAAAACATATTAAACCAACACAGAGCCGCGTAGCACAGTTTTCCTGGTCTCGCAATACGGCGGTGAACTGTTAATTTATCTATGTCGCGTTTTCAACTTTGTCAATATATCACGAAGCTATCATTTACATTGTCACTTTGTCTGATATATACGTCGATGGCGGGGATAAAGGGTTAATCGGTCTCACCGTGAGTACAGCGGTGAACCAGAAGGTGGCCTGCGTGAGCGCGACCGTGAGCGAGCCCACGTACGGGCCGCCGATCGCGTAGTTGTAGAAGTAGTCCAGCACGAAGTAGGACACCAGCGAGCCCCAGATCGTGACGTGGTTGCACACCGTCCAGTACGTCGTGTCCAGCGCGATCTGATGGTACATATTAAAGAAATATATCAATACTAGATTTTGCCCGCGACTTCATCCGCGTGACCTTGTGTTTGAGGGATGATTTCAGGGATAAAAAGTATCCTATATGTTAATCCAGGCTATAAACTCGTTGTATACAAAGTTTCGTCTTAATCCGTTCAGCCGTTTTTGCGTGATTGAGTCACAAACATCCTCACAAACTCACTAACTTTCGTATTTATAATATTAGTAGGATATGTGGACAATCTTACACAAATCGACCTAGTCCCAAACTAAGCAAAGCTACTTAAATACGAGTACATAGAAAACATCCAACACTCAAGGACAAATATTTGTGCTTTTTATACAAATAAATCCTATGACCGGGATTCGAACCGTAGCGAGCTTCGTAGGCAGGGTCACTACCAAAGTACCAACCAAGAGATTGGTACTTTGGTAAATTGAGATTGTATAAAATATTTGTATGTGTTACCTGTGTCGTGTTGTCTATGATAAGTATTGTCGCCACTACGCTTCCAAGCAACATGTGGTCGGAGAGAATCTTGCCGTCGGGCGCCAGTCCGTCCTTGTAAGTACCTGCAGAAACAACCACTGCTGTTGTATTTATATATTTACAACAAAATGGAGGTTTATTCTGAATATACATATCTAAAATAAACAATGTATAGCCGAGGAAACTGGACTTTGGTCACGTTTGAACTGTTCGACTAGGACCATTTTTGAAGAAGTAGAATGCAAGAAGCAAATCATGTAACAGTTGGGGTGACAACGTTATCGGACGGTTTTGAGCCTGCAGAATACGGATCTGCCTGTCGCTATCTTGAAATTTGAGCCGGAAGTACGGTATACCGGAAAAGGTGCAAGCACATACAAAATTGTTCGTCGCACATTTAGTAAATCGTTGCTCCGGTACTCTAAAAGAGGTCCGATTGTTTTGGTTTTTTGATATGTTGTAAACCCCCAGCTCCATAAATTTGTGCGCCATCTTGGAAATAGTGTCACTTTTTTCAGTTTTTTGCTAGTACTTGTACTGTTGTACTGTACTGTCCGCAAAGTTCATTCTAGTGCTAAACATAGTTCTGCAATATTGTAGAATACAAAATTTGCTAAAACTTTTGGGTCAAAGATTTTTTCCACGACCCCTAGGGACCAAGCTATACCATCGTTTATAGGGAGCTAGTGTGAAAATTTGCTACTTTTTTCTAGTTTTCCTCCCATATTTATGTTATAAGTGCTTTTTAGCGCAAACTTCTGTTCAGCGATATTCTAGGTCACAACATTTTCTACAACTTTTGCATTGAAATGTTTTTTCCACGACCTCTATCATGAATGAGTGGCACATGTCAAGGAAATAGGTATCTCTTCATCTAAATTCTAATCCATGACAGTAAACAAATGTTATTGCTTTTTATTTTATAATATACGATTCTCATTCGCTGATCAAACATTTTACCTTGGAAGAAAACCAGGATGTACTTCGTATTAAAAAAAATAGATCTAGGTATATTCTTGATGAACATAAATAAAATAGTATTTACAAGATTAAATCACTTTTATTAATTTATGTCACACCTAGCCATAAAGTGGCCATTATCGCACGCTCCGCGCGCGAAAAAACCCACTTCCTGGCCAGGGGGTAACATAAAATTTTGTACTTACCACGGGCGATAATAAAGAAAGCCTCAGATCGCATATTTATCGCCCTTGCCTTCGTCTCGGGCGTAAAATACCTGCGATCTAAGACATTCTTTGTTTTATCGTCCTTGGTAAGTAATGTACTATAAAATAGAATTTTATAGTAAGTTTTGCGTTTGAGAAGAGAGTAAATGAGCTGATGAAGTATTTATGAATAATCATTCCGTTCGTCACACGTTCAGTAATTATTAACATTTTATAAACATGGTTCGTTTAGAAACATACTATTGACTTGTCGGACGGGATGTGTCAACATCCTATTTGAACATGTTCAATATTCATGTCACGTACCGTACGGGATGAGGAAGAGCACGAGCGAGGTGAAGCAGCCGTGCAGCGTGGACTTGATGAACTCTGTCTTGTTGAACAGCTGCGACGTGTGCCCCGGAGCGTATAGCTTGGGGAACTGCAGCGAGGTCGCGTCCGACACGTCCTGTTCGAACACGCCCAGCGCGAGGACAGGGAGCGACGTGTAGAACAGGTTGTACACGGAGATGAACATCTCGTCGAATACCGTCTGTTCAGCCAAACAATTAATTATAGAATAGATATTCATAATACTACCTACTAAGTAGCTCAAGCAAAATACTGAAAACTTGGAAGAATTGATGTATATCGAAGCCAATATTGTTGCTTTTCATCAAGCTAAGAGCCACTGTGGGCGCGCGACTTTTATAAAAAAATTACGAAATATCATTAGGTATTTATTTTATTTGGGTCGCTTTTTGGTGAAGCAACACATCGCGAAGAGCCCGGTTTTTTGATCACCCCATTTAAAAAAAAGCAACAAGAAGAAAGTTCTCAATTAGGTGTAGGTACCTACTACCAAATATTTCTAAAAATTTTAAATATCCGTAATAAACTTCATGACTAAAATCGAACATTGTTTTACCGATTAAATTGGCTGAACATTCACGTTTTTAACACGTCCAGTATTATCGATAATCACCCAGTCTGAACCAGTAGCGGCGCGACAAAAATATTCTTAGGCGAGCCGGAAATAATTTTCCTCCTCTTATTGTTCATGAGCCGTAGTAAAAGAACTGGACTGGCGGAAAATAGGGCGAGCCGGTGGGAATCGAGTTGTATGGATATGCTTCGCTGTACTGACCTGAGCGCTGAAGCCGCAGAAGAACGCGAACCAGAAGTGGCAAACGGTGAATGCGAAGTTCTTGTAGAAGAAGTAGCGCAGAAACTTGCACATGCGGTAGTAGGACCAGCGACCGTGCACCAGCAGCAGCCGCTGCAGGAAGCGGAACTGCGCGATCGAGTAGTCCGCCGCGAGCACCGCCTGCATGCCCTCCTGCCCGGAGATGCCCACGCCGATGTGCGCCGCTGGACACACACATACACAATATAATCTGTGATCTTGCACACCTCAACCTACTCCCAAACTAAGTAAAGCTTGTACTATGGACACTAGTCGACGACATACATATTTAGTGGCTTGGCAAGTAAAGTTTGCCCGTGGCGAACAGGTCTCACGTGCATGTCTCTTGACACTGTAAAGCCACGACTGTATCACAGACGTGATAGACTCGAAGGCCGTTTATTGATTGTACCTCGAAGTCCGTTATTACAATCCTGGATGGCACGCACCTTTGATCATGGAGACGTCGTTGGCGCCGTCCCCGATGGCGAGCGTGACCGCGCGGCGCGCCTTCTTTATCAGCTCCACCACCATCGCCTTCTGCAGCGGCGTGACGCGGCAGCAGATCACCGAGCGGCAATGCAGGACCACCTCCAGAAACCTGCTCACAACCATAGATTTACCCCCTTGTTTATAACTTGACAAACCTCGGCTAACTAAAATGTTGTTTTTCCCTTTGTCACAAACAAACGTCAAACGTTGCGTTTAATTGTTTACTGTATTGTAATGCGTGCTAAATAAATACTTTTCTTCTTCTTCAAAGTGACAGACAAGGATAAATGAATTTTATCGGCAATTTAACTTAAATAGTATTGATGAAAGGTTATGAATAAAAGGGGGTTCTAGTCTATTTCTTAACCCTTAACCAGGCCATGTGATTTTGAACCTTATCTTACTATGATAAGGTCCAAAACCAATGAAAAAATGAGATACATTCAGCGTCATATAGTGTGTAGCAGCCAAAGTGACCGAATAGTTCGGAACACCATACAAAATATATGGTGTACCGAACTATTTGGCTACTTTGGCAGCTACACACTATATGACGCTAACTGTACTCGCCGCCTGGTTAAGAGGAGGGGTAGGGCAAGCTCTCTCCATACAAACTTTGTGCAGGATTTTCTTCGTTTGTGTTTGCATTAAAGTTATGATTTTTGGCCAGTATGCTTATTTTTCTGTTAGCTATTTCGTGATGTAATTTACTTTTTCATTGATATTATTTTCAAATTTTTTCATTTTTTTGAAATATTTGAAAATTTCCACATCACTTTCTTTGCATATCTAATATTTACACCCAAAAAAAAAATACATTCGTTAGTGCCAAAACCTACGAATAAAACGTGCACAGAGTTTGTATGGTGAATGCCTTGCCCACCCCTGCGCCTTAAGGGTTAATCATTAGATACTCACTTCTCCTCCAGCTTGGGATGCAGACAGTGCACTAGCGAGTGTCCGTTGATGACGATGGCGAACCCGTTGGTGTCGTCGTTCCCGTGGTCGCGCGAGTCGGCGCTGGCCGGCCCGCCCGCCGCGTACTCGTTACTGCAACCCAACCCATCAGACACCGCAACACGCAACGCAACACAGCGTTACCACTCATATTAATTACATCAATTTTATCGTTGGTTCGAATTTTCTAAACGCATAACGCGTATGTGATAAAGATTACTTATTTTTGCCAGCTTCAAACGGCCGATTTTGATTGGCGACAAGCCGCACAGGACAGAGCTCACAAGGAAGGGTACCCAACTGTCCGACTCCGATTTGATTTATTTTGATATATGTTATAGAGTAGTCTAAAATAACGGACACGTATTTTTTTTAGCTGCCCAAACTCAACCTGTTAGGAGAAAATGGCCTTCAAAGTACTGAAAATTGACCAAACCTTCTAATTTCTGAGAAGAGATTTGTTCAAAAAACTTGATAATTAATTACTGGTTTCATTATATGTTGGAGAACATGAATAACGAATGGGGACGTGTTCTGTCATTTCTTTCACCACAAACTCATTTTTTATATAAAAAAACATATGTCAAAGTTTCATAAATTTCGTCGCTACTGTACTATAAACAGTATGGTATAGTGTGTTAGGAGTATTTAAAGTCATCTTTTATTTAGGTACTTTAAATAGGTTTTTGTTGGTTGTAGGTTGAAATAGAAGATAGATAAATCAAATCGGAGTCGGAAAGTTATACCCTTCCTTGTCAGTGGCGTGTACTTTGGGTCGCTGAGCCAGCGTAGTAAGTAAGTAAATTAAATAACCGTTTATAGGAATTCTGGCAGTGTAGTTCATAATTGGCCAAATTTTCCTTTCACTGATAAATTACAGTAATCAATAAAAGTGGTAATACTGTCTGCACATATACAGGGGAATTAAACAATCAAATATTACTATCCTCAAATATGACTACTATAGTCATTAAATACCATCTCATTTGTGGTTTACTAGAAGTTGAAAGTACTGAAGTCTACAGTTATGTTCAATACAAGTAATCACAAAGAAATATAGTACAAGTTATGCCAGGGAACGGCCGATAAATGTTAACAACTTCAAGTCTTGTATGTATAGGAGTCTAAATGAAACGGTAGGTAACAAACAGTAATAAGAAGACACAGGAACCTATTTGTTTTACTATATGATAGAGCATTTCACTGGTATTAACAAGGTACTTTCGAAATGTTTCATTTAGACTGGATATTGTAATAATTACGGAAGTTTATGAACACTAAACTGATAATTACGACACCAAATACAGAACATTATGGAAGCGCCAATAGTAGCAACGGGTTAATATCACTGCAATATAGTAATAACAGTAAAAGAAAATAAAATAACAAGCCAACACACGAATATATGACACACACATATGCTACCACTGGACTTCTCATGACGCTCGACTACGATTCTTCTGACATTGTGTTATGGTTCAATATTAATTGTGTTACTAGTTTCTACAGGTTAATAATACGGTTCAGGTTAAAGAGAGAAAGAGCACTCTTACGAGTTGTATGGGGCGGATAGAAAAGACTGGTCACCTAGTCCGCTTGGCCAACGCTCAAACTCTATAGAAAACTTTCTTGCCAGTGCTAAGTGGGAGTACACCACACTGCTGTACTTTCTACGAAAGGGAAAAAACAATGATTTCATTAGTTTCAGAGCGATCACCCAGGCGGAGAGGTCTCACAGAAAGGTGCCACATGTCACTCGGGGGTGGGGGTTAGTAGGACAGTGCTGAAAACATATTAGCAAAGCCGGTTAAATAGTAATTCCATCGTAGTTTCAATCGTCGTTTGATTCAATCAAATAGTAGGATTAAGTTTTACGAATATACCTTTTATACTCATAGTTAAATTAAGTTATTACTGAATACAGCAACATTGCTTCACTCTATGACTCTCGTCTCCCGAAATGTTATATCAATGGCCCTACACAATAATAAGTATAGACATTGAAACTAAGGCATCGGCAAACAATATACATACATATATTATCACATAAGCAATATACTAACATTGAGTGTAACAGAAAATAAATATTAATATTTTTTTCAATATTTATATCTGACTCATTATGATTTTATTCTTATTAATACTTATAAGATACATATAAATAAAAAAAATTAACATCACGAACTACTAAAATTTCCATAACGTATGATATGAATCAGATTATATGCATAGCACATTGTTTATAGATATGAAGATTAATACTGAAGCAATATCGACAACTGAACTACTAAATGCACAGAGACCGTACCACGAACTGACAATTTTGTATATCCATCTCTGTCATCATACTTACATATTCGAGCGAAAGAGAGGCAGATTCTTCGTTATCGGTTCGCGGTATAAGGTTCTCAGGTTAATAAATAGTTAACAATGCTCACTAACGAAACGCCGACCGTGGGTAGAATCGCAATGACATTAAATTAACATTTGCTATTAGCACTGTGGCGGGAAATCAACCAATCATGTTGAGGTAGGTAATTGTCACCGATTTGAGTGGTGGATTTCGAGAGTTACTGTTAAAAAGGTTTATTGCGATAGGCTTTCTCCCAGCTGATAGCATTGTGAAACTTGAGGAACTCTTATGGCCAAAAACACTAATAGCAATGTTAAAGTTCTTTAGGGCCATTTCAAAGTGTCATTCTCAGTTCACATGTAGGAGTAGGTAGGGCTCTGTTTAACCCCCGAGGCAAACGAGGGGTTTTATAAGTTTATCGTGTATCAGTGTCTCTGTTTAGGGCATCATAGCTCCTCCCAAAGGGATGAAAAGATTTGAGGGCGCTTTTTTTATATCGAAAGCCTTTTCAGTCGAGTTGGTTCCTAAGCATGTCTTTTGAGTCAAGGCTTTTTAAAAATTGTAATGTAGTTTATACAATTTTATCATTCAAAGCAATTAGGCATTGCGATTGTATCCACTGCATGGCGGTGGGCGGGTGGCGGGTGTTTAGCGGGATGAGCGTCGCGGTGATATAGTGTAGCTCTTTGTCTCTCTACCTGTGGTCATGCATGTTATGTTCCCACCTAAATGTGACGACGGAGACGGCGGGCGCGTTCAGCTTGACGCCCGCCGCGCGGCCGGGGGACGGGCCCGCCACCCCCGCGACCACCGCGCCGCCGTTGCGCGCCTCGCTGTCGTCGCCTGCCGGCGTGCCTGCAATAACATTACATTTCTCAGAGCGTTTCAAGTTGAAACGTCACGTCGGTTGAAACTTTCAACCACCGTGATGTCACTACGGTGGTCGTTTTTATTTACTATTTTTTTGTTGAAACTTAAAACTTAGTCAAATTTGAAAAGGATTATGTTATCGTCGTCGTGTGTAACCTCACCTGCCGGCAGGAAGGTGTTGACGACGCGGATGGAGTCGCGACACTTGGCGAGCTGCCGATCCACGTCGTCGTGCGCCACGCCGTCGATCACGAACACCTCCGCCATGTCGTCCGTCAGCAGCTGACAAGAGTAGCCGATGTTTATCGCCGTCTCTGTTGGATAACATTGGATACACACCTATACTCGTACAAGGTAACGGGTCGAAAATGTCAATGAGAATTGTATTTTGTGTGTAACGTAATAAGGGTCAGTCAATCAATGACGGAGTGAGATAGATCTCATAATGTTCTCTTTAGCTTTTGTATAATTGGACCATTTGCATATATACGTCCCACGATAATACCCGCCGTTAATCATATCGCATTAGTCAAACACGTAGGGTGGGTTGCACCAAACCGTCTGTAACCGTAAGCTGACTTCGCTAAAACTGATTGTATGGAAAGTCTGAGCTGCCATCCCATTTTCATGACTGAAGCGACTGAACTGTCACATTTTCCATGCATATAAAATGTACGTAGAAAAATTGAAAAAAAATATATATTTACAAGTTGTTCTGCATTCCGTACCTTGCTTGTCACCAGTCAGCACCCATATCTTAATGCCGGCCATGCTAAGGTTTGCTATTGTTTCAGGCACTCCGTCTTGTAACTTGTCTTCTATAGCTGTTACACCTGGGGGAGGAAAGAAATAATAAAGCAAATTTCTTAAATTCTGTATGTAGTACAGACCAAATCGCAACCACAAACCACTGCGTATTTACTGTCATTACATTTGTTACTGATGGAATTCATATTGACTTTAGTTCTTGTGGATGTCTTATTTATTGATTGGCATTCGAGTAAAGTTTTGTTTTGTTTGCCTATTTAGGTGTCCCACTGCTGGGCTGAGCCCTCAACTCATTTTTCCACTAGGCCCGTTTGTCGCACGCACGCAAGTAATGATAACATACTTTTATTTATATAACATTCGCATCGTACATTTTTATACAAACTCAATGTCATGAATCATGATAGTTTAAGTTTACTGCTTCAGTTTTTCAATAGTCAAAGTTTTGGTTGGTAACTGTGGTACCGTGTCGTGTGAATCCAACACACTGTGACTACGAAAGATAGATTTTGAGAAAACAAGCAAAAACAGAAACTAAAACTTCAGGTTTACTCACCTACATAAAGTGTAATTTGCATTTCGATATCTCAGTTTTCATATGACCCAAAAAAACATGAATGCAGGACCAAGTAATAGGCAAAGAGAAATCAAATGGACGTTGTTAATTCAAAACACTGTAACTGCAGATACAGTGTATTGGATTCACACGGTACTGTGGTGTTTTATTTTCCGATAAACAGGCATTTGTTTCGATCTTGTTTGTCGGCGGTGGTGTTCTGCCACTACTGGTAGTTACCCAAGAGTAGCAGGTCAGTCTCGATCTCCTCGTAGATGGCGTCGAGCTGCTCGTCCCGGTCGCGCAGCGCGAGCGCGGCCGTGTGGTGGCGCCGCTTCCACTCCGCGAACCCGCGCTCGTCGAGCGGCCGCCACGCCAGCGCCAGCGTGCGAAGGCCCTCGCCCGCGAACTTCTGCAACGGTTATGAGGACCTGGTCATTCTGGTTCTTACTTAGACTACTTTTATCTCACGAGCGCGGGTGAGCCATAGTTGTGTGTTGAGCTATACATGCACATTGTCTTGTCTATGTGTGCGTCTGCGAAGGAGTTCACGTTGTCTATTTATATATTTAAACTTTATTGCACGAAGACATAATGCCTTAAGGCATTCTCTAGCAGTCAACCATTGGGCCAAACAGAAACTATAGTGGTGCAGGATCATAAACGATGATATGTGTTCGTATCGTAAATACAACAATGGCCAACCCGCGCTTACATTTGTGCATTGACGAGAAAACAATCACATTATATTGAACATTAGAATAAACAAAGAACTTTAAAGGAAAATTCTACAATAAAATCGTGCTATTGTTGATGAGGCAAATTAATTTTATTTAACATAACGTTCTATTCGACACGAAATGAATAGTTTGATAGATAGGTAATACTTACATTTAAATGCTCCTGCGTCCTCGATTTAACTCCGTCCTGGTTTCCTTTTAACCTCTCATATATTACGTTATCAGCACCTTTTGTATATAGTCTAATTTCACCATCCTTTCTCAATATCACGGACATTCTTTTCCTAACATTATTAAAATCTAATATACACAACAATTCATACACCTGCAACAAAACATATTTTTTAAATTTCATAATCAAATGGTAAACCTATTAAATTATGGTTACTTGTCAACGGCCTTGCGTCTGAGGCGCAAAGGTATAGGAAAAGCTGTAACTGAAAGTAAAATGTGGTGCTCACCTCTGTCTTACCCATAACTTCTATAGTAATACTATTAGGCGCGCGTTCTCTGAACACGAAACCGAAATTCCTCGCAGCTGATACTAACGCCGACTCATCCGGAGATTGTGCCTGTAATCAAAACAATATATTAATTTTGTCTGTTTCCTTGCGTATGTTTGCTGAAATTAGTTTTTAAAGTACTGTTATAAGCTCATTTGACTAATTCTCGGTTCAGAACTCTAAACAAGTCAATTCTCGCAACGAGTCGATTACACATGCCGGTTTAAGTCGCATACACTGAGTATACTTGATATTATTATTTAAAATGTTCGACATTTTATGAAACCTTCTTGCAAGGACAAAAAAAATTGAACGAACTAATTTGATGCTACTCGGCCATGAGATTTAAATTAAATAGCTGTCTAAATCTTTAAGGTACTTATTAAAAAAACCGATACGAGCCACGGGAAATTGAATGTTATGTCAACGCAGCAAAGCCTACCTGATATTCGAGCCGGCCGTTCTTCTGGTCGGGCATGACGGTATGGCACAGCGCGAGCAGCCGGAAGAAGTCGTGCACGTGCTGGTTTCCTTGCTGCACCGCCAGCAGCAGCGACTCGTCGAAGAACTTGAAGTCCGCCTCGTGCTCCGGGTTGAAAGAGAAGTCTAGCGGCTGCGTGCTCTGTGGGCCGGGAAGTACACTATTGGGAGACCTGAACCTCTAGTATAAGTTTATTCGAAACAAAACACAAACGAACGAGTTTGCGTTTAGTCTCATTTTGTAAAGCAACGCAATACAAGCAGCGCCACTGGTGGCCTTAGGAGGTAACCATTTTTTGCCATATAAATCAAGACTAAACTCAATGTGTTTGTTTTTTGTTTCGAAAAAAACTTATACTAGAGGTACTTCTCACTCACGCACGCGCGCCTAGCTCAAAGGGACTAAATCATACTGATACTCAACTCTATTCTCGTGATTAATCAATTGAGCGCCAAACGCAACGCCGTCAAATGACGTTCAAAATTATTGATCAAACTTTCAAACACAACTTGTGTATTCGTATGCCTATTGCTTTATCATCCATTATAATGTGTTCGACGATTGGCGCTCGAAGGGATTGGAGGATTTCTGAGTCCGAGTAGTAATTCATGTCTGCCGCTGTCCTTACAGGCAATAAATACATCCTTACCCGTCCTTATGGAAAAAAGTAACCTTGAGATGTTTTCATTAAACTGGCACAATTCATTTATAATAGTGAGTTCGAACAATTGACGTGATAAATTTAAGAGACTACAAACTAAATAGGATAAATGAGGACGCATTTACGGTACAACATCTTATTTACTGAATTGGGAAGGCGATCAAATGAAGGTGACATTACGGCCGCATCTATGAAACTGCGCACCTTGAAATGAATGCGTATCAATTTGTCAATGCGAAGTATTTTACTTTAGGTATGACTTACTTTCCACGTGAATACTATAGGTATTATAATGTGTCCATTTAATACGTTCGTGGGCGGAGTTCTGATACGATCGTTCGATAGATTTGCGGTAAAAGTCCCCTCTGACACCGTTCTAATGTTATACTCACACGCATGCACATAGAACGTTAACTCTAAATGTAAAGGGACTTTCATTTACGAGAAGAGTAATAACGTTTACACGTGTCAATGTAGGGGACGTTTAACACAGATTTATTTACCCATTACGGCGGCGCCACGAAACGAGCGCAAATGCAATTTAATCCCCGATATCAAAGGGCAGTCACGGGCGACAGTTTCATGGCGGGCCGACCGGTTAAGTCAACGGTTCAAGTCGGGCACTTTTACACACCAATCGCACACAGATTAATGTATGTACATATAAGCTCTCTAGTAAAACAACAATGCAAAGCACCGCATGCAACACAAACATAAAACATTATTTACACATTCACCAACAGGTACAGTAAGCTGGGTTAAGTTTGATACAGTTTGTAGAAGAGACTAGCCCATTTGAAACAGTTACGTGTTGTAAGGAATAAGGATTTTGTTATAGACTTACTGCCTTTCAGTTGCTTTGAGATGGCACTGATTATTATCGAATGAGAAGTAAAAGGAATAGAAAATAATAGTTGTGTTATTAGCCTAAAACCATTCCAATAAAGAAATGGAGGAAAGACGAACTACTTCGAGTTGTGCTGTAACGAACGAAGGGGGGGAATTCCGCTCAAATATCCAAAGGAGTTACTCGTACTTATAATTATTAAGTATGATTTATTTTTTAAATAGCTTAGGCAAGGCATTAATTTATAGATTTGGGTATTTGAGCACGAGAAATGTAGAAGGATGTTTCCGGGTCAGTTTAAATGTGTACAGGTAGGTCGCTGGATTCTTGTATCGATATGGCGGAGGTTAGTCGGTTTTTTTTTTAATCTTTGCGTTGATTCGTATGAATTAAATGTGTCGTGCTCTGGGAAATTAATCAGAATGCACCATACATTCAAGTGCGACCTTAGTGCACCTTGTAATACCAGACCTTTTTCCGACTGTATCACAAGACACACTAAGGTTTATTTCTCCGGAGGACAACACAAATAACGACCCAAATGGTACATGCCGATACATTCGCTGACGAGTCTAGCGAGCTTTCATTGTCAAGCGTGTCATTCATCATTTTATTTATTGACCATGCATGCAGTTGCACATGTATTACTGATTAAGACGATAGGGTTCAATAGAGACCTCAGTTGTGGACTACACGCCTGATTATGAACGTGATATTGCTAGGACCAAAAGAGATTCGACATTCCGGTTTCGAACTTCCTTATTCCGCTGAACGAATTTGAATTACAATATACCTACCTAATACCTACATTGGCTTGAAATGAAATTCTTTATTTACTAATCTGTTGCAGACCTTACGGTAGCAATCGCACATTAAATACAAAGTTATAAATTGGCATTGTTTCAAATACTTACTGGCCGAGACGAATGTACATTTCAAACGATATTTTAGTGAAATACCATATTCTAATACTAAATAGTAGTTTGACTTTTCAAGCAAGAAACGTAAAACTTTCTTTTAGTATGAAATTTGTAGAGAATTACTTGATAGCTTCACAGTTTCCTACGGGTTGTTTGGTTTTTATTTCAACAAGTTTAGATAAGTTATAAGTTTAGGATATTTCATGTTAAGCTTTGTTTTACCAACAAGAAATAGCCTTTACAACATGTATTTTGACTGTCGTAAGCTAAACGCAGTTTACGAAAGTTTTTAACTTTTCAAAGGTCTGACGTATCTCTTCTGTTCCAGCATGTGTGTCTGGTGTATGTGTGTGTGTGTATGTGCGCGTACATGCGGGCGGGCGTCCGTGGGGCGGCGCGCGCCGGGGGTGCTGCGGCCCTGCTCGTGCTCCTGCTCCAGCAGCCGCGCGCGCGACGCCGAGCCCGCCCCGTGCCGCGACCGCGACCGCTGCCCAATACATCTCACTGTTTATACCACCCTGGTACATGGCCTACCTAACAGGGCTTTAGCGAGGGCGCCCGGTACCCGGGCGACCGCATAACTATACATCTCCATGTTTATACAACCCTGGTATAAAATTCTATGCAGGGGGGGTACCTTTTCTTTGCAGCTACTGTACATGGCCTACGTAACAGGGCTTTCGCGATGGCCCCAGTGGCGGGGTGTGCAGAGGCCGCTATGAAATATAAAATGGCTAATGCACGACTCGACCAGACTGTTAAAGTCGGTCCTGCTACCTGATACTGTTCTGATGGCTCCTACCAAGTTTTGACAACTCAGTGTACCTGCGTACCGTTTAAAACTTAAAGATATCCTACTTAAATTACCTGAAGTCTGTTAGTTCAACAACCCTACTAAACTAAATATGTTCATTCCATCATTGTACATCAATATGTACATTCACTCCATTGTTACACCGTAAGATTAACGTAGGGGTCAAAAGTGCCACCAAATGGTTAGTGTAATATAACACACGGCCGCTGCGTCGCCAGTTCTTTTTTTTTGAACTTTGACTTGACACGCTGCCGCGTGTCTAGATTGAAATTGATACCATGTTTTTATGGAGAAAATTATAAGCGCGAGGCGCCGATAAAGATAATGCCCTTATCGAAGCATAGTAAAAAGAACTAGTAGCCGTAAAATAATTAATAATTATTGATATTTTAATTTATTACTTATTTACATTAACTTTCATAAAATTTCACAAAACGGTATTCCTTATCACTTATGATAATTACAAATAAAGCTACTAAACCAAACTGCGTCGTGTGTAGGTACATGCATATACGTGTGAGATATATTATGACCGACTGGCACAATATATCTGATTGTGGCTGGTGGCAGACTGTAACATCATGTGAAAGTACCTAGGCATCACTCGATGCGGGCATAGAAACACAAATTTTACAAAACGTGTGCAGTAAACATGCACAAACTGGAAAACAAACAAAATTAAAATCAACATTAACAGTTACTTCAGACAGGACAACCCGAAAGCAAGACGGGGACAAAACATGTCAATTCATAATCCGTATCACTCGTAAAATTCAAACTTTATTATAACTAAGTGGAACTCCATGCAAAACAAAACCGGCCGCTTAGGGCAGCTCATACTGTGCTGTTGCTGGATGGCCTACATGCTAGTGATGTTCTAGAATGATCGATGTGCGTGGCTACGGTTTTAGGATTGAGAGAGAAAGTGTATGTCCAAGTGGAGTGGAAGATACAAGGGTAAATACCTCGTTGAGCTCGATGGCCTCGCCGGTGTGCTCGTCGACCACGTCGCCGTAACACACGCCCGCTATCGAGCACTTGTTGAACGTCATTATGTTCTGTGTTAACGTGCCCGTTTTGTCCGAGAAAATATATTGGATTTGACCTAAAATAAACATTTAAATAAATATAAGCTTCTACTGCTAGGCTTCAGCCTCTATTTAAAGTCTTGAAGAAAGGGATTTCTACATGTTTTGAGATATTATAAATTGAGAGAATCTAAAAAATGAATATAAATTTACTTATTTAAAAATTGGAAGTCGTTTCTCATTCATAAAGAAAACTGTTCAATGAGCCGACCTGACAAATGTTTAGGGAGGCGATGTTACTTTTACAATAGCTATAGAGTGATAAGATTCATACCGAGCTCTTCGTTCAGCGTGGTAGTCCTAGCTTTAGCGGCCGTCCCGGTCTTCTCGTAATACATCTTCTCGTCCCAGTTAATGAGGAAACTCTGCGCAAATCTTATTACCTGCAACACAACAATATTGTAAAGACATGTTACTGAAGTTGAGCCAGCATCCATCAGTTATCAATAGATTTTACAAATAAAATGCCCTTGAGCCAGTCTTAGGAGTTTAAATACATTATCATTATCACCAATCTCCAATGTTCATAATTCGGCCGAGGTAGACTTTCTGCACTAAGAAATAATTAGACATCTTTTACTCAAATTCTGTTTTGGAACTAATTTGATATCGCTCTGATACAATTTTCTTTATCGAAAAGCCAGTGGTATTCCGAATAAGAACCGAAGATCTAGTGGTATATCGGATCCGCAACCTTCTGTTTGAAAATCACGCGACTGTACCACTAAGCTACCACCGCTTCCTCAGCTTACGTAGTTATTACCACAACAATAAGGGCCTTATCACACTTGCGAGTTGCGAGCGTTATTTCTATCTATACAAATATCAGTCGCAACTCTTAGCGAACTCGCTGCGTGATCGCCTTCATACAAAATTCTACAAAGTGTAATAAGGCCCTATACGATTGTACCGGGTTTAAAAAGATACTCACTTCGACGGAAACGTATAGCGATATAGGCACAACAGTGTTCATGACGATGGCGTAGGAGAAGAAGACTAGGAACGCGATGACGACCGCGCCCGAGGCGGGCTCGGCCGGCACCAGCGAGTCCCACGGCAGGTAGGCCTGGAAGTGCCGCCCCACCAGCCACTCCCACACGCCGCACGCCACCGTGCAGAACACGCACATTGACAGCAGGAAGAACACTATCTGGAAGTACAGACGACGTTCATTCATTTGTTCATAAAGTCAACCTGTCGCACACATAGATATTATTTAGTTTTATTGGTTTGTTGTGCGCCTTCTATGCCGCCTCGACCAGTGATTGATCTAATGTGGCAGCCCTTAAAGTTCTTTGCTTATACCCGTTGCTTCCCGGCATTTCCAGACTCTTTGGTTCCCAACCTGTTGTCTCCTCTGGGTGCATGATGTGCCTCCCTAGGATACCACTAGCTATACTTCTTTTGCGCACACATAGATATAGTATAGATATATACAAGTAGTTATAGATGCGCCACCGAGCGACCGGGGGTAAGAGAAAGAATATATTCATATAAAATGTATACTACGACATTTCACCGGAATGCATGTCTTGCTTAATGGAAGTGTGCCTGTGCCTGCACACTTCCATCCGTTATAACGCGACGATGAAAAAATCCTCGGTCGGTGATAGAGACAAAGATAGCACTGTTTTATATTTCCTTTTATAGGAATCGCAATAAGGCTTATCTTTCTCTACCAAAGCGTGTCAGGCCCTTGGTCGCACACTGGCGCTGGCCGTTTGACAGGCCGCAATAACAACACACTTATGCGGCTGCGGTGACGGCCTACGTTACCATTTTCGCGCCAAACTAAACGTCGTTAACGTCGACCAATATTGAAGGAAGACTTATTACTCTTATTGGCTCTTTCTGAAGACCGAAACAAAAGGTAGAGGTGGAAGCACTTGTATACATGGGACTTTACTCACAACAACGTCTGTCGTTTAATCATACAGCAGTTGAGGCAGTCAACTCTATTTCCATAGGCTCAAGGTACAGTTTACCATATTACTGGATCGTATAATTTAGAGTCTAACCTCGATTAAAGACAAGTCAAAGTCAAGCCATTGTAATACTTAATCGTGAATAAAAACTGATAGATATATGTAATATGTAGCTCTTTCGTAATTAATGCAGTTCAGGAAAGATGAAATAGTAGATTGTGTCACAAGGGAGCAAAATGACATATTTACGGCGTGGGCGTACTTGAATCCTGAACGAAGAGAAGGATTATATAATAGAATCCTGAGCGTAGCGAGGGATTCTAAAATATAATCCTGAGCGTAGTGAGGGATTCAAGAATTAACGCCCAAGGTGGAAATAATTTTGCTTCCATGTGACACATACTGCTTTTCACATCACCTATTGAGGATAATGAAAGATCTGAAATAACAATGGTTGTGCATTTATTTTATCAAAATCGATACTATACTAATAACTTATTACTCGTTACAGAAAAGTGCCACTTTGATCCCTCCTAGCAGGGAAGAAAAGTGCCATTTTGATCCCTCCTAGCAGGGAAGAAAAAGCCCTTATCCGAATAGGTGATGTGAAAATGTATTATTCCGATGGCATAAAATAATTAACATGTAAACTGCTTAACGAGTTAATCTCACATCTCACACAAGAACCGAACCGACGCTATTTAATCATTTAATAGCCGTCTATTAGTTACGTCAATAGAAAGGTAACGCGGGCCATCAATAGCGTTCTACGCACATTTGGCTGCGCACCAGACATCGACGTGTTTGTTTATCCTTTCAATACTTAAACCTGAAGCTGAAGATTATCGTCCGCATAATACAGCGGAGATGACGACGCGAGACCAAAAATAACTTAATCAATACATTGACTCGCTACGTTTACTGTGTTTTGAAAAGAGTTCACGTTTGCATATGCAAAACTATTCATCAGTAATGTCCATATTTCGGTGTCAACGGGAATGACGGAGCCTTTGAATGCTTTATGTTCGAATATGTATTTTGATATGTGGGATGTATGCATTAAAATTCGAATGTACGACTATACCTAATGCACGCGTGTTTAGTTCAAATGTATGTAGGCGTATGTATACCTACATGCGAATGTAAAATATGTATGTTTCCTGTTGCGTCACGTGTTTTTTTATAAAATACTTTGCAGGAAATAAAAGGGTGCAATCATTTTCCTTAATCGCTCGTAACATTTATAAGTCAATATGGCATTACCATTAAATTAATTTGATTCTTCACATATTTGCACACTGGCACGGTACCTGAGCCAAATATCAGTTTACAGCTAGATTCTAATTTATAATATTTCTTTACTTTTATCGCACACGTGTTCACTTGAGGTTTGCGATGAGATAGTAGAATGTGCTAGCTGTTTTAGCGAACTTTATCTTTTCATATACATATACCTACATCAAATACATACATATATAGTAGTGTTCATAGCGTGAGCCCTAGCTCCCTCCTTCATTCGATGTATCTGGGGGCATTTGGACGTTGCTATTGCGTATAAACACGCCTGTTTAATGAAAATTTACCTATTACAAGAAAAATGTAGTATACGTCAGGCCCCGAGCCGAGATTATCCGGCGCGGCATCTGTGCAAGAATCGGACGCGAACACGATATTGTGTCACGCAAAGGCTATTTTTTACACCGATATCGCACCATATCACATATTTTGAGCGGGTATACGCCCCGCCATTGTTTTCAATATGTGGCATTAATAGTTTCCTAGAACACAATTTGTTACGTCACCATAATGGCGACAGTGACGTCATTTAGGCACTTACTTTCCTTAACAGCTTAGTCACTGCATCTTTACTTCGCCTATTTGTTATGTGATCTTAATCAACAATTCACAATATTATTCTTGTAAATGATGAAAGCCGATATATAGGAAATAACTTTGACACTGTTTATGCGATTTATGATAGTTTCAAACGCAGTTAAGCTCGTTACTGTCTTAGTACAATTTTTTGAACTGACAGTATATTAACTAATTGAACTATGTTAGGTTCACAGCACCATAACTAGCCGTATACAACAATCAAACATCAAACAGCAATTTATTTTTGAAGAGATTATCAAATTGAAATAGGATTTGCGAAAATCCTGTAAGACAAATTTAATTTCTGTATAAACCCATTGATAAAGCCTGTCACACACTGCAGCGGCCTGCGATGGCGGTCAGTTGAACACTATGACTATCCTAACATTCATACAGACACACGCGGCCTTGATTTTCATAGTATCAACTGGCCGCCACCGCAGGGCCGCTATAATGTGTGGTACGCTTAAAGCTTTCGAAAACAAAAGCATATCGAAAAACCAATAATTCTAAACATTGATAACCTTAAAATAGTGACTCACCCCTATAATAAGAAAATTAAGTAGCCTATCTATGCTGGTGCGCTTGAACTTGGTCTTGCCCGAGTTCTGCATGAGCTTGGTGTCCTTGCCCGCGAACACGACCACGCCGTAGCACCACGAGGTGTTGCGCAGCACGCAGCCGCGCAGCAGCACCTTGTCGTTGTCCAGCGAGAACACCTGCTCGCGCCAGCTTAACGTGCCTGCAACAAACGACAGGTTCATCATCATCATCATCATTTTCAGCCTATAATCGCCCACTGCGGAGCATGGGCACACCTCTGACACGCGAAGAAACTTAAGCGCTGTGGGTAAGTATGTGTGCGTGCGCTGTCGGTACACGCGTCAATTGTTTGCGCGGGTGCGTAGCGCGAGGCGCGGTCGAATCGCGAGGCACGACGGCACCCGATCGGCACCCGGCGGGCCTGTCAGAGACGAGGTAACTGACCTCGGTGCGGGGGGTTCGTGGCCATTCTGTATGTAGTACTATTATACTATTCTGTGGCATGGGCCTCTCTTCCAGTACGCCACTCATCCCGGTCCCTTGCTAGTCTCATCCAGGAGGAACCCGCAGTTTTTTAATGTCGTCGACCCACTGTGCTGGTGGACGCCCGACGCTTCTTTTGCCTGTAAGTGGCCACCAATCTGTTAGCATTTTTGTCCACTGCCATCATTCTGTCCGGGACCAGGTATGTTCTGCCCAACTCCACTTGAGGTTTGAAATTACTTCTCCGACGTCACGTACCTTACGCCTTTTTAACGACAGATTACAGTACTTTTATGTCACACCTGGCCATAAAGCGGCAATTACCGCACGCTCCGCGCGCGGGAAAACCCACTTCCTGGCCAGGGGGTGACATAAAATTTTGTACTTAACACGGGCGGTAATAAAGAAAGCCTCAGATCGCATATTTATCGCCCTTGCCTTTGGCTCGGGCGTCAAATACCTGCGATCTGAGACATTCTTTGTTTTACCGCCCTTGTTAAGTAATGTACTATTATCGCACGAACGCGGGTGAGCCATGGTCGCGTGTTGAGATATACATGCACATTGTCTCTGTGTGCGTCAGTGTAGGAGCTATGAGTTCACATTGTCTATGTATTCGTATGTGTCGCAAATACAACTATTTCTAACCCGCGCTCGAGAGATAAAAGTACTGTATCAAGTTAAGGACTCAAAGCGTTCTACTGCCAATTAGGGACTAGGACTATAATACTACTAATTAGGGAAGAGTACGGAGCACTAGGATCGCTGATGGTAGGTGAAATAAGGCTCCATCAGTACAGGACAAATGTCACACATCATGGAGGGGAGGGAGGGGGGGAGGGCAATGGAAAAGAAATAAATGTATGCGGAATAGAGACAGTTAACGAAGTCCCGCTCACAAAATACGGCGAGGAGGACTAAAGAGATTAACATAATTATATATGGGGATTGATGAGATAAACTGATAGATTTTTCGTTACTCCACTTTTATACTACAGTGCATGTAGCATAACTGAACAAAGGTTCACAGGAGGTAGTCATTAATAATGCCTCAAGTTGCATGAATATTATTTAGTACTTCAGCTTAACCGGAAAGCCTTCATATTTTGACCTATTGAGGGTTGATGATACATTTAATATGAGTCGTTATACTTACTCATTAACTTTATTTACCTCATTGTACTCGGAAAAAGCTTTAATGAACGGACATAATTTAATAAATATTCCTTAGGTAGGTAATTTTATTTCCTTATTCTTTAAGCACCCGTATCATAAGAATTAAATAGTTGAATTTAACCTCTTAACAAGGTAACGAGTATTCATTTCTTGGTTATCTATCACTAGAGTGATAGCTGCAGTAACTGTTCGCAGTAGCAGTAACCGTCCGAGGGCCACAGCTAGATAAACTAAGTAGATGCAACACAATGGTCTGTACATAATCACGTGTTATCGGGCAGTGCAGTCCACCATTACCCAACCTCATCGTCAATCGTTACGACATCCGCAAATAGCGCTCTTCCCGCCGTTTCGCAAATACAACTGTTTCTAAATGCGGGTGAACGCACTGAAATCAACTTGTATCAAACCATGTGTATTTTATTTTCAGTGTGACGGAGTTGCTGGGTGTGGAACACCCACCATTTTTTCGAGGAACAATTTCGCCGCACGCAACCGCGCTTTACATATGTCCACTAGATATTGAATTATCGAATTAGCCAAACAAAAGATAATGCAATTCGCGGAGTGGCCTTCATAAATAGGTAGGTTTGACGGGCCCCCGCGAGCCGCACGCGCCTCCGATGAGGCCTCTAATTATTATATAGTTGGCGGGTCTATCATACTAATGGAAACCTTGCACCTAGTTATTTGGGGTCGAATGAGACAATCATTGTTGTCAATCTGATTTTATTCTGAATTCCAAAAAGACTTACGAGTTTGGGATGACGACCTATCTTAAACTCTTTTGGCTTAGAAGTTCAGGCACGGGCGTCCCACGCGTACTAGGTCGATAAAAACCTTATAATGCCTATGATGTAAGTGTGAATATTTGAGTCGGTTACGTAAGCGTAGTTTTAGGACTTCCTGACGTCATGCACGGGAAGTTGAGTACTTGGTAAATATTTACGTATCAGTTGATTTATGAGTGACGGCCAGCTAGCGATGGGCATACCTTCAAACTTATTAAGTAGATTGTTGGGTGTCTCACAGACGATCTCGCCGTCGAAGGCGCCCAATTGTGCGTCGTCCTGGCCCATAGCGGCCGTCTCCAAAAGGCACTGACGACATTTTAAATTCGTCTCCCTGGAACAAAACAAAACCTTTATAGTTATTAATTAACACAGGTGCATCAGACGTATTATAAAGACCAGCGTTTCCGTCTAAAATGAATTTATAGGTATAAACAAAACTGAGCTAGTATAACAAATAGATGAGATAATAAAATACAGACAATATAGTAAGGTTGTCCAAAATACACAGTAACCAGGCATATTCATATTGCATCGCATAAGCAGGTTATACACCCACACTCTCACATTTACAATTTACATATATCACAAAATCATTCCCCCCTTTAGTCAATATACATGTAGTTTAGTTCTAATTCATAGTTATTATAGCATTATGATTAATGAAATAAAATTACATTTAGATAACAGGCGTTGGTGGTTATTGTTATAACAATCACTTCGCACTATAGTGCCAGTGCATCCACCGACTAAAGGCCATGACACTCACGACATTGAACTGATGTATCATCCACATTACTAAATATCCAATAATTTAGAGTGCTAATACATGCTGACATTATACCTACAAGTACGGTAATCAGGTTGAAAGCATATAACGCAAGTAGCAGGTAAAATCTAGTTACAAAGTATGCAAAGGAGAGTGCGGATCGAGGGAGGTCACGCAACTAGAGTGGTTTTGCAATAAGCGAAGCGTTAAACAGGAATGAAAACAAAACAAGGAATTTATCAGGTTAAATAATAGTGCCAGTTAATAATTCATGATTGTCTTTAAATATTATTTGATTCAGAAAAAGGCAACGTGTGTACCTACAATGAAAAACAAGGTACAGTGAAGCAAATCAATGAGGGTTTTTCGGAATAACAATGCCAGCAGATGAAGCAAAGTAGTGTCAAAATCTGAATGTTTAATCTATGTGTACTTCTATATTAATATTATAAAGAGGTAATGTAATAAGTATGTGTTAGCACATATAATCTCTGTAACTACTCATACCATATTATTATTTTACTCTGCGGCTTGCATTCTTTATAATACAAACTTCTTTGTGATTGGTAGATTTTGTAAGCTGTAGGTTTAGACCGATAAGATGCTGGACAATCCTCCCGAACATTAATTTAGCTAAAATAACAACTAAATACACGTACCATTAGACAATTTTTATTTTAGAAGTAGGTATAGTAGAAATTATTAAAATGTCCGACATTTTATAAAACTTGTCATTGGACTTTGAATCTTCACGCTTGGGCAGTAAAGTCGCTTTTTGAACGGTCTAATTTGATACAACTCGGACAGTTCAAATAATTTTAAGTATACCTAAGGTTTGACTGTGTTATGACGAGAAAAATGATTATTAGGAAGTACGTTCCAGAGATAAATAAAAATTTCCGCACTATCAGGACACCAATGGAGTACAATGCGTTGCGTGTAAGTAACAAACGGAAACGGTTGGGGCATGCGATTTATCACTGTGCAAGTTGTGCACAAAGTTGCAGTTTAACATGTCACGTAACTATGCGAAGCCTGTATTTTATTTGTCGCTATAACAACCGGGGCTTCCCCGATGCATCCTATTATTGGTACAGAGTGTTGGCACATACATAACTGGCAAGGTAATTATATGACACAAAAAGTAGCAAGTGATTGCATTAGCGACATGCATGCATACATATATGTTGTGGTGAGTATAATTAAACTTTTTCCTGTAGTTTGTTGCCATGCAATCTAATAACAATCTTCCACGTAATTTTTAAAACAGTGATAATGAGAAAAATTGAATGGTTGTCTCCTTCCAGAGATTGTAGGTACACCCTGCTTATATCAATACAATGTAGCCTTCCTTTAAAATAATGAACTTGCTGTAGCTAGTTCAATTATAGAGATGTAAGTGCCATACGCAATACAATAAGTGGTACATACCTTTCTCTATTGTAAAACTATAGGCCTACCGCTTTACTCACACGGTACCAGCGCGGCGCGCGGCGTAAGCGAGGAGATGTCAAAGAAGCGGATGGGCAAACCTAGGTACAATCCGCCCCACACATTATTTTAAAGAATGCGTCATTGTATTGACATTCGCAGTTAAAATTTACTAGTCTCTGTCTCCTACGTATGTTAAGAGTGCAATAAAACATTTTATTTTTGTGAGCGTATTCATAAACTAAAATATGTACTAGCAGACGTCAATTACAGGTATTTCAGGTTATTAATTTCAATGACTTATATTAATTTTGTATTATGCAGTAACGCTGCTGACGCAAACTACAAATTTGCGAATGCCAGGAGGTCGCAGGTATAGTAGAAATTATTTAAAATGTCCGACATTTTATAAAACTTGTCATTGGACTTTGAATCTTCACGCTTGGACAGTAGAGTCGCTTTTTGAACGACCTAATTTGATACAACTCGGAAAGTTCAAATAATTTTAAGTATACATATCCTGCTCGGTGCCTAAATCTTTCAATTTTTCCTTAATTTCTTTTGTAATGACTTACATTATTACATTTCTGACTAGAATATGCATAGTGAACGCGTCCTTAGCAGTGATTTACAACCACAAAGTGGTCGCATGACAAATAGAACATGTTAGTCACTCTAACAGTCAATTCAATACAATAACCGTTTCTAAATAAGTATATTTATTCACTGACTCTTTGGAAACCCTTATCTTTCCTGACACTCATTTTTTCTTATCCTTCAGAAGGTAAAGATAGGCAAGCTTTATAGTATACGATATTAGATAGGTACTTATATTATATAATAGTTAGCACGGCGAGGCGTTGTCGCTAAGGGTCAAACTATAGGTCGACCGCTAACTAAGACCGCGCGAAACGGTAACGGGAGGCAGGGATGGACCCGCCGCCCGCTACCCGTCCGCTACCCTTTGACGTCTCCCGTCTTACCCCTGTCTCGTCACAGGCGACGACTCATAAGACGGTGGCTCTATATAGCAATGCAACTGTCACTCACCCATCCAACTCAGCAGTCTCAATGTAGCAGAGCCCATTGGGCTCCGAGCTGCTGAGCAGCAGTATGTCGGCGGCCACGAACTGGTCGTTCTCCAGCCGGATGACGTCTCCCACCTGTACAGACGCCCACTTCTCCTCCACCAGCTTGCCATTGCGCAGGGTCTTGGCGCGCCGGTGGTTCACTTGAGAGTCGTTTTGGTGACGTTGCTGCAAATTAAATATTAGTTTACACACTAATACTTATTGCCAGTTGCACCAACGTACGAACCTATGAACACAGACCGGTCATCGTCAAATAAGGCGCCGGCAGCTGTCATCCCATAGAAACTTGGATTTGGTGCAACCCAGCCTTAGGCTAGCCTTAGGCTGGGGTGCATCAAACCGTCGTCTGTAATCGTAAGCGGTGTTCGTCAAATCTGATTGTATGGAAAGTTTGACAAGTTTCTATGGGATGACAGCTGCCGGAGCCATATTTAACGATGACCGGTCTGTGTTCGTACGTTGGTGCAACGGGCACTATAATTTTTTCACATCACCTATTCGGATAAGGGCTTTTTCTTCCCTGCTAGGAGGGATCAAAATGGCACTTTTCTTCCCTGCTAGGAGGGATCAAACTGGCACTTTTCTGTAACGAGTAATAAGTTATTACTATCGATTTTGATAAAATAAATGCACAACCATTGTTATTTCAGATCTTTCATTATCCTCAATAGGTGATGTGAAAAGCAGTATGTGTCACATGGAAGCAAAATTATTTCCACCTTGGGCGTTAATTCTTGAATCCCTCACTACGCTCAGGATTCTATTTTAGAATCCCTCGCTACGCTCAGGATTCTATTATATAATCCTTCTCTTCGTTCAGGATTCAAGTTACGCCCACGCCGTAAATATGTCATTTTGCTCCCTTGTGACATAATCTACTATTAGGCAAACATTGAAATATTGTTCCACGATATTTTAGCGAGTATGTTATGGACAATTAGCTTAGTATCCATCCAATAGTTTGTGCCGAGTGTCCTGTTTATTTCCCTGTTTATATTAACGCGACGCTTTACTGGAAGTTATTTATAATTAGATACTAGAAGTTAGTTATAATTAGTTAGTTCCCAAGTTCCCATAGCGAAAGTGTCAACATTCGCATCCTTGTAATTTGGGTATGCCCTTGTAATATTAAGTTAGCTACATAACCTCGACCTCTAGCCTAGAGAGACCTCGTGCCCTGCTTATACACATGAACGATTCCCGTGATATTTTGACCTCAGCAACACCGTTTTGGATATAAGATTAAAAGATTAGACCTTCATACCTGGTCTCGGTGCCGCGGACCCTCGATAACTTATAAATCTTATAATAGTATCGAACTTTACGTAACTAGGTACTTACGTACGCGCGAATACGACGGTAACACTGCCTTCAAACTATAGACATGTGTGTATTTTTTTCCATTGAGACAATGGTTACTGATACAAGCTAACATTTACAGACTATTACAGTAATATTACTGTTCATATAACAATGCACAAGCACTTTAACCGAGTAGCTACTCGACAAGGTAGTTTTACGAGTAAGTAACTATCGTTTATAAATAATCTATAACATCTACAGTTGTACATTAGTACATTACTTAACAAGGGCGGTAAAACAAAGAATGTCTCAGATCGCAGGTATTTGACGCCCGAGCCGAAGGCAAGGGCGATAAATATGCGATCTGAAGCTTTCTTTATTACCGCCCGTGTTAAGTACAAAATTTTATGTCACCCCCTGGCCAGGAAGTGGGATTTCCCGCGCGCGGAGCGTGCGGTAATGGCCGCTTTATGGCCAGGTGTGACATAAAATTATTTATAGTGTCTTACTGAAGATATGTTGCACATGTGCATTGTACAACCATCAATCTATGAGATGGATTGATTGTTACAAAGTAATTTCCGGATCGAAACGTTTTGCTGGCGTGCCAATGTTTACATTCACGGTTCACTGACTGACGGCATATTTGACGGTTGATTCATACTTAGTCTTATATGATAGTTAGCCTAATGGGACTGACTAACTGCTGGCATTGAATTAGTGAATACGGCGTGACATCATGCCACGTCGCAGGATGTTGAACGAAATCTCATGTGATTAGTATGTAAACATAAAAGCTAGCCAAGTTTAGACCATATTTATGGAGGCCCGCCCTTCTGGAGGTTAATCGCTATAGTTACTCAATAGGTATTTTTATGCCGATGACCGCATATTAGCTAACCGATTGGGTCTCGTTTAGTTTCCTGTTTTTAACCTGCTAACGTCTATGCGTTGTGATTTATAACTTCAAATATTTGACACATGACAACTTCCATAGAACGTAAACAACCATGAGTCATCGAAATTATAAATTAAATCAGGTAATAATAATACGGCTTCTCAAGTAAATAAATAGATTATTTGACTTTTCTCAAACATAATTTAACCCACGTTACATTTTTTCAGATCATAGTTGTTGAGGATTTTACGATAATAATTCACCTCCCAAACAGAGGGGCTACCGCGAACCACAAACGAAGTATCTCCCTCTCTGTTGCTCCAATATGCAAGAGCAACAGAGAGGCAGTTATTTCGTTTTTGGTTCGCGGTAGGCGGTGTTACGAGTTATGTCTTTTATTTTTTTAAACCAGTGTTGTGACCAAGTCTGTCGTTTCGATTCATATGACATTTCCGTAAATTGATAGAAATCGATTAGGTATAAACGATACATTTATGATCAAAACCAAATATCATACAATTAAACTATGAAGTACAACACGAAAAATAGTCAAATTGTACTACAAACCGTGAACGTACCTTTCCATGTTGGAATAAAATAGTTGTCGATTTCTGAACGAGAGAAAGTATAATTAATTAATTCTTTCTTTGTGTAGAATGATAATTGTGATATGGAATATATTTATTAGGACTTGATAAAAGCATTTCAAAAATCGGCTGTAAAATCGATGCAATGAACCATTCGATAATAATCGACAGAGGAGATGTCTTAGCCTCATCACTACAAACTTCAATTCATGTCTCAAATATTTGAAGTTACATATCACAATCTATAGTGATAATTAAATTTGGCTTTATAATAAATGGTTTCACCAGTTATAGGTACAGGTTGATTAGTAATTGGACGTATGTATTAGCTTGACATATAATTAACAGTCAGAGTTTTTTTTATTATTATTAGTTTTTTAGTCTTAAGTCTATATATTTTCTTAGTCAGACATTCTTAAAAGCCAATTAATGGGCAATTCCAATGGTTACATAGAATACTAATGACTACTATTGGTCGCTATGACACAATGGCGTCTGGGCATAGGTACTTTCCATGGCAGATTGCAATAGTCGATCGTAGTACATGAATCACGGAATGATAACTGCAGCTTATGTTGAAGTGGATCATTCCAATCTGCGATAATAATCGCACTTATTAGATAAAGAGACGCAAACACGTTGTAGGAAGATAAATGCATATATTTATATTGAGAACTTATATGTGTGTTCATTGTATAAATAGAACAAGACGTAGTAAATAACTGCCTTAATATATAACTAGAGTTGAACGAACCGCCCAGTTTTAGGCTCATCTAATCCTGAATCAGATTTTTGTTAGATTTAGGGACATTGTTTTTTTGTTACTTGTCACGAACGTTTATCAATAGTAACAATTGATTTTAACTGAACGTTACAAGTGTTACCTAAGGATATCTACAATAATTAAGAATGTTCCATTGCACCAATGTTTTTATGTTAATCTAAGACCGTATATGTTATTAATAAGACAAACACATGTTATTAGAAAAACGTATTAGATGTAAAAGAACATGTAAACATGGCGCAGCGCAGCAAACCCGATGTAAAACTTCTCCTCGCTTGCCACTTCAATCAAAGTTTATAGTATGTGTCGAATTAGGTGAGGACACTTAAGAACTCTTAGTAGGCGTCTCTTTCTGCGGTAAAGGGCGGTACTCCAATTAGCAGTGTGGCTGCCTCGATGGAATTTGCGAGATCAGCAGCTGCAGGAGCCAAAGTTTGCTCAGTCAAATTTTTAAAGCTATTCTATCCTCCTCTATGACCGTAAGTATTACTTGCTCAACATCTTTCAAGGTCGTCTTGTAGAAGCCAGAGGTTTGTTTTATGTTACGACATTTCGGAATAAGTAACGTTTTCGGAAAAGCAACCTTCTATGAAATGTTTGATTTCTATGATATGGTCTATTTTTTCGGCATAAATAAACAAACATTTGCATGCGATCCCTTCGTTGTTTAAAACGTATTGTATCGAGCACCGATTAGGGGTGAGCACACTAATCAACAACACTAATGGGCGTGAGCATGTCGTAAAACTTGCAACAGATCCATATGATCCGAAAAATGTATTCCCAATACAATTTGGGACGTTAGTGCCGTTTCTGAAGTTGTAACAACTTCGCGTTAGATGTCGCTACGAGCCGCCTTGAAAGATTCACCACCACAAGGGATACCGACGGTAGGTCAGTTGGTTAAGATCAATGGCAGGGGGGTCTCACTCCTCCAGTTCGCCGCGCCACTGCAAGTACATCCGTAGGTGGTACCATTCAGTGGCGCGCATTGCTACCGGACGATCGCGTCATCGCGTCATTCGCTTGGTGTGGTCAAAGTTTGTAATTTACCTATTATAATTTGGGGATTTGTTAACAGTGGGACTTCTGTACGTGGTCACTATTACTTATTATGTGGTTGAGAACTTACGAAATCGTCGTAGGCGTCCTTGACGGCGGTGAGCGCGAGCACCCCTATGAGCGGTATGGCGGTGGTGATGGGCGTGAGCGACGAGATCGCCGGGATCAGCTGCAGCACCAGCAGGCACAGGAAGTAGAAGTTGGCTAGCCGCTGGAACTGCTCCAGCAGATTCAGCGGCAGGAACGTTACGATCGAATACTTCGATGTTTTGATGTAGTTGTTCTGGAACAAACAACCCTTGATCACCCTTTTATCTATCGGCCACAACTAGTAGTGTAGTGGGATCATAAACAGATTAAGGTTCGCGTCTTTCCTGTGGACATATCAAAAGTTAAGGGCTACAAAGCCTTATTTTGGATTGGTCAGACCAATCCTAACCCGCATAAACAGTGTCTCCGTGTCTATAAATCCATGTGATAAAAGCATAACTTACATGCACACAAGCCGTTAACTATTGATCACAGGAGGGACGAAAAAACGGAACCCTTAAAGGATCACTTTGTTGTCCGTCTGTCTGTCTGTCAAGACCCTTTATCTTGGGAACGCGTGGAGGTATCGATTTAAAATTAAAACCATATAGGTACTCAGGTCTGCAGTTCCTTGAAGCTGTGAAAAAATCAAACTTCTAAGTTAACATAAAAAAAAATACGGCCGTTTATGCCGCAAAAAAAACATTGTGTTCACTGCGTTTTATCTCAAATTGACATAAGCCAACTTCTGACCGTCTCGAGAAGGAGTGTGTGTATTTAATATATATTACTGCATTTTATGTGTGATGTGATACAATATAAATAGACTTACAGCGTAACGGAACTGGGCATTGTATTCCCTATTGTTCGCTTTGATTCTCCGTTCATTCTCTGAAACAAAACAAATACACTGTTAATAGAGTACATTTTATATTGTTACTTTCACGAATGATATTTAATAGGATTGTTATTTAGCTTGGTAACCGAGTTAAAGAGAAATGTGACAGCTGCATACACAATTATTAAACAATAATTAATAACACTGTCTCCGACCTTTCCCGTCTTTTGTCTCACCTCGACCTCCAACTCGATGCCCAAAATTAGATTATAGTAGACATTCATCAACACTATAATATGTGTATTCCCACGTGTAATATCAATCGAGAAACAAGATCACCGGTCAATGATAAGCACATTCTTTAAATGTATTAGCCAGTAAACGCGTTTACAGATTTATACTTGTACGTGCTGTAACGCCTACGTTAAATCGTATTACTCTAGACTAAAAGGACATAGACCAATCCAAACCAAATTGAAAATGGCAAAATATAGAACTATTTTCATTACTCCCAATTGAACCAGGTCAACCAGGATCTTACTATGGCTGAAATCCCCGGAAAACGTCGCAGATATAAAATAAAACATTACGTATCTTAAAATTATTTGAAATGTCCGAGTCAAATTAGGCCGTTCAAAAAGCGACTTTACTGTCCAAGCGTGAAGATTCAGTCCAATGACAAGTTTTATAAAATGTCGGACATTTTAAATAATTTCTACTATACATGCGAAGGTGTTTGACACCTAACTAGCGCGGCGCGATGCAGCAAGAATAATGTACTTATTGGGCTTCCGAGCCCACATAAACTTGCATTTTATTCTGTGTTCTTTCCTATACCGTCTTATGTAATGGAAAATCGATAAAATTCAATATGCTGTAAATAAAATCAGTAAGAGCACACTTAGTTGGGCCATTTTACGGAAAGTTGTACACTCGACTTTTTTTTTTTATTTGGATAAAATCGGGTTTTTTCTACTCGGAATCGAAAGCACTTTCGAATGATATAGCGGAAAAAAGTGTACCAGAATTTTTTTTATTCCATTGCGTTACCGTTCATACTAAGCTTGTAATGCTTATTGTATGGTGGTAACGGAATGAAAAACTGGAAATTGTATGAAACCTTCCGTAAAATGGCCTAGGTGTGTTATTAGAGAGTGAACTGCCTAAGCAGCAATCTCCTACATACGCGTGCTTTGTTGGATTCGTAGGTACCTATTGGTTTTGTGATGGATCAATTATATAGATGGGATAATAGTAGCATTTATAATCCATACTAATATTATAAATGCGAAAGTCTGTCTATCTGTCTGTTAACTCTTCAAGCTTAAAACCACTGAACCGATTTAGATGAAATTTGGCATGGAGATAATCTGAGTCCCGGGGAAGGACAAAGGATACTTTTTACCCCGGAAATCATCCCTTAAGGAAGTGGAAGTTTGTATGGAAGATCGATAACTGGGTTAGCGCTTGGTATAAAAAAATTGCAATTAAATTCTATCGCGATGAACGAGTTCCACGCGGACGAAGTCGCGGGCAAAAACTTAGTGTCTAATAAATATGACATTTATTGACAACAATAAAAGCAGCCGAACCGAGGCGGGGTTAATATAGCCAGGAATTAAGTGATATAATAAAGTCAGCAACAAAAGTAGTCGTACACAAAATAAAAAGCTCGAAATTGCACAAGCCTTATTCTCTTGACAATACGAATAGAATCCCGTAAAGATAACTTGGGCACTTCTGCAGCTGACTATACAATCTGTGCTCTCGGCCGAACGACTAATATGTAAATCAATAAGAACATTGCTCTTAATGGGCTTTTAGGATTTATATGACCACTCGTTTCGTCAGTACTTCATTATCTCTTGAGCTATAGTTAAGGATGTTATCAAAATGAAACTGGCATCTTTCAGGGTTTTTTTGAGGAGTTTCCATTCTAATCGTAGGTATTTTTGGTTTCGTTTCGAATTATGCTTTCGTATGATGTAATTACCTATTATATTTATGTTTTTGTTTTAATCAACCGAAACTTTTTACTAGATTATGAGTATGCTTATATTGCCGCCATTTCGATTGAACAGTTCGAAATAGCGGCAATATTAGCATAGGTATACTTAATCAAAATCGAATCAAATTCGCGTCTCTAGTACTCTAGTACTTTGCAGTCAAAGTACTAGAGTACTAGAGACGCGATTTCTACTAAAACCTTTTCTTTATCCGAGTATACAATTGGGGAAAAGCAGTTAATAAGAATTGAGTAATATTAGTTACAAGAATAATTAAATACGAAAACCGGAAAACGTGAATACTGAATACACCTTACACGTGTCACGCATAAGTTCATAAACCGAATTAACGCTACCGCTCTCAATACGCCGTTCCACTGCGTGCTACTTAAAGTTATATAGGTATCATTAAATGGACATGGACGTACGTATTCATGGTTATACAGATCGGGAAGTTATTAAGGAAAGCTTAAGCTCAAAGCGACCTGTGTAAAGGGCCTAATTTAGTCTGTGTCAGCGGCAGGCAGGGCAGCTCGGATAATTAGCCATGTTCTAAAGGCTTCATTTGTTTCAGCCGTTTCAAACACAGCTCGCCTTAGAAACAACATATAAAGTGAGGAAGTAGAGATATGATGATATTTTTATAATAGTTGAGAGCGATTTGAATCGGGTGCATTTTATGAAGTGTGCGTTATGTACGACTGTTCGGCGGGAGGGCGTGAAGGCGGTTTGTTGCTAAAAGGCACTTGGTAGGTATTGGTAGTGAAGTGTTAGTCGCGTCTGAAGGGGGCTGGGGCGGGCGCCGAGCAGACGCGGATCGATCTTTCTCTCGGTTTACGACTAATCATGTTTTCATGGGCACTTTCGTTGCGTCTCGCGTTAGCAAGGATACGGATAAACTCGCATCGCGAGTTCGCGACGCCAGCTGGGTACCTTTGAGTTACGCCTGCGAAATTTCATTTGTAAAGCGTGACCCGACTAAGGTAGAGTAACTGAATTGTATATCAGTAAAAAATATTTGGACGAGTAATGAATTTAGTTAATGGCGCGTTTGGCTAGATGGGCTTTAAATTGGAAGAGCGCAGTGGTGTGGTGCGGCGAAGTGAACCACTGCAGCCTGCAGCCCACTCTGCATCGACATATGCTTTCTATGCGGATGTTTCTATAGTATCTAGCTCGTTTCTGACTCCGATGCACTAGAAAGAACCTTCGGATTATCTCTACTAGCAAGTTTAAACAATATAAACATCCAGAAACGGAGCAATCTTCTTCGTTCAACTTAGTTCCGCTTATCTGTTTGACTATTGACTAATATTTAAGTATTTATTCATATTGAACACAGATGTTGGAGAAAATACATACCTGTCAAGACTACCTCAGTCAAAGGCTGTAAAATAACTAGAAAGGCTCGTCATATGTGGAAAGAGCTGAAGGGTGAAAAAATGGAGTGACCTTCTAAGGATTCGATTTTTCCTTTTGAGCCAGAAACCCGCGCAAATGGGATCAAAGGATTAATTTAGTCCTACTTGATCCTCAGATACGATACTGACGTAAATCGCCTGGGGCTTTCAAACTGGGATAATCCGTCATAATATTAGCGACTAACGACTGTTCGAGCGTTATATGCAACCTTTTCTATTTGCGAGTTGTAAATGTCAAATATTTAAAATACTACGTTCTATCTTTACTTGAAATATGTCAGACCTAGACAAACTATGTAAAATTCTAAATTATATCACAAATTACTGAATAAATGAAAGTTTTCTTATAAATCAATGTTTATTTAATTATAAAGAACCAGCAGCGCAAACATAATGGTCCATTACGAGCCGGATTAAAAGTGATAAGTCCAAGTTTTTTTTATACATTGAACGAAATTTTCATCATGTAAGTCGAAACATTTACCTAATACATCAAATTGCTTAAACATATTGAAGAAAATGGGGAAAAGCGGCGCCCAACCTATTGTTTTCTAATCGAATGTAAATTTAAACGATAAAGGAAGAAATTCCTAAAGTGGAGACTAATTTTAAAAAGTCACTGAATGCACGTATATCTACTACATACTTGGAAACACGATTAGAAGAAGCGCTTGATTGAAAAGGATGGAGTATAATTGCGACAAAATGGGAGAAAGTTACATTTAATACTAAAACAGAGTTAAAAGAAGCCTTAACGAAACTGCAACCGCAACAACAGTACCAGTCACTTGTCAGGTGAAGCAGAGCAATTATTGAGACCTAAACCCATTACTAGTGCGAACTATGAGCAGTATTGGACTGGACACAAATGAAGAAAAGGTACAATAACAAACGATACATCTCATGTTACATCCTAAATCGCTTTTTATATCAAATAACCCTGATAACAGATTCATCTAGTGGAGTAAAACACTTATTAGATACCTACGCCAAGTGAATGTTTGAGTACATTGACAAATATTGATATTGATGTGTCATCCTGGGATATTATTATTATAACAATACAAGAACTTCGTCTTCGAGTATCGACACACAGACAGCAGCTATCCAGGATCGATGCGGTCTGGCTAACTTACAGGAAACGTGATTTAGCCTAGGAATACAGCATGAAGTTTAATCTATGACATGAGAACTGGAAAATTTGAAGTAAACTGGAGCTAGTAGTCTAGTTATGTTATAACTTGTTATGTTATAAAATTATTTCTGTAAACTGGTAAGCTTATATTTGATAAGGTAGTCATTGAAAGAAAATGTCAATAGATTAAACATTACTGGACTAGGTCTTGCTGACTTCTACATTGACTATGTATATTGAACAAGTAGGTACTGTAGGTGCAGAAACTGCCTGTGAGTGGCAGTGTTTCTGGGTGGGGGAAAGTACTTATCAATTAAATACATACATACACGGTAAGTTTTATATGTATTGAGTGAACTATCACTTACTTCCCCTTCACAGAAAGTTTATTTAGGATAACCGGAGCTGAAGAACATAGCGACATGGAAATGTTGATAAGTACAGAAGTACGTATGCGAACGAATCTGACAGATGGTGGTGCCAGATTAAGGAAGAAACCTTACTGAATTGGATCCTTCAGGAAGAGCTTCTGCTTATTCTGTAAGTAACCACTTTAATAATTTTGTGACTACTAGATACACAGTTTAGATAATTTAATCGTGTGTTTGGTTTAAAAATGAAGAGAGCTTGAAACTAGTAGGTAGCTACATATGAGAAACTTACACTTACCTATTGGAAGGAAATATCTAGTCCTCAAGCAGGAATCGATATAATCATGAATTTATTATGATAGATACCTAGATACCTATTTATTAGAACATATGTAGTATATCCAGGACAATTGATACCTACATCATGATTTCTGATTACGAACTACTAGGAGATATGTAATGTATTTATAAAGAATCAAACTTACGAGACAATCAAATAAAGAACATTATGACTTAGTTATGTACAATTGGTGTCTGCAATTCATAGAAGGGTATAAGGGAAGCTTCATGGGTATTTATTCAAACGATTCTTATCGTAACCTGCGGGTTTTTGGCCCATGAAGTTAATCAAGTTAGTTAATCATAGCCAGGACGAAAACACTCTTAAGCTTTGTAAATCATAATCATGTTCGTCCTAGGTTTCGAGCAGTTCTTAATCCTATCTAAACTACTGGCCAAAGTATAAGTAAAGAAATATTGATATATTTCGGGTCATAAGGAAATGGTAACATCATTTCACCTGTGCTATTGTCGACGTGGCTCAGGTGAGAGTTTAAACAAGAAACATACTGCGGTACACATCTTGCCACGGCGAGTCCCCGTAGTTTTGGCCAGCGTAGTTACATTATGTTTTTTATGTTGTGAACTGCCGAGTCGTAATGCAATTCATCCTGAGACAGAAGCCTAATCAATGAAGAAGAATCCTAATCAAAGAATATGAATCCTAATCAATGAAGATGAGTCCTAATCAATCGAAGTAAACTTATGCATGGCTTACTGTCTCGGAGTATGATATGGAGGCACCAATCATTCTCTTCGTATAGCTCAGCAGCGGAACTACGTAACACTTTGAAGATATTTATTCATTAATGGTCAATCGTCAGCTTTTCCCCGCAACCTAATGAAACTATTGAACTTTTATCAAGAAATTGTATCTTATGTTTATCTTGTTACACTGTACTATGTAGGCATTGTACTATGGTGAAGTTCTGGTGACAGCTACATTACAACGGAGTCATATGGTAGTTTTTTTTTGTTATATGTGGTCTCATTAGTACAAGTATGGAACAATGTGGCTACTACACTGGATTAAGGGCATCAGAGAGCCACAAGTAAGTGATACATATATTATACTAAGTCGAAGGATTATTTTTCACTCTCGATATGATTTAATACGATAATGGCACCCTGGTCCAGTTGTGTCAAAAGGTCAATAGTCGTTAGCAATGTTAAGAAGTTGTGTACTTAGCTATAAATTATTCATGAAACAAAAGAACTACGTTGTCAAATACTTCTCAATTTACAGTTACTTTAATTGCATATTTTGAGGTGATTAAGTCATGCCAGCATAGGGTAAATTTCTATGCTTACAATGAATATTCTGCCATTTTTATCGTCTTTTACAATATTTACAATGTGTGTTTCTGTCATCTACATCAGTGTCTTTACAATATTTACTTGTATCTTGTCATTTATAATTATTGATGTCTGTTAACATTGTAATCCAAATCGTTTGAAGCTTGTGATTCCAACTTTTATTAATGTGAAATATTGCTCAGTTCTTGTCAGTTTCATAAACATTTTATATTTTTATCATTGTTTTGATGACTTAGTTCTGTATAATGCCATGGTGGGCGGTAAGAAGAACATAACTGTTCTTGGTGGGCGGTATGTTCGAGCGTTATATGCAACCTTTTCTATTTGCGAGTTGTAAATGTCAAATATTTAAAATACTACGTTCTATCTTTACTTGAAATATGTCAGACCTAGACAAACTATGTAAAATTCTAAATTATATCACAAATTACTGAATAAATGAAAGTTTTCTTATAAATCAATGTTTATTTAATTATAAAGAACCAGCAGCGCAAACAACGACCATTACATCGATGAAAACAATGTATGGAATAGGCCCGGTTTTATAAAGCTTAGACCAAATTAGTGGTAACAAACAAATGGCTGGCTGGCCATTATTAAGTACATAAGTCGTAAATTTTTTTTTTGCAAACGAGACTTAATTTATACTTAATAATTGTACCATTTTTTCTCGTAGTATTGTCTGTTATTGACCTAACCTAATTGTCTATGGTTCTATCATTTAGGTTGTCGTGTATAGGTGAAAAACTTAAGTACCTAAAACCCTTGTTGCATGTAGTTAGTTGTGGACTGTTCGATTCGAACAGGCATTTATTTTGTATCTGTCACAAAATTTAATCATGTAAGTAATGTCTATTCGAACACGCCACTACTACATACTTAACTTATTTACCTATTCTACTCATGTTGACAGTTGACAAACACGAATAGTTTCAAGCTTAAAGAATAAATATGACCTCTAAAAGTAAATATCGTACCTATCATTTTCTGAAGAGTTCGACATATTTGTGTAGGTAATTATTACTTCTTGACATGTGAGGGATTATGACACGTAAACAAAGCAAAATGTATTATTATATATTACCTAACAGCTAACGCCAAAAACAACCGTCAAAGCCAACAGTCAGCAACTCTCAGCAGTAGCATTTTAATGAAAAGATACTCGATTACGTATCGTTATAAAACGCAAATTATGTTCGGTAGATCAAACTTCCGTAAACAGGATCCGAAAATAATCACACGGATTTTTAACAAAACCAGGCCTGAATCTGAACAATTCAACTACAAACCAATTTCGTTTATCATGTTATTTCAAAAGAGAGTCGCGTCGAGTTATATTATTATATTTGACATTAGAGTTATTATTTTACAGTACGATGGGAATCGGAAGCCTACACAAGAGCAAGATGAATGAAATGAACGTAGATTGAGGAGCGCCCCACTTGTTGCTCACAGCATAGGTAACTTAATTTGTTACTCTGCTTTTATTACTCACGTCAAACTCCAAGGGTATTTTAAAATGAAAATAATATTTAATGTGATATACAAGATTGAGTGTGGGAGGCACGTCATTTCAGATCTGGGTATAAAGGAAGCTTTCAGCGGGTTAAACTGTATCTCCGTCGCTGTGGGTTTTGTTTTGTCGACCGAGACACGAACACGGTCAACCTACGCGTTTGACCTATTTGCTAAAGGTACATATTAATTTGTTCGTTTCCACTTTATTAACCGTATTACGCGCGTGAACTAGTTTTGTTAATGGAAAGGACTCCGCGGTATAATATAAATCAAAAGCATCTCCTTGTGCTATTTTAATATCTAAAGCCAGATCTCTATATAAAAACAAAACATGCATGTGTTTTGTGCTAACGATTATGTCCAGTCAGCAGTTATAGTTGATAATGATAACAGCTATAATAGCCAAATATGTCTTAACACATCCTTACTCCTATAGTAATAAGCTGTGTTATTATATGATGCTGACTGTACGTAGTCAAGCTATACTAGATACCGGTCAGTACTTGCTTGATGGCGTTTAAATATCAAGAATCTCAGTGGATGAAACATCGGTTCCATTCTGACAAGTACGTAGGTACTACGCGAGAGCTACGGTTGTTTCATCATCATAATGGTAAACTAACATAGATGCAGCTATGTCTGAATTTTTCTTATAAGGTATGTTGGGGTAAGATCGGACTAATTTTCGATACTTTGGTAAGCTCTCGGTTTTTTTTTTGACTAACTTATCTATCGATTCGTTGAATTGTTATCGATTGTTATATATGTTTCTAGCACACTATTATGAAAGGTCCATCCATGCAATACCGGTATTTGTATAGCGAAAATACATAAATATCGATATTCTTAGTTCCGTACCACAATATAACGATACACCGCTTTGAGTGGTTACTAACAGAGCGCTCCCTTGCTTTGTAAGGCACGATAAGCCGTTGATCCCGGTTGCTGTCTATGACAGCAGTCGTTAAGCCAAGTTGGAGACCTTCGGGCGGTTTGAGAACTTCTAACAGTCAAGTTGCCCACTCACTTGACAAAGCCTAATCCCAATAAGGTCTAGTTTTCCCTCGGGGTTGGAAGGTCAGATGGCAGTCGCTTCCGTAAAAACTAGTGCCTACGCCAAATCTTGGGATAAGGTAGCGGACCCCAGGCATCCTTCAGGATGCAACTGTACTGGGATAACGCTAGGAGGATGATGATGATGATGTTATCGATTGTTATAAATAAGTATGAAATATATTTTCAACCAATATTTTTTATTTCCTTATATATGCAACCGTTTTTATTTAACATACGTTTAAAGACAGTATTTGATTTTTTTTTCATCGGAAAACATCGGACGTAAACGGTTGACATCGGACTATGTTGAAAAATGAACTCTGTGCAGTTACGCATATGGTTCGTTTTAAAAATAATCCGGTCTTTTCCTGTCAAAATTACAAAAAACACTAATTTTATATTTCACGCTGTCACAGACAACCTGTCGCTTTAAATCAACGCGGCTGAGGTGAGGTGTGGGGCGTAACAAAAATGGGGTAGGCAGGTCAAATCGAAAATCTCTTCTAGTTTAGTAGAAAATTGAATTATCCGATCTTGACCCGATCCGGTCTTATCCCAACATACCTTATTTATATCATTCATTAATATCATCATTCATATCATTAATTTTTCATTGATATTAATATCATTGTTATCAATATTTTATAAAAGAGCTTTTGTTGGTAGAGCAATCACCACTCTGCTGTTCTCTATCAACGGCAAAATAAGACAGTAAAGGTATGTTAATCGGCGTCGTGATAATACCAAAACCATGATAAAATAAGAAGTTACTTATTATGGTTGTTGAAATGTTACTAGGCTGAATGTAATCTAAAGTCTAAAGATTCTAAAGTCTGCAACAATATCACGAAGAAGAACGTTGGCGGTGAATCGATAACAAACAGCGGCGGAGACTCATAGTGTGCGCGCCGAAGCGATCGTCGGCCGTTGACCGTGCGGGGGCGCGACGCTTAACCTTGGCCAATCTGTGCCACCATCCACTCCCTTTGTACCGGCTTCACTCATTTTTCATCAACAATCTACTAGTTCCAACTAAATAGTTTAACATTTTTTCCCAAAAATTAAAAGGTGCGAGACGTACGAACGTCGCGTAAAAGTTACATATCATATCGCATTAGTACTTAGTACTCAACGGAGCAGGGTTAGTGAATCGATAGACGAACCGCAGGAGACGAATGTGCGGAAGCGGTGGTTGTGCCGGTTGCGGCGGTGCGGCGGCGCGGGCTCGCGCCGCACCAGCTTGCCTAACAGCTCGAGCAGGGAGAGGCGCAGCGGGCGCGGCGGGCGCGGCTCGCCGGCCTCCGCGCCCAGCACCTCCAGCTCCACCGCCTCTGAGCGCGCGCACATCCGCGCCGCTACCGCCGCCCCATGCCGCCCGCCTCGCCTGGCCACCACGAACCACAGCACTAGCAGCGACCACACGCGCGCTCCGTGAAGCCGCAGCGCCGAGACTCACTACACTAGCGCCGCCCGACCGGCGCGCGCATCCCGCGACCTGTGTTGCCCTCTCATCTCGGTGTTGGCCGCTACTAATAGAAAACTCACAGTTTCCCGCAGTATTCACGGAAAAGCCGAAAACCGCGATGAGATTAAATACGACATATCTCCACGTAGTAACGAGTGTCGACGTACACGTTTAATGGCTTCAGCCCGCATGATTATTTATTTACTTTGCCTCATTGTTCAAATAAACATGCCTATTTAATCGTATTTACGATAATCCCCGAATCTGCTCTAGCGAATTTATTTCGCGGCAGTTTGAAAACTCATACCTACTACAAGTTTATCATAAAATTAAGTCGTAACGTAACCTAGTAAACTCAATTAAATTTATTCAATGTTACCGGCGTTTCCTCTTTCAGTCTATGAAACGCTAACAGAAAATGACAACATATTTAATACCTACATAATAGTTACATAGACACTGTCATATAAAATCACAATATTTATTTTGTATTCACCAGGTACGCAGTACGGTCAGCAAACAGCTGAATTGAAATGCCAATTATTTCCACGATGCCGCTAACTTCATACTGTACCTTTCTTCTTTCATTGTTGTACTTGAATATTTCAAAACCTCCTTAAGGGGCAAATATTTTATATTGTACTGCAAATAAACGAACAGCCAACGAGACGAGAATAGGTACTTCATCTTTGTCGCTCCTTTTCCTTTTTCGTTTCTTTTGTTGGCCAATCTATTTGTAAAATAACAATTATTTTCCTACTAGTTCCTATGGCTTAGAGATCATTATCATCACCAGTTTCATCCCAATATTGGGCTTTGTAGCTTCACTTTGTTCGCAGATGTATAGGTTTCCCGGAGTTTTCGTTAGTTTATTTCAACAAAAGCTGATGGCAATTAAGTAATCCTACACGAACACCGAAAAACTCATTGGTTCAAATCATACTAGTACTAATATCATCATATCATAGGTGTAAAGGTGTTACAAAATGACTTCACGTTTCAGTTTTAAATCAAGTGGATGTATATTTTCGGATATCATTGCTCCGAGTCCAAGTGAGAACGAGAATCTCGAAAAGATTAGGAAACTCTGAGATAAAGAGAGAAACAACCTCGAAAAGATTAAGAAAATGTGAGAAATTAGTGATGGATGAACACGTACAACAAAAATTGGTTTGAACATGTGATAATGCCAATTAAACCATCCACAAACATAGAAAAAGACTTGTGTTTCTAATGTTCTTTTGTAACGAAACCCTTCCACAGCGACCAATGTTTCATGTTTGTATTGTGTATTTAATAATTACGTAATTCCATTACTTGGAAATGTAAAAATGGTGATATAAAAACCATTTGGGAAAGTAGAATAATCGATAAGATTTATCAATTATGTTTGTACAGCTTAGTTACCTTTTTAGGGTTCCGTACCCAAAGGGTAAAACGGGAAAAAAAATCCGAAATTTTTGGCCTCGATTGTAAAATATGTCCCGTGGTCAAATATACCCAAAATGTCTTTACATTTTCATTATACTCAGGGAGAATTAAAAGGGTACAAGTATTATAAATATACGAACAAGTAGTTCTAAATGGTCAAAAGTGCAATGAATAAACTCAATGGTTAAAAAAAAACTTGTGCAACGTGCATCGAAACATTGTAAGTAATTTACATAGCATGTAAAGTGTTATGTAAAGTGTAAGCCATACAATAGAATGTAGGTAAGCTTGTAAAATGTCAAGCAACATATGGCATAATTATAATCAGTATAATATGCCGAGCCATAAGACAATTTCCAACCGGGGAAATAACGCAAATCGGCAAGGATTCGTGCATAAAATCGGTTAACCCATATTCAGGCTTACTTGTGTGAGGATCAATGACGTTTAATTCATAATTTCAAACTACCGGCCTGAAAAAGGGTTTAGGGCTACAGAAGGCCCTGTTCGTTATACCTACATCTGCACGTAGTTGTGCAATAACGATCCAACACACAGAAGGTTCCTATTTTAAATTGTATATCGCGTGATTCCCGTGATCCCGTGGATTGGGTCGTTTTCGCAAAACTACGTCCATATATTCTTAGGTTCCATCCGCTAAACATCTCTTTTGCAAACCGTTCTATCAACATTAGAACCAATGGAAAACTCCTCAAGAGTTGCCACCTCCAATCTTTACTCCAATACGTCGCTTTTGTAAAAGTCCTACATTGTACTACAAAATGTCTGTTTCGTAAGTAAGCGCAAAACGAGTTATTATGAAAAACCTCATACATACTAATTAGGTATTGTAAAATACACGAACATTATCACACACCACATTGTTTTATTTTTTTCATTTTTCTCCGTTGTAAAAGGATTAACATCTTACGAGCTCCTTCAGAGAGAAGTGTCGTCAAAACGAAACCGGAGACACTCCAAGTCAAGGGACATTTTGAGGAAAGGGCGGTTAGCGAATTGGATAAATATTTTGCGAAACGGAAACAGGATTATTTATAAACTGGACCTGTGTTTGAAATAGTAGTTTATGCAACTGGTACATAATGAGGGGCATTAAAACACGAGTGTGTTTTATGAAACGAGCCGAAGGCGAGTTTCATAATAAGGTCACACGAGTGTTTTAATGCCTAATTATGTACAGTTGCATACATTACTTTATCTACACACATATTATAATTACTCTAAGATGGGTTCAGAAACCGTAGTAAATAAATACAATAATTATGTTAATACAACCTTTTTTGCACGGTTGCGGAAATATCGAAATCAGAACTGGCAACAGATACCTGAATGTTACTTTAAAAGTAAAGAGTCCTTATTCTGATGTGATCATGTCGTTCTAGCTCAAATTTCGTGCGATATGTACTAAAAAAACATCGAGCTGACATTTCGCATCGACTGAATTTGAATTTTCAGTGATACTAGAATAGGGACATGTCAACTTTGACATTTAAATGTTGACAGTTTTGTTTGACGTAATATTTTAACATCATATATAAGATTAAAATGAAATATTTTATTACTGCTGTAGCCTTAGCCACAGATAAGAAAATTGCCATAAATTCATTGAATGTTGAAATAAGAGTCATTTTCTACGGTTTCCGAACGCATATTAGAGGATTTATGATATGTGTGTAGATAAAGAGCATTTTATCGTCAAATCGCTTTCGCGTTGCTTTATTAATTTATCATATGCAGTCTAACATTCTGGGATATAAATGTTTAAGTACAGTTATTGATTTATATACTATTGCTTGCTATTGCTAATAAACGACTCATATTAAATTAAGCTTATTATGTTTCTATCACACGAGAACTTAGTGGAAAATAAATAAATAAGTAGGGTTTTTAAGAACATATTAACACAACGCTGTCGACAAAAACCTAAGGGGTTTCTCAAAGCTTTCCCCAGTAAAGTCGTTAATTTCGTGTTACGCAACCCACCCCAATTAATGTACTTGCGACATTTGGGCCTTACGATCGTGGAAGTTATATGAACATTAACGAAATGTCAGAGTTGCTAAGAAGTACTACTCTCAAAGAGTAAACTATATTTATGTATATAAAAAAAAGTTTTCGTCACATTGAGAATAGTTCTACAATTTGAAGTGCTAAAAACTTGCAAGTAAGTATGATAAGCAGAACTAAAGTGAAATAGACAAAAGATCAACCTTGAGGACAAGTGCCCCGAGGCCGAACTTCACTCACCTTGGCCATGTGTTCTAACCGAGGACTTTCCCATGTCGGCCGCACCATCGACACATCCACGCTCACTCTTGCGCCACACTTAACACACACACTTAACACTTAATTGTGCGTACTTATACTTAAAGGTCGGTATAAAAGCGGCGTACAAAAAGTTACACGTTATTATGAAAGGACACTTGAGGGTAATCTAGGTCTACGTAGCGGGCGGTAAGGCGGTATGGAGTAGGGCGGAGGACCGCGCGGCGCGATCGGCATCCTGCGCGACCCCGGTGCACGTCGCCTTCCTGCAACAATATAGACCCCTTTTACTGCATACATCCTTGGTATAATCAACGGCCTTTATAAAGCTTTAATGTAACTACATTGCGGAGTTCAATAGATCGATTAAACTCATGAGACCTAGTTAACCCGCAATGTAATGAAATTCGCATTTGTGTAAATAAGGCTTACCTAATGGTAGTTACGGGTCGCAAGTGTCGCAACTACAACGGTTAGAGCAATGGCAATGACACCTATAGCGTCTTTTTGCGGGGATGCATTTGCGATAAAGCATCGATGCAGCACTCCGGCGGTTCATTATACAAAAATAGGTTACGCCTAGTGTCAGTTGTTGACTAGCTTGTGTTGTTATAGAAATAGAAATAGAGTGCAGATGGCACATGACTGTCAAACTTCACATATAAAGAAAAATTACCGAATGTAACAAGTCGGACCCTTAACTACTGTATGTATTTAGCTCAGTCAGAAGTGGTCAGAAACCACCGGCTGTAGTTTTACAATTTTAAATGGAAAAGGAAACTTATTAGTATAGTAGATAACGATTTACGATTATGATTTTTAAATTAAGATGACAATACAGACAGTCCCTAAAAGCAACGCCAACTACGATGACTAAGAAAGTAACTCATATACCTAAGCTACCAGATTAAGGAAATTTGACATTGGTTTTGATTTTAAGAGACATCCTATAGTTAAATTCTCTCACTGTAGAGATGTCGCGTAAAAGCGACATTAAAAATATGACGTGAGGATTTTCACTGTGCCTTAAATAGTTAAATATCAGTAAGTAGTTATATTTCTAGCTTTACTATGTCTATTCACGTGGTCGACTTTCCCGATGATTCCCACTTTATGTTAATAGAGTTAGACATAATATATGTCTAAAAGTAAACCCCATAATAGTAGTGCTTATATTATGTATTTAAAGTGCGTGAAGGATTTAGACGTACATGGAGGATATTATGGCTGAAGGTTATTATTTTTGTAGGTGACATAAGGCACAATATTTGCTTTCAATAATAAGGTGAGGACAGAGTGATTTGGAAGCGGTTGGTGGCAGCAGTCAAAAAAGTTCAAGATGACACGACCTTTAGCAATGAAGAATTAGGACCACTGATGCTGAAAATACTGCGACTATTCGCCTTTGCCTGCCTTATTTGACTATCACAAGACATGACAATCAGTATATTTAGTCCGACCGTCCAGTGCACGTCAACCAGTGCTCCTAATGAGACAAATTAAACTCGATTGGGTGAATAGAGATGCGCTGCTTGATAGCTATCACGTGCCGCCTTGCAGCGGTGCACTCGTATTATTCAATGTAGAAAAGGTACAATAGGATGTAAAATGGATTTCAGCCACACATCGTAACTCTACACTAATGATTTGAACAATCGGATTGGATAGAGTCGTCACTGAGCATCATCGGATTAGCTGGTTACCAATAAACATTGCATTCCTACGGCACCCATTTAAACTTACGGTACATCAAAAACCTTCCTAATCTGACGTAATCCAGTATTAATTCTTATCAAAAATACTGATTGAACAATGCACAGCAGAATCATTTCATCAAAATATTATAATTGTAGTTAAGTATGTTATTAAGTTCGCGACGCAACACTATTTATTTAAAATTCAAGCTTTTTAATTTTGCGTTTTATTTATAATATGCATCTCTGGCTATTCTTCCACTTCCACCCAATCCTGAATATTAAGGATATAAAGCTCTATATTATTTGGAATAAAAAGCAGTGATGATGATAATATTCGGAGATTAACGTTTAAACTTGCATACGATTCCTAAAAACCCAATATTTCAGCAGGTGCGTGTACCTGCCTATGTCCTATAGCAAGACTGCGGGGGTGGCCTTATTCCCTCGCTCTATAGAAGTAGGTCAACGCGGGTGTTATTTATTCGCACGAAACATAACATAATAATACCTGGAAATTCTTACACAGCGGAGAAGGCCGGCGCGTGACCTTATTTTGATGATGTTATCCATGGCATGGCGACGTCAGCACTAGTCATTTTAGTGTACAGTGCTCTATTTGAATTTGGAATTATAAAAAAAAGTTAAACTATTGTGTGTATCAGCGTGCATTTATAAATTGTTGTGCGGTTGAATTACGCTTTTACACACTTAACTAAATAACTTATATATTTTACTGAACAATGCACACCAATTGAATGAACGACCAGATTTTTGAGGTGTCTGATTAACCATCGGGTAAAAGGAATCATTTATAGTTAGATTAGACTTGTCTATTTATTCCTCCATCTATTCGTTTGGGCTCAAGAATTGTATATTGTTTCGTTCCAGCGTTTTTTTACATGTTCATGTGCTTGGCAGACAGGTTTTCCACCACTCTACAACCGGCAGACGAATTTTATTCCTTAAGGTATTGGCTTAACTATCATTTGACACTAGTTTCAGTCGAGAGGAAATGACTGATTTATTTGTCACGTCTTTGGGAGGCTGCTGCTCTTTAACCCACCAACGGAATCGCGGCAGACGTCCACACTTCCACAGTCCTTCATAATACAACTTTCTTAACCACTGTACAAGTTTTCAACTTTTCATGCGAGAAGAACTTAGTCATCGAGACCTGTTGTTGGCCCACGGTCTATTAAGGTAAATAGTGAACAACTTATGTGCAAGTAAATTTTGTTTATATTGCATACCTACGTTTATACAAACGGAGACGCCGCGTATTATGAATTATGAGTCCACCCAAAATTTTGGCTTTCTGGCCTTTAACTTGTCCACAGGAAAGAATCTTGAGGCCAAACTCCCAGTTGCAACGTAAATACTCGTAATAATGCTATATATTCTGTAACAGGGTGGTTACAGGTTAATGAAACATACACTTTATAAGCATTGAAAATTAAGAGGTACTTAACTAATTGAAATACTGATTGGTTCTACCTAACACTTGCTATAAACCATTTAACATTATTATATGTTTTGAAGTGAATCTTGCTTTAAACCGTTTGAAATCAAACGTTTCCTAGCAATCATTCTGAATAATTGATTGCTTTACTTACCCGGTATAATTCAACTACACGTTGAATTGTAGTACAAAAGGATTATTCTGAAAGTTTTCCTGTCAATGTTACACAGAATGGCGGTACGGTATTGAGTGACCTTGTTCGGAGGACATTATGGTCAAGTGTGTTGCGCAAGCAGCAAACCAGTCCTCCAACGCTGCACTTGCCTGAATATATTTTTGCGAATTTAACCAAATCTGAGAACAAAACTCAGCATTGGTAACTAAATCAAATGTTAGAATACCTAAATTTAATTTTGCCAATTGAAACCAATCTTAAAATAAACTTAACATTAGTAACTGTATCAAATGTCAGGATCAAACGACGTGCACCAAGGCTGTTTAGTCCTCAAATAATCCTCATAATCTAGCATTACAAAACGTAACATTAGTGCAATTCAATAAACATTGGAAGTGGCATCAACTAATGTACGAAATAAAAGGTATAGTGATTTCGTTACAATTTAAAGAAACAATACAAAGGCAACTGTAATTAGTTATACATTGGAAATGATTTAAATTCCATAGATCAAAAAACTTATGTAGTACCTAATGGTTAACCGAATGGTTAGGAGATAAATGTAATCGAAAAGTATAGATATTATTCACATATAAGAAAGCTCATCTTAGAAAATAGTTATTTATTAGTTGCGTTTTAAAAAAGATGAAACCAGAAACATAACTATAATCTTGGATGATTTTGAAAGCAGTACCTTATGTAGTTATAGCAAAAATGTTATCAGTCGAAAATGAAAAAGCAAGTTTTATGCAACTATTTTACGTAACTCGAGAAAACGCAAGCGCTTGTTCAGTTGTCGGTATTACGAGTACATTGCTAATTTATAAACTACGGCTAATTATCATTAATCAACTGATTTATTTGAGTTAGTAAGTATCACTACATAGTATAAAACAAAGCCGCTTCCTGCTGTCTGTCCCGTTGCTTAAATCTTTAAAACTACGCAACGGATTTTGATGCGTTTTTTTTTTAAATAGATAGTGTGATTCAAGTCCTCTTGAGGTTTATACATAATTTACACCCGTGCGAAGCCGGGGCGGGTGGCTAGTAATCTTTATGTATATAATTCTTCTGTACGTGTGTTTGGTTCCTATTTCCTCCTAAGCGGTTGGACAGAATTGGATGAAAATTTGTGTGTGTATTTGTGTTGCTCCCGGGAAGGTTTCTAAATACATTTGGACCCGGTAGGTGGCGTCGTGATCCTATTTTTGTTAAAAAACGGATCTGTTGAACATTTCTGTATCATAGATAGCTTTGTTACAAACTCTTTGGCATTTGACGGACGGTGCTCAATACGACATGCGAAGTCACTTGCGTCACTGACATATTTCCATCAAACAAACAAATGGGAGTGGGCAATATTTATTATTGTAAAATTATGGTAGAGTGGACGTAAGGCAATTTAATATATAAATAAGTCATTAATTATAAAATCAGTAAAAAGCTTCATGTAAGTATATTATTATATTATATCATAAATTATATGATACATACATAAACATAAAACGTAATATGTTGTGGAAATATTGGTTTTATATATTATACTACCTCTACCTACCATTACGCTCTGAACTGCAGTCTACATAAACTTATCGACGAAATTTAAAGGAATTTGCAGTTATGTAATTCCCATTCTGGCTAGGCCCCAATAAAATCTACAACGACTTGATACTGATAATTGAGAGCAAGTGCAAAATTGGGCGAAATTGAGTTGACCGTGAATTCATTAGCGGAATAGGCGTTCATGCTGAGAGAACAATACGTACAAACTATCCGTGATAATAATAATTCATGGAAAAATGTAAAGGACATTTTAAAATTATGATAATTATAACTGATCACTTTTTAGGGTTCCGTAGCAGAAGGGTCCAAACGGAACCTTATTGCTGTCACTTACGCGTCCGTCCATCCGTCGTCTGTCACAAAATTTTGTTCTTCAGAAGAATTTTTTACCTTTCCATTGACCTTTGAACTTGAAATTTGGGGATAATATTTATTATTACGTATATTTTACCAACAAATACTCTTTTATCTACACACATATCATAAATCCTCTAATATGCGTTCGGAAACCGTAGAAAATTACTCTTATTTCAACATTCAATGAATTTATGGCAATTTTCTTATCTGTGGCTAAGGCTACAGCAGTAATATTTTTTTTATTTTAATCTTATATATGATGTTAAAATATTAAACGTCAAACAAAACTGTCAAAATTTAAATGTAAAATTTGACATGTCCCTATTCTAGTATCACTGAAAATTCAAATTCAGTCGATGCGAAATGTCAGCTCGATGTTTTTTTAGTATATATCGCACGAAATTTGAGCTAGAACGACATGATCACATCAGAATAGGGACTCTTTACTTTTTAAAATAACATTCAGGTATCGGTTGCCAGTTCTGATTTCGATATTTCTGTATTTATTTACTACGGTTTCTGAACCCATCTTAGAGTAGTTATAATATGTGTGTAGATAAAGTAATGTATGCAACTGTACATAATTAGGCATTAAAACACTCGTGTTTTAATGCCCCTCATTACGTACCAGTTGCATAAACTACTATTATATTATAGATGAATGCCCAATCCCTCTCATCTATGAGAGGAGGCCTGTGCCCAGCAGTGGGACGTATATAGAAGTCGAAAAACTTTATTGTTTACGTGGGACGTATATAGGCTGACTAGCTGTTGCCCGCAACTTCGTCTGCGTAGAGCTCGGTTTTTATTTAAAACATCTTAATAATAATGGAGGTACTTTTACCCGGTGAGACCAAATTATGAATATGCTGTACAGATATAAATCGTTCAACCCAAATTCTCAACCCCTTTAAAAATCCCTTTAGGTACCTACTTATCGGTTAAAAACTCTCATTTACTTAGGCTATTTTTTGTGTGAGTTGACACGTATCTTGTCGTTTTCTCTTCGTTACTGTACGTATTTAATTATGGACCTGTAGAAATTTCGTTTCAAACATCTATCCAAATCCACAAATCCTGAAATCTTTTAAACAGTCTTTTTGTGAAATGAAAGTCTCTCAATTAAAATAATGTTGCTCCCCATACAAACTTTGAACCCCTTTTTAACCCATTGAGGGGATGAATAAAAAAAAACGCCGAACTTTGTTTTGTTGTATTTAATTTAAACAGTTACTGTAAGAAATTTTAAGTCCTTCACTCAAAAAATTTTTGCTTCCAATATAAACTTTGAATCCCTTTTTAACCCCAATAGGGGTTGAATTTCAAAAAACGCAGAAATTAGATTTGTTTTATTTAAACAGAGAGTCTCTGTAAGATATTTGAAATGCCTCACTTAAAAAAAAAATTTGCTCCCCATACAAACTTTGAACCCCTTTTTAACCCCTTTAATGGATGAATTTCAAAAAACGCTGAAATTACTTTTTTTGTATTATTATAAGGAACTTTCATACAAAGTTTGAAGACTCTCACTTTAAAAAAAAATTGCTCCCCATACAATATTTCACCCTTATTTTCAACCCCCTAGGAGACGAAAATTTTAAAAACGCAAATATTACTTTCATTGTCTTATTTTAACGAGTCTTTTTACAAAGTTTCAAGTCTATACCTTTTAGGGCTTCCATTCCGTAATTACGTAATTACGGAATTACGTAATTACGGACAGATATTTGACTTCTAATAATTACGTAATTCAAAGGTTAAATTCCGTAATTACGGAATTATGTATTACCACTTATTTGTTTAAAATATGCCTACTATTTCAGTCTAAAAATGGAAAAAGGTTTTATGAAATTGTAAATTAACGTATTATTAAATAACATAAAAGATTATGGGATATTATTTGGAGTTAGTACCTAGGTACCTCGACACATCACTAGCGAGAATGGACAGGATTGCGTTGTAACCCTTTCGACTAGGTTACTCTGATGTCTGTGGACTAGATACAAGAAGGAGGTCCGACAGGGGCCAGGGGTGCATTATTTTACCGGGCGGGTGTTCGATGTGGTGGCTGGAATGGCGGAACAGATCAAAAACCTATTAATATCATATTACTATTTGGGGGTAGTGGCTATAATTGCGACCATTGCTGAACTATTGGGATCCTAAAAGTGGGTAAAGTCCTGCAAACTTAAAGAATTGGAGGATTTTGCTGAACTCGAAAAATTTAGTCTCTTCAGGGCACATGACGTGTTTGCCCAAGAAAGAGCTACGGCTGTGCATTAGGCTAGGGCAGTCAGTTAGGATGTGTGCAAGCGTCTCCTCCACTTCAATGCAGCGTCTGCACTGCACCTCCTTGTGTCACTCAATCCTAACGTGTGCATGTGCTTATTTAGTAAGCACCCTTACAAACACGCGTAGTCGGTCCCTGCTTAGCAATAGGCATCAGGGGACTCCTTTTTGTTAAAGGCCTTAAATAGCGCCTTGGAATGGTTCAGACATGGGAACTCTCTCTAGGCCTGAATGGTTTTGTAGAAACAGTAGATTTCCAGGGTTAGCTTGGTTAGATGTATGGGGATGCCGCAAAACGATTCTGGCCCGCAATGCATCCCCTTCGCGCCCGCTCGTGCAAGCTCGTCAGCTCTTTCATTTCCCGCGATACCTAGCTGCATGCCCTGGGACCCACCGTAAAATAACCTTGTTTTTCGCTCCAAGGTTATTTAATGCTTCCCGGCAATTCAAGAGCACCGCCTGGCTATACGATTGAATATAAATGATATAGTTGAGATAATTGCTTTGCCGATTGGTTGTCGCACACTCTAAGATGGCGTATACCTCTACTTGGAAACTAGAAGAGTCCTTTCCCAGATTTTCAGCTGATAGCAACTGGATTGAGTGCTAGAAGTAAATTTGTGGCATACCTACTTCCTACTTCGAAAGGGATATCGTACCAATTCATCGATTTTAGACCAGCACAATATTCGAATCAGACTGTCCACCACACTACCATACTTGATCAATAACAACTGGTTGCCAATACAACAAATAAAACTTAAAGACGACCGTATTACTGGTAGAAGTTCCTCAAGCTGGACTGACCATATACGTTCAGCTCTTTGTTCTGAAAATTACACGTGGATGCTGCGATTTATTTAAATAATGGTGTTAAAAAATCGTTTCCCTTAATTATAATTAATAATTATAACAAATACAAATTATTTAGAGATTTTTAATTTGAACTCCGGGTCAGTTACGTAATTACGTAATTACGTAATTCAACGTTCTAATTACGAAATCAATTACGTAATTGACAAATCCGTAATTTTGGAAGCCCTAATACCTTTAAAAAATTATTGCCCCCCATACAAACTTTGCACCCCTGTTTTACCCCCTAAGGGGTGGAATTTCCAAAAATCTTGTCTTATCCCTTGCCTCCGTTATATAACCTAACTATAGTGTAAATTTCAAATTTCTAGGACCGGCAGTTTCGGCGGGGCGGTGATTAATCAGTCACCCATCAACTTTATATATATAGATGATGATGATGATTGATGATGATGATTATTATAGATGAAACGGATTTTTGTCTTTGAAATTTCCTTATTTTACCTATAAAACCAACATAATTTTGCCCTAAACGAGCGAAGTCCGACACGCACTTAGATGGTTTGTCGGCTTTTTTTAAATGACAGATTTAGGTTCGCGTCTGTCTGTGACATTACCAAAAACCTAAGTCTCCTACAGGTGGTGGGATACAGGGTGCTGTATGTGCTCCTAAAATGTATAATTAACTATTTACCCATTATTTAGAAATAACAGATGACACAAATTTAAAGACCATGTTAGTATAACGACGCGATAAGAATACGGCGTATGTAAATATAATGACTTGTGTGCTCGAAAATGACTAATGAAGACTGACAAAACTTAAAACAAATCATTGCATTGCAAAGTCTTTTGCCATGTTAAGAGCGTATTCGCTGGAAACGCCCTGTTTCCGCGTTTTACCACGTATTCATAACAGATAATCTCAAAAACGGTATAGTTTTTTGTAACACTGTTTACAGTCCCGTGAAGAACAACTTATGGACTCCGGGAGCTACTGTCTACATTTGCAAATAAAACATTTATTGAAGAAACTCGAGCACTTTTCTCACACTCGATTTCGAAATATTCGAAAACATGTCGTCTTTCAAACCTGTTTATTCTGTAACCGATTGAAACTAAAATATGTAATACATACAGTTAGATGCACCGAAAGACGGTCTCTTTCGCCTACTGTCTGAAAATACACAATTTAAAATTTGGTTTAACTAAAAGAGCCCCGGAAAACTCCCTATTTTTGGCAAACTTCGCTGCATCATATTGTCACTTTCAAGCTAATAAAAAGGTTTTTAACTATGCTATTGGGGTAAAATAACTTCTATTCTACGATATTAAATAATAAAAAGTAGCAAATAGGATATAAAAATATTAATTTTAATCGATTTAAAACAGACCTTTTTCTCATAGACTCGCTTGCTGTGACTCAGTACCGGCCCAGCGGCCATCGGAGGAGGACGTATATATCGTTTTTTTGTGGCTCTTCACAAAGCTACCGTAATTACTCTCAGGAAACCAATAAAACATGTGACCTCCGATTAGGCGTATTTATTAAGAACGACACAGTCAGATTATACTGGGGACTAATCGTGATCTAAATTGAGACAAGTTATGAATGGTACGCAACCGTCAATTGATTGTCGACTAACGACTTTGATACTTGGTTGATTTCATATATTTATTATGGTATTTGGACTTGAGTTTTTTGGACTATAATGCTTTATTTTGATAAGCAATTATGCATGTCTCCTCCTAGTAAATCTCAGCTGACAAAGTGGCTCGCGCAACTTGATTACTATGAGACCGAACTCCTTCTGGTCGTAACGAAATAAATATAAAATTGCCGTTCTCAAAATATACACATTTATATATATATATATATATATATATATATATTTATATATATATATATTATATATATAATTAACTGCCTCTTCTTCTTGTGAGTTGCCAGTGAAAAAATTTACCTAATCATATACACGTGGGAGTTATTAGTTATAATGACATATCTCTTTTCTCATCATTTATTTTTGTCATGGATGTACTGCCATCAATTGGTTTCGCTATATACTTTATAACACGGCTAATGATGAGATGTCACTATCGTGCCAAGGGATATAGATATAGAAAGAATTCGATTGTCATCTGATCCTTTTAAATTTAGTCAGGTTACTATAATTCCATCTTTTTCGATGATGACGTTTGATCTTAAAACTTCTTCTATGCGATTCTCTTTCTACGAAAAACAAATATTCATGGTAAGGCTGCATTTCCACACGCTGTGTGCGGTGTGATAGCTTCCGCTTTCACCAGTGCTATGCTATATGAACAAATGTATATAATTAATAGCTATCAAATATCTATAGTAACGTAGCATAACACATCTCTAGTGAAAAAGCAGCCTAAATATCCCTTTTAATACATGGTATTAATAGCAAATCTAGCGCAAAATGAACAATGCTAGCTTGAAATTGAAATATGTGCTTGGAAATTCTTTTTTAACCTGGCTGTGCCCATTAAAGCGATAGGAGTGCGCTGTTTGAGGGTGTCCTGGGGAAAGTGCAGAGGAAATCTCCGATACTACCACGCGGGCGGCTTAAACATAGAAATACTCTGAGAGTTTGCGCTCCAGTGAGCTTGGTTGAGCGGTTTCAACCGAATCTGAAGTGTGGCTTGGAGAAACATAGTGTAGACCGGCAATGAGTTACCATTACAAATACAGATAGTTAAAGAACCGGCCAAGTCATTGTCGGAATACGCACATTTAGGACCACGCAATCACGAATTAGAAAATTCAGATAAAATATGTCGACGAGTATCCGTACTTGGGCCAATAATGGTAGTTTTATCCTTTACCGTGGACTTTCACGGCACTTTACTCGAGGGTCTTATGTTTAGATTAAAGTTTCTCCGAATTGAAATCATCATCATCATCAGCCTATCTACGTCCCACAGCTGGGCACTGGCCACCTTTCATAGATGAGAGGGATTGGGCAGTAGTCCCCACGCTGGCCCAGAGCGGGCTGGGGACTTCAAATACAACTTTGAATTTCTTCGCGGATGTATGCAGGTTTCCTCACGATGTTTTCCTTCACTGAAAAGCTAACGGTAAATATCAAATGATATTCCGTGCATAAGTTCCGAAAATCTCATTGGTACGAGCTGGGATTCGAACCCACGACCGCCGCTTGACAGCCGCATGCTTGAACCACTGGGCTACCGTAACTTGAACTAATTAATTGCTTGAAATTATAAAGCCGAATTGAAATACACACACAAGGGGCTCCTGTGGATGCTCTTAGGAAGCGTCCTTTTATATATTTGCTCCTGTTACTGGCTACACCTTGAATATCATTTCCGATTGCAGTTCTCTTGCTAACGGCAAGCATGCACTCGCGTAGGCATAACTTGGTAGCCAGGGTTACACACCTACCACTACTGACAGATGACGATCGATGACATCATTATCCCCAATGGCGAGAACCTTGTAAAAGGCCGAGAAGGACATAGTTAGCAAGACTTAGATAGCCTTTTCACCAGTGCTATGCTATGCAGCTATGCTGCGAGGATGCTATAGTTTTCCGTTTAAACCAATGCTATGTTATGTGAACCAACGAATATGATTGGTGGATATCAACGCATTCATAGCAATGACACAACTTTGATGAAAAGGCACCCTAAAACTTGAAACCCACCGCCGTGTTCTTCAAGTTGTCTCTTGAAAAGATTCGATCAACAAACACCTCAAGACACTCTCGTTAGATAGCTGGTCAAATACGAAGTATTGATTAATCATAGGTAAGATTAGTATATACTTATTTCATTAACTAGTATTTTCCTTCAATATTACAAAACGCATGTGGATGAATTTCCCATTAATTTAACTTCAACTGATTATATTTTCGCATTCAATATTTAGTCTAATACAAAAAAAGGATAATAATATGAATGTAGTTGTATATCCTTAAACACAATATTTTCACTGCAAAAGTATCAAGGCTCATACACACACTATACGGCAACTTGTTACAGCATAAAAAGATACACGACAGATATCATTGTATACCTTATTGCACTACATCAGGGTTTAAATTTAAATGAAAAGTTATGTGCGTATGTGTTGTTACGAACACATGCGAACGCACCGTGTACAGTGCTCGTTTGTGTGCAGCGGAAAACGTCAAAAAATACCTACATTTGACTTGTGCCCGGCAACGAAAGCACTCTTAAGTAATTATTAGTTCTAATAAGAAATCATTTATAACTTGCACTTGCTATTAGTTCCTAACAACTTACTCAGAAAATATTTAGAAATAAACTGCAATTTTTATTTAATATCCATAATTCATACTAATATTATAAATGCGAAAGTGTGTCTGTCACCTCTTCACGCTTAAAACCGCTGGACCGATTTAGGTGAAATTTGTGGTACGGAGATAGTTTAAGTCCAGGGAAAAGACATAGGATACTTTTTACCCCGGAAATCATCCCTTTAGGGGGGGTGAAAGTTAGTTTGTGTGGAAGACAGGGATAACTAGATAGCTAAGCATATGAAATAAAAGAATAGCAATTAAATTCTAAGGCGAGGACCGAGTTCTACGCGGAGGAAGTGACGGGCATAATCTAGTAAAGAGATATAGCAAAGAAGACAATTGACGACCGGTTTAGCCTAGTCTTCGAATCGCGGTAAGGACAAATATTTGTATGCTGAGTGAGCATGAATATTTGTTTTGTTTTCTATCTTTTTAAGTATTTATATATATGAAATATATCGTCGTCATGTACCCATAACACAAAGCCTAATTGAGCTAACTATGGGGCTGATTCAATTTATTAATATTTATTACTTATTAGGGAACGGTGCCTTCGCTTCAGTGGATTGATTGTAAATACACTCTAGAAAAAATATATATAAAATATAGGATCTGAACTAAATGCAATCGCAGACAAAGAATTTGATGAATATCATATTTCCCAAAATAGTGCAAGGTTTATTTCATCCTGTCATGATCTTTATTTAATTTTAAGTACCTACCATCTAACGTGCAAAAAATAACAGTTAAAAAATAACGATTCCAGGTTTAAATCGGACTCGTAAAAACCCATGAAAAAAACAACGTTAACGAATAATAACTATATTACAAATTTAGAAATAAAGGAAAAATTGAAAAACTTAAGCACCGAGCAGGAAAACTAAAAACCAGAACTTGAACTTTCTAAATTTGTAGTTTGCGTTAGGAGCGTTACTTATTAATGCCTGTATTGATATTTTTATGATAGGAACCCGCTAAATTGCAAATAAAGTTGGGTATTACGAATTAGGAGATTATGTAAATAAAACCAGTGTAACATATTTATAAAAACATATTGCGCTTATGTACGGCGGTTTGTGTGTTTAATTTAGGGTGGCCCAAATTTTTTGTCCTGGAGTGTAGTCAACATTTTTCTAGATTTCTTTACTAACATGTGCACTATTCACGTTACCAACGGCATTATTCTTAATCCAGGTAATCACTTACATCATGACAAATTATCCGTCAGGAGATATCTGACAATCCGAAATCCGAATCAGATGTTAACTGAATTCAGCACAAGTCACTTTGAAAAAAAAGTCTATAAGTTTACTATTATAAATGAAAACTTCTCTTAATCTCTATAAGGCACTTGATTTACAATATAGGTTGGTACAACGAATGGTAAACGAGTGATATATATTGTCGTGTCCGAGCGGTGATATGGTCGCGGCGCGGCGCTGGCGTGCGCTCGGCGCGGTGATCGGGACACACTGTTTAGATGGATTGTGTGTTTTAGCGTAACCAAGCCCAAGGTGAGCCGGTCGGGTTCCGCCGTACTTTCCTACTTTCATTGAAGACTCATTTAGCACCTGGCACGGCGGATCTCTTCACACCATACGTGTAAATTATTAGTAGGAAATTATTGGCAATTATCTCTACATACTTAATTCACATTACAATGTATAAAACTAAAATTACAGTCACCTAAAATAAACTTTAGCGTAAAGCGTAACCTAACCAAGTCCAAGGTCAGCCGGTCGGGTTCCGCCGTACAAACTTTCCTACTTTCATTGAAGACTCATTTAGCACCTGGAACGGCGGATCTCTTCACACCATACGTGTAAATTATTAGTAGGAAATTATTGGCAATTATCTACATATTTACAGTCACTAAAAGAAACTTCGAAATTCGATGTTCGAACAATATATTTAGACGAGTATAATTATATAGTACCCAGAATAAGGCGTAATTAATATACAATCCTACCTACCACAAACATTTTCATGTAAAACGTTGCTAAAATGAAACCATACCATATGACACGCACTTAAAGCTTATCTCATGTAGAGCCAAGCTTCTAACTCTACATACACACCCTAACTCTACCTCTACTAGCCCTAACTTCACAAAATCTACACCTTAGACACAACACAAGAAAAGAACTAGGTATTGTATAACAGTAAAGTAATGAACAGATAATACACTTTTCACCTTACGCCCATGTGACAGTGTCGAAACGGCCAAATCAACATATTTTGACCAAAGTGTAGAGTTAGTGTAGTTGTCAAATAATGATTAAAAGCCGATTTGTCTGATTAAAGAACAGTAAGTTAGCTGTTGCAAAAACCTCATCGCAAGGCCCAAGATTACTTTACTCACTTCACACATAAACTGTTCAAATCGTGACCAAGGTCAAAATAGGAATGTACCTAAATGTTCATAAAGTTCCAAGATGCGAAACGTATCGTAACGTTAATGAAATTCCGGCAATGTTTCGGACGAATCAGGTTTTTTCGTCTCTTTCCTTTACGCCGAGTCTGAGTGCAAAACGAGGACACGTGCACCGAACTCGCACTATTAAGTTCCGAGTAACTACAACTACAAGCGAAGGCACGCAAAGTGGTTATTCGTAGACCTTATAGAGTTTGCAATAAGGTTTACGATTGCCAAACTACATTTGGATTCGTGATTAAAAACGGGTACAGGTTTTGCCGAGGGCACGCAATGTTACGATAGTATGGAGACTTGGAGAGTTTGTACTATAATATAGCGGCTTGTATCACGAGGTGCCTACGTTTGGTTGTAACTTTTTAGGGTTCCGTAGCCAGAATGGCTAAAACGGAACCCTTATAATTTCGGTATGTCCGTCTGTCCTTATGTCACAGCCGATTTACTCGGAGACTATAAGTACTATACAATTATAAAATTTGGTAGGAAGATGTATTCTATGAACCGCTACACAAAAGAGAAGTGAAATAGGAAAAAACAATTTAGGGGGGGGGGGGGGGGGGGGATGAAATTTTTTTTTTAGATTGAGCGAAAGTAAGAAAACCTAACTGGAAACTAGCTTTTCCAGTTAGATTTTTTTTTCTTTATCGTTTTAATTTAACGGAACTCACTGAAATTGGAAGACGCTAAACTAAGCTATAATACATCTTCAACTTTTGTACAATTTAGCGACGTTCGTATAAAATACCAATTAACCAAGAGAACGTAAACCTTCACAGGATGGTTTAGGTAGACTGTATACCGCCAGAATCGCCAGATCAAAAAATCCAAATGATCGTATGTTCGTAGGAGATACTACGATACATACATACAGCTTTTTAGTATACGGAAGACCGGACTTCGCGTCCGTGACTTCATGCCGCGCCATATGTTAGTCGATAATACGTCCAGACTATGTAAAAAAATAAATCTGCACTAATGATGGAAATATCTGAAAAACGTTTCCCAACTGATCATCACATTAAATTTTTACGAGCGCAATGGCCAAGTGCGTCAAGCATTCCAAAATAATATTGCGTCCCACATTTTTAAGCACTCATGTTGTAGAATAAATTAAGAAAAAATTAAATTAAACTACTAAGTTAAAATTACTCCCTGAGATTGTATGAAACCAATCTTCTCTAATTAACGTGTTTTTATTGGAGTTTTATTAGAAATTAACTTTTAATTACAAAGTCTGCAATGTTTACAATAAAAATTCACAATTGACGCAGTATTATTCATTTCAATTGTCCCTCCATACTAAAGACTATTAATTTTTAAGCCTGCTCTATCCTAGATCATAGGACATAGAGCCTTAGTAAACGCTTACTAATGCTATTTAGAATAAGGGTCTGTTAGAACAAGAAAGTATTAGTAATGAGTAATTATGATCTGATTAATATGTAATTTTTTATAGCGACTGTCCGTAATTGATCACAGCCGCAGAGAAACGTGCCTAATGGCCACAGAAGTTTGTATGCAGGGGGTCCGGTTTATCTGCAGCCGACTGTACTTGTCATACTTCAATAAGTTTGCTTGTCGTCATTAATGTCATTATCAGTATAACAAACATGTTGTTTAAGTATATGAGTTACAAATACAAGGAAATTCATACAGTACGGAGCTAGAATACTGTATCTTACCAATCTTAGTCCCGACTTGATATTTTAATTTTTCATATTCCAAATTTGCATAAAAATGCCAATATTTCAACTTCACCGAACTATATCAAATATGTATGTACAGAATTAAAAATAAATCGATGAATAATCCGTCGGACAGTCCCACCGGTTGGCAGTCTTCCAAATAATCATTGTCTGCTGTTGCCTCTACAAAAATGCGTTTTACGACCACTTTACGCGGACGATTTTTAATAACGCCGTATTATTCTTACAGGAAAATATGCTTACATAGGACATCATTTCGTCCGTCGTACGTCATTTGTTTAATATTTGCTTTAGCCGTTTCTTTGATCTATATTTTTACTTTCTATTCAATCGGGAATCACAAACTGCGCCAGTTGACAGCACGGTCGTTCGCGGTTAACAAAATTAGGACGAGTAAGGGTCGAGTCAACAAAGAACCCACTAAACAATCAAGTTCGTCGCATCATCGGTGATTTTATGATTCTCAGAACACAGAGGTAGTGCTTATGGATGCGGCATTGGCATTTAGTACGCCAAGATATTAAAATTATTGAAAAAATATACTCGAGCTATAAGAATACCTACGACGTTTCGCAAATAGTTAATCGAATTGCAGTTTTTTTCGCACATCTTGCTATGTCAGATATAAAATTGTCGCAGGTTACACTAATACATGATTATGAACATGTACAACATACAAGAAACACCGGTTAACAAATAAAGTACAATACAATCGCATTATGTTCCAGTTTATGAGTGTTCGGAACGTGAGACGTAAGAGAAGCTTCGAAGACTTAATTTAGCGACTTGCCCTAACCCTATGTATGTTGTGAATTCAGGATTAGTTAAAGGTGCGGCACGGCACCCATCACGCGATTCCGCGATCTGTAGGTATAGCAATATATATGGTCATAGATCCGTGGAAAGAAACAATGAGCTGATGGAGTTTAATCGGGTCGCCGCCGATCGAAGTAGATGGTTTATTGCTAACCTATATGGGCCCGAACGGATAGCCTTGCGTAAAAGCTTTTTTAATTAAATTATACCCTTGAATCCAGTGAATAAACGTAGGTCGGCCCCTAGTTTTTAAATGTGTTGACACATACAATCCGCATGAGTGACATCACCACACACGCTCTATTTATTGTGTGGTAGTAAATATTAGATTGTTTTTCGTGGAACTGAAGTTGTGAATCTGCATATAAGGCAGGCTGTGTTAAGTTCCCTTGAAATTAAAATAATACGAAATTATGAAAAGACGGCTGTTGTGACTTTCAAAGTTGTGTAACATCGGTCATATCATAACTATTAGAACAAAGTTCCAGACCAGTTGATGTGAAACCATTAAGGGTCGTTACAGTCAATTATACGTCTGCCACATGTTGGAAACCAAATCAATTGTAAACTAGTATTGAAGAGTCATGTTATGTGGTGGTTAATTATTTAGTTCAAACTCAACACAAGCCTTCATTTACATATTTAATACCTACTAACCAAGCACACACCTGCCCAATAAAGATACCGTATTGAAGGGTTTTACAACCGCAAAGCCTCACCCTTCTGACCTCGTGCCCACAAGACAATATATATATATATGGAGCCGCAATATTTAGGTCACTTCGCGCTTTGCCTCAAAAAGTTAGCATCATCATTCTTCAAATAAAACAAACAACAGACACGCGAACAATAAGGGGGTGGCTTTTTTACCCTGTTCTGGATGGCCGGAAGACAATTAACAAATTGAACGTAGAAAAGATTGATGGAATGAAGCCGTCAGTGGTAATATGTAGTTACGTTAGTTACGTACCTACCCAAACAAATCAATGTTTCAGCGCGTCGTCTGCCGATTGACCCATGGCTGGACCGCCTTCATTACCTGGGAAAAAGACAGATCCATTAATTAATACCATTCTACATTTCAATGTTTTCTTGCAGAATTACACACTGTACATAACTGGTTTTTTTTCCTCGTTTTATTCTTTGTTTTTGTGTTGCTTTATATAGATACTTAGATTTCTTGATCTTAAGTAGGTTAAGTATTATCATTGCAATAAGCATATTTTTGTTGAGAAAATGGCTGACTGTCGAGTTTCTTTCGGCGTTTCTTCTCGGCAGTGGCCTCTGTGAAACGCTAGTAGGGTTTGACTTGTAAAACTGCCATTGCGGCCTACTTACAGAATAAAGTTCATTTTATTCAAAAAGGTACCTCTTACAAGCACTAGGTTATTCGATTTATTAATTGGACATGAACCAGAAAGGAAAGCAATTTCATCATTTCCTTGACTTCTGTCTTTTAAACGCGTTTACTTATTCATTACTCGCGGTTCTACAATATGTACCGACACGAATAAGGGCCGGTCGAATCTACGCTAAGCTACGATGAAAAACGATAGGTACATACTATAGGCACTAAACTTACCACAAAGATATTAACTCAATAGCAACTAAACAAACAAGGTTTCAAGTTATTGTAACGTTAGCATTTTGTTAAGCTTAATGCATGTTGCACGTTTGTTATTGGGGACACACTGAAAAGTCAACAGTAAATGTTAACAACAAAGATCAGCAGCGCAGAGCGCGATAAAAAGAACGAACGTAAGCAAATTCTTAGACATAACAATACAGTGAAACGAGCAGACCGGAGAGCTCGTTTCTAGACTGTTGAGATTGAGTTGAGAACACTAACCCTTCAGTTCGTTTTATTTTCGGCTCAATAAATGACCGTTGTTCGTGTCGACTGGAACTTAATGTATGGCGACGGAGTATGAACGCTCAAATAGTTTTGATATTTGTAAGTAATATATATTCGTGTGTACCTACAGGAGAATTGCTTTAAACTTTGTTCTTTTAAGTAACTACTAACTAGGTTCTAAGTTCTAATGCCTACGCTTTGCCAACACAGTACAAAACCAGGTAAACATCTGAAATCCCGTAAACAAAAACGATTTAACGTTGTTCGTTATGTCGGTTGGCTTATGCAAATGACCCTAACACTCCTACACATGCACGCATTAGTGCAAATAATGCGGCATCTAATGCGGCAGAGGCTCCGCCACTCCGCCAGTCACCACACGCACGCGTGCAATTTGTTTATGGACATCGATTCCGCAGCACTTTTCTTTGAAATCCCCTGTCTATAGGGCTATCGCGCTATTTTTTCTAATATTATAAATACTACGCTCGTGGCCCAGCGGCGCCTGCGTACAGCTTGCGGTATCTAAGGTTAAGCAACGTGGGCAGCGGTCAGGACTTGGATGGGTGACCCCTTTGAGTGATTACTAACTGAGCGCTCCCGTGCTTTGGAAGGCACGTTAAGCCGTTGATCCCGGTTGCTGTCTATGGTAGCAGTCGTTAAGCCAAGTTGGAGGCCTTATTCGGGCGGCTTGAGAACTTCTAACAGTCAAGTTGCCCACTCACTTGACAAAGCCTAATCCCAATAATGTCTAGTTTCCCCTCGGGGTTGGAAGGTCAGATGGCAGTCGCTTTCGTAAAAACTAGTGCCTACGCCAAATCTTGGGATTAGGTAGCAGACCCCAGGGCCCAGGCATCCTTCAGGATGCAACTGTACTGGGATAATGCTAGGAGGATGAGGATATACTACGCGTTTGTCCACTAATAAGCTGCTTTTACTGTTTCCAAAAATTGTACCTACATTGTCCTGTACTGCCTATATCGCCTGTGTTTTTAGGGTTCCGTAGTAAACAAGGAACCCTTATAGTTTCGCCATGTCCGTCCGTCCGTCCGTCCGTCCGACCCCCGTTTTTCTCAGTAACCGTTAATACTAGAAAGCTGTAATTTGGCATGAGTATACATATCAATGACGCCGACAAAACGGTAGAATAAAATCTTTAAAAAAATTTTTTTTCAGGGTACCTCCCCTACATGTAAAGTGGTGGTGCAATTTTTTTTTCTTCCAAACCCCATCGTGTAGGGTATCGTTGGACAGCTCTTTCAAAAATATTATAAGGTTTCTAAAAGCATTTTTTGATTAAAGAATACGTTGGCGTGATATTAAGCTTTGAAGTGATAATTTTTGTTATGGTCAAGTGTCCCCCCCCCCCCTGCCAGCTAAATGGTGGCTACTAGGCATGTGAAAAAAATCGTGGTAGTAGTATATACAATGAATTTAAAAGGAAAACTATCACAGCTAAGTAGACATTACTAGTTAACGAGTAATAGTCGAACTTCAGAAATGTACTTTGCAAAAGCAAACCTTCGTACAATTTCCGTTGATACCTTAGATAATGTTGTTAATTCTGTCAAAAACATAGTAAATATAAGTCTGCGAACTTTTTAGTCCACATAATGTAACGGGTGGACGACTACGGAACCCTACCTTGCGCGTGGCCCGACACGCACTTGGTCGGTTTTTTTTTTTGTTTTAGGTTTCCTTCGGAGTTCTCTCAGGAATTCCAAATTTCATATTTTGTCTTTGCCATACATTTACCAGCCACTTCTTCTACATTCACAAAATTCCGCATGCCAATCATGCAAGGCGTTACTACGGTTGAAAAGTGGTTCCTGGTTATTCCTGAACCGAACACGATATCTTATATCTTTAAACGAGCAATTCTTGTATATATCTATATATATCTTTGTATATACCTATATTTCGGGGATCTCGGAAACGGCTCTAACGATTTTGATGAAATTTGGTACGCCCACGTACGGTTTTCGGGGACGAGCAATCGATCTGGCTAGGTCTCATGCCTGGAAAAACGCCGAGCGAAGCTCGGTCGCCCAGATATTTATATTGAAATAAGTATGAAATTAAAGCCCCGTTAATGTCTTAGACACGTCCGTATCGTCCTGCTTACTGGCCTGCTTTGGCAACAACCTTCGAGGGGCATAGAAACTTGAAGCTAGTCTCCACAAAACATGAATGTTGCGCCACAGATCACTGCTCTTACACAGCAAATGTCACGACGAGCGATCATATGAAATATGTATGTATTACTTAGTCACTTCACTAGCTACTGCCACAAGTAAGTCTCACGAACTCTTCATATTAGCCACAACTGCACATACGGAGCCATAGCCTAAATGAACACTGATAACGACATGACAAAATGTAACATTGTAGCTGTTGTGAATGAAGCCAAAAGTAGGGTAATACGTTTGGTGAGGACGTGTACTATACCTGTATGCACACATTTATATGTACTCCGCTTCAAAGGCTTTAACGCGCGGGGTCGTTAGATTCCTATTAAGCCAGTGTCACTCATAGTAAGTATATCCTATATCATGCCAAGGCAAAAAGTAGGTACATGCCTATGTAGTGAATGATGTTTTTACTTCGGAAAAACTCGGAGTATGAGTATAACCGAAGTGTCAACCGTGTACTGTATTATGAAACTTCATCAGTAGATGTCAGATATGAAAATAATACTAGTTTTCATTCTAACATTGACTAATCAAGTTTCATATTAATGGGCGTAATCTTGTCAGTTATTTAATACGGTAATTGTTTGACTCCGTTGGCTCTAGTCGTATTCTGAGTTTTCCCGATGGAAAAACATTACTCACTACATCTGTACCCCTTTGTTGGATATCAATAAGGTGATACTGACTAAGAATTTGATTAGAGAAACTTCATTTTTGTCCGAGAACAACTCTCCAAGTAGCGTGGTATAATTATATTTATATACATACATTGAAGAATTTTATTTCAGATTTGGTTTTCAACACTTCAACTACTTTGATAAAAGAACAATCAGCATAAGAAAATAAAATGTTATCTATGAACGACTTATCTTCACGTATCGTTAACTGCCATGTGATTATAGTCCCAGTAGTTTACAAAATGGGCATAGTTTAGTGTTTGACACAGAAAGGTCAGTGGTGGCGAAATTGTTATTAGGATTTCCGACTAAATCATGGTCGCGCGACCGAACGATGCCTATACGAAGTCGTATAAATTAGAGTAGGTACATGCCGACATTATGAACGTTCCATATTTTTCGCCACATTAAATGCCAGAGCAAAAGACTCAGGGGACCATGTGGACAGCCCTGAGGCGATAAAGATTAGGGTGGGCTCGGGGCCCAGGCGTGGCGGCCGCAGAGCTAAATGTCGCGCCATTTCACCTGCCGTGACGTCACGGGCCACGCCTGACATTTCGGCTTGAGCAACAAAGCCCCAGCCCCACCTTCCATCACCACTGATAACCGGGAAAGCTTTAATAACTTTCAAAGCTTTTTCGGGTTATTCGCAACGCAGGGCCGTGGCTGGCATATTACCTTGGCATTTAGAAACACCGTTAACTGTTATGGCCGGCCGAATAGCTGAATACACAGAGCTCTTTGTCTAGACAAGGGGAATACTGATTCTGTTTGCAGTTGTTGTTTGCGGCGAATTATAGTAATGAATTATTAAAGGTCTGCTGTAGGCCAGCAAAAGACATGGTCTCCAACGTATATACTTTCCAAATTAAGGCAAGGCAGTCCCACTGCAAACGTCCCGCTGTAACAAGCGTGAGTTTAACAATTAACCATCCCGCTCTACGCAACTCTGCGCGTAGTTTTCGTAAATATTTAGTACATTTTGATTGATTTTTGGAATACTGGATCATTTATCAAAAATCTATCCGGTTATTTCATTAGAACAATAAAAAAAAGCTACCCTTTTTGTAAAAAAAATATCATTGTCATTGACAAATACGAAATAATCAGCATGAAAGTTCATTTTTACGATGATATTTAGGATTTTTTCACAGTTACCAAAGCATTTTTCAATATTTTGTTCGGTTATTTTGTTACTTTCTTTCTTTTTCAATGTACGAGTACAGAATTTTTTGTGTAGTGTAATTCTACATTATTCACTAACCTCAAACTTTAATATTTTCATCGATTCATGAACTGACCTCGCCTTAAAAAGGACAGTTATCCGATGTCAGATTCAGTGAGCTACCGAAAATGCGCACTTACTCGTACAAAGGTACCAGTTGTAATGAACTGATTATAGACCTGTTCTTACACCATCAGGTGCCAGAAGACAAATCATCCATTCTACATAAGGCAGTGTTTGTAGGCAGCGGTAATGTGGGATTTACATTACGAAACTAGTTTGGAGCGCTCGTGGCCCAGCGGCGCCGGGTACCGCTTGCGGTATCTAAGGTTAAGCAACGTGGGCAGCGGTCAGGAACTCAGGACTTGGATGGGTGACCGCTTTGAGTGGTTACTAACTGAGCGCTCCCGTGCTTTGGAAGGCACGTTAAGGCGTTGATCCCGGTTGCTGTCTATGGCAGCAGTCGTTAACCCCAGTTGGAGGCCTTCGGGCGGTTTGAAAACTTGTAACAGTCAAGTTGCCCACTCACTTGACAAAGCCTAATCCCAATAAGGTCTAGTTTCCCCTCGGGGTTGGAAGGTTAGATGGCAGTCGCTTCCGTAAAAACGAATGCCTACGCCAAATCTTGGGATTAGGTAGCGGACCCCAGGCATCCTTCAGGATGCAACTGTACTGGGATAACGCTAGGAGGATGATGACATTACGAAACTAGTTTAATGCATTTTTGATTACATTGCGGGCTGCGGAATGCCGAGGTAAGACGAGGGCGATCAAAGCCCGCAATGTAATCAAAATGCATTAAACTAGTTTCGTAATGTAAATCCCGCATAAGGCATCACGCGACTTTCAATCTTGATGTCGCGGGTACGAATCTGCCCGTACCAACAGGGTTTTTCAAAAAACTTATGTACGAAATATCATTTGATATTAAACAGCAGTAACGTTTCGATGAAGGAAAACATCGTGAGCAAACCGGGCTAATCCCAAAAGGTCTAGTTTACTTTACCCTCTGGCGGGTTAAAGGTCAGATGGCACTTGGCAGCGCTTTCGAAAACTGATTCCTATTCCTATACGCTAAATTTTGGGATTAGCTGTCAAAGCGGACCCCGCGCTCCTTAAGGCATAGGGCTCGCAGTACCGGTACCGGTGCCATACAAAATTGCATGCCCTATTAAGGCACAACCGGCAAAACGCTAGGAGGATGATGGCACAGGCGGTAACGCGAGTGACATTTGTGATAGAAGTGGAATTACTTGCTCCATTCTGTGGAAAATCACAGGGGAAAATCCAAAAACACACCAACAAAACCTCTCATTTCATATTTACCTGAAGTTTATAGCCCTATTTAGGTAAGTACATGCGTGCAAGAATCGCATGCAAGTTTTACCCGCTTCCGCGCCGCTACCGCCCTCCCGCTCTCTGTGTGGCTTAAGCTTTATAGTGCGTGGCATCCACGACGACGCGCCCCTCCACAGCGAATCTCATGCTAATCTATGCGCAGTTGAACGGATTGAGCTGTGGAGGGGCGCGCCTTCGTGGATGACATGCACTGAGTTCATCACGTTGTCTATATGTTCGTATGTGTCACAACAACCACGGCTAAACCGCGCTCGAGAGATAAAAGTACTATAACTTACAATGTAGCGATTTTTGCACGTGTATAAATGGGTCTTAAGCAACAATTTAATATGCAACTGGATTGACGTATGGTCCCAGGTGTTGCGAAAAGAAAGTTCAAGGATAGCATCGACTTTCGATGGCGGTTGAATAATTGATGGGAATAATTGAGCCCACGCCTGGGAACGGCCGGCCGGTGTCGCCCGAGCGAGCGAGCATCAGCGGCTGCTGTTCCCATACTTTCATGAGTCAGCATTGACTATAATACTAGCTATTGGCCAAATGTCCATACAATCATGGTCGTAAATATGTTATGTATACATAGTAGCTTCTCCCTCTATTGCTACTCCTTTCTAAGGCCTTGAGTTAAGCCCGTATAGAGCTCTATAGTATATAATAGCAAGGTATCTTACGATATATTTTGCCTACTATAGTAGGTATTATATTAATACGAGTATTATATTATAGCTGTGCGTGGGGGGGACTCTGTCCCTAGTGGACAAAATATACCTATACAAGTTATCTGAAGATGCCTAGCTATAATATGTATTAATACACCAAAATATACATTATAGCTCTGTCTGTGACGGGCCTTAAACAAGCATTGAGAGCAAGGTTGGGATTGCAGTGGTATGTGTACAGTTATTTATTGTTTTACTATACTAACTCCCTAGCCGTCTTTAACCTAATAGAGGGCCCTGGACATTAGATGATGAGGGCTAGGGCATGAATTCCGGAATTTCGAAATTCCGGAATCTTTGCCAATAAAGCTTAAGCCACACAGAGAGCGGGCGGGCGGTGGCGGCGCGGGCGCGGGCGGCGGCGGCGCGGGCGCGGGCGGCGGCGGCGCGGGCGCGGGCGGCGGCGGCTCGGGAGCTGCTTTTGGCGGTGGCGGCTGCCGCCAAAGGCCGCTGCCGCCCGCGCCCGCGCCGCCGCCGCCCGCGCCCGCGCCGCCACCGCCCGCCCGCTCTCTGTGTGGCTTGAGCTTAAGTATTAGAATATCGGAATTGGTACACACGATTCCGGAATTGAATTTGATGTAGTTCCAGAGATTTTGGTACATTTATTTTTAAAATTTTACCTTTAATAAAATGGGAATCATCCAATTTTTTATGAGGCTATGAGCCGCAGGGCACTTGTTCAGGCCCAGAGTGGTCAATGTGGATCCCTTTATTGCTTACTTTACATACTATGTTATATTGTGACTGATGATTTGCACGTAAATTAACGCAATAAAATTAACTATGAGTTGAGGCATGTCTACTCAGTTGTAACATTCAATCAATCAATCAATTTATTCCATAACAATATAAAACTTCATATTCATATTTAGCGCCGCGCGCTAGCGACTGCTGGCGAACGTTGATGCTACCATTTCAATATGTAATCTAACCTAACTGTTACAAGTTAGAGGAATTTAAACTGTACGGTATATATTGATTTAAACTAATCAAATATGTACTACTATTGGTAAACGGCACTTAATTCTAGGCGATTAAGTCCCTGTTAACCAATAATAACATCTGTACAGAAGTTTTAATTTTAAATTAAAAAAAAAGTTTTAAAAATTTTGTAACCTGTGTTAAGTCCTGGCCCCTAAATTGGGCTTGTAAGTCACGCACAGGATGATGTGCTGAAAAATATGGAATCACTCATTTGCCACTATGACTTCATAACAGGCACAAGTGAATAGGCATCTTCTGGGTGAGCTCGCTTCATCGTCTGCCTCATCTTTGCCCTCTGGCTAGATGCTGGCCAAGAGCAATCCCATTTATAAGTAAAAAAAAAAGTAAAATAAGTAAAATGTAAGCAAAAATAATTCGTTTGTATATGTGTAGTTAAATTTAAAAATTATTTATTGAAATGATAGATAATTCATGACTACTAATTTACTACAAGTACAAATGTTATTATAGGAAAACGGGACTTAATCACATACAATTATAACTAATTTACCTTTTTCAAGGTTTCGCCCGACATTTCAAATGTATTACAACATCCGTGGTCGCGAGCTGACTGGCGTGAGCGGGTATCAACAACTTCTAGCGACACGGGTTTTCCGAACTACCCACACTTGGTTTTTATCGATTACATTCTCACTAGGGTTGTCACTCGCACGACACACAACACTAACAATGTGTGAAAATCTTGTAAGTTTTAATCAATATATTGTTACAAATTTGTTAAAAACTGTGGTTGAAAACCATGTATAACTAATTAAGGTAGTTCAGATAATGAACTATCTTAATTACTAATCCATAAATAACGACCAAACAAGACAATGTCAAACTCAAACACCAACGACTCTGATATAATTAATCTGGACATAAAAATAAATGAAAAAAGAAGGCAGACACAGGTTTGGTCACGAGAATCAAAAACTGCAGCAAAATATATAAGTAAGAGTCCAAAATCATAACTGTTAGTTGCACGTATAAGAGAAGATTGGAAAGTGTTGGGGGAGGCCTTTGCCAAAGGGCACACAGATTAAAAGAAAAAAACAAAAAAGATTAGTAAAGTAAATGTGTAACAGAATCAATATGTAATCTGAGATAAGGCTATAAAATAAAATAAAATAAAAGATAATGGTGGCATTCAAATAATTTATGGTGATGATATATATGTACATCAGCAATTCCCAATCTATGGGTCCCGACTCACTAGTCGGTTGCAAGTGAATTTTGGATTAGAGGTCCTGAGATTTTTGATATATCCTGTATTCATACATAGTTACACTCATTTGTTCACTCACACTCAAGAAGCGAGGCCCAAAAAATTAAATTGTTAGGCAGGTGGGTCTTGATCTGTTCAATGTTGTGGGAAACACTGTATTACATTTTACAAATTATTATTTAAGGCTTATATCTTTTGAACATGGTAATGCATTATATAACAATACAAAACCAGTGTTTTGCACTAAAAAATAATTCAGACTAAGCCGTTAAAAACAAAGAATAAAGTTTTTTATTAGCATTGAAATTTAGACAAACTTATTTAAGCCAAAGAAATTAATGCAATGTGCAATTGCAATTATGTTAATATGAATGTAACAAACCTGCTTTGGATACTTTTCAATTAATTTATCACCTCTTGTTTTTCAAGATAATTAATTGTACAGTCAAGTGCAAAAATATGGGTGTATACAACTTGCTCAAAAAGATGTCCCCTAGCTCTTATGTCGGTGAATTTACAATACTTTATTTACATTATCTGTTATTTCTTTTCAAAATGATGTTTGAGATTGGTTGATTATGTACAGTTATACTCCACCGTTTTTTGTTTTCAGGCACCAAGATTGCTGGCATAAGTACACTAGTACTACTACACTACTACTACTGTAGTACTTATTGTGTTTGTTGTGTGTGTTGTAGTACTTATTACAATATTCATTTATAAAAATACAGACCAAATACACATGTTAAGACATTTCTGTTTTCATGTTTCAGGTTATAGTACCTAAACCCATAAATATAAACACACAGAGATGTATCAATGTATGAATGACTCATTTAACAAATCAATAAATGCTAAATGAACTTCATCACTAATACCTATACAGTAAAAAATTTAAACATTATTTACCTACTTAGACTTGTAACAGCATAATTTCATTTAAAAACTTCTTGCTGTGTTTATAATAAACGTGATTAATTATAACTCCTGTAAGAATCACGCTATAGGACTCACAAGAAAAGTAAGATGTGTTTCAAAGTGAAAGTATAATTTTCCTGCACCAAAAGTTGACATCATTCGGAAACTTAAAACTGAGAAAACACGGATTAAGCAACATAAAAGAAAAACTTACGTTTTTAAAACTTTCACATAATCCACACATTCACACCACAACTCGAACAATTGTTAATTAATTGTGTAAGTTCACAATAAAACAACCGGATTTCATAAAATAAACGAGTAGGTAATCAACTATCAGTTATGTCAACGAAAATGGCAGATGGCACGCACAGAACAGATACAACACAGATAGCACAGAGAGGAGGGCACGGAGGGACTGAACTTTTTGTCTTTGTCTTGCTTGATGAAGAAGTTGTACACATTTTTGCTGAATGGTCTCACTTCTCAGTTGGGTCCAAGTCCAACCCAGTTCGGGTCCAAGTATTTGCTAAAGTAGTTTTTTATACTATAAAATATAGTTTATCTACACCCATATAGTAAATCTTCTTTTATAAGTTCAAATACCGTAGATAAGACCCCGCTTTATAATATACTGTGCGGCTGTTGCGTGCGTCCCCTATTAGATCACGAAATATAACACTTTAACGAGATCACATACAAAATTAAGACACAGCTGCGGGCTGGCGGCGGAGGCGCGGGCCGGCCTGTCGACGCAAACATGGCGCACGCCGGCGAGAAGTGCCCACACGAAACACATGAAAGAGGATTTAATATATGGATGTAGATAAAGTAGTGTATGCAACTGTACATAATTAGGCATTAAAACACTCGTGTGACCTTATTATGAAACTCGCCTTCGGCTCGTTTCATAAAACACACTCGTGTTTTAATGCCCCTCATTATGTACCAGTTGCATAATAGTACATTACTTACCAAGGGCGATAAAACAAAGAATGTCTCAGATCGCAGGTATTTTACGCCCGAGCCGAAGGCAAGGGCGATAAATATGCGATCTGAGGCTTTCTTTATTATCGCCCGTGGTAAGTACAAAATTTTATGTCACCCCCTGGCCAGAAAGTGGGTTTTTTCGCGCGCGGAGCGTGCGATAATGGCCACTTTATGGCCAGGTGTGACATAAACTACTATTATTATAGTCTATAATCACGATGACACTATGTCTACTACGTATACTTTTATGTAGCTTATCATTGTACCGTGATGGCCTTGATCGGGCTGCCAGGCCGTGTGTACGCCGCCGTACATCAGGATGTATACGTTCAGAAGCTAAAACTGCTAGAAAGTTATTTATATATTTGGAATTACCACCAGGCACCAGCCATAATTAATTATTATTATTATTTATTTATTTGATAATCAGGGTATAAAAACATAAAATTAACGGGGTCTCACAAAACTGTCGGAACAGTTTGTCTGTGTGATCCAGTAGGGTCGATGCCATAGATACATTAACTGCTGATTGCAAATATTTCAAGAACGGATGTTCTATAAATTCCTGTAAGCCTGGTATTTCAAATCTTTACACAAGCATATTTGTCGCGACGGAGGTCGCGATGTAGCCTATATTCCCTGATGAAAACACAATCTGTCAACCTCCTTACTAAAGATTGACTTACTTTAATTTGTTTATGGTAAGATATTTAAAGTTTCTGTCATTTGAATTCTAAATTATGAAAGCAATGTTTCACATAAAAATCAGTGCGAAAATACAGTAATTACAAAGATAAAGTTGACTGAAGAGCTGATGCTGGTATAATGAATTTAACCTTAACGGAAGACATCGGTGCTGACCGGGTCGCAGAATTTGGAGCTAAGTAGTAGCCCATAAAAGATTGTAGTGTAGAACCAATATTACTTGTGTATAGCATGGACAGACCTTGTAGCTAATAAAGTAAAGAGGTGCCTCGAGGGGGTTTGAAATCATATGTTGAGCTCTACAATAAAGTACACGTGTCCCTCGAGGTTTTAGTGCAGCTCCTGGTTGAGCACGAATGGTGGTGGTAACGGGCAGTAGGCCCCTTCTCGTAAGTGGCATGTTCCCAGGGATGGATGTTACACCACGCCGGTACGTGAAGTACAAAGAATCCTCTAGTATCCATGCGCATGTGAAGTAAAGTATCTTGGTCATGATGAGTTTGGCTTGGCCTATGATGTGGTCGAACCCTGGGTCGATGTTGAGATTTCGTAGTAACAAGGTCTGTACATTGAGTTTCTGATGAACCCAAGAAGCGGTTTATTCTTAAGGACGACTGAGGTCCAGATTTAGCTTTGTAAGGGCATAGTGACATTGAAGTCATAAGAACCTTTTAAAACAGGTGGTGAATGTGATGACCACCGCAGCTTCATGGTCACATCTCTACATCAGCAGACGAGTTGAAGTCTATCACCACAGATTCCATTATAAGGTATGAGATATGTTTATTACCATAACTTACACACTTACATACATGTAATGTACCATGTACCTAACAATAATGCGAAGCAGATGATCAAGTACATTGTGTTACAAGTGATTATAGTTTAACCCTGTTTAATAATGCAATTCAGGCAAATAACCCTTTTGTACGCCAACGGTTTTCCCCACGGTGGCTACAAAAATTGGTAGAGATGCTTGCTGGGATATTGACGGCATTTTGGGGAAGATGTCGTTAGTATCGCTGGTTTTATTCAAAAACATATATATTGAAATGTTTATTTTCTACATGAGTATCACAATGGAACTAAAATCTTGTGATAAAACGAAGTGTGTTGGTTTGGTTTAACATAACTCATATTCTGCAATCGAATAATAAATGCGACCAATGTCTTGTGTTGCCATCTATGAGTGAATAATAGAAATGACACAATCGTGTTACTATGAAGTAAGCAAAATGCTTTAAATGCACCACCATGGTTCGAATAGCAGAATTTATTTAACACAATATCTGTGTCCAGTTTTGAATGTACAAGGTGGCTAATTACAATATTCTTACCGACTAATTATATGAGAATGTACTAGATTCCGATAGTATTTGAGAACTTAAGTCAATACTAAGAAATGCTATTAAGAAAATAAGATAATTAATAATTACCAATTACGTAAAACGATCTACTAGTCTATTAGACATAAAAAGGAAAGATATGGGAAGTCAGTTTGTGTCTCATCAGCCCCGGTAGCATGATAGTCAATACCTTCACGTTATATGACCAAAATGTGTGAAAACGTCACATAAAACATTACGGTATAAGCGATCTTAGCCTCTCAGGAGGAAGGAGAATGAAGTTAATCTAAGAAAATATATTCGATATAATAACATGTAGAAGCGAATCCTCAGATTTTATAAGGTTTGGCAACGCGCATGTGATTCCTTTGGAGTTGCGAGCGTCTGTAGGCTGCAGTGTCCGCTTACAATTAGGTGGACCGTATGCTTGTTTGCCACTGTCGGAGCACAAGTAAAAATAATAATTTGATTAAGAATTAATCTTTAAATGTTTTCTAATATTCATGGAAATGTGGCCCGTGTTGGTTTAGATAATGTAAACATACCTTAAGGTTTCAGTATGACAAGATACAAATTCTATTCGGAGTGACAGAGAAGGACATATCTCTTTGAACTTTTCTGTCTAAATACATCTATGAGGTTGTATTAAAACTTTTATAAAAGTAATAAGAACTCAAACTCAAAATCGATTCTTTTATATTGAAATTGAAACATTAACTTAATTTCACAAATTTCACAATGCTTTACAATTTGTCCATGAGAGTATCACATTGAAATATCCACATACAAGTTGTGAAGTCACAGAATGTTGATAAATTTTACCTTCGTAAAAGTGAAATAAAGTGATACAAGTAGGTGCAATAAAATACTAAGCGGCTATATCAAGAATATTAGAATAATTTGCCGAAAGAAGGGTGAGTGTTATGATTTTCAATTACCGCACGTCGCAATGGCGTATTTATGTTCCTATAACAAATATTTAGAATTACCGCGTAAGTTTGTGTTGAGTGACGTATTTTGAGTTAAAGTTCATATTTGCGAGAAATTATTAGACAATATTAAATAAGTGTGGGTCAAACATATATTACCTACTAATAATTAATGCAATTGTTGCACAAGATCCTAAGTCTTTTGTGTATTCTTGGTTGAAACGTAGGCTCATTGATTTTGGATGAAATTTCGACGTACGCAATGGTTATTAAACGACGAGTTCATGATTTACGTCGTACAGCGAATTAGCAAAATTGTTGGAGAAAAATTACAACATTTCGCATTTCATTTTACCCTAACGGCTTGAAGCAAAAATCCATTTAGAGATGAGAACTTACTGAGCTATATAGAAATAGTAAGAAAATACGTTTATTTAACATCAACATCATAATAACATTAAATAGTGGATTTTTATATCTGATAGTTCTAGAAAAATTGCATATACTAAATATGAAGCCATTACTAAGTTGAATAAGAATAAGCAATGACTTGACTTATGTATCCTATTAAAACAATAAAACCTGTATGTGGATACGACATTGACAATTTTGACATCGACTCGACACTAAGACACTTGTCAGTTGTGAGTGTCAAGTGAAGTAATCGAGTTTAAATCTTTCGAACGTCTCCGTCTCTATCTCATTTCCTTCGAACGATAGAGAAAGAAACTTAAGAATTTCGATCTTTGGGTGGTCAGGATAGACCCCCTAAAATTAGTCACAGTCACTGACGCAGGTGACACAGATACAGTATAATTTTTAACTTATAGTTCAATATTTGTCCAGAGTGCTAATATTATTCATACCAAATATGTACATACGCCCTTTTAGAACGCGGCAGTTGCCAGTTCTAGTTAAATAAGGGGATTTAATGAAAATATACTGAACAGGAAAGATACGTATCTCCTAATCTTCGAGTACGTCAAGTAAATGGAAGGGTTAGCAAAATGAAATATTGTTAATTCTTTCTTCAGGTGTATGAAATGAGTACTTACTATGATAAAATTTATTAGTCCCGAGACCTTTTATGCAAACTAAAAGTTCAAATGCATATTACATACCGTGTTATGCTTTGATAGATTGATTACGCGAGAATTGAATTAGATGCACTTGACAGATCTCTCATTTTCTATAGAATACACGTATTCAGAACGTATTGTTCATGAAATCTTATTTGTATTATAAATGATGTTTATTATTACACAGTACGCATCTTATTGCTACAAGGATCAATTTTGTTTGGAGCTATACTTTACATATTTGAATTGCTATGAAGTATTTTATAAAAATATTTGTTATCAGTCATTATGGAAAGATCAATTAGTATTGAATGAAGAATACATTATATATACAAATAAATTGCACAATATCTCACTTAATTGTCAACTATAAAGAAAAGGATAATAAAACAAGGAATGGTTTCTAGGTATCTTTCAGGAAACATGGAAGATATTTTATTGAAACGTTTAACAACATTTACGACCAATCCATAGGTCACTGGTTCAGATCCGGTTCGAAGGACCATTAATGTGCGAGTACCTGCTAACTCTCACATCTACTTGATAGGATTCTTGATAATTGTTTAGAACACGAAAGACGATTTCTTGATATAATCTTGATTTATTTATCTTGATAGGTGTGCACACTTATGAATAGCGAACGTAAAGTGAGGTGAATTGACTTATTTGCTAATTACGAAATATTATACAAAGCAAATGCTGATGGTGCAATGACGCACGCGGGAACGCGCCATGTAATTGTACAATAATATCGTTAGCTAGTAGCGCCAAACTTTGAATTCATGTCGTTTGTGGAGCAATGACCAATTAGAACAGAGTGCAGTTGCTGCATCAAAGTTGCAATCCTTACTTAATCGGTCAACACTGATCTTTATCAGTATTTCAACATATTTACAACATCCAACGCAGATGAGTTTCTAATCTACTACTATACTACTCGAAAGAGAAAAAGCTTTGCCAGAGCTCATCGCAATAATCCAACTAGAGAAGGAACCTAATCCAATGGGAACTGTTTCCACTAGTAATCGAAGTAAGCTGCCAGAGCTACAACTACAAATTTTCAATTTCTTATTCTTAATTCGAATATTGATCAGAGATGTTTACGAGATGTCGATATATTTTTGCACATGAAACAGCTGCTTTGATTTGGACTCCTCTAGCTATCGAATCAGTTATATTAAGGGTGTCAAATTCAGATTCAGATCTTTTATTTGCTATAAGTACATGTACATGCAAACACATTCATCAAATTAAATTAAAATAAAAATACTCTTTGGAAAGCGAAGTTAAGAATATGATTAATGACCTTGAGACTGTCAACAAAAACTATAAGATAGCCGTGTATACGCTTAAGGAAGATTTGGTAGACACGTACAGATTGTGGAGGCTCATTAAGCCACACTTTACAAAATGAAACATGCAATGAAGTTTGAACATTGTCGGAGAACTTTGGACGACTTTGAAAGACATCTTCGTATTTTATAGTCCTTAGGGATGACGTCAATCATAACTACCTACGTATTCTGATTATGGAAAGTTTTCTGAAGATATTATTTATGAAATGAAGTTAAAGCTTAATTCCGATTCTAACAGAGAAATGAGAAAACAACTTAACATTGTATTATCCACCAGTGAAGATACAAAGGGGAATCAAGGATAACAAACCAATATCTAAATTTATTAGAAATGAAAGGATTTTCCAGTGGACCAGACCTGGTCCTAGTACTTCTGCATTCGCCGGAACCTTTGCACCAAGGAAGTGAATATAAACAACGTAAATTACGGTGTATATTGTGTCAAGATAATCATTATAATGACCAATGCACAGTGTTTAAAACATTGGAGGATGGAGAAAAGATATTAGGTAACAAAGCTACCTATGTTTTCAGACTGTACATTTAGCTTCAACATGTCATTGACATATTACATACGTATTGCAAGTCTAAATTTAAAGGTCATATTAGAGCTTTATGCCCAAAATTATTCGTATCCGAAGAAAATATGAAACTTGTTAATGTTTTAACGCTTTATTAGGTGACAAACTATATACTTATAAATAGATATATAAATTGGTACTCTTTGGTTCTGTTATCCAACAACGTTGAAGAAACAATGCATTTGTATATAAACTTTAAGCCTTTTAAAATATTTCGATTAACACACGTGATAGAGTTCTAGTTCCAAAGAATTTGTGGAACATATACCTGACACATGTTAAGATGTGGTAGTAAAGATTTTAAGTTTAAATTGAGATTTGAACAAGGATACTTTTCAATTAAAAGTGAAAAACAATAACAAAGTAAACTCTAGAAGAGGTGTGTGTGTTGATGACAATAGTTTTAATTGATGATCTATGTGACTTTGCAATTCTTACCTGCTAAATTACTACTTCAATATTCGTGAAAGACAAACGCAAATAGGATGATCGTCTACCAGAGACAGTCACAGACAAATGGAAAACCATTCTAGAAAGTTTCAAGTCAATGAAAACTATTTGCTTACCGAGAAACATACGCGTCAAAACAAGATTGCAAAATTCACGCATACCTAGATAGCCGAATAATTCTAAGCTTTCTTATCGATAGTAGACTGATCCATTACGTTTTTAAATCTCTACAAATGGAATAATTTGACAAATACTGTGGACTGGTAGTCAAATACTAATTTGGTATAACTCAAATAAACTGGAACCGTTCGTATTACGAAGGATTGAATGAAATCAAAGTATGTTCCGTCGAATTTGAATCTCGATAATGACGTAACTAGATCGATCAATTCTAATGAGTAGTAGCAGTAGTAATAAACACACTATTGCACAAATCAAGTACTTACAAGGAAAAACAAACTTAAAAGTAGACATTTGTACAAAGGCGAACTTATCCCTTTAAGGGATCTCTACAATCAACCTTTGAGGAAAATGTGAAGACATTTTATATGGCAGACATACTGAACAACATGTACAAATGACAAAATTGTGTGACTAATTGTAACTAAAATTTCCCGAAGTATTATGAAATCGAAATATAACGGAATAAATATATAATAAATTTTTGTTCAAATATACCGTAACATTATTAATTTCTAAAGTCAATAACAAGTCATATCAATAGAATCTTACTACTTAACTAGTATACAATTGACACAAACATGTCTAGTTGAATAACCCGCCCCGGAGCATACCGGGTGAAGATAAATACACGTAATATAATAAATACATAAATACATATGAGTATTTACAACGATGGTTGAATGGCCTAGTTTTTTATTACAAAATCTAACCGGCTGACCAAGTTTATCCTGTGAGTTATACTTCCCTTTTGGCGGGGGAAGGTCTTCTGAATGAATCTTTACAAACGTGGTTCCATTCAGAAGATGTTGAAGATTCACACCATGAGAAGGAATGACTTCCATTAGATAAAGAGAATGTACAACCTGAAGTGTCATCTTTCAGATAATATTCCTGAACCAGTAGTTATAGAGATAAATAAATAAATATTTGGGGACAATCTTACACAAATCAACCTAGTCCCAACCCAAACTAAGCAAAGCTTGTACTGTGAGTAGGTACGATGCGACGATACACATATAGAGATGAGAAAAAACCTCTGAAGTACAAGAACTTAGAAGTCTTTAAAGACAGTTCTTCTCGGATGAAATAAATGGTAAAAGACATAAAATATGATTGTCGACTGACGTATACCTGTCATATGAATCCAATGATTTTTCCGAAATTGTGATTTCACTTAAAACGTCAAAAGAAGACGCTTGAAGATAATTTTCGTATTGGGGTACTTACTTCACATTCTCAACTTAGTACCTATGTCGACGCTTTGGATACCTTATGGTCTGAACACAAGTACAAAATATTATATGCAAATTCCACAATGTCGGAAGCATGATGTGGGACAAAATATCTTACTATGTACTCCTACATTACCGTCAGAAAGAGTAAAGATGAATAATGTTACACACATGTGAGAACTAATTAAATCGATTTTATGCTAGTAAAGGACAAGAAAACATGGATTTGTTTATCCATATGTTTGGTGTTTCGAGTTATTCATATTGAAGTGGTTAACGAAGAATGTTCACTTGCATCTCGACAATTCATCACCACAAGAGCGTCATACTCTAAAATTGTTGGATAAAACTCTTGAATTCAATTCTACTACATTTATACAAGGATGAAAACGTGGTGATATTATCATTAACAAATATAAGGGTATGTTCATCAATCGATAAAAACTTCACAAAACAGATTTCACGTTATATCCATCATCTGTTATTGATTCTAGAAAATAGATGGTTAAACTAACTACACTGGAAGGAAAGTGGATCTATGCGATTCCTTTGTGGATACATGGTTCCACCGTAAACTGATAACATAGATACAGCCGATAACAGGGATGCAATTAACTGATTATATAGATGTGACTGATAACGTTAATTACATCAATGAAACTGATCGGATGGACGAGACATATAGTAGTTTACGTTAAAGTAGAGCGCAGGAAAATTAGATAAAGTCGTAAATATTACATTTGGGGAAGTCGAACAGTACGAAGACGAATTTATACAAATTGCTACTGGGGAAGGGAGACATAAGAGGACTCTAGCGGTCCAAGACTTGGAAAAATTAAAGTATAGACCTGCCACTTGTTGACTACAATAATTATCAATCACTAACTCGCCTTGTTGGGAGTGTCGCGACGGAGGTCGCGATGTAGCCTATATTCCCTGATGAAAACACAATCTGACAACCTCCTTACTAAAGATTGACTTACTTTAATTTGTTTATGGTAAGATATTTAAAGTTTCTGTCATTTGAATTCTAAATTATGAAAGCAATGTTTCACATAAAAATCAGTGCGAAAATACAGTAATTACAAAGATAAAGTTGACTGAAGAGCTGATGCTGGTTAGGGTGGGCCGATTTTTAAAATTTTGGAATTTCGTAATGTAATAGTATAATTACGCTGTATGATTTTTTGTAGATTAGGGGAAAAATAATGAGAAAAAAAATGGAATATACTTTTAGCCCTCTACCGACGATTAATTGTCAGAAAATTCAAAAATTCAAAAAGTATACATTTTATATTTTAAGTTTATTTTAACTTTATTATTAATTAAATAACATCTTTTGGTATCAATTATACTTGTTTTTGGTTATTGTTTATTATCAGAAGATATTTTTTTGTGACCCACTTAGACGACGTAAATTGGGTTTTTCAAAAAAATGCTTTTTGATCTATTTAATATATCCAAATTGGTGCTTAAAGCATTTGTCAGAGCTGTCGTGGATTAAACACATTACATAAAGCATAAAAATGATAGTGATTAAAGCAAAAATATGGCCAAAATTACGTGGCAACATACCCGGAAAAGTGCGAAATAGGACCTTTGACCGTCTATTTAAACCATTAAAAAGTTCTATATTTTCAATCAAACCCTGCTTTATTTTAATACTAACATTCGTACTTTTGTTTGAGATTATATTTGAAAAATATGTAGTACGATTTTTTTATAATACAGTACATCGGTCGTTTAATGGTAATTTTTTATTTATTACAAAATTTGGGATATTTTTAATATTGATTATATTAAAAAAGAAATGAATACTAGTGATGATTTCTATTATATTAACATTCGTCTTTATTTTACTAAAATAAACGGGCTAAATACTAGTAATATTATATATTTAAATAATTATCAAATATTTCCCTAACTTCAAACTTTTGGCAGCTGGTAGAGGGCTAAAAGTAGTACATATTTTTAAATTTGATATAATCACCATAATCTACATATTAAACTGCAACTTTTTATTCCTATTACACTTCGAATTTGGAACTTTTATTTTTTTCCATACAACAACGGCCCACCCTAATGCTGGTATAATGAATTTAACCTTAACGGAAGACATCGGTGCTGACCGGGTCGCAGAATTTGGAGCTAAGTAGTAGCCCATAAAAGATTGTAGTGTAGAACCAATATTACTTGTGTATAGCATGGACAGACCTTGTAGCTAATAAAGTAAAGAGGTGCCTCGAGGGGGTTTGAAATCATATGTTGAGCTCTACAATAAAGTACACGTGTCCCTCGAGGTTTTAGTGCAGCTCCTGGTTGAGCACGAATGGTGGTGGTAACGGGCAGTAGGCCCCTTCTCGTAAGTGGCATGTTCCCAGGGATGGATGTTACACCACGCCGGTACGTGAAGTACAAAGAATCCTCTAGTATCCATGCGCATGTGAAGTAAAGTATCTTGGTCATGATGAGTTTGGCTTGGCCTATGATGTGGTCGAACCCTGGGTCGATGTTGAGATTTCGTAGTAACAAGGTCTGTACATTGAGTTTCTGATGAACCCAAGAAGCGGTTTATTCTTAAGGACGACTGAGGTCCAGATTTAGCTTTGTAAGGGCATAGTGACATTGAAGTCATAAGAACCTTTTAAAACAGGTGGTGAATGTGATGACCACCGCAGCTTCATGGTCACATCTCTACATCAGCAGACGAGTTGAAGTCTATCACCACAGATTCCATTATAAGGTATGAGATATGTTTATTACCATAACTTACACACTTACATACATGTAATGTACCATGTACCTAACAATAATGCGAAGCAGATGATCAAGTACATTGTGTTACAAGTGATTATAGTTTAACCCTGTTTAATAATGCAATTCAGGCAAATAACCCTTTTGTACGCCAACGGTTTTCCCCACGGTGGCTACAATATTCTCAAAATTCATGTTAATATTTGGTTAAATTAAAACGTATACTGCAAAGACGCTGCTGTGTACCTGAGTGCATTGTCAGTAGCCGTGTTCCGAATCACGCTTAAAACCACGGAATAATAAAAACCAGTGGAAATGGCAAGGGGGCGTGCCGCGCTGTCATAAATATGAGGAGATACGCAGCATTGCTTCAGTTCGCAGCTTTCGCTTGTGCGTGACAGTTGTGTCGCTACCATTACAAAAAATCTAAATTGCATGAAAAATGCCATATTGCGCAGTGTTGGAGTACAAAACCGATAGCCGGAGCAAAAACGTTGCCAATGGTGGTGTTTCATACCATCGCTAAGTCTTATTTTATTTTATTTTCAATAATTTCTAATATTCTGTTTTAGGGCATTTTAAGCATATAGACACCAAACAAAAATAAACCTTATCATTAAGCAATAGAGTTGATTTTGCACCATACGTCAAAGTATGCAGCAATCTAGAACATTCGCTACTCAAGTAGTGCGCGAATGATGTCGATAAGTTATCGATATTTGGTGCAAGTTATCTATTATAAAGATTGAAATATAATTCAATGTTTTTTAGGGTTTAAAAGTAAAATAATGTAATTCATTGTAACTAATGTACGGGGATTAAATAATGTATCTGTATTTCAGAGCTATTGAAATTTTTGCACTGATATTATTGATTTTTATCAAAATCGTTAGAGTCGTTTCCGTGATCCCCGAAATATATATTAGAATTGCTCGTTTAAATATATAAGATACAATATAAGTCAGAAATATATTGACAGAAGTAATTTTTTTTAAAACGAATATACGACATTAATGTTTTTTTTTCCGTTATTTTAGACTAAATTAGAATACATTTCGGACTTAATTAAATGCCATGGCCTATTCTTATTTTTAGGGTTCCGTACCCAAAGGGTAACACGAGACCCTATTAGATACTAAGACTCCGTTGTCCGACTGTCACCAGGCTGTATTTCATGAACCGTGATAGTTAAACAGTTGAAATTTTCACAGTTGAGTATTTTTGTTGCCACTGTAACAAAAAGTAAATAACAGAAAAAAAATATTTAAGGGGGGTTTCCATAAAACAGACACGTTTTTTGCAGTTTTTAGGATTCCGTACCCGGAGGGTCAAAAAGGGAACCCTATTGGTGACGCCCAGGTGTCCGCCCGTCCGTCCGTCGTCTGTCACAAAATTTTGTTCCTAAGAATTTTTTAACTTCCCGTTGACCTATGCACTTGAAATTTGGTGATAATGTTTATTATTACGTATATTTTACCAACAAATACTAATATATTGATAAATCACTTTTTTGTTGTTGGTTCGGAACCCTTAATGTGCGAAGTCCGACTCGCACTTGGCCGGTTTTTACAGATAATGGTACAGAATCCGGCGTGCGCGGGTCCAACTCGCACTTGGCCGGTTTTTTATATTTTTTTTATGTGTGCGTGTGTGGTAAAATAAAGGCTTAATAATCTATATATTACACTTGCTACATTATTATTTATTGAATGCTACCAGATATCTTATACTAGATAATGACCAAAGTTATTAAGTCCTTCTTAAATAAAAATGTTTTCGTACATTAATATTACAATATCGATAACGTGGAAGTGAAGTATAGCACATCACTCAAAGTGCTCTATCGGCGAGTAGCCGAACTAGAGCCGTGTTCCGAATCACGCTTAAAACGTATAAACGCGTTTACGATCGGACCGAATCACGCTCATAGCGTTTACATGAGATGTCGTGACGTCATTGATGACGTCATGGACGGCGCCATATTGGCGTTTACAGTGCTCACACTCCGAGGCGTCAGCACCGTAAACCAAACGTCAAGTTGACGTTTGATATATGAACATGACAGTAAACACAACATGCCCGGTCCGAATCAAAACACCACTCACGCGGCCTTGAGCGCGCTTACTGATTCGGACCGGCCGTCAGCACTGTAAACGCTGTGAGCGTTGTTGGCGTGATTCGGAACACGGCTTAGGGTATGTACTCTTATAGTTTTTCTCTTAGCAGTTCAGCTATTGAACGCTAGATGGCAGAACTTTGAAGGCGCAAAAGAATTTCAATCATTTCGCGTGCACTTAAAGTTTAAATTAAGTGAAAGCTCCGTTGTTCATAGCACCTTTTTAAATAAAATACTACGACCAATCACTTTCAAGATTTCAATGTGTTTAGCATTATGATAATGTGAGTTTTAGCGACACCGGTCTCGATACTAATCGCGACTTATGCCATTTCCACTGGTTTTTATTATTCCGTGCTTAAAACGTATAAACGCGTTTACGATCGGACCGAATCACGCTCATAGCGATTACATGAGATGTCGTGACGTCATTGATGACGTCATGGACGGCGCCATATTGGCGTTTACAGTGCTCACACTCCGAGGCGTCAGCACCGTAAACCAAACGTCAAGTTGACGTTTGATATATGAACATGACAGTAAACACAACATGCCCGGTCCGAATCAAAACACCACTCACGCGGCCTTGAGCGCGCTTACTGATTCGGACCGGCCGTCAGCACTGTAAACGCTGTGGTCGTTGTTGGCGTGATTCGGAACACGGCTACTTGTCAAACCTCGGCTGACTTGACGGCTCGGCTCTGTCTATCAGCCAAATAAAGCCAAAAGCTAAATAAGCTAAAAAAGCTAAATAAAATACTATTACTTATTCTGTGATACGGTTACGGTCGGTTTTTTAATGTTTTAGTGTAAGTGAAAGCTTTTTGACGTTGTTATATTATTTTATAATAGATGTTTGCTATTACAATATTTGTGGCGACTATTTATTGCTATCGACCGCTGTATGTTTTGTATTGCAGGCACACGGACTACTTTGGAAATTATACAGATTGCATAAATATTGAGACCATGAATATTTCAATCGAAAAAAAACGTTCAGAGTGTCCTGCACTGCCTAAAGGCTGGCAAAGAGAAGAAGTTCTCAGAAAAACTGGGTTATCGGCAGGGAAGGTTGATGTTTATTACTATAGGTATGTAGACGGCGTTCACATCCCCTATTATGTTCAAATATTTTATATCATTAATGCCCAACGAAAATAATATTTCAAATAGTACCTACATTGCATTTCCATCGTAATTAAATCATATCCCACTTGCAGAATGAAAAGTCTACTTTGTTTAGAATAAGAACACTAAAACTGAGCATTGGATTGACTATTTCATACAACATGAAAAATTGAGATAGTATCTTATAAGGCATAGGGCCTCCCCTACTATAAGATACTATCACACTTTTCCTTTTCACAGGCCTTTGACTAGTAGTGGGACATTTAAACAGGCTATTTAAAAAGTATCTTTTAAAGTAACATGATTAGCTACAGCTGAGGAACTTTTTCCACAATTGCATGCAGCATGTTTTTCGATAGACTGTACAATATTAACTATTAACCCTTGCCACCCACTGAAAATAACAAACAATTACATTCTTTTGTTATGTGCCTGGATTTATCTGGGATCAGGAGATGATGGGTTAAAATACTGCTACTACAAAAGTTATAAAATTGAATAAAAATATGTTGTACCGATATTGACTGAATATGTACAGTTTATCAAAATCCATTCTGCATTTGTATAATACAATCGATGCTTTGCAATCGAACCTCTTAACTCCATTCTAAACTGACATTATGCACTTGTGAGTACAGTCAGAGTGGCTATAGATCAGTGATGGGCATTAATAGATAATTTTTTTAGTCAACTAATTAATCGATTCAGAATTCAGAAATGTTTATTTGCTTAGATACAGTTAAATAGTTGTTTCTTAAAATTATGTGATACAGTGTATCTAGCCTGCAAGCAGGCGTGCAAATCATTATTAAAAAAAGTGTACATGTCAAATTTGTCAATATGAATTATTAAATTATAATAAAAAATTAAATTAAAGTGTCAATCATTAATAATGAGGTATAATATAATAATAATTAAACAGTTTAGCGACAGATAATATCATATAGAAAGATACATCAGAAACTAGATAGAAACATACATCGGAAATTACATACCTAACTATAATTAAGTGTGTCCTAACTCTAAGTAAGCTTTTATGCTGTAAAAACAGCGATTAAATAATCAATCGCCACAAGATTAGTCACAACTAATTTAATCGCGATTCAATTAATAGACAGTGTTTTTGATGTTAGTTATTTTTAATCAACTAAATTTCATGATTAAATTACGATTAAATGTTGGAAGATGCTCATTTTACATGAAACAAAGATTAAATATGTCATATCTGTACCCCTGGCTAAACATTTTAGTGTGCCATCGTTTTGTTGATTTCTGCAGAATTATAATCAAATAGCCAATCCAATGTTCAAGGAACATAATAACACTCATCACTACTAAACCCGGGAATGATGTCCAGCTAACCATTCCCCATCTCACTGACCATCATGGTGATGATGTATTTTCTATAGCCCAACAGGTAAAAAGTTTCGCAGTAAGCCTGAGCTAGTGCGTTATCTGGGTGATAGTATGGACCTATCGTGTTTCGACTTCCAACAGGGTCAGATAAACACAATGTTGCTGTGCAAGGCCAAGAAAGCGCGTGCGCAGTTTGACTACAGGTTCCCATTAGAGACATATTCTACACTTGTGTTGTCATCATTAGTGCCGTCCTGTGCTTTTGTTGTATGCTAATCACCAGATAGAAGCTTTGTCAGTGTGCCTTAGAATAAATGTATTCTATATTCAGGGTTCATGGATATGGGGAGTATCATAATTCATAATAATAAACATATTTAAATCAAACCAGTAAAATTTTAATGTTTTGTCCTTCCTTCCTTCAGGATGCAACTGTACTGGGATAACGCTAGGAGGATGAGTTAAATTTTAATGATTTGTATAGAATTAATTACTGATATTTTTGAACCCTGTTTATTATGCTAATAGATGTTGCTCAGTATTCATTGTTTTTAGTAGTTTTTAGTTTTATACATTGTGGGAAATTTACAATTATGCACAGCTAGTAGACATATCACCAGTCCTTCCCATGCACTGCTAGATCTACCACAGCTGACCTGTGACTCTTTATAGATGATCAGATTAAAGTAGATAAAGTTTTACAGTTAAGTACCACAAATATAAGTTGCATGTACGGTGCAGTCAAAGATATACACTGTAGCGCCATATTTCATTCTAACAAGGTGAAAATTGTATATATCTTTGACACTGACCATACATAACATCTGAGGTGAATTTTTAATAGCATTTTTATCCATGTGTACAAAAAAATACATGTGCACAAGAATGTTACTGTAACTTATAAAAGTGGTACTTATAGGCCATTATATCAGTAGTTTGATCATCTTAGAAGCTTTGTAGAAGCTTTTTTCACAGTACTTCATCATGGTCACTGCAGCTTATGTATTCATATTTAATCATCTCCCGTTTAAAGTGTCTAGAGAGTTATAATTTAAAGTATGACTAATTCAAGAAGAAAATGTGTTATAAAAAAAAGTTATAATCATATTATCTCAATATTTCGGTTGCTTAAGTGCTGATTAGGAGTAACGTGTCATTTATTGAAAGTCATGCTCTATTTTAACTCCCAGCTTTCTGGTTACGGCCATACACCCCGTCCATACAGAAGAAACATTTCTGAGTACTTTTGTTCCTGATTTTATTTAAGTTTTGTTTAGTAATTAATGAATTAAGCGCCCATAAGATAAGGTGTCGAAATCGTTCAATTGAAACTAAGATATAAAGAATCAAAATGGTTCTACAGTCAACCAACATTAACTGTAAGTTAACATTTTTTGCATCTTATTTCATTATCATATGATGAAAACTGTTAACATATTTCTGTAGTTGACTGTACATATTTTTTTCAAAATTTAATGTAAAATTCAATGCTGATTGGTGTACTATTCTTGTTAATTCTTCGCTTTTATTTACTAAGCATGAGTGTTTTTAGATGGATGCATGGTATTATTGTGTAACTAAAAAGACATGTTTTAGGTTTGTTGTTTTGTGTCTTGCTGTTTTTTCTAAAGGGTTTTACACACTAGTGTGATATATGGCAGAGAGGTTTACTTTGTCTAGTGAAATCACTTATAAGACCTTATGTATGAACACAGGCGCTGAACCAGAATACAATGAGGTACAAGTAATTAAGACTTTTTATCTAGAAGTGATATTATATGGGAATTTCCATCCGATGAGTCATATAATATGTAAAATTTGCCATGCTGCGGTTTCATTTAATATTACATGGATGTACTTAGTGACATGTGTGTGTAAAGCCCTTAAAGCTATGCTAGTTCCAACCAAGATATGTACATAACGTCATTAAAAAATCTATCGCCAAAAATAAATTTAGACTGATATATATTTTATTTCTTTCAGATGTATTGTGCGTTAAACAACAATACTTCTGATTTAGTACTTCCAAACTTATCGCAAATTGAGAGACAGTCGCAGCCGGAGACTTGAACATGTAGTGCTATAAAAAAACAATGTAACGCCACTATTGGAGTAAAAATGATGTTATCGTTATTTTACAGAGGCGTTCGGTCAGACGCATCGCTGGTGCCGCCCATCCGCCAAACGGCTTCGATATTCAAACAGCCAGTCACGGTGTATAAGACTCAGGAAAGCATGGTGAAGACAGATCTGAAACATGGCACCACTGAGAAACCCAAGCAGCTGTTCTGGGAGAAGAGATTGGAGGTAAAACAATAACTATTTCTTAAGAAATAATTAAATTAATATAGGCATATAGACAGAGTTTCTTCCGATGTTAATCGAATTTATCCACATATAGATAGAGATTAAAATAAGTAATATTGCAAGTCAATGCAAAAGCCGCAAATGAGAGCTAAAATCAGACATTTATAGCTAAAGTTGAAAAAAAGCCATGTGTGAACTTGTAGGGAAGTAGAATATATGAGTGAAAACAGTAAGGTCACTCTTGGAACGTCCGTCTATACAGCAATTCCGTCTACTTTTGAATACGTATCACGCTTTATCGTCTGGTCGATAAAGCAGTTTTTCATTCTAGTTCCAACACATTAAAAAAAAAAGAAAACTGAAGAAATGTGACGGCTAACTGCAGAGTAACCGAAAACTCCTGACTTTCGTAGTTATGCTACTGGCCATTTTTAGGTAAAAAAAATGTCGTTAGTTGAAAGCCCGTCTACTTCCACCTAGGCAAGCCCGTCATGTCCGGCATATGAAGGGCTTGCCTTACCTTGGAGCAGAGATTACCAACTGATAATGGGCCTCAATATTATTTTAATATTGTACTACTTGTAGATATAGTGTACATAAGTAATTTGTAAAGACCATCCTTAAGTGAAATGGTAAAGTACTTACACAATTTTTTACTATGTGCCATCATGCCACCTAGTTTGAATAAATTATGTAGTTAGATCACACTAAAGTTGGTAACTCTTCAAAAAGTATACATGCCGGTCTTTTTTTTTAACAACACAAAACCACTACGATGGCAAACAAGCGTACGGTCCACCTGATGGTAATTCGACACCGCAACCCACAAACGCCCGCAACTCCAAAGCAGTCACGTACCTACGTCGTACGCGTTGCTGACCCTTCATAAAATTTGATTATTCACTGTTTCGACAGCAGTACTCAGAAGGGACAAATTTATGCGGTCTTACCAACATTGACCTCAATTTAAAAAAAAAATAGAAATTTCGCTCATATGTTATTTCAAGGTTATTTCGCGGGTGGTAGATTTGAGTAGGTAATTTTGTGTTTTTTTTATAGGGTTTAACGGCTTGCGATGCGAACGGAGTAATAGGCACGACTTCGCTGCCTAAGTATATCAAACCTCTAGGCCCTTACAACTCGGACGCCACTACGATTCAGTCGCTCGCAACCGCGCTGCACGTCTCATCGCAATCCATTACAGGTACGAGTACGTTAAGCATTATGGGTGGTCGGAGATTTTATTTAGTACAAGGGTCTGTACACACCTTGCGTCGCTGTCTAGTACATGAAGGCTGGGTCTTATGGTTACATACGAAGACGTTAATCCCGGGATGTCTAACAATTCTTTTCAATAATAACACCCAAATTACACATCGAAACAAAAAATTAAGGAAGGAAAGATATAAGAAAGGCGAGGCAGGGGAAGACCAAGGCGCAGTTATATGGACCAAATAAAAGAAACAGTTGGCGTCGTGTCGTATCAAGAAGTCAAAGAGCTGGCGTACAAGAGGGAACAATGGGAAATACTCCACCGACAAGAGGGTCAGCGCCGGCCCTAGCCCTAGATCCGGGTGGGGCGAGATGGTGTTTGGGCGCCCCTTGGTTTGAAATTTTTCGACGTTGCCAGTTTGGCGCCCCTTGACAGCCCGCGCTTGGCGCCCATTGACATCCGGCGCCTGGGGCGGCCGCCCCATCCGCCCCACCCTTGGCCCGGCCCTGAAGAGGATAACTCTTAAATTTGATGATGATGAACGATATAAGAGCTTCATGAGTATTTAGAAAGCCATAATACGCATTTTAGAGAACAATCAACTGTTTTTTTTTCTGTCACTGGTCCGTAGTAATTTATGATAATGTTTCACAATGGAAACAGTTACATCAAAGAGAATAATATAACGAATAGTACTCTACGAAATTTGTTATTTGACTTTTCCAGGTTTCATACTATTTGTTTGACAATTCCAGGCCAGACCGGTTCCAAACAAGCGATTCTGGAGAACCCGGGAGTTTTTTTAAACCCTGAGCAGCCGCTGATCGCTGCCGTGACCATCAGCAAGGAGGACGTGCGTCGCCAGGAGGAGCGCGTCAAGCGAGCGCGCGCGCGCTTGCAGGTAGGCTTAACACTGAGTTACCTACATGGTGCAAGAACTTGCATGCAATTTTGATTACATTTCGGGGTTGCGAGTTACTAAAGTAAGCCGAGTGCGCTCAAACCCTGCAATGTAAATTGCGCGTGGTATAAATGGGCCTTTACGTTACAGCCATATTTTGGTTTAGGGTAAGGGAACGGTGAGCCGGCGCGACAGCTTTACGTGAAACACTCGTACTCGCACTCGGGACTTTTTTAAACCCTGATAGGACGTGATTATTATTAGCAGGTCATCATCATTTCCAGCTTGCTTTCACCAGCTCCAAGAATGACCCGCGATTTTTCTGATATCTTTAACGTGTGATGCTCCTTTTATCCAGAAGTGGCCACCAGTCTGATACTATTTTGGTCCACCTGCCATCCGCCTGGCAACAGCAGTGCCGGAATAACTAAATATATAGCAAGAGGTAGCAAATGCTACGGGCCCCGCGAATTTGGGGTCCTCGCGCACCAAAAAATTTTAATACCATAAACTTGATAAGTTGATAACTATGGGATTGCAATCCTCAAGCTTCCCTAGCTAAGGTAAGGGGACGTTCAGATAATTTGTAACGCAAATCTTATTTTTGTTACAAGTTTCAGTGTTCTTTTTGGGGCCTACCGGATCCGGTGAATTTTGACAGATCCGGATTTCTTTCAAAATATACCGGATCCAGCCGGATTACCGGAACCGCCGGACCGGATTGCAATCCGTATAGATACCTACCTATTAACCTAAAGCAATCCAAGGGCCCCTTGATAGAATTTGCAACGGGCCCCGCGCTGGCTTAATCCGGCACTGGGCAACAGTAGTGGAATTGAGCGGAACAACTTCTGCTCAATTCCACTACTTAGAGTTTGGTAATGACATCTCCGACATTACGCACTTTTAATTAGCAAGTGGGCCTACGGTGTCTGTTGATGGGCCAAGGACACGCTGAGGCGGTGCAACTGCAAACGAAGCGTGGTTTACACGAATCGTTATTATTAAAACACTTGCGTGGACAGGAGGCGCTAGCGGCGGCGTAGCGCGGCGCCGGCGCGGCGCCCCGCTTGCCCGCGCCGGCGCCGGCTCCGGCTCCGGCCGGCTCGCCCGACGCCGCGCCCGACCAGTCGCACCACGCCGCGCCCGCGCCCGCGCCCAGCCCGCAGGAGGCCGAGGCCCTAGTGCACTCCACCACTGACTAAAAGGCCTTTTGTACATACGTCCGAGACTCGAATGTAGTGCTAGCGGTACGCCAAAGGATGCTGCAAATGGTGTTAAAAGCATGAAAATCGGTACGATTGATCTTTAGGACACATGAATCAATTTGACCGTTGGACGAAAAAAAACGAAAAGGAAAGGAGTTATGTGGACATCTTTTTTTGAATGGAATTTTAAAAAAAATGTTCTGAAACCTATCATGTGCGGTATCAAACGGAAGGGCTTTCTGAGCTAGTTTTAAAAATATATCACATCATTACATTCTTAAATTAAAATAATTTTCAAAACATAGGGACCAAGTTTGGGCTCCTCCAGGTATAGGTACGATACCGTTAAATTATTTTTATTTTAAGAAAAGTGATTTAAATGTATTGATGTGATATACTTTTAGATTCGGCTTAGAAAGCCCTTTCGTTTTTTAAATTCCATACTAAAAAAAGATTTCGTCATAACTCCTCTCCTTTTCGTTTTTTTTCGTCCAACGGGTCAAATTGATTCATATAGCCTAAAGATCAATCGTGCCGATTTTCATGCTTTTAACACCATTTGTAGCGTTTTCCATATCTAGCCCTAGTGTACAGACAGCAAAGAAAGTCCTCTACCACTTTTGGACTTTAACGTACACATAATAGAGTCGAAAAGTGGTAGACTACTTTTTTGGTCGACTGTACCGCTAGCACTAATGGTTTAAGTACATTGCGCGGTTTGATGGATTGATTGGAGTCATTGTACCTCGGTAGTCCGCAATGTAATGAGATTCGCATACAAGTCTCGTACGTGTGTAAATAAGACTTAAACCGCATAAGTACTGTGTAATTTATGATAGCTTGTGGATCTGGGATACTTTGCGAGATTTATATACATATAGTCCACCTCGCCGTGTCCGTCATTTATTATAGTTAGGATTACGGAACGCTCTAATGTGGTTTGCAAAATTTAACATTGACATATAGTTCGTACAAAACTGTAAGGTCAAATGCTGTCAAATGAACGCAAGCAGCAATCTACCTTACAGTCAGCGGTTTTCGGCATCTTTTATAATGCGCACTGCTGGTTTGGAATTCCTTGCCGGCATCTGTATTTCCGAGTTCATATGACCTGGACCTATTTAAGGCAAGAGTGAATAGGCATTTTCTGGGTGAGCTCGCTTCACCGTCGGCCTCATCTTTGCCCCCTGGCTAGATGCTGGCCAAGAGCAATCCCATTATAAAAAAAAGAGCTCTTAGTCGTTTTTTGTTTGCGTTCGTTTGACAGAATTTGGCCTTAGAGTTTTGTACATTTGTACAAACTATACCTAAATACCTATATAACAATATATTCTTGGTCTGGGGCCAACAACTATTGCCATGAAGCTTGCATCTACATACTAGAAAGAGTCGAATGCTTCGTCGGAAATAAACGCAATCATGTTATCGGTCATACAAACGCGTTTATGTCCGACATTTATTTGAACCGTAAGAACGGACATAAAGGCTAGTGCTAGCTGGCCAGAGTCGTTTTTTATAAGAATTAATGTGTATCAATGCTTAAAATATTATAAAGTGATGTTACTGATGCTATCACCTACCTAGTAATAATTTTAATAAGGTTTAATTAGCAATAAAAGTTTTGTAATCTATAATCAAATGTTTTATTTAAATAATATATTTCGCTCGTTAAGTTAAATACAATAGAATCCGATTTGTGCAAAGTAATACAAACTAGAAATAAAAATCACAACCGTAAAGATATCAAAATAAACCGATTTTGCAAATCATTATGGCGTTACATAGAAATTGTTATTACGGTTTTATTATATCTAAACGTTTTAAAAAAGTACTTCGTTCTATGGCAAGTCTATTAAAAATGGACGGTTGCTATCCAATGAAGTTACACTTAAGTAAAACACAAACGAAAGAAAAAAAACACGCGAATGTGTATTAACCTCTTGACCGCCACAGTAAATTACGTAAGTCATGTATCACACGCCAAGTTTTGTAGCAAAAGTACTTTAGTACTTCTACTTAGTTGATAGCACGTAGGTTGCTTTACGTTGTACGTGTTGTTATCTATGCATGACAGTGGCGTTGTAGGCACGGCGGCTCTTGCCATCTATACGTGACTGTGGCGGTCAAGAGGATAACTAGGTACAATCACGGTCACAGCATCCGTTCATTTTTGCACCCTATATCTTAGCATAAAGTAGCAGAAAATAAAACATTATTATGACTGTACCTTTTGAGTCTGTTGTACCTGTGACTGTTGAGTTTATTATACAATTAAAATCTTACAAAGCGTGTGGAAACCATTTAACAATCGAATTGTAAAAACATGCCAAGGTACATGGATAGTTCGCCATATCCATTATAATTCTTACATCTATATTTTTGGTCAATTCATTATAAGTAAATTAACAATTGCTCATACTATTTGCCGTTTATTATCGGCGCAGTTTTTTCAATACTCATCGTATGATTAAAGTTAAAGCTCTTCTAATAATCTAACTTTCAATTTAAATTTTAACTATGGAATCACTTACTCAATAATAATACTTATCTACATGAACACAAATGACTAGAATGACAGAAGTTCAAATTGATGGACAAATATGCTTAAAATTGTAGATATCTCAAATTCTTAAAAGGCGATAGATTTTAACATTATTAAAATTGTAATGTGCGATATTTAATATTGTAAAATGGACAAATACTATTATCTAAGGCCCCATGCATTTATTAGATTTCAAGCGCAAAATGTCTAGTCTTAAATTCACTTGCATGAAGTTTATTTTTGAAAATGAAACCATTTGTGTTGAATCATCGAGTCGCGTTCATCCCTTTTGACTTATTAAACCCCAATTCACCATAGGATTTACGTCTATAACAAAAAGATATATCCAGCGCCACTATCACAAAGGTTCTTTCCTATTATGACCCCACCCCTGTATGCTGGAACGCCCAGCTATTTTGCTGACTGTACTTTAGAATGTCCCTTTCATTCGGCAGTCAGCCGACCGATACTTCTCCTGGCAACCGGTTACAAACTACTACTAAAACCATATAGAAACATCGGTAGGTACCCACAAAGTAATATGCATCCAAGTGAACTATTTAATTAAGTTTATTCTATGAAGTTACATTATAAGTCTTCGTATCGGTATTATCGGTAAAGCGTGGCTTACGCAACCCGCATAACTCTTTTCAAATGACCTAACATGGTCACTTCATTATTAAGTATCATTAACCTATGTAATTGCCAAATAGATTAATACTATTTCTAATATGAAGGCATCAGCAAAAGGAATTAATCGGAATGATGATTATTCAATTATTCTTATACAAGTTACAAGTAGTTATTAATTGAAGGAATGTTAAGTGATATGTCATTTATTTAATGATATGGTTAATTGAAACTTATGTTATGAAAGGTATATTCATAGAATCTAACAATATGTTATGTCACTATGGGGCAAGTAGACATTTTAGGCTAAACAAGGTATTACATTGTCCTGAATTCAGATTCTTACAGTGGGACGTCGATATATGTTAGAGCGAGATGCTTCAACTCCCCTCCCATATTCAGGATGCTAATTCCGAACAATGTAATACCCGCTAAAAGCTAGGCGTCCACAGTTCCGCATCGCACGCAATATTTTGTACTGATTCGCACCGTACGGAGTTGCGGATCAGTGGACGCACTTGTGTGACTTTCTATACAAAGAATACTAAAATCCTTTGCGTGCGATGCGTACGATGCGGAACTGTCGACGCCTACCAAGCGAAGTGTCATGTCGACAAGCTGTTCGAGCGAGTCCGTTTTACGCAAATTTAAACCTTCGCTCGCACAATGTACCGTCAGCAACACCCAATCTACACAGTAGTAGGTTCCATTGCAATAATTTATATTCTCATCCTTGTCATGTCTGGGTGATATGTTCACCTGATATGTGAAGTGTAGATAAAAATAGTGAACTAGCTTTATTCATTAGTAAAATTTTAATAACAACATAAAAAAGGGAAGAAAATAATATAAACGAAAACTTATACTAAATAAAAAAATTGCCCCAGATAAAAACTAATTTAAGTCCATGGATAAAAGTTAGAAAACAGAATTGTTCCTATCACAAAATAGCTGAGAAAATAGTACTGTATTAAACGAGATTGGAAATCAGGCATCCACCTAGATATAATAAATGTTTTCCATTTACTATACATGTTGTCTACACCTTCCAAATTAGCAATAGACAAATGGTGCGGTGGTATTCTTTTTCCAATGCCTATGCGTCTGAAATGCTCATTAATTGTATTCTGATCTGATGTTGGTGTAGGACCCACATTCATCTTATAGGAACCTATCCAGTATAAAACAGGGCTAGCAGAAGATAATAATCTTGTTGAAACCTGAATATGTACAAACATGATGCAGAATACAGCAAGACTTGTAATGTGCACAATGTATACAAACATTGCAGGGTCATTAGCACCAAAACATTTTGAGTGATGCCTCGGCCTGTAAGGCACTTTACTAATATAACCAAAATTAAATATATTGCTTCTCAAACCCAATCTCAAAATTAGTTTCGGATTATTCTTTATATATGACATACAGTGATACAATATAAGGAACAGGATAGGAGATGCTAGTAAAAAGTTAGGGATCTGTTTGAGTTTATAATATTTGAATAGACCTACATTCCAGTAATGACTCTGAATGTAAGTGTATGACATTGGCAAGGAGCTGTTGCACCATGGACTGTCCCCTCTCCCGGGTAACACATACTCAGTGTTTGACAAGAATTCAGGCAAATTGTGCTGTCCGGGAACACAAAATTTCAGGTAATTATAGATCTGTACTAATACAAATGGTATCAGAGCTATGATCACAGTCAACATGAGGGACACACAAGATATCAACAGTGGTAATAACAGGAAAGGCATAATGATTCTACGCTTAAGGGTTTTATATTTGTACACTATTTCAGGTAAAGTTCTCTCTATCACATTCTTGAAACTAGTATATAGTATAAATCCCATATTAACAGAGCCATTTGATCTAGTAATCATGGAGAACCCTGCAGGTAAGCCACTTACTATATCAATATTTGCAAATCTAAGGGTTTCATTTTCTGTACATTTCAACATAGTATAAAAAGACACTAGAGCAAATAGTGTTTCGGAGTATGGCGCCAAGAAGAAAATGCTGGCAGGGTTGACACAGTAAAGTACCACAGCCTTGTATGCCTTGCTCTCGCTTCGAAGGATTCTTAGGCTTAATCTATGCAATATATCAGCTGATTTAATAAACATAATAAGATTAATAACAGTTGCTGAAATGAGCAGTGAGCTGTGGATGTTCAAAAATGAGCCCACTATACTATTTAGCCCGTATGCAAGGTATCTCACCACGAGAGGGAAGAACGGGAAGAATGCTAAACAGTTCTCGTATGTGTAGCCGTATTGAGCAATGTGAAGGAAGTACTGAGCATCCCACCTCTTCAGACCGCCGAGCAGCACGTCCACGGCGGCGTCGCCGGCTGTGCGGTGCAGCCCCGCGTCCTCGGGACTGATGAAAACATTCGCGTCGTGGTCCGGGATAACGAAGTTAGATACTGCCTGTAGTACTAACAACACCACTCTTGAGCTGAATGCAAACCATAAGAGCTTTTGACGCGGTGAATACATATTTTAGATCTGGAAAACAAGCCATAAATATGAAATCGCACCGGTTCACATTCTAAATTGCACAAATCATTACAGTAATTCCCTTACCACAGTGCTTGTTGGTTCATAATAAGTATTTTGATTATTTAACCTAAACTTACATTAATAGTTCATTTAGGAATATCCTTAGAAATACGAAACCCATTAATTTTATTCGATATTTTGCAGTGATATTTTGGGTCAATTCAATGGTCGCTAACCAAGGGCCTGACACGCTTTGTAAGAGAAAGATAGCCTTATTGCGATTCCTATGAGAGGAAGTAGAAAATAGTGCGATGTTTTGTCCTTATCACCGACCGGACATTTTTTCATGGTCGGGTAAAAGTAATCTGTCATTAGTGTCAAGAAGATTGCAAAACAAAGTGGCAATATTTTGCAGTGCATTTTATAAGTGGAAAATTAATGATGAATTTGGTTTAAATGAACAATAATTTACCAATCATCAGATCCGTAGTGTTTGGTTGTTCAGTGCAAACATGGTGGGGTGTTCAGTGTTTGGCTGTAAAAGCAATTTCGACCGATAAAAGGCGGATGTTACATTCCATGCGTAAGTACATTTTCTTTGAATTTTGGACCCGTGTTTATTTCTAAAATCTCACCGGAACCAAATTACTGAGCTAAATCATTAGTTATATCATGAGACAATAGATGAAATAGGAAAAATATGTGAATTAATTAAAAAATAACCTCCAAACATTTGACATACAAACCGGTCAAATCGCGTAGTATAAATCTACCATAGAAGCCAGCTTAGCATTGATGTCCCACCATTCAGTCGGTTTATAATTCGATTTCGGGATACCAACAAATAATAAAAAAATCCCCTAAAGATTACCCCACGTTTCGGGAATTTCAAGTAATTTATTTTTTCAGTTTTTCAACAGAGGATGAATCCCGATTTGAGGACTGAGGGAACAGGAAAGTAAATTGGGTAAAATAATCTATAACTGCTTATTATATATTTGTTTATTTATTGAAAAATAAAGTTATAAATATAATATATTATTGTAAATAAATTACCTGTTCTAATTTGAAGTTTATACTTTTATTCCAACAACTACATCATTTATCTGTGAAAGACAAAAAGGGGCATGGAAGTAGTAAAGCGGGTATTACACTGTCCTGGATTCAGGACTCTTAGAAGGGTTCCGACCTATACGTTAGAGCGAGATGCTTCAACTCCCCTCCACTAGTTAGGACGCCTGATTCAGGACAGTGTAATACCCGCTTAAGCACTATCTGGTTACATTACTTACTACTTTCATCGTCTAGAGACTTAAACATTTAGCATGGTTCTTTGGGTGACGTGATGACCAGCAAGTCAAGCGGCGAGCAGGAAGGCCAGCGACCAGCGGCGAGAACAAAATGTATAGATTTGGATCAGTGAAATCGCCGTTTGATGCAACGGTGATAACCGGTGACTATATGTATATTTATAGGTAAGATTATCACAAAAAAAGTGGCCGGTCGGGATCACTTATTTTACGATATCGCCTACGATGTTGTGTAAATTTAGTTAGTGAGTCAAAATGGCGACTTAGTCACTATGGAATTTGATCACTTGTAACTAAGTACTATCCGACTAAATTTTTGGGGTAATTTTTTGCAACCATGGTATCCCCATATTTTGACGTCATAATATGAGAAAGACATAGCCCCGGTCGCTTGTTGGCGCATCTATAACTACAGAGTATATACTATATCTATGTCGCTAACGCAATGTCGTTTGTCAAAATTGTCAATCTCCATCTATCATTTTGACATTTAGAGTACGTTCAGAAATTCGAGGTAAAATAAAACGGTACTGCACTGCAGCAAAATAAATACATCCGATTAAGCGGGTATTACACTGTCCTGAATCAGGCGTCCTAACTAGTAGAGGGGAGTTGAAGCATCTCGCTCTAACGTATAGGTCGGAACCCTTCTAAGCGTCCTGAATTCAGGACAGTGTAATACCCGCTTTAAGGACCTCCATAGACGGACTGCTTAGAGCAGCCGAGACCAATGACATGAGAGTAGTCGTGTTGCGGTTGGAGTAAGGTCCTTGTGCGGTTGTTGTGAAGTTGTATGTGACCGCACCACGACACGACTGCTCGCATTCAATCAGTTCAAAGGATCGTAATCTGAAAATCAGTCACAGCTTCCGTGACATGCTGAGTGGGTGTCCTATTTAGCACATAAAATGTACAAGTTGTTTCTCCACTTAATTGTATACTTTGTAATAATGCGTACAACAAATACTTTTCTATTTCTAATCTGATGGTGCCTTTATACATACAAATGTCTGGCCGCCAAATAATTCAGTCAAGTGCCTAGTCCCAAAGATTGTTTTTTTTTTCATTATTCTAAGAGATTAGGTCTGGTGAAATAAAACAATAAGTAATTTACCTTTTTAATAATAATTGCATTCTGTCACATAATAATATTGTTACACCCAGATTCATATCATACGATATCAGACATTTCTAGCATACGCGCATGTTTTTGCTTTGAAAACATTTAAAATGCACGTATACAGAGGATCATACGTAATCTCTGTTTATTGCAAACAAATATGTTTTATTTCTATTACAGTGCGAGTCAAATAAATGGTAAAGGCATATTTTAAACAACCAACAAATTGTTACTTGTAAAATAATTTTATTACAATACTTTTTACTGACTGCGCCAATCAACTGCGTCGTAATATCAAGGATCCTGAGGGCCTACCGCGCACCGAAAACGAACGAAGTTCCAATATCTCCCTCTCTGTCGCACTTGCTAATTCGAGAGACAGAGAGGGAGAAATTCGAACTTCGTTCGTTTTCGGTGCGCGGTAGGCCCTCTGCTCACTTGGGTGCGGTTAAATCAGAATAGATCATATTACAGTGCAATTCTGTGTACTTTTTCAAAAGTACTATATAATCTACACTCGAGGTGATATATGGACATAAAATGTTTACACTGAAGTGACTAATAAATTCATTTTTAAATATAATTCTGGGTAATTTTAACACACTCCCCTCAAACTGAGCAACAGTACTCTTTTATACTTTTTACAACTTAAATTTAATGAATTCGCTATAAAACCACTACAAAATAATATTAAAGTATTATTAATATTATTATAGGCTACAAAAAGCTAAACTCTTATAAAATAGTTTTCCACCACAAGTATCGAAGGATAGTTCTGTAATAATGTAGGCAATGGACTGTTTACATTACAGTATACTATTTGGGGTCACACGCAATGGCGCAACTTGTTCACACTACGTGTTTACTCAAGTGATTTAAATCTATGACGCCGCGAATTTATTTGAAACCTCTAGCCCCAATATAAATTTGTGACAAACTGTAATTCACGATAAAACGAAAACAGTACAAACATGGATAAAAATAGACGCTAAGATAGAAACAGACATATATGTGTAGACACACCCATTATTGCTGAATTGCGCTTTCTTATATTTACTTGTCCAAAGGAAAATATTTACAGAAACCGATTTACTTAACGTAACTGTACGCAACCGAATAATTGGATACAATAGTTGAAGAATTAACATAAACCACTATATTATATAAATATATCCCTCCGAAATATTTAAATATTTCTTTGGAGTATAGAACACAGAAAACAACTGAAGTTTTTCTACAAGAATTATGAAATTCTATTTTTTTAACAATTTCCTTTATAAACTAAAAACAAGGAATGAATTTTAGTTGCAATATAGGAAATACCTATACAGTTATATAGTTAACATATGCTGACGGTCAAGCCTGCCAGGTCAATCGCACCCGTTGCAGCCGCGAGACATAAAATGGCGCTACAAAATTATCGATAAGCAATTATCGCCGTTTCCAAGAGTCTGTAACTCACTACCTCTACTAAATGCCCCGTATCACTTATGCCCTGAAGGCAACTCATACAAAACGACTTGTCTTTACAAAATAATCCCTTTAAAATGTTCGATCATTTCGACAGCGCCATTTCAAGCCATATTGACAAATATAATCACACGAATTCCACCACAATGTAAAAAAAAAATAGTGCAATATCAGAAGCCGCTCTCCTGATACGAGCATGAAACTGTTCACTGTAAAAATATTTAAAGAATTCACATGGATTTAAATAAAAATACCAACCTACACCAACGAGAATCCTATGACACCGTTTTATAGTCAAATTACTATCGTACATTCAAGTGTAAAAATATGGGAGCACTTAATAACTCAACAAAAAGACTACACTTTCCCATATCAGTTGACACTACACATTTTCGAAAAGATAAATATACATAAATATTTTTCAACTTGATTCTACGAATTTTTTTACTTATCTATACGACACACACCAATATGAATCGTAAATCAAATGTACAAAAGTCTAAGAGCCTCTCAAACCGTACCAATACCAACCATATGTGGTAAGAGATTTCTCCTAGATTCATCCGCAAATAAATGATAGTAGATACATAACATAACGTGATTGTAGATAAATATATAGGGGTACTCACAATCTAACGATATAACCACGACTACACACTGTAATTTGCGCAAAAATTGTGCCACTCCCAGCTACGCTCAAGCTCGTTACTTTATGACCCATTTCACAAACTTTTTCTTTGAATTTCTATACAGGACTGTCAACCTGAAGGGGGTCCCAATTTAAAATGCGTGACTTGAATTTCGTGACTTCGTACCTTGTCACAGTGACATATTAATGTCACACTTCGTACCTTGTCACAGTGACACATTAATATGTCACTGTGACAAGGTACGAAGTGGCCCAGAAATCAATTTGGTTAACAGGCTTTGTTTTTCGGTTGTCAAAAAGGCGCTAGTAGCATTACGTTGAAATGAAAAATGAAGTTGTTCTTATTGATACCGAGAAAGCGGTGTTCGTCTGCAGACGAGAATCGTGTATAATGTACGTTCAAAACTGTAAGGCCCAATGCTGTCAAATGAACGCAAGAATCTACCTTACAGTCAGAGCTCTAAGTCGTTTTTTGCCTGCATTCGTTTGACAGAATTTGGCCTTATTTTGTACGAACTGTATACGTATAGCTTTTTATTATACTGCGCCGTGTTTAGTTAGAAGTCTAAATTCGTAGTCGTAGTTACATAAAGATTGCACTAAAGTTTACAGTCGGATGTCTCGTATCAGGAGATCAGCTCGCAATTGTATACGCGGCCTAAGTGTGTGTGTGTAGACGAGTGGGGGCGCAGGAGTGTTAGCTCATGGACAACTGCCCCAGCGCCAGTAGCCTCTCCACGGCCGCGTTCACGTCGCCGAATGTGGCAATTAGAGCTGGAAAATAAAAACATTTAACTATACTCCGTCTTTAAAGTTCAGTACCTCTAGTATAAGTGTTTGAACAAAACACAAACGACACGAGAGGCGCTGTTCGCGTTGCCTTACAAAATGAGACTAAACGCAAGCGCGTTCGTTCGTGTTTTGTTTCGAAAAATATTATACCTACTTAGAGCTACAGGTGATTTGCCACCAGTGTTGCGAAGAAAGAATTGTGATTGTATACAATCGCCAAAGAAAAAAAATGTCTGATACTACTAGTCTATGGTACTAAGTTTTCCGTAGAAAACTATCCATTAAATCTGAAAATCTCAATTTAGGAAATTGGTGACAGATTCTCTACATACAATATACTTTGTGGCCTTCTTTAAGTATACAACAAAAATTTTAGTGATGTATATGGTGTAATCCTAGAGAAAAGGGTGACAATGATTAATGTCTTCAAAAAGAGTTTGTTTACATGTTAGGACACGTAAGGATGAATAGACTGTACTAAGGAAATTGTTTAGTGTATGAGGGGCCAGTGTACCCACCTTGCAAGTTGGCCTCCCTGTTGAGGAAGCCCATGGCCGCGAGCTGCTCGAGCTGCTGCGAGTAGCGCTGCTCGGGCGGCTGGCTCGAGTTGTTCTGGTTGTTGGCCATCGCTGCCACCATCCGCTGCATGAACTATAACAACACCACACCATTTCTCAATTCGTATTCCGAACACAAATGATACGTATCGCCTCTAACGACACAACTATCCAAATGGACGGCGTGGCGTCGGAAGCACGTCTGAAAAGGCACAGAGCTGTAATAGTAGTTTATGCAACTGTTACATAATGAGGGTCTCGTGTTTTCCTATTGTGAAACTCGCCTTCGGCTCGTTTCATAAACAAACACTCGCGTTTTAAGACCTAATAGTGTATACAGTTGCATACACTATTTTATCCATATTCATAAATCTTCTATAATGTGTTCAGGAACCATTGCCTGAAACGCGCGTTGAACTCTTTTGTAAGCACAAACCTGTAACGTAATATTAAAATTACCTTACAGGCAATTTCATTACGACATCGCTTGATGAAAATGATGTATTTAGTGTTGTAATGGTGGTCATCAATCGTACCTGAACACATTATAGAGGATTTATGATATGGATGTAGATAAATATATTAACAATTCCATCAATAAACTCAATATTTTTCTGTTTGTTAGGACGAATTTTAGTACAAGCATGTGGGTATGATCATTCGTCACCAATTGTTTATCATTCACATCTCATTTCAGTCAGCTGCAAAGTAATTAATAGTGAGATTTACACTACATTTGTTCCTTCAATATTACAGTGTACAGTAACTATCTTAGCTTTTCAATAGCTACATTCTACGTGGCTATTTACAAGTATATTGTACAATACACAAATTATACAAAAAATATATATTATTTAAATTATATCCTTTCAAACTCAAAACTAAGTATTTCAATATACAATCTCAACATAGTTATTAAAATTACCAGTATACATCAATGGCTTGTTTACTCTGGAGGGACAGTTCTTTCGATCGTCTCGAGTTGAGAAGACACATGGGGAGATATCAATAGATCAATTAATGTTCTTTAGTACCTACATTATTTACTAAATTGTAATATAATAAAATTTGATCTTCCCCAGGCATAACACACCCGTTATGAGAGCTCTCTATTGCCCTTTTAACCCGTCCTCCCCGAGCGAAAAAAACAAAACAAAACATCTTTTGTTATCCGGCCGATCCCAGTCACCGGTAGCGGACGGCTTTTGTTTTTATTATAAGCAGCATAAGCAAAATAGTGCACACATGATTTTTTTTCCTATCTCTAGAACATAAAACGCACTTTTCCTCCCGAAACAAACAAGCAAATGGTTTTTCAGGCATGAACTTGCTGATCTATTCTCTATGTTTATTTTTTAAAAGATGCTACGGACGGATGCTTGGGTCTAGTATTGCAAGTTTTTTTGTAAAGCTAACTAACATACTAAATTGCGTAGTTTATAAAGGGGATGTTACACAGACGTGACTTTGAACTTTCGGCAGTCCATAAAATTCTGATGCTGGCTGTTTGTGTCCTGCGGTTGATAGATGTGTCCGACATGTTTTTCCAATCAAAGCTAAGCCAAGTGAACTTTGCACTAAATTTACGCATGACATATGCCATGTCTGCACCAAATGTCTGTTTTGGAACTCCTTTTATATTCCTTTGTTTTCAAGAAAAAATAACCGTAATCCCGCCCGCAGCCAGAGACGGGAATCGAACCCGTGCCTCCGGTTTGCTGGACCTGCGTGCTTACCATTCATTACACTACCCAGATCATTACGTCACTCCGGCGAAATACTAGCGACCTCTCTGTATTTTTTTCAAAGGCTCACAGCCAAGTAACCTAAGCCTCGTCACACCTGTGACACGCGAAGGAACGTAAGCGCTGTAGGTAAGTATGTGTGCGTGCGTTGTCGGTACACGCGTCAATTGTTTGCACATGGTGCGGACGAATCGCGAGGCGCGACGGCACCCGATCGGCACCGGGCAGGTCTCTCAGGGACGAGGTAACTGACCTCGGTGCGGGGGGCTCGTGGCCATTCTGTATGTAATAGTATTATAGTATCCTGTGGCGTCGTACCTGCGTGAAGAGCTCCGAGTTGTGTTGCTGGCGCGCCTGGGGCGCGGGCGTGCCGGCGGGAGGCGCGGTCGTGCCGGCGGGCGCGGGCGCGGACGGCGGCGCCGCGGCGGCCGCGCCCACGCCCAGGCCCAGGTTGTTGACGAGGCTCGGCGCCGCCGTGCGCAGCTGCTCCATGCCCTGCTGGATCTGAAGCAGCGCGTTCAGCGCCTGCACACAAACGACAAACCCTCTTCATAATCGTTCATCAAACCCATGTATACTTCGTAGTTCGTACTTTGTACAACACTGAATGGCCAAGTGCTTTCAAATTAACGCAAGCAAAAATCTACCTTACAGTCCGAGCTCTCTAAGTCTAGTTTTGCTTGCATTCCTTTGACAGAATTTAGCCTTAGTGTAAGGCCTGAGTGGACGCTCGAGTCGGGCGTGCATGTTAAACAATTGAAACTCATACTAATGTCCTGAGTCGCCGCTGCACAAATAGTGTACACGCTAGCCCGCCCCGCCGAGCGCTCCGCTCCGAGCGTCCACTCAGGCCTTACACTTAGGGTTATGTCTGAACTATATAGGAGTAGCTGTAGTGTTGTTCCTAGGGGCGAGCAAGGTTGCCAGAGCGAGGGGGTAGCGAACTTAAATTTGCCCCTATATTGACAACACGGTGAATCTTCAAACTTATAAAGGATCGGCAACCCACACGTGACTCCTTTGGAGTTGCGAGCGTCTATAGGCTGCGGTGTCCGCTAGCCATCAGTTGGACCGTACGCTTGTTTGCGACCGGGGCCGTATAAAAAAAAACCCATGATGTAAGAATGGAGCCTGCCTTACACACTACAAAGATGTGTGGAGGAGATGCTAGCATAGACAATAACAAACGTGACATACCTCCTGTCCATCATCGCGTATAATAAGGCCGTAATATTTGTCACCAACACCGAAACGTTATCGATAAATGCCATTGCTATCACCACATATAATACGACTAAGAATGTAATGTCATATTCGTGCAAGGATGTCATAGTCAATTTTCTGATACATCTCAATTTAGTCGGGTTACCATATGTCCATCATCATACCCATATGTCAAAATATACTTTTTTGTAAGCAGAGATTTGTACAATTTTATAGATAATCTTGCTGCATGCGGCGACCGCAAAAGTGTAAAGAACACGTTAGTCAGCCGCATTCGGCGATCGACAGCTGCCAAGTCGACGTTTTGCGTTTGTTGGCCTAAGTTGTTTAAAATGAATTCGGCGACCGCATTAGATGAACGACGCTGTGTAATTGCCGCTTTACGCATACAATGAGCGTTATCGCGCGCTTCCTGCAATGTGAACATACCTGTGGGTTAGACATCATCTGTTGCATCTCGGGGTTTTGCAGCTGAGCGAGCATCTGCGGCATCATCGTCCGAATCTGCTCCTGAAGCTGCGGGTTGTTCGCGAACATCGGGTTCTGACAACAAAACAATACATCTATAAAGCATAACCTCCAAATAGCCACATAGCCCTTCTGTAAACTCAATCAAAATAGGTAGGGCCCGGACACATGTCCACGGCGCGGCGTCGTTAACGTGAAACGCCACGGCACCGAGCCTTTCCGCCGCCGCTTTGTACCGCGCCGTGCCGTGGACATGTGTCCGGGCCCGTAGGTACTTGTACATTTGCAAATGAAACTCAATCAATGCGGAACTTGTTTTATTGGAGTACTGCTATTATTACAGGTATTACTTACTACAATTCTAGTTACACAATATTCTAATTACTAACAAACAATAATCGAACGTCTGTCTCATTGATGGAACCCTTTTCGATCATCTCATCGTGGATCGTGGCGGTTAAAATCCATATTGAACATGCACTCAAAACGGACCGGTCATCAATGTTTACACGTGATTGGATTCAAATCAACCAATGAAAACGACGTTTAAATACGAAATCATCATGACAAACAGCTGCTTTACATTACTAGTGTCCATTAAATGTACAAAGTCAAAGAAAAAATTATAAAACTATGACTATTATACAATGCAATTAAACAGGTATTTTGTATATGGTCTCTTTATAAATGACTACTCTTGCCACTACACAATATTAGTAATAAAATTGAAACATTCGGACAGATTGAGGTACGTACGCGTATGACATGTTAGATAGTGTGCACATCTATGTATATGAACGAATATAAATATAAAGCTTTAATTTATGGTATTTTATATACAATATCTATAGTTTTACATATATTATGTTGCTCGGTGTATAGTATTCCTTAACTCTAGTAATAATATATATGTAAAACTATAGATTGTCAATAAAGGCTTTATTGTTAAATACAATATCAAAATTACTCATTTATTGTTTATTGCACTCTATAGTAAGTCATCTAAATTACACTCAAGAGCAAAAATTATAGGTACACTTTCTATAGAATTTCCATAGAGAGTGTACCCATAACTTTATATTACTGCGTATTCCAATCACAAGTTCATAACTTTCAGTTTAATTTTATATTTAAGAATTATGAGATGCAAATCGCATGCAATGTCTTGCACCATGAAAATAGGGCTTTGTGGGGATCCCATATTCGTATGTCTAGGATGCATATCCATAGTTACATATAAATGGTTTTGATATGCATGTTGTGTTGGACGTGTTGTTGCCATTCGAACCAAGGGTTATTGTCATTGCTTGTTGATTTCATATTCATAATCATTTACCATTCATTTTAATTACTGATAAAGAAAGGAATAAGATTCGATTCACATCTCAATCATATTCATAGATCAAAATTTTACAAGAGGGAACAAAATCTGATATAACATTATTATAATAAGCTGTTGTTGTATTAATGTGACATATTTTGTTCCTTTCTTTCTAAAGGATTGAAGATATTTTTACAAAAACAGGCAAAGTATACTCGTAAGTCGTATGCCGTGTTGCTTTTGTAAACGTGTCTTCATACCGGCTGCAGTACTTCATTAAAAATAACACCTTGTGGAGGGACAATTCCGAGCTGCTGTTGTGGTGATGACGCTCTTTCAGATCGTCCAGCCGCCGGCCTGGCTAAATCGATGGCTGGCTCCGGGTTTTCAGCAGAACAACTCATTAGTGAAAATATAGTACGCGGCTTTTTGCGACTTGGCGATGACGTCTCACTACGTGCCCTCTTACGACCACCATCGCCGTCGTCGGCGGGTTCAGGTAAAACTTCTGGTATATCCTCATCGTCGGTTTCATCAGTTTCGTTAACGCAATCCATTTGTAACTCTTCCAACTTGGAGGCATTATATTCAAAGATATCGTCGTGTTGAGCAGTAAAATATTCGACAACCTCGAAAAACAAAAAAGGCCGTATATAATATAATACCTACAAAAACGCATAGGCTATAATCCGTTTGCTGTAATAAGTAATTTTATCTACACACATATCATAAATCCTCTAATATGCGTTCGGAAACCGTAGAAAATGACTCTCAATTCAACATTCAATGAATTTATGGCAATTTTCTTATCTGTAGCTAAGGCTACAGCAGTAATATAATTTTTAATTTTAATCTCATATATGATGTTAAAATATAAAAACGTCAAACAAAACTGTCAAAATTTAAATGTCAAAGTTGACATGTCCCTATTCTAGTATCACTGAAAATTCTAATTCAGTCGATGCGAAATGTCAGCTCGATGTTTTTTTAGTATATATCGCACGAAATTTGAGCTAGAACGACATGATCACATCAGAATAGGGACTCTTTACTTTTTAAAATAACATTCAGGTATCGGTTGCCAGTTCTGATTTCGATATTTCCGCAACCGTGCAAAAAAGGTTGTATTAACACAATTATTGTATTTATTTACAACGGTTTCTGAACCCATCTTAGAGTAGTTATAATATGTGTGTAGATAAAGTAATGTATGCAACTGTACATAATTAGGCATTAAAACACTCGTGTGACCTTATTATGAAACTCGCCTTCGGCTCGCCTTTCATAAAACACACTCGTGTTTTAAAGCCCCTCATTATGTACCAGTTGCACAGTACTACTATTATGTCACACCTGGCCATAAAGCGGCCATTATCGCACGCTCCGCGCGCGAAAAAACCCACTTCCTGGCCAGGGGGTGACATGAAATTTTGTACTTAACACGGGCGGTAATAAAGAAAGCCTCAGATCGCATATTTATCGCCCTTGCCTTCGGCTCGGGCGTCAAATACCTGCGATCTGAGACATTCCTTGTTTTACCGCCCTTGTTAAGTAATGTACTATTTGAGACATGACAGCACCCATATTATGTAACTTGCACGTTTTATAGAACCAATAATAAAATATTCACTAGCTTTTAAGCTTTAAAAGTATTTGTAAATCATAAACATATACATTTTGACACCAATTACAAGGAGATTTTCTCTCATATTATTGTTTGGTTTACACGAAACACAAACGTTACATTTTTTTTTAAAGTCTAGTGCAGGAACCAGAACCATCGTTAAAGATTTGCGAGTGAATCGGCAATCGATCTATTTGAAAATGCTATCTAAAACTATATAATATTTGCCATTAAAAAAGCTTGAGCAATGCGTAGTTCGTCATAGTTTTGCGATATTTTGCAGTCCCTCGTTGTATTTCTTTTAAGGTGTTAAATAATAGTCGTATAAATCGATTCCGGTCCGCTAATCATCTGTTAATACGCCAATCGATTCGCTTTAGTCACATCACTTTTTTGACATTTGACATGTGGCAAAAGAGGCTTATTACAGCAGACGGATAATAATAATAATTTCCTATAAAATTAAAATACATAGCTTTTTTCTTCGTCGTAATTCGGTATAATTATTTAACGCATTCCATAATTTAAATACATTTCACAAACATGGCTTATTTAGTTCGTCGTCGTTTCGGAATTTTTGCTAATTAAAATTGATTATTCCAATTACGATGTACCAACAATATGGGGCGCACGCGAGTAGGAAAGCGAGAAGTATTTACTCTCGTTGAAGCTCCGTAGTAGAAACATTTGCCACTTCGGTTAACTTGTCATCTACCAGTCCCTGGGATCCCAGGGCACATAACAAGAGAATGGCATTGGTTATTTTTTTCGCCGGGAGACGGCTTTATGGCAAAATTGTACGTATTTGTCGGATGTGACGCGTCGCGACGCGACAGAGCTACGTTTAGTATTGTTAGATTTACATTGATGCGTTCTTACGTGACAGCTAATAGGTCAGACGCCAGACCGCATCAGAGAGCATCACGTCATAAATATAAGTAGGAATCCACAATATAAATGGCACCGTTAAGACAGGTGTCTCGTGATTGAATCTGTGTCAAAACTATGAATATTGCATATTAAACTTCTTTTTCCAAGTGGTTTTTCCATTCTATCTTGTCGCTGTGGCTCAGTCAGGCTCTAGTATAAGTTTTTTCGAAACAAAACACAAACGATCACGAGGCTTTACAAGTTAAAAAAAAAATCAATTTTTTGACATAAGTATTGTTAATACCAATAAAATGATTATAAGATACGATGATTATATTAAACTTTTAGATAGAAACATTGCCCTTCTTTGATTTAATTGTGTGTAGTAGAATTTAAGCGCGATAAAGCAGTTTTTAGCTCGAAAATGGTCGATTTGGAGTGATGTTTGAAAAAATATATATTTATGAAAAATGCAAGAAATAAATTTAAAAGTTATGTCATTAGGTCACAATAGTCCTGTTCTAGATAGTAACATTGATAAAAAGTCAAGAAACTTATCAGTTAAACTGAAAATGGGCTAAATAGATGAGCATTTTTTACCTTATAAGGACCCTTAAATATCTGGGCGACCGGGGCCATCCCATTCTAACTTGTTGTAGTGGTATTCTGGACTGGAGTCGGATATAGTAAAGGCACTGATCTGATTGATGAGGCCGGGGCCGTCCCATTCTAACTCGTAGTGGTCTTCTGGACTGAACTCTGAAATAGTAAAGTAACTGACCTGGTTGATGACCTGGCTGGCCATGTCGGGGTCGGCGGCGAAAGCCTGCAGCATGCCGTTGGTGTAGGGCGCCGACAGCATGGACTGCACGAGGCGCGGGTTCTCCGACATCTGCTGCAGCAGCGACTGCATGCCCGGCGTGTTGATGAGGCCGGGGCCCGCGCCGGCGCCAGCGCCCGCGCCCGCGCCCGCGCCCGCGCCCGCGCCCGGGGCCGCGGCTCCGGCGCCGCCGCCGCCGCGCTGCCACGGGTTCGGCAGCGGCTGCCGGTTCTCGGCGCCTTGCTGCGGGTTCGTGCCGTCTACAACAATAATTTGTGGACAATCTTACACAAATCGACCTAGTCAAATTAAGCAAAGCTTGTCCTATGGGTACTAGGCGACGATATACATACTTGTATAGATAAATAGATACTTAAATGCATTCAAAACATCCATGACTCAGGAAAAAATATTCATGTTCATCACACAAATAAATGCCCTGACCGGGATTCGAACCCGGGACCTCCAGCTCCGTAGGCAGGACTACCAACTAGACTAGGCTAATAAAGTGGTCGTCCATAACAACGTCCATATGTTTATGATTGAAAGAAATTAGCACAACCAACAACTCATTCTTGATTTCCACTTTCATCCAATATGGGATAAAAGGACACTTTCGCACCACTTTGCGTCGCAGTGGATTTTGATGTATAGGTTTGTGAATTAATATTATTTCGCATTTGTTCAACCACCTATCTCCTTATACCCTATTGATGCACATCAATGTATCATTAAAATTTGAATAAATAGCTGCGCAAATGCATCCTCACAATCATTCGAAACAAAATACATATTTAATTCTATATTGAGAGTACTTACCAGAATTATCTACTAGACCCGAAAAAGGGTTGCCAGCCATACTGCTGGCAGCATTCAGCATCGGCTCTTGGATGTCACGGTACATGCGCTGTAGCGCGTTGTAGCCACCTAAAATGCCCAATATTTTATTATTACCTAGTTTAAAAAAAACATTTGCATAGTGTCACAAAATCACCAATTTTAAACAAAGCTGTACAGTCTTATATAAGCTAATAATTTTTTTAGTTTCTGGGTGGGCATTTTAGGGCAAATTTTTAGTGTTCCATCTCAAAATTGGACCAATCAGAATACATATTTATGCTCTGAATATGTGACGTTATCAGGGTTAGGGTACCACTTTGTCGCTTATGGATCCCGAGATATCACTGATTTTGTCAACCAACTCGAAAATAGCGAAAATTTGTTTTGATTAAAAATAGCTTCTACACACTTAAAATAATACGGTGTATTGATAAAAAGTTAAACTTTTCAACTAAAAGTCGGAAAAAAACACGGCCAAAGTTTACCGACTAGGGTACCACATTGTCGCTCATAAGCTTGAAGTAAACTCATTAAACTTATTTGCTTTGAAAATGAAAATATAATTTAGAAAACATAATATGTAATAATTGCAGACGTAAAATCCATACTTCCATGCTAATATTATAAATGGGAAAGTGTATACGTGTGTGTTTGTTTGTTTGTCCGTCTTTCACAGCAAAACGGGGCGACAAATTGACGTGATTTTTTAAGTGGAGATAGTTGAAGGGATAGAGAGTGACATAGGTTACTTTTTGTCTCTTTCTAACATGCAACAATGTGGTACCCTAAGGAATGTTAAACTAACAACCTTGATCTAAATTAGTAAAGCTGACGAAAAGACTGTTATTTTTTATAAGATAAGTTATGTTATTGATTGATAATAATATTTGTATTAGATATATGCACTTCTAGTGCGGACACTATGTTAAATAATGGAAGTGGAATTCTTATTTCTCTAAACTTATGAATAGCGACAATGTGGTACCCTAGATCACTTTTCATACAAAAATCATGTTAAAATTACTAAACTTTGAAGTCACTTTTTTGATAGAAAACTACATTACTTTTGTGTTTAATTACACTTGATCGTTAGTTTTATTCCTAAATTAATGTAAATTATGAGAATTAAACAGTACAATGTTCATTTTATATTTTTTTATATAAGTGTTGATTTTTTTTGTTTTATTATTTAAAAAAATTATGCCTTGAGATATGGTTGTTTCATTATTTTTATTATAAACCTTACCTACATCATATTCAGAAATCAACATAATCCGGCTGAAAATCTGTCGATTTTGAGTTTTATAAAATATTTTATTTTTGATTTTGCCCCTACACCCTACGTGCATTATTCTTGTATTATTTCTATAAAATGTAAAATGTTAGAGACAACATATGATTTGTCGAGTAATATAATGTATGTGGAACATTTTAAAACCACTATCTCCATAACTTCAACCTATAACTAGGTTTTTTAGGCTTCCAAACTTTAAACTCGAATATCTCAAAACAGTATAATGATATGTTGGAACTTCAAAAAATTATTAAAAATAAAATACTCAACATAGCGATCTCGTTCTTTTTGTATATGAAGGAGAATGTTCTCAGCTATAAGGAGGTACCAATAACTCAATACCGACCATATATTACCTTTGCCATGAAAATGTCACATATGTTCTACTGATATTTAGTAAAGTTATTTTCCATAATCATCAACATTTTTGATTATTTTAACTTTGACTTGACTGAGAATTGTAGTACATGGCGATCACGATAGATCAGCAATGTTCGCAGTGACACGAGGGCTAAGCAGCGCGGAATAACCACTGCCCGAATAATACCATTCTAGATAAATGTTAGGTCAAGAGAAACCGTAATTGTAACAATCTATAGAACCTATTACAAATGAACAAGGTTCACATTTACCTCACCTCAAACAATCTATAGAACCTATTATAGTTCAGACACAACTCTAAGGCTAAATTCTGTCAAACGAACGCAAGCAAAACTAGACTTAGAGCTCTGACTGTAAGGTAGATTTTTGCTTGCGTTAATTTGACAGCACTTGGCCTTACAGTTTTGTACGAACTATACAAACGAACAAGGTTAACTTTTGCCACAGATCAAACAACCTATATAACCTATTACAAATGAACAAGGTTGAACATACCCGGGATACTCTCTAGGTTGGAGAGCGCGCGGTCGTGCGAGCGCATGAGCTCCTGCAGCATGGCTGGGTTGCGGGCCAGCTCCATTGTCTGTCGCAGCAGCTCGGGGTTGTTCAGCATGTGGCTGATCTCCGGGTTTCTCTGTACACAAGTTAACGTAATGTCATTGTTGGAGACACTGCAAGACACCCAGCGACACAGTGCTGCGACACGGTGACGACACCGTCCTAACGGGACTCATTCCGCGCCCGCCGCGACATACGCTATACGATCGTGGTCAAAACATACAAATACATGTTATTCTATCTTTTTTTTGCATTTTTTTATATTAATTAATTAATTAAAGATAAACGAGCAATTCATGTATATGTCGCAGCCGGATTGTAGCAGTTTTACAAAATGGCTGTATTGTCATAGCTAAACAGCGCTGCGAGTGTTAAAAATGGGAACTAAAAGCTGTCAAACAGGTGACAGCTAAAACGACGCTAATTTGTGAAAAGGCTAGCCGTAATGTATTACAGCGAATTATACAATCTGAATGAACCGCTTTTTTACATTACGACTAGGCAAATTGAAGAATGCAAAGCGCCGAACACATTTCGGCGGATTTTCAATCAGCCATATTCAATCCGCCTAGTCGTTGACCCGCCGTAATACAAAACAGCTCTGTTTTGTAAAACGCCTAGCCATAATGTGATACGGCGGATTATACGATTTGCCTGCGACATATTATATATATTTATTTATTTCGGGGATCTCGGAAACGGCTCTAACGATTTTGATAAAATATGCAATGTAGGGGTTTTCGGGGGCGAGCAATCGATCTAGATAGGTCTCATGTAAGGGAAAACGCCGAGCAAAGCTCGGTCACCCAGATATTATTCATTAAACAAAGTTAAAATTTTAAGTCGTTCAACTTATTCAAGAAGACCTTATAATATAACAGTAGGCATTCTATAATTATAGAATGCCTATTATTTAATTCAAGACATAATAAGTTAATGTTAATTCATGCCTATTATTATAATTATAATATAACTATAAACAGTATTATAATAGGGTCGCTTCAGTTTTTCAACAGCACATACATATCTAAATTATAATAATGATTATTTAGATTTAATTTGTTACATTGTCATAGTTTTAAAATTACGATTTTTATTTGTTATTTTCTTGTAATTGTAGCACATTATCTGTCACTTATATTTGAATATCATAGAATCATGTGAAGCTGGTAAACTCCTGGGTTTCAAGATATAGGCTCAGCCTAGTTTGGAACTCACCAGATATTGACTTCATTGTAATTTGTATAAATATACTCTTATTCTAAAGTTACTCTCTTTTGTAATTTTTAATGTTATTTATTTAGACATAATTTTGAATATTTCTTTCTTCAATTAATAAATGACAATAGGGTATTTGACACATGTTAAAATGTATAACACAGTGTCACTTTTTAGATAGTTAGCCATCAAAATATCACATTAAATCGTAAATTATAAAATTTTACCAAAATCATAAAAAGATATGAATCATCGAAAACTCAGAAAATTACGTAATTTTTTTTACTGCCCAAAATTAAAATTAAAGGGATCATCAGAATGCTTATGTAAAAATAAAAAATAAATTGTATGGCAACTATGTAACTAAACGCATTATTTTACGACTAAAACAGCAAAATACTAATTTTCCCATACAACGGTTGGTCGAATGCTGTGCAAGTGACGTCATTTGCCAGGGCCAATTTGTAGGAGCCTTTTTGACGGCCGCTAGCGTCGAGCTAGGTTTGTCCCTAATTTTAGCCCTTTATTGTGCTCTAATTGTTGTTTGTCCCATATAGACATTTGATCGTCTCTAAAAACTGGTTCGATTGGCATTATAAAAAAAAATTTGTCAAATAGCGTATTGCGAAATTTCTATAAAGAGTAGATCAGACCGATTTAACCGACAAACCAACCGAAATAAATGTTTTCATTTTCATTTGCCACCGAAACAATAGGATTCTAATGCTAATTAACTGTGATTTCACTACCAGTAAGCGATATTGGTATTTTGTATGACACTATATTTACAAAAAGTTCAATACATAATGAATGCATAATGAATGTCATTGTTTTAAAGTGTAAGATATGATAATTGTTTAATTTTAAGATTTTTTCCATTTCGTATTGTAATTAATGTGAAATAATGTAAATTTAAAATGTCGTCCATACAAAACAGATATAGAAGAAGAAGAAAAACATTTATTTATGACGAAACAAAATATAGAAAATAAAAATAACAGTACAAAAATCGTCACAAAACGGTCTCTATCAAAAGGTATCTATTCTCAAGGAGAGGTTGAAGGTATATAGTATATAGATAAGATATTAAGTGCCAGTTGCATCAACATACGAACACAGACCGGTCTTCGTCAAATATGGCGCCGGCAGCTGTCATCCCATAGAAACTTGTCAAACTTTCCATACAATCAGCTTTAATGAACACCGCTTACAATTACAGACGGTTTGGTGCAACCCAGCCTAAGTGAAGATGATGCATCCGTGTGTTATTTTCAAACTTACAGCCATGAGGTCCTGCATCTGGGGGTTGGATGTGATGAGTGTGCGCATGTTCTCAGGGTCATTCATCATCTGCTGCACCAGCGGGTTGTCCAGCACCGTTCGCAGCATGTCTGGATTGGACAGTAGCTCCTGCTGCATTCGGGCCTGAAATTTTATGTTCACTTTAGTATGTACTCAATTATACACAATGATTTTTAATCGGTGATAAGGAGTCGAGAAATATAACCAACTAAAGTAGAATTGAATGGGAGAGGACTTGTGGAATTTGAAATTAATGAAAATATTAATACTAATCAGTCATCCTACATTTCTTCAACTGTGTGAGTGAATATGTCAACATTCTGTGTGGTGGCGGGAATAAAAAAAACTCTTTAACACATTCACTGCCAGGCCACGCCCCCTAGGAAACAAAATTGTATGAATGTGAACATCGGTGGCAGTGAATGCTTAAGTCTACTTGTCATGTCAACTTATTACTTATAATATAATTATTTGACACAAGGTTTTTTAGGTTGATTTAAGAAACAAATCATTCAAAGAGGTTTTATGTTCATTGATTACAATTGACCCATTATCTTTAATTTTATGTTAATTTCCGATAAAATTTAAAGGAGTTAGTTTTGGTAACCACTAGCTATAGGTGATTGCCATCGATCAGAGAAATGAAAAAAAAAGGTTCCTGATTCCCAATTAAAATTCATTGTGTATGCATAATCATGATCCATAAAATTGTAAAAACTGTTACAGTATGTTAGTTATCCGATGTTCACAATTTTTCTCCTAGTTTCTCTTAATAGAGTATGAGATACAAATTTTGACTGATTTTTTAAGAGGTAAAGTTTGTGATTTGTTTTTTGAGTTTCAATTTGTAGGTAGTCCCCATAATTCGTAATCCAATTATGTTTTTTTTTTTTTTTTTCAATTATGTTAGTTTATAGTTAATTTAGTCATGTTTTTATAACGTTGTTTATATTTTATTTTTCATTTAAAATAACTAATGTACATATTCTATGTATTTACTTTGTTAACGGAAATTGTAAAGTGTGTTACTTAATCCAATTTAAAAATATTTGATATATTCTAAATTGTATCCCATGATTCTAAAGCTGTGAAGACATAGCTGCCTTTGATAAGTATGTTTTAACTAAATTGTAATTAACTATTAATTAAAGACAAATGACCATGAATTCCATTTGGTTCTATTTAAACTGTAACATGCTCCTTTTTTATTTTATTCAATGTCATTATATCATTAAACAGTCATTATAGCTCATTAACATGAATACCTGAATTTGGGATATGACTGTTATATAGACATACTAATTAAAATCTTGGTTCTAAGAAAACTTATTTTCAATGAATGAATTTATGCTATTATTTGCACACTATTTATATGTTTTTTGCAGTGCTGCATAATGAAAATGATAAGATCCAGGTCCTCATTCATAACAAAAAATCGCCTGATATTGGTAGGACTTATAAAGGAAAATATATAAATTATCTGAAATGGAAGCATAATACATATTTCAAGTATTTAAATATACCTGCAAGTCCATAAAAGTGCTCTGCCCCAGGCCCAAGCTCTCAAGTCCAGCCAAACCTCCTAATGAGTTTAATCCAAATGGAGTAGCTCCAACATCAGCTGAAAACATATAAAATTTGCTACTTTGGTAAACACAATATTTGAAAACATGACAAGGTGACATAGCATATATTGATAGGTATAGTTATAGCGTTGTATACACGTCAGTTGGTTGGTTACCTGGCGGTCGGCGCGGGCCGCCCTCCGGCTCGGGCCGCGGCGGCGTCTTGATCACGAGGTGCACCGTGAGCCCGTCCTTGATGTTGTGCTGCTTCAGCGTGTCGGCGTCGTTCATGATCTTCCCGGCGAAGATAAGACATAGCTGCTCCGGCTCCGCTCCGAACCGTGGCCCCAGCGTTTCCTTCAACTGAAATCATCACCACATATTACACTCCCGTTGCCTAATGATTGAATAAATGTCGTCACTGATTGCGTATGCAATATCTGTGTTATTACGCCATGAGTAAGGTTTCCAATGGTGGCGTACTCACTTTTCTAATGTCGGCATCTTCTTCAATGTCCACTTGTTGTTTTTCTTTTGGGGTTTTCACTGTAATTGTAATTTTTTTGGGATCATCCTGGCCCTCTGCCATTTTGGCAAATATAGATGACTCTGGACTTTGGCGGAAAACTGAAAATATGTACAAGCACTATAGAATTTGACGACTCTCGTTGACTTGACGAGTTGACGGCTCATAAATTTCTTGTCTATGATCTAATTTCGTGTCTATGACTGCCTGAGTGTTGCCATGTTGTTTGGCAACCCATAGAGAACGGTCACACGCTCAGTCGCATCAGTCCAGACTGATGGACTGAACTGACGCCAGACTGAGCGTGTAACCGTACCTTAAGCTCAAGCCTGCAGGGCCCTGCTTGCAGTGCCACTGCCAAATCGTATTGTGTGTAGGCATGCAGGGCCGATTTTTTTATCTGTTAAATGCCTACACACAATCGATTTGGCAGTGGCACTGCAAGCAGGGCCCTGCAGGCAGGGCTTTGTGTAGGCAGCTTAAATCACATGCTAGTGCTGTGAAAAAAGATTAAAATACCGGTTTTGATACAGTTTATTGAACGGTCTTCCTTTTTAGTTTTCCGGATGTTGTGAAAAGCGGAAATGATTAACATTGTGACGGTTTAGTTTGTTTGACATGACGGCTGGCACGAAACAAAAACAAAACAGTTTCCAATAATGTCTTTTGCAAAATTTTAATGATATTAGTAAATAAAACGTAGGTTCGAAGTACTCATTAAAAATATGTTTATTACCAACTAGTGTTTATGTACAGACATTTTTTATGTTTTAGGGTTCCATTGTTAAGATAATCTAGTCATAAGTCCCGAACCTTGGCATTGACACGTATTTATTGCAAGCCAGATAATGTCAAGATCACTTTTTTAGGTTTTTCCATTTATACAACTCAAACCCTAAATGGAGGTAAGTATTTTCACGAATTTTGACTCATTTAAGCTTAACTTTACTTTAAATATTGGTTCTGCATATTTTGCCTAAAGTTGGAGTTAGAAGACACTTTGTTGCGCGATGAAGATCAGCTATCCGGGCAGACTTCTAAGAATGCCAGCCCGAGCCCGATTTTCAGGAGAAAAAATGATAAAACACGTGGTATGTAATTTATTTATTTGGATTTGGTAAGTAACCTATTTACAAAATCGAGTGCGACGTGACTGCATCTAGTCATTGCTGCTTTATTTTCATTTTTAAACATTTCAGAGTAATAGTATATGCAAGTACATATATATTTCATATTATGGCTTTTTTCAGCTAAATATTATATTGCTAATATCACACCATCCTATTTATGCCACATTTGTTCATTGACATACAATTGATGTGATGCAAAGCTGTGCCATAGTGCACCACATCAGTACAATTCACAGTGTAATTCTGTTTGATCTGAGGTAAAAGTGAACCTTATTCATACAAATGAATAAAAAATAGGTTCTATAAATTGTTTGATCTGAGCTAAAAGTGAAAGTTATTCATTTGTAATAGGTTCTATAGTGGTTACATCACATACTGTGAAGGTATTAACTGCAGGACAACTTAAAAATGTAGGCAGTAAAATTTAATTCTCCCTTAAATTTATTAATTTCTAGGAAAGTCTTAATATTAGGCAAACAATTGATTGCAGATGAAAAGGGTGAGGTGATAACGAAAGAGGAGCGCGAAGTGGAAGAGTCCATAGTGTCACTGATGCGCAATTACAATAGTAAACTGGGTGGCGAGGACGACACGTCGCAGCCCGTGTCGCGCGCCACGCCCGTCGCGCCCGCCGAGCCCGCGCGCAAGAAGAAGAAGCGGAAGAGGTACGTGCTTGCCATGTGTTCAGCGCCGGCCCTAGCCCTAGATCCGGGTGGTGCGAGATGGTCTTTGGGCGCCGTTTGGTTTGAATTTTTTCGACGTTGGCGCTTGGCACCCATTGACATCCGGCGTCTGGCGCGGCTGCCCCATCCGCCCCACCCTTAGGCCGGCCCTGCATGTGTTCCCAGCTGTCCCCTTTCACTCTTATAGTGTATAACACGAGAGTCACGGGGACGGCACGATACGAATTTCTGATTTCGATCTTCGGAATAGACCCTCAGGAGTATAGTGCGTGTCATCCACGACGACGCGCCCCTCCACAGCGAATCTCATACTAATCTATGCGCAGTTGTACGGAATGTGTTCTGGAGGGGCGCGCCTTCGTGGATGACACGCACTATAGGTACATTCAAGAAAGATCGTGGATGGTGAGAGCGACACGTCGCAGCCCGCGCGTAAGTAGAAGAAGCGGAAGAGGTACGTGCTTCCCATGTGTTCCCAGCTACGCGCACAAAGTGGCAGCGGTACGGTATAATATTCAAGCTCGCATGAAACAAGTCGCTTAGGAACGTCAGGAGTTTCTTATGAATTTATTGTTAACACTAGATTAAATAAAAATGCTATTAACCGATATGGGGGTCGAGAGTGTCGAACGCTCGACTTTTCACTCGAGATCTGTCAAAAAACTATGACGATTTGACAGCCCCCTGAGTCTGAAATAAATGTTTTCATTCATTCCTTGTACGGTCGGCGGACGGGAGCAGGGATTCCCCAACAATCAATGCGGATGGAAGCAGGAATTCCCCAAAAATCAATACCTACCTACTAGCGACCGTACCGTTTTCTCGAAAATCTCATGGTTCGAAATACACCTATATCATGGGGATTTATTGAAAAACACCTCCGATACGCATTGCCGACACGGTCCTGCAAGTCATAAGATAAAATGAGATAGGAAATAAGTTTTCGAGTATCATTTTTAATATTTAATAAAACTCCGATAAACGACGACGTTAAACCTTGCGAACTTGTATTTACAGACGGAACGTACGGTATACAAGTTAGCTAGACATTATAAGACGGTTGCCACAATGATGCGGTTTCCGCATGACGGTGGGGCGTGCGAGAGAAACAGCGCTATGCTAGTCTATAGCGGTGTCCCGCTCGCATTGCAGAAACCGCATCAGTGTGAGAGTCGCCTTATGGTTTGGTCACACAGCGTTGCGCGCCGGAACGTATGCTAACAGGTTGCGTCGCGCAAGTGGTGTGACCAAGCGTTCATTGTCACACAGATCTCAAATATCGATATGCCTCACAAACTGCCGCTACGAGTCCATCCGACGAGTGTCGAGCGCGTTCGGCATGCGCGAGGTGTGCGAGGAGGACGCCTGGAACTTCTACTGGACAGATATGTCCGTCTCCGTGGAGAGGGCCAAGGAGATGAAACGGTTCCAGCGGATCAACCACTTCCCTGGCATGTTGGAAATTTGCCGGTACGATTATGCGTCTTATCTCGGTGGAGTAAGATGATAAATGCGGTGGTTAATGATTCTATTTCTCACAGGAAGGATCTCCTTGCGAGAAATCTGAATAGAATGCAGAAGATTTATCCGAAGGAGTATAACTTCTTTCCTAAAACGTGGTGTCTTCCAGCCGAGTAAGTTTCGTTGGAAAATTTGTAGGATTTATATTAGGTATTAAATGGTCTGTGATTGGTCCTATTGATTTGACATGGATAAACTTGACGCGAAAGGTCACCTATAATGGACACTTTTATACTTTACCGTGGACGTGCACGTCCACGATAAACTCTATGGTTTCATTCATAAATAGGCCATAAACTATAGACTAATTATGAATGAAACCATGGAGTGTACCGTGGACGTACACGTCCACGATAAAGTATAAAAGCGACCAATGTTGTTTGACTTAAGATCTTGCAAGTGTGAAAGAGATAGCATTCATTATCTCAGTCGGCATATTTATTTTTAGGAAACTGAGTGAAGTTAGATGTTGGCATTCTTATAATTTCGTCATGAAATGTTTTTCAGTTTTGGTGAAGCCCTGACTTACAGTAAGGCGCGTAAAAACAAGACATTTATAATAAAACCAGAATGCGGCAGCCAGGGGCGTGGAATTTATTTAACTAAATCGTTGAAAGACATTAAACCTACGGACAAACTTATCTGCCAGGTAAGAAAACGCATGTATACTACCTAGTGTGTTGGTCCTGTCCTGAGTGTGAATACAGGTATATAAGTTAAGACGTTGCATGACGAAATTCTCGTGAAATGTATGCATGTCTTGATTATGGGTGCTTAAGGTGAAACGTCACGTACGATTTTCATACAATTTTCCGGTCGACTACATGCGAAATCTATTGATGTCACGGACTTGAAATTGTAATATTTAGATAATATACGACCCTCTTCTCCCGCAGTTTGAAAAATAAGACGTAATAACGTCTAATTATTTAAATATAACCGTTTAAAAAATCATAAATTTTCACTCGGTGCCATGTATGTGTGAGTGAGTTTTATACTGTTCATGTAAAGAAAATGGCCGCGGTTTATGACAGATCGTTGTCCAAAACCTCCAATAGATGGCTCGGATGTCAATTTTAAGCTGTCGTTGACAGTTAGCTATAACAGTAGGTAGTACTTATTGACTTTATAGGTGGCGACACTTTCTTTGCAAACACTTTTATTTTGTGATGAAAGAGAAGGCATTCATTTTATCATACTGCGCTATTCATTTTGGTAGTGACGTAACAGCCATGTCATTTGTTTTCTGATAGAACGAATTTCAAACTGTTAATGATGGTGAAACGAAACTGAACACTTTATTGTTGCTTTATTGGGATTGCCTTATAAGGCACAGTAGTAAGACTCGACGTGAAAGGTAACGCTTTATTACAAAGGAATAAGGTGCACAAAAATTGCGAAAATGTCTATAACAGTCATGTAACAGTAACACACATTATTATTATATTATAGATGATTGAGTTTCTTTTGAGATTATAATTGAGAAGTTTTACGATTTGTGTTTTAATACAGTTTTAAAGAAGTAAGGCGCCTACTCCGTACGAGTATACGTATGATTGGATTATATGGATAATTATTATTTTTAAAGTGAATACAAAACCCCGACAACGAAGTACCTATTCACTTCAAATAATCAAAACTTTTTCATCTCCACCTTTTGCAAGGTAATGTATGGAGTTCTATGGAGGCGAATCTCCTAAAATAAATTTATTACCGACCTGCATAAATGACATGTATTTTTGCTCAAGATGAAACACAACCATTTGTACTCGGACAACTATCTGCCTACATGCAAATTAAAAGCGTCCATGGGTTACGGTTGTCCATTGATAAAAAATAGCTCTATGGTGTCAATCGAATGTTAAGAACGACCATAGGCTACGGTGTTTATTGAAAATCAACAGAGACGATAGGCTACGAAGTTAAACGGAATAGTCTAATGGGCTACGGTAGGATGTAACAGGGTCCATAGGCTATGGTGATAATTGGATATAACAACATCAGTAACTACTTTTGTAATCCCGTTATTACTAAGTCTGAAGCTTCTGTGGACGTTAGGTCAACCAATTTGATTTCTGGGCAACTTCGTACCTTGTCACAGTAACATGAATACGAGATTTCTAGCGGCTTTCATATATTTCATATAGATTTTCACTGTGACAAGGTAAGAAGTGGCCCAGAAATCAAAATTGGTTGCCGGTACCTCCCACCGTGCCATGAGTTAATGAATGAGCATTTTTTTAATACCACGGCGGTGGCAATCAACCTTATGCTTTGTTACCATCGTAAGTAGACAGCATAGCCTAGGGACGATTGGGACTCAACAAAATACTCGATAGCGGTTTGTGCGACCTATTTTTTAGATCTACAGAACTCGTTGTGGTGTCCTTCTTAGTGTGTTGTACTTTCGAGATCTGAAATCAGTGTCGTCATTCTCATCCAAGCATGCATTTTGGGAATATACAGGGTGGATTTTCTTTATGAGTCAGTTAGGACAGCTACCAGATCCCGTGCTGCTACGCGAAATAATGGTCTCAGAAGACCCTCCCTTAATTTTTAATCAATGAAGATTGGCGTTTACAGATTTTGGAAAAAAACATACAGGATGCGAGAAAAATGTAATTTTTCACTTTTTTGTATGCCACTCGATCCCCTCGAGTCCTAACCAGGATCAAAGCTTGTATCTCGTATGGGACCAAATCTAGTTATGCTACCTAATTTTTTGAATTTTGAAATGAATTATAGCCTATGCCCTATTCTGATGTCTAAAGTTTCATAGAGATCCGTTCAGTAGTTTTTGAGATTAAACGGAACGTAAGTACATCCATACATCCGCACAAACTTTCACGTTTATAATATTATTAGGATTAGGAAATTAGGAATTAGGAAGGATTAGGATATTAGGATAGGATTAGGAGTATTAGGATTAGGATATTAGGAATTAGGATGTAAATGGATTATGCGAATATGAATATGAGTATGAATATGAGTATGAATATGAATATGAATAGGGATACCGATACGGGTACCGACACCGATACGGATACGGATATGAATATCTTTGTTATTTACTTTCTTTATTGACATAAAAAAAACAACGGGTTGCACTCCTCCGGGAGTGCCGGCAGAAGTGAAAACTCAATAAAGAAAGTAAATAACAAAGATATTCATATCCGAATCCGTATCGGTATCGGTATCCGTATCCGTATTCATTTCATATTCATATTAATACTCATATTCATACTCATATTCGCATAACCCATTTACATATATACATAAATGTCCCGAGTATCATTGTGTCTTACGCATCGTGTAACCAGCTGAGTTTAGCTGAGTAGACCCCTCCTAACATCGCAATCACGATACTAGGAGGGGTCAACTAGCTGATCTTACGAATCGTCTCGAGTTTAACAATTTTCTCCTATCACAAAAAGTGCTCAGCGCCGCTAAAGAAGTTTTAACTTCAAAAAAGTTTATCAAAAATTACCCTTTTCTCGTACCCTGTATGTTTTTTCCACAATCTGAAAAGGCCAATCTTAATTAATTTGAAATCGAGGGAAGGTTTTCTAAGACCATTTTCACGTAGCAACACGGGATCTAGTAGCTGTGCAGCTACTGCTGAGGGCTCACTGACCCAAAAAAAAAACACCCTGTATAATATGATGAATTTAAAAGGAAAATTATCACTACGTAGACACACAGACACGCAGACACACTAAGTAGACATTACTAGAACTAGAACTTAACAAATGTACTTTGCAAAAACAAACTTTCGTACAATTTCCATTGATATCTTAGATAATATTGTTAATTCTGTCAAAAACATTGTATGGCAAAAGTTTTCTTTAATTAGTGGCTTTTTAGTACATTTACCTTAAGTTCACCCCTAACAAATACAAATACAAATACAAATTCTTTATTTGCTTGAACACGGTTACATAAAGATCTTATATTAAAAAGTTCATGCGTATTCAACCTGCATGCAGGTGTGCAAATGTTAACAGTCATATTATTTATAATTAATTGGATGTCAAATGTATTACAATGTCAATATATTTATTTTGTCATATTATCATATTATGATTTAGCTTTCAGCGCGTCAAATATTCATTAATATTGTAGAAACAATTTTCCTGTAGCCATTTAGTCAATTTACTTTTGAATAATATCTTATTTTCTAGTTTAATGTTTGTAGGGAGTTTATTATACAAGACTATGCACATGTTAAAACAATTTTTCTTATAAATAAAAGTGTGGCAACGAGGCTGATATAGAAGGTCTCTGTATTGTGCTCGGGTGTGTCTTGCACTGGTGTCATTGCGCTGAGAGAAGTGGTGTGGGTTATTTTTAACCAGGAGACACGCTTCTTTTATGTACATGCATGGAAGTGGAAGTATTTTAAACTTTTCGAATAAGGGTTTACAGCTTGCAAGAAACCATGCATTGTCTATCGCACGAATGCATCTTTTTTGTAATATGAAAAGTCTTTCTATGTCTGTAGAATTTCCCCATAACAATAATCCATAGCTTAGTACTGAGGAAACATAGCCATGGTATGCAGTGAGAGCAGCTTCCACTGATACCGTTTGTCTAAGTCTTTTTAAGGCAAATACGAAGCGTGCCAGTTTTTTACAAATGTCATCTACATGGTATTTCCAATTTAAATTTTTGTCAATTTTGAAGCCTAAGAAATTATTGATACTGGATAGGAATGGAATCGATGGGCATAAAAAAATAGTAAGTGAAAAATAAAAGAAAAATCCACCCTGTATACTAGGTACTTATCATCATACAAACTTTTGATCCTGGATAGAAATGGGATCGACTGGCATAAAAAAAAAGTTTGTCCAAGATGACCTTTTTCTTCCACCCCGTATGTTTTTTTTTTCAAAATCTGAAAGGTCAAACTTCATTAATTCAAAATCAAAGGAAAGTCTTCTTAGATCATTTTCGCGTAGCAGCACGGGATCTGGTAGCTGCCATTGCCATCACTGACCGGAAAATAAAAACCACCCTGTATAAATAAATAATATCTGGGCGACCGAGCCTTGCTCGGCGTTTTCCCGGGCATGAGACCTAGCTAGATCGATTGCTCGTCCCCGAAAACCCCCACATACCAAATTTCATCAAAATCGTTAGAGCCGTTTCCGAGATCCCCGAAATAAATATATATATAAATAAAATATCTGGGCGACCGAGCTTTGCTCGGCGTTTTCCCAGTAATGAGACCTAGCTAGATCGATTGCTCGTCCCCGAAAACCCTCACATACCAAATTTCATCAAAATCGTTAGAGCCGTTTCCGAGATCCCCAAAATAAATATATAAATAAATAAATATACAAGAATTGCTCGTTTAAAGATATAAAAATAAATATACAAGAATTGCTCGTTTAAAGATATAAGATTTGACGCCAATCTTTTAAAATCGACCTAGACCCAAAATAAGCATGTATGTACTATCGAACCAACTGAATCGTGCGTGACTGCGTGACCCACCGTGGAACCTTGTCACAGAAAATGTCATAGTGACATCGTACTGCCTGACAACGAAAATCATTATGACACTTTCTGTGACAAGGTTCCACGGTGGGTCACGATTCAGTTGGTTCGAAAGTACCTAAAGCTTGTGCTATCGACGACGGTATTTATATAAATGTAATAAGAAGAACCAACATGGCATAGCGACGTTGCCATACTGTCCCAAGTGCGACCTGACAACGATGCACGAACGCATTCAAGAATTTTCAAGGGCTCACGGGCAAAATACAAAATTTGTTGTGAATATCATTTCATTTTTTGCTTGACGATTCCATGCCACTCTTTTTAGTGAATTTGTACAGATATTATGTGCTTTGATCATATTTATTTTCTACGGAATTTCATAAAATAATTCGGCCACTATAGTATTTATTAATAAAAGAAACATGCTTGACTGAAAACGCTTCAATCGTTCAGTACATAATATCTGTACATTTATTTCGTAGTAGGATATATATTCATATATATGAGCGTTCGTATTTTACTTCACCTAGCAAGTACCTAATTACCAATATTATAAAATATAAGAAAACGCAAAACGATAGATTAGATTATGTATGATATAAATAAATTGCAGTACAATTTTGCGTCTATAAGAATTTACATCGTGATCTTTAAAAGTGTATGATAATTGCAGTACAATTTTGCTTCTAATAGAATTTACATCGCGATCTTTAAAAAAAATGCTGTATAACGTAATAAAAAGTAACTAACTAACTATAACTATATTACAAAAATAATAAATGCAGTTCGAAGAAAAATAAAAATACAAAAAGACTATGGTACCCGACCAAGGATCGAACGCGGGTCTCTAGCGATCGATACTGCGAATTTGCAAAAGCGGTAAACCACAGGACTATCCCATGTCTTCAAGAAGGGTGCGAAAATGTAGTTCTATTTATTTTCGCCTTATTTACCTTTTATTTACGTTCGTCGCACATTTGTAATTTTGTAAATGTGAGCTTCTTCCTTGATTTATTATTGCGCCCTCTATATTCAACTTGCGTACTGTTTGACAATGACTGACATTCCCTGTGACATTAGGTACGCACGTGTGCGTGAATGGACGAAATTGCAAATATTTCGCTTTCGGTCGAATACACGTAAAAAATAAGCACTGTTTAGTGCAGGTAGATCTCGATTCATACGCAGTATTTTTTGCTTCTTCCGCAGTTTGAAAATCATCATATGTACTTTAGCGGTTTCGCAGAAAACCTTGAACATCCCCCTAAATTCCAACGTGCTGCCATCTATTGACAGAACATCGACAGGAACCCGTAACGTTTCACCTTAAGTCCTTATCAACCAGTACCGAGTTGTCCGTACGAATAGAACTTGAGAATCCCGAACCATTTGCTGTATAAAAATGAAGCCAAATAGGCTAATAGGTCTTGCTTGGCTAAGGATATTAGGAATATGTTTGGCGGCACACTATACTGATAGAAAGCATTTTTTTACAAACACCCATTATCGCAATAAAAAAGTTAAATAATTGAATTTCTTTTTGTTGAACGTAATTCTATTAAAATGTTATTGGATTTTGAACCTTATAGTTTGAACGGTAAAGTAGCTTTTTGAAGAAATTGCTTTGGTGCAATTCGTTCAACTGAAATGATTTCAAGAATATATGTAATTTTGGTTTCAGGTGTACCTCGCGAAGCCGTACTTAGTGGACGGCTATAAGTTCGACATCCGTGTGTACACTCTGATCACTTCGTGCGACCCACTCAGGATCTTTGTTTACAACGAAGGACTCGTCAGGTTGGTTCAGCTACTAATCTACTTCTATTCCTCGGTCATCTATGTAAAGTCCAATGCTTCTAAAACGCTGGACAGAGACACAAGTAGTACATACCTACAAATATTTTATTTGTACCTAAAAGCCAAGCCTCGCGTTATACGTAAGTACATAAATAGGTAGACACCGCGGACACAGAATAAGTAATAGTACTACGTACAGAAGTTGCACTGTTAACAAATCGCCAACTTACAAACCCAAATTACAATAGGTAAATAACAAATATTGACCACACCAAGCGAATGACGAGACGACGCGACCGTCCGGTAGCAATTCGCCACTGAATGTACTTGCAGCGGCCCGGGGATGTACTTGCAGCGACGCGGCAAACTGACGAAGTGAAAGCCCCCTGCCGCGGACGTAAAATGCTCTACAAATTTTAAAATGATATGAACTCGAATTATGACGAGAATATTGATAATCCAATACGATGCTTTCATTAACCTTTTCGACACCAACGACATATATATGCGCACCATCGGTTCGAGGCCAACGACGCATATATCCGCCACGAAGTCTATGCGATTTCAACCAACATTCATTTCTTTAAGGTTCAATTTCACGTTTGACATTCCCATGTCATGGCATCTGAGTGACAGCGTTTGTATTGGACAGAGCGCTAGGTTAAAGTTTAAGGCTGCGTTTCCACCAGAGATGTTCGAGGATGCGTTTTTATACATTTGATACCTCGCAACGCGTCGAGCGAGGTGTCAAACATATGAAAACACATCCTCGCACATCTCTGGTGGAAACGCAGCCTTAGATAGTGATGAAGCCATTTTTGTTAAAGATTTGCTACATCCCGGTACGCGGACCCGAACGTGAACAATACGACGAACGTGTTCATGCACCTCACCAACTACGCGCTCAACAAGCACAGCCGGACCTACGTCTACGACTCTGAAGCGGGCAGCAAGCGGTAACAAGCTCAATTCAACCTTATTGCTGTTCATTCAGAGTTTAGGTTCGAACGTCGCGCTATGCGGACTCTAACGTGTTCATACACCACACCAACTACGCTCTCAACAAACACGGCCTATTCGGAGGACAGCAAGGGGTACCTATCAAGCTGAAACAAACCTTATTAACATTCAGCACTGACCACAACGGATCATTGGAGAAATTAATTTGCTAAAATCTTCGCAACGTAAAGTGATCTTAATTTAAATAGTATTCGATGTCGTAAGTAGGCGATAGCGTCCATATTTCCATAAGTCACAATGTGAAATTACGTACATTCTCAGGCTATCATCGCAATAATCGTTCGAAAGGTTTGCAGTGTCCCGAACCGCAGTCACAAATGATGGACTGATATATTTACGCATCAAAACATGGTCCATTTATATATGGAAAGACACGCAGAGTTGTACAACCGAGTGACCCACACAAAAGTAAAAAAAAAAATCATAAGATTTTTTTTTTTTTGACGACCGCTTTAGCTTAGTGGGTAGTGACCCTGCCTACGAAGCTGAAGGTACCGGGTTCGAATCCCGGCCGGGGCATTTATTTGTGTGATGAGCACGAATATTTGCTCTTGGGTCTTGGATGTTTTCTATGTATTTAAGTATCTATTTATCTATATAAGTAAGTATATCGTCGCTTAGTACCCATAGTACAAGCTTTGCTTAGTTTGGGACTAGGTTGATTTGTGTAAGATTGTCCACAAATATTTATTTATTTTTTAATTTACGATGTGTAAGAAACGACCGTGTTAGCGACGACGTGCGCCGCCTCGCTTATTATAAATGAAGTCTAGCTCATATACTTTAGCGTACCGATACATGCACTTTGGTATCACTAACTTAGGTCAAAAGTAGCTTAGGCACAACAGCGGCTAGTATACAAGTTTAATACATTTCCGGGACGTCAGCAAGATATCGACTCTGAACAAGATACTGCTGTCGCAAGGCATCGACCTGGACCAACTGTGGCACTCCATCGACCAAGTGATCGTGAAGACCATCATCTCCGCGTGGCCCATACTCAAGCACAGCTACCACGCGTGCTTCCCCTCTCATGACATGGTTACTACTAACATTGGGTTGATAATCTTTTAGCTGTAGCGTTTCTGGTTTGCTGCTGCAAAAAGAATTTCAACTACGCTAGGCGCAATGACACTCCACGGACCTTTCCAAATGAAACAGTCGTCGATTGCCTGAAAATTAAGCAATTTAGAAATCACTGAAAGGGAATCCTTTAAACTTCATTTCATTAGATTTCATCATGAATTTATTAGCATAAAACTAATCTTGTCTCATGCTCTTAACTTTTCTGGAGCCTCAGTTCCATTGTCTTAGAGACTAGAAATTATAGAAATAAAGGAAAAATTGAAAAACTTAGAGACGGTTTTGTCTTAGAGACTGTTTCGTGCGGAAAGGGTTTTTACTATGTACATACCTATTTTACATGCACCACATTAGTACATTACTTAACAAGGGCGGTAAAACAAAGAATGTCTCAGATCGCAGGTATTTGATGCCCGAGCCGAAGGCAAGGGCGATAAATATGCGATCTGAGGCTTTCTTTATTACCGCCCGTGTTAAGTACAAAATTTTATGTCACCCCCTGGCCAGGAAGTGGGATTTCCCGCGCGCGGAGCGTGCGGTAATTGCCGCTTTATGGCCAGGTGTGACATAAAAATATTTTATCTACACACATATCATAAATCCTCTAATATGCGTTCGGAAACCGTAGAAAATGACTCTCATTTCAACATTCAATGAATTTATGGCAATTTTCTTATCTGTGGCTAAGGCTACAGCAGTAATAAAATATTTCATTTTAATCTCATATATGATGTTAAAATATTACGTCAAACAAAACTGTCAAAATTTAAATGTCAAAGTTGACATGTCCCTATTCTAGTATCACTGAAAATTCAAATTCAGTCGATGCGAAATGTCAGCTCGATGTTTTTTTAGTATATATCGCACGAAATTTGAGCTAGAACGACATGATCACATCAGAATAAGGACTCTTTACTTTTTAAAATAACATTCAGGTATCTGTTGCCAGTTCTGATTTCGATATTTCCGCAACCGTGCAAAAAAGGTTGTATTAACACAATTATTGTATTTATTTACTACGGTTTCTGAACCCATCTTAGAGTAATTATAATATGTGTGTAGATAAAGTAATGTATGCAACTGTACATAATTAGGCATTATGTACCAGTTGCATAAACTACTATTGTCATTCAGTTTTAATATTACCTTTATATTATTATTACTCATTGTAAATAGACGAGCAGTAGGTACCTACTTACTTCATATGAACGATGCCTTACGATTTTATTTTACTTATCTTTGTAATTATCTGGAGATAAGTACTAGTGCGTAGTTAAATTTCAGTAGTTATTATTATAAGCGTACAGTTAAAACAAAGTGTGTTTGTATCTATTTACTGTTACTTGCAAATTACCTATTCTAATATTAAGTTGGAGCTCAAGACCTACTTTATTTCAGTCATTCGGATGCTTCCATGTACTTATTAGGTGCTAAGTAGTTTGTTATATCTTTGGTCATCGTTGGAATTAAGACTAGTACTTCTTTACATTGTACAGTCAAGGGCACCAATATGTATACACTTTTATACCTTATTCCATTGAAATAAGGTCCAAAAATGTGTACATATTTATGTCCTCGACTGTACTATGCTGTCTTTTTGCCCCATCAAGTGCCTAACGCAATGTAACGTTTTCAGGTCCACGCATGCTTCGAAATTCTTGGCTTCGATATCCTGTTGGATCACAAGCTTCACCCTTATATTTTAGAGGTAAGCACACTCAATTTACGTTGGCGAATAAAAATAATTACATTTTTTTGCGTCAGATAACTGTGCTTTTTTAGGGTTCCGTACCTCTAAACTCTAAAGGAAAAAACGGAACCCTTATAGGATCACTTTGTTGTCCGTCCGTCCGTCCGTCTGTCTGTCAAGACCCTTTTCTCGGGAACGCGTGGAGGTATCAAGCTGGAATTTATATCAAATACTCAGGTCTACTGTCCCTTGGAGCTGAGAAAAAATCAAACTTCTATCTAAGCCAACGCAATCAAAAGATACAGCCGTTTATACCGCAAATTTTCGACTTTCTGAAGGGAATCAAAACCTACACTCAGAATCTTGAAATTTGGTACGAAGCAACGTTTTATAGCACAGATAAAGGAAAAATTGCCAAAACACGCGTCATTTATTTGTTCAATGTGATGCGTTTATTATTATTATTATTTTTGTATGTGTGTTTTCGTTTCGTGCAGTGAATAAATGTTTTCTTTCTTTCTAAAACCGTAAATTTTTAGTTACATCAAATAATAAAAATATTTTTAATAATTTTAAACTTACTACCCCTATCCGTTATGTACGGAACCCTCGGTGCGCGAGTCCGACTCGCACTTGGCCGGTTTTTTCTCTATTTGTATCTGCAATCAGTCATTCTGACTATAAGCTGATTTGGTAATGAATGATTATGATGGTGTTTGGAGCGAGTCTCCTTAAGATAGATGTGCTTATGGAAAGAACGCGATAGATACCTACAAGTATTAGGTATAGACTGGTAGGTACGTATATCTTTCCAGGTGAACCATTCTCCGAGTTTCCACACAGACACGCAGCTGGACCGCGAAGTGAAGGAGGGCCTGCTGACCGACACGTTCACGATGCTCAACATCTGGCAGTGCGACAAGCGGCGCGTGCTCGAGGAGGACCGCCGCCGCATCCGCGACCGCCTGCTGCAGACCAACAAGTAACAAACACTAGCACCCACACACACAACACACACATACACACACGTTCACGATGCTCAACATCTGGCAGTGCGACAAGCGGCGCGTGCTCGAGGAGGACCGCCGCCGCATCCGCGACCGCCTGCTGCAGACCAACAAGTAACAAACACTAGCATCCACACACACAACACACACATACACACACGTTCACAATGCTCAACATCTGGCAGTGCGACAAGCGGCGCGTGCTCGAGGAGGACCGCCGCCGCATCCGCGACCGCCTGCTGCAGACCAACAAGTAACAAACACTAGCATCCACACACACAACACACACACACATACACACACGTTCACGATGCTCAACATCTGGCAGTGCGACAAGCGGCGCGTGCTCGAGGAGGACCGCCGCCGCATCCGCGACCGCCTGCTGCAGACCAACAAGTAACAAACACTAGCATCCACACACACAACACACACATACACACACGTTCACGATGCTCAACATCTGGCAGTGCGACAAGCGGCGCGTGCTCGAGGAGGACCGCCGCCGCATCCGCGACCGCCTGCTGCAGACCAACAAGTAACAAACACTAGCATCCACACACACAACACACACACACATACACACACGTTCACGATGCTCAACATCTGGCAGTGCGACAAGCGGCGCGTGCTCGAGGAGGACCGCCGCCGCATCCGCGACCGCCTGCTGCAGACCAACAAGTAACAAACACTAGCACCCACACACACAACACACACATACACACACGTTCACGATGCTCAACATCTGGCAGTGCGACAAGCGGCGCGTGCTCGAGGAGGACCGCCGCCGCATCCGCGACCGCCTGCTGCAGACCAACAAGTAACAAACACTAGCACCCACACACACAACACACACATACACACACGTTCACGATGCTCAACATCTGGCAGTGCGACAAGCGGCGCGTGCTCGAGGAGGACCGCCGCCGCATCCGCGACCGCCTGCTGCAGACCAACAAGTAACAAACACTAGCATCCACACACACAACACACACATACACACACGTTCACGATGCTCAACATCTGGCAGTGCGACAAGCGGCGCGTGCTCGAGGAGGACCGCCGCCGCATCCGCGACCGCCTGCTGCAGACCAACAAGTAACAAACACTAGCACCCACACACACAACACACACATACACACACGTTCACGATGCTCAACATCTGGCAGTGCGACAAGCGGCGCGTGCTCGAGGAGGACCGCCGCCGCATCCGCGACCGCCTGCTGCAGACCAACAAGTAACAAACACTAGCACCCACACACACAACACACACATACACACACGTTCACGATGCTCAACATCTGGCAGTGCGACAAGCGGCGCGTGCTCGAGGAGGACCGCCGCCGCATCCGCGACCGCCTGCTGCAGACCAACAAGTAACAAACACTAGCACCCACACACACAACACACACATACACACACGTTCACGATGCTCAACATCTGGCAGTGCGACAAGCGGCGCGTGCTCGAGGAGGACCGCCGCCGCATCCGCGACCGCCTGCTGCAGACCAACAAGTAACAAACACTAGCATCCACACACACAACACACACATACACACACGTTCACGATGCTCAACATCTGGCAGTGCGACAAGCGGCGCGTGCTCGAGGAGGACCGCCGCCGCATCCGCGACCGCCTGCTGCAGACCAACAAGTAACAAACACTAGCACCCACACACACAACACACACATACACACACGTTCACGATGCTCAACATCTGGCAGTGCGACAAGCGGCGCGTGCTCGAGGAGGACCGCCGCCGCATCCGCGACCGCCTGCTGCAGACCAACAAGTAACAAACACTAGCACCCACACACACAACACACACATACACACACGTTCACGATGCTCAACATCTGGCAGTGCGACAAGCGGCGCGTGCTCGAGGAGGACCGCCGCCGCATCCGCGACCGCCTGCTGCAGACCAACAAGTAACAAACACTAGCATCCACACACACAACACACACATACACACACGTTCACGATGCTCAACATCTGGCAGTGCGACAAGCGGCGCGTGCTCGAGGAGGACCGCCGCCGCATCCGCGACCGCCTGCTGCAGACCAACAAGTAACAAACACTAGCACCCACACACACAACACACACATACACACACGTTCACGATGCTCAACATCTGGCAGTGCGACAAGCGGCGCGTGCTCGAGGAGGACCGCCGCCGCATCCGCGACCGCCTGCTGCAGACCAACAAGTAACAAACACTAGCACCCACACACACAACACACACATACACACACGTTCACGATGCTCAACATCTGGCAGTGCGACAAGCGGCGCGTGCTCGAGGAGGACCGCCGCCGCATCCGCGACCGCCTGCTGCAGACCAACAAGTAACAAACACTAGCACCCACACACACAACACACACATACACACACGTTCACGATGCTCAACATCTGGCAGTGCGACAAGCGGCGCGTGCTCGAGGAGGACCGCCGCCGCATCCGCGACCGCCTGCTGCAGACCAACAAGTAACAAACACTAGCATCAACACACACATACACACACGTTCACGATGCTCAACATCTGGCAGTGCGACAAGCGGCGCGTGCTCGAGGAGGACCGCCGCCGCATCCGCGACCGCCTGCTGCAGACCAACAAGTAACAAACACTAGCACCCACACACACAACACACACATACACACACGTTCACGATGCTCAACATCTGGCAGTGCGACAAGCGGCGCGTGCTCGAGGAGGACCGCCGCCGCATCCGCGACCGCCTGCTGCAGACCAACAAGTAACGAACACTAGCACCCACACACACAACACACACATACACACACGTTCACGATGCTCAACATCTGGCAGTGCGACAAGCGGCGCGTGCTCGAGGAGGACCGCCGCCGCATCCGCGACCGCCTGCTGCAGACCAACAAGTAACAAACACTAGCACCCACACACACAACACACACATACACACACGTTCACGATGCTCAACATCTGGCAGTGCGACAAGCGGCGCGTGCTCGAGGAGGACCGCCGCCGCATCCGCGACCGCCTGCTGCAGACCAACAAGTAACAAACACTAGCATCCACACACACAACACACACATACACACACGTTCACGATGCTCAACATCTGGCAGTGCGACAAGCGGCGCGTGCTCGAGGAGGACCGCCGCCGCATCCGCGACCGCCTGCTGCAGACCAACAAGTAACAAACACTAGCACCCACACACACAACACACACATACACACACGTTCACGATGCTCAACATCTGGCAGTGCGACAAGCGGCGCGTGCTCGAGGAGGACCGCCGCCGCATCCGCGACCGCCTGCTGCAGACCAACAAGTAACAAACACTAGCACCCACACACACAACACACACATACACACACGTTCACGATGCTCAACATCTGGCAGTGCGACAAGCGGCGCGTGCTCGAGGAGGACCGCCGCCGCATCCGCGACCGCCTGCTGCAGACCAACAAGTAACAAACAAGCACTTAGGGCGGGTTGGCAGACCATCATCATCATCATCATCAGCCCACTGCTGCAGTCCACTGATGAACATAGGCCTCCCCCAAGGCGCGCCACAAAGCCCGGTTCTCTGCTTTCCGCATCCAGTCGACTCCCGCCCTCTTACATATGTCGTCCCGCCACCTGGCCGGCGGACGACCCACACTATGCTTGCCGAGACGCAGTCACACCTGTGACACGCGAAGAAACGTAAGCGCTGTGGGTAAGTATGTGTGCGTGCGCTGTCGGTACACGCGTTAATTGTTTGCGCGGGTGTGTAGCGCGTGGCGCGGTCGAATCGCGAGGCGCGACGGCACCCGATCAACACCCGGCGGGTCTCTCAGGGACGAGGTAACTGACCTCGGTGCGGGGGGTTCGTGGCCATTCTGTATGTAATACTATTATACTATTCTGTGGCGCAGTCTCCACTCCAGAACACGCTTACACCAGCGGCCGTCAGTTCTGCGACCAATGTGGCCAGCCCATTGCCACTTCAGTTTGCTAATTTGGAAAGCTATGCCGGTTACTTTGGTTCTCTGACGGATTGCTTCGTTCCGTATTTCATCCCTGAGAGAGACTCCCAGCTATCATCCATAGCTCTCTCCATAGCATCGATAACGGACCGATCAACGTTAAATATTGCCCCGGCAACTGTCATCCCTTAGAAACTTGACAAACCTTTCATACACACACATCAACAAATTCACTATGCAAAACCAAATTTATTGAGTGTGATACTGATGTTGAGGTTAAAATAAGATTGTATTTTGGTTGAAAGGTTTTCCGAAGTCGTTTCCGGTGAAGAAAAGGAGCCAGAAAAAACTCCGTGGCAGACGCAGATACAGTGGGAGGAGACTCATCTGGGCAACTTTAGGTAAGCTTCGTACTGAGGTTACAATACACAAAGACCTTCACTTAAGTTTCAACTCTTCAAAAGTACATGAGGCAAACTAGGCACGTGCCTAAGGCGCTAGGTTACAAAGAGGCGCGCGCGCGGAATTCCTCAAAAATAACAAAAACCCGCTAGTGCCGAGCCGATGATGTGCTTGCCTAAAGCGCTCTCGACACTTAATCCGCCTATGTATACTTAAAATCATTTGAAATGTCTGAATTGTATCATATAAGTCTATTCAAAAAGGGACTTTACTTTAGTGTCTTATCTAGAATCTAATGACAGTTTTATAAATTGCCAGCCATTTAATTTCAATTGTACTCTTTACGTTTGTTGGCAGACGCGTGTACCCGGTGGGCGAGCAGTACGCGTGTCTGTTCCAGCAGCCGTCCGGCTCGCTGTACACCGGCACCGCGTCCTCGCGCGCGCGCGGCGACTGCACGCGCCAACAGCGGGAGGAGTTCCAGGTAAAGTTTGTTGGCAGGCGCGTGTACCCGGTGGGCGAGCAGTACGCGTGTCTGTTCCAGCAGCCAACAGCTCTGCTTACTAAAAGGTGTTTTGTCCCTTTCCCACAAACAAATGCCAAAGTGACGGATAATGACAAACGAATATTAACGGCATTTTAGCTAAAATAGTTTTGATGAACGTTTATAACAAAACGTTTATACGAACGTTTATAGCCGTCAAAAAGGAATTTGTGTCCTACAGAATCTCAGAGTATGAAACAGATTCAGAAGACTTGTGGGTTGTTATAGAGCTAAAAAAGAAAGATAACGTTGTAAAATTCTGCATTTGCTGTGTTTACCTTCCTCCACCGGTGAGGTCAGTTGATGTGGAACAGTTCGTGGATAGGGCTTCTGTTAATTTGACAAACTTTTCGAGCTCCTTGGTGGTTGGTGATTTTAACATCCCTTCCATGGATTGGGCTGCAATCGACGGTGAGCTACATTTGGCCCCAATGCTCCAGGGCTCGGGTTCTTATGGGCATCTGGTCATGGAATTTATGGCGCTAAATAACCAAAAACAGTATAACTCAGTTAAAAACTGTAATTCTAAAATACTAGATCTCGTTTTTTCTACCGAAAATGTAATTTTAGAGAAAGGTAGAGCCTTAAGTGTAATAGATCCTCATCATCCTCCAATAGCATTCAGTGTTAAAATTGACTCAGAACCAACTCTGGCGCCCAATATGCAACCAAGACCAAATTTTAATAAAGCTAATTACGATGAATTATCAAACTATTTTGGAAATTTGGACTGGTCATTAATACTGAATTCTTGTTTGGATGTTGATAGTATGGCAAGTAAATTTCAATATGAAATAGATTTAGCCGTTAAAAAATACGTACCTCTTACAAAACCAAAAGGCATGAAATATCCAGTTTGGTTCTCGCGAGACCTTATCAGAATGCAGAGAGAAGGGTACAAGTTAAGGCAAAAAGTAAAAAAATACCGGAATCCCCTTGATAGAATTAGTCTCGATATCATAAAGCGTCGATGTGAACGTCAAGCACTTGAGTGCTATAATAATTATTGCAAAAGACTAGAAAACGATATTCTTCGTAACTCAAAGAATTTCTGGACATTTATTAAACAAAAACGGAAAAATAAATCTTTTATGCCAGCGACCATGCATCTTGGAGACATTGTTGCCCAGAATTGTGAAGAGGTATGCGAGCTATTTGCTAGAAATTTTTCATCTGTCTATGATAAGGGCGTTACTTCCAATTTATCGTCAGGACGAACCACGAATGTCTGCTCTGTACTGCCCGGTACTTTGACTGACATTATTGTTGACGACGAGGCTATTTTAAAAAAGATTAATACGTTAGATTCACGTAAAGGCTGTGGACCAGATGGTTTACCGCCAGTTCTTCTGCGTCGGTGCGCTAAGCAGCTTGTAGTTCCCTTAAAATACATATTTAATAAGTCCTTGCAATCCGGAACCTTTCCTACATCATGGAAAGAAGCAAAAATTGTACCTATACATAAAGGCGGTTCCAAATCGGACATAAGCAATTATCGCCCAATATCAATTCTGTCCACTATACCAAAACTTTTCGAGTCCTTGATCTATCCACATGTTTATAACCATTTTTCTCAGCAACTTTCGAACAAGCAGCACGGCTTCATTAAGTCGAGATCAACCGCTACAAATTTAGTATCATATACAGAGACGTTAACGAACTACATAGATAATCGAGTGCAGGTAGATGCAATATATACAGATTTCAGTAAAGCATTCGACAGGGTGGACCATGGCATATTGCTGGAAAAACTTTCCAGTTGTGGCATTGGTGAACCTTTGTTGAGCTGGATTAGGTCTTACCTGTCAAATCGTAAGCTGTGTGTTGTGGTGAATGGTGAAAAGTCTAAATCGTATATTGCAACGTCTGGCGTACCTCAGGGATCACATTTGGGACCCCTGCTATTCTTGATTTTTGTCAATGACATCATAAAATGCTGCATCAATTCCGAGCCCTATCTCTATGCTGACGACTTAAAGCTGATTAAACCGATTAATGATGACAATGATCGCATAAAGCTACAGGATGACGCTGATAGGCTATCTGAGTGGTGCAGAAACAATAAAATGACATTAAACTCCGAAAAGTGCTATCACATAACATTTACGCGTAATAAAACTTTAGTGCGAACTCAATACACAATTAATGGTATAATCCTGAAAAAAGTTCCAGTTATACGAGATTTAGGCGTAATGTTAGATGATCAACTAAATTTCAATGCTCATTTAGACCAGATAATAAAAAAGTCTTCTTCAATGGTGGGCTTTGTGGCAAGAAATACCAAACACTTCAAGCAAACGCGTACCAAACTTGTACTATTCAACACCCTAGTTAGAAGCATCCTTGAGTACTGCTCTCAGGTTTGGTCTCCTTTCTACGAAGTCCACAAAAACCGTATTGAAAGAGTGCAAAAGCGATTCTTGGCGATTTTGAGCTACTCATCACTTGATACACGGTCATTGCGATCTTATCGGCAGCGCCTGAACTATTTTAACCTTTTATCTCTTAACACTAGAAGAAAAGTACTGGACCTAATGTTTTTATATAAGGTAATCAACAGCAGAGGTATAAACTGTCCGGACTTATTAAAAGAAATTCAAATAACCATCCCAAACAGGCTACCACGTAAAGGTACTTACAAGCTTTTTAAAGATAAGTTCAGGAGGACCAAACTGGGTACTAACTCACCGATTTCTAGGATGGCTCGGCTATACAACCATGCTATGGCAACTTAGAAGAAACGAAATGGAACGCTTTGATTGAGCTGCAATCTATATATTGGTGACAAAATAACGAGCTCTTCAGTTCTAAGTACTGCTTGTCTTCTTTTCCAAGCCAAGGACTTCGTCGTTTTTACTCATGCTGTTAGATGTCAGTACTGCACACAGTTATGTTAAGGTAATGTATACACTGTAAAAACTGTAACAAGTAAGACAAACTTGTCTACTATGTATACATTAACCTTTACATTTACTTGTCTATGCTTTAATTTCGATGACGTATTTGCTACCTAAATTTATGGTACTAGGAGTTTTTTCCTTATCGTTCCAATTTACACAAAATATTTACATTTTTAGGTAATGTACACAATTATGTGATAACAACACCGAGCTAATTGAGCCTCATCAATAGTTCATGCAAACAGAAAATTGATTAGAGTGCTAGTTAAATACCCCATAGACATCAAGGGCCTGACACGCTTTGTAAGAGAAAGATAGCCTTATTGCGATTCCTATGAGAGGAAGTAGAAAAAAGTGCGATGTTTTGTCCTTATCACCGACCGGACATTTTTTCATGGTCGGGTAAAAGTAATCTGTCATTAGTGTCAAGAAGATTGCTAAACAAAGTGGCAATATTTTGCAGTGCAATATATAAGTGGAAAATTAATGATGAATTTGGTTTAAATGAATAATAATTTACCAATCATCAGATCCGTAGTGTTTGGTTGTTCAGTGCAAACATGGTGGGGTGTTCAGTGTTTGGCTGTAAAAGCAATTTCGACCGAAAAAAGGCGGATGTTACATTCCATGCGTAAGTACATTTTCTTTGAATTTTGGACCCGTGTTTATTTCTAAAATCTCACCGGAACCAAATTACTGAGCTAAATCATTAGTTATATCATGAGACAATAGATGAAATAGGAAAAATATGTGAATTAATTAAAAAATAACCTCCAAACATTTGACATACAAACCGGTCAAATCGCGTAGTAGAAATCTACCATAGAAGCCAGCTTAGCATTGATGTCCCACCATTCAGTCGGTTTATAATTCGATTTCGGGATACCAACAAATAATAAAAAAAACCCCTAAAGATTACCCCACGTTTCGGGAATTTCAAGTAATTTGATTTTTTCAGTTTTTCAACAGAGGATGAATCCCGAAAAAATGGATTTCAGGACTGAGGGAACAGGAAATTAAATTGGGTAAAATAATCTATAACTGCTTATTACATATTTGTTTATTTATTGAAAAATAAAGTTATAAATGTAATATATTATTGTAAATAAATTACCTGTTCTAAATTGAAGTTTATTCTTTTATTCCAACAACTACATAATTTATCTGTGAAAGACAAAAAGGGGCATGGAAATAGTAAGCACTATCTGGTTACATTACTTACTACTTTCATCGTCTAGAGACTTAAACATTTAGCATGGTTCTTTGGGTGACGTGATGACCAGCAAGTCAAGCGGCGAGCAGGAAGGCCAGCGGCGAGCGGCGAGAACAAAATGTATAGATTTGGATCAGTGAAATCGCCGTTTGATGCAACGGTGATAACCGGTGACTATGTATTTATAGGTAAGATTATCCCAAAAAAAGTGGCCGGTCGAGATCACTTATTTTACGATATCGCCTACGATGTTGTGTAAATTTAGTTAGTGAGTCAAAATGGCGACTTAGTCACTATGGAATTTGATCACTTGTAACTAAGTACTATCCGACTAAATTTTTGGGGTAATTTTTTGCAACCATGGTATCCCCATATTTTGACGTCATAATATGAGAAAGACATAGCCCCGGTCGCTTGTTGGCGCATCTATAACTACAGAGTATATACTATATCTATGATAGACATGGATAAATATATGTTGTCAGCCTCTCTTACGTTATAAGTTACGAGCAAAATTTTATGGACTATGAGTGTATATCAGCTTATATTTGGGAGTAACGGAACGTTTATATTATAGATACGTTGACATCTTTCATCTTTTGTCAATTTTCAAAATAAAACTTCAATTCAAATATATTTATAAAACTGTTCCTGACAAATCCATTTAATTTAATTTAAAATAGTTGTGTTTTCATTTAAATGCCACCATATTCGAAATAAAAAACATTGTAGTGTAATACGCATAGTTTGACAATGTGATAGTGAGCAAGGACTTGTAATCCAGGAATACCTAATACCTATGTCATTCAGGACACAGGACAGGAATTGTTGCGTTGTGTACGGTAGCCATTTTGTAAGGGTGGACACGGAAAAGGTAATTATTTGTATTTGAGTAATTGATATGTTATAATAATAATATGCCTTATTGTGCACCACTAAGTAAAAACATAACAAAAAACTTAAACGAAGCAACCAAGTTATTTTTTTATTTATCGTATGGCATTTATTTCAAACCGTGAGATCTTCGAGAAGACAGTACGGTTGCCAGATTTTGTTGCACTTTTAGAACCACCCAGGGGTCACGTGTAGGGTAGCGGTGGGTACTTTCCCTACGGACGTGGTGCAACTTCGACCCCCCTTTGTCGAGTGGGAACTTGACTGTTAGAAGTTCTCAAGCCGCCCGAAGGCCTCCAACTTGGCTTAACGACTGCTGCCATAGACAGCAGCCGGGATCAACGGCTTAACGTGCCTTCCAAAGCACGGGAGCGCTCAGTTAGTAACCACTCAAAGCAGTCACCCATGCATGTACTGACCCTGCCCGACATTGCTTAACCTTGCATATCGGTTGCGGTACGCAGGCGCCGCTGGGCCATTAGTGCTCCTAGCAACTAAGTTATAGTAGATTAATAGGTAATAATGTCTAATCAAGTAAATTCTTTCATTTTTGGCATTTATTTTCCTTTCACTATTGCAGGTATCCCCTTACACAGATTTCCAAGTCCTCACCTAAAGATTCAAACAGGTTTAGGGCTGGGAACCTCAGTTGCGGATTTGATTTTGAAGAGCAGTCATCACAGCAGTCACAGCACAAACAGGAGGGTTATAGAATGCATTTTACTGAAGTATACCACTACCCAGAAAATATGCTTGCGAGGTATGTATTTATTTTTATTAATCAATAAAAATAAATAAATCATCTAATCAGATATGTTGATATTAGAGTGAACTGTGGGACGGAAAAATAAAAGCATAGGTACAATTTTGACCACAGTCATATTCTCGGAGTGATATGGAGGAGTGCCTACTAAAAAAGAAAAAAGAGACAAGCGAATTGTTATCACTTGAAGGGTCTGAGCAACAACTGGAGTAAAAATATTGCTTGAATTTAAACTTTCGTGAGACATGTTATAACTTTATTTTACTAAACGGTTAAAACTCACGTATTAATTGTCACTTCGTGAGTTTTAACCGTTTAGTAAAATAAAGTTAAAAATATTGCAGCCATAATAACAGCAAAACTATGTCTGTTTGTACTAATTTAATGTTACAGTGGTCAGTATGGTCGCCAGAGTTCCCAATTATGCGCTGTGTTGAGAGAGGATCTGCATTTTTCTCTTTGTGTAATTGCAGTGAATCCTCAACTCACTTCGGGGTTGGCAACGCGCTTGTAATTCTTCGGGAGTTGCAAGCGTCAATATCTTATGGGGTCTGCTTACCGTTAGACAGGTTGCGTATAGGTACTTATATGTTGATTTGTTTGTTTCCAGCTCATTAAATATAAGGGCCTCGGCTGTGAGTACAATTTTGTACCTTTTGGCATCGAAAACTCGACGTCCATGGGGTCCCAGCGCACACAAGTTATTTACTGAAATCGTGAAATGTTTGAAGTAACTGGTGACCGACGAACCTGGTGACTTCCTCATACAACGTATCGGCATTTTTTTATATGTGCGGGCCACCTGATGGTAAGCGAACTCCAAAGGACTCAACGCGCGCGATCATTGCCATATAGCGAGAAAATATAGGTACCATGCCTCAAGGGGCCTGTTGTAGATTCAAGTTAGTTTTGATTTTATTTATGCCATGTATGTCATTTTTAGTAGATTGTTTGTTTATAATAAATAATAACACACATAAACAAGGAAATGAAGTTTCACTTGATTTTTTATTTAATATTGATAATATATTATTCTATTTTTAAGGACCTATTCCAATTATATCCTATTATAATCTCCAATATGGACTAGTGTGGCATATCTTAGAAGTTACGTAGAAAAATAAATTTCTAAACAGGTACGCTATGAATTTCATAATCGCGTTTAGAAACTTATTTCTACGTAACTTCTAAGATGTGTCAAACTAATTGAATGAATGTTTTATATGTGTATGTATTACCTACTATGCATGTGTGTGTGCGTGTGTAAATCAATTTACACATCACGAGGGATAGATGGCAGCACTATCATCCAGTTTCCTAAAACGGTAGAGTTACCAGTCTATACTTTAGTATATATTTTGTAGTCTTTGTATACAACTACATTCCGGATTCCACAGGCGTAGATATATTTCATGATGCCATAGGCAAATTCAAAAAGTCTGTCGTCTCATACTTGACATCAATGGAGTTTGACGAGTGATTGCTACTGGTGTCAGTCTAGATTTTATCACATTTTAGATTTTACATTTTAGATTTTATCACATTTTATATCAATTGAATTATTTATATTAGTTGAATTACCTACTTATATAAGTTGCATTAATTTAATTAGATTTTTATATACAGTTTTAACTTTTCCTGCATGCATATTTTAGAATACACTGTTAAGTATATTAACTCTTTGTTACATACAAATGTGAGCTGTGGTCACCTATAAGTGGCTAAACATCTTAGTTAGATTTTTGCATTTAAGACTTATGTGCTATTTAGATGTATTATCCGTTGGTGGTCCTTAAATAAAGAAAATAAATAAAATATGAATAAGAGGGCAAGGGTCTCCCGAAACCTATCGAAGCGGAGTCGGCTCGAGCCGATCAAAATAAGCTCTATGTCTACGCAATAAGAGCGAAAAACATCGTTGATCGGCTCGGCCGATGCGAAGCGACTGCTATCGGCGGCGATTAAGTACGTATTTAATGCGAATAGTGTGGAGTAAAGCACTCTGCTTGTTTATGCCGACCCCTTCGATAGGTTTGAGGAGTCCCTAAGACGTTAACTAGTATCGTAATATTAATAAAAAAACGGGTTGCACTCCGGGAGTGCCGGCAGAAGTGAAATCCTTATTCATGTTCAAATTCATATTCGCATAATCCATTTACATGACTCTAAGACCAGCTGAGTTTAGCTGAGTTGACCCCTCCTAACATCGCAATCACGATACTCGGAGGGGTCAACTAGCTGGTCTTAGAATCTGTCGCGAGTTTAACAATTTTCCCCCAGTACAAAAGTGCTCAGCGCCGCAAAAGAAGTTTTCACTTCAAAAAACTTCAACTAGCACTATTATCTTATCTTGAGCCTAACCGATGACGTCTGTTACTGCAGCAAACGAAAGCGAAAGCAGAGGCTCTTCTCAAAGTAAATAAACCCCCAACGAAGCCTGTGAAAGACACTGAGAAGAAAGCAGCCGACGAGGCGAGCGTGGTGGCCTCCACGTCCACTGACAAGACAGCCAAGACCAAGCGCACAGATCGAACGGAATTGAGGAAGAGCGAGCGGGAAAGGAAGCTGACTGGCAAGCCCTCGCCTAATCCATTGCCCACGGTGAGCACTACGCTGGTTCAGTACCTCTAGTAGGTATAAGTTTTTCCGAAACAAAACACAAACGAATGCGTTTGCGTTTAGTCTTAACTTAAACTTAAAGGTTTTACCGCCCTTATTCCCAATTCTACAAACACGGTTATCCGTATTTACACTTTTCAGCGCTCTGTCAAACAGAAAAGCCGTCACTCAAACGCCATGACATGGCAATTGATGTCAAACGCGAAGTTGAACCCTTTAGAAATGCATGTAGGTTGATATAGCATTGGACGCCGTAGTGAGGCAGTTTCACGTGATAATGTAGACACGCTGGACAAAAGCAGCAATTGTTTTCCAGGGTCTAGTTAGGTCCATAGTTTTGATACGAACCAGCTCCTCCGTCAGCCACCTTACTTAATTTTATAGGGGTGGAAAGTTTGCATGAAAAAAAAAGATACGGAAGAAAACTGTTTTCAGCGTTTATCAAAATTTGCCCTTTCAAGGGGTTCAGTGTTTGTACAAATAACATTTTTTTTCTAAGGTTGAAACTTCGTTTATAGACCTATCATTAAATGACAAGAAAACGGAAGTCAGTGTTTTTCAAAAATTCGCCCTCTGAAGGGGTGAAAAGGGTGTCGAAAGTTAATTTGGGAAGCAAATCTTTTTCTACAGAAGAAACACCCTTTTCACGCAAAATTTGGTTCGTTTGTCCAGCGTGTTCACATTTACGACCATTTGTGTTCTAGCAATCTGCCCCACTACCGTGACATTCCCACACGACACGATAAAAGTCGTTGGCGTCAAAAAGGATAACTCCCACGCGTAAATATTGAAAGGAGTACTTTTTACCAAAGTCTGGAACGTTCTATGTTTGAACAGGTGGAAGAGAAAGAAGTGAAGCCTGCTTACGTGCTGTGTTCGTTCGAGCCGGACCCCATCGTGGAGAAGGAAGAGCGCGAGCGAGTCAACCAGCTGGCCCAGCGGGACTTCCTCATCCGCAGCTACGGCATGCTGGAGCAGGTCAGTGCTCTTTGACGACCGCTTTACCCTAGTTCAGTGGTTCTTAACTGGTGGGCCCTGGAATCACCTAAAATGGTCCGCGAAGCCATCAGAAAAATATTGAATAAGTGATAAGATAACGAATCAACAAAACAACGGCTCGCGAGAGTTGCGCTATGAGGGAGCCGAGCCGTCGCCGGGCCGGGAAATAGGTGGTCCATGGCAAGACAAAAAAAAAGTCAAATGGTCCTCATCACTAAAAGGTTAAGAACCACTGGCCTAGTTGGACCGTGCCTACAATACTGGAAGTCCCTGGTTTGAATCCCGGTCAAGGCATTTATTAGCACGATGAGCTAGAATAATTTGTTCCCGAGTCTTGGATGTTTTCTATGTATTTAATAAGTATTTATTTATCTATGTACATACGTGTGTATATCGTCGACTAGTACCCATTTATTATTATTGGTTTGTTGTGGGCCTTCTATGCCGCCTCGACTACTTATTGATCTATTGTGGCAGCCCTTAAAGTTCTTTGCCTGTACCCGTTGCTTTCAGGAATTTCCAGACTCTTTGGGTCGCAACCTGCAGTATCTCCTCTGGATGCATGAAGTGCCTCCGTAGGTAGATACTTCTTTTGCGCATAAGTAGTACCCATAGTACAAGCTTTTGGGACTAGGTAGTGTAAAATTGTCCACAAGTATTTATTTACTTTAAAGGATGCCCACTGAGCGCAGTACTTCGGTTTCATTTTCACGACACGACGCGTAAAGCCAGTCGTTATCGAAACAAAAAACGCTTTGGAGTCGTTTTCAAAAAAATTGTACATAGTTAAGGGCTTTAATTAAAACAAAACTTAACTATTGATTCCTTTGTGTAACGATTACTCATATATTTTGTATTGGCTAACTTTCGTTACGCAAAGGACGCGATCGTAATTTTGTTTTCATTAAGCCCTTAACTATGTACAATATTTTTGAAAACGACTCTTCTACATTATTGTATGGTCCAGGGACAGGATTTCCTGTCATCTATGAGAGAAGGCATGTGTCCAGCAGTGGGACGTAGGTATATAATATGATGTTGATGGCCTAGGGAGCCTAATTGGGAAAGGCCAGTCTCTGACGGCGCAACAAAACTTCTCCAGCTGATGGCAAGGAAATCGATAGTTATGTTTTTGTGACAATAGAGCAACGGAACTGAATTAAATTTGTTTACGTCACACGTGGTCATAAATTGGCAATTACCGCACGCTACGTGCACGGAAAATCCCCCTTCCTGGCCAGGGGGAGTCTTACAATTTTGTACTTACCACGGGTGGTAATAAAGAAAGCCTCATCACATATTTATCAAATGAGACATTGTTTGTTTTACCGCCCTAGGGAAAGTAATGTACCATTCCACCTGGCCCCTATTTCACCAACTTGACAATTGTCACCTTACAATGACACTTCGGTTTACATTGCCGGGCCGGTAAGTATCGATTCTAGCCAACGACCATCGTTATGTGACGACTCAGAAGTGTACTTGGAATTGTCACAATCAGATGACAATAGGGATGTTGACTCAAAAAAAAATATGTCACACTTGGCCATAAAGTGGCCATTATTACACGCTCCGCGCGCGAGAAAACCCACTTGGCCACTTCCTGGCCAGGGGGTGACATAAAATTTTGTACTTACCACGGGCGATAATAAAGAATGTCTCAGATCGCATATTTATCGCCCGAAATGTAATTCTGGTTTTTACGTACATGCTATTTATATCTTCTTTCTTACTTCTTTCTTTCTATTATTACTTCAATAGAAAGAAGACATAAATAGCATGTACGTAAAAACCAGAATTACATCTCGGGCGTAAAATACCTGCGATCTGAGACATTCTTTGTTTTATCGCCCTTGGTAAGTAATGTACTATTATTACTTCAATAGAAAGAAGACATAAAACTATGCCAAATAGTGAAAATCCTATTCAAATATCTAAAAAAATAACGAAGCTACAACGGTTAGAATGTTCGTAGTTAGAAAGAGAAAATGCTACTCAACAGTGACGTCACTGTTAAGTAGCGCCATAGTAAATGACGATCGTTCAATACAAAGGTGCGTTTTGCGGAATAGCGACAGAAAATACCCACTCTTAAAACTTTGAAGACTTATAATTACGTAATTATTTATTTTTATTGATTTTCTTTTATAGTGTCATCATCCCTATTGTCAAGTTGGTGAAATAGGGGCCTGCTCATTAGCCGTGGCGACATATCTTGTAGGAAATAATAATTTTAATGTTCGCATGTAGATCTACCTAGTGATGAAGAAGATGGGCACGCTGCGGCCCGAAGACGAGCGCAAGTACGGCGTCTATGGCCGTTTGTCCATCGTCTCCAACTCGCCTAAGGTACAGTAACCTACAGGTAAGTAATTTTTGAATTGGCTTTCTGTTAATCTGATTCTATAATAGGGCATTTTCACTTTAAAGTGTACCCCCTACTTTTTTTCGGATCTCGGTGATTTTGGGTATTCTGACTCAGAATCACGAGTACTATTGATTCAGATGAAGAAAAAAGAATGTCCTTGATTTTCTATACAAATTTTCTGTATCAGTTTTGTGACGAGCCATATAAACTGTATAAAACAAGCGTCACAAAACTAACTTTTTTTGGCGGGACATTTTTTTTCTTCGCGGAAATGGATAGTACTCGTGATTCAGTTCATTCGTCAGAATACCCAAAATCACCGAGATCCGAAAAAAAAAGTAGGGGGTACACTTTAAAGTGAAAATGCCCATTAAAAGCATGCTATATGTAAAATTTAAAGACTTATTGAAATTATGTGGCTTAGGCTTAAGTACAGTCGGCCTCATAAGTAGCTGGACACTTAGGGACTTTGTCGCTTTCAATCGTTGGACATTTAGTATGACAGTTTAAATATGAGATAAAAGCAACATGGTACAAAGGTGTTAAGCCCCATGTGAGGCCGACCGTACTAACTACAGATGTGCAAGTTGCGAAAAGTTTCCAAAAAGTTGGAAAAGTTCTCGGAAATTTCTTGAGAATTTCATAGAAATATAAGAAATTTCCATTTTACATTTCGGAAAGTTTCAAACCCCGTACAAAAATGAGAGAAATTTCAGAAACACCCACGTGGAAAAATTCGCAGTTTTGGAAAGTGTCCGACGGCACATCTGTAGTACTAACTTAAACCTAAAACAATTTTCACATGCCTACCGGCTGAACATATCAAGGGTGAAATTGATGTATATAAGATCTATTGTATAAGTACCATTATGTCTGTAAATAAACTTTCATTAATTCATTGATGCCTGACAGACTACTTGGAACCAATTGATTATAAAACCTCTTGCTCACAAAACTTTGGCATAAGTACATATAGTTTTCTGATATCACACTCGAAAAAACTTGCCCCCTGGCTAGATGCTGGCCAAGAGCGATCCCATTTTTAATAAAAAAAAAAAAACAATCCTGAATTTATCTAAGCTCTATCCATCCATCAATCAATCTCTGCCTGTATTCATCCCTCCCTCCCACCCACCTCTCCCTCTGCATCCATTGCTGAATAAAGGCATCTGCATATTCACACTATTTGGACCAGTCTATACTATTATCATGGTCCACATACTCCATGCTTGCCAACTGCCAAAATGCAACTGTCAACAAGATTGTGGTACCTAAGGCCTTGACCTCATCTTGCCAAGAACCTTGCCTATCCCTTGATCTAAGCCATAAAAATAATGAACAAATATACATACAAAAGGCTTTAACAGCAACACCATGCCTGCTAATTGTTCAAAGGCCATTTCATGGAGTAAACCCCTTGCTTCCGTTGGCTAACACAATGTTTTTTATTTATTTTTTTATCCATGGATTTAAATTGTATCTATGAATTGGCGTTCGAACACAAATTTATTGTTAACAATGACTAAAATTCCGTTATGTTACTATTATTAATTTAAAATGTTGTGTTTGCCTACAGAAAGTGTGATTGTATTGCTGGACAAAGTATAAAAATACGAAAAAATGTAGATGTAAGGACTTAGACACGGACCAGCTTAAATTTTGTAAACAGACCGCCGCTCTCAAGACCGAGCAGAAACACAAGCCTGGCGACCGCGGCGACCAGCCGAACGAAGGCAAGTATAACCATATTCTTTAGAATTCATCTCTTAGAACAGCACAGCACTGCACGATGTGCAAATTAAATTTGCCAAGGCTGACCACTCACCACTCATTCCGAAAATCGCATTAAAAGGAATAATTCTACGCATTCTCTTTAGTTGTCGGAATTTAAAACACATTGTATCTCCGCTGAGAGGTAAATGAAATAATTAACTTTATTCTGCAAGTAGGCCGCAGTGGCACTTTTAGAAGTTAAAATCTAGGTACTAGCGTATATACAGATAAATATGTCAACTGACTAAAACTACTATTTAACGTCTTGACATAATAAGTATTAACACGTTCACAGACCCCATACAAAAAAAAATCGATTGCCCCGTAACGCCCATGCTCCAAGTGGGTCACTAAGAAACGTTTTAGGTACGCACACGAATATGTATCCTTTATATATTACATAATGCTGCTGTGTATCATGATTGTCAAGCAAAAGAATTTAACAAAGTAGAAACAATATAAATAGACATAATTATACTGATTTGAGTGCGTACCTGGTCGGCTATAGTGACCCATGTGCGGGACACGGACTCTTGGAGATAGTTCGTCGTGACCCATGTAAGGGACTCTGGACTGGACTGTGAGCGTGTTAATTATTATTCAGAGTAATGAATAGTGTTGGTACTGGCACAGGGTTGGTTGTGGATTGCCGCTTGGCCGTGCTGGCGGCGCGAGATGCGTAGCAAGGGACGTCGCCGTGACGTCATCATACACACAATGCCATTTTAACGTAAGTAGCCTTATGCAGTGTTTGGATTAGAGCCGAAGGTCAAACAACGTCTTTTTCAGCTCTATGCTGTGTTTGTTACCTTCATGCTGCTGTATGATATGTATTCCTTTTTTTTGTACAGATTAGCAACTATGCCGTTTTCCTAGAAGAAAGTTTGTGCCCCAAATAAAGCTTTTTGTGCCGCCGCCGTGTCTCCAACACGACCCGAGCCGAGGACATCTCTCGGCTCGCTTGAGCGAGGTAGAAGATATGCCAAACGTAGTTGTAACTTTGTAAATTGTTCACATGCTATCATATCTTGCTCAATTTTTCTTTTATAATGTATTTTTAAATTTAAACTGTAAATCTTATGGTTATGCTACTTATGATGTCTAGTCAAGCTTCAATGGACACTGTCAAGTCATCGTTTACTGTGTAAATTCTGGTGAAGAAAAAAAGCAAACTGTCGAAATATATTTACTTTTGTTTACTTAAAATGCAGTTTTATTTTAATTCCCACTAGACATGCCATTTTGTAACTTAAAGCTCATTTTATAGAAACATTCTAAATATTGAATTGAAACATAATAAACAATAGTGACGAAAATGAGGGTAGATTATTGCCTCCTTCATTCATCATCATCATTTTCAGCCTGTTATCGCCCACTGCTGAGCATAGGCCTCTCTTCGAGTACGCCACTCGTCCCGGTCTTGAGCCAGTCTTATCCAAGAGTGACCCGCGATCTTCCTAATGTCATCGACCCATCTAGCCGGTGGACGGCCGACGCTCCTTTTGCCATGAATTGGCCACCAGTCTGACACTTTCTTGGTCCACCTGCCATCATTCTGCCTAGCAATGTGTCCTGCCCAACTCCACTTGAGTTTGGTAATGACATCTCCGACGTCACGCACTTTCGTGCGGCGTCGGATCTCGTCATTCCTCACTCGGTCTTGCAATCTAATGCCGAGCATGGCACGCTCCATTGCTCTCTGTGCTACACGTATTTTGTGCACAGCCTCATTCGTAAGCGTCCATGTCTCGGCAGCGTACGTCATGGCGGGCAGGACACATTGGTTAAAGAGGCGAGTCTTCAGGCATTGTGGAACGTCGGTGGATTTAAGGAAGTCGTTCAGTTTATTGAACGCGGCCCACCCGAGCTGGACTCTCCTGGAGATCTCCTTAGCTTGGCTTACCTTGTCAAAGGATAGAACATGTCCAAGATACACGTATTGGTCGACCAACTCCAGTTCCTCGTTTCCAACCGTTATGATTGGATTCGAGCCACCGGAGAAGTTCGCCATAACTTTAGTCTTGGACATATTCATCCTGAGACCTACCTGCAAAGAAGCATGATGAAGATCTTTGATCATGCTTTGGAGATCATCCAGAGTCTCGGCAAACAAAACAATGTCATCAGCGAACCTTAAGTGCGACAAGAAGACACCATTAATGTTAATACCAACACTGTCCCATTCAAGCGTTTTTATGATGTCTTCTAAGACAGCCGTAAAAAGCTTGGGTGAAATGGTATCTCCTTGCCGCACTCCCCTCCGGATAGAAATGGGGTCGCTCAGTTTGTGCAGCCGAACTTGCATTGCTGCCGAGCCGTACAACTCCCGAAGCACATCGACATAGCGAGTATCGACCGAGCAGCGATAGAGAGAGTCAAACACGGCCCAGTGCTCGACACTGTCGAAGGCCTTCTCGTAGTCGACGAAGGCCATGCACAGGGGACGGTTGTACTCGTGACTTTTCTCCATCAGCTGCTTGACCGCTTGTATGTGATCGATGGTCGAAAATCCGCTTCGGAAACCGGCCTGCTCAGGAGGCTGACATTCGTCGAGGCTACGAGTAAGACGATTGCATATGACTTTTGCAAAGAGTTTGTACGTATGCGAAAGATTGCCTCCTTAGCCGCCGCCAACATCGAGCAGCCGAGCGGACATGACGCGAGCCGCTCGCTGCGCGCAGTGCTAGACGCGTGGCAATCGCGGCTAATTCTCGTGACTGAAGGAGGGCCACGCATTGGTTCGAAACATGTCGAGCAATACTCGACCTTAAAGACGTGACCCGTTGATTATATTTTAACTCTTGAGACTCGGAAGTTTCTATTTAAAATTCTTAGACCTCATCGGCGGCTTGTATTTATTAGTGCCAAATGGTGTACTAAATTAACACGTTCACTGTCCCCATACAAAACGATCTGACAATGTCACAAGTCCAACTGACAGATGCACTGTTCATTCAGTATGGGGCTGTGACCCCACATAGTGAGCACCCGGACAGGGAAAGTGACAAAACTAGATCTGACAGGATCGGTTTAAAAACAGACTTAAAAACATCATTACATGTTAACATAAATGCATTTTATTTAATGTCTTGTGCTAAGTCCCGCTTTAACATGACACCAAACACATTTCATTGTTAAGATACGAATTTTAAACAACTATCTAACTCCAAATCTAAACACGTTGCATCTTTTTAGTAGCGCAGCCCAAGTAAAACGTGTAAATTATAATTATATATTTTCGGTATAAGGTAATTTTTGTAATATAATAAGACGCTCCGTCAAAATTTGAAATTAAAAAGTTGTTTACTACACTCTGGTCCACCATTCGGCGAAGTAGTTTGACAAGTCAAAATGCACAAATGTTGCCACAGTATGCACAGTGCTGTTCGTATCATATCGATATTATTTAAGGCCTAACTAGACTTAACGATCTTACTACCCAATTTATCGGGTACCTGTAGGTACTCGCCGAGAACATTGAAAATCGAAATTTGTAGCGTTTCTCTCAATCTAATATGTTCTGAATTAGAAAAATTAAAATGATTTGTAAATTTTATGATTTATTCATATTTATTTATATTGAAATACTACTTCTGTCCCGAGGCCGTCCTCTCCCAGCGAAAAAAATATACAATGCCATTCTTTTGTTATCTGCCCTGGGATCCCAGGGACTGGTAGACGACGGGTTCAGTGATCAGAAACTCGAAAGCTCATAGATTACAACATTGGAATAAGTTTGTTAGTACTACGTTATACGTATCAATATGTTTTTATCGATATAATACCGTCACTATTTATTTTTTCTACTCCTGGCAAAATCGTATCTGTCAGTTTACTTCGCCGAATTATGGACTTTACCTTACTTGAGGCACGTAAATATACAGGGTCAAATCGTACTAAGCAAAATCTATTTTTTAGACTCATTCATTACTCTCTGATTGATAGCCTTTTCAAAATTTTTCTGAAAAAACGGAACATACAACCGAAGAACCTCCACCTTTTTTTGAAGTCGGATAAAATACTTAAATCATGGGCACCACTTTTGACACCTGACTGAGGAATGATCGAATGACAATGTCGTATGGTGTATAATGTAATGACCAAATTGTATGTTTTTTTTTTGTATCTGGCAATATCCAGTCTTTTCATTTCTGAACACGTGTCCGATTTCACCCTGTATTAACTGCAGTTTTACAGAATTCATTGCACTCCCTGACATTGTACAGTCAAGGGCATAAATATGTATACATTTTTGCACCTCATTTCAATGGAATAATGTGAAAAAATGTATACATATTGGTGCCCTTGACTGTACAAACGCTAACGCAGTTAAATAACCATTCGTGACCCTTATTACAATGCGCATAAAGTGCACGAATGGTCAGCTAACAATGTTAGCGATGGTACTAAGTGGCGCCACAGGCTCAGAACAAGAGCTTCTTGGGCAGAGAGCCGCCGTCTATACTGTCGAGCAGTTTCCGCTTGAGGGTGGGCTTCTCTGCTTCTATCTTCGTGAAGCTCGAGGGCATCGGTAGTTTGTTGCCTATTGTTGGGGCTGGCTTGTTGCTGCAACATACAAAATCGCATAATAAGACTACTACGAAAATATATAGGTACACGGGCAGGATCAAAAAAATGTGAACACGACATTAGGCTTAAGCCACACCTGTGACACGCGACGGAACGTAAGCGCTGTGGGTAAGTATGTGTGCGTGCGCTGTCGGGACACGCGTCAATTGTTTGCGCGGGTGCGTAGCGCGTGGCGCGGGCGAATCGCGAGGCGCGACGGCACCCGATCGACACCAGGCGGGTCTCTCAGGGACGAGGTAACTGACGGTGCGGGGGGGGGTTCGTGGTCATTCTGTATGTAATACTATTATACTATAGTATATATTATACTATTAACAAATGTAAAGTAACAAATCCCCGTTAGGTAAGCCAAACGTGCCTATACGTGGCCATCTCTTTCTGTCGCACTCACATCACTTTATATCGCATGAACAGGCACCCAACAGGGGTGTACTTGTAGCGGCGCGGTGCAATCACAAAGTGGGCCGCCCCTGGCTTAAGGTTGCTCATATTTGTGAATCTTTGTGTAAGTATATATAGTTATGAATGTGAACTCGACTGTACGTTACTGAAAATTAACCAACAGTAGCCGTTTTAATTCAAAGGGTTGATCAAGACTTAGGCTGGGTTGCACCAAACCGTCTGTAATCGTAAGCGTTGTTCGTCAAATCTGATTGTATGGAAAGTTTGACAAGTTTCTATGGGATGACAGCTGCTGGCGCCATATTTGACGATGACCGGTCTGTGTTCGTACGTTGTTTACTGGTCATCGTCAAATATGGCGCCGGCAGCTGTCATCCCATAGAAACTTGTCAAACTTTCCATGCAATCAGATTTGACGAACACCGCTTACGATTACAGACGGTTTGGTGCAACCCAGCCTAAGTAGTGCACGTGGATGAGGTCTATATAGGTGTGTCGGAAAAAGTACTATTTATGTCGAATGTAACTTGTACAGTCGAGTTCATAAATATATATGTACAATGCCAAAATTATAGTGCGTGTCATCCACGACGACGCGCCCCTCCACAGCGAATCTCATACTAATCTATGCACAATTGTAGGGATTAGGCTGTGGAGGGCTCTCAATTCAATTCAATCGTTTATTTGTCTAAAAAGCAGGTAATGTTATACAACAGGTGTTATGTCACAATTTAAAAGATCTCCACTTTTTGCTGATTAAACGGCGTACAAATTTCATATCACGAGATTTGATTAATTATTACTATATTATTCCTTCCTTATAATTAAGTTATCAAATTTCATTCGTCAAGTCAGACTACACACTAAAACAAACAGAAGTATAACACAATAAATAAACCAACACAATGTCATTTAAATATTCTTGTATGTCATAATAGCATTTGTTTTTAAGTATTTTACAGACTTTATTTCTAAATTAGTTAAGCGGTAATGTTTGCACACATTCTGGCAACTTATTAAATAGTTTGACTGCCATGTAATAAACACTTTTTCTGAACAGAGCACAGTGGTCTCCTTCGTGGTTGACACGCACTATACAATACTTTGTCCATGCACATATTTTTGAATTTGCGACATGCCATTGACGTCACAATCAACCGACTACTTATACACCTTATTGCAACGGGATAAGGTGTATATTTTCACCTGAAGTACGGCATCTGGAGCGCCTGCGTGCAATCGCAGCGCTTGGGCGGGAACAGCACGAGTAAGCTCTCCAGCAGCAGGATGAGGTCGTCGCTGGCCGCGCTGAAGATGTGCCGCAGAGGTTGCGCTGGGAACTGCTTGAATTGCACGTAGTCTGGGAGTCCTTTCATGCCCTGGAGATATTATTTATTTCAAAATTCATCCCCTTAGGGGGTTAAAAGGGGGTGGTCATTTTGTATGTTGTAATGTGTTATTATCCATAAATTATGTCTATGTCTATGAAGAAAAAAAAAATTTTCAATTTCAATAAAAAAAAACAATGTTTTTAATCTCAATTTTCTGCCGATTTTGTTACAAGCTTTTATTTACTAAATTACTTAGCGTGGACTTGATAGAATCCATACTAATATTATAAATGCGAAAGTGTCTGTCTGCCTGTTACCTCTTCACGCTTAAACCGCTGAACCGATTTAGATGAAATTTGGCATGGACTATATGCGAAAGTGTGTCTGTCTGTCTGTTACCCTTTCACGCTTAAACCGCTGAACCGATTTACATGTAATTTGGTATCAAGATAGATTGAGTCCCGGGGAAGGACATAGGATACTTTGAATCCCGGAAATCATCCCGTAAGGGTGGTGGTAGTTTGTATGAAAGAGCGATGAGTAGGTAAGCACCTGATATAAAAAATAGCAATTAAATTGTATCGCGATAAACGAGTTCCACGCGGACGAAGTCGCGGGAAAAAACTAATTAGAGATAACAGTTTAAGAGAGGTAGGGCACAGCATAATGTCATCTCATGCTTGAATTGGAGCAGCCCAACTGGGGAAGTACCTACCTTGCAGAAGACCACAGCTCCACAGTCATAATAACATTATTTACTATACAAGTATGTAGTGTTGTGTTCCTGGAGGTGAGCAAGGTTGCCAGAGCTCCCGAGGATGCACTGTGTTGAGAGCGAGGAACTTTTTGTCCCTTCTGCTGTCAACACAGTGAATCCTCAAATTGTATAAAGGGTCGGCAACGCGCACGTGACTCTTTTGGAGTTGCGAGCGTCTATAGGCTGCGGTGTCCGCTTACCATCAGGTGGACCGTACGATTGTTTGCCGCCGTCGTACTATAAATAAAAATTGCGTTACTCGTAATTTATTACAGTTTCTGTGACATGTTGTTGGGTCACATGGTTATCTTTTCTTTCATATTTAGGCAACAACATCCGTTGTAAAATCCCACTTCAAGTGCTTTAAACGGAACAAACCATACCAATAGGCATCGTCTGGGTGAGCTCGCTTCATCGTCGGCCTCATCTTTGCCCCCTGGCTAGATGCTGGCCAAGAGCGATCCCATTTTTAATTAAAAAAAAAAAACTAATTAATATGCATAAATTCTATTAGAATGGACAGTGTGATGCTGAGCAGGGATCGAAACCGGTATTTTTAAAAATCCCAGAAATAGTCCAATATTTTGAATTATTGTATGGTTTTTACGTAGGAATGAATCATGTATTTACTTAACAACTTCGTATTATTAGAATGTCCCATTAAAAATGAAATTTTAAACCAAAGAACGAAAAAGAACGATATAAATACCGGTATTTTGTATGGAGCAAATACCGGTATCCGATCCCTGATGCTGAGTATGTATTTATTATTTTATTGATTTGCTATGGGCCTTTCACAGTACAAAGTAACTCACAGGCCAGTTTTCATCATTCGGCGTTCCAAACACTTGGAATATTCGCGTCAGCTGATCCAGATCTGACTCCCCGGGCAAGAAGGGCACCCTCAGCAAAAGCTCCGCCAGGATGCAACCGATGGCCCACATATCCACCCCCGTGCCATACTGCCGAGCCCCAAACAGCAGCTCTGGTGATCTACAATACAAAACTGGCTTTATATAAATAAATTGCTGAATACCCCCTGAGGCTGCATAGTCTGTTTACAGGGGTCTAAGTTGCACCGCGTCTAGGGAGTACCAGGGGTCTAAGTTGCACCGCGTCCATAGGGAGTACCAGGGGTCTAAGTTGCACCGCGTCCATAGGGAGTACCAGGGGTCTAAGTTGCACCGTGTCCGTAGGGAGTACCCACCGTTACCCTGGGTGGTGCCAAAAGGCGCAGCAAAAACTGTCAACCCGTACTGTCTTCTCGAAGAACTCACGGTTCAATATAGTTGCCATATGAATAAAAAAAGAAAAGAGTGACATAGTTCTTTGACAGGGGTCACAATCACAAGGCTCAAGTTTTTTTTTTTAATAAATTATATAATGAATTCAAAGAGTGTACAGCAGAGAATTTGACAAATTGACAGCTGATTATGTATCACATACAAATGCAGTCCCTCTGTCAATCCAAGATTTCTGCCAGCCTCATTTGGCTCAACTTGATTTTTTTTCTTACCTGTACCATCTAGTAACCACTTGATGGGTGTTTATTCTGGTAGGAGACCCGAATGCCTTGGCTAGACCGAAGTCACCAATCTTCAGTATTCCTTCCCGATTTATCAATAAATTGTTTGGTTTCAGGTCTCTGTGTAGTATCCAATTCTGATGCAGATATTCCAAACCTTAAATTAAACAAATATTCAATTCAATTAAATATTGTATTCTGAGAAAAAAATCTTGAATAACTTAACATAAGAAAGGAAGTAAAAATTAAAATGGTAGGTTGCACTAAATTGTCTGTGACTGTCATTGTATGTGATTGTATGCCATGTTTTACAAGTGTCTACATATGGGTTTACAGCTGCTGGCACCATATTTCACATTAATCGGTATGAAAATTCTAAATTGATCTAACCCACTCACCAGCACTTGATATAGGCAAGGTTTCATACAAACACAGGAAATGTTTTATGGACCAAAAAGCAACAGAGCTGAGAGTTATGTCATTAAATAGGTCTTTACATGTACTTGTACCGACTTGTAGGCTTTTTGCAGGTTTTTTTCAATTAAAGGAGTTTGCTGTGATGATTGACAATATGCAATGGAATTGAACTTTATGCCCATAGAATGAAATATAGAGATAAGTGGACCTTTTAAATTAATGACCTAACTCTTTTAGTTCCATTTTGACACATGGTCCTTTGTAGCTCAGTGATATAAAGTATGAATTGAATACTAGTTCTTTGGCATTCCACAAACAACAAAACACCAATTTAAATTGACAATGCTATAACAGTTAAATTTCTTTCCTAAACACCAGAATGCAGTCAAAACACTGGTCATTTTGTTGTGTTATTTTAATATTTGCCTACTTACCTCTCAATGTCATGATCATGTAAGCCTTCACATTAGCCGGAGTGAGCACAATGTTGTTGTCCTTAACTATAATCTCTAAGTCAGTGTCCATAAAGTCAAACACTAAAGATACATTTGATTTTTGCCCGAATACATCTGTGGAGTAAAGATGTCATTGAATTGACTGGCCATCTGTGATATATATAAACTGGTGTAAAAATAGATTTAGCTTCATGTTAAACTGTTGAATTCCAACTATTTCATAAACATCAGATACTCAAATATATTCAGTGTAACTGCATAATCTATCTATGAGCTTCATATCAGGATTATCAATCCTTGTCTTTCTTAGCAATTGATGAAAATTACAAAGTAACCTGACATTGAAAAGAATAAAAAAAAAGACAATCACCTAATAGTCCAATCAAATTAATATGCTGTAATTCCTGCAACAGCTTTATTTCCCGGAGGGCAGTCCTGTTGATGCCATCCTGAGCCTCCAAACGAGAACCGATTTTAATCTTCTTCACGGCCACTATTTTGTCATTTTTCACATCCCTTGCTTTATATACTGTTGCAAACTGCAATTCAGCAATGAAAACAAAAGGTTGAGGTTATGAATGTATTTTGATATAAATAAACATGATTGGTTTACATGCTACGTAATTATAGATTTAACAGATTATAGTTAGCAGTTATGAGTGATGCTCACCTGCCCTTCTCCAAGGAAGTCAATTTTTTCATAGCGTAAGGTAGGTTCTTCCATTATGGCTTCAGGATTTTGTAGTTTAGAGCAGATAAATAAAACTTAACTAATGCTCATAATGTTAATACTATAACAACAGAAAAACTTTGCAAAATACACATTTCATTGTTGAGTGCGTTGTGCTTTTTGAACTCTTTCTACTCTCCTCAGTCCTCCTCAAAACGATGATAAATTCAAAATTTGACACAACACAACATTTTTTTTCTTCTGTTAGTTGTGTGTAGTAATGCGGCTATTACACTGTCCTAAATCAGGCGTCCTAACAAGTGGAGGGGAGTTGAAGCATCTCGCTCTAACGTATAGGTCCGAACCCTTCTAAGCGTCCTGAATTCAGGACAGTGTATACCTGGTAATACCCGCTTAAGTGATGTGCTTACGATGCCGGTTTTTTGACAACAGTCAAGAAGCTAGAAAGTCGATGTTTTAATCAATGGCTCAAATAGCTCTAGCGTACGTTCAAATACCAAATCACCAAGTGCAATACCAAATCGCGAACTGAAAACGAACGAACGAACATCACAATGCCTGAAACACACACAGGGCCATCATGGCCAATCACATACTTTTGCCTCATGTTTCAGCTATGAGCTATGATTGGAATGAGACAAAAGTATGTGAGTGGCCATGATGGCCCTGTATGTGTTTGAGGCATGAGGTGTGTGAGACAAAATCTAGGTATCTGAACGCACATAAAATCGGGAAGCCCGAACTGTCAATCTGACGTTTATTGTGATTGTGACGGTGACGGTGTGTTGTTGCAGGACGCGGTATCAGCAACTTGAGTTGAGAGATTGAAATAAGTTATTAAATGATAATTCTTCACAATAATTATGACTTCCACTAGCACTAGCCAAATATACTATGAAGACATTCCTCCTGGATCTCTTAATGAGGACGAATTTATATGCACCGAAAAAATTGTGCCAAGAAAAATAAAACCCCAAAATATTGTAGTCCGACTGATGGAAAGAGAAATCTACGGCTCCAGGCGACCAGGTGCTCATTTTCATGTCGTCCGCGAATTCTATCAAAACGTTTTTCCGAATTTGACCATAGTGAATGTTGAAAAACCACCATGCTTTCTTAGAAAATTTAGTCCAGACGGGAAACATTTTATCGCATTTTCTGCTGATCAGACATCACTGGAAGTAAGTACATATGAGTAGGAGTATTTTTGTGTGTCTGATTGTGATAGTAACCACATATCATAATTATTACAGATATATGAGTACCGAGGGGCATCCGCTGCAGGTGACCTAGTTGCAGGGTATCCTTTAGACTTGTTAAATGCTGACGCGGAAGTCCATTACAGAATTAGGACCCACATATTTTATAGATTTTTTAAGGTAAGGAAAGACTTCAAACTATAGGTATACTAAGTAATACACAATGTATTGTATTGTTATTATTATAATATTAGACCAAACATAAAGTTGTAAAATCAGTTATATTTTTTTACCCGCCTTATTTTCCAGCACTTTAATAAAACCCAATGACAATTTTTTTTTTTTTTATTAAATATTTCTACTTTTACAGCCCAAATTCACAGTGAATGTGTGCATGCAAAGGGAAGTGTTTGGCCCGGAGAGGCAACCTGGGCAGCACCCATTAATGGAACAACAACTGAATAGAGAGTGCAGCCTATTCACCGAGGATGGCCGCTATGTGATCATTGGCTCGGCCGCCCACATCCCTGACGATTTGAGGCCTCACTTCTATCATATCCACAGCAACAATGAAGCAGTCACACCAACAATAAGGTAAGTGATTCACCACTCTCATGAAATACTAACATACACATTCATTTTATTTATAGCCTTTTTTCAAAATCCTCATAATTTTGTTACAAGTTTACAAGTTTAATTATAATTTTTTTTTGTTATTCTGTGGGTCCTTTGGCAAAAGCCTTCTCTTATGCGTGGAGTTTGAATTAATAAGGTCAGGTATTTTTTTACACCATAAGTAGGCCGGCTTTGATAAGAATTGAATAAGATAAAATCACGAAGGAGCATCAAATAAATAAATAATTATTACACTCTTTATTACACTATAAACAGAATAAAAATGAATAAAAAATGAAAAAAAAAGTGAATTCACAAGATAAGATATAAATATTACTATTGCTTTATGGCTTATCAATAGATAATGAATACATTTTAAAAAAATATCGTCCCTTGAACATGGTTATTTATCCAATTTTGTTTTACATTTACAGGTCTGCTTTGGAGGACTACTCTCTCCATTTAGTAGATCTACACCACGGGAAGTTGTGTGATACAAAGCATTTTAGGATAGACAAAATCTATCTATCACACAATCAGGGCATCTATTTGTACAAAGAAGTGTTGGCCGTGTTGTCAGTGCAACACCAGACCATTCATCTGTTCCAAATTGTGGACGGAATGTTAATAGAGATCAGAAAGATTGGCAGGTTTTGTTACGATGATGACCCTTTCCTTGTAAACTCCGTATTTGCGCCACCCATGAACGAGCGGCCTTTCCACGAAGAGACGATAAACAGCCTCAAACACAGGCTTCTAGTATTCCTCTTCAAAAGAGCAAAATCCATTAGTGACGAAACTAATGACCCTCTCGAATTAAGGAAGTTCTACAAATATTTTGACATGTTCAAAAGCTTGAGGATGTGGAAAATGCAGTTGTTAGATGAGGACCATCTATTCATAAAATATGCCAGCGAGGAGGTGGTGACATTGAGAGTGGCTGAACCAAATAGTCAATCATCATTCTTTGTAATTTACAACATAAGTCAAAGCAAAATACTGGAAGTATATGAAAATACTTCGGAGAGTCTATTGCAACTGTTTGAAAATTATTGTGACTGCTTTAGAAATGCGAGGCTGTGTGCAGATTCTCAGTTCACGTGCTCTCCATCTAACAACTTGTATGCGAGGCTGACGCAGCAGAGGTTCAAGCAGACAATAGTTAGAGCCATCTACGGAGGTCGGACTGAAGCCACAAAAAGGATTCTGGCTCAGCTGCCAATAAGTGCACAGTCTTACAGTGGATCTCCTTACTTAGATTTAGGACTATTCAGTTATGATGACAAATGGGTATCTGTTATGGAAAGGCCTAAAGCTTATGGAGAATATCCTATTAGGTAAGTTTAAAATCCACGAATAGAATAGTATCTGCTAACTGTACAATTTAATAACGCCAAACCAAACCCAACAAATGAATACTCCTCAGATTCTACGCCCGCGACTCAGGCCTGCTGAAGTTCAAGATCTACGCGGGCGTACTCGGGCAGTCGGTACCGGCGTCAGCGCGACGGCTCGTCGCCTTCACCTTCCACCCCACCGACCCGTTCGCCATCAGCGTGCAGCGCACCAACGCGGAGTACATCGTCAACTTCCACATACGCAACGCGGTGTTGAGCTGATGCGAGCCTTATGAGTCGCGTGTGAGGCCCTTAAGGACGCGCGATTCGGCGCGCGCTGCGTTGCATGAAACGCGTCGCAGTGAAGCTGAATCGTATATGAATATGGATGGGTGCGTGCATGTGTAGGAAAATTCGTGAAATATGTTGTAAGATAGGTTAGGTTAGGGTAGGTAACCATTATGATGACAAATGTATATAATATGTATTGTTGATAATTTTACCAGAGTATTTTTTTGGATATTTATAATTAATTCCATTTAGTTAATCATTCCATTCATTAACATTGTCGCGACGTAGACGTTAGATCTAGAGTCTAGACGCACCACAACATGCGTTTTATTTTAAGATAGGTATTTAGAGAAAAGTAATGTTGACGTGGTCTCGCGTATATTATACATTTTACAAGAGCAAGTACATAATTTATAATCCATACTAATACCGACGATATCAACGAATACCAGGCGGACAAAGTCTTGGGCAAAAGCTACTTAAACTATAAATATCTGGGCGGCCGAGCTTTGCTCGGCTTTTTCCCGGACATGAGACCTAGCTAGATCGATTGCTCGTCCCCGAAACCCCCCACATACCAAATTTCATCAAAATCGTTAGAGCCGTTTCCGAGATCCCCGAAATAAATATATAAATAAATAAATATACAAGAATTGCTCGTTTTAAGATATAAGATAAGATAAATGTTGATGATTGTGTATAAATGTAAAATAAGATAAGATAAATGTTGATGATTGTGTATAAATGTAAAATTTAAAAATATTCTCTAAAAGAAACATTAACCAACCTATTTCCTTTTTTTATTCTGCTCCCCCTGACCCAAAGAGTATAATAAGTATGCCCTGTCCTATTTTTATAGTGTTGACATTATTAGATCTGTGGTTGAAAGAAAAGCGACATTTTATTTATAAAGCTGTCAACTTCAGACAGCAATCAAAACACCCGTCGATTTCAAAATGGGTCATCCAAAAAATACCTAAAATTATTAAAAAACCTAATACCAAATATCAACAAAAATAACCCATCCTAAACATGCCTATGATAATAAACATTTAACATGAGCAAACCGGCACACTGAAGAGTCCAGGATGCAATACTATTCACCATTTAACGGTTGTCCAAATGGCGAAACAAACTTTCCTTACGTACCAAGTAAGTACTTGCACTCATTGAATTTCATATAAAAAGTACCTCATCATCATATCAGCCGCAAGACGTCCACTGCTGGACATAGGCCTCTGGCCTCCCCCAAAGAGTGCCATAATGACCGGTCCTTCCTGCGCCACCCGCATCGAGCGGACTCCCGCGACCTATACCAGGTCATCAGTCCACCTTGTGAGGGGTCTACCCACGCTGCGCCTTCCGGTCCGTGGTCGCCACTCGAGAACCTTTCGGCCCCAACGGCCATCGGTTCTACGCGCAATGTGCCCCGCCCACTGCCACTTAACTTTAGGTAGCGATTCGAAAGGTTATACGGTTACTTTGGTTCTGCTACGGATGGCCTCATTTCTGATGCAATCACGCAGAGAAGCTCCCAGCATAGCCCTCTCCATTGCCCTCTGAGTGACTTTGAGCCTTCTTATGAGGCCCATGGTGAGCGACCACGTTTCCGTACCATGATGAAAGAGCTATCCAACGATACCCCACACGATGGGGTTTGGAAGAAAAATAAATTGCGCCACCACTTTACATGTAGGATAGGTACCCTAAAAACATTTCTTTTAAAGATTTTATTCTACCGTTTTGTCGGCGTCATTGATATGTATACTCATGCCAAATTACAGCTGTCTAGTACTAACGGTTACTGAGAAAAACGGGGGACAGACGGACGGACATGGCGAAACTATAAGGGTTCCCTGTTTACTACGGAACCCTAAAAACGAATAAAAAGATAGAGATAAAACGATAAAAAGTACCTACCTACTTTTGATTGAGATACTGTATATCAAGATAACTCCCATCAATGAGGCCTAGTTTTTCCTCTAGGTCTAGGTTGAAAGGTAAAATGTTTGGCTTAGGTGTCACACTCTGGGGTTCTTATGGCGCAGCCGGGAACACGCTAAGTGGATTATAACTTAATCACAGTATACAGTTCTACGAACTAGGAATTCTTGGCTTTTACCAATACCTATATAGATTAATAAAGCGGCGCTGGGAGCGGACCACCCATTTTTCCAATGACAACTTGACTAGCTGATGAAATTACATTTTATCATCAGGCTGCATTTTCACCAGAGCTATGCTGCGAGGGTGTGATAGCTTTCCGTTTCCACCAATGCTATGATATGTGAACCACTGAATACGATTGGTGGATACGAACGCGTCCATAGCAACGTAGCATAACACAGCTCTGATGGAAAGGCACCCTTATCGACACCGTACATCCAGATCCCTCGACAGCCTGTTACTGATAAAACTAGAATAACTAGATACATACTGTGGGAGCCCCTATTTTGAGCACTCCTAAATTCAGCGGCAGATGTTACCCAGTCTGGCAGTTTCAGTACCGCCCGTGTGCCCACATCCCCACGTCGTGGGCGAGGGCGACGTGACCTCAGTGACGCTGCCCGACGGCACCCTGCAGTTATACTTCGTGCCCGCAGCTCGCACTTACTTGGGGGGCTACCTTCCTTGGGGTGCGGTACCTGCTTGGTTCATAAGAACTATACCTAACCTGTAAGTAGTTTGCAACATGCTTTCATTAATTTTATTTTGTGTCCGCGACAGTATCCCACTAATGGCTGAATTTTCAATTTCCTTTGTATCTCCTCGGTTATTAGAGTGTACCGTAGACTACTGCGAATATATAATTAGATTTATATGCGTATATGAAATTAAAAATTAAAATTAAAATGTTTTATTCAGGTAACAAAATAGGTTCAATGATAGCCAAGGTTGGAATTTCCTAGTAGGTGAATGGACACCTGTGGCAGGAAATTCCGCTCTTCCATAACAGTATAGTAACAATGATGTATATTATTACCTAATTAATTTTAGATAATTTTAATTAATTGCAGTTTTGCTTCACCTCGCCCATTCGCAACAAATCATAGAGATAATGCGCAATCAAGCAATACTTTTGTATTTCCGAATAACGCAGAAAGCGAAGAAAAACTAAGTCATAATCACAAATACCAATTGCAAGTTAGTGTCCCACTTTGATAAATGTCCTATACTTTAAGCGGGTATTACACTGTCCTGAATTCAGGACACTTAGAAGGGTTCCGACCTATACGTTAGAGCGAGATGCTTCAACTCCCCTCCACTAGTTAGGACGCCTGATTCAGGACAGTGTAATACCCGCTTTATTACTATTGCGACGTTCGAATTTGACTGCCCATTGTAAGGACTGTAATAGAAATGTTTTCACGTAATATTGAATTTCCTCTGAACAGAGTGAAAATGTTAATTTTATCTGTACTACTCCCTCACAACTACAGTAATCTTACAGCTACTAAGGTCGACGCTGCACTAGTACTCGACATGGGCACTTAATGTCAAAGACATATACAGGTTAAATTCGAACATCGAAGATTTTTCTTTATTCGAATTTAAGCCTTGTCACTTTGACATAAAGCGCCCATATCGAATACTAGTGCAGCGTCGAGCACTAGTACCTAGTACTTTTACCTTTTAGTCTTGAGAATTTGTCAATTTCTGAGATTGGTACCTAATGATTGGACTTTCTTAGTTATTTTTACTTTTTTCAGTTCCACAATGACAAAAATACGTCATCAACGGACATAAACTACTTCACTCAACCTCTACAACATCTACAGCCCTGTAAATGCCACTCGAAGCAGTCTGTCGAGACGCAAGCGGACCATTCTACCGCGTATCATGAAGCGTGTTGCAAGGCGTGCCGCTATAAGACCTGTGGCCGTCGCGACTTGAAGGAGTCTGGAAGCGCCATGTCAGTAGAGAGTAACACGGAAGAAGAAAAAACACAGAGTAAAGTTAAGTTCGGCGAGGACACATCGGATGAGAAGTGTCATAAATGTAAAGATAAGTGCAATAGTACGAAGTGTACATCTAGAAATTAAAATTAGTCTCGTGCCACAGACTAGTAACAATAAGATATAAATGCATGTCGGTCCTAACAAAACGTAGCGCTTTGTCGGTTTTTAGTTTTACAAACATCTCTTTTATTGACAAGCGACAAAGCGGTACCTTTTAAACTGGAAAATACACTGGGTATCAGCAAATCAAAACGACAGAACCTGTTGAGTGAATTTATATTCTGTTATTATACATATATTTTATCCCTTAACATTACATGTATTTACAGTGAAAATAATAGTAAAGTAATAAAAACAACTTGAGATTTGTATTCTCTTATGTTCAAATACGCAATGCACACGGAAACAAATATACAACAGGAACATGCGGCAGTCCTTAGGCTTACAACGAAATAACCCTTTAGACTAGTGCACTTGTACCGACAGCGCGCGCCGTCTCAAGAAATCATAATAATTACCGATAAAGGAAGACTCTAGCTCGCGGGAACATAGTTCACGTTTTCTTTCAAAATACATAGAATATACTTTGGTAGAAAAAAACTCTTCTGCCGACCGTCCCTCAATTTCCAAAGGCGTCATAAATAATAAATCGTAATAAACAATTTAACACTTAAAACTAGTATTGCATAATGAAAGTTTGAATAGATGAGCAGCAGTTTTTCATGCTTTCGGATTCTTTAGAAAACATAAATAAATGCATTGCTTTGCCAGGCATACAACGGTGCAACATACGACATATGTTATAGATAGTGTGGGTGCAGCTAAATGCGATATTGTGATGCGGTTTGTGCGAGTCGCCGCTGTGACCCGGCGAAAGGCTATAAAGTACATAATTATATACTTTGACAGCAGTGTTCCTAAACCAGAAACGGCGATGAATATTACATTCCCCGTGAATTTAGTTTGTTGAGCAAAAACATTAGCCACGGAAACGAATTTATAATGCAAATACATTGTATACAATTCCACTAAATTTTCAATCTAATCACACTCATACATAATATAATATGGCCACTGCAAACTTTAAAACTGGCTTTCGGGTGGATTCGTAATGGAGATGCACCAGCTTAGACAATATACATAAAACATATCACAAACTATCCATTTAGATTAACTGACAGCACTCTACATGAGATTCATAATCGTGGACAATACACCGTTAAATTTATCTCATAATCAATATAACTCTATTACATTTATCTTATACATCGCAAAATCAACCATTGTGTACATATACTATCAATTTTATAATAGCACAACCTTAAAGTTGGCCGCTGCAACTTCTTCTCGCTTCGTGACTAAAGCGTTATCTTACCGAGCTACGAGATAAAGTGCAAACCAATGTAATACATTACAATTAATCACTAACGCAGATTTTCTAATATGCATACAGTTTTGTTAGCACGCGATACTCCTCGCTTGCGGTTAATATTCTCACCCTAAACCGCACTTCATAAAATTAGCTAATTGTGTAAAATCATCAGAAAAACTAAACGCTAATGGATCTACACTCATCACTGGGATACATTCAATATTTTAAGAACTACTGTTATCATTTTGTAGTTATTAAAAAAAAATACATAACTTCTGCATTTTCCGCGTGTTGCTGTTAGTCGAAGTGTGTGCAGTAGTTCTCGCTCTAACGTTATCTATCAGTCGTCTTATCGGTTTACTGTGGAAATTATAATTATGATACAAACACTATTACAAACGTTTATTTGACTAGACAGTAGCATAGTACCGACAAACAACCGAACCGCGCTCCATAATGGGTGGAATCTTTATCATAATAATTCGTTACGCATTTAGGCCTCAAATAAGAATAAAAAACAATAGTACACGTAATACTAAAGATCGGTCAATTTTTCCCTCTATAACACACCAATTTTACACGCTACCTAACCTAGATTAGAAATACTTCATGAGGAAGTGTCTTTAAACATAATATCAAAATAATTTAGTACTTAACTTTAGGTTATATTTAAAATACAATTTGCAACGTCACAGCACTTTACCTAATCCTGTGTGAGAATGAATGTACAGTCTAAGTTATATCTTCACTGCCTCACTGGCCGCTCGTCCGCTGCCCTCGCTTACTGCAGACAAATTGTTCATTGTTAGTATAAATTAGTACATTACTTAACAAGGGCGGTAAAACGGATATGCGATCTGAGGCTTACTTTATTACCGCCCGTGTTAAGTACAAAATTTTATGTCACCCCCTGGCCAGGAAGTGGGATTTCCCGCGCGCGGAGCGTGCGGTAATTGCCGCTTTATGGCCAGGTGTGACATAAACATACATACGGATTATGAAAGGCCGACGCCGTTATTTGCTAGGCCGGAACAAAGTGACTAAGTAAATTTTAATGAATGCATTGGACAGCGTGGTTATTCCTCGTTCATCAACTCGTTGCGGCTCGCGGCGAAATCGCGACGCGTTTGCCTCGCTTTCAATTCGCTCGCTAATCGCCAGTGTGATAAATAAGGCTCTATAGAATGCGACTGACCGGGTGCGGCGCGGGGTGCGGCGGGGCGGGCGGGTGCGGCGGCGCGGGGTGCTGGTGCGCCTGGTCGCGGATGGCGGCGAGCGTGCGCCGCGTGCTGGCGAAGCCGGGCCGCTGCGCCGGGTCGGCGTGCCACGCCGCGCGCATCACGTCGTACGACCCGGCGGGACAGCCCTCGGGCGCCTCCATGCGGTACCCGCGCTCCACGTGCCGAACCACCTCCGCCAGCGGCTGCGGACAGCGACACACACACATGACATATACACGACTACTATTATTTGTACCGGACGAAGTAGCCCATCCTTATTCTATACATATATAATGCGTGTCATCCATTACGACGCGCCCCTCTAAAGCGAATCTCATACTCAGCTGTGGAAGAGCGCGCCTTCATGGACAACACGCACTATAGTCTTCGGAAGGACCTTTTCAATTTCAGTTAACACAAAAAATATAACGAATTATTATAAATTGTATACAGATTTAAGATAACCGATAAACAAAAGCCATGATGAAGATTTTTAGTATGATTCCAGTTATACTATTATTTGTGTATACTCACAATTCTAGGATATGGCACCCTTCCGAACGAGTAGATCTCCCAGAGCAGAATACCGAAACTCCACATGTCAGACTTATTCGAAAATTTCTGCAAGCAAAAATTATAACTTAATTAATATAACGACGTTTGCATTACGTCTTGAGACTGCGTGGAGCTGGGAAAACCATTGACCAATAGACTAGCAGAAACTAATACATAGTTCAATGGCGCATAGGAAATCTAGGCTGCGCCAAGTGCAAAGTTATGGAAATAAAACGATTCTGATTTAAACCAATCCTGCTCCGAAACCTTGAAAAAATATCAGGCAGCTTGGCCTGGAGCCGGAGCGCGTCGGCCGGGTCGTCGGGCGCGAGCTCGGTGCGCGCGAGCCCTCAGTACAGTACAGTACAGGTAGAGGATGTAGGTGTGTGTACGTACGTTGTACTTGAGCGCCTCGGGCGCGGTCCACTTGATGGGCAGCTTGGCCTGGAGCCGGAGCGCGTCGGCCGGGTCGTCGGGCGCGAGCTCGGTGCGCGCGAGCCCTCAGTACAGTACAGTACAGGTAGAGGATGTAGGTGTGTGTACGTACGTTGTACTTGAGCGCCTCGGGCGCGGTCCACTTGATGGGCAGCTTGGCCTGGAGCCGGAGCGCGTCGGCCGGGTCGTCGGGCGCGAGCTCGGTGCGCGCGAGCCCTCAGTACAGTACAGGTAGAGGATGTAGGTGTGTGTACGTACGTTGTACTTGAGCGCCTCGGGCGCGGTCCACTTGATGGGCAGCTTGGCCTGGAGCCGGAGCGCGTCGGCCGGGTCGTCGGGCGCGAGCTCGGTGCGCGCGAGCCCTCAGTACAGTACAGTACAGGTAGAGGATGTAGGTGTGTGTACGTACGTTGTACTTGAGCGCCTCGGGCGCGGTCCACTTGATGGGCAGCTTGGCCTGGAGCCGGAGCGCGTCGGCCGGGTCGTCGGGCGCGAGCTCGGTGCGCGCGAGCCCTCAGTACAGTACAGGTAGAGGATGTAGGTGTGTGTACGTACGTTGTACTTGAGCGCCTCGGGCGCGGTCCACTTGATGGGCAGCTTGGCCTGGAGCCGGAGCGCGTCGGCCGGGTCGTCGGGCGCGAGCTCGGTGCGCGCGAGCCCGAAGTCCGCGACCTTGGCGTTGCCCTCTGCGCTGATGAGCACGTTCCGCGCCGCCAGGTCGCGGTGCACCACGCGCTGCCGCTCCAGGTACTCCATGCCGCAGCACGTGTCGCTGCGATACGAGAACAACACTGTTTATCGTACATCGTACACCAGAGACTGCCCACTTTGCCGTAGCGAGTAGTATCAAAAGAACATAGGCGGTCAATTATGGGTCGAGGGCCGGGTAGGTAGTGGCGTATTTACGGGGCTGTGGAGCGCGCAAAGCGCCCCGGGCCGAAATGCCCGCGATCAGAAAAGTCTCCGCGACACATGCGGAACCTGACGGAAGTCCGAGGTCTGATGATTTTAACCTGTGCCTCGTATGGTATAGACACTTACTAGTTAAGCTACGGGGCCGGGGTAGAGTTGACTGGAGTTGACTAGGCATAGCACAGTAGCAATATTCGCACCACACCTGATTACCTAGTTTTTTTTCTTATTACAAAGGAATGAAGTATTAAAGTGTAAACGAATCTTCCCTTCGATCGTACGTTCGAAAGTAGACTCCAAACAAATTAAATGACTGATTCCAAGTAACCGGCGCGTATATAGGTGAACCCTAGAGTACTCACTAGGCGAAGTTGATCTGGTCCCGCTGCGTGACGTAGTGGCGGCCGCGGCTGCGCAGGTAGTCGAGCAGCGAGCCCTGCGCGCAGTGCTCCGTCACCAGGCACGTGCCGCTCGCGCTGAACACCAGGCCCAGGAGCCGCACCAGGTTCTCGTGCTTTAATGACCTGCAACGAGTATCGAGGGTCAAATTCGTTCACAGTTTAGGGCCCGGACACATGTCCAGCGTGTCCACATTTACGACCATTTGTTCTAGCAATCCGTCGTAGCAAGCCGTCCGCCGGTGCACCATACACAGCAACGTGCACCGTACACGGAGCCGTCCGCCGTACACGGCGTCGTACGCGGCACCAGCCACGGCACGACGCCGTGACGTCGCACCGTACACGGTGCCCGGTGCCGTACCGTGGACATGTGTCCGGGCCCTTAAGGGCGCGTCTCCATTGAGGAGGACGTCTGCTAAACAGGGGAGTGATTTCATAAAGTTTACGAGCGTGCCATACAAGAAAGTGTTCGCAGGTCGCTGCTTGAATCGTCTGACAAAGGCGCAAAGGCCAATGACGAGCGTGCGTAAGGTTTTTAACCTTTTAAGCGCTGAACGTCAAATAAGTTACTCGATATTTTCAACACGATCACAAATCAAGAAGGTGTCACTTACACTGTCACTTTGTTGAGACAAAGTGACAGTGTAAGTGACATCTTATACCTTACCTCATGATATGAGTATCATATATCACACGATGGCGGTTAAAGATTTAATAACAAATCTACTTAACGTAATTTTGACACGTTACTTAATCAGACTACAGGACAAAAGTGACATGATTTTGCCTTTTTGTATATTTATATAATAGTAGGAATATACTCACGCCATGACGCTTGCCTCCGCGCGGAACTTGCTGGCCGCCTCGCGGTCCTTCAGTATCTTGACGGCGACCTTGAGGTTGCCGTTCAGTATGCCGAGCATCACGTCCCCGAACTCGCCCTTGCCGATGTTCTCGCGGATCTCCAGGTCGCGCTCGTTGATTATCCAGCCTGTGCGGGTAAACATGGGTATAATCAAGGTGAGTAAAGGTGCAACAAATACAAAATTATGATATACAATCATGATACAAGTTTGTAGTGGTAATAGTATTTTTAGATAACAACATTTTAACGGCTACAAACAAGCAAGGAACAATATTCGCGGCGCCTCTGTGGCTCCACGCGGCTAATGGTACGCCCGCCCGCCGGTTGTATAAGTATGGCGCACACAACACACAACTACAACGCCGCGTTGAAACTGCCGTTTCCGCGTAAATCTACCAGTGTCCTAAAGTAAAAATCTACCAAGGGCGATAAAACAAAGAATGTCTCAGATCATAGGTATTTAACGCCCGAACCGAAGGTAAGGGCTATAGGTAAATATGCAATCTGAGGCTTTCTTTATTACCGCCTGTGGTATGTGCAAAATTTTATGTCTCCCTCTGGCCAGAAAGTGGGATTTTCCGCGCGCGTACCGAACGGTAACTGCCACTTTATGGCCAGGTGTGACATGAAAATAATGAGCGAGTGTACTGACGCGCATCGAGGAACTTGGCAGCGTCGACAGTGTCCTGCGGCTGCGGCGGCTGCTGCTGCGCGTACGTGGGCGCGAAGTGCGGCGCCGGCACCGGCGGCGTCGGCGGGTACGGTGGCGGCTGCTGCACAACCACACATTCTTACTAATTATATACATTTCTTCCAATTTTGCGTCAATCCTTTGATTTGGCTGGCTCGCAACCACTCTATATATAGTAGGGTAAGCTGCAGTAATGTTGCCCCCAGATTCTTCGAAACAAAACACAAGTTTGCGTTTAGTCTTAATTTATATAGAAATAAATAGTTACCATCTAAAGCTTAAGCCACACAGAGAGCGGGCGGGCGGTAGCGGCGCGGGAGCCGACGGTAGCGGCGCGGGAGCGGGCGGTAGCTCCCGCGCGGCCCCCGCCCGCCTCCCGCGCCGCTACCGCCCGCCTGCTCTCTGTGTGGCTTAAGCTTAAGAGGAATGCCTAGCTGACCAACTTTTCAAATCTTGAATTTTTGACATAATGTTTCTGTCGCGCTGCTGGGAGCGGGAGCGGGCGCTGTCTATGTGTGAGCGCACGCACACAGGCGCGAGACGCGAGCCCGCGAATTTACTTACTGACCCAGCATACGATAAATTAGGCTGTAGGTAGATCGCACCATAGAAAAAGTCCCCCCTTGAGCACTTTATGAAAACTGTACAATAATTTCGTCAACTAAAATGAATCCACTTTAGCTCAGACGTTAACATGGTTGACACGCAATCAAGAGGTTCATGGTTCAAATCCAGAGATTGACAGAACTTTTTGCTTTTTATTTTTCTTACCAAGTAAATTAATGTAATGCTTTTATAATAAATGTTTATTTACGTCAATATATTAATAGGAAAAAAAAAGGAGTATATAAACTTTATTAACTTGAAATACTTACTTAGCAATATCATATTGAAAATAATAGCGTTTTATCTTGGCATAAAAATATGTATATCTCTCTTTATTATTTACACATCTAAACAAAATAATAAACAGAAATAAGAACAAATAACAATATTGTTTTTTTTTTTGGTTAGCTAAAATTGTGGTACTTATATTTATTTGGCTGCCCTGCCATAATATTATCTATACATATTATAAAAGTATAGGTAATATGTAGATTTTTATTTCATTGTATGGAATTTAAGAGTGCACAATCTAAGTATAATCATCTTTCACCGGTCTCCCCCATTGAAGTCAGTTTTTTTTATTATATAATATGTAGATCTATAAAAAAAAAGTAGGTTTATTTCTATTACATGACATTTTTCTTACTCTTAATCGCCACGAGTTCTACGCGGACGAAGTCGCGGGCAAAAGCTAGTGGGTTATAAAAACCTATGATTCGTTAATAACTTTACCACTAACTAAGTAGCATTTATTCCTATATCAAGGACAAGGGTTCCCAGGTCACCTTTCTATTCAATATTCTTCCATTGTGACTCAGGGTTTTTCTTGTGATTAATAACTTTTCTGGTAATAATGATTTATCGATAATTTTTCACCACTAGCGTATCGACAATATATGTCAACGACTGTTGCCCATCTCTATTCCTTCTGTGTACGTATATTTAGAAACTGACTCCGCCACGAATTCGTGCGATAAGGACAACTGCAGCTCGGACTAAAATTCCCTTGCAAAAAACTGAAAAATCGAGGTTTCGTTCTCGACTGTTTCCTCATCCAAAACGCAACCAATCATTATAAAATTTTGGAAACTGCAAGAGCAAGAACTAATCTATGCCGCTACGTTTCGATTTTTTGGAAATTTGTTGTCATATTTGTATACTGCGCCTTTTTATGAAGCCAATTCAACTAAGCCGTTTTTGCGATTTTCGGAGGGCTGTAACTTTCTTTAAAATAAAAATATCCAAAAAAACAAAACGTAGCGGCATAGATATTGATGATATTGATCTTATTTGAAAAAATCATTGCTCTAGGTTCAAAAACCAGGGAGGAAACAGTCGAGAACGTTTGTATGGGAAAATCGCAGCTAGGCATTCCTCTTAAAGCCACCAGAGGCTGCTCGCTTTGCCTTACAAAATTAGACTAAACGCAAACGCGTTCGTTTGTTTTTTGTTTCGAAAAAGCTTATACTAGGGCACAGAATTGTATAATAAATAGTATTACATACAGAACGGACACGAACCCCCCGCACCGAGCTCAGTTACCTCGTCCCTGATACCCGCCGGGTGCTGATCGGGTGCCGTCGCGCCTCGCGATTCGACCGCGCCACGCACTACGCACCCGCGCAAACAATTAACGCGTGTACCGACAGCGCACGCACACATACTTACCCACAGCGCTTACGTTCCTTCGCGTGTCACAGGTGCGACTAGAGCCGTGTTTCGAATCACGCTAAAAATGCTCGCAGCGCTTACAGTGCTGACGGCCGGTCCGAATCAAATAGCGCGCGCAAAGCCGCGTGAGTAGTGTTTTGTTTCGGACCGGTATTTGCTTGACCGCGCTTACGATCGGATCGATTCACGCTCATAGCCCGTGTTTACTGTCATGTTCATATATCAAACGTTAACTTGACGTTTGGCTCAAGGTGCTTACGCCTGGGGGTGTGAGCACCATGAGCGCCGTCCATGACATCAATCAGTGACGTCATGACATCTCATGTAAGCGCTATGAGCGTGAATCGGTCCGCTCGTAAACGCGCTTTGAGCGCTGCAAGCTTGATTCGGAACATGCCTTTGGGGTACTGGTAGTGTGTTTACCTGCGGGTGCGGCGGGTAGGGCGGCTGCAGCGGGTTGGTGCCGTTGGGCGCCGCCTTGGGCAGACAGCGAACCAGCTTCGTACACAGCCCGTCCGCGTCCTTCAGGTAGTGCTGCGGATAACACACGATTTCACATAGCGTGCATGCACAAAACAATTTGATAAAAGAAAAATAAAATGTATTCCTAGATTTTTCAGAGTTTTTTTACGTTGTACAGTCAAGGGCATAAATATGTATACACTTTTGGACCTTATTACAATGGAATAAGGTGAAAAAGTGTATACATATTGGTGCCCTTGACTGTACTTCAAATTAGATCCATAAGTTTGTACTATTTGTTTTCACTGCGGCTACTGTGAGTAGCAGACGGACCAACATAACCTAGTAGAGTACATTTATCTCCCGAGCGCGGGCTAGCCATGTTTGTAGTTGTGACACGTACGAACACAGACAACGTGAACTCATAGCTCCTACGCTGACGCACACATAGACAGTGTGCATGTATAGCCCAACACACAACCATGGCTCACCCGCGCTCGTGAGATAGAAGTAGTTACTATACGTAATAGGACCCTGTAATATAATACGGGACCGTAGAAAGGGTATATTAGTTTCAATACAAGGGCCACGTCTCAGGTGAGCTGAATGAGAAAATGCCCTTTGACAACGATTTAAATCTGAAAGTAATGTATCATAGTTAATACTCACGTGTATTAAATCAGTCATGTTGTCAAAGAACTCCTCATCGTCGATGGTGAGCCGCTGCGTCTGACTGTCCGGCACTGTCGCCCATTTCACACTGACGATAAAAAATCACATAATTTTTTAAGGTTGTCTGGAGGACATCGCTATTTAGTGATAAGAACGCCTGTTGTTTGTCTCTGTTTCTCTCTCTATTCTTTTATTAAGGTTTGGTAGCTATACTACTAGTACCACATTGCACAGCTAGTAGGATTATATGTTACAAGCAAGGCGATATATAGACAACATCCAAATTTGAATTTAGACGACTCCCATCCCATTTAGTCTTAAAATCATTGCTTCGTTTCGCACTGAAGAAAAAAAATGTGGAAGGAAATACGTTCACTTAAACGAGACATTCGATTAAACGCGAGTAGGTACACCTTGAATTGATTTGTACTAAGGATTGAGTTATTAGCATTACTAGCATAAGTGTATCAAAGTAATCCGTACAATAACAGTGTTATAAAACATTGGCCAACATAAAAAATCGCAACTATATTGCCAAGGCGCAAGGTCCTCCTGTGGCGGCGCTCCCGTCCTTTAACATTTACCGCAATGCAATTTTGCGGTATGTGATGATGACCTATGATGATGTAATGTGCATTTTGTTGTGGTCTGACCACTAGCGCTCTCGCGAGTACAATGGCACAGTACAACAGGCGACACCATTTTCCAGTAGCGCTCCCACGAGATACCAACACCGCACAATACCGCACTATGATGGGCTCCGAATTACTGCTACTATAGACCGACCGTCTTAATGGTCGCTTTTATATTAGTCTAAAGTCTATAATCAATGGTCTATTTATGAATGAAACCATAGAGTGAAACCGTCATTTATTTTATTTTGGCAACAAACAGTCATAAAAGCGTCCAATTAGTCCTCGCCTGAGACGTGAGACTCGGGAGAGACGTCAAAGTGTATGTCGAATGAATGTTAGGATTGTCATAGTGTACAAATGTCCGCCACCGCAGGCCGCTGCAGTGTATGATAGGCTTTAAGCGGCCATCCTATAGAGAACTACATATAATGAGGTACTGACCGGTAGTGCTCGACGCGGCCGCGGAAACGCACGCAGAGCGTGTGGTCGCCGGGGAAGTTGGTGCTCTCGCGGACCAGGAACACGCCGTCCGGAGAGTTGGACAGCAGCGCCTCCGCGCGCTCCCGCGAGATGGCGCCGTGGTGCCAGCTGGACCAATACAAACATACTAGTAAATAAACAAATATACGGGAAAATAAGTATTCTGACAACAGGCACATGGCTCTAGTTACAACTTAAGGCGCAGGGTAGGGCAAGGCCTTCCCCATACAAACTTTGTGCAGGTTTTATTCGTCGGTTTTGGCACTAACAAATATAATATTTTTTTGGTTGTAAATATTAGATATGCGAAGATCGTGATGTGAAAATTTTCAAATATTTCAAAATTAAAAAACTAAAAAAAAAATTACATTCCGAAATAGCTATGAGAAAAATAAGCATACTGACCAAAAATCATAACTTTAATGCAAACACAAACGAAGTAAATCCTGCACAAAGTTTGTATGGAGAGAGGTTGCCCTACCCCTCCTCTGAAGCATAGCACATGTGCCATTGGTACATAGATTCATCGTTATGCAACGGCAATAAAGTATGTCCTAGTCCATATACTTAAAATTGTTTGCCTCGTCTAATATTGTAAAGAAATAATGTTTGTGTTGTACTTGTACCCTAAGACTTGTTCCTGATTAAACTCTTAGCCCCTATCGTTTAATTCATCGCTTATCATCTACGCATAAACAATTTGCACATAACTTATTCCAATAATATGTTTATAAAGGACAATCGATCGTTTCATCACCACACGTTTTGCCTTGAGTTAAATTATGAAATATCTTATGGCTCGGTAAAAAATAAATCGATTGTTAACGATGTCTGATGGTCTGAACATTATAGACAGATATTTCTCGAACGCTCGTTCCACTGCGGTTTTTTATGATAACGATAATGATCCTCATGCTACCGAGATATTATTTTAAGTAATAGAATAGAAACACTGCAATAAAAACAAACCATATTGTTACATGCAACATTACGGTTGTAATAACTTTTTGCTAAATAGAAACAAATCATCGATTTCATCGTCCGATAATTGAAGCGCGTCGGGCCGGTTAAATGATTGGGTAACGCAAACTCGAACACGTAAGTTACTAATTATTAGTATTTGTAAATATTTACTGTAGCTCGTCGTACGCGACGGGAGGTATGAAGAGAAATACTTTGTGGGGCCGGCCGAAACACGGGCTTATGTCGCTCAACATCATTCACTACTGCTAGATATAAACGGATGTATTGCGATTAACAGAGATAAAGCCATATTATCTGTAACGCGAAAGTGTCAGATAGCACGTTGGAGTTAAATTACAGAGATAAAGACACATCAGTGAGATAATATTATGTTGTTTTGGAATTATTAATGAATATCAGAACCTACCCTAATGATTGTTCAATGTGAAAGTATTTTTTTCTTATATTTATATATAAAATTAATTAGCTTAACGAATGAGGACGAAAACGTCAAATCAATCTTTAAACTTTAAATTAATACCCATTAATAAAATTTTGTTTAAGTAAAGATGACAAAGCGACTTAAAAGGCGAGCTAAATGCATAAGAACTGACGTGTCATTAAATAATACGAATTAAATTCGGTTGCAAAATGCATTTATATTGCAAGAAGGCGGGCTAAGTTTATCAGCTCGCACACATACACATACGTTTATCATATAAAGCGAACAACTAAACCCCTTGACCTACCTAACCGGATAGATAACTCGATTCAGTGTAGGTATTAGTAAACTAAATATATCTCGAACAATAACCTGTGAACCTGTGGGTTGACGGCGAAAAAAACACAACAAAACAATGTTTTTGTTTACTTGACTTCTTTTCGAGTCACCGGTAGACATGAGGTTAACATATAGAAATGATAATCTGATCTGAGGCTTTCATCATTACCGCCCTTAGTAAGTACAAAATTATATGTTTCCCACTGGCCAGGAAGTGGAATTTTGCGGTAATTGCCACTTTATGGCCAGGTGCGACATAAAAAAACTAAAAAATATTATAAATTCATTTCAGAATAATAACAATGTGAATCGCCTGCTTAGTTTAGTATTTTCTGCTCAAGCATTATGATGTAAGATACTCACGGGTATTGGGTCATGTTGGTGAGGCGGGTGGCGACGGGCGGCGGGTTCTGGCACGTGGAGCTCACCAACAGGTCGCTGGGCCCCTTCGCCGCGCCTGCAACAGCGCATTACAAAATTACAATCCGTGACCCCCTAGAACGGTCTTCAGGTTTGGGCGGATTCGTTGATGTTCGCATGAGGCCGGCACTTTACTTCGCCGTATTTGTGCATATATTCGTGTTGCATTTGTTTCATTAATATCGCAAAAGAAAGAGAGGAGAATCCGCAACGCATAGGAAGTGTGGTGCCAGGGTAAGAATAAGAACGCGTTAGAGCATCCGGGATAGAAGTAAAGGATCGGAGGTTTGTTCTCAGTGCTCGTTTTATAGTACCTGGTCCCTGCACTGAGGGAACTGGTGGACTAACTCATCTCCCGCTGACAAAGCTATAGGAAATATCAAGTTTATAAATACGAAACGTTCTGTTCTAACGATGTTTTCGAGGGAGTGTTAGAGTAAAAGTAGAATAATATATTCCTCCTCCTCAAAAAGCAGGAGAAAGAAAGATCCTCTTAAAATCGTGTATGTAGTTAATATGTTTATTAGATATTTTTTTTTTAAATTATAACGAGGGAAAGCGCTGTTACAATTTCCAATATTAAATAGTTCGGAACAATCGTAACAAGAATAACCGAAACGAGGTAAATGAGGCATATTGTTATAATTAATCGTACCAGTTAAACAGTAATAATGGGATTGGAATGGTAAATTGTATTGCAGGCATGTTTTGCGTGGCGCCTTGTGGGAAATGTGCCGATCACACGCGTCGCGTGTTAATGGTTACTTGTTCTTGAACTGCTATGATCTATGTAGGTCATAAGTTACATATTGGGGATGTTAGGGAGGGGGTCATAAACATATGAAAAAACAAAAGTAGTCCCTCCTGTGGTCAATAGTTAACGGCTTATGAGCATGTAAGTTATGCTTTTATTACATGGATTTATAGAAGCGGAGACACCGTTTATGCGGGTTACTAGACCAATCCGAAATTAAGCCTTGTAGCCCTTAACTTTTGATACGTCCACAGGAAATACGCGAACCTAAATCTGTTTATGACCCGGAGACGCGTAGATATTATTTAGTACATAAGTACGAATTAATGAACTTATATATGCGATAGGTCGCTAAACATTTTAATAAAATTTGCTATGTGGCCTCATTCCCGGATCGTCGACGCCGAGCAACGCTCGATCTCCCCGTCACTATTCGTAAAATGCAAAGACTACGGATTAAAAAAAAATTGCCCGCGTCCACGACACAATGGCGGGCCGTGCATTGAAATATTAAATAGCTTAGCTTATCCATCTAGCCGGGTAGTTTTCGCTACCACTAGGCACATGGCGTTACGACAAGATTGGTGATCAATGTGTCAAAAGATAATTTGTAGGTTCGTCACCTCTACAATGAACAATCTGTTTTCATCTTGAATGGAGAGGAAAAGTTTGAAAGGTGCCCACTCTATGCTCAATAAGCCAGCGATTGAGACAACTTTTCCCATTGTATCGGCTGGAAAGTGTATCTTTATGCTATGGTTGTGACACGAGACTAGCCATTTTATACCTACACTTTTAGTGAAATTGTTTTATCGGGTTTTATGGCAGTATTAATACATAAATATCGCGTATCGATAACAAGGCAGGCATCATAAAAAGACGTTTATGAAATGATCATATCGCGTATTTCTCTATTTTCGACACTGGAAAGCCGAGCTGTCCATCGACTCGATGGCGCCGAGAATGTGAGTAAAATGGCTAAAGGATAATAAATGTTGTCAGCTCACTTAACAATTTTACTGAAAGATGATTTGCAGAGAGATTTTACAACAATTATTTTACCAGTAAACAATATAATTTAGATTTTATAAATGTAAGGTACATAGGTTATATTTTATCCCAAGGCTCCGTCAGCGTTCTTTGTAGTACGCGTCTTTCATCGATGAGGTTGGTTTAATCTTGCATGGACACATAGTTTTGTGTCTCAGTTTTTCAATAGCAAGCTAAAGCTTAGGCTGCCTTTCCACTAGAGCTTTGCTATGCAAGTATGCTGCGAGGATGTGATAGCTTTCCGTTTCCACCAGTGCTATGCTATGTGCATGTAGCATAGCCAGGGGGGTCTCACTCCGTCAGTTCGCCGAGCCGCTGCAAGTACATCCCTGTAGGTGGTACGGTCACGTGCATTAATTTAGGACCCATTTCGCAAACTTTTTCTTTGAATTTCTATACTATTTGACAGTACTGTCAACCTTAAGGGGGTCAACCAAAACGTATGTAGTTAAAGTAGTTGAAATACTAAAGACATGTAGTTACCAGCCGTGGTCTGCGAGGCGTGCATGGCGGCAGAGGCGGGGCCCGCCGCGCGGGATGACGGCATCACATTCTGTAACATAATACTTTATCACTATTGTTATCATATAGGTAACGTGTCGTTCGCTCACTGCTACTCAAGCGTGAAAACATCCGAGTGAAGCGAATAAGGCTTGAAAGGAATGTTTTTGAAATACAAATGAGCTTATATATCTCTGGTATGTGAATAGCTAAGTCAAAGGAATGTTTACAGAAACTACAACATACTGTCCTAATATTGAGCGGAGTCGCATCACATCGGGAATGAAGACGGCTTTCGAGTGGGAATAAAATATGTAAAGCATGTCGTATTCGCACTTACGTTGTGTGGTACGGAGGTCTGCAATGCGGTGGGAGAGACGGGCGCGTGCGGCCCATTACTGCCGCTCACACCTCCCCCAGACTGCAAAAACATCTTTATATTAATCTTTTGACTAGGATACTGTTATTGTGCTTATTAACCCTTTTCCAGGCATAGTACCTATAGTGACCACATGCATGTAGTTACAATTTCAACCTTAATACCTAAAGTTAAGGTTTAAATCGAATTGAATTTCGGCGAAAAGTTAGTTGCGCTTAAATTAATTTCCAATACATAACTATTTTGAATATATATTTTGTTTTTCGCAAAACGGCGTAGGTTGGTGCGGCATGGAAAAGGGTAAAAACAATCTACCTATTTGATTTTATGAAAATTCCTATCTGTTTGATTGTGGACCATTTACTACTAGTAATTGTTTAATATAGTAGCAAAGCGAAGTAACGAAAGGACCGTCGCTATCAGAGTCATATATATCCGTTTATACACATTTGGCAGGCACCTATAGATCATTCAATCCACCAAGATGCGTCCCATCATAAAAGAGTAAAGTTGGCCTAGTACGAAATGAGAAGGAGCAGTAGGGTGCGGTCTCGGGGATTGATCGAACAAACCACCCATAAATGTCACGAGTATTCACCGGGATCAAGCCCGTAAAGTGTGTCTACGTAATTGAAAAGTACAATCACTGGACTGGAGGAACGAGCGCGCGATTTAAAATTCAATATTCAAGCTGAAACTGAGCACTACTAAATAATGCAGGCGCCGAAGAATATTTGCACAGTACCCGGTTTGTTTGAGCTTTGATTTAAAACGTTTCAATCGATGTGCACGCGAGTAAGTAAACAGACTGGGTATTTTACCGAGAATATACCCAGTTTGTGCGTTAGATTACTCGGAATTAGACGTGGGAAGCTTACGAGTCTATAGCCCAAATTTATTGCCTCAATAACAGTTTGTAAGCGAACAAGTCGTGCAAAGGCAACTAAACTAAATGCACCGGTCCGTTTGTACCGCTGCTTTGAAACATTCGACTTTTCTATATCGTTATATGTTAGTTAGTAGGGTAGGTATTAATGCTATTAAATTAGTAACTCAAACCTCCACTTAAACACAAATTTAGGAGTAGCTTCCATTCAAATCTATTAGTAAAAGCAAGCCAGCATTATTATTGTAAATGAAAAGGATCCAAATCCAAACCAAACATTATGCAAGTTTTACTGTACATTTATAAAGTACCAATTATGTGGACAGCAACGTTCCTTACGTTCATTATAATACGTGCCTACTGGGTGAGAATGATCGTAAGATCAATTCAACATTTCTAACTACATGTGCCATACACGTCATTTTAATTCGTCGTAAGTTACACCAATGTATTGCTAAAAGACTAAGACGCAACTGAATAAATTTGAAATAGGTATTGAACGATAACTTTATGATAGTCGAACCGTATCACCTCCGAAAACTAGCTAATTTTGTGCAAGGGGTTTTGTACTAGGTCTGCTTTTTTCAATGAGTTTTGCATGTTCTATTATCATCATCATCACTTGTATTATTTTAGAATTAAATAAAAATGTAGTAATTAGTGTAGTATGTACACTGACCGGTAGTTGCTGCGGCGGTTGCGCGCGCTTGAGGCGAGCGGGCGCGGTGGGCGCGGGCGCCGCCGACGCGGAGTACCAGCCACAAGGGCCCACGCTGTGCTGTAACACAGAACAACCGGCTCAGACAAATCTGTCACAATTCTCAATTCTCTCAGTGCAGAGGTGGGAACAAGCCCATCGATAAGTTAAAGCACAGAATAAATAATGGTACTTCTATTCTATTACAAGAGGTCCTCGGTCTAACAAAACCGTGTTGAACAGCTAAACCAAATGAGATGGAGATAATATCCCAATGAAATGCCTGGGGACTCATATTTTGAACCTCTGGTGATTTGTCAAGTTACGGCTGAGATACTTTGCCCAATGATTTTGTGCAATGTTCCTGCAAAAAACGATCGTCGCCTTTTAGCAATCAGTCAATTTCCTTAACAGCAGAAACGCGTAACACAGTTTCCGAACTCCATTAAACAGTAGCTTCAGAATCGTGACAAGTCTTCACAAACAAAGGCATTTACTTAAAGACGAATCGTGAATACCAAACAGCTTAAAGAAAAAGTAAACCGCATACCGTCCGCATCGGGGACAGCAGATTAAAAGACACTTCAAACGCGGGCGATAAGCAGCAACTTAAAGTACTTAGTTAATATTTATTAACAACGTGGTGACCCTGTTTGCTTAGCTACTTCAAAGGGCTATTTTCGGCGATTTCGGCCTTAGTACCTATACAATTTAGAGGCATAATCACATTCGTCACGATTTTGACGATATGACAGTTGTAAGAAGAAGCAACACATAGAAGGAAATGTATGCAGTATGTCTTAGAAATAACGCTAGTGATCATACCTCTCCTATTTCCATTTCGAATTGCCTTGCTATAGTAGAGTGGCAGTATTTTCCACTCCAGTATAGAACTAGCGACGTGCCACATAGTGAATTGCATATTTTGAGATAAAACTCGCATACAGTATTTGATGATACAATGCAACGCACAACCTTGGCAGCGATCCAAAACCGACGCGACGCGATGCAGGTACGCGGTAATAAATTTTGCACGACTGCTCTTTGTACACGCAAATTTCTTATTTTTACGTTTACTCCACCTTCAGTTTTGCATTGAGATCAAGATCACCCAAGTCTTCCTGATTCGTTTCAGTAACGACCTTGCAGCTTGCTTAATTTTAGTGCAGCACAGGGTTAGATTTTTACAAGCCAAACGTATTTTTAAATTCTGGGTTAGTAAAGATATAAAGCTCTCGCGGAAGACGCTTAGTAGTTCAGTCTTTGCTAAGATTATTTGCTTAGTTAATAGAAGTAAACATTACATTTTTAAAATTTGCTGATAGTATTTGCAATGACAGGCGGCAAGTCTGTGGCGATCAATATTGTCTAATGATATCGGCGCGAAGCTATTTTTGCTACTTTCATTGTCAGGAGGAAAACCTATAAATAGATCTAATTTATATTCAAACTAATATTATAAATTATGTGAAAGTTTAAATGTTTGTTACTCAATCACGCAATACATTGAGCGAAAAAAAAACTAATTATTAGTAGTTTTAGTGAATCCCAGGACAAGGAGATTAACGGTTACAAAACAGTTTTTGATAATAGTAGTTATTTACTAATACCAAAAAAATTGTTTTTGTAACTACTAATTACTACTAAACTGTTTTGTAACCGTTACTATATAATCTCCTTGTCTTGGGATTCACTAAAACTTACTAATAATTAGTATTTTTTTCGCTCAGTGTAGCGGCTGTACGGATTACTTGTATGATGAAATATATTTACAAAGCAGAAAGAGGCATTCATGGACAACAAATTATATATAATTTTGTGGAATGTTTTCGTCCCCTGGCTACGGACAGGGCGACTGCCAATACTGATCAATTGATAGTGTTTTGGTAGCATTTGATCGAATTTACCTTGAACCTTGTTGGGGTTCTGGTCTGGCATAAAAATAATCCGGTAATGGCTGAAACATTTTATCCTTAACACACCGCCTTGGCACCTAGACAAGTACAGTCAAGGGCACCAATATGTATACACTTTTTCACCTTACTCTATTGAAATAAGGTCCAAAAATGTATACATATTTATGCCCTTGACTGTACCTACAGCCGCAACATTATAGAATTAATTACCAGCACCGTAAGAGGAATGCGAAGGAGCTAGTCACCCAGCACCCAGTATTTTACAGTTAAAACGTGGAATTATGGCAATGAGTTAGGAAGTAATAAATGTAATGTCCTTTATTTACCTGTGCGAGCGGTGGATGCGCCTGGTGGCGGTGAACGTCCGAGTTCATATCGGGTTCCTCTACCGCGCACTTTTATTCTTCATCATCTGTAACAAACAATCATATAAGATTTATAATTAGCATTCATTGTTCTTTTTACTAATTAACAATTGGACGAAAACTCCTCTGCAAAACCAACAACGCGTGGAAAGTAACTTCTAAGGTTCTAAGTAGCTCAGCACAAAGACAGTTCTTAACGATTTGATTATTATATTCACAAATAAGCGTTCCGCTTTCGTATTCAACAATGGAAAGGAATCGTCACCGATCGAGATCATTTAACCCTTTTAAGCACTAGTCAAATAATTGGTTAATTTAAAGTGACGATGATTTGGCCTCTTTGTGGAAGAAAACCGGATGATTGGTGATAGTTAATAGGGATGTTGACACCAAATAAGAAAATCAATGAATCCGAATTTTCTCGAAAAAGGATCAAATTCTCTATCAAATAGTGAAAAAAGTAATCCAAAAGAATAATAATTACATAATTATAAGTCTTCAAAGTTTTAGGAGGGGGCATTTTCTGTCCCTTTTCCGCAAAACGCCCCGTTGTATTGAACGATCGTCATTTACTATGGCGCTCGAGGTCAGTGACGTCACTGACCTGTAGCGTTTTCTCTCTCTAACTAAAAACATTCTAACGGTTGTAATTTCGTTATTTTTTGAGATATTTGAATAGGATTTTCACTTTTTGGCATAGTTATATGTATTCTTTCGTATGGAGTATTAATAAATTTTGAGTCAACATCCCTATTGAGTCTCGGCTTCGTACCGAATCGCGTCCCTTTATGTGGGTCAGTTAGACGCCGGAACCTTACGCGCGGCGCCGTGAGGCACGCATTAACACAAGCCATACGATTCACAGCCAGTCTCGATTCATGTCAATAGTCGTCTCTAATATATCTTGAGCCAGAAATTGGTTAGAAATATGCGTAATCAGGGAGCTCAGATCTTATGACCTATAAAGTTATGGGTAAGCGTTGTGAATACCAGCCAAGCTCTCGCCGTGGAAATGGCCAATCGGAATACTGTTAACGTCATTTGCGGCTGCGTGTGCGACCATGATCGTTCCGTAACAGTTTACTACGATGAAAATGACCATGCCTTAGCGCTAACATGCCAATAAATAGAACAGCTTCAGCATGACATTATCATTAAGGCTTTTACGGTTTGCGGCAACACGTTGACTGAACATACCAGTAAGGAAATCAGTAAATCACTTATAAAAAACTTTTGAACATCCTTTTGCTGTTAACTTCAGTAATTATGTTGATAAAGCAATAATGAATAGACATAGAGTAGGTATATTAATAAATGGGTAGTAAGTAACTAATTAATTATGCAGTATGCATGACGAACTCGGATGGATAAGAATTAATTACTAGAAGGTCATAGCCATAAACTGCACTTAGCTTGTAATGGAAATAACCGATTCGTTCATGGCTGAAAATTTTCCCTCTATAACGCAGAACAGCCGGCTCGGCCAACGATTAAATACTTAAGTTTAACGTAGTAGACACAACTGAAAAAAATGAGGTTTCGTTGGTGTTAGTATATACTCATTCACTATCGTTCTCTTCCTGATGGCATGGCCTAGCGAGCACGGCCGATGCGTAACGGCTATCGTGACACACCACACGTGTGCCCACTTATGTAACGTTTGCCAACAGGTGTAATATCGATAATAAGCATATAGCAATACTGACTCGAAAAATGTGTAATTACAAAATTACATCCATCAATGGGTAATTTTTTTTTCAATAATAAAGAACAAGCTGGCGAACGTCAAAGAACAACATAAATTCTTCAGTCTTCCATGCAGTTTCAGTTTTTGGACTGAAAATACAAGTCCTATCCAAGAGGATAGAACCAGCGACGGTGTTAGGTACGTTAAAATGTAGCAAAGAAGACAATGGACATTTAAAACTATATAAAGTAAGCTCTCGTATGTGTAGTCAAAACGTCGTAACGTAACATATGTACTCCACGTGCTGTAGTCTAATATAGTTTTAAATCCCTGGTCTTAATTTTCAATACCCGGCAATTTGCCGCCTTCGCTCTCTTCAGCCGCTCAAGCTCAGCGTACTAACGCACTAAACCAGGAGGAGTTAAGGCACTCAGGCACACTAATTGAGTACAGAATTAGAAGCGAGGGGCGATCTAGTAGGTACAACGGGGCGGGGCGAGCAGCGGCCTATAAATGTATGAGGACCGGCATCTCAAACGAAGCGGCACTGCACTAGCCAGAAAACTTAATGTATCATGCCATATACCTACTTTCGTTCTACACCCTTCATTCCGAAACATAATACGAGTAGCTTTGTGCGTTAATTAAAGCTTTAAGTCTCGATGCAATATTTTAAATTACAGCTTACAGTTGATATGGAAGCTTTAGTCTTGTGAAAGTAGGTTTACCGTCGCAACTGAGCGGATATGATATGGTGATTTACCGACGAGGCCCGACCCGGGCCGGGCACACAGTAGCCCGAAGTTGCACAAGCAACGCAACAGCTATAACTTGATTAGTTGCAGTTTTTGCATCACGCGTGACTGCGCGCCTCCGCCGCCTGCGCCTGCGTGCAATGTTTTCTACATAACTACGGGCCCATTAACATGTTTGTATCACGCTAAGTGTGTATACGCAATACTGAACGCTCACGGTCAATTTTAATAATGTCTATAAAACTAATTAAATGACGGTTTTCTCGGGATATGCAAATATGATGTGTTTTTCCTGCTACACAGCTGAGTAGAATATTACTCATTTATTCTAAAACGTTGCATTGAAGGTCAGTGCCACGTTTAACAAGCGCCTAATACGGTGGATCAAGCAAGGAGGTCAACAACGAGGTACGAGCATGACACATCACTACACATGCTAACAATTTTATACCGTTTTAAATGAGAATATTATAATTTAAATGTTTACGCATTTGAAATAATAACATGACGGACAAAACAGGCATGGTGAACTGCTTACATCGTAACTATTATTATAGTGTTTCCTAATACCTCCTACACGTCTATGTGTAGGTATATATGGTAGTATTACGACAAACTGTAGCGCTAACCGAACATTAAACAATCACAACACAGCTATTCCAGCACTGACATTTTGGATTACTGTTCTCACATTTGGGATAATAAGGACATTTTCAATGGAGCTTCCGAGCCAACGACCACATTATTTCAAAGGCCGAATCAAGTTCAATTATGGCCATATACCAAGGAACTTTTTCCTTAAGAGGAATGCCTAGCTGCGATTTTCCCATACAAACGTTCTCGACTGTTTCCTCCCTGGTTTTTGAACCTAGAGCAATGATTTTTTCAAATAAGATCAATATCATCAATATCTATGCCGCTACGTTTTGTTTTTTTGGATATTTTTATTTTAAAGAAAGTTACAGCCCTCCAAAAATCGCAAAAACGGCTTAGTTGAATTGGCTCCATAAAAAGGCGCAGTATACAAATATGACAAAAAATATCCAAAAAATCAAAACGTAGCGGCATAGATTAGTTCTTGCTTTTGCAGTTTCCAAAATTTTATAATGATTGGTTGCGTTTTGGATGAGGAAACAGTCGAGAACGAAACCTCGATTTTTCAGTTTTTTGCAAGGGAATTTTAGTCCGAGCTGCAGTTGTCCTTATCGCACGAATTCGTGGCGGAGTCAGTTTCTAAATATACGTACACAGAAGGAATAGGGATGGGCAACAGTCGTTGACATATATTGTCGATACGCTAGTGGTGAAAAATTATCGATAAATCATTATTACCAGAAAAGTTATTAATCACAAGAAAAACCCTGAGTCACAATGGAAGAATATTGAATAGAAAGGTGACCTGGGAACCCTTGTCTTTGATATAGGAATAAATGCTACTTAGTTAGTGGTAAAATTATTAACGAATCATAGGTTTTTATAACCCACTAGCTTTTGCCCGCGACTTCGTCCGCGTAGAACTCGTGGCGATTAAGAGTAAGAAAAATGTCATGTAATAGAAATAAACCTAATTTTTTTTATAGATCTACATATTATAATAAAAAAAAAAAACTGACTTCAATGGGGGAGTGAGGTATATGTACATATACGAGTATGTAGTTGTAAGGCGCTTGCGCCGGTTGGTTAACCAGTAATAAACTAGCTCGCGCACAGGACGGTTGTTTTACTCTCAAATACCTCAGTGTCGATCGAGGATTTAAAAGTACCCGCGCTAAGTAAAAAAAAAAAAATGTCGTATTACGGGAATTTATCAAATTTCGACTACAAAACTAGTGAGTGGCAAATATTTTATAGTAAATTAAATCAGTTCTTTGTGGTAAACAAGATACAAGATGAAGTGGATAAGCGCGCCCTTTTGTTTACACATATTACGGACGATTCCTACCGCTTGTTACGTAACTTGGCGCATCCAAAAGCAGTGGAAGAGCTGCAGTTTAAAGAGCTAGTAATATTACTCGACGGCCATTTCAAGAAAAAACAGTGTACGTACGCGGACAAGGCTAGATTTTATGCGGCAACAAAGGGACCAAGCGAGACGTTGGGGGACTGGGCGGCGCGATTAAGAGGGTTGGCAACTTATTGCAACTTTGGCGCGGCCCTGGAAGCGAATTTAGCAGATCGTTTTATCCTCGGCTTGGGTCCAGGCCCGGAACGAGACAAGTTGTTCGAGAATACGGCGACCTTGTCGATGGCGGCGGCACTAGATATAGCAGAGAAAGCGGCGGTAGCAAGGGAAGCCAAGATTGAGATGACAGCAACTATTAAGGAGGAACCCGTATATTATGAGGCTAGTGGAAGCGGCCAAGGTCGCGGCGGCTGGGGCAAAACTCGCCGCGGCGGCGGCGGCGCCGTGACGCGGCCCGGCGGAGGACATCAGGCCCAGGCACAGGAGTTGCGGTGCGAAAAATGTGGCATGAGAAACCATGATGGAGACAGTTGCCGTTATAAGCGCTATCGGTGCCAAAAGTGTGGAGTCATAGGACACCTGAAAAAAGTGTGTAAAAACAAGTCTTCCCGCGTTAATAATATAATAAGTGAGCAGGAGGAGAACGTGACGGAAGAAGCCGAACAATGTTGTATGGAGTGCCAAAATTTTAATATAAGGTATGTGTCTAGTAAACCGATTCTCTTAGATGTAATTTTAGGACAAAAAAATGTATCAATGCAATTAGACTCGGGATCGGGAGTGAGCGTTATAAACGATAAATTATATAACGAATTGTTTTCTGAGTACCGATTAGAAAAGAGTAACATTAAAATGTGTTTTTACAATGGGCACAAAATCTCGCCTCTTGGGTATTTCCAAATCGGGGCAACTTATAACGGTAAAGCAAAAACATTAAATATTTTTGTTGTAGTTAACGGTGGCCCGCCCTTACTCGGTCGAGATTTTATGTCAGCTTTTAACATGTTATTAGCAACAAAAATTAATAGCATTTGCGATGGCAATGACAATGATGTACAACAATTGTTAGAAAAATATCCCAACATTTGGCGCGACGAGCTCGGCGCGTTTAATAAGTTCAAAGTCCACTTGCGGTTGAAGGAGAATTCGTGCCCAAAATTTTATAAACCACGTTCTGTTCCCTTTGCCTTAAAAGACAAAGTAGAGGAGGAATTGAATAGGTTAGTGAATTTGGGTATCCTAGTTCCCGTAAATCATTCGGAGTACGCTACACCAATAGTGCCTGTGCTAAAAGAAAATGGGAAAGTCAGGATAGCGGGCGATTTTTCTGTTACACTAAATAAGGACCTAGTGGTTGACAAGTACCCGCTCCCTAGGATTGAGGAGGTGTTTGCCAAATTAGGTGGGGGCGAGCACTACAGTAAAATCGACCTCAAAAATGCGTATAACCAGTTTATACTGGATGAGTCATCACAGGAGCTCACTACCATAAATACATCGAAGGGGCTATTCAAATATACACGTTTAGTCTATGGTCTTGCAAATGGTCCAGCTCTGTTCCAGAGATCAATGGAAAACCTTCTGACCGGTATCGATGGCGTGAGCTGCTGGCTTGATGACATTTGTGTAACGGGCCCTAATAAAACCATACATTTACAAAGGTTAAATGAAGTGTTGAGTAGAATAAATAACGCGGGACTAAGGTTACAGAAAGATAAGTGTGAATTATTTAAACCTAATGTCACTTATTTAGGTTATGATATTAGTAAAGAAGGTTTACAGACGTGTTCTAGTAAAGTTCAGGCGATATTGGAGGCACCCGAGCCGACCAATGTGACGGAGGTGAAACGCTTCTTAGGTGTAGTTTATTACTACAGAAACTTTATACCTAATGCTGCGACGTTAATGAGCCCTTTACATGAACTATTACGTGCAGGCGCTGAGTGGGAGTGGGGCGCGAGGCAACGCGACGCGGTACATGCGGTGCGCCGCGAGCTGGCCTCGGAGCGCGTGCTGACGCACTTCGAGCCCAGCGCGCAGCTGGTGCTGAGCGTCGACGCGGGGCCCGGGGGCCTGGGGGCCTTGCTGGCCCAGCGCGCCGCCGATGGACAGGAGCGCCCGCTGGCGTTCGCTTCGCGCTCTCTCGCTAAAAGCGAACGTAATTATAGCCAGATCCAAAAAGAGGCGACGGCTATCATATTCGGAGTGAAACGATTTCACCAATACCTATACGGGCGGAGCGACCCTTTTATACTCAAAACAGACCATAGACCGTTAGTTTCAATATTCAATATTGAAAATGGAATATCGGCCACAACGGCTTTGCGTCTTCAGCGATACGCCATCATATTATCCGCGTATAGGTATAAAGTACAATACGTTTCCAGTGGAAATAACTTAGTCGCAGATTATTTTTTCCGCGCGCCTCTGCCAATTACGTCAATCGATAGTGATAACCAGTTTGATACACTTTGCGCGTTAAACTTCTTAGATTCGGTTTCATCGGCGGTTACCTCGGACGATATTAAAAAGGCTACCGAAAGCGATGTAACGCTCAGAACGGTAATCAAATATATGCAGAGGGGATGGCCGCGTAAAATAAAATGTAGATCGATCGAACCTTATTTCAATTGCAAAGGCGACCTTCAACTTGAAAATGGATCCCTATTACGAGGGCACAAAGTCGTAATTCCACTGTCGCTTAGGCAACGCATGTTAAGCGAATTGCATAGCACGCATCTGGGAATAGTTAAAATGAAGTGTAACGCGCGCAGTAGGATGTGGTGGCCGGGCATCGACGCGGACATCGAACGGTGCGCGGGCGCCTGTGACGCGTGCGTGGCGCTGCGGCCGGCGCCCCCGCGCGAGCCGCCGGCGCCCTGGCCGCAAGCGCCTGGCCCCTGGCACCGCCTACACATCGACTATATGTCTATAGGGCAAAGGGTATATTTGATAGTGGTAGATTCTTTTAGTAAATGGGTGGAATGCCTACATATGCAAAATGGTACTAGCACGCAATCACTAATATCCAAATTAAAGTATTTGTTTTCAATATTTGGTATACCGAAAGTTGTAGTTTCTGACAACGATGTCAAAATACATTGTGCCGAGTTTGGTTTGTTTTGTTCTAACAATGGTATTAAATACATGAATTCACCAGTGTATCACGCAAACAGCAATGGACAAGCGGAGAATTCGGTACGCATATGTAAAAGAATGCTTAAACATATTTTAAAAGAAAATGTAAACACGCACTTAGTGCATGAGAAATTGTTAAGTTATTTGTTCGATTATCGAAATTCTGTGCATTGTACTACTGGAGAAACCCCAGCCAAACTTATGTTCGGTAGGACGTTGAGAACTCGCCTTGACTTAATTCTACCCTCAGACCGCGCTACAAGCATGACTAGTACGAGTGATAAGGACAATGCAACAGCTGTTTGTATGCATAGACGTACAATATGACGTTGTATTTCAAGTAGGTGAGGTTATCTGGGCTCGGTGGTACAGCGCAAGAAAAGAAAGTTGGGAATTAGGAACAATTATGGAAAAAGTAGGAAACAAAATGTTTAAAATATTTGTAAACAAATACGATATGTGTTGTATCCGACATGTCGATCAACTGTTAAAATATAAGGGAAATCCTATTCATAAAAGTAATGTAATGTCTAATGACAGTTGGCCGCTGCCCTCGTTTCCTTCCCCGTCTGTTTCAAGTGGTGGGCCGATAATGACTTCCGGCTCTGCAATGAACAATGGGGTACATGCGAAAGCGTCGTCGGACGGAACTAGCCCGTCGCGGCATGTCCAGGCTGGGAATGAAATCGGGACGGATGGTTTAAGGGAGACAGGTGAGCGAGGACCGTCTGCGAACGAGTCCGTCGCGGCACCGGCGTCACCAGCGCAGCCGCCGAGCGCAGCTCCGCCTGCTGGCCACCCCACTGACGAACCTTCAGTTCGTCATCTGTTGCGTCCCAGGAAAAAGGTAGATTATAAGGTTTAACCATAATTCTAATAAGTATGTTATTATCTGAGATAAGTCAAATTAGTTTTTAAATTGTGGTGGAGGGATGAGGTATATGTACATATACGAGTATGTAGTTGTAAGGCGCTTGCGCCGGTTGGTTAACCAGTAATAAACTAGCTCGCGCACAGGACGGTTGTTTTACTCTCAAATACCTCAGGGAGACCGGTGAAAGATGATTATACTTAGATGGTGCACTCTTGGATTCCATACAATGAAATAAAAACCGGCCAAGTGCGAGTCGGACTTGCGCACGAAGGGTTCCGTACCATTATCTATAAAAACGGCAATAAAAAAAATATGTTTGTTGTATGGGAGCCCCCTTAAATATTTATTCTATTCTGTTTTTTAGTATTTGTTGTTATAGCGGCAACAGAAATACATCATCTGTGAAAATTTCAACTGTCTAACTATCACGGTTCACGGTTCTCGAGATATAGCCTGGTGACAGACGGAGAGCTGAGCATTAGTAATAGGGTCCCGTTTTATCCTTTGGGTACGGAACCCTAAAAATAGTATGTTTATAATTATGTATGTTCATCATGGAATCCAACACCAGAACTCAAGTTTGACAAAAATGTAAAAAACAAAAATATACGTGGTTGAAGAGTTCCATTCTGATCATCATATACATACAGTTCTACTTCATCAAATGTCAATTTATTTAAATGTACATGCCTGATTTGTTTGTTAAAATACTAAAATGTGTAATGTAACTTATGTATGCCTTTAACATTTGAGGAGTTCCCTCGATTCCTCATGGATCCCATCATCAGAACTCGAGCTTGACAAATGATTGTCTTGTAAATCTAACTTGCTTAACAAACACAGCAAAGAGGACAATTCGCCAAACGTGAACTATGCGTCGTTGAAGAGTTCTGTTCTGAACATCATCAGCAGTCCCACTTCATCAAATGTCACATTCTTGTATGAAAATGCTTGATTTGTTGATAAAAACACAAAAATCACTGTATGTTTGCCTATAAGATTTGAGGAGTTCCCTCGATTCCTCATGGATCCCATCATCAGATCTGCATTTTGATGAACCGAATTGAGAACATCCTCTTTTGAAATCTTGAAATGGGTTCAAAAGAAACCCATACTATAAAAGAATCACACATTGCGCACGTGAACTTTCAACCCTCGCTTAAACCCTTTAGGGGATGAATTTAAAAAAAATGCCAGAATCAATGTTTTTCACTATACATAAGAAGCTTGTGACCGAAGTTTCAAACTTCTTACTTGAAAAACAACATTTTTGTCATACAAACTTTCATCCCTTTTTTGAACCCTTTAGGGGATGAATTTTTATACCAACTCTATATCATTTATCTTATTTTTTAATAAGTGACCTTTGTACAAAGTTTCAAGTCTAAGACTTTCCAAATGAACGATTTCCATACAACGGTTCAACCCCTGTTTCACCCCCTTAGGGGTTGAATTTCGAAAAATCCTTTCTTAGTACACGTCTACGTACCCTAAGGAATATATGTTCCCATGGTTATATCTTCAGTGGTTTAGGCTGTGCACTGTCTGTCAATAGTTGTCTAAGTAACGCAAGTTTTATAATATGTATAGACAATGTTATGGCAGGGCAGCCAAATAAATATACCACAATTTTAGCTAACCAAAAAAAAAACAACATTGTTATTTGTTCTTATTTCTGTTTATTATTTTGTTTAGATGTGTAAAATAAAGAGAGATATACATATTTTTATGCCAAGATAAAACGCTATTATTTTCAATATGACATTGCTAAGTATTTCAAGTTAATAAAGTAAAAAAAAGTTTAGGCGTTATTTTATTTCATTTTCCTATCAATATATTGACGTAAATAAACATTTATTATAAAAGCATTACATTAATTTACTTGGTAAGAAAAATAAAAAGCAAAAAGTTCTGTCAATCTCTGGATTTGAACCATGAATCTCTTGATTGCGTGTCAACCATGTTAACGTCTGAGCTAAAGTGGATTCATTTTAGTTGACGAAATTATTGTACAGTTTTCATAAGGTTCTCAAGGGGAGACTTTTTCTATGGTGCGATCTGTACCTACAGCCTAATTTATCGTATGCTGGGTCAGTAAGTAAATTCGCGGGCTCGCGTCTCGCGCCTGTGTGCGTGCGCTCACACATAGACAGCGCCCGCTCCCGCTCCCAGCAGCGCGACAGAAACATTATGTCAAAAATTCGAGATTTGAAAAGTTGGTCAGCTAGGCATTCCTCTTAATGTTACATGTGATCATAATGGTTTACTATAAATAAGGAACTTCGTTATATGTCTTCATTGTAGAAAACATTGCTATATTTGTTTAATTATTTTATTTTAATATTGCCACAGTAGCATACGGCCTGCCTGCTTGTTGATGGTAAGCAGACACTGTAGCCTATAGTCGCTTGCGACTTCAGAACAATCAGTAACGTTCTCGCAGCCGATCCTTTATTTTTTTGCCGAACTGCTTAAATAAACAATATATACGTAATCTCTTCTTGCGGACCTATAAAGGATCCTTTTGCATTAAACTTCTTAGTTTTCAGGATGATAATAAAACCATGTGACGACAAGAGTTACTCGTCCACTACAATAAATATGAGTTTTGATACATAATAGTAATGACAAATACTTCTATTGTAAGCATTCGTGCGTCACATTCAACCTTTATCGAAGGTAACCGCATAATCCTGCGAAACCTAGTTGCCAATATCTGGCACTTTGGATGTCAATGAATTTGAATGGGTTGTTTACCCACGAATGTGCATCATCAAATCTGGAGCCGCACTTATCTCACGGCGCGGCTGTGCGTTTCACAACCCGTCTCGATTCACCTCACTAGACATCCCTAGTATATCGTGACTCCGAGATTTGAAAGCGCTCTTTATACGTAATCAGAGCTCATCGTTAAACTGGTTGTCCTTAGATGAGTCGTCGGTAAGCGCTATGAACAAGCCCAGCACGAACGAGATTGCCGATGCCAACTGTAGACCGGAGTAGAGGCGCGTGCCGAGTTGAACGACCAGCGTTTCACTTTCGACTGCACTACGATAAACAACCACTAAGGATGTCTTTACAAGGTTTACTGCAAAGCTCCGTATTTCTTTATGTCTCATCAGTGAAACGTTATTCATTAGTCATGTAAAAAACCATCATATTTCCTAAAATACTGCGAAGTTGTAAGTTTTTTTAATCATGTGATTATCTTTATTAAATTTTACATCTATACTGCAAAAGTAACAGCCAAAAAAGTAACAGGTTTAAATCGGACTCGTAAAAATCCATGAAAAAAACAACGTTAACAGAGCGAGATATCGCGAAAATCGTCATTTTTGGACATTGATATTTTTATGATAGGATCGCGGAAATTCCTAATAATACAGTTGGGCACTACGAAGAATAGAATAGTATATTTTCAATCGCCAAACAGCTACGGTCAAAAATCAATGATATTTCGTACACACAAGTTTTTACCCAACGGTTCGAGTGGTGGTTTATATTATGTTAATCTTTATAGGATTCTATTTTTTTAGTGTATCACATCAAATGTGCGGAAAAACAGCGTCAATTAAGGTTAAAGTATTCTGTGAAGTTTTCCTGTTAGTAATCCTCCTGGGCTAGGAAAGCCCCAGATAGCGCCGTGTCATCCTATTGTGCAGTTAATGATGATAAGCGATTACATCATAGATGCTATCTCACAACACACAATGAAGCAATGAATCATTGATTAAGATACTCTTAAGGGAAAAATAAATATGATTTCTGGGAAATAATTGTGATTTTGTTTTTTTTTGTTGACGGTTTTCACTCCTTGCTTGCTTGCTGGATTTGGCAACCAGGGGTATTTCGCCAATGTCGCCGTATACAGACATATCATGATATCACACGAGAAGAGAATGATCTTAATAAATTTTGATTTTTGTGGAAGGATATGTCTGGGAACCTAAAACAAATAACACACATTTTATTTGACGGTTCGGTCACAAATTATTTGACGGTCCATCTACCCAACAGCCTGTATACATCGAATGGAACTTCAGGAAAAACATAAGCTATAGGTGTTTTATCACGCGGCTCCACCTGCGTTCGTTGTGCGGAGCCACGCGAAGCGGGCAGATAGTACGTATAAATAAAGTAGTTTAGTTTCATTTCCTGAAAAAAATGTTTATGCTATGACTTGATTGTATTAATATTGACATTAACATGAATATCTTCCGTATCGTAATCGGAATCACGTTTGCCGCACTCTGCATCGGCAAGAGATAATGCAAAAGTCCAATCACTTTCGCCGGGCAGACAGACTCCATTGACTCGAACCACTAACGGCATTCGGCACTCACGTAACCCGGTGGTTAGTCTACTCTCAAACCGGCCTCGATGTAAACACGGGTGTGTGACAAGTTCATTTGCCGTTTATGGCCGAAATCTGAGCATCAAAATGTATGATATGAGAATTGATTACATTTGATACCAAAATTACTAAATGAGTGACAGTTTCAGGCCGGGGACAGATTTAAGTGGAAGTTGAGTCTAGCAGTTAGCACTAATTGGGTTATTTAAAAAGTGATATATCAATATGTACTGAAGGCATTTCAACTTAACCCCAAAATTCAAGCAGAATCTTGAAGATGGCAAATCTTGACACTAAATTTGAAACACAAAGTTGAGCAAAATTGTGTACCTACGCGTATTATATTGAGTCTGACTGCGACCACTTTTTCAAATAACTCGTCACATGAGACAGCAATTTAAATCTCAGAATCCGAGCCATATAAGGATCCAAACAAAGCTCTGTGTAATTAGATGTTCGCTGGACACTGTAAGTACACCAGTGACGAAGGTCGTTGACTTGCGGCCTTTAAATAAAATGTAGGAAGCGATACAGACGCTGGGCTGGTCTGCACATCCCAGTCTGTGTTTACTTTATCCGTCTGTTTAGAAATTATTTTATTTCTGTACCCCCGATTAAGCCGGAACTGGTATTAATCGAACAACAAGTAAAATCACCGTTTAGTCTGCTAAACATGTCTGGAAAAATCTCAACTAGTCAGCAAAGATTTCCCGAATGTTTGTCAACTTCATTAACACCCAATAATACCCTCTATTATTATATCATGTATGAAATTAGATTGATAGTGTCAAGTATTGGGTCTGTGTCGAACACTGGAATGTTCTTCTGGAGTGTAGCTTAGCGTAAATAGAAATAGTTGAAGAGTAATAGAAAACATTGTAGGTGCATCGTGACAGCAAAAGTGTTAGTACCTGATGGGATGATGTCGTGCAGCGCAACTACATGCAAACGATAAATCATGCAAACCACATGATTGCACTGCACTATGAACTCTTAATAGAAACAGAGAAAGCACTGATATAACTATTAGGTATACTACTTGTAATGATAACCATACTAGTATTGTAAATACGAAAGTATATCTGTCTGTCACCTCTTCAAGCTAAACCTCTAATAAAGGTAAAGAATAGTTAGAGTGTAGTTGAGGAAATGACATAAGATTGTTTTTATCCCGAAAATCATTTTTAAAGGGGATAATGGGAACGAAAGTTTGTATGGAGGTACGATATAAATGACTTCCACCCGGACGAAGTCGCAAACAAAAGCTAGTATGTACTTCATATATGTAATACCAAAATAAGATTTGGTAGAAAAGGTATTGCCTTGATAAACAAATTTCGATAATGCGGTTCGCCGGAAATTTTACTCATATTACTTATTAAGGCTTTCTTATTGCAGCGAAACTACATACGCGACACAAAAAATCCGCTAGGCGGCGCAACATTATCGTAATTCTCCCCAGTAACAAACACAATTACATTTTACACACACTATCTCACTTTACTGTGATAGGTCACTGACCTCGTTTTTTAATGATTGCTGTAACTTAGAATTTGAATATGTGACAGACCTTCTTTGTCAAATTAACCAGAATAAGCCAGAGTGGCGCACGTGATAAATAGGTTGTCAACCATTTAAATTTAGAACAGATTGTTATGACATTCACGCAAAAGAGTGTAGACTTGTCATTGCATATCTCTGTCTCTGTTGCGCAGTTTTGACAGATTTCACTTAACTAAATAAGGGCTAAATTTTATCACGACTCGACACAAAAAGTCAAAGTTGCAAGCCACAAATAAGTAGCTTAATTTCAACCACTAAGCCAAGTACATTGTGGTGTAATTAGTAATCGCTTGCTCTCTAAAGCACAGGTCACAGGTTCGAATCTCAGGCAAGAGCAAGTGGTTTTTTTTGTGTTTTATTTAAACAACCGTAATTTTTAGAGCATAAATAATTATTGAGCGTTATTTTGGTAAATAAATATTTTGTACTTTTTTATTTATTTAGAAAAAGATTCAACATAAATATTTTGCCCTGCTAATACAAGCTTACAACTTTATTTATTAGTTCTTTATTTATCGTATGGCCTTTATTTCGAACCGTGAGATCTTCGAGAAGACAGTACGGTTCATAAATCCATCTTAAATAAAATTCAAGATTTATTATATAATTTATTATAAACATAAAACATAAGACTGAGGGATTATAATGCGTGCAACCACAGTGCGTCTATAACAGTTTGTAGCCTGTCTCTCAATAAGCTGAGAAGACGTTGATAATTATGTCAGTTCCCCGCATTTCCTCCCATATTTCATTGCAGTATCTATTGCTTGAATTGCTTCTTTGGTTCTTTCATGGCGATGATCCCACTGTTGAACCATTAAACCCCAAAGATTCTCAATCGGGTTCAAATTTCAGGCGATGGCATTACATCATTACATTTATGCCTGGATGTAGCTGTAGAGTAAACCATTCCCAAGTGACCCGTGCTGTATGGGGCAATTATCTTGAATAAAGTCAGGAGAGTCAGTAGAACAATTTGCAGCATCACTTCGTCCATTAAATTCACGTAAACATTTGCGCATGATGTGGCTATAAAGTGAAGTTCACCGAAGCCGCTGATCATAGATCTGAGACCGCGACGCCGTCACCAGATATCCTCCCCCACATACTAGCCGTAAGCGGCCAGAATTCCTCAGAGCTTTGGGCCCTTTCTATTTCAGATATTATCCGAGGCATCTTTTCATTTAATAATCAGTCAGATGTCAAACTATGTGTCAGGCGCTATGAATATACTCACACAGAGACATAAAATATACAATATGCTATACGAAGGAGTGTGACCCGTATAATGGAAAAAAATGCACATTCTAAAAATACTCAATGAAACCTTTTGTAATAAGAGACGGTTTAAAAAGGAAAAAAATGATATAATGGTAAGCTTTTTTAGCCACATTTTATGTTTTCCACTATCTCGAATTGTAAAAGTACCAGGACAACTATTTTAAATGTTTATTCGTCGATATGACTCACCAGTAATTTACCCTGAAAATGTTAATATCATCTAGTTACTGGTATTAAATATGCGATTTTTATAAATGTCAAACTGCAAAAAGTGCGACAGACGTCCGTCCAGCTCGAGGCCCAACGGCCATCTGTCTACTAAAATGAAGCGCGCAGTTTGCTTTTCTGATATTTTTGAGTTTTGTTAAATATAAAAACATTTAAAAAAAAATTAGCCTTAAAATACACTTCTTCACATCGTTTAGATATATTTTACTCGAGTCTGAGTTGGATATATTTTATATACGACTCACAATAAGATCAAAATTTACCTGTTTTTGCGATGTGAGATCATCGAGCGAAGTTTCAAATATCGTGTTTTCAGCCTTAAAATACACTAGACCGACTCTTAAACTATAACATATCTAAATATCCCATCAATAAAGTGAGTATTTAATGGTTTAAAATTGAATGAAAAATACTATGATTTCGAATAACGTGGTCTTAAACAAGTGCGTCGGGCCACGCGCAAGGTAGGGTTCCGTAGTCGTCTACCCGTTACATTATGTGGACTAAATAGTTCGCAAACTTATATTTACTATGTTTTTGACAGAATTAACAACATTATCTAAGGTAGGTAAGGTGTGCAATCGGCGCGGGTCGCAGACGCACTCATCCTGATGAAGAACTCCCGAAGAGTTCGAAACATGTCACCCGAAGTGACAATTAATACGTGAGTTTTAACCGTTCAGTAAAATAAAATTATCTAAGGTATTAATGGAAATTGTACGAAAGTTTGCTTTTGCAAAGTACATTTCTGAAGTTCGACTATTACTCGTTAACTAGTAATGTCTACTTAGCTGTGATAGTTTTCCTTTTAAATTCATCGTATATACTATTACCATGATTTTTTTCACATGCCTAGTAGCCACCGTTTAGCTGGCAGGGGGGGAGGGACAACAAAAATTATCACTTCAAAGCTTAATATCACGCCAACCAATTCTTTAATCAAAAAATGCTTTTAGAAACCTTATAATATTTTTGAAAGAGCTATCCAACGATACCCCACACGATGGGGTTTGGAAAAAAATAATTGCACCACCACTTTACATGTAGGGGAGCCTAAAAATTTTTTTTTAAAGATTTTATTCTACCGTTTTGTTGGCGTCATTGATATGTATACGCATGCCAAATTACAGCTTTCTAGTACTAACGGTTACTGAGAAAAACGGGGGTCGGACGGACGGACGGACGGACATGGCGAAACTATAATCCTTGTTTACTACGGAACCCTAAAAAGTCTGTTGTTGAAAGACAATTTAGTAACAGCACTGGAGATGAGATAACAAAATAATGATATGTTCTAATTGTTAAGCAATTTTATATTTTTACTGTTGTTAATAAAAGTAAAAAATAAGCAAATAATATTTACATAACGAGTATAAAGTGGCAAAATCTAGTATAACCAGCTTCTCCCCCTTTAAATTGGTTTTGCCGAGCGCAACCACAGGGATAATACAATATGGCCTTTGCTAATAGAAATTACTTCCTTCCCTCCAAGGAGGCCGTTTCAAAGGAAAACAGCAATTTTATAGACATGCGCCACAATATACACAAATACAAACTTGGCTTGCACGCAATTACAACGCAAATCGCATTAATTCTGAAACTTGTAATAAATAATTTTTGGTACAGCCAATATAATTTGCACCGATTCTTCGAACAACTTGTATGGGGAATCGGTGCAACGTTTAGTTCGTCTACCACAACCACACTGAGAAAAAAACTTTACTTATTATCACTAAAGTTTAGGTAGGGTTACAAAATTTTACTTAACGGCACGACAACAATTTTTTTTGTAGTTACAAATTGTTTTTGTAGGCATAACTAAAAATTTGAAGGGATAACAAAAGGTAATACTCGGGTGGTATAAAACATAGATTTGGCAGTAATGCCAGCTAAACTTTAGTATTAATGACTAAAATTTAGTATTTAGGGCAGTAACAAAACGACTTTGTAAAATCTAGTTGTTTTTTTTCTCATTACTAAAGTTTAGCTGGCATTACTAGCAAAAGCTATGTTTTACACGACCCTAGTAATACATTTTATTATCCCTACAAATTTGTAGCTATCCCTACAAAACCAGTTTGTTGTTATTACAAATTAAAGGTTGTCGTGCCGTTAAGTAAAATTTTGTAACCCTAACTAAACTTTAGTGATAAAAACTAAAGTCTTTTTTCTCAGTGCATAATACTTTGTTACTAGAACACTCCCTTCCCTATAATGGTCACTGCGACTATATTCAGTATACTCACGCGGTAAATAAAACTTCCGAATCGGGGAACTTTTCATGGCGTTACCATTAATACAGTTTTGGCATGGCCATAAATCATAGCGGCTGAAGGCAACCCCTCGCTTAAAATACCCGCCGATTGTGGGTACGGGTGCTGGTGGCGACAAGCTACATAAAACATGACCAATGATATTTATATAGCGCGTAAAATAACCCGCGGCTAATAGCTAGCTCCGACCGGAGATACGCAAGGAAAATCTGCAGTGAGTCAGGAAAAACTCCGTCGGTAAAATCGTTGTATAGATTCTCCTCACTTAGGTATTAATCTTCTAGAAGGTTTTTTTTTCTATCTAATAAAAATGACGTGATCCGCAGATTAAGATTCTCACGTAGCCTAACCCTCCAGTGTAAACGATGTAACATATCTATGTCAAGTGAAAACGTCAATATCAAAGAACAGACAACACACGACGATTTCATTATTAACTATGAAAAACAGGTTGAGCATGAAGAATATGGCAACGATGGCAATGAAACAAGAATCAATATGTTTACATATGGTTTACACTAGACGCGACAGTGCTACCCACGTCAGTGTTGTACTGATAGCAAGCCTCACTGTGTAAGGCATAACATCCTTGGTTATGCCTTGTAAAGTTGTAAACAAAAACTTTGCGACACTTTGTTTACATTAAATAAACAATAATGAACTACGAGTATCTCATACATTCCGCTCCAGAGTTCAGTAAGTAAGTAAGGACGTATATGGTTTGTAATAATCGGCTCTTCAATACAATGCGAGGTTCAAGATCCGCTCAGCCGTATCTCCAAGGTTACTTACGCCCACAAAATTAAAGCGTGCAACCTATGAGTATTCCACAAGTGTCGTCTGAAGCGGCAATTGTGAGAAAAACGTAACACAAGACCAAGTATAATCTCCGGGACTCATGTACGACACTGGCAGAGCTCATGAGATTAAGTTTGAAATCCTCGAGCCTTAAGAAGATTGAAGCGGCACAAAGAATGCTGGTCTCGTAGATTATTTCGGGCCTGGCTTAAGGAAGTTTGTTTATTATCAACATAATAAATTCCGACTTCATTATTTTAAATGACTGACGAGTGACGCCGATACCTCATCTCATTAATAATGATTATGATCGAATTTGCGTAATCACTAATCAATCAATTATCGAATTGAAGGCATGTAAATTGAACTTCATGTCATTTGGCCTAAGATGATTTGATTTTAAATGCAACATTTCATTAAGAAATTTTCTGATGTCCTCATATGTGCAACAACATTGCTCCAATCTAATGTATCTCATCATTATAATTCCACCATCGATTATACATACCTCATGATATTTCAATTCTCAACATCCATAAATGATACAGTTACACTGAGTTTGAACTTTTATAACAATTTAGGTATGTACGAAATGCACTTGTTATGAGAACGCAGTGTTTACACACTTGGTGTACACTGTATAGTGATGTTCGTGAGTCACTTGCGCGAAACTTTGTTTATTTATGACGTGACGTTCGCGTCCGCGAGGATGACAACATCGGCAACACACGCGAGCCACACAGTCGGGCGTGCTGACAACGCGCCCGCCGATCGCAAACTGTCAGCAGTGGGCGGGAGGTTGCGCCGCCGACCGACGATTTTCCCTATTAGCAAAGGCACAAGCTATCATTTGACATCCATCCATGTCGTTTGTCTAACTGCGTAATCGAATCTTGAAGGCCGTGGAAGTTACACGTTGAATACTTAACGACTAATTTAATGTCGTTCCAATGTGTCGCTTCGGGTCACGTGTAAATAACTCCTGTTTGTGGTTGTCTTGTTGGATTATATAAATTACTGCGACCATGTATATGTAATATACATTATATGAAATAGTTCAACTAATATGAAGCGCATTGGAGGAAGAGCAAAATGCAATTGTTTTCCCATATTCCTGTAAACTATGCAGTTGCAATTTTAATAACTATTTATAAGATGAGATGAGTGTAAATATTTATTATTTAATTTTTAACTTGCAAGAGAAAGTTGTAGTATCAACCTCTGTGAAAGAAGACCTCTACAAATGAGACAACATTTTTTTTAACTGGATAATCGGTTGATTGATACGTCCTGGCCTAATGAAATACCTCTTTAATTGATGCAATGATACAAAATGTATCCGAGGTCCCTTGAAATCTCAATTATCTATCCAGGTTCTGGTCCAAAATATTGTATTGCGTCGGTCGGTACTCGCTACTCTTTGGATTACCCAATGAGCGTAACGGCAGGACAGGATGCACTAGCCATCACTGGAGCATCATTACCGGTGCACGTTTTATGCATCAAATTATATTAACATTTGAGCACAAACGGTCGATTCAAGAGGTGTTGCATGTTACTATAGCGGAGGAGAGACAATTTCCTGGGTGTCGGATTACGGCAAACCGAGCCGGGACGAAGGCGCAGGAAATATCGCACACGGTAACCGACACGAGCGCATGTGCCACGTGCTTAGTGCGATCAGTACCTCTAGTAGGTAAGTTTTTTCTAAACAAAACACAAACGAACACGTTGCCCGCGTTGTCTTACAAAATGACACGCAAACGCATTCGTTTGTTTTGTTTCAATAAACTTTAGTAGAGGTACGGACTACAAACCAGACTAACTTTATGTTTGAAAAGAATGTCGCTACCGCACCATCCAAACTGACAAAAGTGATGATAGTTCACGTTCAGGACTCTTCTGCAATACAACAGTAGAACTGGACAACAACATTAGGTTATTAATTTGAATCGACGCTAAAACGTCGCATATTTTTGATAACGGCTCCCTTAAGGACATAAGGGAAGGCATTTCTGGCTTTGATTCATGGCAAATATGCAATGGTCAAATTTAACACAAACTTAAGTCACACGCAGTTTGTAATCGATCAGCAGAATGATTATCATTTTTTAAACGTTTATTTTGATAGATGTGGAAGAGGATACATGATTGTCTCTAGACTAGATCTGGTCCGGTGGAAAGTCCTCTGCATAACAATTACTAAGCAGAGTTGCATAGCGCAGTTCGCGTCGTATGTTGAGGATTGAGCAATCAGTTCTGTGCAGAGGTACATACTCGTATTTATGGAAGCAGTTCCAAAGAAACATATTACCCACTGACTGGGTATTCACGATGAATGCTCGTAGAGTTATCAGTGGCGGATTTACATATTTGCCGCCCCTAGGCTATTCAAATTTTGCCGCCCCTGCTGACCTCCACAATTCAATACCCTAGTTCACAAACCTATTAATACTTTTTCGTCGTAAAAAAAACGACTGTTTTTTGAAAAACTAAATTCTAAATGGTCGCAGAAAGCTGAATTTTGGCATGTGAGGAGATATGGGTCCGCTGATAATAAAAAAAAATAAAGTATCCAAAACGGCGGCCGTCAGAAACAAAACAATTTTCGAGTAATTTTTGCGAGGGCGAGCTTCAGGCCGCGAGCTGCGAGGCCGCAGGCCGAAGGCTCGGGGAGCCTCCATTCGAGAGGCTATGCCAACTCTCCTCCCCAAGTAAATTTTGAGACGCTGAAGGCGGGAGGAAGGTGTTGCCCAACTATTCATATGCCCCATGTATCTTAAAACTAACCTGAAGACCAGCGCCGGATCTAGAAATTTTAGAGGAGGGACAAAAACCACAAAATTCCGCCCCTGTGTGCTTGAAAACGCGAGCGCAGCGAGCGCGAAAATTTCAAGAAACTTCATACGCATTAAAACATAACAAATCTAGAAGAAAACGCGAGCGCAGCGCGCGCGAAAATTTTCTAACATTATAATGCAGATGCGGAAAATACTTCATAGGCATCAACTCGTAGCAAATCGAGAAATATTACAAATCATATGCATCAAGTCATAAAAAACGCGAGTGTAGCGAGCGCGGAATTTTTTGTTCTGTCAAGACGTATTTTGGCCTGTCAAGAAGTTCGAATTTGCCGCCCCCCTGCCGCCCCTAAATTTGCCGCCCCCTAAACTTGCCGCCCGGGGCATGGGGCCCCTGCTTGTCCCCCCTAGATCCGGCTCTGCTGAAGGCCGAAGGCCCGAAGCGTCCCATCAGAGCGCGCTCTCCATGCGAGCCTGAGGGCCGCTTGCGGCCCGAAGGGCGAGCCCATGCGGACACTCACTATTCCTGTCATTGTTACAAGCGAACTTGAAACCCAAGGCCCGAAGGTGAGCGGCAATACCACGCGAAGCCGAAGGCTCGAAGCTTATTGCCCGACGGGCGAGGCCACACGGACACTCGTCCAAATCTCAGACTCCCTCCTCCTTCTCTCCCATTCCTATATTCCCTCTCCCTCCTATACGACATAGAAGTCCAAAGTCAACTTAAGGGCAATCCAAGATCAACCCAAAGAATCCGGCGGGGTGCTTGCGTATGGGGCAAAAAAGTAGTTTATATTTTTTTTTCGCCAAAATTTGCCGCCCCCTAAAATCTGCCGCCCTAGGCTTCAGCCTACTCAGCCTTGGGGTAAATCCGCCACTGAGAGTTATTCATAATACGACTATAATATTCACTCATCAAAGTAGCCGTGACTTGCAAAGTGTCTGAAAGTTGCGTTTTCCTTGTACTATGGTCTACTCGTATATTAAAACTCAAATATGGCGTGTGCATTCAACATCAGTTGATACACAATTAGTGGTACATTTGGCGATAACTGGAGCGTGAGAGGAATCCAGCGCAGCAGGGCCGGCATTCACAACGCTTACCGCCGTCGCCTGACGAGAACCAGTGGAGTTGGACCTCCGAGTGTGCGTAGTTGTTACGAATGTTGGGGTCAAGGAATACTAGGGTGTGGTGAGGTTAGTCGCACCACTTTGTTAATGGTACAGCAGCAACGCCGGCGCAGGGCCCCGTGACGACTCTGCATTCTAATAACATACATTAACGTACCACTTTCGACTTCATATGCAATTGTATTGACCAAAGAAACTTTTTATTCAAAAAATCAAAGAATTACAGTTAGGATTATTACGGGTTATCATAGACTCCCAAGCAGGTGAGGACCAAGGCATTATGGATTGAGCTATAGGTATTTTATTTTACACAGTAGTTTAATTGATTAAAAAACCATTTTAGGTATAATGGGAGGAACTATATTCTGAATTTCTGAATAAGCTGACTAATCGTTACTTTTAACTTTCCTAAATGAATACGTCTGACGTGGTTGAACCACAAACTTTTACATGGTTCACGCGATGACAAAGTCCCAGAAAATTTACGTGTGTACTGGGTTGCCCTTTATTTTTATCGATACCCTGTATACCTTAAATATAAAGTCGGACATTTTTACTGCAAAGTGCAAGGAGCACTTGAGTAACCTAGGCAACCACGTACGTAATAATTAATAAACTACATGAGTCAATGAAATAGCTCGTTCGTTACTAAATTGCGAACGTGAATAAAATCAGTGGTCGGTGCCAAGTGCCAAGGTGTCATTCAGTTGACGTATTAGGTCGCCCCCGACAATTAACGAAAAAGAATAGTGACGTATGTATGCGTTGGCAAAGAAGATATATACTATGGCGTTGGAGCTTGGCGACTAAAACGCTCCCGCGGCCAAGTATTGCGACGATTGCTGCAATTCTTGCCATCGCGGTTAATGTTGCAGAAATGTAACAAATTATAATGCCGCGATGTTTTTATTTACGTCGTCTATTTTGAATTACTCGGTGATGAAAGAGCCATAAAGCCGAAAACGATTTGAAAAAACTGGGGCGCGACATCACAAAACGTGTTTCTCAGTTTAAATGACAGATACTTCTCTAATGTTAATGTGTTGTGTGTTCTTCTGTCTGAATTTGTTTTTCTGTCTGAACTACGGTTTCAGAACCAGGCCCAGTATAAGATTGTTACAGTAGAGTCTCAATTGCATTGAAACTCGGCCTAGGCAAAGGCATTAGTACCCGACAAGGTACAGCCATACTAATATTATAAAGACGAAGGTAACTTTGTCTGCCCTTTCCTCTTCACGCTTAAACCGATAAACGTATTTGGAGGACATTTCGCACATTGGTAATTTGTATCCCGAAGAAGGACAGGATAGTTTTTATCCTTGAAATCATCCTCCAAGGAGTTAAAGGGAAGGGGGCCGAATGTTTGTATAGAGGTACGATGATGTACAAACGACTTCTACGCGGATTAAGTTGCGGGCAAAAGCTTAGTTAATATGGCTTACACGGAGTTGAACGCTGAAATTCGTTTGATCTCCCAATGTAAAAACTTTGCCATACCTAATACCGAAATAGTTTATTTTACTGCCTTTATTGTTAATTTGAAACAAACCAATTTTCGCTAACCCATCATCTCTATTAAATCTCCGTAAACTAGACAGATTACTAAATCGTTGAGAGTCAGTAAAAATGTGGGCTAGCTGACGCGAAGTGGCAGGCCGTGACCTGCTTCCCATCAAGTGGTTATGAGGGGCAGACGATCCGAGGCATCACTTACCGCGCAGCGAGGAAAAGCGTTTAAGAGGAAAAACTAACTGGTGATCCGTTCACACAAGTTCCGAGTACCTATCGACTTTTCTACTCTATAATTGAATAAATTGGAATGCTTGGCGATATGGCAAGTCATCAGGTTATACACCTAGTTAACGGCCTACCAGTGGCGGAGCATCCATACAACTCGCTTCCCACCGGCTTGCCTACTTTTCAACCAGACCAGTTATTTTAATACGGATCATGAAGAATAAGAAAGGGAAATGATTTCCGGCTTTCCTATAAGAATATTTTTGACGCGCCGCCACTGCGACCTACACGTCAAAATAGCAACAGAAGATGCAGAATGCTAGCTAATAGCACAGTATTATTTAATACAGTGGTGTTAGCGCGAAAAAATGCGTCGCAAGATTGTCGGCTTTTTCGTCAACATCAAAGGCGTAAAACACACTTTATGGATCAGGTACACTGTGCTAATAGGCAGTGTCGTGTCATAAATATATAGTGCACACCCAAATGACTAATGCCGTAGCTCCCTAATGAAACTTAGCCTCGCGTGAGCGCCTAAGAAAAACCAAAACAAACTTGACTTAAGTGACCACCGGTCATACAGTGTGTATTGTATTTTAATAAGGGTGACATCACCACCGTGCACCTGAGTTGGTTGTAATTTATCAAAATTTTCCATTTTATCAATATTCAAGGCAATGAAACGAGATGTTTCACCGACCTTTTAAAGGGTTCCGTCACCAAATTGCCAAATAGAAAATTAGTAACAAAACTGGAACATTTGAAGGTATTAAGAATAACTTTATTTAATAACTAACGATATTAGTACATACAGTATAAAAAGTGTTTTTACTCGAAATGCGGGAGGGCAGCGCCATCGTCGAACTGGGACATTTTATTTACTAATTAAAATGCACGCTTATTGGTACAATATTTTTGATATTATCCATTACATGGAAACTTGCATAATTTACGAAAGAAATATAGAAGACAGTAGGCCTAGCACGTGTTGCGCTCGAGAGTATGTCAGCGTATCTCGAGCTATCCGTTACTTTCTAACAGCGCCAATCAGAAAAAGCCGCGTTGTTCGAGATAAGTCGAGATACCCTCGAGCGCAACATGTGCTAAGGGCGCAGGTGTCTTTTGCACACCGCAATTGAACTTTTTCTATGCATTAATGCATATTTGACAATGAAACTAGGTATAATTTCCCCAAATTCATGGTGAGTAGCTAGCTAAATACGAGCGGCGCAATTAGCAATGTTCCTGCCATCAAGTGGGGGACTAGCTGTAGCGATCAAATAAGGGCCGCGGGGTGATGTCATCGCCGCGCCCGCGTCAACATTGGATGACGGCTAATTGTTTTATCATGAGCTTGCAATGTCGTCAAGGACACGGATTTTAAATATTTAAGTAGTCGTTCCAAAAGGCTATCAGAATAAATAATTCTGATACAGGACTGACTATCAATGATTACAAGACAGCGATGTGTGTGTATCGAATACATTTTAATATTTGTCATTTTAATGATCCTATTTTTTCATAATTCATTGGTTGTCTCTAAGATTGTTATAATTGATCGTAAAAGGATAGGCGAAGCACTAAAAATAATCAACAGCAACCTTTAAGATCAGAAAAAAAATTATCTACCAGGCTAAACACTTTCTTTTGGGCCATATTAATTTATCCAAATCAACATCATGTCTCTGTAATTTCGTGCCAAATCTTATGGTGATAATCAGTTATATCTGTAGGTACTGTCAGTAAAGCAAATGTTTGCCTTTTTAGACTCTATTTCAATGAAATTAAGGTTTAAAATTGACAACCTGCTTGTTTCGGCGACCATGCTTATGATTAGAATACTTATTCCTTAGAATATGTATCGTATGAGGAAGCTGTTAGCAGCTAAATTAAGGTTCGCATATTTAAATGACTGGACGCGATTTAATCACGATCTCGTTACCCGGGGGCAGCGTAGGCAGGTAGGAGCCGTCCATCTAACATGATCAATGACGTGGTGAGTCAGCGGCGCGTGCCCCCTGCACTCTAAATTTAGACCAGACTGCAGTATTTATACGGTGACCATTCCGTTTGGGCAGTTGCTGTGCGAACCTAAATTAGAATTGCTGCATTGCAGACCAAATTCTGCAACTTTTAACTGAAATACATAATATTACTTAACAAATACATTTATAAACATTACACATGTCTCTGTCTTGTCGTTTTATGTACAAAGACTATATTAAGGATTTTTATTTTACGACTGCCTATTAGCATTAATGTTTTACGTTTTATTTTCTGTTTGTGTGGGGCTAATAAAAATACTTCAATAGTCAATAGTCAAAAAATATTTATTCCATAGACTTCTTTATCCACTGAATCCATAATTATGACTCTTGTTTTTGTGTAAACTTTGCACCATTGCAAAGGATTAAGCTTCAGAAATATCATACAAAATCTTTGTTGCTACTTGCTAATAATGTTCTATTCAATTGTCTAATAATGACAATTATTAGGTGATACTCTGATACTAGTCTAAATTATCATTTCACAACAAAGGTTTTGATCAAATGCATTGTTCTTAGAAAAAGGTGCATTTAGTTTTCATATTAGCAAAGACAATGACAGAGTAACATAGTTTCCATTCCCACATCATAGAAAACTTAAAGAAAAAGTAAAACAATGCCTGTAATGGATTATTGGGAAAATCTATCATTAACAGAGGATCAATTAAGCTACTTTTGCTATTGCTACTACATTTTCATATCAAAACAAAATATGTTGACTATTATTGACTAACATTGATGGTTAACCTTATAGAAGCAATCAAGCAGTGTGTAATGATATGATATCTAAGTAGTTCATGAGCTGATAACCTTCAGTAAATTTCTAAGTATTATAAGAATTGGCCTCATCTTTGCCCCATGTCTTTGGCCATAGCATTCACATTACAAAAATGAGTTGAGTCCTTGTTATACTTGTTGCAGTGTGGATTTACGGAATTAGTGCTTATTTGATTAGTCTGTATACCATAATATTATGTAGTAAGAATCATGTTTGCAAAATGCTTTCTGCAGATTTTTGCTCATAAACTTTTACATTTATTTGTAATGTGAAACAGATAAATGCAATAGTTTATGTCGTATATAGTGTAGCAATATTATATCCTATAATCGTTTTACATGTATTTATTAAACTATATTTTGTTTATTTTATTGATTTCTGTGTTGTAATATATCCCACTCCTACTATGACTATTCTCAGTTTGGCTGGAAGATTGACTGGTAGAGAATGCCTTATAGCTTTAAGTTCGGCTTTTGTATAAGTACTATCTAAGTGTGCAATAAATAAAGTTTAAATAAATAAATACATATTTGATTCATTACAATTACTGTAAACAAACTGTAACTTCACCTAGTTCTAGCAAAACACTAATACATCAGAAACATGACTGACTACAGTTTTAACTCAATAAAATAATTATTTTATTCAGCATTGTCCTGTCCCCTTCATTGTTAACATGTTCAAGATACAAAAATTATCTATTGATTTGATTGGCAAAAGGATTGTTTACATTTATATGAATGACTATAGCAAGAATAATAATTGTGTTATAATAATGTAATAACTTTTGGTCTTTAACTGCATTGAAGGAAATATTAGAAATAAGTACATTTTAAATTGCTGTGCCCTAACAGTGTTCATGTTTCAAACCAAATTTTAGTTGTTTAGACCTAATTTTACCTATGTTATTTATGCATAAAACGAATTATGAATTGAAAGAATAGTCAATAAATAGACATACTACTTGCATTTGCAACATATGTATGAACTTATAAGTTCATATGGGCCCTTCAAGGCTCTAAAAGTGCAAGGTATAGATAGAGCTACTAAAAGTATAAGAAAAACAAGAGGAATTAGGCCACAATACCAGGCAAGAGTAATCAAGAAAACTTGCAATTAAATGCCCAGAAAAAATGTTGTGGCATAATATGTACAAATATGTTATAAATATATAGCCTCAATATTATAAATAATAATAATTTATATTTCTTATTATTTATAATATTGAGGTGTCTTTTGTTGTTGGTGGTATAATTCAGTGTTTAATCACTCATAACACTTACTAGGTTGTAATAGTTATTGGAATGGTCAATCTTAGAAAAGATATTTTGATTCTATTTGAAAACATAATTATAATCACATTATCATGTGTCATGTTGGGGTATTCTGCCAAATAATATTAAGCATAACTTAGTGAAATTGTACATTGTATACAAGCCGAGTTTATTTCCAATATTTTAGGTATTGGATTTATATTCCAATGCCTAAAATATTGGAAATAAACTCAGATCCATATCTCTTGTACACTTCCTTGATCAGTATTAAGGAAATGATCCGAGATGATTACTTATTAAACTTTCCAAGTACAAAGATAAGTAGACCAATTAGACATACATCAAAATTTATACAATCGTAATTCAATTCTGAAGCTATTGATCTAAGATCAAGTTCTATGCTAATTATACTTCCTCAGGAGTATAAGCTACAAATCATGAGAACATGTTTCCATAAGTGTAGATGATAATGTTACTTATCTTGAAGCCACATCTAAGTAAAGTAACAACGCAATTATCTATCTTTTGTAAGTAAAATATGTTTTTCTTCGTACGTACGACCAACCTCAAAACCCCTGTTTTTATTACATAGGTACTTCGTTAACGCCAAATGCAATAGATCATTGACTAAAGCATGGGGCTAATGTATTATCAGAAAAGTAAGAATAGAGAATAGGTCTATCCCACATGAAATAAAACATCAATAAGTTCGAGGACGATTTTATTTTATCCGCCTACATTGGCTAAGCTACGCTGACATATTTTTACGTATACGAAATAACGCGCTAAAAAGGGAAACTTGATATAAAAGACTTACCAAAAATACCCACGAGATAAGATAAAGTTGTTGTCAAAATAGTCCTCACTTCACAATCAAATCACTGCACATAATTATGAAACTCGAAAAGTAAGTAAACACACAACACATACGTCACTCGTAACAGTCCGCCATTTTGTAAAATGATTTGGTGTACCACAGATAAAGTAAGGCATGATGGTGAGTGATGTCTTAAAACCGGTATTTATATTTGACGAATAGTAACAAGCACAGCTTGTTTAATTGTACCTTAAACAGCTTTTAGTACAAATTGACTTGACAATCATAGTGACAGCTGTCATTTATAAATGAAATATTTTCTCTAGAGGTGAGACGTACTAGGCAAAACGCGTACTGAGTCTTGCGAGTACGCGTCCACAAAAAGACTAGATCCAAAGACTAGGTCCAAATACGCGCTAAACCGACCCCGACCCGAGGTGCCCCGAAAGAATCCGAACGCGCAGACGAATACGAATAGCGCGGAACATAAAGACTCTTAGACGTTTCGAGTCTTCAGAGTCGTCGTACGCCTAGTACTCGATACGCTAAAAGACGCGCAAGCGGGATCGCGTACTTACGCGTCCATGCCAATACCTATTCCAAAAACCTGTTCCCGTAAATACGTCTCACCTCTAATTTTCTCTTTTCTTTCCGTAGGTAATCGAGAAATGTGTGGGAAATTATAAAATGCCAGCCAAAGCGGGGAATATATTTGCACAATTGGCGTCGATACGAAATTCTTTATATGTTCTGAGTAAACGCAAATCATTTAAATACGGGCTGCCATTTCTTTTGTTTGTTGTTGGAGGATCCTTCGGCTTAAGAGAATGGACACAAATCAGGTTAATACTATATTTTTATCTAACATCTGGTAATAAAAGTGGTAGCCCACTATAATATGGACATTATCGACCCACATATGCGTACATCATTGTATCAAAATGTAATTCTTAAATTAAAACTTGTCAGAACGAAAGCTACAAGTTCGAGCTTTAATAAATATATATGAAACTAGCGACCTGCCACTAGCGGGTGCATGTATTATACATATAAACCTTCTTAAATCACTCTATCTATTAAAAAAAACCGCATCAAAATCCGTTGCGTAGTTTTAAAGATCTAAGCATACATAGGGACAGACAGCAGGAAGCAACTCTGTTTTATACAATGTAGTGATATACAAAATACACTGACGCTCAAAGGTCCCCATGATGCCGGCAGCATTATACACCTGAATGGCTAAGGGCCCCTGTTGAGCCAAGTCTGACCTCGAGCGAGGGTTGCCATCCCGTTCACGTAGGCGTCAGCCCAGATCCTTGAAGAAAAAGAAGCCGGTGGGCCTCCGAGATTCAAGGCACATAATTATGTAACTTGTACTTAATCATACCCTGGCAAATCAGCATGAAGAAGAGTTGGGTTTTTGACTTTAAAATGTTCATAGTTCAATACATAGGTGTACTAACTATGTACTCAGTTGCGATCGGTCAGCAACATAATGCTGAGATCCAGTCAGTCTTTGTCAGAAATAAACACTGCCAGTGGGAAATATGTTATTATGTGACTGGAAACATAATGTTGGTCTCAAAATATAATTGAAAGCATATAAATTGGTGATAGAAGCAATATAAAGTTGGAAATTATGCCAGATACAGACAATTGACCATGATGGTTTCAACAAGTGATGGGGCCTCCTAGTTTCTGCAAGCTTACTAGATTAATTAGACTAAATTACACAAGCTCATTAGACTAGATTAGTAATTGGTTCCCAATTATCTTTAGTTAATGTTGGTCCAGATGATGATGATTCATTAATTTCATTATGATCATATTATGTGTTTCATTGTGCCTAAGGACAATTGCATAAAGATCAAGCTAATTGTATTAGTGCAAAGCCATACAAATGCTCAAATTATATAAGCTTCCAGTTATACTAATACTGATTTAGTAGGATTGTAATTTGAGTGAAGTAAAATTCTCTGGTAAATTATGAAGTGTATTTTGATTAATGTTTTGTTAATAATTAATTTAAATATATTTAGACAGAGGAGAGGAATGACTCATGAATCCTATCATTATATACATAGTTTAGTTTAGGTACTTATTGCACAATATTTTTCCATAGGTAATACTCACCCTACTTCACTATGTTATTTAATTGAAACATAAGGTTTGGTACAACAAGTCATTATGACTTTTGCATTAGGTTTTAGTAATTGCTAACTGTGGTGTAACATTGATTGCAGTAAAGTATTTTTTTTTAGATACCAATTCTCCCAAGTAAAAGGGGTGAGCAAAGCGGAGGCAGAGAAAATGGGCCTGAATAAAGCTAAAGATGTGACCCTAGAGAGCACTTATGATGAAATTCAGAAGTTGGACATTGATAATTGGGAGAACAAGAGAGGACCGCGGCCATGGGAGCCTGACACACAGCCTAAGAAAAAATAGAATTATTGATTAATAATGTAAATAGTTAGGAGGAATTCAATAAAATGTTAATTGTAATTATTTTTATTTTAGGGCTATAAGTAGAAAGCATAATATTTGTCGTATATGATATACATTTTCGACCCATTCTCGATGTCCTATTGATGCTGGATATAGTTCTGCAATAGACATCCTAAAAGAAGAAAACATACCATTTTGTATAGAAGTTACCTAGAAGAGGCGAGTAATAACCTCTGCATGGGACTTTTTCTATTAGGTATTGAGATTGTGTGGTATGCTTTTGCTTCTAGGTGCGTGGAGGAGCATAACTTGCTATATTATCGTCCCAGGTCATTATTATTATTGTCCCCATTTGCGCATCAGTGAAACAGTTATAAACCGCTAGAAACGTGGCGCTGTTATTGGTAGGTATTATTTACTACTACGGAAAAACTAAACCAAGTCGCAGTTACTTATCTATTTTTACACTGCTGCGTAAATTGCTTGTGAAAGGAAGAAAAGGTTTGCTGAATTCTCATTCACCAGTGAATTAACACTGGTGAATGAGAATCTATTTTCATCTATAGGTAGAATGTAAGGCCATTGCAGCTGGTCTCAAGGTGGGTGCAGGGATTACCTGAATTACCCAAAGTGGATACCTTAACAAAAATGAGGCATATAATAGGTACATATGTAGGCATGTTTGGTATAAGTAACTGGCTATAAGGGTAATTGTTAGGTATGAGGCGAATTACTATACGAACCATTTCATAAGAAATGACCTATACCTACATGAACAAATAACTACTGTATCAATCTAGCAACATTTGATTTGTTGTTCTTGTAAAGTAAAATTATTGAAGGCTGCATGGATGTCGCGCAATTGGTGTCATTGATTTTTTTGTTCGATCTATTTAGATTAGAGGAATCACCTAGAATTTCCAAAGAAAACGTCTGTTATTGTGTGGCTCGTTTGCAATTTACCTACTTATTTTCATTTCATCTTTGTTTGTTTTGATCAATAACCCCCATGACGTCACAAAGAAATTTGGATCAGCCGACTCTGACGCATGCGTTCTAGAAATATTCATCGTACTGTCTCGCTTCGACGTATGGCGAGAGACTGAAACAAAGTTTCACTTCGTATAAGCTCGTGCCTTTCCGCGTAGTCTCGGTTGAAGAATTGATTGCGCCGTCGTTGTCTATAAAAAGGGGCCGCTGCTTATTGGCCAACGCATTACAAAGCGAAAACTCGAAAAAGGAACTTTACTAGCGTGTGACTCTTCAGAGTTGTTTGTTGAAGATAATAAGTATTGTGTTTTATTAAGAAAAATTCTAGTGACTAGGTGAGTACATCCATATCTTTAACTTTGATTAGGACAAATTAGATTTAAGTCGGATTTCCAATTAACGTCTCGGTTGCTGGAGATTTCCTTTCCTGATCCGCCATTTTGATGACTTCGTCCGAATCCGAACAAAAATGAAATTTTATGCGTAAAATAATTATATCAGCCCGTCTCTAATGTTTAGAAATCGTAGCTTATTAATAAAACAGTGAAATTTAATCCTGATTTCATAAGATAAATGCAATTATGAGGATTAGTTGCGTCATGTTTCTGACATCGAACAGGAAGCCTCGGAGGGTTTTGCCGTGACCTAATTGAATTTAACTATTGAGTTGAGTTGACCGCTGACCTGGTACCATACCATACGTAGTTTATTACAACGCCATTTTCATACACGTTCTATGACTTGAAGAGTCAAGATTTACACTTATAAGAACAGGTGATGTGGCTTAAATTCACACTAGGTGTACTTAATCACTTTTAATTAGGTTTCTAGGCATCAGTGTTGTATAATAACAAGTTTGTTGTTGAACACATTTTTTAATTTAAATATTGTCTTGTTTTAGGACAAAATGCAGATCTTTGTGAAGACGTTGACGGGTAAGACCATCACCTTGGAAGTTGAGCCCTCGGATACTATTGAGAACGTGAAAGCCAAGATTCAGGACAAAGAGGGTATCCCTCCAGACCAGCAGCGTCTCATCTTCGCTGGTAAACAGTTGGAAGACGGCCGCACTCTCTCAGACTACAACATCCAAAAGGAGTCTACTCTCCACTTAGTACTTCGTCTGCGTGGTGGTATGCAGATCTTCGTGAAGACCCTGACTGGCAAGACCATCACCCTTGAAGTTGAGCCTTCTGACACTATTGAGAATGTGAAGGCTAAAATCCAAGACAAAGAGGGTATCCCCCCAGACCAGCAGAGGCTGATCTTCGCTGGCAAACAGTTGGAAGATGGACGCACTCTCTCGGACTACAACATCCAGAAAGAATCCACTCTACACTTGGTGCTCCGTCTGCGTGGTGGTATGCAGATCTTCGTGAAGACCCTGACTGGCAAAACCATCACACTGGAGGTTGAGCCCTCAGATACCATTGAGAATGTAAAAGCAAAGATCCAAGATAAGGAAGGTATCCCCCCAGACCAGCAGAGACTTATCTTTGCCGGCAAACAGTTGGAAGATGGCCGCACTCTGTCAGACTACAACATCCAAAAGGAGTCTACCCTCCACTTGGTACTTCGTCTGCGAGGTGGTATGCAGATCTTCGTGAAGACCCTCACTGGCAAGACCATCACCCTTGAAGTCGAGCCTTCAGACACAATTGAAAATGTAAAAGCAAAGATCCAAGATAAGGAAGGGATCCCCCCAGACCAGCAAAGATTGATCTTCGCCGGCAAGCAGTTGGAAGATGGCCGCACTCTCTCGGACTACAACATCCAAAAGGAATCCACTCTCCACTTGGTACTCCGTCTACGTGGTGGTATGCAAATCTTTGTCAAGACCTTGACTGGCAAAACAATTACCCTTGAGGTGGAACCTTCTGATACAATTGAAAATGTGAAGGCTAAAATTCAGGACAAAGAGGGTATTCCTCCAGACCAGCAGAGATTGATCTTTGCCGGCAAACAGTTGGAAGACGGCCGCACTCTCTCGGACTACAACATCCAGAAAGAATCCACACTCCACTTGGTGCTCCGTCTGCGTGGTGGTATGCAGATCTTCGTGAAGACCCTCACTGGCAAGACCATCACCCTCGAGGTTGAGCCTTCTGACACGATTGAGAATGTAAAGGCTAAAATTCAGGACAAAGAGGGTATCCCCCCAGACCAGCAGAGATTGATCTTTGCTGGTAAGCAATTGGAAGATGGACGCACGCTATCAGACTACAATATTCAGAAAGAATCCACCCTTCACTTGGTACTCCGTCTGCGTGGTGGTATGCAGATTTTCGTAAAGACCCTGACCGGCAAAACCATCACACTGGAGGTTGAGCCCTCAGATACCATTGAAAATGTAAAAGCAAAGATCCAAGATAAGGAAGGTATCCCCCCAGACCAGCAGAGATTGATCTTTGCTGGTAAGCAATTGGAAGATGGACGCACGCTATCAGACTACAACATCCAAAAGGAGTCTACCCTCCACTTGGTACTTCGTCTGCGAGGTGGTATGCAGATCTTCGTGAAGACCCTCACTGGCAAGACCATCACCCTTGAAGTTGAGCCTTCTGACACTATTGAGAATGTGAAAGCTAAAATTCAGGACAAAGAGGGAATCCCCCCAGACCAGCAGAGATTGATCTTTGCTGGTAAGCAATTGGAAGATGGACGCACGCTATCAGACTACAATATTCAGAAAGAATCCACCCTTCACTTGGTACTCCGTCTGCGTGGTGGTATGCAGATTTTCGTAAAGACCCTGACCGGCAAAACCATCACACTGGAGGTTGAGCCCTCAGATACCATTGAAAATGTAAAAGCAAAGATCCAAGATAAGGAAGGTATCCCCCCAGACCAGCAGAGATTGATCTTTGCCGGCAAGCAGTTGGAAGATGGCCGCACGCTCTCAGACTACAACATCCAGAAAGAATCAACCCTTCATTTGGTGCTCCGTCTGCGAGGTGGTATGCAGATATTCGTGAAGACCCTCACTGGCAAGACCATCACCCTTGAAGTTGAGCCATCAGACACAATTGAAAATGTGAAGGCTAAAATTCAGGACAAAGAGGGTATCCCCCCAGACCAGCAGAGATTGATCTTTGCCGGCAAACAGTTGGAAGACGGCCGCACTCTCTCGGACTACAACATTCAGAAAGAATCCACACTCCACTTGGTGCTCCGTCTGCGAGGTGGTATGCAGATCTTCGTGAAGACCCTCACTGGCAAGACCATCACCCTCGAGGTTGAGCCTTCTGACACAATTGAGAATGTAAAGGCTAAAATTCAGGACAAAGAGGGTATCCCCCCAGACCAGCAGAGATTGATCTTTGCTGGTAAGCAATTGGAAGATGGACGCACGCTATCAGACTACAATATTCAGAAAGAATCCACCCTTCACTTGGTACTCCGTCTGCGTGGTGGTATGCAGATTTTCGTAAAGACCCTGACCGGCAAAACCATCACACTGGAGGTTGAGCCCTCAGATACCATTGAAAATGTAAAAGCAAAGATCCAAGATAAGGAAGGTATCCCCCCAGACCAGCAGAGATTGATCTTTGCCGGCAAGCAGTTGGAAGATGGCCGCACACTCTCAGACTACAACATCCAGAAAGAATCAACCCTTCATCTGGTGCTTCGTCTGCGAGGTGGTATGCAGATCTTCGTGAAGACCCTCACTGGCAAGACCATCACCCTTGAAGTAGAGCCTTCAGACACAATTGAGAATGTGAAAGCTAAAATTCAGGACAAAGAGGGTATCCCCCCAGACCAGCAGAGGTTGATCTTTGCCGGCAAGCAGTTGGAAGATGGCCGCACTCTCTCGGACTACAACATCCAGAAAGAATCAACCCTTCACCTAGTGCTCCGTCTGCGTGGTGGTATGCAGATCTTCGTGAAAACCCTCACTGGCAAGACCATCACTCTAGAGGTTGAGCCTTCAGACACTATCGAAAATGTAAAAGCAAAAATCCAAGACAAGGAAGGTATTCCCCCAGACCAGCAACGTCTCATTTTCGCCGGAAAGCAATTGGAAGATGGCCGCACGCTATCAGACTACAACATTCAAAAGGAGTCCACCCTTCATCTTGTACTTAGATTGAGAGGTGGCATGTAATAATCGACACTGCCTGTTCACTGTGCATTCCAATTACATTATATTTGCTATACAGGTGAAATAAAGCTTTGTCATTGACTGAATTGTTTGCATTTTCTTTCAAAACCCAATGAATGTAGGTGCAGTACAGTAAACATCATAAAAGGCTTATCACACTCTTCTAGAGGCTGACGTCCACTAGGCTCGCCGAGGCGAGTCGAATCGAATCAAAAATAATTCGCCTCCATACATTAACTATGAAGGTGCGTCGATTGACGCAGAGCCGAATCGAATCGACCGAATGGACGCACTTTCATAGATGTATGAAGGCGAATTATTTCGATTCGATTCGATTCGGCTCGGCGAGCCTAGTGGACGCCAGCCTTAGGGAGTTTCCCCTTATGTAGTGTGAAAAGCCGTTATACTCTTTCAACTTGTCTCTTGAATTTTAGACCTTACGGCTTTGTAATAGAGGCTTACCCTGACCCCATATCACGTATACATAGGGGTCACGTACAGTGAACGTGCAATAAAAAAATGAATGTATACGTGTATAATTATGTTATGATGCAGTGCAAAGTCAAACGCATTGCGTTGAATGGATTTGTATGGAAACGCATGCGTTTGACGCATAAAGGCTGGCGTCCACTAGGCTCGCCGAGCCGAGTCAAATCGAAATAATTCACCTTCATACATTAACTATGAAAGTGCGTCCATTCGGTCGATTCGATTCGGCTCTGCGTCAATCGACGCACTTTCATAGTTAATGTATGGAGGCGAATTATTTTCGATTCGATTCAACTCGCCTCGGCGAGCCTAGTGGACGTCAGCCTTAAAACAACCGAGCGCCTAATAGTAGTACAGTTTCATTATTGTAGTACTTATTGTTTCCGAGTAAATCTGCTAAAACGGACGGACAGACAGACGGATGACTAAACTATAAATAAGGGTTCCGTTTAGCCATTTTGACTATGGAACCCTAAAAATGACACAGATTCGTGTTTCCGGCACTGATTTGCATACATAAACTACGTAAGTATTATTAAATTATTAATAACTACCTACTTGGCAGTTGGCACAGGTGATCACCTGCTCTACTCTGACTTCAAATCTTCTTTCTACCTAGTCTACCTACTTATCTACTCCTACAATGAAAGTAGAAGGTGCATACTGTGCATAGTAAGGGGTGGGGTGATTTTTCACAGATTAACTGATCTATAAACACGCTCTAGGTACTTATCGAACTTTTGGTGAACACATTTTGCAAGTGCCTGTGCCATTCCATAGTCGTAAGATCACTTTCCAGGTTTTTGACCTTACTGAGACACTAAGAGGGAACTCGCCTGGCTGGATAAATACATGGGCAGCTCTTCGGCTCTAGGTAATTCGCCTGTAATTCCTGTAAAACATGTCTAGTCTACCTACTTTTTACAAACTCGTTGGCTACCCGTGTCGCCGATGTACGATTTCATAACAAAAGATTGTTTTGTTTTTTTCGCCGTCAACCCAAGGGTTAAACTTTTTACATACCTACAGAAATCGATGCCTATGTAGCTACTGCGCACCTTACCGCGCATTACTTGTCGGCGCGGGTTTTCATGCGGCGCAGTAACTGAAATTGAAAGAGAAACGATCTGAAACGCCAATTTGAAAGTGAGCTGTTTTCATCGCTGACTAAGTTGCTCGGGATCGACAGAGTCCGTACCACTGCGTACCACCCTCAGAGCAACGGAAAAATTGAGCGCTGGCATCGATGTTTGAAGGCAGCTCTGACAGGCCGACTCTGCGGTCGAGAAAAGTGGGTCGAGGAACTGCCCACCGTGCTGCTTGGACTTCGCTCCGCGTTGCGCAGCGATTCGGGTGTCAGTGCAGCGGAACTGACTTACGGCTGCTCTCTGAGATTACCAGGAGATTTCATCGCACCGCCAGTGGTTTTGACTAACCACCATTAACTTCGATTTTGTCCAGCAGCTACGCAAACATATCAACGACCACAAACCTATTGAGAAAATTAGTAAGAGCAGAAAAACCTTTTTGTACATTCAGACTTGCAAAAATGTATTTTTGCGTGAAGATGCAGTGCGCAAACCGCTACAAGCTCCATATAGATAAAGGGCCCTACTGGCCCTACCCAGTATTGAAGCGTAACGATAAGGTTTTTACTATACAATTATCGGGACGGATTGTCGCTGTGTCAATAGATCGTTTAAAACCCGCCTATACGTTGAACCTGGAAGAGACCCCGGAAGATACTCGTGAAGAACCTTGCTCAGAGCCTATAAGTAAGTTACTTTATGCGCGAAGTGTACTAGGTCAGGTCGGCTTATCAGATTACGAGTACGCTTCGCTAGGGGGGTAGCCAGGGGGTAGCTATGTAGCTACTGCGCACCTTACCGCGCATTACTTGTCGGCGCGGCTTTCAAAAACGTCTGCGTGATTTTTCTGTCATTCTTATTGATATTGTATAATAAAGTTACGTACTGCTAAACGAATTTTAATGTTTTAATCCTGGGCCCTAAACCGTCAAGCTCCTCCAAAACAGATCCGGAACTATACTAGACCCATTATGCCGATAGGAAGTATCTAATCAACTGAAACTGCTTTTCCATCGGCGAGGCGAGGCAAAAATTGGGTGGTATAGTTCCCGGCAAACATCTTCAACCCATCGACGGTTTAGGGCCCAGGATTAAAACATTTAAATCACCTCGTTTCACAGGTGGGAAATCTCAATTTACGTACAGTCGAGTCGACGACAGATGCTAGCACGATAAGTTATTGCTGTCATGTTTTACTATGACCATGAAAGCATGAAAGGGTGGAACCGAACCTATCATGCTAGATGGATGAGATACATACTTTCGATGTAATTTATTACTATTGCGTCGCCTGTACAAATTACAACCGAGCAGGTTGCCTATACAAAAAAATAACTTATTTCTGCCGTTGACTATAATTATATATAGCATCTTCTCCGATACCAAGTGACCTACCACGTTTCAACTCTATTTTGTATTTATCACTTTTGAACCTTAAAAAAAGGGGTAAAAATCTTTCTTGGTTGACTGTACAAGTATATTCGCTTTTCGTTCGGGACTACTTGTTTTGGAACATACCTTGAGAGCGTTCAGAAACCACATCAGCACGTATCAATCAAGTCGCGAAATTAGCATGTATGTTGGTATGTGGTATGTAACATTTTTATATTTTTATAGTTCTAAATCAACCCATTGTGGCCTCAATATTATTAAAATTTATCAGTAATGTTGTTTAGGCTTCGAGTATTACTTGAGTTGAGTGGTATAAGAAGAAATGAAAAATAATTATGTCGTACGACATTCATACCTCTTTCTGAACATACTTTTCAAAGAACTGTCAATGTGACAACTATGATCACTGATAAAAGGAAAAGGATTATTGACCTTAGTGGGTCGTCGATGGTTACAAAAATCATAAAATAAAATTAATGAATGAGAAGGATCACCAAATTTATCGAGATTTGTAGCTAACTAATATCCTAGTACTTTTGCGGTCAATAAACTATATCCTACATTATGGGGGTTTGAATAGTACCACTACTATTTGGCTCTAAACAATGAATCGCACAGTGTTTATATTATTCACGTTGTTAGGTTTTTATATTGTGACGGGAACTTGTAAGTATTTTGCCATCAAGTAAATGTTGAGAACTTGAAACTTAAGCTAATAAAGTACCTAATAGTTTAACAATTACTAAACAAATTTATTTTAAGGCTCCATAAGTCACAACTTGAAGTATTACGAGACGATTCACGCGTCTAGCCTGCAGCACCATGTCGTGAAGCGAGGCGCGAAGCCCTCCACCCACATGTTTAACACCATCAAGGAACTACATTTCCATACATTGGGCAAAGACTTCAGGCTCATATTACATCCTCGCTCATCTGTACTGCATTCTAATTTCAAAGCTTATGCTGTGGATGGCAACGGAAAAGAAACAACTGTGCATATTGGTAAATATATCTTCTCTCTTTATGTTGACTGTGTTGAAATATAAAGAATAGCTATATTGCAGATCAAGTCTCCTTATTTTTGGGGATTAACTCATTAGTACATATAATTTCAATTGATGTTATTTGTACATATATACTGGTGAAGAACGAAAGCTGACTATTTAAATGTATATCTACATAAATTGTTACAGTCAAAGTCATAAATATATGTACATTCCCAAAGTGACAATGATATCACACACTTCACACAGTGTTTATATTATTTGGTATTTAAGTATTATGAATTATGAAAAATGATTGTAGTAACAATGATGTTATACTGTGTAGACAGGGACAACTTTTACACGGGAAGAGTGTTTGGTGAGAAGTCATCTGAGGTGAAGCTGCACATGGAAGATGGTGTGATAACAGGGATCATTCATACTCCACATGAGACTTATCATATTGAGGTAACTAATTGATACAAGTGGAGGATAAAGTCACCAGCATTGTATTAACCCGTCGTCTACCAGTCCCTGGGATCCCAGGGCAGATAACAAAAGAGTGGCATTGTATAATTTTTTTTGCCGGGAGAGGACGGCTTAGCCATAAGAAACAGACAAAAATATGTGATGCATCCGAAGAACCCTAGAATTAGAGTCACATAACATTTTAAACTCTCGCATTTTGTACTTAAAACATACTTAAAATTATCTCTGTTGACAACATGCATAGTCATATTCATGACGCGTCCATGATACCACATCAGTTAAAGATTAAGTTAATTACTTCACACTGCGCTCCTGCTGCAATTTAATACTCAGATATGTACCTTTATTATTATTAATCAATTCATAGGGAAATATGCTTACACAAAATAGAAGGTAATTTAAGGAGTGACAAGTTCTTATAGCGCCACAAGTTCTTATATATATTGCAGTAACTCGCACTTGTCATTTCTCCTAAATAACCACCATAAACACCTCAAAAAGAACACAATGTAATAGTGTACACAGTAATGTAATGTAATAGTGTAATTATTGTCAACCGTAATAGTTTAATGTAAAATGTAGCACTTAGCAGTTACTATTTTTATTTACACCTACAGTATGTTTTAGTGGGAACTGTTGAGGAGCTACATGCATGTTTATATGTACCCTAGGTTTTTTTAAAAATTGTTTTAGGTACATTTATCTCTGTAAGTTCTCCAATCAAATAAACAATTATGGGTAATTTGTATTCACTTGTTTTTCCCATAGCCTTCATGGCGTCACCTACCGGACCTGGACGATAAGACGATGATAGCGTACAGGGCGTCTGACATTCGGTTCAGCTGGGCCAACTCTGATGACGCCACCAAGCCGAGGGTCTGTGGATATGTTAAGGAAGGGAAAGGTAAGGAAATGCTCATTGTAGGTTTGTGTTATAACATTCCCTTCTACAAAATTACTTTATAGAAAATTAGGTACCTATTCTAATAATTAGGTATAGTACTTTTATCTCACCAGCGCGGGTGTGTGTTGAGCTATAAATGCACATTGTCTATGTGTGCGTCAGCGTAGGAGTTATGGGTTGACGTTGACTATGTGTTCGTTCGTGTCACAACTACAACCATGGGTAACCCGCGCTCGTGAGAAAAGTACTGCTACATGCACCCTGGGAAATGTTTGCATTTTAAAAAGTATAAGCCCTAGTAGCAGCAATACTCTTTTTAACTTAAACATGTTCAAGGCTAGCATGGTGATGGTGCTACAAAGTGGAAACCCTAACCAGGAGCCGCTTTTAACCCTCGATTAATCATATGATCATTTAGACTCTTATTGATTAATTGGCAATATTAATTTTTCAACAGAACTAGAGGAAGATGACAACGAAAACGAGAACTTAGAGCACAAACACGAGCAGTCAGAGAGAGACAAATATTTGGACAACACAGAGGCGCTGGGTCACGAGAATCCTCCCAAACGAGACACTAGCGACAGAGACGAGCACAAGAGAGTGAAGAGACAGAGCGACTACGAGTACACGCCGACCAAGACTCGCTGCCCCTTGCTGCTGGTGGCTGACTACAGGTTCTTTCAGGAAATGGGGGCCAGCAATACTAAAACAACTATTAGCTATTTGGTGAGAGAGATATGTGTTAAGATGTATTTGCCAAGTAGACAGTAAAAACTAAACAGTACATAGAAGTAATAATACTTGAGATATCACCTTTTTGTTTTGACTTAATTACTTTGAATTCTATTGTGTTTTCCTTATTTCCAGATAAGTCTTATTGACAGGGTTCACAAAATTTACAACGACACAGTCTGGCAGGATCGTCAGGTCAGTGAAATTCCTTTACTTAAGTTTAAGTGATAGATGATTCATGAGTAGAGGTGAAATCACTGTGCTAGGTAGGCCGCGGGGACGGGGTTAAATCGGTCCTCCTTTACGAATGCGAGCGAGGGCATTCATTTCCTGATAGTTATTGTAAGTGAGGTTCGGATGGTGTACCTATGTGTCAGAATTCAGAAACTGGCGACTCGTAAATGTTTTCATACTTATCTCACGCGACGCTCTCTGATGAGCTCTGACGCCTGACACAGTATGGGCCGTCACGTTATAAGCCGCATATTCATTGAGCGAGCGGCCTCGCGAGGCAGCCTCGGACGTTTGCCGCGCGAGGCCGCCTCGATTGTTGCACTAAGCCACGGTGCGGCTGAGCCAACATCGAGCGCTATATATTAGTATTAACTGAAGGCACTGCTCTTGCTTTGCTTTATCCATTGCGAGGCAAAACACAACCGTCTCGAGTGCGCGCGGCAAACGTACTGAGGCGCCTTTGAGCATGGACAAAAACCGACAACGCTCGGCTCGGGCCGCGGCACGCTCGCCCGAGCACGTGCCTCGGGCGAGGCACGTCCTGACTGACCGAGGATTTGCCTCACGGGGCTGCCTCGCGAGGCCGCTCGCTCAGTGAATACGCCGCTATAGCACATCAGAGGGGCTAAGATGATCGCGTATATGTCGGACATATAGGATTCGTCCCTATCGCACTTACATACTTGACAGTAAAGGACGAATGCTTTATGTCCGACTTATTAGCGATCATCTTAGTTATACAGATGAATATACAATTTACCGTACACATTTTTTATAGGTACCGAAATCGTTCTGTCGTGTCTCGACACGCCTGGTTTGACAAATAAGAATCCGGCATTAGATACATTGACATTTACGTACCTATGGCCCGCGTAATCCTGGGGCCTGTACCACAGAACTTTACAAGCGTACAATTCGACAATTTACATTTTTTTCTATGGTTAATTGTACAATTTTGTCAAATTGTAGACTTGTAAAGTTTTGTGGTATAGGGGCCTGGTTGTCTCATGCTTGCGTGTCGGTCATGTCGCACAGGACATGGACGGGTTCAAGGGCATGGGGTTCGTGATCAAGAAGATCCTGGTGCACTCGGAGCCGACGCGCGTGCGCGGCGGCGAGGCGCACTACAACATGGTGCGCGAGAAGTGGGACGTAAGGAATCTACTCGAGGTAACGTACTGGTTTTTTTAAAACCTGACTGTGGCTTTGTATGCCGGGCACAATAAAGCGATAGGAGGGTTGGAGAGTGTCCTGGGAAAATCCAGGGGAAACCTCCGACACGACCACGCGGGCGGTTTAAACACTGGAATACTCTAAAAGTTTACGCTCCAGTTTATCGTATGACAATTATTTCGAACCGTGAGATCTTCGAGAAGACAGTACGGTTGCCAGTTTTGTTGCACTTTTAGCACCACCGAGGGGTCACGTGTAGGGTAGCGGTGGGTACTTTACGGTTTGTTTGTTTATTTCGACACAAATAAATGGTTTTTTTTCTTTCTTTCTTTACTTTCCCTACGGACGTGGTGCAACTTCGACCCCCTCCTACGCTCCAGTGAGATTGGTTGAGCGATTTCAACAGAATCTGAGGTGTGTCAGTTGAATCGAGCTACTGGGAGTTTTGTCGCTGGTCTGTCACCTGGCTGGCTGTCACTAAACCTAGCCTAGCTGAGAAGAGTCCAACAAGAAGCTCAGCTAGGCCCGACCTGGGTCGGACTGACTCTACCCGGTATGCGGCGGTACCGGGACTTATAGGGACTATATGAGGTTATTACGTTCTTGTTGTTACTTAAATACATTCAGTCGTACGTTCGAAATTCTGGGCAGCAGGGTAGGTTTGGTAGGTTTCTGGATCAGGTTCTGAATAGAGACCAACCTTACCCATACCAGGGAACGATAAACTTTATTTCAACGAGATACGGTCTATTATTGGATACTACAGCAGTATTTTTGTACAGGTGTTCAGCCGCGAGTACTCCCACAAGGACTTCTGCCTGGCGCACCTGTTCACCGACCTGAAGTTCGAGGGCGGCATCCTCGGGCTAGCGTACGTGGGATCACCGAGACGGAACTCTGTTGGTGGTATTTGTACACCAGGTATGTCGTTTAATAAGTATCGTACCGTTCACTCTAGTTTTATAAACTATATGAGTGAAAGGGGCGGCACTAAACGAAGTTCGGATTTCTATGTTCAGAGTACAGGCCCAGGCCTTCTGATCTCAACGAATTGCACAATGCAAAACTGGAAATGAATAATGTTAAAATAGAAATCTTAGGAAGTGCGGACGCAAAGCGATACCGCTCCTGGGAGCACTCATTCTGTACCTCTAGTACAACGACCACGTATGCGTTTAGTCTTAATTTATATTGTAAAAAATAGTTACCATTTAAGGCCACTAGAGGCGCTGCTCGTAATGCCTAACAAAATGAGACCTTTAAGAGTTGGAAATGTATGTCGCCCATACATACATTTAACTAATACTTGACGCTCTCAGAAGTAGAAAGCAGTCGTCTTTCCATGCGCAAGAAGGTGTTTTAATCTAGTCACAGCTAAATTTATGTGGGAATAAAAGTTCGGTTCTACTTTTAAGACCACGTTATTCGAAATCATAGTATTTTTCATTCAATTTTAAACCATTAAATACTCACTTTATTGATGGGATATTTAGATATGTTATAGTTTAAGAGTCGGTCTAGTGTATTTTAAGGCTGAAAACACGATATTTGAAACTTCGCTCGATGATCTCACATCGCAAAAACAGGTAAATTTTGATCTTATTGTGAGTCGTATATAAAATATATCCAACTCAGACTCGAGTAAAATATATCAATAGATAGGAAACAATGTGAAGAAGTGCATTTTACGGCTAATTTTTTTTTAAATGTTTTTATATTTAACAAAACTCAAAAATATCAGAAAAGCAAACTGCGCGCTTCATTTTAGTAGGCAGATGGCCGTTGGGCCTCGAGCTGGACGGACGTCTGTCGCACTTTTTGCAGTTTGACATTTATAAAAATCGCATATTTAATACCAGTAACTAGATGATATTAACATTTCCAGGGTAAATTACTGGTGAGTCATATCGACGAATAAACATTTAAAATAGTTTCCTGGTACTTTTACAATTCGAGATAGTGGAAAACATAAAATGTGGCTAATAAAGCTTATCATTATATCATTTTTTTTCCTTTTTAAACCCTCTCTTATTACAAAAGGTTTCATTGAGTATTTTTAGAATGTGGATTTTTTTTCCATTATACGGGTCACACTCCTTCATATAGCATATTGTATATTTTATGTCTATGTGTGAGTATATTCATAGCGCCTGACACATAGTTTGACATCTGACATTAGCAAATTAAATTCAAGCTTGGTATTTCAAATACAATATTTTAAATTATTAAATATATTGAGCTTCGTATTGTAACAAAATAAATATGCCCAAACGGACCGTAATCCTGCCAAAGTTTTGACGCTATTCGACTTCAATTTGCTCTGCAGTTCAATGTAAAGCAGAATGACATCAGTATTACGATGAAAGTGATATTATTGCATTGTGTAATTATTCCAATATATCAACGTAAACGATAAAAAAAGAATAATACAAATTTAAATGAAAAGATGCCTCGGATAATATCTGAAATAGAAAGGGCCCAAAGCTCTGAGGAATTCTGGCCGCTTACGGCTAGTATGTGGGGGAGGATATCTGGTGACGGCGTCGCGGTCTCAGATCTATGATCAGCGACTTCGGTGAACTTCACTTCATAGCCACATGCTGCAAATTGTTCTACTGACTTTCCTGACTTTATTCAAGATAATTGCCCCATACAGCACGGGTCACTTGGAAATGGTTTACTCTACTCTACAGCTACATCCAGGCATAAATGTAATGATGTAATGCCATCGCCTGAAATTCGAACCCGATTGAGAATCTTTGGGGTTTAATGGTTCAACAGTGGGATCATCACCATGAAAGAACCAAAGAAGCAATTCAAGCAATAGATACTGCAATGAAATATGGGAGGAAATGCGGGGAACTGACATAATTATCAACGTCTTCTCAGCTTATTGAGAGACAGGCTACAAACTGTTGTAGACGCACTTTGGTTGCACGCATTATAATCCCTCAGTCTTATGTTTATAATAAATTATATAATAAATCTTGAATTTTATTTAAGATGGATTTATGAACCGTACTGTCTTTTCGAAGATCTCACGGTTCGAAATAAAGGCCATACGATAAATAAAGAATAAATATCTGGGCGACCAAGCTTTGCTCGGCGTTTTCCCGGGCATGAGACCTAGCTAGATCGATTGCTCGTCCCCGAAAACCCCCACATACCAAATTTCGTCAAAATCGTTAGAGCCGTTTCCGAGATCCCCGAAATAAATATATAAATAAATAAATAAATATTAAATATACAAGAATTGCTCGTTTAAAGATATAAGAATATCTGGGCGACCGAGCTTCGCTCGGCGTTTTCCTAGGCATGAGACCTACCTAGATCGATTGCTCGTCCCCGAAAACCCCCACATACCAAATTTCATCAAAATCGTTAGAGCCGTTTCCGAGATCCCCGAAATAAATATATATATAAATAAACATATAAATAAATAAATATACAAGAATTGCTCGTTTAAAGATATAAGATAAAGAACTAATAAATAAAGTACAACTTAGCTTTTATTAGCAGGGCAAAATATTTATGTTGAATCTTTTTCTAAATAAAATAAAAAAGTACAAAATATTTATTTACCAAAATAACGCTCAATAATTATTTATGCTCTAAAAATTACAAAAGAAAAAAAACACTTGCTCTTGCCTGAGATTCGAACCTGTGACCTGTGCTTTAGAGAGCAAGCGATTACTAATTACACCACAATGTACTTGGCTTAGTGGTTGAAATTAAGCTACTTATTTGTGGCTTGCAACTTTGACTTTTTGTGTCGAGTCGTGATAAAATTTAGCCCTTATTTAGTTAAGTGAAATCTGTCAAAACTGCGCAACAGAGACAGAGATATGCAATGACAAGTCTACACTCTTTTGCGTGAATGTCATAACAATCTGTTCTAAATTTAAATGTTTGACAACCTAATTATCACGTGCGCCACTCTGGCTTATTCTGGTTAATTTGACAAAGAAGGTCTGTCACATATTCAAATTCTAAGTTACAGCAATCATTAAAAAAAAACGAGGTCAGTGACCTGTCACAGTAAAGTGAGATAGTGTGTGTAAAATGTAATTGTGTTTGTTACTGGGGAGAATTACGATAATGTTGCGCCGCCTAGCGGATTTTTTGTGTCGCGTTTGTAGTTTCGCTGCAATAAGAAAGCCTTAATAGCATTTTGTTAACTGATGGTAATTTAGCTCGTAGGCCTTGGACATTTGATATTATGGCAAATAATGATCAGTGACAAGAATTGAGGTGAAAGGCGTCATATAAGTCACAAATAGGATTTTGCCCGTCGCCGCGGTGGTGAACACACGTGCTCTTCGCGACGTCGGGCTGAATCCACTACCGAACAAAACCAGTTACCGAACAACGTCTTTGAACAAGTATTTATTGGCGAAATCATCATAAGTTTGATGGAAAGCCATTTTTAAAGAGTGAAGTGAAGTCATAAATATTCGTTGCAATGTTATGTCATGTGACAGATAAATACTTTAAATCTCTAAAGAATTTATGTTTTTCTTGTCCAAACCTGTTCCTAAAATCTGATGAAATTGAATCTAGAGTCAATTGGTTTTGGTTGTTATTCTTTAATTTTTTAAGCACTTTCTTGGTTTGACGTTGCGTTTGTTTTGTTTTCAGCTATTTCGGTGCAATAGTGTGAGTGTTTATTTGTTTTTGTTCTTTTTGCATTACATTATTTATTATCAAATATGTGTAAATGTGAATATTGGGTATATTGATTTCGTTTATTTATTATTATATTTGTTTTTATGTATTTTATTAAATTCCGAGGTGGTGGAAACCTTTATGTGCGATCATTCGTCAGCTTTGCAACCGCATAGCATAATTGTTTTGTTACAACATCCAACGTACTTTTACATCATTAAAAAAACCTCTAAATTCTTAAATGTATTAGAAAGCTCAATTAAAGTATTTATTTTTATTGCCAACATCATCTACAACTTGTCACTACAATTCCAGAATACTTCAAAAACGGGTACACCCTGTACCTAAACTCGGGTTTATCGTCGTCCCGGAACCACTACGGGCAGCGCGTGATCACTCGCGAGGCGGACCTCGTGACGGCGCACGAGTTCGGACACAACTGGGGCTCCGAGCACGACCCGGACGTGGCCGAGTGCTCGCCCGCGGCCAGCCAGGGCGGCTCCTACCTCATGTACACGTACAGCGTGAGCGGGTACGACGTGAACAACAAGGTGCGTGTACACACCAGAATATGTAGCGAGTGTACGACTGGGGACAGGCAGACCCGGACGTGGCCGAGTGCTCGCCCGCGGCCAGCCAGGGCGGCTCCTACCTCATGTACACGTACAGCGTGAGCGGGTACGACGTGAACAACAAGGTGCGTGTACACACGAGGATATGTAGCGGGTGTACGACTGGGCGTCCCCACGACCCGGACGTGGCCGAGTGCTCGCCCGCGGCCAGCCAGGGCGGCTCCTACCTCATGTACACGTACAGCGTGAGCGGGTACGACGTGAACAACAAGGTGCGTGTACACACCAGAATATGTAGCGAGTGTACGACTGGGGACAGGCAGACCCGGACGTGGCCGAGTGCTCGCCCGCGGCCAGCCAGGGCGGCTCCTACCTCATGTACACGTACAGCGTGAGCGGGTACGACGTGAACAACAAGGTGCGTGTACACACGAGGATATGTAGCGGGTGTACGACTGGGCGTCCCCACGACCCGGACGTGGCCGAGTGCTCGCCCGCGGCCAGCCAGGGCGGCTCCTACCTCATGTACACGTACAGCGTGAGCGGGTACGACGTGAACAACAAGGTGCGTGTACACACCAGAATATGTAGCGAGTGTACGACTGGGGACAGGCAGACCCGGACGTGGCCGAGTGCTCGCCCGCGGCCAGCCAGGGCGGCTCCTACCTCATGTACACGTACAGCGTGAGCGGGTACGACGTGAACAACAAGGTGCGTGTACACACGAGGATATGTAGCGGGTGTACGACTGGGCGTCCCCACGACCCGGACGTGGCCGAGTGCTCGCCCGCGGCCAGCCAGGGCGGCTCCTACCTCATGTACACGTACAGCGTGAGCGGGTACGACGTGAACAACAAGGTGCGTGTACACACGAGGATATGTAGCGGGTGTACGACTGGGCGTCCCCACGACCCGGACGTGGCCGAGTGCTCGCCCGCGGCCAGCCAGGGCGGCTCCTACCTCATGTACACGTACAGCGTGAGCGGGTACGACGTGAACAACAAGGTGCGTGTACACACCAGGATATGTAGCGAGTGTACGACTGGGGACAGGCAGACCCGGACGTGGCCGAGTGCTCGCCCGCGGCCAGCCAGGGCGGCTCCTACCTCATGTACACGTACAGCGTGAGCGGGTACGACGTGAACAACAAGGTGCGTGTACACACCAGGATATGTAGCGAGTGTACGACTGGGGACAGGCAGACCCGGACGTGGCCGAGTGCTCGCCCGCGGCCAGCCAGGGCGGCTCCTACCTCATGTACACGTACAGCGTGAGCGGGTACGACGTGAACAACAAGGTGCGTGTACACACCAGGATATGTAGCGAGTGTACGACTGGGGACAGGCAGACCCGGACGTGGCCGAGTGCACGCCCGCGGCCAGCCAGGGCGGCTCCTACCTCATGTACACGTACAGCGTGAGCGGGTACGACGTGAACAACAAGGTGCGTGTACACACCAGGATATGTAGCGAGTGTACGACTGGGGACAGGCAGACCCGGACGTGGCCGAGTGCTCGCCCGCGGCCAGCCAGGGCGGCTCCTACCTCATGTACACGTACAGCGTGAGCGGGTACGACGTGAACAACAAGGTGCGTGTACACACCAGGATATGTAGCGAGTGTACGACTGGGGACAGGCAGACCCGGACGTGGCCGAGTGCTCGCCCGCGGCCAGCCAGGGCGGCTCCTACCTCATGTACACGTACAGCGTGAGCGGGTACGACGTGAACAACAAGGTGCGTGTACACACCAGGATATGTAGCGAGTGTACGACTGGGGACAGGCAGACCCGGACGTGGCCGAGTGCTCGCCCGCGGCCAGCCAGGGCGGCTCCTACCTCATGTACACGTACAGCGTGAGCGGGTACGACGTGAACAACAAGGTGCGTGTACACACCAGGATATGTAGCGAGTGTACGACTGGGGACAGGCAGACCCGGACGTGGCCGAGTGCTCGCCCGCGGCCAGCCAGGGCGGCTCCTACCTCATGTACACGTACAGCGTGAGCGGGTACGACGTGAACAACAAGGTGCGTGTACACACGAGTATAGAGTGCCACAAACCCTTCCTTTTCTATAAAGCCATGTTATCCACATGAGAGACCAATTTTGTTTATTTAACTGGATATGACGCATGTTGCGAGTATACAACTTCGGCTCCTAGTAGCAACTTGTTGTCTCAATAACTATATCATTCATCAGTCTGTCATTTAGCGACATCCACATATTTAAACTTCAGTCACCCCTCAATTTATTTATGAGACATCACTCACCGATAGTAGACTGAAAAATCTCTCAAATGCGGATTTTCAATACAAATCTTACTTTTAATATTGATGTTGTGTTGCAGCGTTTCTCGCCATGCAGCCTGCGCTCCATCCGCAAGGTCCTGCAGGCCAAGTCGGGGCGCTGCTTCAGCGAGCCCGAGGAGAGCTTCTGCGGCAACCTGCGCGTCGAGGGCGGCGAGGAGTGCGACGCGGGCCTGCTCGGTAACTTACACCTTATGTCGTCACAATAAGGTTCATAATAGGTTACATGTAGACAAGGAGAGCTTCTGCGGCAACCTGCGCGTCGAGGGCGGCGAGGAGTGCGACGCGGGCCTGCTCGGTAACTTACACCTTATGTCGTCACAATAAGGTTCATAATAGGTTACATGTAGACAAGGAGAGCTTCTGCGGCAACCTGCGCGTCGAGGGCGGCGAGGAGTGCGACGCGGGCCTGCTCGGTAACTTACACCTTATGTCGTCACAATAAGGTTCATAATAGGTTACATGTAGACAAGGAGAGCTTCTGCGGCAACCTGCGCGTCGAGGGCGGCGAGGAGTGCGACGCGGGGCTGCTCGGTAACTTACACCTTATTGTCGTCACAATAAGGTTCATAATAGGTTACATGTAGACGAGGAGAGCTTCTGCGGCAACCTGCGCGTCGAGGGCGGCGAGGAGTGCGACGCGGGCCTGCTCGGTAACTTACACCTTATTGTCGTCACAATAAGGTTCATAATAGGTTACATGTAGACGAGGAGAGCTTCTGCGGCAACCTGCGCGTCGAGGGCGGCGAGGAGTGCGACGCGGGCCTGCTCGGTAACTTACACCTTATGCCGTCACAATAAGGTTCATAATAGGTTACATGTAGACAAGGAGAGCTTCTGCGGCAACCTGCGCGTCGAGGGCGGCGAGGAGTGCGACGCGGGCCTGCTCGGTAACTTACACCTTATGCCGTCACAATAAGGTTCATAATAGGTTACATGTAGACAAGGAGAGCTTCTGCGGCAACCTGCGCGTCGACGGCGGCGAGGAGTGCGACGCGGGCCTGCTCGGTAACTTACACCTTATGCCGTCACAATAAGGTTCATAATAGGTTACATGTAGACGAGGAGAGCTTCTGCGGCAACCTGCGAGTCGAGGGCGGCGAGGAGTGCGACGCGGGCCTGCTCGGTAACTTACACCTTATGCCGTCACAATAAGGTTCATAATAGGTTACATGTAGACAAGGAGAGCTTCTGCGGCAACCTGCGCGTCGAGGGCGGCGAGGAGTGCGACGCGGGCCTGCTCGGTAACTTACACCTTATGCCGTCACAATAAGGTTCATAATAGGTTACATGTAGACAAGGAGAGCTTCTGCGGCAACCTGCGCGTCGAGGGCGGCGAGGAGTGCGACGCGGGCCTGCTCGGTAACTTACACCTTATGCCGTCACAATAAGGTTCATAATAGGTTACATGTAGACAAGGAGAGCTTCTGCGGCAACCTGCGCGTCGAGGGCGGCGAGGAGTGCGACGCGGGCCTGCTCGGTAACTTACACCTTATGCCGTCACAATAAGGTTCATAATAGGTTACATGTAGACAAGGAGAGCTTCTGCGGCAACCTGCGCGTCGAGGGCGGCGAGGAGTGCGACGCGGGCCTGCTCGGTAACTTACACCTTATGCCGTCACAATAAGGTTCATAATAGGTTACATGTAGACAAGGAGAGCTTCTGCGGCAACCTGCGCGTCGAGGGCGGCGAGGAGTGCGACGCGGGCCTGCTCGGTAACTTACACCTTTTGTTGGGACAGTAAGGTTCACAATGTGTCGGTTAAGTGCAGATGTTTCTTATATATTCTGTCAGTAGACCCTTATTGTGGTTACTTGATGGCTCATCTTATTGCATTATAGTTCACTATAGGTTCTGGTTACGTGAGCGGGAGGAGAGATTATTTCATATTTTATTGATTAACAAAAATATCTAATAACCTTTTGGTTTTCAAAGGGACGGAAGACAACGATATGTGCTGCGACAAGAATTGTAAACTGAGGAAAAATCAAGGAGCTGTTTGCAGGTAATTTGAATATTGCCTGTAGTGCCTTATTGACATCCGACAAGTAAACGGTACGTTTTGCTCGGGGGTGACATATTTATAGATGTGACTGAACAGAATTGTTCGTGGCAACGTGTCCATTACGTACGCAGAAAACGAAGATTTTTTATCAAATCCCTGATGCATTCTAATAGTGATAGTTAGTAACTGTATAAAAATACCTGTACCTAGTGCTGATAAGTGGTAGTTGTAGTTCGTACAATTGCTAGTAGCAAATCTTTGAACTCTTATAATCAGGCGCAGAAATAAGTTTTACAAATAATTGATTGGATGGAAACGTACTTTAAAGTATACAAATACCAAGATCATTGCACAAAAATGTAAATACTGAAAATTTGCAAAATTGGTGCCATCTAGTGCCATTTAAGCTTTGGGTAACCTAAGCGAACCACCTTAATGACTATAGCTAAATATTTGCGTTGGGGATACCTCCCCTTAAGTTTGACAATTCTCCTGGCTATGTCGCTTACTTTGGTTCTTCTGCGGATTTCATAATTTCTGATGCGGAGATGGATATTTAATTTGTACTGTGCAGCGACAAGAACTCGCCGTGCTGCTCCGGGTGCGTGTACGCGCCGCCGGGCGTGGTGTGCCGCGAGGCCGCGCACTCCGCCTGCGAGGGCGAGGCTACCTGCAACGGGGCCACCGCCGACTGTCCCAAGGTACACTACACTATCTATACGTACGTAGTCATCATCATCCTCCTAGCGTTATCCCAGTACAGTTGCATCCTGAATGATGCCTGGGGTCCGCTACCTAATCCCAAGATTTGGCGTAGGCACTAGTTTTTAGTAGACTGCCATCTGACCTTCCAACCCCGAGGGGAAACTAGACCTTATTGGGATTAGGCTTTGTCAAGTGAGTGGGCAACTTGACTGTTAGAAGTTCTCAAACCGCCCGAAGGCCTCCAACTTGGCTTAACGACTGCTGCCATAGACAGCAACCGGGATCAACGGCTTAACGTGTCTTCCAAAGCACGGGAGCGCACAGTTAGTAACCACTCAAAGCGGTCACCCATCCAAGTCCTGACCGCTGCCCACGTTGCTTAACCTTAGATACCGCAAGCGGTACGCAGGCGCGGCTGGGCCACGAGCGCTCCCTATACGTACGTAGTAGTATTGTATATTTACAGGGTTTCTAAATTTAAAATTACACACACTTAAAAAATAAAACACACATTTAAATTTTGTCCGTACACAACTACAAATGCAAAAACGTCTCGAAAGTAATTTACGTGTAAGTATTGTTAAATTAAAAAATGTAACTAGTATTTCTCATCTAAGTGAATTGTCATATTCTGTTTGCGAAATAAATGTGTTAAACCTTAAAGATATGTGATATGAGGTTATTGCACAGGCGCCAGCGATAGCGGACGAGCACGAGTGCGCGGAGCGCGGGCGCTGCCGCAACGGCTCCTGCGTGCCGTACTGCGAGACACAGGGCATGCATAGCTGCATGTGCGACATCGGTATGTCCCGTTCCACCACTTAATGAAATAAGTCTTTTATTCTACTTACAGCAACTACATTTTTAATATTTATTTATTTATTTATTCAAACTTTATTGCACAAAATAAAATACAGTGTACAATTGGCGGACTTAATGCCAAATGGCATATAATATGTACACATTGCCTTTGAATATGTACACAATTCAATGACCTTTAATATTTCATATAGAGTCTGACCACCGAAACGTGATATTGACCTTGAGACAGGATTCTTTATATGGCAATACCCAGCACTTGTCAAACCACAGTACGTTAGTTGTCACATTGTGTCAATTTTCGGAATAATAAACGGTTATCTTGTGTTATTATGTCGAAACTTATTAAAAGTGCAGCGAGGAAGTTAATTTATACAATGATGTGTAAATTTAAAGCGAAACAGGAAGAACGAGCCTCTGTTTTTCGCGAGAAAGAACGATATTTCCATGAAATAATATCTGTCACAGGTTAGTGCACTATAATGATGTTGATATTTGATGAATAGTTGGTACATTCCATGTTTATTTAGAGATATTTCATTGGACATAAAATAGTATTCGTTAAATTTCTCTTCAATTTATAAAGCGAGTCAGAAAGAGAGGTTTCTCCTACGTATAAGTACGTAGACGTTATGTTCCGTTGTTCCGGTTATATTGAGAAGAGAAAATGATATTTTTTGTGTGTGTTTTCATTACAGAGAAAATGAGGGAGAATGCGCATGACAGCAGCAGCTTAAATGATATTACCAATGCTGTGAAGAGTTTACAAAAATCTTGGGATTAAGTAGCGTACCCCAGGCATCCTTCAGGATTCAACTGTACTGGGATAACGCTAGGAGGATGATAATGTGAAGAGTTTACAAAAACTAGAGGAGCATAGTCAGCTCAAAACAGAACTTCAATATGTGCAAGAAATCTCTGAGATGACAGGTAAAATATTCTGACGATAAATTCGTATACTAAGTGTGTTAAAATCCAAAATTATATCATATCATAGTATAAAACTACTATGGCTCACCAACCCAAAGTGAGCCTTGGCCTCTAACATGATTTTACACCACTTAGCCCGATCCTGCATCACCTCACCTCCCTCCGGTTCAGGATTTTTATTATGTATATTAAATAAATTCATGTATAAGATTCCCAGCAGACATAAGGCTGCAATAAATAATTGATATGAATGATAGATGAGTTTCACTTTGGTTGATTTCAATCACTTGCAATTTATTAACCGCACCACCCCTATTGGTTCCATAGTGTAAGTAATTTACCAAATTACCACATAAAAGCACCTTTATAATTTATAAAATGTAATAAAATAATGTGTTCGATATTTGTGACTCTAAAAATATAATTTTAAGGAAAATATTTTCTTTTGTTTCAGTTGCAAGTACTGCTACTATTAAACTACTAGATGTAGAAAAAACGATTTCTGAGGACTTTGGATCAATAACTTCAAGTGACTGGAAAAAATGCACTGACCATGTTCTGCATATGGAGCGGAAATATATAGAACGAGATGGCATCGTTGTAACTTTAGAGCCATTCATTATAAATATTACAAGTGACAGGGACTCAAGCAGTGATTCTGAGGAACCAATCGAATTTTTGGAATCTGATTTTGACTATGATAGTTAATTAAACAACGGCATCAACAAATATGCCGCACAGATGCCAGTGCGGAGCAATGGTGGAGAGTCTGGGCCACCATGGCCTCTCATGCAGCCGCAGTGCTGGGAGGATCCCTCGGCATGCCAGCATCAACGACGTCATCCGTAGGGCTCTTGTCAGTGCCAAGGTGCCGGCAGTCCTCGAGCCCAACGGCCTGACAAGGGACGACGGCAAGAGGCCTGACGGAATGACGTTGGTGCCTTGGAGTATGGGACGGCCTCTCGTCTGGGACGCTACTTGTGTAGATACCCTGGCACCGTCCCATATTCCAGGCACCAAAACTGATGCTGGCGCAGCTGCCTCCTCGGCAGAAAACCTCAAGCGTCGCAAATATGCTACTCTCGGCAGTAGCTACTTGTTTGCGGCGTTTGGGGTTGAGACCCTGGGGCCATGGGGTCCAAGTGCTCGGCGCCTCTATAAGGACATCTCGACGCGCCTTATAGAAGCGTCTGGTGACCAGAGGGCTGGCCACTATTTCGCACAACGGATTAGCATTGCTATCCAGCGTGGCAATGCGGCCAGCCTTCTGGGAACCCTACCGTGCACCGAGGACCTGGGGCAAATTTTTTATTTAGTATAAGTTTTTATTTAGTATAAGTTTTCGTTTATATTATTTTCTTCCCTTTTATATACATTGTAATTATCATAAACTATTAAACTAAGTTTAATTAAGGAAATGATTTGTAATAATTTTAAATAAATGATGGGTACTAAACAGGCAGATGTGTTGTTTCTTTTTGTGTGTGGTAGACAGACTCTCTGTCTAACAGTATGTAAGTTTTCCAAATCCCCATAAGTTAAAATAAAGATCTATATTACATCTTTCGGTTATTATTAATCATGTTTGTATAATCCTACCTGTTAACTGTTGCAGAGGCTAAATTGCTGCTACCTACGCAATTGTTGACTGGAAGAGATCGCTTTATAGCGACGCCTTTTATTGCATGGTGTTACCTAATGTTTTATTTTCTTTATGCAGTTTTCACTTCGCTGTGCACAATAAAATATTCTATTCACTTATTTAATTCTAAAACGATCAAAATCGTTTAGTCCTTGTATGTACAGGGATACCATACTTATATTTTTTGAATTTCGCGGTTATTTTCAGTATCACGTTTCGCTGGTCAGACTCTAGACATCTATATGCATATTATATTTTCTCTTGGGCCACGACTGTACTATACAGGGCTGATTTTTCAATCCCCAGATAAAATTATCCGTCGGTAAAAATTATGACTGTCTTTTTCTGAAGACAAATTAAAGAAAAAGATGGAGCTAACATGTGTCTGACAGATACTTTTATATGGGGATTGAAAAATCAGCCCTGCACAGTACAATCGTGGCACAAGAAAAAAAAATGCATATATAGATGGCTAAATGGCTATATAAAATTAGAGGTCATTGAATTAATTTTATCGAAGGCAATTCGTACACATTTTACAAGCTGGCAATGTGTACATATTAAAAATTTAGTTGCTGTAAGTAGAATAAAAGAGAGTTCTTTCATTACTTTGCTATTGTCTTTCACAGGCGAGGCATTTAATTGTCGCGCTCGTATAGAAACTTTCAAACTCTTCGCGTGGACCCTTAAGGGATTATTTTCTTTAAGTATTCTTTAAATTTATTCACCTTTATTGAGATTTATCTGACGTTTCAGATGTCACAATATATGTCGGACATGTCACAAGATTCTTAGTTGCGAGCAGAGTATTTAACAGACGCACTTTCGCGTTTATTATACTGCTATATTAGGTACTTATAGATTTGCCATTTAAATCGCCATGTTGCGTGGGTTCTTGTTTACTTCTACTTTAAGCCGAATGTTCTGTACTGTGTTCTTTTATAAGTACATTACTAAGCAATAATAATACATTACTTAACAAGGGCGGTAAAACAAAGAATGTCTCAGATCGCAGGTACTTGGCGCCCGAGCCGAAGGCAAGGGCGATAAATATGCGATCTGAGGCTTTCTTTATTACCGCCCGTGTTAAGTACAAAATTTTATGTCACCCCCTGGCAAGGAAGTGGGACTTCTTGCGCGCGGAGTGTGCGGTAATTGCCGCTTTATGGCCATGTGTGACATAAAGATAATTAGTATAGTATTGTTGTGTATGTGCTTATGTCAGTGGCGGACGCCTGCAAGCGTTGCTGCCGCAAGAGCCTCAACAAGACGTGTTTCCCCGTCGCGCACAACGACATCCTGCCCGACGGCACGCCATGCATACAGGGCTTCTGCAATAAGGTATCATCACACCACTAACATTATCGATTAGGTATATTATATCTTCAGGCACGACCTTTATCGGTAATATTCCATTTCACCAACTTGTAATTTCTCACCAAATTTAACTTACATCGCATTCGTCCATAAGACGACGAGTCGACGACGACGCTGTTTAGCAACCACCTGTTTCTCGATCGAGCGATGTTTTGAACAGTGATTTCTGAATAAGGGCTCATCAGGTCCGATAAAGATTATAAAATGCGCCTAATGTGGGCAATCCTTATAAAATCACACAATGGTAACTCATCATGCATCCATTGCAGCCAATAGAGATACAACTGAGATCATACTGTTTTTTTTTAACTATAAATAGCTGCTCATAATAAAATGTGTCGCGCGTTCATTTGTGTAAACTCGGCTCTGGCACACCTCCGTGGTGTCCGGGCAGCCAATCGCGCTAGGAACGAAAGGACACCGATGCGACCTTCAAACCTTCAAGAAGAGAGCGTACTCCTTTCTTAAAGGCCGGCAACGCACTTGTGGCACCTCTGGTGTTGCAGGTGTCTATGGGCGACGGTGATCGCTTACCATCAGGCGATCCGTTTGCTCGTTTGCCCCCTATAACATAAAAAAAAAACACGGGCTATGCGGCTTTGCGGCTAGCGCGTGCGAGCGCGGTGCTACTCGTATGATTTGCTGTCAAACGTCGGTTTTGTTAAAAGAAACCTGTACATAAGTACTGTGCGACTTTAGGGGAAGTTGGTAGGGGGAGTGTGGACTACACCACACCCCATAGGAAGGAATATGGAAGTCCACACTCAGTGAGACTCAGAAGTAGTCTATACTCGTACTCACTAAGAACTATATTCACAATTGGGTTGCTTATATACTTGTACATGCATACATAATCAATTAATCATCCATACATCTCGCACGTACTAATCTCTACTAACTTATCTTAAACACGTACAGTAGATAATCGTATTATAATTCATATTAGAATTATGTACCTGCCGGCACATGTAGGTATTATTAATTAGTCTGTAATAACCAAACTGTATACATATACTGTCTAACATAGTTTATAAGTAAATATTTGTTACTAACAAAATATGGAATCTCTTCTGATATAAATGTTTTGTAGGGTGTCTGCGAGAAGACGATCCAGGACGTGGTGGAGCGTTTCTGGGACATAATCGAAGACATCAACATCAACAACGTGCTGGGCTTCCTGCGGGACAACATCGTGGGCGTGGTCGTGCTCGTCACCGCCTTCATCTGGATCCCCGCCAGTTGTGTGGTGAGCACTGTTTACAATTACATCAACAAGTGCCTACTGTACTCTTTATGTGGAATACCTTTGTACGGAATAAGTTATAGTACTACGTACAGAAGTCCCACTGTTAACAAATCCCCAACTTATAATAGGTAAACAACAACCCCAAATTATAATAGGTAAATAACAAACTTTGACCACACCAAGCGAATGACGCGACGAAGTGACCGTCCGGTAGCAATGCCAATAAATAAATGATGTCTATGTCAATGCGCGGCAGCCACTGAATGGTACCAACAGATGTACTTGCAGCGGCGCGGCGAACTGACAGTATTGTATTGGTAAAATACCTAATGACCAAAACTTTAGTTTTACCGATAAAATCTTCTGAAATTTCACCCCTTTTAATATGTTCAACGCTCAAATACAAACACTGACACTCACACTGCATGACATGGAATGTCAAACTCGAAGTTGAACTATAGAAATGCATGGAAGTTGATATACTGCACGTTGTGACAGATATATCCGTCGCTGGCGTTGAACCGATGGTGCATATATTGCATCCAAAAGTTGTAATATGTGCAGTCTGTCGAAAACCACCCTGTGTTTATTTCAATTCTGTGTACTATTTTTGTGAGCAATAAAAATTGTGTACTATATTGTGTTAGTACCATTTTTTTCTCTGATATAACCCAACGATTGCAGATAAGTTACGTGGACCGCCGGCGGCAGCGGCAGCACCAGAAGTACGCGGAGTGGGAGCGACAGCACGACCTCGTGCACCCCTCCTCGCCCCGCAAGATCATACACACCAGGTTAATGTTTTAATATCTGGGCGGCCGAGCTTTGCTCGGCGTTTTCCCGGGCATGAGACTTAGCTAGATCGATTGCTCGTCCCCGAAAACCCCCACATACCAAATTTCATCAAAATCGTTAGAGCCGTTTCCGAGACCCCCAAAATAAATAAATATATATACAAGAATTTCTCGTTTAAAGATGTAAGATAAGATACAAGAATTGCTCGTTTAAAGATATAAGATAATAAATAAGATACTGGGAGTGAAACTAAAGAGTACATTCCGTCAAATGAAGATGAGCGAAAAAGACTTTTTTTGTTTTTTACTAATTCTGGAGATGTACTCCATTTATTAGCCATTTTAACGCGAGAAGGACTACATACTTGCTCTGAACAGGCAGTTTTTCGCTCGAGTTTGTTTGAGAAAATTTGCTCTTTATGGTGACAGTTTAGGGTTTACTGTCTACAGACGAGCGGCTAAGCGGGTAGTTCCTAAAATAGCTTTGTACTATTTGTTACATCTAATGTACTTGGAATCTGATATTAAGACTGTGGCAAACTATCTAATATACGCCTGCCGATAAGCACACTACTCCAGAAGAATCGCTTTACCAGAAAAAAGTTTTATTAGCTCGAGGATTCCCTGTGACAGCTGAGAGACATGCAAGTCACTACCAGGAGCACCACATACATACCTAAGGAGCAAGTCGTGGTGTTATTATGTCTGCGGTCTTTTGTAAGGCGAAAATACTTCCTCAGTTAGGCTGCACAAAATATCTGCGTATACGTCCTAATTTATAATATTTTCTTTTCAGATTGCCAAAGCAAAAGCCCCCTGGAATGAAAACTGCCATTCAAGGCACAAGTCAACTTTAAACCTCATCTAGTCATATTGTTAATTAAGTAAAATAAACCTATTTAAAAATGAAACAAGTTGTTTTTAATAGCGAGTACAATTTATTACCAGAATAAATATGCGTAAGCTTACATAAATTATATCATTTAACGCTTAAAGCGAAGCAGAGTATAAACATAAATAAAAATATTGCAGTAAGATTTTTCCGTATTTTGAGTGAACATTTAGATACACAACAAGGCCTATACAGCTGGCTTGATACCCAACTGTCCTATAATATGATCGTACATTATAATATATTCGTGGTGTTCTGATACAATGACCACATTATTAGTTGGAACTGCTGTTTTTGGTTGGTGCGCAAATCCAAGTGCAAGGCATCAAATGCGTATGCTCATTCAATTAGTTTTATACGGCGCCAGTTCATTCCTTCGTGCGCTAACTCATGTCGAAGTAACTTGCGTTTGTTTGTTTGTTAAAGGCGTATATTGTAGAGAGCGATAGTAATTTTTATCTGGCGCCTTTCGGGTGCTAACTTTTATTTGCTATATAACACGTTCCGGACAGTGCCCACAATGTGGGGTCATGAACCTTTTTTCCAGGAGTCCTTGCTTTCACTGTGAAGTCACATCCCTATACTGAATGCACAGTTGGACTTGTGACATTTTCAGATCGTTTAGTATATATAATATCACTGTGAACAATGGCGTCTCTAGCCCGTGTGCCTTAATCATTACCCTAGCGGCGAGTGACACTCGGTGCCATCTAAGACCGTTGCGTCCGCGTGCAACGCACCTGCTGCACTTATACGAGTAGGTAAAGCCGCCTCTGTCAGTGAACGTGTTAATGGGTATGTGTGGGGTCTAGTTGAGAGCGGTGGAGGTGAGCAAGGCGACGCCTCGCTCGTAGAAGGCGTGCGGCTCCTGTCCGGGCGCGATGGGCAGCCGCACCGTGAACAGCAGCTCGGAGCGCGCGCTGTTCAGGTACACCGGCAGCGTCAGCGACTGCCCGCCGCTCGCTACCGTCGTCGACTCCGGACCGCTGGAAACAAATACTACATTGTTAACCAAGGGCAGTGGGCAGGAGTTGGAGGAGAAGAGCTGAAGACCGAGCTCAGTGGCGTGCTTTGGGAGAGGCAGTGGACTGATAGAGGCTGATGATGATGATGATGATAATGAAATGAACCAAGGGTTGAAAGTGAACCATTTCAGCCGAGATATTTTGGCGGTCGAACGAAGTAAGAACGCGAATAGTTCGAAGGTGAAATGGGTACTTTCCGGCCGGTTTAAGCAAACCTAGAAAATTCTGTGTAGTATATGCATTTTTGGACCTTACTAGAATGTAATAAGGTGAAGAATTATATACATATTGGTGAATCTTGAGTGTATAAGTGCTGGTATAACATACCGTATCCAGGTGAGCACGGTGAGAGGTAGGTCCACCATGATGGTGTTGGTGAGCAGCAGCCGGTTGCCCTTGACCGTGGCGCCCTGCAGCTTGAGCCCCGTCACCTGGAACGACCACTCCGTCGAGTCCGCCGCCTCCGTGCCCGGCTCCGGGATCGTCACCTGCCGGACAAATTGAAGAGTATAAGATTTCAAGCTCACATGGTCATCTACATTAGAATTACGATCAATAACGGGACAACTGAAACTCGCAGCACGTCAGTTAATCCGTGATAGTGTAAACGAGCAACATGTTCGTGACATTTGAAATAGCTTGAATACTTAGATATGTAAATATTTTTGGCAAATAAAGATGTGGCCGACGTGGTCTAAAATTGATATTTTATTATTATTATTTTACCTGTAGGTGTAGTTCTTCAAGCGACCACGAGTTAGCCTGGGCCACGCACTGTCGCGTAGCCGTGATGTATGCTTCGGGGTTCAAAAGACCTCCTAGCCACACTGGGATGCTCTGAAAATTAAAAACATTTTATGTTAGTATAGGAATCTGGACACTAATAAATTTATAGGATCAGTTATACTTAGTATATTGGGCATTTGGGTATTTGGTTAGTACATTGGGCATTAAAGGAACGAAAGGAAAGAGTATGGTACCGGGTTTAAACTATGAATCCTCGATGCGTGTTGTTGACCAAAGGCGCCTAGAAATCAGCGTACTGTAATTTATATCGCCGCAGACTACTTAGTGTTGGTACAGAATAAGTAATTCTCTGTTTGACCTGAAGGTTGACTGGTAGAGAATGCCTTATGGCATTAAGTTCGCCTTTTGTATCTGTAACCTGTTACTGTGCAATAAAGTTTAAATAAATAATTCTACGTACAGAAGCCTCACTGCCTGCAAACGTGCCTACGCTTGGCCATCTCCTTCTATCGCACGCGCATCACTCGCTACATCACTTTCTATCGCATTGAAAGTCATCTGACGGAGGACCTATGAACGGCGCGATAACGTCACGCGAGTGAGTCGCCCGTGGTGTTGGGCTAGTCGCCTGAGTCACTTGTTTGTCACGTCAGCGGGTGCGGACAGCACAGCGGACCTCGAGCGCAGATGCTTCCTGAATGCGATGGCGAGTTGCAGTGTAACTGACTCTGACAGTTACACGGTTTGCTTTGCTTTCAAACGCCGAGCATGTATTGTGTGTACTCGTATGTGTGGTGTGTTCTCGTGTGTGTGTATACCTGCAGACGGCGCGCGCCCGCGTCGGCCGCCACGCACTCGGAGACGGCGGCGAGCTGCTGCACGCGGCGCGCGAAGTCGCCGACCCACTGCCGCACCGTGCAACCGCGCGCCACCGCGTAGCGCTTCCACGCGCTAGGCAGCATGCCGCGCACTAGCGCGCCCACCATCGACCGCGTCTCGTTCGTCTGCTTCATCTCGCCCTAAACAGACATTTCTCTATCTTCACCACATAAAAGTTTATATGAATATCCACTGGACGTATTGCATTACCTTTACAAATAATTATCTTTAGAACTCTTAAATATGAAATTGAGCTCCCAACATTGGGGTTTTACTAGATCAAGTGACGATTGATGAACTTACTTGGCAAATAGCGAGCACGTTCCTGAGGTCGTGGTGCACTTGAGCGAGCAACGAAGCGCCGGCGGCGACCTCGCGCTCGAAGAAGCGGTACAGCGGGTCCTTGATGTTCTCCACAGTACGCCGCAGAGTCTGTGTAAGGTTTACCAAATCAGAAACTGACGTAGCTGGGAAGTTTAGCGTCTGTCTCTACTATTTATATACTTGAAACTGGGTAGGAGATTTTTATAGGAGTAAAATGGTTAAACGAGAAATGAACCCAGATCTTTATAAGTAATTTTTGCACCATAAAGAAGTTGAGGCTTAAGGAAGGAAGGTCCTCTTAATTTGTCGTAAATAAAAATATACACTCTACCGCTTTCTGTAAGATCCTGTTAATATTCATGTTGTTATATTGCTGTTGGTTCTCCTAACATAAAAATGTGATTGATACAAAGTTTTCATGCTAACAACTTGACATTTACAAAAACACTTACCGGCAATTTCTCAGGCAGAAGCTGAAGCCAGCCTGTGGCGGTCTGGTGCAGCGACTTCATCCAAGCCGGCCGCCCGTCGCCCTCCACCACCAGCGCATCTAAACAGACCCAACATGTTTACTAACGTCGCGGAATACCGCGTTTCCATCTGCAGGAGAACATTCGAGAGCGCGGTCGAGGGAAGCACAAGACTGCGCGAGAAGCGAGAAGAATATACCAAATTTTAACGCGCCTTTTCCCGCGTCGCGCGATCCGTGCGTTTCTTCAGCGATAGGGTCCAGTAAACAGCATTAAGGAGTGACATTTCGAGCCACGCATGCAAGGAATTGCGATAGAATAGCCACGAAAATCAATAATCATGCTAGAATAACTCGCGAAACGTCAGATCAGTGGCCATTTCGTAAGAGCTGCATGTGAGCCAGATACCAAAGCTCGACATCAAGGGTTTAAGCTAATTTTTTGACAGTAGACGTTTTTGTCTCATGATTTAGATAATGTAGGTACGGTACGGCCACTGAAAGCCGGTTGTCTGCGTGGTAACATGCTGACCAGCTCTTGTAAAACGATCGATTCTAGGCATATGTATGGTACGAAAATTACTAGCTACAGGAAGTCGGATTTCGAGCGCTGACACCATTTCAATGACCGATCGTAAGCGTTCGTGAGATGAACAACGCCGTATTCTAATCTGATCCAAGGTCATGGCTCAAGATTCGGACCGCAATCCGGATAAAACTGTTGAGACAAGCTCAAATCACTTCTATGATTTCTGGAGTAATTGTGCAGATGAAAAGGCGGATGAATAAGCAACACTAGTGCGTTGCTGTTACGAACAACAATTAAATATTCCAATAATCTCTAATAATTACCATCGACTTCTGTAAGGTGGAAAAAACAAAGATAATTAAAGCCAATTGCTACTGCTCACAATCTGTACAATTTTGTGCTATTTCTGCTAAGACTTAAGACCCCTTTCGTGTTTTGTTAAATAAAAAGCATCAGAGACAGATTTCTGATTTTTTTTTAAGTGAATGCTAGTTTCATTATTTTGCCTCAAATATGAGTGGCAGTGAATGTTTTAAATACATTTATTTTCTCGATTACAGACAGTGTAGGTACCTTGAGTTTATGTTATTTCCAATCATTAAAAAGGTGGATTATTTCCATTACGCGCGAGAAGAATATAAAACTATGAAAGGGGCCTTAATAGTATAGTATCGTCCGTTTATAATAATTCGTGCCCAACTGCATATCGTGCTCCATGACACTATTATCTATTGACGGTTTAAAAAAAGTGAGTGCTTATGTGTGACATCTGCGTTTGTATGATTTTGATTATAGTCACTTTTACAGTTCTTCCAAGTCGTGTTTTGTTGTGTGCAATGACATTTTAAGCACCTACGATATATGGTTTATTAATTGGTGTTATATTATTAAGTGATGTGTGTATTAAACGTAGATACAGGAGGCCCATACAAAAGCGGAAACTTTCACCCAATCTCTGTATGGCTCACTTAGTCTCGTCTTTCCTTCAAGCGATACAGGCCCGACTGTGTTTCAGATTGACAGATCCATATACCAATATCAGGACATTAAATATGGCGCCGGCAGCAGTCTTTCCACAGAAACTTGTCAAATCCATACAAATCAGATTCTTAAGAACACAGCTTACGATTACAGACGGTTTGGTAAACAAGTGTCATTTGCGTGTGACTTGTGTATATGATAAGGGAAATGTACTGACTGTCGTCCTGCGTGGCGGCGTTGTATGCGAGCTCCTCCTCGTCTTCCAGTTGCTGCATCTTCAGTAGCTTCGACACCAGGTCGCTGCCTTGAGTCGTCAGCAACACCTGCTCGAAATAATAGTCTTTTCTTTACGATATCAATGCCGAATACTAGCTAGACCAATGGGGTACAAATAAAAAGATTCCTGATGAAGCGATTCACGGAGTTCGGTGTGTATTTAGACTGTAGACAACACTTGTTAATCGTGCGTGTTATATCAGTTAAATAATCATGACCTACTCATGGCCGCATTTCTCGCACGATAAAATAAGACATCACTCGGTATGATACGGATGCTTGCCTTTACCACGAACGAAAACGTTACTCCATGCTTTTTAAGTTATTTGCCATACGCACCTTTTCAGCGTTATTGGGAAGCCCAAGCCAGGACGGGGTCTGCCTGTCCGACAGCTCTTCAATCCATTTGAGGAAGTGGTCGCGCCGGTTGCCATCCGGCATAGTGATGTGCCTCTGGTTTCCACTCGCCTGCAAAAAAGGTTAAGAAGTCAAGAAATAATAGTGATACTAAACTAGATCCTATGTTCTTACACACAAGGTCTTTAATCACAGGATGCGACGAACGCTGATTGAACTAGTTGTCGATATTGTGGGAGGACCTAATGTCCATAGCCGCAAGGTATATAATTACGTGATTTGTTCGGAGTAGCGCGGTGTGAAGAGCTTGCACAGGAAGGAGTGCAACAGCCGCTGGTCGAATAGGTTGTCGATGGACTGTGAGAAGACCTTATGTCGATAGCCACAAGGAATATAATCACGTGACTAGTTACCCCATCAACGTTAGCGACGAGCGCGAAGTCCGCCTCGAAGGAGCGCGGCGTGAAGAGTTTGCACAGGAAGGAATGCAACAGCCGTTGGTCGAACAGGTTGTCGATTTTTCCGCCGTAGATGCACTGCGAGAGCAGCGTCACTAGCGCTTCCCATGGCACCTTCTCTGGCGGCAGGTTGGTGCGACCCTGACAAACGATATTACACTTTAATGTTAAAGCGTAAGCCTTAAAATGGTTCACAGCACGTTGTAATATATTAGACGAAAATATTACTAATAATAAATAGTAATCCATCAAATAACAAGTTCGTGAGTAAGACGCAGCCAGCAGAATGCCAAGCGTGCCATGTACGGTTACGGACTTTTAGAGCTCACTTTATACCGGACCTTCGTAGCTTAACTAATATTAATAAAATTAGTTTGACACCTAAATGGCTCAAAAATGTAAGTCTGTTAGCGCGGTTTAGACCATCATAAAGTTACGCGCAATTTTCAGTGAATTTTTATTATATTGCAGGGTTTGATCGTATATATCTTCCTTCAGGTAGCCCGCAGCCCGCAATGTATTGAAACTTGCACGCAAGTTCTTGCCAACGTATATCGGCCTTTACATAAGTGGTAGGCATGTATCTTGCGATACCCTTTCCCCATGTTATTCATGGCCGCGACCTTGTGCAGCATAGAAAAAGAAGATGAAATAGATATACCATAGCGGTGGCGTCGATCCACGTGTCGAGCGTGTCGCAGGCGACGCGCAGGTCGGACTCGTTGAACTCGTAGTACTTGGCCCAGCCGAGGGGTACGTAGCGGAGGCGCTCCTGGACGATGCCTGTATAATAATAACATTTTCACTTCTCATGCTCGTAAAGTTCGACTTTAAGTCGTGCGTAGACGACATAAAATCGCTTTTTAAGCTCTAGTGCATAAAGTAAAATCTTCGTCGAAGAACTTGAAGACCAAGGCAATCGGTCCAACAGCCACACGATCAACCCCGTGCGCTGCGCCCGCAGCCTGCCAGTGCGCGCGCGGCAGCCCGCGCGAACATCGAACGAGGTTAACGACCTCACGAGTGTAAATGTGATGACATAACCTTAGTTAAATTATCTGTTAATTTCCTCGCAACTGCCCCTCTAGCACAACATGCATTCCGTATCTACTCGCGCGCGAGATAAGCTACCTGTCACTTTTTGACAGCATTAATCAGACAGTGACAGGTAGCCTATCTCGCGCGCGAGTAGAGACGAGATGCATGTTATGCTAGCCCCACTGAAGTGAAAAGTAGAGTGTATAACTCGTCCATAAAACCCATTTTACACTCGATTTCATATCCATCCGAGCTAGCTTGCGAGCGAGAAACATCTCGTGTAAAATGGTGCATTTTATGCACTTGTTGTACAACCTACTATTAATAATATTTAGAATAAAAAAAAACATGCTCCACTAGCTTGATAAAGATAAAGGGATTTATCGTAACTTACCGTGGAACCAAGCGAGCAAGAAGTACAGTCTTGCGCGTTCCGATGGTGGTTTCATCATGCGAGCCGCGGGCACCTGAAATCAATCGAATTTTTAAGTACTGGGTAATTTAGTAATTTTTCTAATCTAATAACGTCGATGTAGAGTCCTATTCATAAATAGACTGTGTGATGTGCATGTAAGTAATAAAGTGTATATTTATAAGAATTATTAGACTTCAACGATTGCATTCATCGGTACCTCAATGAACTGGAACAACTACAGCACAGGTGCACCTGCGTCGCTATAACACACCTGTAGCCTCCCAACGAGTACGGTTTACCGAGGCACACACACACACACGCACACATAGTTAGGGCTGTCTCGACGGTCGCCGAGAGTAGTGCCACAGAATAGTATAATAGTATTACATACAGAACGGATACGAACCCCCCGCACCTAGGTCAGTTACCTCATCCCTGAGAGACCCGCCTGGTGTCCGTCGCGCCTCGCGATTAGATTCGCGCGCACCCGCGCAAACAATTGACGCGTGTACCGACAGCGCACGCACACATAATTACCCACAGCGCTTATGTTCGTTCGCGTGGCGTGTTACAGGTGTGGTAGTGCAGCTACACCTCTACAGTGTATAGTATACTACAATAGAGTACCGTGGCGAAGGTCCGCAGCAGGTTGGCGCGGATGCCGGGCGGCGGCTCGAACACGAGCACGCGGCCGGCGCGCAGCAGGTTCACGGGCAGCTTGGGGCTGATCTCTGTCGTCAGGAATAGCCGGAAGGCGGGGTGGGGCTGCAGGGAGTGGAGTTTCTTCTCGAGCTGCACGAGCCACACTGGCGCGAGGTGCACGTTCTTCAGCATCACCCATCTGCGTTATCACAATAAATTAGTATTAGGAATTCAGAAGCGGTAACTGCTAGTTTCATTACACTGCGAGTAGCGAAGATATAACGAGTTTAATCGCTCTATAAAACCGTGCAATGTCGTTAAACTCGCATGCGAGTCTCGCACGAGCCTAAATTTGTTACACATTAATAAACGTCCATCAAACCTATTTTAATTAAAATTCCGTTAAAATTCATTTGATATTATCTGTCACTGAAATTTTGTTTACGAGAAAGCGACAAATCCGAACGATACAGGGCACGATGGTGTGAGGTGCGGGAGATGGCGGGAGACGCTGGTACACATGGGCTGTGTTCCGAATCACACTCACAGCGCGCTCACGATCGGACCGATTCACGCTCATAGCGCTTACATGAGATGTCGTGACGTCATTGATGATGTCATGGACGGCGCTCACGGTGCTCACACTCCCAGGGATGTACGTACCGTCCAGTCTTGCAGGCGGTGTTGATGGCGCGCTCGGCCTGGTTGAACCCTTCGGCCGAGCCGATGGCAATGCTCGACAGCGGCTTGTTCAGCTCCGTGGCCATGTCGTCCACGCGACCTACAACAGGAATAATATGTATTTTCTTTCTTCTTCGAATCTAAATATTAATTTCTTTTAACACATTAGCGAAAGCGTTACATAATTAGCGAAAATCCATGATTTTTTGAAATATCATTAGTATTTTAGAAACCCATTAATGTGCAGTCAATTACATTATCTTTGTCAAAGATCTGGAATGTGAATATCGAATTATAGTAAGGAATTGGTAGACAACAGAATCAGTCTATCAATCAGCCATGAATTTCTACTCACAGGATACCCTAGTAACATATTAGCCGCCTCTAATGTAAGCTATCTGATGGACCTCAGACCACGACTTTGCGTGATTTACGGCAGGGCAAGCCTTTTATATGTTCATTTCACGGTTGAGACGCGCAACGTATTGCACTTAGTTGGGATCACACGCAACGTATTAGTAAAACCGCCGCCGCTCGAAGTCGTAGCTGGGCCGTAAAACCTACTCGTGCGATATGTGCCACATACCGCTGGCGTCGTATCCGGGCACGGAGCAGAGCAGCGCGGGAGTGGTGGCGTTAAGCTGGTGCTCGGTGATGGAGGCCAGGTCGAACTCCGTCTCCGCCTTCGCCATGAAGCCCGCGCCCAGGACTGCGGCCACCAGCTGCGTCGCGGCCGCGATTACGCGATCCGGACGGAACGCCTGCGGAAACACTCATTCAAATTTACCTTTGTGTACTAGCCCGAAAGTTACAATGACTAGTTCCAACTCAAGTCAAGAGGAATAGTAAGTTAACACCTTTTGTAGCCTATTCTATTGTTATAATAAGGTGAACAACTGATTACTTATTTCTGCTCAAAACTCTTCGAATGCTACCGCAGTGGCTTGTGATTTCTAACTACCCCGTACGTAACTTAGATATTTATTATGTTCCCAGTTTCGTGTCAGTGTTCGGATTTATTGACTGCTCGGTACAGAACGGCATAAGAACATAGTGCGGTTTTTTAACCTGTCTATGGCTTCATAGGCCGTTCCCAATAAAGCTATAGGAGTCTGCGGTTGGAGTGTGGTCTGGAAAAAAATTAGGGGAAACCTCCGACACTGGAATACACAGAGTTTGCGCTCCAGACAGATTGGTTAAGCCGCTTCAACCGAATTTGAGGTGTCTTTTGTTTATTTTATTCCCAGCCACTGGGAGTTCTCTCGTGTAGTGCGCACCTGTATGAGCAGCAGCCGGTACATGGCGAGCGTGTGCGGCGCGGGCGGCGCGGAGGGGCTGGAGTCCCACAGTGTGGGCACGCACTGCTCCGGCGCCGCCTGTCCGAGCCACGCGGCCAGCTCTGGGAGCTCGCCCGCCTTCTCCAGCAGTCGGCGGAACGCCACCAGTCTGTCGGCAATCACTTACATTAGTACGGAACGGAACCGCCACTCGTTTTTTTTTCAATTTATTTAAGAAACAAACGGTCGTGTAGAAAAAACAAGAGTCACCTGGAGCTGAGCCGCGCCGCCGCGTCGTGTTGCTGCTGCGTGAGCGGCTCGAGTGGCGCGCAGTGCGACACGAAGCCCTCCTTGCCGCGCAGGAAAGTGGCGAAGGGCTGCTCCAGCGTGTCCTCGGCGCCGGTGCCCTTCAGGTGGATGCGGCACAGCAGCAGGGAGAACGTGAGCCGGTCCGTGTGCAGCATGCCGCGGGCCACGCGCTCGTACACCACCTGAACAAGATAATTTTTAAGAATACTATCGGCGCGGGTTTTGTGGGAAACAGTAGTAGAACAGCGTAAAGTAACGTAAATAAAAAGGAAATAATGATAATCACCGAGGGCGTCTAATCTTGAAAACACATTGCGTTGATGGTAAGAGGAAGTATTAATTTTCATTCATTATCCGCCCGCAAATATTACGACAACCTACGACAACAAGAGTATCAGTGGTTCTCAAAGGATTAGCGAGTATACCCTAGTTTATTACTCTAGTTTGGTTTGGCTAGCTTCTTAGGCGACGTTGGTAGTGTTTGATCTTCGGATCGAGCTCATCTTTTACAGTAGGTATTTAGTAATTGATTAGTGGACTTCTGCATTTGTGATGAACCAAGGTGTACTTGATGATCTTTTCAGTATGCAATTCGAGAGGCGCTATATGATATTCACATTTGAGTTACTGGCTGATCCCCAGTTGTAATAAAAAAAAAATACCGTGAACAGTTCCTCAGTGATGATGCTGAGCCGCGCGGTGTAATCCGAGACGCCGCTCAGCAGCGGGCACACCAGCACCGAGCTGAATATGTCCAGGAACATCTTCAGCGAGTACTGGTACAGGAAGTGGACCTGGTTCAGCGACTCCATTGTAAAGTAGATGCTGCTGCATGCCTGGTGACAATAATTACAATTCAATGGGCATCTCTACATGTTACCATTTATACTTTTTTTTTTCTTGAGACTGATGACCTGTAAAAGGTCACGGGAATCCGCTCGATACGGGTTGTGCACAGGACCGGTCATTGTGGCACTCTTTGTGGCGTAGTGGCGCCCTCCACAAGACGGACTGATGACCTGGTAAAGGTCGCGGGAGTCCGCTGGATGCGGGTGGCACAGGACAGGTCCTTGTGGCACTCTTTGGGCACAGAGGACCTAGGGGAGGCCTATGTCCAGCAGTTGACGTCTTTCGGTTGATATGTTGGTTTTTATTTATTTCTTTCTATACTGTACACGATAGAAAACAATGTAGTTCATATACTCACTTGAGAAAGCGGCAAGTATTGCTGGCTGACGGTTTCGATTTCAGCGATGACTTTGTCAGTTTCTTCAACCTAAAATTATATAAAAAAAAAAACAGTGATTAGTAGACATGCGTTGACAGTTCGTAACAACCAAATATTGCTAACAATTTTCTCTTGTCTGTTTTCCCCCATTGTTTTATTACTTTCCCCCATCGAAATATAATAAGTATAGAAGCATAACGCCTAACAAACTTGACGTTAAATTTTGACCTATTTACGACGTCTTTGAAACCAAAATGTCTTATGATTCGTTATCCAATCAACATTCACTTGAAGTTTGAGTAGACCTAATTTTCGCAAAGGTTTTATACCATTTTTCCTAATTTGACCAATAAGAAAAGTTTTATGTATTGTGACTGGTTAAAATCTATTTGACACGAGTTTCAGATTTCTCAATGGTTTGACATATTCACTCAAGTGAACTTGACTTGAGTACGTCCCACTTTCAACGTGGATGGTTTTATTCAAGAATAATGCAATTTCGTAACCAACAATTAATTCATGAAAATTTTATAAAATGCAAGATACGTAGAGTTAATAAAATGTTTATTAAATGCGCCTTTTACAGATAATAATATATAGGTACACAATCGCCTCACTTTTTCGAAAATAACGAAAAATATCAAGATTTTGTGGTAGGTACTACTACTGTGTACTGTATACAATTGATTTACCAGTTTACTATCTACCTCCAACTGACTTTTCTAATAATACGTTGTACCTATATCTTTATTTACTCCGCTGTGGATACATTTCGCATTCTAGGTGGTATAAGAAATCACAATAAAAATATGTACCTACATTATAGAATATTTTTTTTCGTACCTAACACGAATTCAATAAGAATTTACAAAACAACAAATTTAAAAAAGTTTTTGTCTGTTCTGGTCGCCACATAGTCAGACTTTTTAAAATGAATGCTGCATATCCTACAATGCTTGCTGGGCAGCCATGTACCATCCCGTCTTTCAAAACGAACCGCGTTTATCCATGATGCGCGACGTCTTTCTTCATTTGCAGCAAAACTTCAAAATTTAGTCACTACCTAAGTAACAAAATAACTCCTAAAGGACCTTCTCATGGTTCGTAAGTGGATATGCTCAATTTTCACAAAACTTATATTGCATTACATCAACCACGGCTGTAAAGTATGGGAATAAATAAATTAATTTTACTTAGTATTGAAAAGAAATGTCATCCCTTTTTCCATCTGCGTGGCTTCTACACCAATTTACGGAGCAGGCCGGCATTATTACCAGAATATTTGTATCCACTAACCATTTAATTTGAATTATTTTCCTTTGACAGCTTATCAACCGATCGAATTAATGTCTGATAGCCGACTGAGAAGCGATCCGGCACTGAAACGTCACTAACAGTATAAGCCCCGCCTTCGGCACTAGATTTGGTGGCACCAGTTTTGAGCGACAGTTATGCTTCCATACTTATTATATTTCGATGCTTTCCCCTCTTGAAGCCAAGTGAGTTACAAGGTCAAAATCGAGATAAAGATTCAAGAATTTTTACAATTCACTTATAATGAGAACTTAAGGGCCTATCGTGCGGGGTAAATTCTCAGCGCCTGTCAAATTTCAATTTTTTTAATAATTTACCCAATTAACCCACACATGCATTATTCACGCACACTACCTCATTTTGCTGGGTCGGGTCATTGACCCATGTTTATGTCAACTTATGACAATATAGATTTTGAATATTGAAAGGTTTCTTGGTGCATAAGAGAAGTGTAACAAAAATCGTCAAGTTCTGATCTGTAACCAAAACTCAAGTATTAGTTGTATCTGAAAATGTCTTGAATTTGGAATTTGTGGTAGTAAAATACTCAGTTCTGTGTTTATAACATAAAACATGTCAAACCCCTGTTTTGTAAAATGTATTTTGTTTTGCCCTTTCCTCACAGACTCATTTTTATACAACTTAAAACAGAGAAAGAATTTTCCTAATCGGTTCGTGCATGTTATGACTGTTTTATGTTTATGACTTAGGTACTTATTTTGAGAGTTTACTTGGTGATTTTCATGATACGAGTATATGTTGTACCTTAAATAGGTTATTTTCATAAATTGATTATTTTCTGTTTATCAGTTGGTTAACTCTAAAATGGACACTGATTTAATGCAAGTTTTAAGAGAAGAAGCGGTAGTTTTATTACAATATATATAATAACTACTGAAACTATTTATACGGCACGGGATAGCTGCAGCAATATTGTGAATCAACTTTGTATTTGAGGAACTAGTACCTAACCTTATAGGTAGTTCTTGTTATTCACGACCTCCCGGGCGTCGCGCAGAATTGCGCATAGAATAGTATGACATTCCCTGCGCATCGTCGTTATCGTGAATGACAAGCACTATAAAACCTAATGATATAACAAATATCATCAAGAAAGTCATTGTAACAGTCTGCACTTATGGAACTTGGCCGGACCACTACTGTATCAGCTCTGACAAATTAACTTTTATACACTTCTTATAAGGTCCATAATTGAAAGGAATAATTAGCAGGATGCGTTTACATATTCTTCTAGTGTGAGCAATCGTGCCGTCGATGACACTTAACTGAACATCCGTGAACCTTATTGCAACGACATAAGGTTCAATAATGGTTAACATTGCGTCTATTTTCATCAATAATAAATAGCAATTATTATTATTTGCTATTCGTTTACTATAACGTCGAGACAATTATTGCGATGCGACATAAGTACTTACTTGTACAAAATCAAAGCAACGGGATTTCCAACGCATGAAAGCTTTAGATAGAAACTAGCGCAGTTAAAATTATAAGTAATTACTGCATATTTGTTTATTAGACATCGTCATTGTCACCACATCCCCAACAACTACTTGGTTTATTATTTATAAATGAAACATAGGTTTATTATTTTCATTCTAGGTATAATTATATTATGACCAGGCGGCTTAGACACTACACAATTTAAATCCACATCACTCAAACTGGCGAAGAAACTCCGATATTCTTTCTTCTGCTTCCGCTGCAAGAGAGCACTCTAGATCTGTTTCTTGGTATAACGCTGATATTTTATAAACTTCTGTTCAAAGCACCATAATAATTGTGCCTGTTTTTACAGATTCTGGGATATGTTTTGTTTATGCAGATTCTACGATATATTTAGGTAATCATTGTTTGACGTGAAAGCGCCGTACATATACACATAAATTATAACATAAGATTCGTTAAATTATTGAAATATAAAAATACAATTTGTTTACAAATTTTAATTTGAAATATGATGAGTGACATAAATGTCATAACGTTCCGTTCTGGGTGGCCAATTTATAAAAAGTAAATTACTTTGAACTGAAATACATCGGTAACCTTTTTACGTTTAAAATGCCTTTTCGTAAAGGAAATCATTATAATTTAGTTGCATTAGTAAACATTGGGGACCAAAGATTGCATTTTTATGTTATAACGAATGGCTAATACTAAAAATTCCATGTTAAAAGAATCTTCAATAGCCACACGTCAACATTTATTTACCCTACTTCAATTAATGCAATCTTTGTGTGTGGTATACATTTTGTATTTGTATAGATGTCAAACTGAGAAAAGCAGCATATGTCTGCTCCCATTGAGGGCCGGAGCCCATCTGCCGACAAGAAAACTACGGCGGCCGGTCAAATTTTCGGAATTTCCTTTGCATTGTTAAAAAAATCTCCACATTTTGCAAATGTTAAACACATACGACCTAGATAACATGTAGTTTTGTTACTATTCAAAAATTGAAGACCTTTCATAAAGTATTAACGTTGTAGTTTGCGTTTATTTCCTTTAGTAGAGCTAGCTTTGGATTGAATTTTTATGAAGAAAACTATAAGTAATTGTGTTTCTGAAACACATGACGTGTAGAGTGTATCCTTAAATATCATATATAGGAATTACAGAATTCAAGCTTTAGTAATAATAATACAGCAAGTGATCCAACCATCGCAATTATTCAGAAATTTGCTCGGTGCAGTCTTAAATATTGTTGCGACGGAGGGGTATAAACAGTTCGGTTGTCATGGAGATGACAAGTCATCAAGGGATTCGAATATTCGCCGACTCTACTAAGAGACAAGTGGCCCAGTGGTATAGCGCATTGGGTACAGAGTCATTGTGACCCGGTTCGAATCCCGTCGGCGATGCACTTTTTGGAAGTTATTTCAAAATGTTAAGTGATAATTTTCATTAGGCTGAGTAGCATGGAAGGTTCTAGAAGAAGTGGCTGAATAGAAAATTCCATGCTATAGAAAATTAAACGACAAATGTATGGGATTGGAACATTCGAGAATCGACGTTAAGGCACAGGTTTCGGGAATAGTGAACGCTACTCGAAACAGATGAATAACGAAAAGACAACCGTAATGACTATCGAAATGAAGATCGAAATTATCGTCTAGAATATTCGATAGGGGTATATAATGGGAACAAGCTCCCGGCGCAGGGCAGTATTAAAGTGAGTGAATACCGGAGCGGAACGGAGAGAGAAATAGTGGTACAGTGGAAAAGTGAAGTGATAGTAGTGAGTACAGTGAAGTGTTAGTAGTGCAAGTGCCAGTGAAGTATACTGTGTCAGTACTAGCAGGCGCGGACTCAGTGGACTTTGTGCGTAAGTCGAGTCAGTGTACTAGTGCGTGTAGACTCAGTGAACTTATCCGGCGTTTCTAAGTCGCTTAAATAAACCATAGTTGCGCCTAACAGGTGTTTAACTCTATCCCGTACCCCACGCTCGTAACATTTGGTGTCAGAAGTGGGATAGAGAATCAACATGGTTATAGAACGTGACGATAGAAAAGGAGTCACGACTCGTAGTCAAGCGGGTGCTTCGACGTCTAGCCAAGGTGCCGTCGAAGTAGAGGTGACTCAACAAGCCGGCACAGCATCTGGGCAAACTGACGTTGCGGCGATGTTTGCGTCATTGCAGCTGATGATGGAGCAACAAGCGGAACGGCTAGCAAGACAAGTCCAGGAACAAGCAGAGACTCGCCGCTCTTTGGAACTACAGCTAGCGCAACAGGAAGCGAAATGGGCCCAGGATCAAGCGGAGATTCACCGCATTTATGAAAAACAATTGGGATGGCAAGCGGAATGGACCCATGAGTATTATAAGTCATTACGTAAAAATGTGACTGCAGCCATAGAGCAAGAGTTTGCTCTGTTTAATGAAGGCATCCAGCCAAATACAATAGATCGCGTGGCAGAAGACGACGGCGTTGTTGGCAGGAAAAATGGCGATGTTAGAGAGATGGAGGACATTGCTGGAAATGTGGTCGATGTTGTTGGTGAGAAGGACGTTATTGTTGCTGAGGTAGATGATGTTATCGGAGAAGCGGATGACGTTGTCGGTGAGGAGGACAACGTAGTGGTAGTAACAGTAGCGGACCAGTTAAAGGAGGAAATAATCGACTCGGAGTCCAGTGATGGTGTCAGTGTACCAACCATCTCGGTGTCAGAAGAAAAGCCCGAAGTGCCACAGTGCGAGAGTTGTTCATCCTGGGCTGGAGAAGAGCAACAAGATCACGCTCAGTCGAAAGGGCGTGGGCAGAAAGGCGATGGGATCCGGCGGCATTTAGCAATTAAAGCTGCGATACTGGTTCGAAGGGCATACCAGACTCAGACCGATAGTGGCATGTTGAAAGCGAAAATTGGACATCTTCGAATCAGATGTCTGAAGCCGAACCAGCCACGAAAGGATCCTCGGGAGAACTTTGGAAGAAGGTTGATGGCTCGGTACTACCGCTACGGAAGAAGGCTCGGAGAAGGAACAATGGCCTGGCTTTATCACCCAGTTCGACGTAGACGGAGGCTTCAACTTTTCTCGGGGGATCATATACGACGATTGGCACGGTATGCGGATTTTTGGATTGAATCATGCTCGGGACGAGCATAACTTAGCGGAGGGCAATGTTGCGACGGAGGGGTATAAACAGTTCGGTTGTCATGGAGATGACAAGTCATCAAGGGATTCGAATATTCGCCGACTCTACTAAGAGACAAGTGGCCCAGTGGTATAGCGCATTGGGTACAGAGTCATTGTGACCCGGTTCGAATCCCGTCGGCGATGCACTTTTTGGAAGTTATTTCAAAATGTTAAGTGATAATTTTCATTAGGCTGAGTAGCATGGAAGGTTCTAGAAGAAGTGGCTGAATAGAAAATTCCATGCTATAGAAAATTAAACGACAAATGTATGGGATTGGAACATTCGAGAATCGACGTTAAGGCACAGGTTTCGGGAATAGTGAACGCTACTCGAAACAGATGAATAACGAAAAGACAACCGTAATGACTATCGAAATGAAGATCGAAATTATCGTCTAGAATATTCGATAGGGGTATATAATGGGAACAAGCTCCCGGCGCAGGGCAGTATTAAAGTGAGTGAATACCGGAGCGGAACGGAGAGAGAAATAGTGGTACAGTGGAAAAGTGAAGTGATAGTAGTGAGTACAGTGAAGTGTTAGTAGTGCAAGTGCCAGTGAAGTATACTGTGTCAGTACTAGCAGGCGCGGACTCAGTGGACTTTGTGCGTAAGTCGAGTCAGTGTACTAGTGCGTGTAGACTCAGTGAACTTATCCGGCGTTTCTAAGTCGCTTAAATAAACCATAGTTGCGCCTAACAGGTGTTTAACTCTATCCCGTACCCCACGCTCGTAACAATATGTAACAAAAATTTAAATGAATGAATAATTGAAAAAAAGAGTCACTGCCGCATAAACGAATAACTAAACTACTTCAAAACTTCGGGCTTGGCAGCAGACAGTACGAGTCTCCATTAGGATTCAACCGGAAAGACGCGAAGACGAGATAGTCGCACCTTGTTACATTACGCAGAAAAATAGTTTGCTTGTTCATCATCCTCCTAGCGTCAAGGAAGCCCGGGACCGCTATCTAATCCCAAAATTCGGCGTAGACTAGTTCTTACGGAAGAGACTGCTATAAAACCTTCCAACATAAGTGGAAACTAGACCTTGCTTGGCTTGTTGTTGTTTTAAAATGTCTGATGAGGAAGTGTACGTACCTTCTGACCAATATCATCTGCTTCCTTCTTGAGCGTCTCCAGTGTGGCGATGACAGAATCATCATCCAAGATCTTGCCTTTGGCGTCGTTGAGCGCTTGTAGCAACGACTTCTCAAGCTGCCGCAAACGGAGATGGAATTCACCTGTTGGAATCAAATATTGGGTTAAGTTTTAGCGATCAGTACCTCTAGGGTACATTTTTTTCGAAACATAAACACAAAATAATGCATTTGTTTTGTCTCAATTTGTATGGCAACAAATAGTTCATCAAAGGCCACCAGAGGCGCTGTTAGCGTTGCTGTACAAATTGAGACTGAACGCACACGCGTTCGTGTTTGCGTTTGTTACTTGTAGTTTCGAAAAAAATATATACTAGAGGTACTCTTCAACTTTTTAACCCCGACGCGCAACGTAAAAGAGGGGTTTATCATATGAATCTGGCATCTCCTCATTGCTGCGTCGTCTGCCATACTAATCGGACGTACCTTTCTTGTAAATTAGAAACGAAACCCCTATTACCTTGCAGCTTGAGCAGGTCGGAGCGCTTGGTGTCGATGTCGGGCCGCTCGGCCTTGAGCACGCGATGCAGGCACTGCGACTGCAGCGACGAGCGCGTCACCGTGAAGTTGACGAACGTCACGCGCGAACACATGTCCGGCGGGAACTCTACTGTCGGGTCCCTGAGGAACACAAGCAACGTGTCGAAAAAAAAACAAATATCCTTTATTAAATAAAATGCTTATTTTAAAGTGACTAAGGGCCGCCCTTTAAGCAAAAATTGCTTAAGAAACAAACAGGCAGCCGAATGTCGTACACACTACTGAATATAATCGGAAGCTTCTTCTACGTAATATTCTTCCTGCCCGATTTGGAGATCTTGGAACTGGTGCTAAGAAACATCGCGAAGGAAGGACCGATCAAAGCAGTCCAATCCCCTCAAGAGCGTAATTCTGCTTTTTCTGTCTCGGATGTCGTAGAACCCAACCTCGGAAAAATAAAATAAAAAATAAATATTTGTGGACAATCTTACACAAATCAACCGAGTCCCAAACTAAGCAAAGCTTGTACTATGGGTACTAAGTGACGATATACATACTTATATAGATAAATAGATACTTAAATACATAGAAAACATCCAAGACCCAAGAACATATATTCGTGCTCATCACACAAATATATGCCCCGGCCGGGATTCGTACCCGGAACCTCCAGCTTCGTAGGCAGGGTCACTACCAACTAAGCTAAAGCGGTCGTCAAAAATGTGTTAAAACAGCACTAAGTTCAAGACTTATGTGGCGCTTTTAGACCATGCGGACGAACATGTATAGGGATGTTTACTCAAAATTTATTATTACTCTATACGAAAGAATACATAAAACTATGCCAAATAGTGAAATTCCTATTCAAATATTTTAAAAAAATAACGAAACTACAACGATTAGAATTTTTTTAGTTTGAGAGAGAAAGCGCTACAGATCAGTGACGTCACTGACCTAGAGCGCCATAGTAAATGACGATCGTTCAATACACAGGTGCGTTTTGCGGAAAAGGGACAGAAAACGCCCCCTCCTAAAACTTTGAAGACTTATAATTATGTAATTGTTTATTCTTTTGAATTACTTTCTTCGCTATTTGATTGAGAATTTGATCCATTTTCGAGAAAATTCGGATTCATTTTCTTATTTGGTGTCAACATCCCTATTCTAGTCCGATCTATCAAATTTTCTTAGCATAAAATCAATCTTTAGTGCAAAAACGCTCGTTCGTTAGCTCTTCATCTTTTACCTAGCGTTATTCCGGCTCTTGCCAGGGTCCGCTTTCCTGCTTGCCTTTCTCCATTTTGCATGATCCTGAGCGTCTTTTTTAATGAGCTCGTTCTCGCTCATATTGGCCTTCACGCTTTATTCGTTAGCTCTAAACCGACTATTACTAGTGATGTGTGACAGGAGACATACCTGGTGGAGAGGAAGATGACGAACGACGGACTGAGATCGATGTCCTGGTCGCCGAGCGTGATGAGCACGCGGCCGCCCGTGCGCCGCAGCTCGCGGTTCAGCACCGGGTTCAGGATCGGATCGTAGTTCTCCACATCCTGTTTACAATAGTACATTACTTAACAAGGGCGGTAAAACAAAGAATGTCTCAGATCGCAGGTATTTGACGCCCGAGCCGAAGGCAAGGGCGATAAATATGCGATCTGAGGCTTTCTTTATTACCGCCCGTGTTAAGTACAAAATTTTATGTCACCCTCTGGCCAGGAAGTGGAATTTTCCGCGCGCGGAGCGTGCGGTAATTGCCGCTTTTTGGCCAGGTGAGACATAAACACTATATATTAGACCTCCCCCGAAGACCACCAGACTACGTTGGAAATTTAGCACTACTGTGTTCCATCCCCGGTCGACGATCCAAGAGCAGACCCAAAACAGGGACCCAAACAGTGTCACGGATCCGAAGACGATGTCGAGGATAGAGCGAAGTGGCGAAGATTAGTTCGGAAAGCTAACCTCACCACCATGTGGGATTTATAGCTAGGAAGAGAGAGATATGTTAAACCTCAAAAGAACAATGTAAAGGTTACCATGACGAGGTATCAACATCCATTTTGTATTAGTTTAACAAGTTATATTTATTTTAGGTGTAAATTAAACAATTCGGATTCAGATTCATGTGCGTTTTCCGAACTACCCGCACTTGGTGTTTATTAATCACTTTCTTTTATACAACAGTAGCATAAAATACTACAACGCGCGTCTATTTTAGTATACCAACCTGCACGAGTAGCGGGTTGCCGAATCGCAGCGCGGACTCGAGGTTCTTGCGGAAAGAGTCGTCGAGGAACGAGGTCTTGGTGATCTTGCGTTCTCTAAACTCGCGCATGATAAACTCCGTGGCCTGGCCCGACGGGTCGATGATGAGAGGGTAGCGGTTGAAACGCTGCAATAAAACATTGTCATTAAAACCTGTAGAGTTACAAACATAGAGAAATCTGATCTGATCAGTGAGAGTGATAAAATGATGCGAATCGTTAACGACGGTGACTAGCGAGTAGCCCTTGGAGTATACATAGTAGCACTTCGCACTTGGGTATTGTCAATTCAAATATCTTCACTTATGGCCTGTAGTGTAATGGATGGCGTTGCTTTCTAATATAGCCGTTGCCACAAATATCTGAACATGTACATACTCTAACGCTTTAATAGGGAGTCATGTTAAGATATTTGTGCTAAGATACTGTACAATGAACCAAGTGGAAATCTAAGCACGATGGCAATCTCGACTCATAGCACGTCGGTGGACAACGTAGCCTGCCAGCCGAATTGCTAAGGTAATCTGTGCTATAGCACGGTACTTGATGTAACAGGATAGAACAAGGAGCACTCACAACTGGTCTGTGGGCAGCGCGTTGGCCTGCCAACGCAGCCTGTCAGCCAAATTGCTAAGGTACTCTGTGCGTATGTCACGGTACTTGATGGAACAAGGACTCACTCTGAGCATGATGGCATTCTCGACGCACAACTCGTCTGTGGGCAGCGCGTTGGCCTGCCAGCGCAGCCTCTCGTCGGGATTGCTGAGATATTCCGTGCGGGCGATGTCGGCGCGATACTTGATGTTAGCCGCGGCCAGGTGAGACGTCCATGTTGAAAACAGATTTTGACGGTACTGTGGACAACAACATAAAATTAATAGTTGCATTTTAATGCGCCACAGAATGCGGTTTTTTAAAGGGCCACCGAATGGGGTGGTTAACCTTAAAATAGCAGACGTAGCTAAAATAGCCTGCCTGCCGAATGCCGAGGACTTGTGGGCTATAACAACCACCAACTGGGCCAAATAGAATCGAATCCGGCGTCGCAGTAGACTACGACGACGATGGCGAGATCAACTCGATACCTTTGAGAAAGACTGGTGGGAGAGTGGTCGAGATCGGGACTCGTGGAAGAGCAAGTGGAAGGCCTTTGCCCAGCATTCCAGGCTCTAAAATAATAGGATGAATAATGCTCTTTTACAGTACAGCACCTATGGAAAAAGACGAGTTTAATACCCACATGCTGATCGAAGTAGCCACCGTACGCGATGAAGGCAGCGGACAGCAGCACATCTCCTACAATGGTGCTCATCTGTGAGCGGAAAGTCTCCGAGCTCGCCTCCCAGCGCTCACGCTCGATCACCAGGCTCTTCAAGAGCGCGATGGACCTGTCAACCTGCGAGAAGGAAAAAATATGTTGATAGTTTCCAAAAACAATACAGGTGACAGAGGCATACACTTCTGAACAGGCGGGCCTTGCTAGGACCAACGAAGTAAATTTTTGCTGAGAAGTTCTCGTACAAGTCTTGGTCGCCTTAGACTATGTGTATTGATGACAAGACGGCCGACGAACTACAAATGCTTATTTAGGTACTTCATTCGTTGTTTTAAGTTCAAACTGTCACTGTCGAAAGTTATGTCCGCTAAAATTGAGCGTATGGGATATAGCGTGGAGAGCTAGGCTGCCATTTTTGAAGTTCATCGGTCCGTCACACAGGTTGATTGATATAACCCGCCCTGAGCCTAGTTTGCCTGCACGTTCCCAAGGTCAGGCTTGATCTTAATGCGCTTGGCTGATGATCTGTCGTGCATCTCGTAGCCGAACTTGGTTCTGCGTCTGATTGGTTCTAGCACTTTCAGTTCGTCTCGTCTTCTCGACTTATCATGTATCTGTGGGCACTGTACCTTGGCCTGCACGTTCTCCAGGTCAGTCTTGATGGCCTGCGCCTGGCTGATGAGTTGCGCGTACTCCTCCTTGTAGGAGGCGATGGACTTCTCGAGCTGCGCGATCAGGTCGCGCACTTCGTCGCCGGCCGTCACGTTGGTCTGCGCCTGGTCCTCGAGCGCTTGAAGCTCGTTGCGGAGCGGCTCGACACGTTTCAACATGTCCGCGTATTCGATCTGTGGAAATTCACATTTACATGGATGGAAACGCAAAGTTTCCGCAATCGTTCGGACATGTATTGAAAAAAATGAAAGTTGAATACTAAAGAAGTAAATATAAAATGTACGATGGAATGTTTAACTTCAGACTTTGAAAATATATGAATAATTGCGTACCTGAGCGATGGCCCATTTGACCATAGGCCCGCAGGCCATACTGGCTCGGTTGACTTTTTCGAAGTTGTAGTCTGGGTTACTCAAGTATCTGGTCCTCATCTTCTCGCGCACATCGTCACTGGCCACACACAAACGGGTGATTAATACTTAGAAATATCCCTGTTAGAATCTTACGTGCATTGAACCATCCCGATCCTAAGTCCGACTAACCAGAACTAAAACAAATTAAAACCCCCTCATGCTTTTCAAATGAAAAATGTGTCGTCACACAAAACAAAAACATAGTCACTTACCCACACAGCAAAGAAAACTGAAATAATTTACATTGTTGTCTTTACAGACTCAAAAGTAGCAGACAGAAGAATAAAATAAAACAAAACAAAAACAAAAGTCAAGCAATCGAGTCATTGTCGGTGATGACGTACGATTGCCAACCATGACGGACGCGTGATGACAATGAACACAGTTTATTTATTGGCAAATACATGCAACCTGGAGATGACTGTAGAATTCTGGAGAATTAATGTTACAGGTTATTTAATCATTAGTTTTACTTTAACTAAGTCTACCATCAACAGGGTCGATTAATGCATATAAAATATGCTACATCTTTTAGGTTACGAGCTATCTAGATCCGTTATAAGGTTAATTAGCCATCACCACAACACTCATGTTACAGAAATACAGAACACATGGTGCAAAAGCATGCTTCAAGCATCCAAAACGGTCGTGCTCTAAATACTTGCCAAACACCCGAACTGACCCGCAACTTCAAACAAAAGAGGCATTGTAACGGGAGGGGATAAGCGGTGCTCACGTGATGTCCTCGGTAGAGAAGTTGGAGACGATGCTGTTGATGAAGTTTTCCCGCATGATGACGGCTCGGATGGCCTTCCAGTCGGTCGCGTTCTCGCCCAACAGCAGGCAGATAGACTCTAGGGCCACCTTCACGAGCGCCGGCGGGTTGCCCATAGAGCGCACTTCCACCAAATGCTGCTTCTTTATCGACTTGACCGCTGTATGGCCAACCCGGGGTCCAGCCGCGTCCCACACCAGCACGAAGCGAGAGCGAGAGAGTACAAAAAAAGAGAGAAACAAAAAAGGCATTTAGCAGTCTGTGATACATGCGGCTGGCGTTATTATCGTAAATAAACTTCAAAGTACGCATTTAAACTAGAATCTTAAAACAACGACTGAAAACAGAAATTGATTAAATACGAAAACAATGTTAAAATCTATTGTTAATTTTTGTTTCTGACGATGCTTAGCAGAGTTAGTCACATTCGTGTATCGACGATGTTATTAGTGGTAGGTATTTGATGCCTTTTGTTACACGATCTCGGTATATTAATAACAACAGTCACATATGCAAGCAAGCTTAGCCTATTTACAAAATAAATTTACAACAATATCCATTCATAACAGTAACGACTTATAAAAGATAAAACTAATATTAATTTAAAGTACAATGCAACGTTTAGAAATACTTTCTAAAACATAACTTGATATGATAACATTCTAGTGCATTACAAATCATTCCATTTACAATGTTTTTGCCAATAAATATTAAATGAACAATTACGAAAAACGGCTGCCAACGGCAAACGTTATTTCATAGTAAATTGATCAAAATATAGGTATTAATTAATTCAAATAGTATAGAACGAAGAAAGCTAACAACAATTCAATTCAAAAGTCTTGTTGGCTTTCTTCGTTAACCGGAGGCGAGGCGGAAATTAATCTAGATACAGAATATTAAAACAAATACATTTACTACGGGATAATCAATCATGCTCAAGTTGCAATACTACACATTTAATGTAGAAAAGGTTTTTCAACCATGCCATGTCGACTTACATCTTAGTCTGATGAAAGTGATGAACTATGACCAAACTTTAAGAGACAGCTTCAGTAACTCACATACAGTTAGCGGCAAGCTGTTTATCATTCATCAACTATATTTCCGTCTCGCCTGTATGTAGATTATCGGTTGCACAAGCGTTCATTAAAATGGTGCCACGAATCTCGTGATGTCACTTATTATCTTAAAAAATCAGAATTAACTGACAACAAAACAATCAGCTCAAAAATAATATCAGAATATGTAAAGTACTCTAACTTTCTTAAAATAAAGTACTCCATCACTTAATGAACTTGCGGCTAGGACTAGGGGGCTAGAAAAAACTGCTGCCGCAACGCGGCGCGAGTAGAGAACAATGTACCTTCTCTCTTTATTTTGTACAGTTCGAGTGAGACAATGCGAGAGATATGACTAAGCACCAAGTTGTGCTGGCCCTAGATAGATTTAATGAACGTTTGCGTGTTTATAAATAAGCACACTAACGTGATGTTCTGAGTTTCGAAGTTAACAATGGTCGATATGAAGTTGTCCTTCATGACAGCTGACCGGATCGCCTTCCACGTGTCCCCCTTCTCCCCCAGCAGCGTGCAGATCGACTCGAGCGCCATCTTGACGACGGACGGCGGGTTCGCCATCGAGCGCACTTCCACCAGTTGCTGCTTCTTGATAGATCGCACCGCTGTGTCGTGAGTGCTTCGTGTTTAATGCTAGTTTATGTGTAAGTTTGGTGTACAATATTGGAGCCTACCATGTACAATATATTACGCTAATTTTATGAAAACTCCAATAAATCAAGACATGTATTATCCTTGCAATGTTTACTCAAAGAGTGCATCTGAATGTCTGTCAAATTAGACCAGCTTGATACGAGTGACTTCGCACGAGGCAGCTTGCCCCAACTATGATGTGATGACCATATGACCATAACTAAGGAATATTGGCAATTGAGTACTGTACGATACTATTAATTTTTTCGCAGGCAGCTCCAATATTTTACATGCCTTTCATCGATGAAATATTGTGCTCCCTTAAAGCATCAGGTCATATATTTATTTCTGTACTCTTACATATTTACGATAACAACATCCGTAGATATAAGTATGACATATTGATATTTACATAAAAGAAGGGCAATAACAGCCATACAAGTACAAGGCTTTTTAAAGATTTCACTTTAATGCGTTAAGAGAACAGTAGGTACTTTGATCTGATACAAAGTCGATCAAAGGATATAAACCTGTTACTGAGCTGTTGAAATAGCTCAGATTTGAATGCTACGAATAACAAAACTTTTAGTGAGGCAGAGGCATCATATTACTGTGACTGTTTGCTATTCTAAGTATTAACTATTGACATTGATCTAATCGTAATGCTGCGAACGGACACTAACTACTAGTTAATAAACGCGGCCCTTTTACTAGTTAACGTACGTAGTGTCAAGCTACCTTTAAACAGTAATGGAAAGTGGTACATACAAAGTGTTCACACTTAGGCTCAACCCACACTACAAGTTCTCTAATCCTCCTAATTGTAACCATATGTTTTATGTGAATAAACGCATTCATTCATTCATTCATTCTCGAACCACGTTTCCCAACACGGTGTTGAGTCAAAGACGCCCAAAAGCGGCAAGCAGCGCATATTGCCGCATTCAAAAACTTGGCAACTGTTGACATGCAGCGCTCGAATCTACAATAAGCGCTATGGAACGCTTTTGGGTGTCCTTATTTCACCCCGTATCAGGGGCCTGTGTCTGATTAAAACTAAAGTTACCGTAGGCTGTGTGATACTTGAATGACAAGTGAATACAGCTAAAAATGAAGCAAAGAACCAAACCGTTTTGCGCCTCGATGACAGCCGGCTCCACTTGCGCTAGATCCGCCATTACGTCCCGGCGTTTGGCTTCAATCTCCTTCGTTTGTTTCTCTAGAGCGACCTGATTGTAAGCAGAAAGTATTTAGTATTCGTGTCAAAGTATATTTTCACATCACTTATTCAGATAAGGGCTTTTTCTTCCCTGCTAGGAGGGATCAAAATGGCACTTTTCTTCCCTGCTACGAGGGATCAAAGTGGCACTTTTCTGTAACGAGTAATTGTATTGTATCGATTTTGATAGTTAAGTATTGTATCCATTTTGATAAAATAAATGCACAACCATTGTTATTTCAGATCTTTTATTATTCTCAATAGGTGATGTGAAAAGCAGTATGTGTCACATGGAAGCAAAATTATTTCCACCTTGGGCGTTAATTCTTGAATCCCTCACTACGCTCAGGATTCTATTTTAGAATCCCTCGCTACGCTCGGGATTCTATTATATAATCCTTCGCTTCGTTCAGGATTCAATTTACGCCCACGCCGTAAATATGTCATTTTGCTCCCTTGTGACACAATCTACTATTGTATCCTTGTCACGTAATAAGTCCTTCTATAACAAAAACAAGCATTTGAAATGTTTTTCCTGACCTGAATTTCCTGGCTCTCAACTTTCTTCTTTTCGGCCTCTTGTTGGTCTTTGACCATTTGGCGTAGTTTGGCGTTAGCGGCTTCATTCTTGGCTTGTAGTTCCTAAACAATAAACTTATAGGCTTAGAAAAGGTTGTGGTCACCCTAATACCTATGAGTACAGTAAGGATCAATATAAAAAAAAAAATTTAGACATTCTGTTGGGTTCAAAAAATATATTTCGAATATATAATTCACCAAGTAACGTACCTGTGACTTAACAGCGAGACTCTTCTGCATTTCCTCGACTTGCTCGACAGTTTCCGCAATTTTTCCGAGGCCGACGTTCAAATGCAGTTGCTGCTCTTCCAGGTCGGCCCGTTTTTCCGCGTACAACTTAACCATTTGTTGGATGAAGTCGAGATAGTGTCTGAAAATAAGGAATACATATATTAGTGTGAACAAGATTTTATGAAAATTTTCATTTTTGGTACAAGCTTTTATTGCCGACTGTACTTTTTTCAGTCATCAAATACTCGTGGAGACGGTTCCAATGAGCCGAAACCCGACAGGTTTATCTTGTGTTGTGTAGTTTAGGAATTGCTATGGCTAACTTCTGTCTCCGTCATCAGGTCATCTCGATGGTCCAGGGTACCACGATCACCGAACTTACATAAGTATGATAATTTTTTCAACAAAGGAGCAGAACATGTCGCTTCACCTGGGCGTGATGGCCATGGTCCGGTTGGCGCGCTTGGCGAGGCGCGCGTTGGCGCGGTGCAGCGTCTGGTGCACGTACACGCAGGCGTTGACCACGGCGGCGCGGTGCGCCGGCCGCGCGCCCACCTCGCCGCACGCGGCAGGGAACAGCTCCGGCGGCACGTAGTCCGCAGAGTCCAGGTCCATGCGCGTCGTGAACTCCTTCCCCACCTGTCGCAAGGTACCTTTTTTAACGCTCTGTCTTATACAAACGCTGTCTTACTTACACGCTATGACATCGGAGTGCCAAAGGCGAAGTCGAACCCTATAGAAATCATGGAGGTTGATATCGCGTTCAATACGACTCACGCAGTTCCCTCGCAATGCGACAGATGGTGCGCTGGATAATATATCTCAACTTCAGGAAAGCCCCCCATTCCCCGTGGACTGATGGTGCTCGAGACGACGTACGAACGAAAACGGTGAGTGGAATTTTATATCATAGCGTAATGTCATTGAATTATACATAAAATATTACACTAGTAATATTCTAGCTACAAATGGGAGCCTCGCTTCTAAAAATTAGTTAAAAAGTTTGAAATTTTTCAGGAACAGACTCGACTCGACAAAAATATCCATATAATTACCGAACCTGCTCACAAAATTTCACGAGAATCGCCAGATAGACATACCGAAGCATTTTTATTCAAGCTGAAACGAAGGCGAAGGTCTTCACTAGGTCAATAATGTTAGTTTCAGTTACCCATAAAATCCAAGGCTCAGCACACGGTTTACACTTATTAACTGACCTGGAACAGCGCGCCGTCGCTCCAATCTCCGAACCAATTGAGCACGCATCGGTTGAACAGAGCGGGCGATGTCGCCGCGCGGTCTTTGAGCCCCTCCGAGGATGGGTTCATCGTGAACACTACGTGCAGATTGCGCATTACTTGACCGGTGAACCTGAAAGAAACACTCGCTATGGTTATGTTCCGAATCACGCTTACAGCGCTCAAAGCGCGCTCACGGTCGGACCGATTCACACTCATAGCGCTTACATGAGATGTCGTGAGTCTCGTGACGTCATTTATGATGTCATGGAAGGCGCTCACGGTGCCCACACTCCCAGGCGTAAGCACCTTGAGCCAAACGTCAAGTTGAAGTTTAATATATGAACATGACAGTAAACACTGGCTATGAGCGTGAACCGGTCCTATCGTGAGCGCGCTCAAGCGAATAGCGGTCCGAAACAAAACACTACTCACGCGGCCTTGAGCGCTCTAATTCGGACCGGCCGTCAGCACTGTAAGCGCGCGTGGAACACGGGGTATATAGATCGACCGTCTTAATGAGTCCTCGCTGTTACACAGTTTACACTGATACACAGTTTTTTTGTTGTATTGTAATTATTACTTATGGTAAAAGCTACTAACCACTTATACAGTTCGTCATTGGAATCCAACATCAAGCCTTCTCGCTGCGCGCCTTCCTTGCACTGCGTCATGAGGGCAGCAAACTCGTCGCCCTCGAACAATCCGGGGACCTACAGACCGGACATTCATAAATTAATAGTTCTATGTTTAAATATTGCGCACTATAAGGAGTTCGGCTCGACCTCGTGGATCGGAACTTGGGGCGCGCAAGATTAAGAAAACCAGTGCCTTGGTGTGGGCTATAAGGAACCATCGGACTGCACAATAGTACATACGTGCGTGTAAAATCCCACTTCCTGATTAGAAGGAGACATGAAATTTTGTACTTAACAGGGGCGGTAATTAAGAAAGACTCAGGATTGCGTTCTCCTGGCCATTTCCGGGATGTTTTCTCCGGGATGAGTCACTTTCGGATACTATCATCACTGATCTTAATAGAAAATTTCATATTATATTTGAGAAATATTCGTTACCTCTCCGTTAGCGAGTAGCGTGTTCATGCGCTCGAGGAATCCGCTGTCGAGCACGTTGGACTCGTCCAGTATGAAGGCCACCTTTTCGTCGCGGCAGCCGGCGCGCCGCAGCACCGAGCGCAGGTCCTCGTCGAAGTCCGCGCCCGTGTACTTGTTGTGCACCTTACGTGTGAGGAAAGAAGGTTCAGATTAGAACAACATTTATTGAGAACGTATATGTTGCTTTTGTGTGCACCTTACGTGTGAGGACGGAAGATTCAAATTAGAACAACTTTCATTGAGAACGTATGTTACAAGTCCGGGATTAGTTTACGATCGGAATAGCTGCCATTTCATATACACTTTGACGTAAGTATATGGCAAAACTGTCACCCCCAATCCTATTCTAAATTCTTGGTCCTCGTCGAAATGAGCAGAGTGAACCCGAAAGACGTTTACTGCTGGATATAAGCCTCCCTCTTAGAAACCCGCAATGACCGGTTCTGCGCCACCCGCATCCAGCGGCCACCAAGGCCGTCAGTCCATCTTGTGGGGGTGGGAAATACCCTAGGACAATAACAACAACTAGCTACAAACGTACCTTGATCTGGAAGATGCTGAGCCCGTTCATCCAGGCGACGAACCGGCTGAGCGTGGTCTTGCCGGCGCCGGACACGCCGATGAGCAGCAGGTGCCCCTGCGGCTGCCGGAAGATGCGGTCGATGCGGAGCACGTGCTCGAGCACTTCGTCGAACAGGACTAGGGGCACGTCCAACTCTTCTTCGTAGAATACCTATGGGATTAGAAGTTATTTGTGTCTATCAACTTTTTCTTGTTGTTATTTTGTCCCGTCAGCCAGGAGAAAACAATAATAGAGTTTCTTAGAAAAAATGAAATAATATGGACTTCTAGCATGCTCAAGACTTGGCTCACGTCAGAATGGGTTTATAGTCATCGCTAAAACTCATGTTTAATAGGATCAAAGTCTGCAAAAATCACAGTTTTAAAGAGTGATCCAGGAGACGTAACCATGGTAACGAGCTACAAGAATTATTTGATTGACACATTTATCAATCGTGTTCAAAGTATATATGAAAAGCCGCGACTGATACAATACAAATAGTCTTTATGGCACACCTCAATAAATCTTATATCTTTAAAGGAGCAATTCTTGTATATTCAGCTAAGGAGCAACTAAAATGGTCGCCGCTGAAATGAAAACGAGAAACATTGTATAAATTTATTTTGATCTATGTAAGTTCAATTAGATACAATATTCTTGTATATTTATTTATTTATATATATGTTTATTTATTTATTTCGGGGATCTCTGAAACAGCTCTAACGATTTTCATGAAATTTGGTATGTGGGGGTTTTCGGGGACGAGCAATCGATCTAGCTAGGTCTCATGCACGGGAAAACGCCGAGCAAAGCTCGGTCGCCCAGATACTAAAACGAATACAGAGTATGTAAATGACTGATGTACTTTACTTATCGTGTCATAAATTCATCCGTGTCTCTCGTACAATACATCAAGAGGAAGTATATCTAGTTGTGCTAATCCCGCTGTCTCTCTAGCACTGAATAAAATTTAAGAGAATCAGGATACTTGCTTAGAACAGACGCGCCACAAGCCCTAGCCCGTAGAGAAATAAGGTGTGTCCTTGCGCTTTTCAACCGATGGCCAATAAAAAACCATTTATCTAAAATTGAATGAAAACGTGTGTTAGTTGTGTCAATATCTAAATTAGGTTACCTTCAATCTAGCCTTCACGTATTCGCGCAACTGGTCTCTCTCGACCGGCACGTAATCCTTGCTAAGCCAGTTGCTGTACAGGATAGGACGGGCCAACGCCTGCTCGCGGTTTATACCTAATACAAATAAACAAAGGAGATATTGTTAAATATGAATTGACATTGTATAAAGCGTTTTGCGTCCTTGAACCAAATAGGCGCACAAAACGGCGTGTTTATTGGAACTCAAGGTGTCGTATTACGAATTTACCAAAGAAAAAGTAGTTGTTTACCTGGGAAGAACCTCATAGCGACAGTATCGATGTTCTCATCGGTCCACTGCCTTTCAGACTCTTCTACCAATCGGTCCTGGAAGAGACGAAGCGCTTCATGCGCCCATAGCCGCACCAGGCCTTCTACGTTCAGGTTGTCGAGAGGTCTGGAAGAAAAAATAACAATTTATACGGTCAGGATAAGAAATAGGTCTCGTGCAGGCCGGCGTCGCTGGTTGTATCTAGTGAACCTGATAACCTCGCATCCATCCATAACATGGTGTGGCTGCATGCCCAGTACCTCTAATATATAAATTAAGACTAAACACAAACGAACGCGTTTGCGTTTAGTCTTAATTTATATGGCAAAAAATAGTTAGCACCAAGAAGTTTAGATACATACTGGAGGTTGCGTGCCGAACATTCGTTTGAAGCTAGAAAATATGGCCTTGAATGACGTGATGTTATATTGCAATAGTGACGATCTAAACTTCTTGGTTAGCACCTAAGGCCACCAGATGCGCTGCTCGCGTATTGCCTTACAAAATGACACTATAAGTAACCGCAAACGCGTTCGTTTGTTTTGTTTCGAAAAAACTTATACTAGAGGTTCGGAATTCCGGACAGAAGCGCTCCTGCGAGGCAACGCCTCACTGTTGGTTGAGTGGGGCGCGCAGCATCACAGCGTTAAGTGTTCTAACGCTAGTAAACCTCACCTGATAGCCTCACAGATGCCTCGCACCCATCTGGTCATTTCTCTGGGCGAGTACACGTAGTGCGGCTGCATGTCCTGAGTGAAGCGCTCCTGCGAGGCGAGGTACAGCTTCACCATGGCTTGGGTCAGAGGTTCCGCGTAGCCTCGCAACGCTGGTTGCATACGGAGCATGGCGCGGGTGAATGTTCCGTAAATCTGTCAAGAAAATAATGTGATGAGAAACATACTAAAGAGATATTTTTTATTTACAAAAAGTGGTCCCCGTATTTACCTGCTCGAGCGAGGTCTCGCCGGGGTAGTCGACGTAGATGACGGGCACGTGGCGCAGCAGCCGGTGCGACAGCGGCTTGCGGCCCGGGTCCGTGGGCGGGTTACACGCGCCCACAAACTGGATTCGCTCCAGGTGGACCCACGAGTGGTCTGTAGAAGAAGATTCAATATATTCATTTCATTTTTTACTACTCCTGTTCTTGAATAGAATATACAACTTTTCTGTGGACTGGAATATCAGCTTCATAAGTTCGAAAGTGTGATACTTTACTTGTTATGTGATGCTTACCGCTTGCTCTGTAGAATCCTTTGTGCTCAAGCAACTGTCTCAGGAAGGAGATGACGCGCTGGGTGCCGTACTGATCCATGTCCGGCAAGTTGATCTCGTCGCAGAACAACACCAGCCATTTGCCCAACTGAAAATAGTACATTACTTAGGTATTTGACGCCCGAGCCGAAGGAAAGGGCGATAAATATGCGATATGAGGCGGTTTTAGGCCCGTGGTCAGTATAAAATTCTCTCTTCCCCGGGCCAGGAAGTGGGATTTTCGGCAGGCGTAACGTGCGACAATCTCCACTTTATGAGCAGGTGTCACGTATTATGTATAAAAACTCTGGATGGCAAACCATCAAAAATGTTGACGTATGTAAGGATTCGAAGATTGGATTCGCATGTAATATAATTGTATTGACATTATGACATGTACAAGTGCCCCTGTGGCCTATTTGCAGAATAAATGTTTGAATTTTGAATTGTATTGAGGTTGGGTCATCGAGCCAGCGTAGTAAGTAAGTAAGTATACTGACCTGCACCGGTGCTAGTACAACGCCGTTGGGTGTCTTCCGGTACTCGCAGTAGTGGTCGAAGGTCTTCAGCAGCAGCTCGGGCGTGGTGGCCGAGGAGAAGTTGAGGCCGACGACCTCCATGTCGGGCAGGGCTCGGAGCGCGGAGAAGAGCGTCATGGTTTTACCGGAGCCGGGCGGTCCGCATAGCACTGTAGTACATTAGTAATATACATAGATATAATATTATAGAACTAGTTTAACAATCAGACATTTATACAAGATAGTTTTAGATTTGGACAAGATAGTTTAACAAGATAAAGTATTGCCCTCACGAATAAGGCGGTACATTCGTGTTGGTATTTTTGTTTACAAATTTGACACTTAAGACTAACAGCTTTTTGGTACGTACGACAGCAGTCTTTTTGGTACGAAACTATTGGAATGTAACTGACATTTTTTGCGATTTCTGTTCGGCATTGTGTGTTTATTTCTATATTTTAAGCCAATGGTAATGGCAGCGTGGGCAGGAACACGTCGAGCGCCGCCACCTTCTGCGCCTCCACCTCGATCTGCGGGACCTTCGACCACGGCACCCATTCGATGGACGTTTATACAAAACGACGTACCCAGCGGCTTGTGTTCAGCTAGCCAGGTGTAGAGCAGCGCCTCGTGGCGCACCGTGTCGAGCGTGGGCACGACCACGTCGAGCGCCGCCACCTTCTGCGCCTCCACCTCGATCTGCGGGACCTTCGACCACGGCACCCATTCGATGGACGTTTATACAAAACGACGTACCCAGCGGCTTGTGTTCAGCTAGCCAGGTGTAGAGCAGCGCCTCGTGGCGCACCGTGTCGAGCGTGGGCACGAACACGTCGGGCGCCGCCACCTTCTGCGTCTCCACCTCGATCTGCGGGACCTTCGACCACGGCACCCATTCGATGGACGTTTATACAAAACGACGTACCCAGCGGCTTGTGTTCAGCTAGCCAGGTGTAGAGCAGCGCCTCGTGGCGCACCGTGTCGAGCGTGGGCACGACCACGTCGGGCGCCGCCACCTTGTGCGTCTCCACCTCGATCTGCGGGACCTTCGACCACGGCACCCATTCGATGGACGTTTATACAAAACGACGTACCCAGCGGCTTGTGTTCAGCTAGCCAGGTGTAGAGCAGCGCCTCGTGGCGCACCGTGTCGAGCGTGGGCACGACCACGTCGGGCGCCGCCACCTTGTGCGTCTCCACCTCGATCTGCGGCACCTTCGACCACGGCACCCATTCGATGGACAGCTATACAAAACGACGTACCCAGCGGCTTGTGTTCAGCTAGCCAGGTGTAGAGCAGCGCCTCGTGGCGCACCGTGTCGAGCGTGGGCACGACCACGTCGGGCGCCGCCACCTTGTGCGTCTCCACCTCGATCTGCGGGACCTTCGCGGACCACGGCACCCATTCACCGGTGATCGACACCTGAACAAAAGACAGATTAGGGTTGATGTTTCGCGAGAGCTGAGTAGTCAAACCCGATAAATATAGTGCGTGTCACTGTCATCCACGATGGCGCGCCCCTCCACATCCCAATCCGTAAAATTGCGCAGATTAGTATGAGATGCGCTGTGGAGGGGCGCGTCGTCGTGGAAGACACGCATTATAGAACAACATACGCATGATTTTTGAAATGAGAACTCACCATCAGTTGTGCATAGTTCTATTTCAAAATAGTACATTACTTAACAAGGGCGGTAAAACAAAGAATGTCTCAGATCGCAGGTATTTGACGCCCGAGCCGAAGGCAAGGGCGATAAATATGCGATCTGAGGCTTTCTTTATTACCGCCTGTGTTAAGTACGAAATTTTATGTCACCCCCTGGCCAGGAAGTGGGATTTCCCGCGCACGGAGCGTGCGGTAATTGCCGCTTTATGGCCAGGTGTAACATAAAACCTCTTACGCGACTGTCTCTACGACCCCCTAAGGATACATAAATCGATATACCGTAGCATCTCGATTGAAACGGAGTGGAGACGAAATATGCAGTGATTGGTTGATTCCTGTGTACTGGGTGCGTGCCTCGAAGAAACCGTAGTCAGAATGCATTTGGAATAGTAGTTATTGTAAGGAATTCTAGTATGTTAGAGGTGTACATTTTAAGATACAATACAAATCAAACTTACCTCGAAATCGATGATGTGTTGATTGGGTCCGCAGTTTGGTAGAGGCATGGTGCTGGCGGACCGTATGAAGTCACCCAACTCATTGCGGTCCTAATTACAAAAAAAAAGATTAGTTTGCCAGGTGAAAAACAATTATATTCCTCTAAAATGACTCATTATAGATTACCTTGAGCTTAGCGTCGCCAGCGAAAGACCAGAGCAGTGAATATACGAGCCATTTCGGCACGTACGCTTCCAACTGTTCGTTGGTAATGGGGAAGTCGGGATGCTGACGGTTGTAACCGAGAATATTTCTGTAAGAAAACAAAACATATATTATGTTTTGCATCATTATAAAACCAACCAACTATTGATGATATTAAGGGTGGCGCAGGACCGGTCTTTGTGGCACTCTTTGACAGAGGCCTATGTCCAGCAGTGGACATCTTTCGGCTGATATAATGATGATGAATGATAAAACTAATATGTTTCTGGAATATATATTTTTTCCTTTATTTCTCTTCGAGTCACATTTTGCGCAAAAGAAAGCATCAAATTTTGAAACAGAATATTCGCAACTCACCTAACCCCTCGATTCAACATCGAGTGTAAAGAGGACAGCGCGCGGTGTCGGGTGAAGTCCATGATGTGATCGAGCGAGACGGCGCGCTCGAAACATTTCACCACCAAACCGTCGCCGAAGAACAACGGCTGGAGGATCATGGCTACGTCGCGCTGAGTCTGAAAATATACATACGAATATCTAATCACACAGATCACTCAGATTCGTAAATACGCGCATACGTGGACGAAGTGGTCAAGTGGTGGTGACTGGTGGTGGTTCTCGTTACCTACCTAATGATATATTAAGGTTGCTTAGATATATTTAACCCTTTTGGAACGAACATATATTTATAACTCAACTGTACAATCAGCGTCCCAATAGTTGGGTACACCTTTAATAGTAGATTGTTAACCAAGGGCTGAAAGCCACCCATTTCTGCCGAGATATTTTGGCGCTCGAACGAAGTGAGAGCGCCAATAGTTCAAGGCTGAAATGGATGGTTTCGCCCGAGTTAAACACTCTGCTTTTCATTTCGAATACGAGGAAAGTAAAATATTTAAAAATAAATAAATATTTGTGAACAAACTTACACAAATCGACCTAGTCCCAAACAAAACAAAGTTTGTACTAACGCGACGATATACATACAAATACATGGATAAATGCATACTTGAATACATAGAAAACACCCACAACAATTATACGTGTTCATCACATAAATAAATGCCCTAACCGGGAATCGAACCCGGGACCTCCAGCTTCGTAAACAAAAAAAACAAATATGCACATTTTCGTTTCATTTTTCACAAAAGACAAGATGTAAAACAATATTGACATGATCTAAAAATTAGGAACTGTGTTATTTGCAACGCGAAATACTTGTTATTGTTAAATTCAATAAATATTGTTATCATTCACAAACATTTTCTGAATCAGAGAAAAAAAAACATTTTGGCGGGAACTGTTGACTGACGTTAATGGTGTTTGTGTATGGACCATTTTATTTCATTTATTTTTAATAAAAAAATAATCGGCTTAAACGCTACGACTAATTAGACTCGACATCAAATAATAATACCTACTGTACGAGATGGTCGTATACAACTTTATAAAAGAGCGACAGAGAGAGACATAGACATATGTTTTGTTGTACTTGTCATAGTTTCCCTTTTTTATCTGCCACAAATTATTGATATTACTTTTGACTGTGGCAAAAAAAACAAACAAACAAATTAAGGAGGTTGTTTATGGTAAGCAATCAGGCATTTGAACAAGATATTATAAGATCTCTGTAGAATCTGTACTATGTGGCTGTATAGGTTAGTGCCGTTGCCCAATTTAACTCCGATTCACCATATATTTTTTTTAATACTTTTCTGCTCTAGAGCAGAAATGGACCACTTTCAGCACGCTACTTAGATGAACAATGACCCACTTTCAGAGTATGAGAAATGAAAAGTATATGGTGTACCTATGTGGCCACTTGGGATGGTTCAACTGTTTCCTATTAGTTGTTTGTGTATTTTGTATTGTAAGTATATAAAAAAGACTTTATCGTAATGTGGATGAAATTCCATTAAAATATTATATGAATTTACATTTCCACTGCCAGGAACACGTCTAGCGGATGCTGCGTAACTTTTCTCGGATACCAGCCCACAAGGCGGACTTTCTCTACACGTAGCTCGCTAAATCGACTTCTGAGGTTCATTCAAGATTTACGTCTAGCAGGGAATGTGTTCAGTACCTGTAAAGCAGGAGACAGTATATTTTCCGTGGCGTTCTGGTCGCCGCCCGCAGTGGGAGCGGCCATTACAATGCTGAACGAATCCTCCTCGCCGTCCTCCAGAGGTATATTTCTCAGTCTGAGAGCAAACAAAACCAAAACTAATTATACCTGGTACAAGTTAATTAAATAAAAAAAGGTCCCGACACAAAACATAGTTAAGAACCATAGCCATCAATTTCAATTCTAAAAAGTTGATACGATCGTCGATCAAGTAAGAATACATGGGCGCTTGTCGCTGCCCCTGTAGTAATTAGTAATTACCTCAAAAGATAGTTTTCGAAGATCATCTCAGTGGTGAGCACGTCTTGTGAGAACCAGACCATGCCGCAACGTGACACAGTAGCCAGAGTTGCGTATTTGAGATCTTGGACCTGTAAAACACAGCTAATTAAAAAAGGGACATATTTTTTTGGGTCTCATCTTAAATATGAACTTGTTTTAGATTTAGATTTTTTATTTCATAATATGAAATTACAATAAAATAAAATAAAAAGCTAACTTAATCTATACGAATTTATATTATGATCGTCAATAGAATTTTCATTATAGAATATCAAAAAAATCAGTATATACTTAGGACTTCTTATATTTTTTTAACTGCGTATGAAATCACCTCATTAGTCGTTACCGGCCACGACCAAGCAATCAATCTTGAAACGGGAAAATATGCGGCCTTACTATTTTTAAGACGTGATAAGCTACTGAAATAAGTGAAATTAGTACAATATTATCCTCTGGTGTCTGAGGGAAACAAAGAATTGTAGGCGAAAATTTCCGGTAAAATTCTATTCTTTAAAAAAAACGAGGTATAGGATAGAGGTAGGATGATGAGGCATGAACTTACCTCAAACATAACTCGAACGTTGGGAGGCAACGACAGCCGCTCGCCGTTGGGCAGCGTCAGCAGTTTGTTGTCGTCGAGCACAGAGTTCAAGTTCTCGACCCATTCGGGGTCCACGTCACCGTCAAATATGATCCATTGGCGTTTGTTGATCTCACCACGAACGTTGTCAATTATTTTCCTGTGTACAGAGTAAGATATTTTTTTCATGTAACAACTAGGTAGTTAGATTACTTTTTTTCTCACGAGCGCGGCCGAGTCATAGTTGTGTGTTGAGCTATACATGCACATTGTCTATGTGCGCGTCAGCGTAGGAGGTATGAGTTCACGTTGTCTATGTGTGACAACTACAACAATGGCCATTTCGCGCTCATGAGATAAAAGTACTATAACAAACATCACTCCCTTTAATAGGAATGTGTGCATTATTTATTTATTTATTTATTTAATAATCAGGGTATAAAAACATAAAATTAACGGGGTCTCACAAAACTGTCGGAACAGTTTGTCTGTGTGATCCAGTAGGGCATTGTCGAAGTACAACTACACTGCAGTGCTGCAATTTTTAATGTCATACGTTAACGATCCGCAGCACTTTTAATTCTCCCCTGGCCAGGAAAAGGGATTTTCTGCGCCACTTTAAGGCCAGATGTGACACAATAGTACATTATTGCCGTGGCCGGGAAGGGAGCAATTGCAGGCTGAGTATTTGTTTAAACGGACGAGCTTGCGAGTCCGTTTAATTATAATACGAAGCCTGCAATTGCCATTCCGGCCGAGGCTAATATAGTGCTTTTCTCAAAAATGGGGAAAATACGACAAAAATTTAATTAAGATTTGATAAACATAACCTTAAAACGTCAAAAACATCATGTTTTCCCGCCGTTTATTTTTTTTAACAGAATCGCAAGTGTATTTTTCCACCGAAAAACGCAAATTATTCGAGACACGTAAAAAAAGTCGCGTTTTCAACAGAAAAATACGAGCTGAATTGGCTGAATACGACCTGTGCCTCCTTTTATATGACAGTTTCTACATTTTAAAAAGTTTATAACTCGACAAATAAAGGAATTTATATGCCATATATGTGGCCTGCAATGTTTTTTACTTTTTAATTTGGATCTGACCTTAAACTATACACTTTACCTTCCAATATGTAGCGACTAAAGTCCAGTTTGCGGGCCATTTTTGAGAAAATGCTATTTTGGTGATGACCAAATATAGAAGAAATGGATGGTGCCGTGACCAGGATTTTTTTATAGGGTTCTATACCCGAAGGGTCCACGGAACCCTATTGCTCACGTGTCCGTCCGTCAGTCGTCTGTCACACAGGTTTAACAGCGAAACGGTTGGACTTTACAGTCTTCAAAATTTCACAGTATTTAAGCATGTTGTTGGCCCAAAACCATACAAATAGTTAAAACTTTTATTTTTAAATGCTTTTAAACTTAAATTTGCGGTTGGTTCGGAACCCTAAATGTGCGAAGTCCAGCACGCACTTGGCTGGTTTTTAAGTCTTGCTTACCTGAGAATGTGCGTGAATAAGCCATCGGTCCATTCGCGAGTGTTAGGGTCCAGCACACCGTACAACGTCTCCTTCGACATTGCCTTCGGGTCTATTACGTGAGCTACGCCTTCAACACCCTCGAATCTACAACAAATATTACTATTTTGTAAAACATGGTCTCGGTTTTTTAACGATACTTCACATATGAAACCGTAATGTATTGAAAAGGCAATGGAATGTAGTGATTTAGGACTTACCTTTCCAACGCTTTGAGAAGAACACGCCAAGCGGTAGATTTCCCGCTTCCAGAAGGACCGACCATCATCAGACCGTGATTAAGTTTGCAGATCTGATATAGTTGGAGAACCTATACATTAAATAATTGAGTCAATAATTATTTTAACATGACACACCTTATGTCATAATACTCATAATTGAAGTCGATCTGAGGGTTCACTCTTATTAATATTATCTTTATATATATAATTATTCTGTACGTGTGTTTGTCATCTAACTCCTCCTAAACGGCTGGACCGATTTGGATGAAATTTTGTGTGTATATTTGTGGTGGTCCCTGAAAGGTTTGAAAATACAATTGGACCCGGTAGGTGGCGCTGCATCGCCGGGCAGGACGACGTCTGCCGGGTCCGATAGTAGCTATATTATATCCTTGTATCATTTTAAAGGGTCGACAATGCGTATGCGACATCCCTGGAGTAACGTGCCATATGCTTGTTTGCCACCGATGCGATATAAAATAAACGAATATCATAGTATACAAGTTGTATTGGGCCGTTGATGCTGAAAATGTATGATTTTGTTATTTAACGAAGTATTATTTGCAACGAAATTGTTGGTGTGAGTGTGCTGAATTTGTTAAGTACGATAATAAATAGTGAAATATTAATCACGGAATGGACGGTGAGTGAGAGCTTTAGGAGTGTAAATATTTACAAATGTTACTGTGAATTGGCGAGATGTGAAGTTGTAGCAAGTGCAACATATATCGATCCAAAGACAGCATGTGTGGAATACAGTAATTTATCTAAAGTCCACGAACAACTTTTAATTAAGAAACGACAAAATGCAGTATAGGTAAACACAAAGCAAAAACACAAATAAATTTTTTGAAACAACGAAATTACTACAGAAGGAATAAGCTTTTGAACGCCATATTCGGGCTGTTTCTTTACCGTGGTTGCCTACCAAATACGATCTAAGATAGAGGCGTACATTTCTTAATGAATTAATAAATATCACGGGAAGTAAGGGTATTACAAACTCAAGTCAATAAAAGCCTTCTAATAGACTTTCGTTAGTAATACCGTACTTTCCTTAAATGTACTGTACTATTATTTCGACTAAAAACTTGTTACAACTCAACCCGAATATAACTCTCGTCACAATCATCACCCTAGCGAAATATAGATACTCTGCTCCACTACAAGATAGAAGACAGAACCAACTGGCAAGAGCTGTGAACTGTCACAGAACAGAAGGATCGTACACACAGACACTGACCTTCTCGATCCACGTGCTGTGATGCTCGCGAGACGCCTCGCGTCGCCTCTACGTGCCGTTAGCGGTTAGCATGGAAACGCATATGCATTCACACTCACGGTCTACCATATGTATGATTGATACATGGGGGACTGCGCTTTCTAATCATATGTGACAAAATATATTCGTGGAAGGTAGGAGCCTTGAGATGAGGACATGATCGATGATTTACAGCGGATCTATTTACGAGTATAGATCAAAAATATTGGACTAAAGTAATTTTATTATCTGTTTTATTAGGTAGATATCAGCCGCCTTATTCTTCATTAGAAAACGCAGTTCCAAATTTTATAAAAAATATTAATGATAAAGCAAATGTTAAATTCAATATTATAAATTATAATATTTCAATCGCATTAATAATGTTAATGATATGATGTTTTATTGTTATAATTAAATGTCAAATGACACCGTCACCAGCGGTTACGATGGATTTCAATAAATAAATAATTAAATTAACCAAAATAATCCTCGTGCAAACAATATGACCAACATTTATTTATCAAACGGTGTGAATGATCATAAGTTATAAACTTATAATGGCCGTCAACTCAATTTTCTCGTGTTAACTTCGTTATTAAAACAACAAACACAATATTCGCTACTTTATGTTTCCCCAGCTTGTTCGATCTAAAGCGATCAACGAATATGTGGCTAAAATTTAAATGCTAACAAAAGACTTACAGTGCAACACATCATGTCATTGCAAGTTGACAGTTCAAATGATAATTTGATCCTACACATATGAAGACATCCAAAACAAAGCTAACACAGAAAATGTACAGTTGCCGTAGTTTACTACAATTTGAAACAAATGTTCCATAGCTGTTATTATTTTATGTTTATTTCACCGCATCTAGCCACCGTTTTCAAACTAGTTGCATTTATGGTAATAAAGTAGGAATATACCTTTTCCATCCATGTGGCTCCCTGCTCGTCACCTTCTCCGCAAACCAAGAACTCTTCGGCGCAGACGGTGCGGATTTCGTTCTTTAGACCTATAACAACAAGAATAAACTTTAGAGCTTTATTCTCAACTGTAAACGTTCTATTGGTTGATTCTTGGCCACTCTGCTCGTGTTCGTGTCAATTTTTCTATTAAGATCTTGGAGATATTACGGAAGTTTCAGCCGTCGTCCTGTTGCGCTTCAAAGTTCCTTTTAAAAGCTGTGTAGACGATCAAATGCGTAGTACAAATTTAATCCAGTAAGAAGTGCAAAGTACCGTAAAAGCACGAAAGCATTAGAATTAGAACCTACCAGTCATCTCAGCCCTGGTGGACCCAACGTTCGGAAACATGTCGTTGAAAATAATGTACTCCTATTGATTTTTGTCTTTTAGTCTGTCTCTTGCAGTGCCTTCGCAAGTCTCTGTTTGACCCTATGGTTGACCGGTAGAGAATGCCTTGCGGCATTAAGTCCGCCGTACTCATTTTTGTGTGCAATATACTTAGTTTAAATAAATAAACAACAGCGGTATGCCCTCGGGCAGATTGACTGGATAAGGAAGTCCTGCTTGGAGACGGATTCAGCGATCGCCTCGGTACCACTATACCTCAAGACCCAAAAGGCCAGAGTCAATGTCGGAATAATGATCCCCTAGGATTTCTAACCTAACATTAGCACCACTGACCAGTCATCTCCGCCCTGGTGTACGCTGTGGAACACGTCGTTGAGCAACGAGAATAGCAGCGGTATGTCGTCGGCGACCAACTTGGGCACCATGGTCTCGCAGACAGACTGGATAAGTATATTCTGTTTAAAGATGGATTCTGCGATTGCCTCGTCCGGGACTAAGTAACTACTATGCTCTAACACTCAACAGGACAAATTTTCCCATTAGATGTCTGGCCTAACATTAGCACCACTGACCAGTCATCTCCGCCCTGGTGTACCCGACGTTGGGGAACACGTCGTTGAGCAGCGAGAATAGCAGCGGTATATCCTCGGCGACCAGCTTGGGGACCATGGTCTCGCAGACCGACTGGATGAGGATATCCTGTTCGGGGAGGGATTCGGCGATCGAAGCTTCGTCTGGAACTTCTGTGCCGCGCTCGATGAGATTCTCCTACGAAGAAATACATTACAATGGTAAGGCCGAATGCCCAAAAGATAGTACACAGTGGACTTCATATTTATGTAATGTAGTGTTTAATTGTGAGTTTTGATTGTTTACAGCTCGTCTTATTGGTAGAATTTCGTTCGAACCAAGCAACATTACTAACCTGAAGATGACCTAGATGATAATATATGATGATAATAACTTAAACTTACTTTAATCTTCTGGATGCGATCACGCTTGACGTTACCGGCCGACACGAGCACGGACTTGAGGGCTCGCAGACCGAAATCGTAGTGGGACTGGTTCGACAGTTGTTCATCGCAGAGCCTGGTAACATTAAATTCTGTATTTATTACGAAAATATTCTGAGCTACGTAAAAAAATTAATATATTTTCTTCAGAAGGGTATGCCCATTGTGATTTAAAAGGTGTTGTCATGCTTTAGAAAAGCGAGTGTGAACAAAATTGGATCAATTAAGTGAACAACTTGAAGTTATTGGGCGGAATGGAGCGGAGTAGCTCGGTTTCATGTGCCTTAAATGCCAAATAAAAACAAATCTTACTTGAAGAACGGCACAATCTTGCAGGCCAGCTTCTCAGCGGTCCTGAACCCTTGGCTGAACAGCATGACCTCAGCGATCAGCTGCCGGTCAGGAGTGGTCATGGCCAGACTGCGGAACAGCTTCTTCAGGTTATCAGGTAAGTTGGAGCGACCGGCGTATCCGGGGTTCATCGTGATGAAGATGGCCATGTCCTGGCTCACTCGGACTTGCTTGCCGACCAGCTCTACTGTGATAGATTTGGCTGAAAAAATGCAGCATAGTTAATTGTCATGAAAGTAAACCTTGGTCATTCGTAGGCCAAATCTAATTGTCAAAAGGTTTACGAATGGCTTATAAATTACTTTACTGAAATGTTACAAGAACGACATTATTTCTGCTTCGCCCTAAGATTGACTGGTGCCATACGGCATTAAGTCCGCCTTTTGTACTAATTGTGCATTAAGGAATTAATAAATACGTTTTCGATGAGACAGGCATAAAAGTTTGGGTAATGAGGTTGGCAACTGTCACCGCATTTGTGAGGTAAAACGTATGCTAGCGCACTCTGTAAAAAGTTACGACCGGCCAACCTCATTTATCGACCTAAGCAACTAGCTCAAAATCGCCGGTTACGTACCGGTATTGTCCCCCTCTTGGTGGCTCTTGAGCGCCTCCTGTATGGTCTGCACCTGTTGCGACACGGCTGACAGCATCCTCTCCTCCAGACGATTGAACTCGTCGAAACAGCCCCACGCTCCCACCTTTAAACAAACACTTACATCAACTCACTAAAACTACGTAGGCTACTCACAAAGGCAAGTCAGAGACAACAAGACATAAGCGCTTATGATATGTCACATTGACATGAGTGCTAAAAGGGATAAAATATGGAGTGAAAGTTTACGCAGACGAAGTCGCGGGCAAAAGCTAATCCATACTAATATTATAAATGCGAAAGTGTGCCTGTCTGTCTGTCTCTGTTTGTCTGTTACCTCTTCACGATTAAACCGCTGAACCGATTTAGATGAAATTTGGCATGGAGATAGTTCGAGTCCCGGGGAAGGACATAGGATATTTTTTATACCGGAAATCATCCCTTAAGGGAGTGGAAGTTTGTTTGGAAGAGCGATAACTAGGTAAGCGCCTGATATAAAAAATAGCAATTAAATTCTATCGCGATAAACGAGTTCCACGCGGACGAAGTCGCGGGAAAAAACTAGTATACTATAAAACACTTTACCTGACAGAGACCGACGAAGATACGGCCCATGGCCTGGAAGTCGAAGGTCTCGTCGCAGTTGAACACGAGCACGAAGCGGCCGAGCTGGTTGCCGAGAGCCTTCACGGACTCGGTCTTGCCGGTACCAGCCGGGCCTACATTATTACAACGTTAGAGTCACATTTGTAAACGCACTACTGTAAATATCAATAACAGGTCGGTATTTTTCTTTAAGCCATACACACACGTACAGTCAACCAATTTGGTTTCTAGGCCACTTCGTACCTTGTCACTTCGGGCTTCAGGCTTCGTCAGGTGGATACAACTATGAATTAGCAACAGGCGTCGTCACATATAAGATACTCACACAAAAAAGAAACAATCCGCAACAGGCTTCGTCAATCGACTTTAACAGTGACATTAGTATGAGACCTCTAGCGGCTTTCATATAGATTTTGACTGTGACAAGGTACGAAGCGGCCCAAAAATCAAATTGGTTGACCGCACTAGTTTAACTACATTGCGGGTTACTGAAGTATAATGAGTTCAATCGATCTATTCAATCCAGCAATGTAGTTACACTTGCATGCGATTCTGACACGTGTTTAAATGGGGCATTGGACTGTAGATTTTTTACTTAGAGGTTTGACATTGCTCAGAACATATCGGACAGGGGCACGGACAATAAACTTGTTATCACCGTCGTCTGTTTTCGACAGAGGCTTCTCTATAAACTTGGGCACTTGTTGAAAAATATGTGTTTATATTTCAGAATAACTAAAATTTCGAGTTGGCTGCGACGGGTACTTTATTCACCCTATTCACAATATAAATAATGGGCCAAAAATGTTAATTTAAAGACATCTTCAATCGTTTTAAAAATAATCGCAAAAGGAATCGCCTTATATTCAGTTTGATCCGACAGTGTCCGAAAGAAGGCGATAGATACAACACTACGGATAACTTACCAAACGGCGATCCTCCAAGCCTCGCCTCGAGAGCCTGTGTCATGGTCAGATAGCAGCGGTCCGTCAAAGGAGTCTGGACCAGTCGATCCTGCACGCCGAGGTACTCGAAACCGTACAGGAATTTGGCGTTCGCCATGTGAATCGTCAGTTGTTGCAGGACCTGTCAGAATGAAAATTACAGTAATCTGAGTCGAAGTCAGAAGCCGGGTACTCACTAGCGAGTAACTTTTACCGAACCCTACAAACCGGTGTATATGCGATTCGCGAACTGCTCGCAACGAGATGAAAAATGGCACTATTTCAGTTACGTACACACTTGAACTCGTTAAAGTATCCGTTCGGTTACAGTTCGTTAATGTGTACCCGGATTATCAAATAAGCAAACAAGGTATTCACTAACATTTGAAACATGCCCTTATACTGCATGTTCAGGTATTTTTAAACACATTTGAATGCTATTTTGTATGTGATGGCGATCGCCAAAATACAGTCGCCAGAAACAGCCATCCACAGGTTTTACAAACAGACGCAATATTATGGTCCGATGACAATATTGGAAGGTGCGAGTTGGCGGTACTGTGAAATGGAATTGGTATAAGATAAAAGATTAATAACATTAAAGATTTTTGGTTGAGCTGCACGTACATCGTGAAATCAACCTTGTATTAAGCAGTAACGTTTATTAACCTCCCTTAAGCCCTTAAAATTTGCCCGAGCTGGATTGTTTCGGAAGCTCACTTGGCTGGAGTGGTTGTCCACGTGTGCCGGGATGTCGCGGGTGCGAGTTCTGCTCGGAGCAATGAACCTTTAAATTTTCCCTATATCTGAAATGTATACTTACATCGTTATTCCTGGGGTCAAAGTAGAAGCGCATCTCGCAGAGCCACTCGAAGGAGCGCGCGCTGTTCACGTCGGAGGCGATCAGGCGCCGCGTCACCGTGCGCTTGTGCACGAACTCGTTGATCTATAACATTCATATGTAATTAGTCCATACGAAGTCATATATGGCAGGTGTGCTAGTACAACTTGCTGTCAAGTCGTATCTCGCGGGAATTAGCGATTCTTGTCTCGCTCAAACTGCGCGAATTATTTTTATTTATTTATTTGAGTCAGGCAACAAGGCTCATATTTAATTATTTACATATGTATACCTTACAGACAAACCTACATATATCTATAAAAAGAAGAATTAGAAAGAGGAGGGTACATTTATCTCTACTCCCGTCGCCTAGCAGCAGCAGTTGTGGTAGCCTTGCTGATATCATTTAACACCTTATTGCATCGAGTCAAGGTTCAAATTGAAACGAATAATTTTATACGGATGACGGCAAAGCTGTGGGATAAAAGGCGACTTCACCACCAAGAAAAGAAATGACTTACCAAATGCTCAAGCTTCCTCCTGCGAAGCGGCGGCTGCTCTTGCAGAACGGAATCAGCTAAGATGTTGAGCATATTTTCCACGTGAGACAGGACTTTCTTCAAGCCGTCACCTCCGCCGTTGGTTAGCGCCGCGTCTACGTCCTCGGACCAGAGAATTTGGGCGGCGAGCACCACGATTTGCGCCTATATTTAAAAAAAAAACTAGTATTTCTCGTGCATTATTCTAGATGTATGATATCTCTTACAAAGCCTAGATTGTTTATAAGGTAAAACTTGGTAACCTAACTAAAACATGACATGGTACGTCAATATTTTCTAGTTACCTAAATTTATAGGCCAAAAGCGCCTATCAGAAAATACTATTTCTAGGTCATCTTGAAATTACTGAATAATTAAAATGTATTTCGAGTGAAAGATAGGTAGAAAACTCGATTGAAATCGATCGAAAATGGAAATATGTTCATAAAATGTTTGAAAACTGACCTGATATTTATCGCACCAATCAATAAACTTCTGCGGATCCACGTTCCCGTCCTTGAACTGCTTGACATCGCCGACCGCGTCCTTGAGCCTGCACGCCAAGGTCACGCGCATCTCGCGCTCCACCATCGACAGCCACGAGTTGATCTTCGGGTTCTCTACCGTCGACACTGGCGATAGGAAGTACACCTGAAACGGAATACACAATTTTGACACTTTTACAGATATACCTTGTTCAGTATGTATAACATGTACTCTCAGTTTTCTCAAAGGTTAGCTGGAAGAGATCTCTTAAAGGGATACAAATATCTACTGCTAAGTTTAATTTTTTCTTTAAATTTTTTTATGTATCTACTTGATTTGTGCAATAAAGTGTTTAGTACTATATACTATTTGACTACTATAATATTTCCCAGACAAATAATTTCTGACATTGGCATAAGATTTAATTTGGCCTGGCCTGTGGAAATGGATTCTTCGTTATACCTGGCCCCTATTTCACCAACTTGACAATTGTCATCTGACAATGACAATTCCAAGTACACTTCCGAGTCGTCACGTAAAGATGGTCGTTGGATGGGAAACCCTTACTTGCCAGAATTTCAGTTGCCCGAATTTTGACTGCCATACTATTCAACTGCCATAATATTGTTTCTTATAATTTCGTATGCCATACTCATTATTTACCATATTAATCAAATGCCAGAATCTTTATTTCCCATAATATCAATTTCAATAATATCTTTTTCCATAATCATTGTAATCCATAATTTTCACATGCTATAATTTAATTTGCCATCCATCTCTACTGTTCGAATCGAATAGCTGAGAATGAAAATCCATAATTTTAATGAAATTTAAAAGAGCAGAATAACTTGTTTGAAAAGCTACTTTACTACTTAATCCGACTCGGATCACGGATAGGTTAGAAGAGGATAGCGGGAGCTTTGCTCCCGCTATCCTCTTCGAGGTTATTTTTTTATAAAAGAGCAGAATAACTTGTTTGAAAAGCTACTTTACTACTTAATCCGACTCGGATCACGGATAGGTTAGAAGAGGATAGCGGGAGCTTTGCTCCCGCTATCCTCTTCGAGGTTATTTTTTTATAAAAGAGCAGAATAACTTGTTTGAAAAGCTACTTTACTACTTAATGAACTTAATCCGACTCAAAATCCATAGTTTCAGAATCCGAAATTCATAGTTAGGACTGTTTCGGATAAACTATATTTAGTATGGCGTATAAATATTCTATCAAATAATATTATTGCAGTTAATAATATGGATAACAATACGTATGGCATTCGTATCATTCTATCATGTAATATTCGGGAATACAAGAGTATGTCAAACGATTTTTCTAGTAAATAAACCATTCGGGCAAATGAAAATCGGGCAAATGTTTATCGAGCAATTGAAATTATTCCATATGAATTTCGGGCAAACAATAGACACCCTCGTTGGATAGCATCGATACTTACCGGCCCGGCAATGTAAACTGAATTGTCAATGTCAGGAGACAATTGTCAAGTTGGTGAAATAGGGGCCAGGTATAACGAAGAATCCATTTCCACAGGCCAGGCCAAATTAAATCTTATGCCAATGTCAGAAATTATTTGTCTGGGAAATATTTTCCACAATTTTATTTATCTGTTCATTTTGACAAATCGCCGAAAGAGAGGCTACTAGAAAGGACCCTCTTTGAAGGCTTCGGAAAGTGTCAAAATAAGGTCGCAATCAGCTATAATAGTACATTACTTACCAAGGGCGATAAAACAAAGAACGTCTCAGATCGCAGGTATTTTACGCCCGAGCCGAAGGCAAGGGCGATAAATATGCGATCTGAGGCTTTCTTTATTATCGCCCGTGGTAAGTACACAATTTTACGTCACCCCCTGGCCAGGAAGTGGGTTTTTTCGCGCGCGGAGCGTGCGATAATGGCCACTTTATGGCCAGGTGTGACATAAACCCAATTTTTAACTGGTAGCGCCACTTCGGGGTAGAAGAACAACAAGTATGAGACACTCATTTAACAGTTCTCCCTTCCTCTCAAATGAGGATAAAGCGGGCATTACATTGTCCTGAATTTAGCATCCTGAATAGGAGTTGAAGGAGGAGTTGAAGCATCTCGCTCTAACATATATGTACGTACCGCTCTAATAATTCTGAATTCCGGACAACGTTATCATCATCATCCTTCTAGCGTTATCCCAGTACAGTTGCATCCTGAAGGATGCCTGGGGTCCGCTACCTAATCCCAAGATTTGGCGTAGGCACTAGTTTTTATGGAAGCGACTGCCATTAGACCTTCCAGCCCCGAGGGGAAACTAGACCTTATTGGGATTAGGCTTTGTCAAGTGAGTGGGCAACTTGACTGTTAGAAGTTCTCAAACCGCCCGAAGGCCTCCAACTTGGCTTTACGACTGCTACCATAGACAGCAACCGGGATCAACGGCTTAACGTGCCTTCCAAAGCACGGGAGCGCTCAGTTAGTAACCACTCAAAGCGGTCACCCATCCAAGTCCTGACCGCTGCCCACGTTGCTTAACCTAAGATACCGCAAGCGGTACCCGGCGCCGCTGGGCCACGAGCGCTCCACCGAACAATGTAATACCCGCTTAAAGGAAGAAGTATTGGAAATTTTTTTGAGTGATTGAGATACATCTCGGGTTAGCATTTACATGACTACTGTCTGTAATTACTGACCTCTTCACCCTCACGTGACGCGATGCCGTTGATAACGGTGTTGTCCTCATTAAGAATAATAGCAGCGACGCCAGCGAACATCTTCTTGAAGTGCTTCTGCAGGCGAGCGATGTTCTTGCTGTTGCCTATTATCTCTAGCAGATCCTCGTCTCCCACGAAATAGAATCTATGGCAAGAGAACATTGTCGTTGGTACAGGTAAGAATTTCATTTAAAAAAAAACACTCCGCCATCAAACCTTTCGATGCACTGAAATCGGTTCATCTTTTAGGGAGTTACGATGCCACAGACAGACACACAGATACACATGTTAAACTTATTCGCCACCGCGTTGCGCGTCGGGGGTTAAAAACAGAAGCACTGTTGGTAGGGTAAGATCCGAACATAAAGAAATCAATAGAGAGATAAACACATTAACTCATAACACAACAACATTAACACTAACATTAACATTTGTAACTCTTCTTGTTGTTGGTTCAGTGTGCAACAGCTCGCTACGATTGAGCTCTTATATAAAGAGCGATATAGCTTTTATATAAAGTTTTAAGATAGATCCTTCGTATTGCTTGGGATTTAATATAGTTATCCGATCAACTATCCTTTTATCATAGTATAACTAACCTCGGGAAACTGCTCCTCTCCCTCTCAAGATACTCTCCGAGCGCCTTCTGTATCTTGCCCAGCAAGTCGGCCAGCCTCTCCAAGGAGCGCTGCACGCCCGGAATGTTCAGCACGTCCATCACCATGGGAGACTTGCTCACTTTCTTCATGAGCCCGAGGAACTCCGAACTGAAAACAATCGTACCATCATTTTGAGCGCATAATTTATACGAAATAGTACTTGACAAGCCTAATCCCAATAAGGTCTAGTTTCTCCTCGGGTTGGAAGGTCAGAAAATTTAAAATTTTGGAAGTCTTCAATCGGGAACACTCGTCAAATGGCCAATCATTATCAGTCTCAGTATTGCCATTTTACACTTGTAAAATTGTGACTACCGACTACCTACTCTACCTAGTAGCTTCGTGAAACGGGCATTTGACGAATAGTACCTGATACTTTGGAATCGGCTGGTCTCCACAGGCAACAAAGTCTTGATATCGGCCGAGCCGCTGAAGATGCCCTCGAGGTACACCCAGCGGCGCTGCACGTCGATCCACACGTCGAATAGAGCGTTGATGCGGTTCAGCTTCTCCTCCCAAGTGAGCGCCTCTTCCTCGAATACCTTTATACGGAAACAACATTAAACATGTTACAGTGTGTGTGTGTGCGTGTGTGAATCATGGTTCTATGTTGAGCTATACATGCACATTGTCTATGTGTGCGTCAAGCGTAGGAGATGAGTTCACGTAGACTGTGTGTTCGTATGAGTCACAGCTACAACAATGGCCAACACGCGCTCGTGAGATGAAAGTATATCAAGTAAGTAGACGGTAGCCGAGATTAGTACCCGTTCACCTCGTGCCAAAAGATTTGTAAAAACTTGTAGGAATGAAAAAATATGCCATAGTGTGCCCAAAATGAGCCTAACATACCTTGTAATAAGGCGACAGCTTCATAGCCGCCACGCTGTTGATGTGCTCCTTCACTTTGTTGAATAAGTCGTCCCAGCCGCGGATGATCTTGCACTTGTTCTGGTAGTTGATCAAGTCCAGTTCGTAGCTTTGCCATGACTCGCGAACCTGAGTGACATGGCAAGTTAGTTATTATTCTCACAATTTTATTCAAATACATCGAATACGTCGTATTAGGTGTCAAAACGGACCACGGGCTACTTACGGTAAAACCGGGAAAACACTATGAGGTTGATAACATTACGACTAATCAATCACTTATTTATAGCGCTTATGTTTCTATCGCTATTGATACGCTATTGATTGAAAAGTGAGAAAAACCTTGGTGAAATCACTGCCGCTACAGTTCGTGAACTGTTAGAATAATCTTTGGGCTCGAGTGAAATTTTTGATTAAGATGATACGAACATAGTAAGTAAACAAGGGAGAGCAGTACAGATCCGAAGATTGATTTAAATAAGTGCTCACGGACTGTACACAGAATTCTTCATCTCGTCTCTTCATTCTCTCATCTCGTTTTCACAAGCACTTCATACACTAGTTGTTCCCTTACAATAACTAATTTAACACAATCGCTGACAGAAACCCGCCTAGCGGTCCCTGCTTTTCTTAGATACCTGACAGACCGCTAGCGCCCGCTAGGCTAGTCGCTATAATTGTATGTAGGTAGCTAGTTCGGTTTCTGGAGTATATTCAAGATGTATTTCATTCAGAACTCAGGTTTCCATCCATCCTTTTGACCGCAGTCCACACCTTCCGCAGAAATTCCGACCACATTTCTAAGCAAGCGCTCGATTGGAATCCACAAGGAAAGCGCAAGGCCGACCCAAATAGACCTGGCGACGCACAGTTGCAGAAGAGGCGAAGACGATCGGGAAGACGCGGAGCGAGATAAAGCGCGAAGCTCAAGACCGAACGGGATTGAGAATCACTGTGGACGCCCTCTGCCCCATGCGGGGGACATAGGATATTAAGTCAAGTAAGTCATTATCCTGAAAATGGCAAATACAACTGACTCAGTCACCTGTTTCAAGAACTCCTCGAGCGCCATCTCTCCCTGAGCGACGGACACCACGTCCTTGACGGTGTGCTCGTTATGCAGCAGGTCCGCGTCCCACACTTGTCCCAGCGTCAGTTCCGACAGCGACCAGTCCACCTTCAGAGCGCGGCACAGCTGACGCCAGTGACGCTCTTTTAGAGCATCCGATTTCAGCTCTACGATCAACATGTTGACCTAAAAAAAAAATTGTTATTAAAATTCACAGGCAATCAAACTATTCTCCAATTTAATAACAATGATGCTTGCAGTCATAAACTGAAGATTCTCAATTTGAATGTAGTCAAGTGGATGCTAACAAAATTATATAATGTTCAATCAAAGTGAAAAATCGAAAAATTAAATGTTACAGACAGGGGGGCTCTGAAGTTGTAATAACTTCACGATAGATTTCGCTACGAGCCTGCCTAAGGCTTAATTAGCAGAGTGTATTGAAAGATTCACCACCACAAGGGATACCCACGGTAACTCAGTTGGTTAAGTTATGGACGGATTGAAGATATTCATACTTTAAAGTTAATGTAATCTGTGTGAATATCCACACGATACTTTATAATATTATTATTAATATTGTTCGAATGTAATTAAAAAACTGTACCTTGGTGTAAGAATGCAGCAGTTTGCGAACATATTCGTAGCTGTCATACATGCGGAGACGCGCGGGTAACTCTTTGAGTTCGTTCAGCATCGCTTCCAGTTGTTGCCTAGTACAAATCGAATAGAACATTTAGCTAAAATAAGTCTTCAATTTGAAACAACACGTTACAGGCATTTTAAGTCAAGGACAACAATAATTAGTTAGCCAGCGCAGGGATTTTATTTGCTGCCATACAATATGCAGCAACAAGAAGGGAAGGCTGATGAAAAGTGGTAGGGGACTGTATCACTACAAAAAAATCGCCCTACGCGATGGGTTCATAGCTTCTATTAGTATGTACTATTCCTCTATACTAGCTGTTTACATGACAGCTGATGAAAAGGAGTATATGTCGACTGTATACTACAAAAAATCGCCGTACGCGATAGGTCTATAGCTTGTGTCTAATGTGTATGTCTTTAGCTATAGTATTTTTATTTCACGAGCGCGGGTTGGCCAAATGGCCATGGTACAACAACATACGAACACATAGACAACGTGACCTAATGGCTCCTAAGCTGACGCACACATAGGCAATGTGCATGTATAGCTCAACACACAACCAAGGGTCACCAGCGCTCGTGAGATATGTACTCTAAGAGGAATAAAACGGAATTCTGCTACACCAACATTTACTGATGTGACGGCGATGTAAGTGTTACAAATACAAATACTCTTTATTGCACACCTCAACCTGTGTTACCTGAGTTTCCTAGGCTGCACGGACAGCCAAGGCTTCTCGCGAATGTCATCGATCTGGGTCCAGATCTTGCTGAGCGATGACCACACTCCGCGCAGGTCCTGCAGTTCCTCCAATGCCACGGTCATTCGCTCGTTGTTCACTGACATTCCTATAAATTTAAAACACTTTCCTATACTTTTCATCGGCTATCTGTTACGCGGCAACCTAAATTTGTGGTTCAACTGTTTGCCTGAACCATATTAAAATTATTAAACCGGCTAATAATTAAAAGTAGTAGGTATTTAGAGATGTATCGGTTACCAACCAGATGGGGAATTACTCTTAAACCTTATCTAGGCCCCAACAATTTACTATTATAGAAGTTTGGTGGATATGTCTTATAAATGACGGTTCATTTGTGTGTAAGTATTGAAGACATACCTGTATCATGCAACTCCGTAAGGGGTATGTTGGTCTACTGTATATAAGTAGGGAAGTGATTGTACCTATCAGTGGCGGCGCGTCAAAAATATTCTTAGGGAAGCCGGAAATAGTTTGCCTTTCTTATTCTTCATGAGCCGTACTAAAAGAACTGGTGTGGCTGAAAATTAGGCAAGCCGGTGGGAATCGAATTGTATGGACGCTCCGCCACTGGTACCTATACCGTGCAACTTCACGGCCTTAGCCCCGTTGTCTCTCTCGTGCTTCCGCTTTATTAGTTTACCATGTCTCCATCTGCCGAGTGTATACTCCAGTCGCTTGGTGGACTTTGTCGCCGCTCTCAGTCAGAAATATTATAGACATTATACCTGTATCATGCAACTCCAAAGCTTCTTTGGCCTTAGCCACGTTGTCTCTGTCGTCCCTCCGCTTAGTTTACCATGTCTCCATAACCTGGAGTTTGCCGAGTGCATCCTCGACTTGCTTGGTGGGCTTGGTCCGCTCCCAGTTAGAAAGGTGCTTCTACTGTAGACATTACACCTGTATCATGCAATTCCAGAGCATCCTTGGCCTTAGCCAGGTTGTCTCTCTAGTCCTTCTGCTTAGTTTACCATTTCTCCATCGCCTGGAGTCTGCCGAGTGTATACTCCAGTCTCTTGGTGGACTCGGTCCGCTCCCGGTCACAAAGGTGGTTCTACTAGACATTATACCTGTATCATGTAACTCCAAAGCTTCCTTGGCTTTAGCCACGTTGTCTCTCTCTTCCTTCAGCTTGGTGTACCGCGTTTCCATCGCCTGGAGTTTGCCGAGCGCGTCTTCGGGCCGCGTAGAGCCGTCCGTAGGCTTGCTTCGCTCCCACTCCGTAAGGAACTCTAATGTACGAGACTCGACTGCCTTGTCTTCGGCCACTATCTTTTGTTGGAGAGAAGCCACCTAGAGACAAGATTAGGGTTGATATTACTCTTTCTTAGTCATGTTGACTTCTATTTATAAAATTGTTGGAATGAGAGAATCTTACTTGTGTTTGGATAGAGGAATCCTTTCTGCGCATGATTTCATTGAACGCGCTCCATTCTCCTTCAATATTGTCTACATGCAGCCATTGAGCTGGGAACTGGAATCTATAGGAAAGCAGTATTATCATAAGCAAAATAACAACATCAAATTAAAAAAAAATGTATACTTTTTAATTGATTTTTCTTAGGGTATGTAAATAAATTTCTCAAAACTTACCTCTGACGTTCCAAGATGCGCTGGGCCTCTCTGTAGATGTCGACTTGCTTTTCCCAAGCAAGCACTTCCCTCTTGAGTTGTTGCACGTAAGTAATGAGGGATACAGCATCGCTGGTGGAGGCTGCCTCTGTGATATTAAAAAAGTTTTTAGCTGTAGACGTTCTGCGTTTACCTCGACACTTTGCCTTTGGATTGAATCACTTTTTTCAGTCACAAGTCTTTTAAAAGGCAAAGTGGTGTAATTTATTACAACGAGAACTACAAGCGTCTACAAACAGCGATAACTAAGCACGCGTCTGGTCGCACGAATCGAGAACCCCCTGTGCCGTATTTGACCGATTCTTTTCTCTTAACATTATCATAGGGTTCTAAAGATGCCTGGAAAGTGATAACAATAGAACTATGTCTCACCAATAGTCTGCTGTTCTAACTGTGAGCGCGACTTGGCTAACTGTCCGTGGAAGTGCACCATCTCGCCTCCGAGCAGAGCTCCGAACTTGCCGAGCACTTCTTTGTGCCACGCGTCGTATTTGAGCGCTACTTTGCTTTGTACGCGAGCGAAGTCGATGACTACGGGGCCGTATTCGCGGCGAGTGTCGGATGTGTCAAAGGTTGTACGGGATTTCCTGAATACAAGAGAGTGATGTTACGAGGGAGCCAGATGGTAAAGAGGGAGATTTAGAGCGTAGCGAGGATCCAAGAAGCAATTCTGGTTCATGATGAAAGTTTGCGTCTTATTCTTTGGTTTTCTGAAGGACCGAAGTTACTTATTTTGTACGAGGATACTCAACTGCTTGCTTTGATTTCGTTTAAGGGAGGAAAAATAAAAAAAAGAATTGTAATTATGTGTCATTTTTTTTAACTCCTTAGTGGACCAAACCATTGTTTTAATTGTTAACCACTTACTTGATATCATTGAGGCACTTGATCCACAAAGTAATATCCTCTCCAAGTCTGCCATAGAGCGTTTCCGGCTGCAGATCCCACAGAGCTTGATAACTGCAAAGAAACGCTAGCGTCATTCAAATTTAAACTTTAACACATTTAAATATGATGTAACTTTGCGTGCCCGCTCCATTTCAGTGTTACTGATTCAAAATCAAACCTTACTTTATTGAAATAAGTTAGCAATTACCGTAGCCACTCGTCGACGTATTCGCGGACCTGCGATATCTTCTGCTCGATGGCGTCATAGGCATTTTCGAGAGGTGCGGCCTGGCCTGGTAGTTTGGTTAGCAGGTTTCTGTATGTGGCAGTCTGCGCTCGAGCTACACCAACTTGGTATCTATGGAAAAAGGTGTAGTTTTTATAGATCAAGGAAAGACAGTGAATAATTAAGTTTTAGCTTTCTTGTCATATTCTTTTATCTTCAGAAGACATCTTCCTTTCTCATTTTAGTGTGGCTGTCCTTTTGACGTGACATACTTAGAAAAGGTGATCTTTATGGCAACCGAATTACGCTATTAATACTTAATTATGAAATTATGACGTAAGGAGGCACTAAAGGCGTGCGCAACGCCAGCGCGACGCGTTGAGTGCGCTCGCGCTGCTCACTTGAACGTACGGTAACAGGTTAGCGACGCCACACAGACTGCGCGACGCGAGTGGAACGTTATCATACATTCCCTCACGCAGCGGTCACGTTACGCGGCGCCCCGCTTGCGTCGCTCACGCTGTGTAACCAAGCCATAAGGTCCCTTTACTCAATGAGCGTGACAGCACAATGATACCTGGTACTCTGCAGACGGTGCTGGCTAGTGACGACGGCTTGCCACGCGAACATCTGGCGCATCAGTTGGAAGCGCGCCTCCTCCAGGGACGGGAATAAGTACATCTGCTGGTTCGTGATGCGGACCTCGTGGACCACGCGAGCAATCTACAATGAAGAGTAAAACATGCATCAACATTATCAACAACACCCGAATGGTTTAGCTAACAGCCATGTAATCACCTCAAAATGGCTGTTGAACCTACCACCACTCACCACCAATTTCATTCGAAGGTTCGAAATTAAAAAGGCGTTATAGCATCCATACTACAAGCTAGAAACACAATAAGAGTTGGTACTCAGGAGCAGTAAAGCAAGCAGAAACTAAATTCTTCAAATTTGAATTCTGTTCTTTTTCAACGGTTTCTGAATGCGTCACAGATATTTTATAAATTGGAATACAGTTGGCCAAGAAATTAATCTACTTTTGACTATGAATTGAACATTAGAGTTCAAAAGCGGTAGAACCGGCGGTGTTAATATACGCAATTAATTATTCAGGAGACTTATGAGTAAGAGGGGGGGGAGAACAAAATCGTGTATTATACCTGCGGCTCTCCGCCGGGCTTGTGCGTAGGCTCGGCGGGCGAATACGTGTCCATCGAGAGATCGAGCTCGTTGCTCTTGCCGAGCAGAGCAGCCGTCCACGCCTCCACGCCTGCCTGTAAACGCGCCGCGAGGCTTTTCTCCACCTGCCATACGAAACAATGTGGTGAATACATATTCGTAGCACGGGTCCTGTAGTTACAAATACGAAAATCAGTTATTACAAACCAATCGATTATACGTCGATCTCGACAATGATTTCTGTAACATGCTAAATTAAATACAATATATTGAGTATTGATACAAGAGCAGAAATCCGAAAAAATAATATATTATCAAACATTGCAGTGATCCCCACATTACGCATGGCCTGTCTCGTGAAGATCTAAATCTATGGAAATTCCCAGATAACATCACAGCAAAATTGTAATAAAATCGGTCGGTATCGATTTTTCTAAACCCAAGTTCATATGCACCTTGTTCCAAAAGTATTAATTTGATATAGACAAAGAGTTCGTATAACTACTGTATCTGTTCATGATAATTTCTGCACCACCCACTGCGTATCTAATGTTCTTTTATGCCACACCTGGCCATAAAGTGGCAATTACCGCACGCTCCGCGCGCGGGAAATCCCACTTCCTGGCCAGGGGGTGACATAAAATTTTGTACTTAACACGGGCCCTTGCCTTCGGCTCGGGCGTCAAATACTTGCGATCTGAGACATTCTTTGTTTTACCGCCCTTGTTAAGTAATGTACTATTGCACGCTTACCTCCTCGTCTAACCGCTGCACCCACAGATGCAGGTTGCTGTACTGCCGCAGCGACAGGTCGTCGATGGCGCGCTGCAACCGCCCCAGGATCTCGGCCAGGCTCTGTGCCGAGTACGGACACGTCTCCAACGAACGCGCGTCTACTGAGATCTGCTCTTCGACGGCTAGTAAGTCTTCCACCTGTATAGAAGTTCATAATTAATAAAAAAGAACATACAAACGAATTCAGAACCTCCTCCTTTTTTAAAGTCGGTAAAAATTAAAACCTGTGATCATGAAATTGTAAATGTTTCTGTTTCGGTGCGCAACACAAAGGAGGGGTGCTACGTGCTGTGCAGCATGTATGGCCAAGCCGATTCGAGTGCGGATTTTTAATGAAAAGTATTGTGGCGAAGATGGTTCCTAATTTTATTTTAGCTCGGGTGTTTTATTGAAACTTTAATTTAATTCATTATTATTGTATGAGAAGAGTCAAGTAATTTACATAGAAGCCTAAACCGGGTCAACAGTATCTGTACCTCGTCTAGTATAAGTTTATCGAAACAAAACACAAAGGAACGCGTATAGTCTCAATGTGTATGCTAAAAAATTGGTACCATGAAAGGCCACTAGAGGCGCTTCTCGCGTTGCCATACTAAATTGAAACTAAACGCAAACACGTTCGTGTTTTGTTTCGAAAAAACATACTTGAGGTGCTGAAGTATTTGGTTTAGCACGTCGTGACGAAGGCCCACCAGCAGAATTATCCACGCGTTATCTACGAACAAACCTTTTCTTGGAACAGCAGCACAACTTCGCTCAGCTTCTGCACGTACGGGTCCAGTTTGTAGGACTCCCACACGAGCGCCATGCCCTCGGACACTTGGTTCAGCACGTCGCGGCGGAGTCCCGCCACCAGCGGAATTATGGACGCCTTATCGCGGATCTGTAATTACGTTACGTGTAAGGTGCTACCGGAATATAGAATGTAGTAGCGAGTTTGAGACCTTTATTAACCCTTTGACCGCCGTCGTATAATGTAAATGCCATCTTCTTCATTTATGACAGAGTTGTAAAGAGAGAGAACGAGATGTCACTAAAATACGTCGTTAAATTATGATCCTCAAAAATAAATTGTCCTTAAAATGTCGTTTTAGTTTCTGGGACAAAAACAACTGTAAATTTGTTCAGGAAATGGTCATTTCGTTTGTTGGAATCAAAAGGAATGAATATTAATTTCTAATCTTTTCATTACTTGAATAATAATTATTTACAAGGACGTTTACACTTTAATATTAATTAGAACATGCTGGTGCTATAAAGTATCGCTTAAAGACCATACTTTAAGTGCAACGGATTATATAAGACTAAGGGTAGTAATATTAATATTATATTCATATTCCATATTTCCTATTGCATATCATGCTACATAAAATACTTATGTACAACAGCGGGGCATAAAATCGCACAGTGCAGTTTGTGCGATAAAATAAACATAAGCAAGCAACATAAGATAAGATAAGGTCTGTCATTCATTCAGTGTCACTGAGATAAAATCGTAGCGGCAAATATCAACCGACCTCATCTCTAGATACACAGTAGTACCTATATAAAGTAATGCATAGCAATGCCCACTGGTTGGTAGATATTTGTCAACACTGCGGCTGGCGTCGATCTTCATGACCAATGAAAATACGGGAGTTAACCTGTACTAGAACGGCCAAAAAGATTATCACAATATCATTTTATCTTCATGACGCCTAAATGAACGGCAAAATAGTTGATCCCCCAGCACAGTACATTTTATGACCTTTATGAAACATTCATTTCTTTCACGTAAATGAAAGTGAGAGATGGAAAAAGATGTCTTACGTCGAGATAAGCGTTATGGAACAAATATATTGTCCAGTTTGCCCCTTGCGACCGACTCTAACTTAAGTACGATTCCTACTGACCAGGACGCGCCGGAGTGGATTCTACTAGATGTAAAAAGTCGAACCGTCTACAGTATAATCGCGCTTCAGTTGCGAGTCGTCCGAAAAGCAACACCTGCATTCAAGTATGAACCGTATCTCTTCTGAATAGACGGTTAAAACTCGTTAGTTAGTAGTTGAATTTTGAATTTTGAGTGCGGCGACTGATCCGGCAGACAAACCGGATTCTGATTTGTCTGGCGTGTGGGTCGCGACGCGACAGAATACATTTAGTACGACTATATTGACACGATGGGCTCCGACGTACTGTGTCAGACGTCAGAACGCTTCAGAAAGCATCACTTCAGATTTAGTATGGATCCGGATTTACAATGTAGTTGTTCCTTTAGCGTGCTAGAGGATCTGTTAGTATCTGTATAAGCAGCCGTACGCGACTCATGCAATTACCGCAGCTCCGATACCAATTAACAACTACCTTCGTATGATTCCTATTATTTAGCTGCACAAGTAAAAAATGCATTCGTGTTAGTGGCGTCACACAATAAAATTGATGGTTTCTCGAAATGCAACTAGCATTTATGTATATTTGTTTTTGTATCATTATTAAATGTCCATATAAAGTGATGTTTGATATGTGCCAATCGTTTGGTGTTGAAAAAAATCTAGTCGTGCTGAAACTCTGTGTTTTATGTTTTGTTATAGTCTGATTGTGTTGTCTTGGACTTACCTTTTCCAACGTGCGCTCGTAAGTACGCACGCTCTCTATAAGGGATATGGCGAATGGGTAAAGTTGATTCGCTTGGTGAGCCTTGTTCACGATAGCTAAAGGAACTCTGAAAAGGAGAAAGATAAAGCGTTAGACGTGTACATGAGTTCACATTTGAATATTTATTAGTGAAGAATATTAATCTGCAGTCACGATAAAGTTCTACAGCATCGATACAGTCGTCAGAAACAATTACATGAGGACGCTTTTAAATACAATGCAAGTGTAGTTCCCATATAAACATATAGGACTTATAGTGCGCGCCATCCACGAAGGCGCGCCCCCACACAGTCCAAGCCGTACAATTGCGCACAGATTAGTATGAGATTCGCTGTGGAGGGGCGCGTCGTCGTGGATGGCGCGCACTATACACACTTAACGACAATATTATTAGGAGCCCAGTCTCAAAGGATCAAGTGTACCTGAATCCGAGATTCTTCAAGTTGCGCACTTCCTTGTACAGGGTGATGATCTCAGGCAGGAAGTTGACCTTCAGCTTCAAGATGGTGCCGGTCTTGCTGGAGCGCGCGCGCACCGACTCGATCGCGAAGATGCGCCCCGACACGCCGAGGTTGCGTTGTTGCACCTATTACATTCAAAAGACGTTTAGATTTGGCATTTCAGTACGAGATACAAGCGGTGCGATTTTCTATACTGTTCTAAGAGATCACAGATCACGGATTGGATTAGTATATCGATGTTCTATACTAGAAGTAGTAATTCGTAAATCGTACAATAATCCTGGTCACGGCACCATTTTGTCACACCCACACTCAACTATTGAACTCACATTTACCGCGATGCGTATTTGTAGTAGTAAAACTCTTTATTGTACACAATAACAAATATGAAAAATACAAAGGAAATAATATGTACAAAGGCGAACTTATATCCCTTTAACGAATCTCTTCCAGTTAAACTTGTAATGCGTGATGACGTCTACAGTCTAATTACCTATTGCAATGGTCGAAAAAAGTGAAGTAAATTGAATTTAATAATACTAAACTTTTACCATAATCTAGTATGAAATGATATAATAATTAATTAAATATGGGATTATTATTATTATTTATATGGGTTGTCTGGAAGAGATCGCTCTTTAGCGATAAGGCCGCCTGTTGTCTACCTTTACCTACATGTTGGTGTATTGTTTCTATATGTAACTGATCCATTTGTGTGAGGTGTACAATAAACAGTATTTGTATTGTATTGTATTGTATGGGATTAGCAATTAGGCTATTCATTAAGCAAATACTTTGTGGTCCCTAAAATCTGATAAGTCATTCATTACTCACCTTACGAGCCCAATCGTCGAAGACTTCCTGAGTGTCCAACTTAAGACGAAAGCTATCACCATCAGCTTTGAGTTTTTGGCCTTCAATGTGGTTCTCCCATCCCTTACCTTAATAAAAACATTTTTTATAAATTTCCTAAATTAATGCACTTGTTGATTCGGTTTATATAAAACAATATTAGTCTTGTAAACTACATTTACTTATTTAATCTTTAATCGTTTGGCGATAAAAGATAAAACATATTGTGTTTTATCTTAACTTATGCTTTTTATAGACACCTCTACTTACCCAACACATCTTCTACTCTCTTCAAGTAAGCAGTGAGCTGGTGGTCAATCTGCTTGGCCCAGATGATGGAGCCAGCTACTGGCGGCAAGTCGCGCACCAGAGATAATCGGCTGCATTTCGATTGAGGATATTGCACCTGCATAATTTGAGGATATTGCACATGAAATGTCACAATTTTATGTCGATATATTTATTTAAAAATAGATACTATTATATAAACCAGATAACTCGCTAGTACTATTGATCAAAAGTTTTGTAGTTTCTTGAAAAGCGAGTGAGACAGCTCAGTCGTATTTATTAAAAGGTGTTATCGCTTCAGATCTCAGATGATACCGTCGGTGTGGCAGACTATTTTGATTACTTTACCCTCAGTGACTATAATATATATATATATACACTGTTGTTACTTCTGTACTTGGTCTATGCACGTAGTACGTACCTTGAATTTCTCATGCAGAGCTTCGATATCATCCTTCACTCTTTGTATAAGTTGGGTTTGATATTCCCGTATAGCTCCTCGGATGTGCGGCCTGACGAACAGCGCGTTGAAACGGGAGAAGATGCGGAACATTTCGTTCGCGTTCTTGGCAGTGCCCAGTTGATCACGCAGGTGGGCCGTGATGCGGGTCTCGACACGGTCTAAACGATAAACAGTCTTATATATAAACACATAAGGCCCAAAGAAGCGTATTCCAAATTGTAAAGAACTATTAGGAATGACTATTACGTACCGATTCTGTCTTCGTATCGGCGGACGGCGGCTTCCCAAGCGTCGCAACCTTCGCGAGAAATGTCCAAGCAGTCCACTTCTTTCACATTCTCGTAAGCCAGATTCACCTATACAGTGAAAGTAGTATCAAATAATCATATTATGATTTTGATATCGTGAAAAGAGTATGCAATGAGTAGTGTTGTAAGAATTGTCACACACATACATAAATTGCAATTATCTATAGGGCTATTCCTAATGTGACGTCCCCAGCATGCCATTACCAACAGAAAAAGTTAAGTAAAAACTTGTGATATCAAGCACATTAACACGCTCGAGTTGTGTTTAAGTTTCATCGAATATCCACTTGAAAGCGGGGTCTATAAGCTGTACCTGTAGTATAAGTTTTTGTGAAACAAAACGCAAACGAACACGTTTGCGTTTAGTCTTAATTTATATGGGAATAAATAGTTACCACCTCCAAGGACCAAGGACACCAGAGGTGCTGCTCGCGTTGCCTTACAAAATGAGATTAACACGTTGAGTGCGAAACCAGCTCAATTTGACTGGTACGCGACTTTCCGTTGCGGCGGTCTTAGTTATCGCTAAATTTCCCCTCGTGCGGGGAGGATTTCTATATGAAATCTTAGGCGTACAAAAAGGATAAGTATAGATTTGGAATTGTTACTTTAAAATCTAGTTAATAAAGAGGGTAGGTTCGTACCAGACAAAATAGACTGGCCCGCACCAGAAGGAAATTTTTTTGCTTCACTGCTATACCAGTCTAATGTGACTAGTATAAAATTGTCTGATATAGCACCACAGGTGTAGGCATCATTACTTCCGCCTGCATCAGGATCAAAAAATATATTGAAAGTTAAGAAAAAAAATTGTTTTAGGTAATTTAGAGACATTTTAATAATGAAAAATATATTTGATATCGATACGAGTAGTTTTTTACCTTCCTATCACTAATTACAGATCGAAATTTTTTATCGTTGGTTGTGCTGGTGCTGTACCAGATAAAAAAGACCAGTGTTTATAAACCCTTGTAAATTATCGTCTATAAACGATTGCCTAAAACGGCTATAAAGACACTGGGGCTTCATTATTATTTTAACGGACTGTATCATTAAATATCAGTTTTTTAAGATTTTCAAGGAAATATAAGGAAATTTCCTTACCTACCTGTACCAGTCTCTCTCGACTGGTGCAGTGGCAGCATTAGGCTAGGTACCAGTCAATTCTGTCTCGTAACGCACCAACCGCAAGTCAAGGAAAAGGCCTCGCACTTAACGTGTTAAACGCAAAACGCGTTTGTGTATTGTTTCGAAAAAATGTATACTAGAGCTACTGTATGAGCATTAGTAAATGCGATGTGTTGTGTTTACCTCGGCGATAGCGTTGGCGTCAGCGGCGTCCATGGGCAGGGAGAGCGGCTGCGCGGGCTCCCCGCCGGCCCCTGCGTCCGCCGCCACGTTGGCGCGGGGGCGGAGCACCTATGGAAACACACGTTATTTTTTACACCTAGATAATTCTAGATCAAGAGTTGTACTATTCTTTATTCTTTCTTTATTGGATACATGTGTTTACAGAAGTTCTTATTTCTGTGTACATAGGTAGTTTCAACGTGTGCCCTTTTCGGGCATGGCATAAAGATGTCTTTGTGAGTGAGTTTTATTCTTACAGAATTTATACGTTGGTATACGTTTCTTTGTTGATAAAACGATGATGAAACTCTGTGCACGATAATACCCTTTTTTTGGAGGTTACTCCCAGAAAAATGACATCGGATTGCTAGGCTATGACGATACGGGTTATATTTGAGTAAAAAACCGTGATGTTAAGTTTCGGTTAAAACTACCTAGCATAGCTAAGTGGTGTGTAGACCTCCCTTCCTTAAGTGTTCCTTATTTATTGTGTTGCTGTTGGAGCGAGTAGTCTAGCACTAATCAAACTCTCCTGTCACTACAACTTCTCCTGTTAACACGTTTAGCTAGACTGTAAGTGTTAGCCTAAGGAATAAAAAAATAAAATAAACTCGTGCGTCATGTGCATGACGATGTGCAACTACTCGTGTGGAAGCCGCACATGTGGTCACCTCGCTCCCTCCTTACGATGTCGCTGCGTGTAATACATACCGAATACCGCATACCGAATATTACATCGAAGCTGATGACGCAGCGGAGCCACACCGTTACGGCGACTAAATGAACTCTTTTCTATGTATATATGGGCCTTGTTGCCTATTGCAAATAAATAAATAATATATATAAATGAAAATGAATAAATAAACAATGTTCACTCACCCTGAGCATGACAGTGCGCAGCTGCTCGTGGTGGCGGCGGAAGCGGCGCATGTGCTCCATCCGCGCCTGCAGCCGCTTGTGCGAGGGAGACACTCGCCACACCATCTTCAGGTGTTCGTCTCGCTTCTTCTTGACGATGTCACTATTCGTGCAAGGGATTAAATTAGTATATTAGGTAGTGAAAATATAAACTTAATACAGTACCCGGCGATATATATTGTACATCGACCTTTGGAAAGAGATTCGGCTAATTTCGGCTTCATAGAGCGTAGTCTCACACTTTACCTATGTGACGTTTGTCAGTCGTCGTCATAATATGTAATATAAGAGTTGTTGAAACCCCTCATCTCTAAATTCTTCGAAGTACAAAATGATACATGATTGTTTGACAATACTTTTTTTAGTAGTTGTAACAGCTCTCTATAGATATCCAAAGTTTATATGTCACCGAATTGACGTAAACTAATAAAGCCAATAAAGTGCAGTATTTTTTCTGACATGAAACGTCAATTAATAAATAAGATAATTGATGGATGTTTGCCATTGTTCGGAAATCGTCGTAAACAGCTAATTGTCTTATTCCAAGGCCCGATGTGCAATATATATTGCCGGGTACTGTACAAGACTTGAGTACCCGTAAATAATTATCAATGAATATGAAACTCACCGTAAGAGACCTTGTAGCTTTTCATATTCGTCGTCCCAGCACGAGAATACTTCGAAGCACTGAGTCATAACTCGCTCGAAGTCCTCGAAGGGAATATGCATGAGACGCCGCGTACCGAGAACCTGCAGCAGAAAAAATACGAATTTAATTTACTCACAAATTTATTTAATATACGAACTCAAATGCAAGAATCATTTACATAAAGAAATAAATAAATCTCGAACAGAATCGAATCGGGCACTAACCTGGGAAGAATAATAACCTGACAACTATTTCACTACCCTAACTTATAGATATGTCGCAGCAATGGTCCAAAAAACAAGATCATATGCTCAGATTAAAATGATGAAACACAATATTGTAAACACAATATTGTATTTCCTGGAACATTTGTTTACCTTATAGAGCTGAATGAAACGCACAATGGTCCGACATACACGGACTGAGTGCGGAAAAAGGAGTCCATAACCATAACCATAGAGCTGAATGTAATTTTCTATAACAAGTTTACCTTCAAGAGTTGCTGACCGAGGTCCCGTGAAATAGCTTCCACAAGTCTCAAGCCGCGCTGTATCGGGTATTTAGTGGAGCGGATCTTGCGAAGGTGCGAGAAGATCTGCTGCACCGCCAACCTATAAATTATTGTGTTAATATTAATTAATTATAAAGCACACATGTGTGACGCGCCATTTGAGTCCAGTGTCCCGTAGGCTGAGCGGTAGGATTTCATAATAAAATGTATGAATTCTAGAACTCAACTAAATGAGCTAACAACCAGTGTATGTCCCCCAGGGCCGGCTCTAGGGGTGTAAGAAGCTGTGTAAACATACTACAACGTGAACGTCGGTAAAAAAGGTAAATACATAAATATAGAGTTAAACCCGTGAAAACAAATCTTTTATAATTGTGATATAATTGGGTCTGCGCTACTTTAAGTATATCCTTCGAGCACGACACAAAATGGAGCTGTGTTTTGTAAATACTGGTTTTGTATATATTTTGGTGTACTGTTTTAAGCAAAAAATGTATACCAATATGCGACTACTGTACCTGATCCTTTCCAGCTCCGTAGCGCTGAGCAGGTCGTTGATAGGGAAGTCCTTCATGAGGGGATTGTAATCGGAGACAGTGGCCAGCGCTTGTTTCAAGCCAGTGTCCGTGTCGAAAGACACGGTGGCGTGGAAACGCTTGCCGTACTTTAGGATCTCCAACGTTAAAGCCACCTAGAAACAATCCATACTACTGTTATAAATGCGAACGTAACTCCGTCTGTCTGTTACTTTTTCACGCTTTAAATGCGTAACGAATTTAGGTTAAATTTTGACACGGAGATAGTTTGTATTGTTTGTTTGAAAGGACATAGGTAGTTTTTATCACGGAAATCATCCTAAGGGGAAAAAGTGAACGAAAGTTTGTATGGACGTACGATACGAATTCCACGCGGACGAAGTCGTGGACAAAAGCTAGTACCTATGTATATATATATAAATAAATTCCGATGCGGTTATCAAAGGTAGTACTCATTATGATGAATCAATGTCTAAACTGATCAAATTTCTAAATAAAGGGAAAATTTAAAATGTTTGGCTCTGAGCAGGATTTGAACCTGCGACCTTCTGGCATTTGCAGCCATTGAGTTACGGGAGCAATCGAGCTCGGCTCCCAATTCCTCAACCGTTCCCTTATACAAACGCTTTGTGTACGCCTCTACACCGACATCTACCTAGAAGGGCTTGGCTCGGGCTTATTTAACGCCACTAACGTCTCAAATCATGTTGAGAAATCGTCAACATGACCAAACAGGTCATCATTTATTTTGTTGTCCTGTAAAAATAGGCACAAAAGCAAATTATGGACAAACCTCAATGCTCTCTCGTTTCTCTTGAATTCGATGCAGAGCTCTTTCCAAATTCAGCCAGAACGAGATCTCTTGCAGCGCAGTACCGTTGGAGGGATCGCGGTCTAATTTGGTGACCTAAAATATATAGACTTACGTAACGTATCATTTTTATATACTATACTATAGCCCGAAAAGTTAAATACAAAAAAAAATGCCTTGAATCTTCATTGGGACAGAACTCACAGAACTGACACCAACGGAATAATTTTTTTATCGTATCCTATTTTATTTTACTAATAGCAATGATTGGATATTCATTCACTGTAAATTAATAATTGGGGCAATCAACTTTTCTTTGTTATTATACTGTCCGGTCAGCGAGGAGACAGCAGTAACCGAGTTTCTTAGATAAATGTTTATAATATCGACTTCAAGCATGCTCAAGAGATGACCTACGTCCAAATGAATTTTTCTCAAAAATAGTATGAAATGTTCTCATAACATCTGTGAAGATAGTATCCGAAAGTGACTCATCGTGGATAGTTACCAGAAGTGTCCAGGAAATCACACCTACTGTCCAGGAAGTAAGTATGTAAATCCCATTACATATCATAATATTTGAATTTAGATCTAGAAGATAAAAGTTGGAAGTGATTGACATTAAAAAAAATATAGGTACCATGGAGATTGACGTGTCCGTATTGCACGATGTGTATTGGCGGGAAATAAATACAGTTCAATCATGTTTTTAACTATTTCGAGACTAATTTAGAAATTAACATGAATAGATTGAATGAAATTAAATACTAATAGTAAACATAAAATAAATACGATTTTATTTACGATTAATTAAATACGATTTTATAAATCTATTCTATTGGGGTTGTGGCATAATATCAGTGTCCACAACATCTAGCTAAAAAAAGTTGCCATTGTATTTTGACGGGATTGACTTCATGAATTTAATATATACATACAGTAAGAAGTATAATTGCTAAAAATGAGTTTAGATTAATCAGATTGCGATACATACACAGATCGCACTAGGTACTGAAAAAATTACTTCCACCCAAGTCTATGGTGGTATTTGACCATTTATAAAAAGTTCATCAAATGGAAAGCGGAACATGAAAGTACAAGTTGGTCAGAATGCCGGTACTATTAACCGTTGTTCATACAATTTGTTTTATTTTTGAGAAAAGCACTATACAAGCTTCGACCGTAAGTGCCATCCTGGCCTCGTATTATAGGCGGACCTCGCCTGCGGCTCGGCCGGCTAACTCATACTCGTCCAGGATGGCTTACTTACTGGTCTCTGCAGTAATGTACTATATACTCATCGCTAAAACTAATGTTTGGTAGATTTAAATCCTATAAAATCACAGTTTTAAAGAGTGACTGAGTAGACGTAACCATGGTATGTATTTGTAGTGTTTCAATCAATATCATAAGTTGATTTTATATACTACCTTTTGTATTTCCTTAATCCATCGATTAACACCATTTTGTAGCTGGTTAAGAAAAGTGGAATCTTCCACTTTGTCACCGAAATCAGCCACACGTGGTTTACGTCCCTCGTCGGCCGCCCTAGGAAATTGAAAGTTATACAAAATGAATTAAACTTAAAAATGGCTTATTAAGTAATTTTGAAAATAGCTCCAAATTACTTAATAAGCCATACGTAATTAAACTAGTAAATGTTTTTTCGGACGCTGCTTATTGCCAAGTCATACTTCCCGAAGCGCTAGATCTTTGAGTTGTGAAGTATGGTCAAAGAAAAGGTCATGGTCAATCCGAATCACGACGTGACGTCACTGTCGACGACACACTCACACTTAAATCCGCATACCATCGATAGCCTGTTGCGTTAGCTGGTGTCACCCACACTACTAACTGAAGTACCGGATTGCCATACCTGGCGCAGTATAATATTGTATCATGGTGTGAATGAGCCCTGGTCCCTATTTCACCAACTCGACTATTGCCATCTGACAATGACAATTCCAAGTGCACTTCTGAGCCGTCACGTAAAGACGGTCGTTGGATAGCATCGATACTTACCGGCCTTGATTGTCATTAGCGGTCATAGCGGTTATTGATTATGTAAGTACTTAAGTAGGCTTCCATACTTACATAATCAATAATTATATTTTGACTCAACATACCTTTTAATGACCGCAGCCACAAGGGGATGCACTGGTAACGTGATCTCAGGAATGTCAATGTTCTGTTGCAAGTGCAGCAAACCCATTTCCAGTTCAGCTATCTTCTTCTCAACAGAGGGTGCCATCTTATCCCCATCCCTGGTCAAATGCAAAGCTTCAATTGTCAAATAGCAGGCACATGGTTTTGGTCACACATATGCACACCACACTCTCTCACACACACACGCTCACCTGTTTACACATAGCTTGCACTTGTTGCATAGGATTGCACTGTTTCAATTGCTGATTTATTTTAGGTTCTGGCAGAATATCAGCGATGAGGTTTATAGCCGCATAATTGTGCTGAGCCAGCACCTATTCTCTGCCACTACACATGGTTCTTTTCAATAAGGTTAATATAACTTTAGTCTTTAGTTGATGGCTCTGTTTTAGTAAAACTGTGTAAAATTTAGTTCAGCTTTATTTAGTTTGTAAACTTTTTGTACTTTTATATTTATGTTAAACCATGTATGTTGTGGAAATGTATTAAGTTATTATCTATCTGTAACGTACGTGTGCTGGCAGCCATGACGATACCCGAAACTGGGGGGTACCCGAAGATCTTCAGGCATACCCACATTTGGATATATAACATGCCTTTCCCCCATGCTTTCCTATAGTCCACTTCACTTAAGTCTTTAGCACTTATGCACAATTCAGTTTTTATCACTACACAATATTACTTAAGTCTTTATCACGACACATGCACAGTTCAGTTTTTATCACTACACAATATAAGTCCTTAACCTAAATATTTATCAGTCTATTTGTTTTATTAACTATGTAACACATCTTCTACACTATCATCACTATAGCTACCATCATCCTGACTACAGTTTTCATTTTCTTTACCCATTACATCTGCTAGAGCGATTCTCTTGCTAGAGGATGCTGCTGCCGGTGGGCTTTCACTTGACCTGCATCTTTTATAGTTTTGGTCTTTCCTTGTGGACACAATAGCTGTATCGCTAATCACACAATCTTCTGGTCCTTTTGCACCCACCATCTCTGCCCACTGGCTCGGTGAGGGAATTCTTAATGTGCCGTAAGCCTGACCTTCTTCTTGAGGGTTTGTTTGAGTCATCTTTTCACCTCCTTCATCTGGTAATTTCTCTATGCACTCCGGTGTCTCACCCTTATTTCTTTCAAAGCCAAGCATTTGGTTGACATGTCTAATGAATGTTTTATTTCCCAGCTGTACTTTGTATCTAACTATACCAATCCTTTTTATCACTGTACCCTCTAGCCATCTTGGTCCATTCCTGTAGTTCCTAAAACACACCCTTTCACCGACTCTAAAATCTCTGACCTTTTGTGTTAAATTTTCTTCGATGTCCTCCGTCTGCTTTTCTTGCGTTGCAAGAGGATGAAGTTTATCAAATTTGGTCCTAAACCGGCGACCGTTTAACATTTCAGCGGGCGTTTTCCCGGTAACAGAGCTGGGCGTTGTCCGTAATCCATAAAGTATCTTCTGAATCCTTGTGGCCCATGGAAGATGTGCCATCTTTTTTAATTTCAATTTGACTGTTTGCACCGTCCGTTCTGCCTGTCCATTTGATGCTGGGTGATAGGGAGGCACCAGTATATGCTTGATGCCATTTCGCTTGAAATATTGCTGGATTTCTTCGGAAACAAAAGCTTTTCCATTATCGCTCACAATGGTGTCCGGTAATCCTTGTTCAGCAAAGATTTCATTTAATTTACTAATGACCATGTTAGAGCTTTGTTCCCCAACTATTTTCACTTCAGGCCATTTTGAGTAAGCATCAATCACAATCAGGAAAACCTTCCCTAAATATGGTCCTGCAAAATCCATATGCAATCTAGACCATGGTTTTGATGGTGAGATCCATCTGTGGGTCACCTTCGGAGGCATATTCCTTACCTCTTTACACACTACACATTCCTGAATCATGTTCTCAATATCCTTGTCTAACCCGGGCCACCAAAAATAGCTCCTCGCAACAGCTTTTGCGATAACCACTCCGTCGTGATTACTGTGCAACTCCTGCAACACATTATGACGTAGTTTCTGCGGTAAGATAACTCTGCTTCCCCACAATAAACAATCGTTGTATTCAGTTATCTCATTACGTCTTGTAAAGAAGTCCTTAAACTTTCCTTCTACTTTTGCGGGCCAGCCGTTCCTAACCCAAAACATTACTTTCGACAGCAACTCATCTGTTTTACTTAGCTTGGCCACATCTTTAGCTGTCATTTCCAGCTCTATTGGTGTCTCGTTTAACAGTAACACGCTTACGTCTTCGGCTTCTTTGTCTATGTTCTTTCCTTCGGGCGTCGGCCATCTGCTGAGCGCATCTGCATTGCCAATTTTCTGACCCTCTATGTATTTCAAGTCATAGTCATAAGAACTCATATATAAAGCCCACCTTAACATCCGTGGAGATATCACGTTTGGTATAGGTTTTTTAGGGTCAAAAATACCCAGGAGAGGCTTGTGATCCGTGCGAATGACTATTGGGCGTCCAAATATATACTGATAGAATTTTTTTAAACCGAAAACTATAGCTGCCGCTTCTTTATCGATCTGCGCATAATTTCGCTCGTGTTTGTTCATTGTCCTTGAAGCGAACATTATTGGCCTCAAGGAGCCGTCTTCCATTTTGTGTTCTAGAACCGCTCCCAGCCCGTACTGACTTGCATCACACGTCAACACTAGGGGCCTGGCTAAATCGTAATGGACTAACGTGTCACTCGTCGTTAGCATCTTCTTCAACAGTGTGAATGCTTGTTGGCAATCTTTCGTCCATACCCACTCGGCTCCTTTTAGTAATAGCTTGTATAACGGTTCTGCGACTGTTGCTTTTTGTGGCACAAATCTGTCGTAGAAATTTAACAGACCCAGGAATGCTTGTAACTCCTTAAGGTTCTTCGGCGCGGGGGTACTTGTAATCGCTTCAATTTTATCTTTACAGGGGTGAAGCCCGTCAGCGTCAACCACAAAACCTAAGAACTGTACCCTCGCCGTGCCAAATGTACATTTCTCTTTATTCACCCTCAAACCAGCATTCTTCAGTGTCTGCAATACTAGCTGCAACCGTTCACTGTGTTCTTGAACAGTTTTACCACTAACCACGATGTCATCTAGTAGGACGGCCGTGCCGGCCACCCCCGCCAGTAGGTTGCTCATCATCCGTTGGAATATACCAGGACACGCTTTCACTCCAAATGCTAACCTTTTTACTTTAAACAATCCTTTGGGAGTGTTTAATGTCAACAGCTTTGCAGTCGACTCATCTACTACCACTTGTGTATATGCTTGTTCTAAATCTATCTTACTGAAAATAATTCCTCCCTGCAGGGTTGCAAACGCTTCATTTAATGTTGGTAGTGGATAAGTATCTGTCTCAATGGCAACATTCACTGTTGATCTATAATCCCCGCAAAGCCTAATGTTCCCATTTTTCTTAACAATTGGTACGATCGGACTGGCAAACTCAGAGTGACTCACGGGTTCTAGTACGTCTTCTGCTACCAGCCTGTCTATCTCTTTCAAGACTCTATCCTTAATCGCAAACGCAACCGGTCTACATTTTAAAAATGTTGGTCTTACATTAGGTTTGACGGGTATGTTTACTACTGGTCCTGTATACTTTCCCAACCCAGACTGGAAAACTTCTTTGAATTGCTCTAATATATTTCCAACATCCACCTTCTCTATCTTAACATTGAATATACCGTTCATACTAATATTCAACTCCGGGAACCAGTCTCGGCCTAATAAATTAGGACCATCCCCTTTAGCAACCAGCACGGTCAATTTCTTTTGCACATTCTTAAACTGCACATCAACCTCTGCTTCTCCAAGCAAAGCGACCCTGCTGCTGGTCCAAGTGGTCAGCGTCACCTTAGACTCGCCTAGTCTTGGTAGACGATCCTTCCAAATATCTCGCGCCGTGCTCTCCGTTATCATAGAATATGCCGCCCCTGAATCGACTTCCAAATTTACTAATCGACCATTCATATAGACCTTCACATAAAACGGAGGCACCTTACTTGACACATAATTACAACAGTCTTCTTCATATAATCCATTGAATTTACTTAATTCTTTCGGCTTACCTTTGCTCCGTGTCTCTGAACACATTACAGCAATGTGGCCCATTCGCTTACACTCATAGCACCTACTAAAACGGAATTTACAAAACTTTCCATGCGTTTTTCCACACCGCCAGCACTCCTTAACTGATTCCGGAACTGGTTTAGCTCCAATCTTGTTTATTTCCATCGGCTCATCCCCGCTGTGCGCGGGCGCGCCGCCCGGCGTCGGGCCCGCGGGGCTCTGTACCGGCGCCGACATCGCCACTACCCCGGCGTCGGCTACCTCCGCCGATAATGACAACTTAATTGCCTGCTCAAATGTCAATGTTGATTGCTGTAACAATTGCTTTTGTATGTTTTTATCGTGTATACCACATACCAAACGGTCACGCAATGTTCTATCCAAATCAGCAAAGTTGCAGTCTATTGCCAACTTACGTAATCCCGCTACATAATCCTTAATGCTCTCGTTGCTTGATTGGCCTCTCATATGAAATTTATATGATTGAACTATCTCATTTTGCTTTGGATTAAAATGGTCATCCAAGTAGGATTTGATTTGTGGGTAGGTTATGTTACTAATTTGCGTCGGAGCAATTAATGACAAAATCAAATCATACAAATTATGCCCACAAACTGCAAGGAAATTAGCCTTTTTCAACTCGTCCGTAACTATATTGTTAGCTACCAAGCAATAATTAAACCTATCCACATAGTTCTTCCAACTATCCTTGTCCATATTAAATTCACCGAACTTCACCGACATTTTAGTTCACGCGTTCCACCAATCTTACAAAACACTATTAAACATTCCAACACTATGTTTAAAGCACTGTTTAATTTAATTCCCGTCGCCAGAATGTAACGTACGTGTGCTGGCAGCCATGACGATACCCGAAACTGGGGGGTACCCGAAGATCTTCAGGCATACCCACATTTGGATATATAACACTATCTAAGTTTAAAGCCAAGACAAATTTCTCACCCATGGATTGAACCTCTTTGTAATTTTATTCATATGTATCATGATTCATGAGTATTGTATGTATGTAATAAATGTCTCTCCTGTTAACATGTTTAGCTAGACAGTAAATTTTTGCCTAAAGAATAAAGAAATAATTTAAAAATAATTGACAAGTCTTACCTATCGGCTCTACCACTCTCTTTCACATAGCTTTTAAAGAACGGAGCCATGGTTTTGCTGATGAAGGCATGCAGCGTCTCGTATGGAGAGCCATCAGATAAGTTGATAAGACGGAGCTGACTGTGGATGGACTTGTCAGCCTCAATGACCGCTCCTCGCTTGATGCAAACGAAGGCAGCCACTCGGGGGGAAGTGAAGTGCACCTTTATTATAAAAATTTATACTCAGTATTTTACTTGTACAGTCGGCTGAAAAATACCTATGCTATCAATAATAATTACTTTATATAGGATAAAGTGTCAATACCTTTGTGTACCTACTAAGGGACTTCTGTTGTTGTTGAAATGAAATCAAGTTATTGTTATTGTACATTATTGTTATGGTTGATTTCATTTATGATTTTGTTTCATCACAAAATGACTATAGGAAATGTATGCCAATTAGTGGTGAAATGTGCAAACAACTACTGTACTTTTATTTTCGTCCTTCCAAAGCTTATTTTATTTTATTACAATATACATGTACAAATTGTTAATAGTGTAGGTAGTTAAACAGTGCTAAATGTGGTTAACTTGTTAAGTTTACCTCAGTACTGATCTGGTAGGTGACAGCTTCCTTTTCTTCCTCTCCCTCCGTAGGCTGTTCATTGTCATCTTCTATACAAACATAATTATTTAAACGAAATTCATAACTCTGCAGATTGCAATTTCATTAAAAAATAGTAAATAAGAGTATGATCTTTAGCGCTTCGACGAGCGCATCCACACGCAATGAGTAATGCGGATAATAAAAAATATGCTAATAAGAACGTAATGGGTGGAAGTTTTACCTTTGGAGGAGAACCGTTGAACATACAAAGAAGACACCTGGGGGTCGGAAATGAACTTCCTAATGCAATCTTGGTTGACTTTATCCTCGAGAGAGGCATTCAGCGCTGGCGGTACGATGTCGTCTTCAGGCAAAAGTACCGTTGCGGCTCGCCGCAGGTAATTCGCGAAGTCTTGGAAGTCGACCGCGACGACATTCTGAGCCTCCGGGGCGCTCTCACTCCCGTCGAGGGAGTCTCCCATGTTTTCTTAAATAATAATCTACTTAATCAATAATTTAAATAGTAATACACGAACTAAATTCAGCTGTTCAGTGCAATGCAGCTGCAAATTTGACAAGTGGGGGGCGGGAGGGGCAGCGAAATGACGCATCCGTGACATCCGTCTAATGTTGCCACACTGAAAAATTTGTAAACTATGATCACACCTATGATATTTATCTCAGCTTGCTCGAAAACTCTCGGAAATCTCGGAATGTAGAATTTGTTCGCGATAAAAGACACAAAACCCGTATGGTAGGATTTGTATTCGAAGCTAAAATAGGATAAAATGGCTCTGATAGGATAAATCTTGAGTTCTTTATTGGTGTTTATGGGTGTAGATAAACAATTATATTATAGTATAACTTTTCAGCGCTAAATGTTGAATCATAACTTAATATTAGCGCCATCTAGTGAACAAGAAATAAACTACATAGTTTAGCTTTTCACCGCTAGATGTCAGGTCTTATACATTAATTTTAGCGCCATCTAGCGATCAAGTAACACACTAAATATATTGGCTTTTCACCGCTAGATGTCAGGTCTTATACATTTATTTTAGCGCCATCTAGTGATCAAGTAACACACTAAATAGTTTGGCATTTCACCGCTAGATGTCAGGTCTTATACATTAATTTTAGCGCCATCTAGTGATCAAGTAACACACTAAATAGTTTGGCTTTTCACAGCTAGATGGCAGGTCTTATACATTAATTTTAGCGCCATCTAGTGATCAAGTAACATACTAAATAGTTTGGCTTTTCACCGCTAGATGTCAGGTATTATGCATTTATTTTAGCGCCATCTAGTGATCAAGTAACACACTAAATAGTTTGGCTTTTCCTCACTAGATGTCGCATAATTAGAGTAGCTCGCCACTATAAAAGGTGTTTTAAATGGGGGACGTCTTTGCATTCTACTCAAATTATGCACATTTTCTTTTGCGAAAAAAATATATGACATGCATCAACATGGTACGTACAAATTGTTTTGATATAGTGCCTTAAAAGGGATTGCTTGGTAAATACGCATAGATTCATATTTATTGCCGTAAAACGCTGGCATAGTGGTAAGGTAATAGTACATTACTGCAGAGACCAGTAAGTAAGCCATCCTGGACGAGTATGAGTTAGCCGGCCGAGCCGAAGGCGAGGTCCGGCTATAATACGAGGCCAGGATGGCACTTATGGTCGAGGTATGTATAGTGCTTTTCTCAAAAATAAAACAAGTTGTATAAATAGCGGTAAAAATCATATTTTTCGCCAATTCCACCTCGTTTGTTCTAAAACCGTGAGGTCGGGCTAGCTTTTGTTTATGCGGGCGCGGGCGCTGCCCGCCCCCCGCCCCCGCCGCACACCCCGCTGCTGCTGCGGGCGCTGGCAGGGAGGCGCCGGCGCCCGCAGCAGCAGCTAAACTTATGATATGTAATGGGATTTACATACTTACTTCCTGGACAGTAGGTGTTACTTCCTGGACACTTCTGGCAACTGTCCAGGATGACCCACTTTCGGATACTATCTTCACAGATGTTATGAGAACATTACATACTATTTTTGAGAAAATACCATTTTCTATACATAGTCCGTAGTAGACGTGTGCGCCGCGCCGGCGCGCCGCCGCCGCCGACAAAATGATCGGCGTGAAATCGGCGTAACCTTGACTGAATGCCAAAGAGTCTTTTTATTAGATAAAAGAGTATAATTAACATTTTTGTTTAACTTTTTTATTGCTTTGTTATTGTTTTAATGTATGTACAGTGGTATATTAAATTTGTTGTGTGACAATAAATATTTTTCTTAGTTTATATATACTATCAGAGCAGTCTGAACTACATTGAGCGCCTGAGTATAGAAATCCGAATGAGAAAATCGTATTGGTATCTATATAGCCAAATAATTATAGCAAAAACATACTCTTATAGCTTCGTCATATCCGTCTGTCTGTACGTATGTCCTGTAATGTCACAATCCTTTTCATTTTGAAAAACTTTCATTCAGAAACGATTAAGAATTTTTCAAAGACATTTTTTTACTTTGGGAATAATCGATTCATAAATCTAATATATTGTCCCCCTCCCCCACCTCTAGTAGTTGTCTCATTCGGAAATTTCCTGACAACGATATGGCGTGCCTGTGAGCGTGTGTTTCGTGCTGGGACAACAGAACTGGTGGGTATGGCATAAGACGATGGCAAGCATCCTGATGGAGTCACGTTGGAGCCGTGGAAACTAGGGAGGGCTCTGGTGTGAAACACCGCATGTGCGCAATCCCACTTCCACGCAACTCGCTCCTAGGCCAGTGCTGGAGCTGACGAAGCTCTCAAGCACCGCAAACACTCGTCTTTATTGTGTAACTCTACGAGTTTGCAATGCTTGCAGTGGACTCTGGACCCTGGCCGGCTGACATGAAGACATTCATGGGAGCTTTGTTGTACCGCGGGGGACCTGAGACTTTCCTTTCACAGAGAATTTCTCTGGCAATACAGAGGGGTAACGCGGCTAGCGTTATGGGGACCATGCCCCAGGCGGAGATTTTAGACTGGTTATTTTTGTTAGCTATATCTGTCTCTCTTGAGTCGGTCCCTCATTCCTGAGGATCGTGATCACTTCTGGATTTCGCCGCCCTGAGGACTTATCTCCAATGTCTCCATCGGTCTCGATCCAACGTAGCCCTCATCGCTTGGTGAAATTTGCTTGAGGATGTGGCTTCCTTAACCTGATCTGTCCATGTAGTTGATGAAATAAATCATAAGTGTACGCGATTAAGTCCCGTTTTCCAATAATAATGTGTAGTTGATGAGCGTCCCCTAGACCCCTTTCCTTCCATTCCACCAACCACGACCAGTTTCTCCAGACTATCAGCACCACTGCGCATTACTTGTCCAAAGTATGAAGCAGCCACTGCCGACAAACAGTGGATAGCCGTGTCTTGATACCGAGCTGGGTCATTGGTCCGTTTGGCTGTCCAGGGTATCCTGAGCATTCGCCTCCAGTACCGCATATTGAATGCGTCTATTCTTTGTCGCTCCCTAACCAGTATTGTCAATGTTTCTACCGCATTTTTGTTATATAGGGATGTAGTTTACTTGTATGAATACAGATTTATTGCATAGATCTCGATTTAAAAAAATGAATACGAATTATTTCACATTTTTATTTACGTGACCTTCACGCCGAAAGTACGCCGCCGCCGCCGATTTTTTGGCAAACGCCGCCGCCGATCATTTTTAAATCGGCGCACACGTCTTCCGTAGTTCTGTACACAGAACTAGTGAGACTTTTTGTCCCATTAGTTAGTGCAGAGTACCTTAGTTATGTTAATAGAACTACTGGGATATATTATGTCATGGATATGTGGTTCCCACCAGTCCTGGTTGATGAAACTTCCATTTGTTTAATCGAACTCAAAGCATTGATGCAGGAATGTTCTTAGTTTAATATGAGAAAGTACCAGGGCACCATAGAGTAAGACTCTTCAGAGACTCCCAGATACAAATCATTTTAATCGTTAAATTTTACAAGACGAAAGTGAAAGTACAGGAATACCTAGGTGCGGCTAAAAATCATACAGGTCGCGATCATGGTGGGGCGAAGGCGGGCGGGGCACGGGCGCGGCGGGGTAGGGGCCGCCGTAGTTGAGGTACCTAGTACCTACACGAGGATGGTGTCATGGGATCTAAGTCGGTAGTCCTAACCCGGTTGGACAGGAGAAGTATTCCATCTACTTTATAGTACGGGAAGTAGTGTCATGTCATGAGGTACACATTTTGGTATCGGATGAATTCATTTGGCACAGATGTAATATACGTAGGTAAATCTAAGGGGGACTCCCATACAGCTAATGGAGGGCGCGAAAAAAAAATTGACCCACCCCATCGAGTGGGGTATCGATGAATAGAGCTCATTGAGTGCATAATTAACACTGTTTGTTTTCCTTGTATGTACTTGATTTGTGCAATACATATACAATACAATATACAATTATTTATTGATAAAAATATTATTTTTACATGTCATTTGATTATTAGGTACTATTATTTGGCATGTTACAATTATAATGCACAATTTGGGTCACCGCACACCTCGACAAATTCGTCAATAGTATAGCATGCGAGCTTTGTGAGTAGTATTTTTAGTTTTTTTGCAAAACATATATCGTTTTGCACCCTTTTTAACTCGACTGGTAATGAGTTATACAATTTTGCGCCCAAGACACCGAGTGATTTTCGATTCTTTGCGAGTCTACAGCTCGGGACAACCAGTAAATTGCTTCGACGAGCACTAGAATGAGTGGTGTAGGTATGTAAGTTAGCTCTCACATACTTGCATGCAGTTAGTATGTATACGCTAGGAAGGGTGAGTATCTTGGTCTCCTTAAATAGATCTTTTGCAGGGGAGTCGTGTGCCTTTCTCATGATTGTTCGAACGGCTCGTTTTTGCATCCTAAATGCCCTGTCACGTTCGGCCGCAGTGGCCCACAAATCAACACCTTGGATTAGTATGGAATGAAAATACCCATAGTACGCCATTTTTACATTTTGGAGCGACAAGCTCGGTGCAAGTCTGGAGAGTGCATAACATGCAATAAAGTGTTTACTACTACTACTAATTAATGTTTTATGTTTTTAAAAATATTGAAAAACAAAGGAATGAATAGCCACTTAAATTTTCACATAATTTTACATTCTCCCCTTTTTTGTAGGTAATTTTATTTAGATTACTTATGCCTATGGGTCACCGTTTATGAAAAACCGAAAAATGCTGGAGGAATGAATGGGGAGTGCTGACACTGTGTGTGCCGGACCGGGACTGTAGGGGCAGTCGGCACGCTTCGATAGCTAGCTGTTACGATTGACGTCAGAAGGATTGGAGGAAAAACACTGAATTTACAACTTAAAAACACTGACTTTAATAACTGATCAAAACACACTATACACAAATCAACATAAATTAAAAATAAACTGAACATAAATGACTTCTAAAAACAAGAGAGTAGGAACGTGTGCTCGCGCCGGTGTCTGGTAGCATAATGAACGCTCGCCGCTTGGGCGGCTCTATTTATATGCGCGCGCTGCCTGCTGGTCAGGGCGGGCGGGAGAGCGAGGCGTGAGGCTGTGCCTCAATCAATGAGTGTGAGGCGCGAGCATGCGTTTTTACAGGTTTGTTAAAGCGGTGTAGCACGTATGTGATATTACCTTGTCAATTTAGCCATGAGGCTTCCCATTAGGTGGGTATACAGGCTATATCGCTTCCTATTAAGTTTTAGGTGACATTGTAATTTAAGTTTGCCTGAAGGGCCTAATTACTGGCCTTATGGGCTTACAATAAGCTTAAATGGCGTAGTTGCCTTAAGTGTTTGCAAGGTTGCAAGTTTGCAAGTTGTCACCTACCTAGGCCTGAAGGGCTTGTATATGTAAAGCTTGGTTTGCCTTATGGGCTTGTAAGTTACTACCTACCTAGGCCTGAAGGGCGTTTAGCTATGGGTAAGTAAGATCAGCCAGGTCAGATGCAGGCCAGGGCCAGGGCAGTAAGGTCAGATGGGCCTGTGCCCAGCAGTGGGACATATATAGGCTGATGATGATGATGATGATGAAGTAAGATACGCAACAATAACATTATTTATTTCCTTTCCTACCTACTAGGTTAGCTAATTACAATATATTTATTTAATAGGTCCGACACGGTACGTCCGACACATAATAAGTCCGACACATTATACGTCCGACACATTTCTCCCGCCGCTTGCGTCCTTAGATGCAAGTCCTGGAACTCGGGTGGTGGACGTGTTGCTCGAAGCTCGGGGTTGCTGTGCTGGCTCGAGGCTCGGGCTGTAGCTCTGGCTGAAGCTCTGGCTGTAGCTCTGGCTCGGCGTTGTTCGTTTGCATAGAGTGCGTATAGTGTGCACTCTATGCGTTTGTGCAGCGTCTTGTCGGCCGAGTTGAGTGTTCGGCGAGGGCGCTCTATGTGAGGGCGCGTCTACACTTGGAGTGTCGGTGTGTAGGTCCGACGGTTGCGCGCTGTCGTTTCGCGCTGTAGCACGTTGAGGGCCGGCTTGAGTGTTCGGTGAGTGCGCGATATGGGAGGGCGCGCGTGTGAGTAGAGGGCCGGTCTTCATGTTCGGAGTCTGCGTGCTGTCATCGCACGCTGTCGCGCACTGAGGGCCGGGTTGTAGGTCCGGCGGAGGTGCGCGCAGTGAAGGCGCGCTCGGTGAGGGCGCGGAGGCGTCGGGAGGGCCGGACGGCGTGTCCGGCTGCTGCGCAGAGTGCGTGCGCGCTGTCGCGCGCTGTGGGCCGGGTTGTAAGTCCGGCGGATGCGCGCGCAGTGAGGGCGCGCTCGAGGAGGGCGCGGAGGCGCCGGGAGGGCCGGACGGCGTGTCCGGCTGCTGCGCAGGGTGCGCGCGCGCTGTCGCGCGCTGTGGGCCGGGTTGTAAGTCCGGCGGAGGCGCGCGCAGTGAGGGCGCGCTCGGGGAGGGCGCGGAGGCGCCGGGAGGGCCGGACGGCGTGTCCGGCTTGGTATGAAGTATGACTAGCTTCTTCGTGGGGCGGCGTAGGAGACCGCCCTTTGTTCGCACGTCGACGACTCGTGTGACGCCATCTTCTCCTGGGTAGAGTGTGGTCACAACGCCCATTGGCCACACGTTTCTTGGCAGTGTGTTGTCTACTATGAGGACGACGTCGTCTATGGCGATGACGGGGCCCTTGTGGGTGGGCTCCCGCCGGTTTTGAAGCTGTGGAAGATATTCTCGGAGCCACCTTGCCCAGAACATGTCCGCGAGGCGTTGTGCTGTGCGCCACGATGCTCGGCCGACGGTGTCTTTTTCGTTGAATGTACCTGGGGCTGGGTTCCATGCTGCTGGCCCGATCGTGAAGTGATTTGGCGTGATCGCGCTGGGCTCATTGGGATCGACTGCGACATGTGTGAGAGGGCGCGAATTTACTGAGAACTCTACCTCTGCCAGGAATGTTGCTAGAGTTTCGTCGCTCGGGTGCCTCTCGTCCAGTATTGTTCCTAGCGCCTTTTTGACGCTAGCCACCATGCGCTCCCATGCGCCTCCCATGAACGGGCTGCCGGGAGGGATGAACCGCCAACTGATGCCGCGCTGTGTCGCGGCTGCGTTCACGCCCGTCTCGAGTGCTCGGCGTAGCTCTTTGTCTGCGCCCCTTAGATTCGTACCATTATCCGACCATATTTCGGTGGGGCAGCCTCGGCGCGCGATGAATCTCCGTAGAGCTGCGATCGCTGAATCTGTACTGAGTGAAGCTGCTACCTCCAGATGGACCCCGCGCGTCGTGAGGCATGTGAAGAGGGCGACGTATCTCTTCTGCGTCGCTCGCCCGACGGTGACGGAGTATGGTCCGAAAAAATCCCACCCTGTATACGTATAGGCCCGCTTATGATGTGCTAGGCGCGTATGTGGGTGATTACCTGTAGGCGGGCTTGGCGGCATGGCTCTTCTCTTCGCGCATGGCCGGCACGCGTGAGAGACTTGCCGAGTTACTGAGCGTAAGTGTAACACCCAGTACAGCTGCCGGACCTCGTTGATGACTGTTTCGATGCGCGCGTGGTGAAGATACCTATGTACAAAGTCTATGTACAAACGGGTGGCGGCGTGGCGTCCATCTAGCACGATGGGATTTTTCTCGAGCTCTGTGTCCATTGCGGCGTCTATGCGGCTGACGAGTGTGATGACGCCGTCGTTGACTGCAACTGCAAGTTTTTTAAGTTTACCGCTGCGAGGCTCGTTGTTCTGTATGGCCGTCATATCTTCTTTGAAGGCGCGGTGTTGGACGCCGCGCCATATTAGCTGCGTGGCGCGCCGTAGTAGGTCCGCAGTGAGTGGCTCGGCGTTATCTGTGAATGTGGTACGTTTTGTACTCTTTTTTTGATGTACCTTTTTGTTCGACGTTTTTCGCCAGTCGGGATCTGCCTTTGCGTTCGCTTTGGTGCGCTTGTAGTTGACGGCTTCTTTTTTCTTACATTTTTCGATGAATTGAAGTACTCTGGCCGTCGACCTCAGGTATCGTTCCCATTTTGAGAACCTGGCGGCGTCCGGGATTGCCTCGTTGACGTCGCATTTTTACCGACTTCCATAAGGAAGGAGGTACTCAATTCGATCCGTGAATATATGTTTGTTCCAGCCTCACTTCGTCAAATGTTGACCGATTTTGATGATTCTTTTATTGGTGGTTGGAGCATATGTCAGGGGTGGTCCCATATAAATTTGGTCAAGATCTGATCGTGGAAACCATGAGAAATCAGCGAAATTCATCAAATATACGCACACAAAGGCACTTGCACCCACACACACACACGTATAGCGATATCACTAAAAATGATCAAATGAATGTAAAATTGAGGCCGAGTGAATGAATTCGAGGAGAGCGAATGAGTGGCTGATGGAAAGAGAGAGAGAGAATGATTAGTAAGTTATACGTGACGTGCGAGTAGGAAAGAGACAGGAATAAAATAAGAATGAGTAACAGCTACGATTGATTGAATTGAACAGAACACGAGGTGTTGGTGTAATTTATTTTGACATTGCTTAAATATTCGTAATAATTTAAATAAAAACATACGGAAATAAACCCCGGGTGCGCTTTAAAGCAATTCGCGGCGAATATCGGAACGCATTTCTATAACCTGGACTAACTTCTGTCAATCTCATAACATGAATAATGTATCTGCCAAAGCATCGGGAAATATACCTATCAGACAGCATTTCAATCCAGCTTTCTACATTCCGTCGGTCCAATCACAGACACCCGAACAAACGCGACCCTCAAGCTGTGAAAGAATCTGCAACCCCTCCTGAAGACTGTACAACCTGCACTGAGCCTACCTGCCCTGGGCAACATGGAAGTCCCTCAATAGACTGCGTAGTTGGACGTAGTAAAGACAACCTGTGCAAGTGGGGTTTCATCGGGGCATCTTCTAACCGCTGCGTGTGTGGTGCCATCCCACAATAATCTCTGGCGCACATTACCAACTGCCGAGCTTGCCCATCCTCCTGCTCCCATGAAGACCTGGTTAAAGCCAACCAAAAGGCAGTAGACGTTGCTGGCGTTTGGGCCAGCACAATCTAGCCATCGACTCGATAAGAAGAAGAAGCATTTCAATGTTGCAAACAAATACAAAAACTTCAAAAGTGGTTTATAGCTATCCTATGAAAGTGATAAAAAAAAGTGGTTTTGATGGAAAACCGATTCCAATTACCTCATTGTTGTGTTGATCATCATATACCTACTTCATATAGTTCACGAAATATAAGCTGCACCGATTCCTAGAACAACTTGTATGGCGAATCGGTGCAGCTTAATTTCGTCAACCATACAAGAATATCTACCTAATACTGAAAGTATCACAACAAAAAACATTTACAAATATGAACATTTAAAAGCAAGCATATGATTGTAATAAACATAGTATATATAGTAAAGTGAGTGTGAGTGTTTTGTGTGCTGTGTTTAAATGTGCAAAGTAAATTATAAATACAACAATATTCCTTTGCTATTCCGCTGAAAAGTAACGCCTGATTCAATCAATTATTTTAAGTAAATTATAATTATTAAACAGATTACTTGTGTGTTTTATTGTTTACTACCTATAAGGTTTACTCAGACTAGAGTTGGATACTGGAATAATAATTAAATCAGCTATGCTATATATAGCTATGATAACTTTACTTTTAAATAATTGCTAGAAGCTAGTCTTATTAAAAGTCTTATTAAGGCTAAATCTGTCAAACGAAAGCAAGCATTGTTATGATTAGTATCCTAGTTTAAATACATCATAGAATCTTGTCATAAACTTAATACCTAGTGCATTTTATTTCACTTAAGCGTCTGCTACCGGTGACTGGGTTCCCCAGTCGGATAACAAAAGAATGTTTTTTTTTGCCGGGAGAGGACACCAAACACAAAACTAAATTTGTTTTAATAGGAAATAAGGAATTTCAATGAAAAAATCTGTTTTATCAATATATTAGTATTTGTTGGTAAAGTATATGTAATAATAACCATTATCACCAAATATCAAGTTTATTGGTCAATGGGAAATCAATATTTATTTATTGTATGGCATGTATTTTCGAACTGTGAAATCTTCGAGAAGACAGTACTGTTGCCAGTTTTTGTTGCACTTTTAGAACCACCCAGGGGTCACGTGCAGGGTAGCGGTGGGTACTCTCCCTACGGACGTGGTGCAACTTCGACCCCCCTTTGTGACGTGAGTGGGCAACTTGACTATTAGAAGTTTTCAAGCCGCCCGAAGGCCTCCAACTTGGCTTAACGACTGCTGCCATAGACAGCAACCGGGATCAACGGCTTAACGTGCCTTCCAAAGCACGGGAGCGCTCAGTTAGTAACCACTCAAAGCGGTCACCCATCCATGTACTGACCGCGGCACACGTTGCTTAACTTTGAATAACGCTTGCGGCACGCAGGCGCCGCTGGGCCACGAGCGCTCCGGAAATCAATAAAATCTTAGAAACAATATTTTGTATAAAAAAAGTTGACTGATGGTGTCTCATTGCTTTGTTTTTCAATATATTTGAAAACCATAAATTAGGGTTCCATCCCCTTCAGGTACGAAATCCTAAAAATCGCGGGTTTTATATCTGATAACAAAATAAAGCCCGTGATAAACGAGCGAGTAAGTACGCGAACTTAAGTGAGTAGTGATACTAGAGTTTGGCTACTTTAACTCTACCAAGCAAATGAACTGTCAAACAAATATTTGGTTTGGCAACTCTACCTCACACGTCACATTTCCGTGACATTTCCATAGAAATATGACGTATAATGCACAGTGTTGCCAAATTAGATTTGTTTGACAGTTCATCTGCTAGGTAGAGTTAACGTAGCCAGACTCTAGACGGTGATGTATAAGGAAATTCACGAAATTTGATCGGAATAGACATCAAGACAGACTTAGATAAGAGTTATAACGTATGACTTTATAGCTCGTACATCTGTTTCCATTTTCATTCCGAGCAAACATCGTGAATTTACGTCTATCGTTCACTCAAGTGCGCGTACTTACTCGCCCGTTTGTCAAGGGTCGCGGGCTAAAGAATGAATAGGTAGACAAAAGTGACATTTCAAGCGGGGTTGCTATTTTATTACGCCTGTAACCGTGGCTTTTGACTAACACCGCATACAATTTGTTTTGTGTTTGTTTTGTCACTGTGCTGTGATTTCACCAAATGGTCACCACGGAAGACCAGTGCTGGCTCTGCCAGCATACCGCTGAGTTGTGACCATTTCGTGACAAAATTCGGTTTGTAATGTCCTGTTTGTAAGTGTTTTGTCACGAATAAATGTTTCTTTTCTTTCTTTTTTCTTTCTCAATCACAAGCGGTTCAGTGCAACCCACCTTATGGACATGGCCATCATGGCCCATTACAGACATTTGTGCCGTTGTGTGGATCGTAACGTGTAATCGGCTGTTACAAGAGGGGCTAATAATTATAATCGCTTATACGTCAATCGCTCTAGAATGCTATATATGTCCGACATATAGCGATCACCTTAGCCCCTCTGATCCATACCAGTGGACCACGATGATTTTGCCATCACATGTGAATCGGGCTAGTGACTATCTTTGTTTGTGAGCGAGCGTAATCGGTATACGGGCGGTACATATTCCGACCACATAATTAACCCTGATGGTGCGGAAAAGGACGCAACTATGAGGTGGAATGAGATAAAAGCATGTACTTCTCCCCTTAACGCATAGCTGCGTCCTTTCCTTGTCCTTGCCCTGCGCCACCACGCGAGTCGTTGCCGCGAACTTAAGAGGGTGATAGACGGGCTAGTTTTGAAATCGAACTTTGCTCGGATCGATACTCATACTAAAGAGTTATTGATAAGATTGTTAAATACCGTCATAAAGTTAAGTTTTATACGTACGTACGATTTTATAGCTCGTACGTGTGTCTACATGCCGATACAAGCAAAGTTCGTGAACTTTAAAACCGTAACTCTGTAGTCTCTGTACCCGAATAACCCGAAGGGTCCAAGCGGAACCCTAATATTATTATCACTCACGCGTCCGTCCATGCGTTGTCTGTCACAAAATTTGTTCCGATGATTTTTTTTTGACTTCCCATTGACCTATGAACTTGAAATTTGGTGAAAATGTTCATTATTACATATTGTTAACAACAAATATTAATATATTAATCATTCAAATTTTTTCTTTCAAATTACCTCATTATTCTTATTAAAATAAACTTAATTTTGCGATTGGTTCGGAACCCTAAATGTGCGGAGGCCGACACGCACTTGGTCGGTTTTTTAACTTGCACGTCTATCACACACTTAAGTTCACGTAGGGGACGTCCGGGAGAGGTGAACCCCATTTAAATTAAAAGTGCCTAAAATAGAAAGAAATATAAATATTCATTGGAAAAATACACATTAAAATACAAGTTTTGGGTTCTGTAGCTCTAGTATAAGTTTTTTCGAAACATTAACGAATTCGAACGCGTTTGCGTTTTGTCTCAAAATGTATGAAAGTGGTATGAAAACGTGAACAGCGCCTCTGGTGGTCACTAGTGGAAACTAAAACAGCGAGAATAACATTTGTTGCTAACCGATGAACGCGCGTATTTCAAACTCGGTGAGAGCGTTTTCATACATTTTGAGACAAAACGAAATTAGTTAATATTTCGAAAAAACTTATACAGCTATACTGAGCTAGGATTCCCTGTGTTACAGGGTTCAGAACAAAATTTTACATATTCGTCATAGCATCGTCAAATTGCGCGTAGGGGGTACTATAGGGCAATTGTGACAATACTTTAATATGTTTGTTAAGCGAATGCGTCCGCTAGCGAAAATCTCAATGTTTTAATCAAAGTGAAAATTTAAAAATTCAACACCACAGGTGGGATTTGAACCCACGACCTCTGGAATGAAAAATAAACATTATCACCAAATACCAAGTGCATAGGTCTCAGCCCAAAGAGAATAATAATCACGAACGAATGTCTTGGGACAAACTCTAGTGGCGCCACCTAGTGGCAAAGTTTGGCAGCCAACAACCCAATTGAGTTAAGATGCATCTATTTTTTTTTAACCCGTCCTCTGCTGGCAAAAAAACAAATATACCTATGCATGATTGTGTACGAACGAGTATATTCATGTTCGTACACTACTTAAAATTAAAATAAAACAAGTCTTTTAGTGCCATTCCAAGCTGCGCATTTTAACGAATAATAATTTATATAGCTCGCAGACTGCATACCGCGTGCGGTATATGGTTAAGCAATGTGGGCAGCGGTCAGTACCTACTTGGATGGGTGACCGCTTTGTGTGATTACTAAATGAGCTCGCTCCTGTGCTTTGAGAAGGCATGTTAAGCCGTTAATGCCAGCTGTTGTCTATGGCAGCAGTCGTTACATAAGCTAAGTTGGAGGCCTTCGGGCGGTTTGAGAACTTGCAACAGTCAATTTGCCCACTCGACAAAGCCTAAGCCCTATAAGGTTTAGTTTCCCCTCGGATTGGAAGGTCAGATGGCAGTCGCTTTCGTAAAACTAGTGCCTACGCCAAATCTTTGGATTAGGCAGCGGACCACAGGTATCCTTCAGGATGCAACTGTACTGATACTAAACTAAAAATATTAAAATAAAAAACTTTTCAAAAAAAAAAAATACCGACTTCAACATCAGTAATAAAAAGGCACTCAAAAGTGATAAATAACAGAATTACAGACTTTATCCAGATCTCAAATATATGGGCGACTATTTAATCAGTTTTATTCCATTTAATTTAAAATTATGTATTTAGTTTATTATGATATGTTCAGGTCCAGTTTAAACCTAAATAAACTGAGGATTTTACTTATCTTAAGTACCTATTCACAGTAATTAAATTTTTTTAAGTAACAGACTTAAAACTACTGATTAATCTACCTACCTACATCGGTATTAATAATTCCAATGTGACAATTCTTGTCAAACAAAACCTGTTCCCTGTTAATTTATATTAAATATTTTTATATGCGCTACCTACTGATCTGTTTGAAGTCGGTGCCAAGCCTAACACAGGATAATATGCAACTAAATTACGGAAAGTCTATCGAATAAGTAGATACTTTGCCAATATCTATATAAGTTAGGATTCAATTGTACAGGGTTTTCTATAAGTAGCACTAGAAACTTGAGTGGGTGTCACCTACCCCTACCAAATATATAAAAATAGTCTTTAGGATTTTGCTCGTCACTGCGTTGGTGAACACACGTACTCGGCGCGACGACGAGCAGAATCCACTACCTAACAAAACCAGTTGCCTACTGTCATGGCGTCGCTACCGAACAACGTCTCTGAACGAGTATTGATTGGCGAAATCAATCATCATTAATTTGATGGAAAGCCTTTTTTAAAGAAGAAGAAGAAATAGCCTTGGTGAAATGATTTTTGCTTAACCAATACAAGTAGCTAGAGTTGTGGTCATTACTGCACTAGCAGTACAGTCGAAGTTACAAAATATATGTGGGCTACCAAGGCGACAAACCATATCTGTCCGCTAATGATATTCTCAATATTAACTGTAAAAAAAAAATATATAACATATATTACCAAGGTTACTTTAGGCATTTGGTAAGTGCCCAAAGGAACCTTAGCCCCCACCCCCACCTACCTACCCCTTAAGTTTATCGTTCTACTTACAGGACATCGTGTAGATATACCTTTCTTTTCGACTGTTACACTATCTGTGGGGACTACAACTATCTGTGGAACATAAAGTCAGTAATGCAGCACAACTTTAATATGACCCTTATTGGCTTGGCACCGACTTCAAACAGATCAGTAGGTAGCGCATATAAAAATATTTAATATAAATTAACAGGGAACAGGTTTTGTTTGACAAGAATTGTCACATTGGAATTATTAATACCGATGTAGGTAGGTAGATTAATCAGTAGTTTTAAGTCTGTTACTTAAAAAAATTTAATTACTGTGAATAGGTACTTAAGATAAGTAAAATCCTCAGTTTATTTAGGTTTAAACTGGACCTGAACATATCATAATAAACTAAATACATAATTTTAAATTAAATGGAATAAAACTGATTAAATAGTCGCCCATATATTTGAGATCTGGATAAAGTCTGTAATTCTGTTATTTATCACTTTTGAGTGCCTTTTTATTACTGATGTTGAAGTCGGTATTTTTTTTTTTTGAAAAGTTTTTTTCTTATCCCCACTGCCACGCACGTGCGTTCTTCGCCGGTGGGCGTGGCTTCGGTGTCTTCGATTTCGTGTTTCGGCCACTCGCCCTCATGAAGACGCAGAAACTCTGGACCTGTGTACCATCTGTGGGCTGAAGAGAAGTCTCGCGGCGTTTCCCTTGTTGCGTCGTCTGCCACGTTGAGCTTCGTAGGTACATAGCGCCATTCGTTCACCTTAGAGTGTTCTTGTATGGCGGCGATGCGGTGAGCCACGAACGGTTTGTATGAGCGTGACCCGTTACGTACCCAATGCAGAACTGTTTTACTGTCGGTCCAGAATGTAGTGGAGTCTGGCTGCTTCTCGTGTTCTTCCTTGACGACTTGCGCCATACGTGCGCCCATCACCGCGCCGAGTATCTCGAGGCGTGGTACGGAGTGTAGCTTGAGCGGACACACACGCGCTTTCGCCATTACTAGGGAGACATGTACTTCACCTGTGGCGAGAGTTGTACGCCAGTAGAGTGCCGTGGCGTACGCTTCCTGTGACGCGTCCGTAAAAATGTGAAGTTGGGTGTTTACTGCTTGTGTGAAGCCCGGGTAGCATCTCGGTATTGCCACCTTACGTAGCGCCATCAGATTCTTCATCCAGTCGGCCCATGTAGTAGCGAGGTCGTCTGGAAAGCGTTGATCCCATGTGAGGCCGCGGCGCCATGCTTCCTGTAGGATAGATTTGGCCCTTACCGTGACCGGCGCGGCGTAGCCTAGCGGGTCGTAGAGTGACATTACTATCTTCAGGGCTTCTCTCTTGGTCGGGCGATTGTTGTGAAGTACGTCGGCTGGTAGGCGAGCGAGGTCCAAGTTGAAGGTGAGTTCGTCCGTTGTCGGCCTCCATATAAGGCCGAGGACGCGTTCAGTTGTGCCCGGTCCGTCGATAGAGGTTCCACCAGTACATGCGTACGTTGGCAAGGAGAGTCCATCGTAGACCTGTCATGGGCGACTCCGAGTGCTGCTCGCGCGGTATCCTCCTGGAGAGTGGCCGAAGAACTAGTCACATTATCTGATCACCGGCATATCATATTAGAGGTCACTACCGGTGCGCCGAATCGAGTGATGCGTCGAGACTGCAGACCTATGCCACGCTGGTCCCTCAAAAGCCTTGACAAAGACTTACTTGAGGCAGCAGCCATTGTGGCAGCATGGTCGGAAGATAGAATCGAGCACGAGATAGCAGATCCAGAAACCAAAGTAATCAGATTACGAGAGGAAATGACATCTATCTGCGACATTTCAATGCGTCGGGCTAGGGCTCCTAGGGTTGGGTCCGTCTACTGGTGGTCAGACGAAATTTCGCGTCTACGTGAAACTGTCTCAAGCTCAAGACGACAGTATACTAGATATCGAAGAAGACCGATGGTGAGTGATGAAGAGAAAGCGAGGGCATATAGAGCTTACAGAGAGGCAACTGTCAATCTGCAAAAAGCCATTGAAACAGCCAGAGCCCGGTCTTGGGACGAGTTATTGGATGGATTAGACAGGGATCCTTGGGGTCGTCCTTATAAAATGGTACTTGGCAAACTTCGTCCTTGGGTTCCACCTCTGACACAAACCCTGGAGCCCGAATTTGTTGATCGAATTGTCGGCACTCTCTTCCCAAGGACACCAGAAAGGACAAGTTTACCACCCCCCACACAGTTTCTGCCCGCGGTTGATATTGCTTGGTCCGACGAGCTGGAGGTGACAGATGGAGAGTGGTCTCAGGCGATAAGGCGCCTCAGAGCTCGAAACACTGCCCCTGGCCTGGACGGCATTCCTGGTCGCGCCTGGGCACTAGCTCTTGCGGCGGGCTTAGATAACAGCCTGAGGAAACTGTTTGGATGCTGTATGCGCCTAGGCACTTTTCCAACAAGCTGGAAAGAAGCTAGATTGGTGCTTCTAAAAAAGGACGGCAGGGCACCGGATTCTCCCTCTGCTTATCGACCCATTTGCCTGCTTGACGAGGCGGGCAAGTTATTCGAACGAATAATTGCCTCCCGCCTAAACAATCATCTGCGCTGCGCTGGCCCTGACCTATCGGACAACCAGTTTGGTTTTCGAGTAGCGCGTTCGACTGTGGGTGCGATTCTTCGTGTCCAACAATTAGCGAAGCAAGCGGTAATGGTTCAGGGAGAAGTTGCGTTGGCCGTTAGCCTCGATATTGTCAACGCCTTCAATTCGTTGCCGTGGGAATCGATTAAAGCGGCACTCGCTTACCATCAAGTGCCGCTTTACTTGAAACGCCTGATCGAAAGCTACCTGCAAAACAGGGGCATAAAATACATCGGACAAGACGGGGTCCTCCAGCACAAGGATATGACCTGCGGCGTTCCTCAAGGTTCCGTTCTGGGCCCCCTACTTTGGAATCTAGCGTTTGATGCGGTCCTCAGAGTGAATCTCCCCGATGGGGTACATATTGTCTGCTACGCGGATGATACGTTGGTACTGGCTGTAGGACGATCATATGAGAGGACTATTGAGCTTGCCGAGGAGGGGGTAGCACGCGTGGTAGGCATGATAAATCAGTTGGGTCTGAAAATAGCGCCACAGAAGACCGAGGCGATGTGGTTCCACAGACTACCGCGAGGCAGAGAACCACCCAACCTGACCGTCCATGTGGGCGATGCGGACGTACAAGTGGGTCAGTACTTAAAATACCTTGGCTTAACGCTGGATAGCCGCTGGGGATTTGAAGAACACTTCAACCGCTTAGTTCCTCGAATCCAAAAAGCAGCGGGTGCTATGCACCGACTCCTGCCCAATCTCGGGGGACCACGTGAGGGAGTCCGCCGCCTCTACGCCGGAGTCGTGCGTTCCATGGCCCTCTATGGAGCTCCAGTTTGGTCACAAAGACTATTGTCTGTTCAACGCCTCAGAGCCAAGCTGCACAGTGTACAGCGCGTGATGGCCATTCGGGTCGTGCGTGGGTACCGGACGATTTCGTTTGAGGCGGCGACAATCTTAGCGCGATTCCCTCCGCTAGATATCCTCGCAGGCATGGACACAAGGGTGTACTTTCGTCTTCGCCTCGAGACGGAACTAGCGCCAATTGAAATTCGGCGACAGGAACATCAGAACGCTATGAACGAGTGGCTCGCGCGACTCGAAGAGCCGCGTGATGTCAGCCAGCGATTGATTGATGCGGTTCTGCCAAATTTTAAACTCTGGCTGGAGAGGACAAGAGGGACGGTTACCTTCCGGCTGACCCAGTTGCTTACCGGACATGGCTGTTTCGGCGAGTACCTGAATCGGATTGGCCGCGAGACGACTGCGCAATGTCATCATTGTGGGGCAGATCAGGACTCTGCCCAACATACTCTGGAAGAGTGCCCTGCGTGGGACTCTGAGAGATCGGCTTTGGCCAGCGTGGTTGGCACAAACTTGTCCCTGCCAGCCATAATAACAAGAATGTTGGCAGCGGATTCGGCATGGAGGGCAATGGTCTCCTTCTGCGAAGTAGTAATGACCCAGAAGGAGACCGCTGAACGTGAACGGGAGAGAGCGGACCCCAATAGAAGAAGAGGGCGTCGAGCTCGGGTACGCAACCGTCCACCATAGGACGCAGACGCCAGCCGTGTAGACTCGGACTAGAATAGGTCTACGGTCTCCCCCGCCTGTCGTAAAAGGCGACTAAAGGGGGTCATCGGGGTTGTAAGTGCTTAATGCGGTGGGGGCCGAAGCACTTACTTATCAGCCCCAGGGAGGGTGGCCCAAGGCAAAAGGCGAATAAGCGCGAGGGGGGCTCCAGTGCGTTCAGTATGAGATCCCGGAGTCCTCCGCATGAGAGCGCAGATGGCGGTCGCCGTGGAGTTTTTAGTGGCTAGAAATACCACATAACCCAGGCATCCCCCCATGCCTGGGTACCTGATTCGCAGGTTTTCTCCACGTAAAAAAAAAAAAAAAAAAAAAAAAAAAAAAAAAAAAAAAAAAAAAAAAAAAAAAAAAAAAAAAAAAAGGTTGACTGGAGTATCTGTGGGCGGTGAGGACTCACCAAGGGCGGCCATTAAGGCGGGTGAATTGGATTTCCACCCGCGCAGCTCAAAGTTGCCCTCAGCTTGGATGTCGCGTACTGTAGTTGCTGTTTCTATCGCCTGGTCTAAGTCTGCGAAAGAATCTAAATAATCGTCGACGTAGTGTTTCTTCACGATCGCGTTGACGGCCGCAGGCTGCGTTTCTTCGTACTGTCGCGCGTTTTCGTTCTTCACGTAGATCGCGCACGCCGGGCTACACTTTGCACCGAATATGAGTCTAGTCATTCGGTACTCAGTGGGCGGAGTCTCGCCGCGCTTGTTGCCCCTCCACAAGTAGCGTAGCACGTCGCGGTCCTCCGGCCTTACTAGCACTCTCATAAACATTTCCTTTATGTCGGCTGAGAGCGCTATCTCGTGCTGTCTAAATTTGCATAATACCCCTGGGAGTGACTGAAGGAGCCCGGGGCCTGGCAGGAGCTTCTCGTTGAGGCTGGTACCCTGGGCTCGCGCTGCTGCATCATGGACAATTCTAAGTTTGCCTGGTTTATTCGCGTTCAGCACTGGAAAATGAGGTAAGTAGAAAGTTTTACCCGGCGGCCCCTTTGACTGGACTATCTCGGCGTAACCCTTGTCCAGTAGGGCGTCCATTTCAGCTTCATACTTCACGCGTAGCTCTGGGTCCTTGTCGAGTCGCCTCTCGACGCTGTGCAGTCTGTTGAGCGCTGTGTTGTAATTATAGGGTAAGTGTACCTTGTTGTTGGCCCACAATAGGCCGACTTCGTATGCTTTTTCAGTCACTCGCTGCGTTGTTTCTTGTAGTATGCGCGTGGCTCTCTCCTCTGGGTCGCTAGAAGGGCGGGCGGGCTCGATGGCTAGGGAATCCACACTAAAAAAATGATCAAGTTTTTCTTCTATCGTGTTTAGGAAATTTAAATTTACCCTATGGCCCAGGCTTCTAGTTTGTGCTCCATGCAGCACCCAGCCGAGCGGACTGCGGGAGGCGACGGGTTGATCGCAGCGCCCTCGCCGCACGGATTCAGCCAACAGCAGTTGATAATTGTCTTGACCTATTAAAATGTTAGGGCGAGCGCACTTGTACACTAAGTGTTGCTTGAGGTCGCGTAGGTGCTCGCACTGATCGATGACTTCTTCAGACACTTGCTGTGGTGATAGAGAGAGATTACTCACAGTTCGAGCTTCAATTTTGTGGGCGGCGTCCGCTCCTATGAGCTCGATGCGTACGCGGCGCGACGACTCGGAGTCCAAAGTACCCGCGGTGAGGGCCTCGATGTGTAGGGGCTCCACGGGTCCCGGGGCTCCCACTGCTTCGGCGAGCTCCTGGGATATGAGGCTGACTGTGGATCCGTCGTCAAGTAGCGCCCAGGCCTGGCGGCGTCCTAGTGGTCCCGACACCTCGACTGGCAGGATCTTCAGGTACGAGTGCGCCTTTGTGGCCCATGCGCACGTAACCTTTTCAGTGGTTTGCGCGCTTTCTGAAACAGACTTATGAACTAACACGTTGTGGTTTTTGCCGCAGTTGTCCGCTGAACACACTACTCGTTTGCATGTGTGCCTCTTCGCCCTGTAGGATAAACACTTAAAACACAGCATTTTATTCTTCGCTACCTCCCGCCGCTTATCTATACACATATTTAAAAATGTTGCGCACTCTGCACCACTTACGTGTGAATCACTCTCGCATATGAGACATCGCGCCCGCTTCTCGACCGCCGTGTTCGTTTTCTGATATTTGGGCGGGTGGGCGGGGCTTACGTTTGCGCGCGTGTTAGGCACCCCACTAGTTGCGCGCTGTTGTCCGTAAGTGGGCCTTGCGTTGTATTGCTGTCTCTGCGGCTGTGAATAATGCGGACGGGAGGGTTGTATGCTGTACCTGGGTAAGTAGTTATCGGTAAGTATGGTGTAGGGCTCACGTAGTTTGGCTTCCTCTTGAAGGAAGGAGACCATCAGCATCACATCACTCTCGCGGCGCGGCTTGCTGGCTGAATATGAATACCACTTACTTTGTAGGTTGACTGTTAGTTTGTCATGTAGGGCCCTCAGGATTTCCGAGTTGTATCTTGAAGTGTCGGGATCCACTAGCTGCAACGTAGACATAATGGTGCCCAGCTTTATTGAGAATGAGCAGATGTCCTGTGCGTTGTCGGTGAGCTTCGGCAGTTCACGAAGGTTCTTGTACTCCATGGCTGCAAGTGTGGCTGTGTTCCCGTATGATTCCTCGAGCTTCTCCATAATGAGCTCGGGGCCCGCCCCGGCCAGTATGAACTCGCCCAGCGCCGTGTTGCGTAGAGACTGCGTTGCTGCTTGCAGGCGTGCTGTATTCTCGCCAGACGTGAAGAATGGAGCTGTATCTGTATATACCTTTTTGAAGGAAATCCACTGCCGTCTAGAACCGGTGAAAGCTGGGAGATCCGCTGGCCTCCTTGAAGGCGAGTCCTTGCCGGCCAGTATGGCTGCCCGAATAGCCTCTGTGAGTAAGGCTACGTCGGATGATGGCTTGTAGGGCTGTAGTGCGGTGTCTCCCGCCGGTTGGGCTTGTGTGGGTGCAGATACTGGGACAGCCGGCTCTAGAGGAGCGGCGGCCGCGGCGTGCGGCCCTGGGTGGCTGTGTCTCACTGTGTCTGGATACACGGGGGCCGGGGGGGCATTCACTGTAAACGGTACCTGATTTTGGGGCGTAGGCGACGGGTTGTGAGGACGCATGTCGATGGCTGGAATGTTGATGCTTTGCTCGATCCACTTCTCGACTCGTTGCGTTACTTGTGTAGATGCGTCGTCGTCCTCTTCGTCGTCCTCTGATGTGGGCTCGGCTTCGATGGCGGCGAGCCTGGCGGCCGCGAGGTCCTCACGCGCCTTGGCCAGACGGTAGGCGCGCTCCTTCGCGGACTTGGCGGAGCCCGTGCGCGAGCGTGGCCTCCTATGGGGAGTGGAGGCGGCGGCGACTTGATCGGGCTGTGGTTGCTGCACCTGTGTTGCTGTCGACGCTGGCTGGGTGCCCTGAGGGCGGTCGGATGACTGCGCGGCGTCTGTTGGTGCAGCTGGCGCGATGTTGGCGAGCCCTGAGGGCCCTGCCACGGCCGGCGGATGCTCGCTGGTGGAGGCGCCGGCTGGCGCCAGATGTGCATGCTCGGCCTGGGTCGGCGTCGCGTGCGGGGCGGGCACTGGCATGGGGCTGTGCACCACCTTGTGCCCGGCTGGCACCACTTGCGGGAAATGGGGAGACTGCGAGAGCATGTCGCGAGACTCATCGTACCTTTTGTGCCGGGCTTGTGATCTGCTACGTGTACCGGAGTCCGCAGAGAGGGAGCGCTCGGTCGAAGTCTTCGTGATGTTGGCAGGCGTGGACCTCGTGTGGGTGCTGCGGGTGCCCCGCGTTGTGCTGCTGGTGCGCTCCGACTGGGCGTCCTTGCGGCTCTGCGAGCGGGTGTTGACTCCCTTGTTCATGCTGGTGGGCCGACCTCGGCCGTGCAGGAACGCTTCGAAGTTGAAGACAGGACTCGAGGACGGTTCGAAGGTCCAATGTGCCGGACCGGGACTGTAGGGGCAGTCGGCACGCTTCGATAGCTAGCTGTTACGATTGACGTCAGAAGGATTGGAGGAAAAACACTGAATTTACAACTTAAAAACACTGATCAAAACACACTATACACAAATCAACATAAATTAAAAATAAACTGAACATAAATGACTTCTAAAAACAAGAGAGTAGGAACGTGTGCTCGCGCCGGTGTCTGGTAGCATAATGAACGCTCGCCGCTTGGGCGGCTCTATTTATATGCGCGCGCTGCCTGCTGGTCAGGGCGGGCGGGAGAGCGAGGCGTGAGGCTGTGCCTCAATCAATGAGTGTGAGGCGCGAGCATGCGTTTTTACAGGTTTGTTAAAGCGGTGTAGCACGTATGTGATATTACCTTGTCAATTTAGCCATGAGGCTTCCCATTAGGTGGGTATACAGGCTATATCGCTTCCTATTAAGTTTTAGGTGACATTGTAATTTAAGTTTGCCTGAAGGGCCTAATTACTGGCCTTATGGGCTTACAATAAGCTTAAATGGCGTAGTTGCCTTAAGTGTTTGCAAGGTTGCAAGTTTGCAAGTTGTCACCTACCTAGGCCTGAAGGGCTTGTATATGTAAAGCTTGGTTTGCCTTATGGGCTTGTAAGTTACTACCTACCTAGGCCTGAAGGGCGTTTAGCTATGGGTAAGTAAGATACGCAACAATAACATTATTTATTTCCTTTCCTACCTACTAGGTTAGCTAATTACAATATATTTATTTAATAGGTCCGACACGGTACGTCCGACACATAATAAGTCCGACACATTATACGTCCGACACACTGTGTTCTAAGACAAAGAGTACAATATTTTCCTTGCATTTTTTGAGAAAACCTCTATTCATGTCCCTGTGATTGCTTGCCTCGTATTACCTAGACCAAACCTTTGGATCCAAACCGCGAAATCCGCGGAAGTTCAACATCCATGTAAATTACCATCGAAACCGGTTACTACGCAGTATCTATCTTTGCCTCGAATCCTTCTCATGTCGCATGATCAAATTCTTTTTGGTACAACCCTTCATCATTTAATTCATCTACCGAGCCCAGTTATTCTTTTTTCGGTAGAAGACTCGTTAAAAAACCTAAGTTATCACTTTTTGTGATAAGAGTATTTATGGCAAGACGCAAATAGAAATAAAACAACAAATTTCATTGCATATTATTCTTTTTATATTTTTTTCATCAGTTTAAATGGAAAATACAATTTTATTTATTTATAATGTTGTCATTTATTTATTGTAAACAAATATATTATAAAAGATTTACATATTACTATCAAAACAAAATATTCACAAAATGGCAGACTAACCAAACAGCAACATTTTGAGCTAAACAAGAAAGAGAAAGTTTGGCACTGATCCCATAATCGAAATTATAATGAACATTGCTCTAATAAGTTAGTCTGTTTGTCCAGATTTTGAATAGGTACCTTTTATAACGATACTCTTCACAACCTCTCTTCAGCTCAAGGGATTTGCTTGGTGTAATACTGACTACGGCTGCGCGGGCGCGGGGCGGGAGCGGCACGCGAGCCCCGGCCAGCGGCTCCAACAGTTAAGGCAACGCCAAAGAGAGCCTACCTCTTGACTATTGTATCTGTGGTAACTTGACAATTAAAAGCTAATCTGCTGCCTCATTCCAACTCCAAATTGACATAATTAAAAAAAAAGAAACAACTAATCAGGACTTTTTTCGTAATGGATAAAATCAACTGAATTTTAAACATTCAAACAAATCATCAAGCATTTCAAATTATAAAAGTACCTCTTCTATACCCTGCCTTAACAAAATCATTATATATATTACACTTAGCCAGTTGACAAAACAAAAATAAAGCAATGGAAGAGGGATATGAGCAAAAGTAATTGCAAACATAATGATAGAACTTTCGAGAGTGCAGCGAGCGAGGCTCGCTCGGGCCCTGGCCCTCGCTCGGGCCGCGGGCGCCGCACCGGCACCGTCGGAAGCCGGCCCCTTCCACTGTTACATGAAATGCCGAAAACAAAAGTATAATTCATAAATTGTACACTTGTTTATACACTAATTTTTTTTTACATTTTAATAATTTAAAAACAACCAGTACTTGGTCGAAAAATTTATATCCATTTTTTTTTTGTGTATTTTATATTTTGATGAAATATTTAAAAGCTAATTAACGTGAGCCGATGTCAGGATTCATAGCAAGTCGTCGTTCGCTCGAACCGGCTGGCAAGTCTCGACTCGAGCTTGTATAACACATCTATACACATTAACACTACCGCATCGTCTATACATCTTGTCTTGACTCGTATCATAATGCACTGATATTTCGAGGGGCACAAGGAATATCGCAGCATTGTTCCGTGGCGCCGGCGCCGGCGCGGGCCGCCGCGCCACACTGCTCCGCTCACTATTTACACGACAACACAACGTCCATGTCCATGATGTCCCTCCACTGATTACTGTACACCAAATTTACAATAACATTTGATCAGAATACGCAAACTCAACTATATCTAAAAATTAAAGTAAGGTAAGGATCTTTATGTAACGCCCGCCTTAGCCGCTATAATATCAGCTAATATAACGCGTTAAGTTTGCACATGACAAATTAGCCACCCGATAACAATATTCTGAATCATAAAATAGGCCCAATTCATTGCTTGGTTCATAAAAATGGGGTCAACGTAACCGGCCCGACGCCCTCGAGGCGCGGCGCGGCGCGGCGCGGCGCGGCGGCTGGCGGACAACGACTGAAGCGACGTGGCGCGTTTGTCATGCCGCAAAGAACAATACATATCTGGAATTAGTACTAACTCAGTTAAAAAGAAGCGATACTAGACTCTAAATATATACATTGGACTATGATATTTTATTGAGATATTTTTCCTTTGTATAAGAAATATGACAAAATACACAACTTCCTAATTACTTAATCGGTAACAATCGAGCAACGTTTGACATTTTCTTCCTCCCTTTGTGACAATGTTATTGAATTTCAACATTAGGGATATCTTATTTATCTCATAATAAAATATTGTTCTTCCAAGGAAGTCGATTTTCAAGCGACAGTAACAAGGGACTGGGAGGGGCACCGCTGCGCTCGTCCCAGTCCCGTGCTAGCGCCATACAGATTACAGACCAGCTTTGTCTACGAGGATATTAAATCTTTGTAAAAATATACTCCAAGTTCTCATACACTACTCATGAATCACGTGCGTCAATGAACAGTGCTTAATCAACGGTTCTGACAAATGGAATGCATCTTACACAATATCCACTTCAATAAATAACAATTTCCCTGAAATTACTAACATAAGAAATCAGTATCTCATTGTGAAAAACAAATAATTATAATAAAACAATTCAAGAGTGCTTAAACTAGTGGTAACAATAACATTTTTAACGTTTGTTCCTATCGATTTGATTGATTTTTTCTATAACTTGTTTATTGCAATTGTGATGATATAATTTAGATACAGTTATTTATAGGAGAAGGGCAAGCAATGTCATGATAAATAAAACGCGAAATCTGCCATCCTCGACATTTGCAAGGTATCGAGGCTTAAAATGACACAATAATAAACACTAATAAATTAAAATCCAACGAAAATTATCTAATATCATGACCACAAACATTGAGCATTATAATGAGTAAAAAGCAATAAAACGACAACTATTAACTGAGCAACTAAAGGCCGCGCATTTGAATTGACTAAATAACTCCAACGTCGTAATGTGAGCCCGCTGTGCGCGCGCTCAAACAATTGACAATTACAGTGAAATAATAGCAACTTTACGTTGACACAATAATTGACCAAAATTAACCGAATATAAACAGTATCCTTCAACAAGGTTTCGTAAACCTATGCATGCTTGCATTATACTTATTATATTACAATGATAATAATACGTATACGCATATAATAACAAAGAAGTATATAATATGTACATTAAATGACATTAGAATTTAGGACGCTTCTGGCGCTTAGAATGGATTCACATGCGTTTGGAATTAATTGGACTTGCACAAAGTTGCCGTTTCAACAATAAAACCAGAGTTACTTAACGCTATAAATCATTTCAAATATGGACGTTAACATCAGGACAAAATATGCAAGACGGTTCTCCTCTCGCTCGACCCGGCGATGGCCCAATTCCCATTTCGACAGATGACTATCTTTAACGCGCGATTGTATTTAATGCCAATGTCATATGGATGGAATCTCAAACAGATATCATCTTTTACGAGGCTGAGTTATTCGAACGGACCCATCGCACCACATCGCCCGAGCACACTATATTTACTAAGAAGTTTATTGTGTTCTGGAGGGTTTTCCGAAGAGGACCAAAATAATTTCTTACTCCTAGTGGATGTTTCACACTGGCCGGTTGTTGCTAACTTGTAGGACACAGGTTGTATGGCAATTTAAATAGATTTCAAATCATAAAAGCAGTCAGCATTGACCGTCAATCTCAAGGACTTAAAGCATTTGTAATATTTACAAGATCTTTCAATGGCGAGTAGTGACATAAGTCAAATAAATATGCTGCCACAACAAGGACATTATAATATACGCCACGCGATGGTGCGCGAGACACTATATAAATACTATATACAACACGAACCTGGGCAAGATTTCAAAACAAAAACAAACATCCATCTTTAACTGGATGGATTTCTTAGAAGGGGACGAAGATCGACTAACCCTTTCAAAAACAAAGTATTGAAAGGATGCTGGACCATATTGACAATCTAAAGACATCACCGACTTAAGATGTTATAATTGTTTTAAAAGGCCAATAGTCTTCCAAATTGACTTGTTAAAATTGATGGTAATAGTAAAATAATTCAATAATCAGTATAAGCAAATTTCATTTGGACAACAACAACATTAGACGGCAATTATTTTCAAATGGAATAAAATGTGGACGAAAAAATATCAAATAGTGGACTATATTATGTAGATAATAATTTGCTTTACTATTTATATAATTTGCACCAAGTACCGGTATCTGGATAATGACCAGTAACCATACTTCATGTTGGCTTCAATTCGCGTCAGTCAAACGTATTATAACGGTTTTATAATCCCCGGCAAATAAGTAGTGAAATGTGTATTGTATCTTATCAATACATTTTATAAAGTGTAACAATTTCAAGTTATAGTATGTATCGATAAGACAAGTGACGATTTACTTCTTACTTGACTTTACGCGTGTTTCGCACGTTTGATGTAAAATGTATTGAAATGATACTAGTGGAAATAGAGTTATTAATGTATAAAAATAATATCAGAATAACATTACGTATTTCATATATTATATATAAATAAATTCCAGAAATATATGTATTTAAAAGCAAAGATACAGTTTTATGGAAGAAAGAACATGATCGAACAGAATGTATACACACGATTTATATATTAAAAATACATTTTCATTAGTACAAGCTTTGTAGGTTGATGGTACTTTATAATTGCATTGTTATCAAATCTACATACGAACACTGGAAGTGGGTGAAACCGATATGCAAAATCGAACAAACGAATACATATACGAAGTGGAGTATAAAAGCTTGTAATAATCATTTGAGAGATTTAGATAATTACTATTATTTTATATTAATGCATTTAAGTTCTCATCAGAAGTACTTTGTGACGGTGTAGTAGATGTAAATATTCACAAATATGCGTTATATTTCTAAGTGGTTAAGGTTTTCGCGTGGAGTAAAATTAATGGAAGAACGTTAAACTTAAAACAATCTTCATATTAAATATGTCGACTATTAAGAGTACAGCTCGAACCTTAACCACGGTGTCCTTTATGATGAGAAAGTATGGAATTTGATCACTAAAACTATAATAATAATCCTTAAAACCATTAATGAAACAATTATGTATTCAGTCCACACAATTGCGAATCTGCAAATGAACATGGCACTGTGTAAAAATAGATACATTGCATCAAATACACGACCACCATTTTAATCGGCCTGGATCATTCAACACGCAATGCGGACTGATTAAAATTATGGCTAACTGTACACGTAGTCATAGGTATGTACATAGGCTACGTCCGACGCGCAGGAGCTCCCGCTCCCTATTCCACTCTAACAAGGCACGTTGTGGAGCTGCGGAAGTGAGACGGGGCGAGGTCTCGGGCCGCAATCGGACCGTAATAGTCTGTATCCTTAGTCTTGGAATAATTGTCACTGTTCGGGGGACACTGACACGTACAAAACTTAGATGCTTAGTATGTGTATATAGATTGTCCTGTGAGTTTTGCGTCGGTCGTCGAGTGTTGGTACTATAGGCAGCGAGCGGCGGGCGGGCAGTAACTTAGGTGTCAGTACGCTTGCGTCGTGCTCGCGGTTGAAACGCGCTCCGACTTCAGGTTACGCTGGAAACAAATACACACATTAACATCATGTAATCTGCTCTATCAGTCAGGTCAAAACTGGTATAGTGCGCGCCATCCACGAAGGCGCGCCCCTCCACAGCCCAAGCCGTACAACTGCGCACAGATTAGTATATGATTCGCTGTGGAGGGGCGCATCGTCGTGGATGGCGCGCACTATTCAGCAGTTGGTAATCGCAAGTCAATATGCTGATTTGAATTGCTCCATGACTACTATTACCTCTGCGCAGCGGCCCGAATGGCGACGGCATATCCACGAGCAGGTTGACATATTTGAAACCGAGCGTCGTAATGAGCTTGACAAAAAGAGAGACGAACTCAAGGCCCGAGGCCCGTCCACCAGCAGCCATAAGGTATAACTGGCTCGGTGGGGTGTTAACCTGCCCAAGGTGCGCTCGTACCTTTGTTAACAAGATAGGGTACGTGAGCCACTTGCGAGCGCACCAGAGTGCGGACCAACCCAGTACTCATACCTGAACCAGATCACAGTTTCTGTGGCCGAAATCCGCTATGAGAACATCATCATCATCATCACTATTACCTCTGACACAATTAGAATTTTGTTGACTAGTAAAATAAGTAATAGAGCTATGTAACTACAGTACTTTGTACTAGGCAAGCTCTAGTTGAACTTACTGGTAGGTCCTTTAAACGTGTGACAGACTTGAAATGAAAAAGGGACATGTTAAATGATAGGTTATTTGTTGGTCATGCCGATTTTCCGATGACGTGAATAGCCAACTGTGGCGGTCAAAGGCTTAAACTACAAACACAGAGGTTAGAGCGGTCGCTGCCGATCTCTGTGTATTTCCTGCTTCATTGTATCGCATGTGCGGACAAGGCTCGGACTACACGCATCCGGAATCCCACTGCCATGGGAGTAGGCTAATGACTCCAGAACCTCTAAGTTTTTTTCGACACAAAACACAACAGAAATTTAGATACTTCGTTTTCGGTTCCCGGTATGCCTCTAGTACTCGGCGTCGTTGCGCACTGAGTTGGATCGTATTCATCTTACCCGGGTACCCCGCAGTCCCGCTATGTAATGAAACTCGTATGCACGTTCATGCCAATGTAAATCGGCCTTATCGCAAGGGTGGCATAAGGCTCGGACTACACGCATCCGGAATGTACTGCCACGGGATACTAGGGTAACTCCGGATGCACGTAGCCCGAGTCCAAGTCTCACCAGCTGGTCGTACTGCTGCACCATCCGCTTGATGTGCGTGAGCTTGCCGTTCGATTGTATCACAAGCGTGGCTTAAGGCTCGGACTACACGCATCCGGAATCCCACTGCCATGGGATACCAGGTGGCAGTGGCGGCGCGTCAAAAATATTCTTAGGAAAGCCGGAAATAATTTGCCTTTCTTATACTTCATGAGCCGTAGTAAAAGAACTGCACTGGCTGAAAATTAGGTAAGCCGGTGGGAATCGAGTTGTATGGACGCTCCGCTACTGCCAGTTGGTTGGTTGCACAACTTGCTTGAATTGTGAGAATTAGAAAAAGGAGGGTAGATTTATCTCTAGTCGCGTCGTGTCGCAGCGGCAGTTGTGCTAGCTCCGCTGGCTAACGACTCCGGATGCCCGTAGCCCGAGCCTGAGTCCAAGTAAGTCTCACCAGTTGGTCGTACTGCTGCACCATCCGCTTGATGTGCGTGAGCTTGCGGTGCAGGTAGTTGACGCGCCGCTTCTGCTCCTGGTACTCGGTGTCGTTGCGCACGCGCCGGTACTCTTCCACGATGCGCTGCTCTATGCTCTGTATACAAACATATGCATGTTAACGTTTTGGACTAGATTTAACTACCACCACCACTAATATTGTGTTAAGAAAATTTTATAGAAAAATTTAAAGCCCCTGTCTGTTTGTTTAAATATCTTTTCGATTCCATATTCCTGTCAGATCTAATAGACGAGGTGCTATTCTTTTTTTTTGAACCGACCCCCATGAAAAGAGACGAGGCGCTACAACCACGTCATATTTATTACGTGTCAACATTCTTTGTCACTTAGTTATGGCACAGAATAGTATAATAGTATTACATACAGAACGGAAACGAACCCCCCGCACAGAGGTCAGTTACCTCGTCCCTGAGAGACCCGCCTGGTGTCGATCGGGTGCCGTCGCGCCTCGCGATTCATCTGCGCTACGCGCTACGCACCCGCGCACACAATTGACGCGTGTACCGACAGCGCACGCACACATACTTACCCACAGCGCTTACGTTCCTTCGCGTGTCACAGGTGTGGTTATGGGGATCTTGACAAAGTGGGATCTGCTCGGTACGCGAGTGCCCCTCATCAGTGAGGAGTTTACTTCGAGTGAGTGATCAGTAAATGACAGTTACAAATATATATTGTGGAGTGTACCTGATGGTGCGGCGAGTGCGGCGGGGCGCGCTTGAGCTGGTGCTCGAGCTGCGTGAACAGCGCGGCCACCTGCGCCACGCGCGCGTACAGCGACTGGTACTCAGAGTACAGTTCCGTGAACTCGTTCTTGTAGGCGCGCCGCGTACTCGAACTCGTTATGGGCGGATATTGCCTGGAACACAAATAAATGTTTTCACAAACTTGCAATGAATTATTGGCGTTACGTTCGTTATAACAGGCTGCTTGGGATGGCAATTCGTGGACGCGTAACTATTGACGGACTCTGCTTTGTGTCGTCCGTTAAAATGAACTTGTCCACGATTTGCTTTTTCTGCTCTGCAATAATGTACTATTACGACTTTGTAAATCTGGACCTATTCTTGGGTAGACATAAGCCAGGGTCAATGCAAAAAAGATTCAATGCCATGGAAAAAGTGGCATGGACGGTCACGCTCGTTAATTCATGACCCATTTCGCAAACATTTTCTTTGAATTTCTATACTGTATGACAGGACTGTCAACCTTAAGGTGGTCCCAAATAAAAATTTGTGACTGTACACCACACCTTTTACGTTCTGGGGTCAAGCTAACAATCTTGAGAGAGATTAGAGTTAACTTTACTCAAACATAAAAAGATTACCGAAACATCGAAATAGAAGATCTCCCTAACGAGGATAAGTTTGCCTTACTACCTGTATCTTTGTTTAGTGTAAAATAAAGTATTTAAATACACAATGAATCTCGTTAGTTATTGAACTTACCATTCAACGTCACTTAATGAAATTAAAAAAAAAAACCGTACGGGCAGTATGGTTGATGTTGATAAGATGTTCAATTTAATGAATGACCTTTCCAAGCGTAGAGATGTACGAAACCGAAAAAAGATAAAAAAAGGTAGGCCTTGATTTTTTGTTGAACAAGCTCGAGTTCCAAATAAACATACGTCATGTGATCACGACTTAAGTTGTTGCTGAACGTAAAAAGTCCAAAAGTATAGAGTAAAGATAAAAATCGCTCTACATTGTAACACAATTCTTGTTATATATAATTCAGGGTTTTATTAAAAAAGAGCAGACAAAATTATTCTATTGTTAATTACATTCTAACTTAAATGCTTATTGTAAGAGCTAATTCCAAATTATAACTATAACCCACAAAGCGGAGCCTAGATAGAATGGCCAATCGGACTACTTTCACTTTGTGACGTCGCGGATTAAATTAACGTTCTTGCGAAATTGACGGAAACACATTACGTACAGCAAGTACGAGTACGAAGCTAGAATCACTCGTGAGTTTAACATTAGCCTTATAATACATATGCTTGCTGGTAAAACTTTAAGAGAACGAACATTAAGGAACGCATGTTAAAAATAAAAACGAACGTCACTCGACGCGTACGCTACTTTCTATGAGAAACAGGTTCTGAATTACCTATTCGAACCATTTTCTCTAACGAACGTCCGATCATTTGACATAATGAAGCCTAAGAGGCTGGATACGTAACGTACCTACAGAACTTGCTATGTCATTAGTGCAACTCCACAGATTATTATAACGTATGTCGAATATGGAACCAGCGACGCGTCATTTAAAAAAAAAATCGTAAGACTACTTAATAATAATTACCTTTCAATTTCTTCCAAGTCAGTCATTTTCTCATCGGGCACCGACGTTAATTCAGTATTTTCTAAGGGTTCCGTATTTGTGATGTCTTTTTCTGTAACAAGAAGAACAGATGTATAATTTACGTAGTTGTTAAGTATGGATGAAATATTTAGCATAAGGGGACGCATCTCATTATCACTAATAGGACCAGCATAAAACATCGAAAACAAAAAAACGAGATAAATAAACATACCTGTGATACTAGTTTGCTCTACTGGGGGACTACTTCTATAACCATTCGCCTTCACAGGACTCGGGCATATTTCTTTAACAGTGTTAAAACTGAGGGTGTAACCGTTGTCCTTTTTGACTGTAATAAAAAAAAAGTAAACCAATAAGTAATACAATTAATACACGCTTCAACTAAGTTGTTTTCTAATGGAAAATCTAATTAGGAATGTTTCCAAACGAGGTGGTTAGATCTTGATAAGTGACATACTTAGTGCTTTATTTTATTTCGTAGTAGTTAATAGTGTAGTTAAAGGTATAAAATAAATAACAAATTGTAAAAATAACTTCAATGAAATGCACAAAAAAATATTTACTTGGTCATTATTATATTTAGGAACAATTTGTATAATAAGAAGTGTAGAAAGCGACAACTTCACAATTATTTTGTACGGTGTTTTGGTCACGTTTTTATCGTGAGTCATTATTTAATGAAACCTGTCAGTACAATAGATTGTACTTGTTTTATCGGCGATGTCGTTAAAATTTACCTTGTTGTTCATTAGCAATAACGGTATCTCGGATTAATTATGTATGCTCACATATTAAGAGATCCTCAACTCAAATGAATTTAAGTACATTTAATTATAATTATAACAACGCTGTAGTTAGATGAACTACAACTGTTAAATTTTCTGTCTAATTTAATTATGCGTTTTTTCTGTTATTATATTCTTTTGTTTCTCAGGGGCAAGGTACTTTTGGTTGAGTATTTTTGAAAATAGCACAACCCCGTTTCATCCCGTGGTTGCCGTTAGAGACGACTATGAAAGCAGGGATGAAGTGTGTTGCTGGCAACAATATATCATTGGCTGTAGGCGTGAGTTTTTGTATGTGTGAATGTGTTGTTGTCCTTATAGAGTTACCAGTGAGGTTGGTTGAACGGCTTCAACCGATTTTGACGTAAGGAGTGGAATTGACCTACTGGGAGTCCAGCAAGAATCTCAGCCCGACCTGGGTCGAAGGTTATAGGTTTTTTTGGAACCTGGACTGGCTTTTTAGGCCGGGCCCAATAAAGCGATAGGCGTGCGCGGTTGGAGAGTGGCCTGAGGAAAATCCAGGGGAAACCTCCGACACGACCACGCAGGCGGTTTAAGCACTGGAATACTCTCAGAGTTTGCGCTCCAGTGAGAATAGTTGAGCGGTTTCAACCGAACCTGAGGTGTGTCAGTGGAATCGAGCTACTGGGAGTTTTGTCGCTGGTTCACTAAGCCTATAGCCTAGCTGAGAAGAGTCCAGCAAGAACCTCACCTAGGCCCGACCTGGGTCTATGTTTGTAAGATGCAATACCACGGGGGTGACACGCCAAGGAAAGTAAGCGCTGGGGGTAAGTATGTGTGTGTGCGCTGTCGGTACACGCGTCAACTGTTTGCGCGGGTGCGTAGCGCGGGGCGCGGACGAATCGCGAGACGCGGCGGTAACCCGATCGTAACCAGGCGGGTCTCTCAGGGACGAGGTAACTGACCTCGGTGCGGACGGTTCGTGTCCATTCTGTATGTAATACCATTATAGTATTATGTGGCAATACTAACCGTTGGTCCGATCGTCCTCGTTGTCGGAGGCGTGGCGCTCGCCGGAGGAGGCGCCGGAGCTGCCGGTGGCGTAGCCGGAGGAGGGCGGGGAGGGGCGGCGGTAGTGCGAGATGCGCTGCTTCTTGGCGGCCGGCGGCTCGTCCGCGCCCGCGCCGGCGCCGGCCCGCTTGCCGCCCGGGGACGCGCGCGGGGACAGGGAGTTGGTCGAGTCGCTGCTCACGGGCGGTGTTAGATTTTGAGGTTTCCGCCTGGGGATCCCAATTGAGCATATGTTAATACGTGTTCAGCGTTCTGTACCCCTAGTATAAGTTTTGCTCGAAACAAAATACAAACGAACGCTTTGCGTTTAGTCTTCATTTATACGGCATGAAATAGTTACATACGTACACATACCTATGTGACAGATAAGTACAACGAACTATTATAAGCGTGTATACTCGTATATGTACCTAGCTATAGTAACTTTGGTAATGCGTATTGTATAAACCTACCCATCATTCTATGTAAGGGAGCCCCCCTCTGCCAACAAACTGTCCTGCAGTTTGGCAGAAGAAAAAAATTATTAACCAATGGTTGTTTCGTAAATAAATTATTTATTTACTTATTTTTTTATTTAGTTACCATCTAAGTCCACCAGAAGCGGTGCTCGCGTTGCGTTACAAACATGAGAATAAACGCAAACGCATTCGTTTGTTTCGTTTCGAAAAACTTATACTAGAGCTTCAGGACTGCAACCTACTTAGGTCAAATCTAACATTACGATCGTATTTCGTTATAGCGTTATAGAGCTTTTTGTAGTTTTTAGCATGCATGTGCTATCCTAGTTATATAATTGAAATCATACATGTTTACTTTGATACACAAAACGCAGTGGCAGATAGTGTTAAAGGTCAGAGAGATAATATGTATTTGAGACGTGAAATTGCAGCTGTTTTGAAACTTGGTGAGCGTGCAGTAAGCAAATAAATACCTTTAATTCTTTTAAATTGATGGTCTCAAAAGACTATGCTAAACACAATCATGTTTTTACATCAAGTTAAATAAGTGTCCCGATCTGATGAAGTATTATCGTCGTACAAAAACTGTATCAATACCCAATGTCGTAAATTTATATGGTTGACCTGTTAGCATTGAATAACCAAGTTTTCCATCCCAGGCCGAGGTTACAGCTAGTCTATTCGAAAGTAACCATAATAATAACCATCTAGAGCTCTCTTTGGCATAGCATAACTAATTGTAAACTATATTGATAAATAGTTGGAGATATCTCAGAGTTTTAAGTTTCATTGCATACGTTGTCGACTTCTGTAAAGGTCACCATTTTACCGCACTGTCGCTTTATCTATCGACCTCGGTGAACGCGCTTGTACAAGGTCAAACTATATAATATGCATGCAGATACTAAATGCGATTCGTGCATACGTTCACTGTTTTCAAAGTTAAGACATGTATGAACCATGCATTTCTTCAAGTCTTGTGTTTTTAATTTATTCTATACGCCTCGGTTATTTTTCATCTGAATAATATTTGTATTTAGAAAGACGCTGCGCCGTGCCCAAGTAAATGGGATAAGCGCGAGAGACATATTTTATATTATATAACATTAACTTTGTCTAACAAAGAGTGAAAACAGTAACACTGTGGTAATGCAACTTTGTCGATATATTTGTCTGTTTGCAGTACCGACCTTAGTTGGGTTCTCTAAGTCAGAAACCAATCTTTGATAGGTAAATTGTGATGTAACGGAAGCAACTCGCTCGAACAATAAGCTGCTAATGCTGCAGCTAAGGGTTTAGAAGGGAAGGGCGTTAAAGAAGTCGTGTGGAGCGAGACAGACCTCTTGAGCATTCGTTTCTCCTCCTCAGTATAGAACGGCCAATCCTCGTTGACGTCGTTCCATATATGCCTACGTAAGTGATAACAGTTGTCCTTGAGCGAGCCTATCTGAGGCAGGATCTTGTTCACCACACTGCGTTCCTTGTCCTTGATTCCCTCTGTAATATTAGGCCGAGTGTTAGAAGTGTGTTCTGAGTACCCATGTCAACGAATATTCAATTATAAAATTTACAGCATCGTCAAATTTTATGAGGAATATTTGTTGAATTGAGATGTATTGTTGATTATGTGGGATTTGATAACGTACCTGCACCGAGCCTTAAATATATCTCCGGCTTTTTGAAGGGTTTCAATGCTAATAACTGTATAAGTCTTTCTCTGAAAAAGAAGAAAAAAAAACATATTAATACTATTATCCAACAATCAAGACACATTTTTCTCTTAAACAAGTTTCGAGAATCGAATGGATTTTCCTAAGCTAATCCATTATAATATATTTTTCTACTAGTATTGTGCATTTTTGTGTAAAACACGTAAGAATAGGATTACGCACGAAACGTACTTTGCGTTAACTCGGTAAAACCGGGGTTTTCCTGCAATGTGATATTATTCATTTTCATGAACTTCCAACAGTGTACTAAAATCAACTTCGTTCTTTTAAGATGATCAGGTTCTTATTTCGCCTGACAATGACCACTCGTTGTAGATTTATGGAGTAGAAAGCAGCGATGGCCGCTTGACACTTGACAATTTTGGTTGGAGATGTAGAACCAGGCCAGTGATCCATTAATATCATATGTTCATGTTTGTTATTATTGACTATGTAGCTTTATCGATAACCGTTCATATTTTCCTCACATTTCATCGTATGTAGTATTGTAGTCCCTCTTATATCTAAGCAAAAAATTGTCGAAGTTTGTCTAAACCCCACAATTGAGATGGTTTATTGTTATTAAAATTCAAGTTTATTTGTTTTAAAGACGTCAGGTGGCTTGTTGCCTTCGGCGCCTCAATAATAAATGGCACAGCCTTGGCTATGAGGTATGAATCAGATGTAATAACCGTGTAAGCGCTGGCTGGCGAGAAACAATGTAAAACCAATAATGGAAACCGAAATTGACGTTATAATGGCCGTCCAAATCAGACGAACCACGACAATTCGCCTGCCAGCCGGGCTATTATGGCAGCAATTACCTAGCGTCGTCATTTGTTTTTGCTGAAGAATGCAGAAGCAAACAAAATATTTGTATCAAATGGTATTTAATTACACTAAGGTAATACATGTTTTCCTTAGTGTTTGTACAGCGTGTGTAATTTGAGGAAGTCTTTGTAGCTAAGACTTGTTTCCATTCACAATTACAATGGCATGCCGCCATCGATCTCAGCGATATCGTAACATAAGTAGCCACCCAACAAATAGGTAGATTGCCAGGAAGAATCACCCATCTATTATTAGAATGTGACAAAGTGAAATGCTATCTGAGTATTTACGCAAGTGAATTTGAATCAGACGTGATAATTGTATGAACATGAATGTCAGACTAGATAACATTTAGAAATAACTATCTATGAGACCGCAATTGGTATCTGACAGATGGGTACTGTACTGGCCCTATACCGCAATGGTATCGCTGCTGCGGTGGGGCATTTAATAATTGCAAAAATCAAACATTAACTACACTGATCAACAAAAAAAGTAGGTACCAATGTTCTGAGCTTTCAAAACAATTTATTGCATTCGAAGAGTAGATATATACGCTGTTAATTATATTTTGTAGAGAGCAACGTTCAGCCTTCAGACCAGACAATGCGAACTTGCTTTTGTGTGGCTTACCTACTCTGAAGCTTAAGCCACACAGAGAGCGGGAGGGCGGTAGCGGCGCGGGAGATAGCGGGGCGTGAGCGGGACGGGAGCGGGCGGTAGCGGCGCGGGAGCGCCTACCTATCCCGCGCCGCTACCGCCCGCTCCCGTCCCGCTATCGCCCGCTCCCGCTCTCTGTGTGGCTTAAGCTTTAACAGAGTGCTACTGGGTCACAAACAGATTTAGGTTCGCGTCTTTCCTGTGGACATATCAAAAGGTCTACAAAGCTTAATTTTGGATTGGAGTTGGTACTCGAATAAACAGCGTCCCGTTTCTATTAATCCACGTGATAAAAGCTTAACTTACATGCACATAAGCCGTTAACTATTGACCACAGACGGGACGACTCTTATCTTTTCAAGTATCTATTACCCTACTACGGCGCCTGTTCTTGTGTTTGTTTGGTATAGTGGTTACTCACTTGATGGACCGCCTCGTGAGGTCCGGGTTTTGAGGGGGCTTCTGCGGCTGGTGAGGGAGAGGCGGCTGCGGCTGCAGCTGGTGCGGTGCGTGCGGCGCGGCGTGCGGCGCGGCGGGCAGCGCGCGCGGCGCCGGCGCCGGCCGCTCCACCCGCTCCACCCGCTCGGGCCTCTCCGGCCTCTCGGGCCGTTCGGGCCTCTCGGGCCGTTCGGGCCTGTCGGGCCGCTCGGGCCTTTCGGCCCGTTCGGCCCCGAGCGCCGCTGGGCCGGACGAGTAAAGGGGATGAGAAGAGCGCACTTTCACACGCCGACCGATGTCCGTTTGATTGGGTTTTATCACTCGGGTGCTGAAACGACATATGGTTTTTTTAGATTACGGTGTGATCACGACATTGATCATAATAGTAGTTTATGCAACTGGTACATAATGAGGGGCATTAAAACACGAGTGTGTTTTATGAAACGAGCCGAAGGCGAGTTTCATAATAAGGTCACACGAGTGTTTTAATGCCTAATTATGTACAGTTGCATACATTACTTTATCTACACACATATTATAATTACTCTAAGATGGGTTCAGAAACCGTAGTAAATAAATACAATAATTGTGTTAATACAACCTTTTTTGCACGGTTGCGGAAATATCGATATCAGAACTGGCAACCGATACCTGAATGTTATTTTAAAAAGTAAAGAGTCCTTATTCTGATGTGATCATGTCGTTCTAGCTCAAATTTCGTGCGATATATACTAAAAAAACATCGAGCTGACATTTCGCATCGACTGAATTTGAATTTTCAGTGATACTAGAATAGGGACATGTCAACTTTGACATTTAAATTTTGACAGTTTTGTTTGACGTAATATTTTAACATCATATATGAGATTAAAATGAAATATTTTATTACTGCTGTAGCCTTAGCCACAGATAAGAAAATTGCCATAAATTCATTGAATGTTGAAATGAGAGTCATTTTCTACGGTTTCCGAACGCATATTAGAGGATTTATGATATGTGTGTAGATAAAATACCTTTTCGTTACGTTATTATGTCGTGTTTTATTCAGGGTAAGTTATCTTATTATACTCTGATGATAACAATTTCGTGATGTTACCTTTTGTTACGCAATAATATTGCACTTAAAAATGTAAATTCTATGCATAAAAGTATAGTACCATGGGATTTTACCAATGATTCACTTCAGTTTATTACGCGTTGTTGATCTCAAAGCGGTCGTCATAAGAAATAATACTGTAACGCATTGTTCTATAGTCGCAACTCGTAAAGTTCACGACACTTATATTGACTGCCCTATTGTTGCCCTGTCATGTTAAGCCGTTCATGAAAATGTATTGGTTTAAGTGTTTCTGTGCTAGTAAGTTTTTTTTTCATAATAGTGTCGCTATGTACGTACAAATTACGTGATTTATTTAGGTGCCGTTAACCGCAGATGGTTGTATTGATAAGGCAAACTTTAACGGGCAGGAATTTCGCTATTTCTTCTAAAGTATTTCAATTGGCTTTATTCATGCCACGACGGACAGAAGTGGGTCAAATTAGGAATTATTCGATAGACGTCTTTTACCAAATGTTAAAAAAAAGTATGAGGATTGTCATGAATAATTTATATAAAGAATATATGCGTTTGCATTTATTATGATCTCGGTTTTGGGTACTATTTAACCGGTAAAACAAGTACTCGTACATTAATTAAGCAAGACTATAAGTAATTAATTAGCTAGCTAAATTTGTGTATATAATTAATTAATTATGCTAAATTACAGGCTATAAAATCACTATCGTAACTTCGATATAAGTACAAAGTAATTATAACTGTGATTTTTGTTGTGACACAACAAAAACTTTATGGTTTTTAGATATTTCTTCATTGATATACGAGTGGGACGCCAAAGACAATGTCAAGTTCCAACTCTCATTTCTATGCAATGATTAAGGGCCTATCGTGCGGGGTAAATTCTCAGCGCCTGTCAAATTTCAATTTTTTTAATAATTTACCCAATTAACCCACACATGCATTATTCACGCACACTACCTCATTTTGCTGGGTCGGGTCATTGACCCATGTTTATGTCAACTTATGACAATATAGATTTTGAATATTTAAAGGTTTCTTGGTGCATAAGAGAAGTGTAACAAAAATCGTCAAGTTCTGATCTGTAACCAAAACTCAAGTATTAGTTGTATCTGAAAATGTCTTGAATTTGGAATTTGTGGTAGTAAAATACTCAGTTCCTTGTTTATAAAATAAAACTTGTCAAACCCCTGTTTTGTAAAATGTATTTTGTTTTGCCCTTTCCTCACAGACTCATTTTTATACAACTTAAAACAGAGAAAGAATTTTCCTAATCGGTTCGTGCATGTTATGACTGTTTTATGTTTATGACTTAGGTACTTATTTTGAGAGTTTACTTGGTGATTTTCATGATACGAGTATATGTTGTACCTTAAATAGATTATTTTAAGCAAAACTTTTCATAAATTGATTATTTTCTGTTTATCAGTTGGTTAACTCTAAAATGGACACTGATTTAATGCAAGTTTTAAGAGAAGAAGCGGTAGTTTTATTACAATATATATAATAACTACTGAAACTATTTATACGGCACGGGATAACTGCAGCAATATTGTGAATCAACTTTGTATTTGAGGAACCAGTACCTAACCTTATAGGTAGTTCTTGTTATTCACGACCTCCCGTCGTAACCCAATCCGCAGAATTGCGCATAGAATAGTATGACATTCCCTGCGCATCGTCGTTATCGTGAATGACAAGCACTATAAAACCTAATGATATAACAAATATCATCAAGAAAGTCATTGTAACATTCTGCAATTGTGGAACTTGGCCGGACCACTACTGTATCAGCTCTGACAAATTAACTTTTATACAGTCGTGCCGTCGATGACACTTAACTGAACATCCGTGAACCTTATTGCAACGAGATAAGGTTCAATAATGGTTAACATTGCGTCTATTTCCATCAATAATAAATAGCAATTATTAATATTTCCTATTCGTTTACTATAACGTCGAGACAATTATTGCGATGCGACATAAGTACTTACTTGTACAAAATCAAAGCAACGGGATTTCCAACGCATGAAAGCTTTAGATGGAAACTAGCGCAATTTAATATTATAAGTAATTACTGCATATTTGTTTGTTAGACATCGTCATTGTCACCACATCCCCGACAACTACTTGGTTTATTATTTATAAATGAAACATAGGTTTATTATTTTCATTCTAGGTATAATTATATTATGACCAGGCGGCTTTGACACTACACAATTTAAATCCACATCACTCAAACTGGCGAAGAAACTCCGATATTCTTTCTTCTGCTCCCGCTGCAAGAGAGCACTCTAGATCTGTTTCTTGGTATAACGCTGATATTTTATAAACTTCTGTTCAAAGCACCATAATAATTGTGCCTGTTTGTACAGATTCTGGGATATGTTTTGTTTATGCAGATTCTGCGATATATTTAGGTAATCATTGTTTGACGTGAAAGCGCCGTACATATACACATAAAATATAACATTAGATTCGTTAAATTATTGAAATATAAAAATACAATTTGTTTACAAATTTTAATTTGAAATATGATGAGTGACATAAATGTCATAACGTTCTGTTCTGGGTGGCCAATTTATAAAAAGTAAATTACTTTGAACTGAAATACATCGGTAACCTTTTTACGTTTAAAATGCCTTTTCGTAAAGGAAATCATTATAATTTAGTTGCATTAGTATACATTGGGGACCAAAGATTGCATTTTTATGTTATAACGAATGGCTAATACTAAAAATTCCATGTTAAAAGAATCTTCAATAGCCACACGTCAACATTTATTTACCCTACTTCAATTAATGCAATCTTTGTGTGTGGTATACATTTTGTATTTGTATACGAGCAAGCTGTCAAAAAGCGTGTTTTTATGAGATGTCAAACTGAGAAAAGCAGCATACGTCCGCTCCCATTGAGGGCCGGAGCCCATCTGCCGGCAAGAAAACTACGGCGGCCGGTCAAATTTTCGGAATTTCCTTTGCATTGTTAAAAAAATCTCCACATTTTGCAAATGTTAAACACATACGACCTAGATAACATGTAGTTTTGTTACTATTCAAAAATTGAAGACCTTTCATAAAGTATTAACGTTGTAGTTTGCGTTTATTTCCTTTAGTAGAGCTAACTTTGGATTGAATTTTTATGAAGAAAACTATAAGTAATTGTGTTTCTGAAACACATGACGTGTAGAGTGTATCCTTAAATATCATATATAGGTATTACAGAATTCAAGCTTTAGTAATAATAATACAGCAAGTGATCCAACCATCGCAATTATTCAGAAATTTGCTCGGTGCAGTCTTAATAACGATTATAATAAAGGTTAAGGATATATATTGTTCTGAACATGGGTCTTTTATATGTCGCTTGGACCACACGTGTTCGATTGTGGTATTCTTTTACAGTTCAAAAAAGTATACTAACTCTTTGGGCTGCGAAATGACTGAGATACTTGTCGCCAAGAGATATACTACTTTGGCAATCAGTGGTCCGAAAGACCAGACGGCGTTCTTTTTGTCCTGGCAGAAGGTATTGGTTCATACCTAATTGAAAAAGCCATTCGTTCATTGCATAGGTATAATGAACTAATGACATAATAACACCACTACTCGATCTTATGTAGTGTTGGTTTCCTGGTGACGAGAAAGGTCGCCAGATCTCCGGAGGATCCGCTGTGTATATGTGATTCTACTGGAATCGCAAGCGCCCATAGGCTACTGTGTTTACATATATACCACCTTGTTTAACACCGTCGTTGTATAAACAATAGAGATGTACCGACTAGTCGGAAAAACCCGACTATCCGGCCACATTTATAGTCCGCTATTAGTCGGCAAAAGAGGCCAACTATTCGGCACTTCATGATTTACTGTAAAATAATAATAAAACTACCAATATTTACCTAAAGTTTCATTATTTTAAGTATCTCTCTTAAAAACAACAAACAGTCATCTTTAAAATAGGAACTTTATATTTTTTTCATCGATTAATTAAATAATTTTGACTAGAGATGTCAAATTCAAATTTATTAATTCGCTTATGTGTAAATACAAGTTTACATAACAAAGAAATGTCTGGCGGAACCCAAACTAGGCTGAGCCTGTATCTTGTATGTATTCGACTTGTCGGGAAAGCCGACTATCCGCGGCCACATTTATAGTTGGCGATTAGTCGGCCACCTCAGCACCGATTAGTCGGCTAGTCGGCACATCTCTAATAAACAAAAATTTCTCACCATTTACTCTGTTCGGCGGCCACAGTTCTCGCCATGCGGTCCTTGGTGGCCTCGTACGAGTCGTCGTTCGCCTGAACGCGCATCCTCCGCGGCAGCGGCCCGCACGCCTCCAGCCGCCGGGCACCGCCGCTCCTGACGCACTCAAACGAACCCTGGAATATAAACGTGCGTGATTTATACGTGGTATAACTGGCAAGTAACAGCCTCAGAAGAAATTACACTGCGGTTTAATATGATCTCATGATAATAGTGTTAAAACTAGGGAACTGGGGAGAAGCTGCTCCAAGGGAACGTGCTTCCATCCGCCGACCGCTAAATAATCACAGAGATCAGAAACGGAATACATACACTATTTAGAAACTTACTCTCCCATTATCTGCATACATGTCACGTATGTTAATAAGACACTTGGATAAACCGAATATATGGTTAGAGACCGTCCGCTTTCAATTTTATTAGAAAAATTAAAAGTTTTCCTGGGTCACCGTCTGCTACGTCTTTGTAATGCAACACGAACGGCCCGCGCCTGAAATCGCACTTTCTAACGGCTATTGAGTAACATTCCCAGTACGTGCTCAACGCCAGCGCATTCCGAATCTACTTCACTATTATCTTTTTTTTGCTAATTCCTAGCACAATGGTAGAATAAAACTGCAAAATAACCTAAACAAATATTCAAGTATTTATACACCATATATTCGAATGATCACAAAAGGTGCATTTAAAATGCATTAGGATAATCATTAGCAGAGTCGTTAACGGAGACTATGCATAAAAATATAATACATACTAAGGGTGGACAAGACAAATATGGAATAAGAGCGTAATGGTACCTATTCGTATTTGTAATTTGACTATTGTAAATAATTTGATATATAATTAATTTAATTTCAATTTAATTCTGTAAGTACTTATAATTATTATTGTACTCTGTATTTGCATGCATTCTTATGTGTTAAAGCAAATAAATAAATGATTGATTGATTGATATTACCTATTTACATTCGAGCTATAAGAATGTGATCAAATTTGGCTCCTTAACTAGGTAACTAGAGGGTTTTAAACTATGTATCCACTGAAGTATTCTATTTTTCAATTAAATCCAGCACAAGAGGATCTTGTATATATGTATTATAAGGACTACTTTAATTATGCACGAGGCAGAATTAGTAAGCAAAACGACGGTAAGGTGCAGCGGGGCAATCTAGACTGCTGAAAATTAAAACTAATCGAAATATTTTCGGTGTTATACATCATTTCCTAGAGTGCCGTCTTGGCGAAACTATAGAAGGGCTTTTTCACTATCCGGGCACAGATAGCACTCTAGTAAAATGATGTTAAACACGGGAGATATTTTCTATTAGTTTTAATTCCCCGCAGTCTAGATTGCCCCGCTGCACCTTATATAAAATTGTATCGACATGTTCCGGTATGTAAGATATTAAGGATGCTCAATCTGGCCTTAAATTGAAATCATGCGTATCGACTGTCCAGTATCTACATGTTTCTGAAAAAATAGTTTATGATTGGTTCTTACATAAAATTAAACATAAAAGTTTCACCTATTTGGACAATTTTATCGGGCGTAGTCGTTATCGGCGGCAACCGTTCCGCGACCCACAAACCCAAGCGGAAAGCGCATTACAAAGGGGAGCCATAGAGAATATTAATTGACCTCCATCTTGCCGGATCAGCTGAGCAACGGTTATGGAAGCAGTGTACGCTACTGTATTAACGGAGGAAACCTTTAAAACGCGTGCATTCTTCTTTCAATGGCGTAACATCTCACTGGCCATCAAAATATAACAAAACGCGATAATTATTACTTACAATTGTTACTTTACATTTGTATGATACCATATGTTATTACTTCAAGCGTCAAGCATGGATATGTAAATAATTACATATATATTTTTCCACTTGATTAAACTTGCGTATAGTTCTGTTACCTATAGTTTATGATTGCTAATTATGTTTTCAAGTAAGTAGATACACCGATGTCAAGTTCAAGTATATCCGAATTGTTACCAACTGATACTGCATCATACTCGTAAATGACGTGAGTAAAATAAATTGAAACGTTACCTACTCTATCGTTACATGTTCCCACCTGGCCAAACATTATATTCAGCATCAGTCATCACGTTTAAACCATCGCCAGTTTAAACTCGAAATGGTGGTGTATATACACTTTCCTATAAACGTAAACAAGTAATAATGTAGTTTTTGAGTTATGTAAAGCTTGCCGTGTCAAATGTTTTTCGCACAAAATGGTGGTGACGCAAGCACACTGGAACAATATTTACTCAACAGTTACCAATCAACCCATATTGTAGTTACCTAATTTTAAAGTTTATTTGATATTGTGTGCATCAAAGGGGCTAAATTTCAAGTAAGGAGAACTTAATAATAAACCTTTGACTGTAACCAACCTATTAAATTTCGTAATTGCTTCATTATGACTAATGACTAAAATAATAGTTTATCAACACCAGTCATTGTGTTGATAAACTAAAAGTGATAAACTTGAAACAAAATTCCAAATATAATTATGACATAACCTGAAGTAAAATGTGAGAAAACCAAATTAAAAATAAGATTTGTGGCATACATCACAGTTAAGGTTTAAAGTTTAAACATATATACAATTATACATGTCACAATATATTAATGTAAAAAGGCGAGCTTATAAACAAATAAATAATGATAAGACAAGTAAACAATATAATAATGCAAATTACGGGATTGGGATGGATAATCACCCTTATACCATACAGCATACCTCCAAACGGAAAATTAAAGTTTTAAAATGGTTGCGTAACTTAATGGACGATAATGATAAATATTTATAAATTACATACAAGAAGCGTACCTACGTCACGTTTTACTTGGAAACAATACGTTGATTGGTTTATCCTTATCGTGTTTAGTAAGGCGAGCAGTTGTATGATTTGTTGAATAAGTTTGTCAAAGGTTTTTTGAACCAATCAGCTTGCGTCGAACGGTGTTTCCATACAGAAGTAAATATCAAGGACAACATCATTTTTTTCTTGCTTATGCTTATAGTTTTGAACAATCTTGTATATGCAATTAGTAACTAAACTGGATTTTTTTTTTCAATAAAACGGGTTGGATCTTACCTGTGGACCCTCCATTTCTGCATTGCTATTGATGCTGAAGTGAAACGTAGCTTCACCCGTCGGGCCATTACTAGTCGCGGGTGCCGGAATTGAGATTTTCTGAAAACAATAAAAATATATTGTTACTAAAAAGGAAAAATAAATCAGAATGCGGAACAAACTAACAGTAGACACAAACGTTAATGTGCTAGGTACCATTATTTGTTAAAGTAGGCCAGGTTAATAGTCGTCTAAATATTATCTTGCAACTAAATTATGCCCTTGAGCACTACTGACTCATTATTATCCATTCATTAATTCTGGCGCGGTGAAACTATGTATAATAATGCATGTATCAATGTAGACACAACTCATTTTTACGGATCTAAATATTCCGAGATACAAGAATGCTATACACACTTATCATTAACCATTACCATTTTTAGTCTCTTCTAAAACAGACTTTAATGATAACGGATTAAAGGCTAATTTATAACAACATGTACCAAAAAATGCTTACCTACTTTGAAATAGTCTTTAAATGATAATTATGTAGACATAAGCAGAAAACATGAAACTTCCGCCACGTTTCCTGTTGTTGGCTAGGGGCGGACGTCTAAAAGCAGTTTTTTAATCATTTATAAGGCTAAAACTCTATAGGTTCTATATTGTTCTTGTCAACTTTGTTACGTGTTCTATATTCCTTTTTTTATCGGATCGTTGAGCAAAACTAACAAGAATAGTCATTGTCCACACTTACTAGGTTGGAAGCGATAACACACACCTGCTGTTGATGTTGACAATAAAAAGAACAGTAGACTCCCACGAGAAACCCACGACAGGTCTCGTTATAGAGCCAAATAAGGGTATCCTGGGCTAATGGGTGCGCGCGATGCAGCCGCGTATGAGTCGGTGAGCGATGACTTTCAGCGCCTGGCCTGGCAACGTCGCCGTTGGCGCTGGCTGTACGACCGAACGCACATCGCATTTCACCATCACGCTCATACACATTTTACTTATAATGAATCCGCAAGCTACGGCAATGTTTAAACTCACTTTATATTCTTACTCGGAAGTAGGACAACAATGTCATCTAAATAAAACTGTACCGATGCGAAGACTAAGTTTAAGGAGGTCGTACGGATTTTGGCTTCACGGTCCGAATTGACAGATACACAGGTTGCGAATGAACAGATATGTATAATGTTGTTCGTAACATTACCGTGTTCAACAAATTATTCTTTAATGTAAAATTGACAACAATGGAAAACGAAAGTGACAGCCTATTGACTTGTTTAGAAAATGGAAAACAAACACGTGCATGTTATGCACAGGTTTGGATTTGTCATTCGGTATAAATTTATGTTATGCGCTTTACTAGTTGAGGAAAAAATGTCATTATAGCTTGCAGTCCAGCCAGGGCAGCGTCTGGTGACGCGTACACCTACATGCGTGGCCGCGAGCCACTTTAAGGTCGCGGCTGCGATGTGTGCCAGCACCACAATGCCAGACAATTAACCTATTAAAGAGTGCGCCGTGAAGCGGGGACCGTGCAATAACCCAACAAGTCCCGCCGCTAACGTGTTAACTGACACCCACGACATCACGCGCTTTTACATCTTAATACGGATTGGAGACTAGAAAATTAAGATCAAAATGTTAAGTTCGCATCAGAAAGGTCTGTTTAGTTCCGCATTGATTTCCGCTCTACGAGCCATGTTTATTACCGGGCCGGCTGTTATCACGGTAATTGTGTAAAATACGCCATAAAATTGGTCAACTGGAGGGCATTCAAACGTCAGCAAATTGACACCTTTTTTCAATTTGCTCGCAAACATCTGAAAATGTTCCATGGAAGCGGAGTCGCTAATCTAAACTAATAAAAACATTTGTGTGACGTGTATCAAAACGCAAGTCGCGACTGATAAACACAAGCCTCAGTATACGGAGCTAATGAGGAAAAAACCCGCTATGGGCGGCGTGCGAGGGCACGCGGGGAGCGCGAGGCGGCTTTCTCTGCGGTACCAGTGGCCGATATAAAGAGCGTGCCGCGATGGAATACTTTGGCATTCGGCGAACAGCCGTCTCGCCCGCATCATCTGTGTGCTCATGGTCTGCCATTATTTTGCTTGTTGCTCTTTCTTTTCTGGTATTGTCACTAACGTAACAAAACAAATGATTAGATATCTATGTATGGGTAATGAGTGCAATGCATCTGCATATTGTATTATGTCAAGGTCGTTGGTTTAGTTATTTGTATTCTAGCGAAGGTCGTTTGATTGTACGCTTCGGTAAGGCTGGAAAATACAAGGAAATCCATCATCCGTTTTTCAAGGTATTCGGACGCCTTTCGGTCGCTTCGTGCTTCTTTCTCAGACGTCATGCTCACTGTTCCGGTACCCGATTTGTTTGCTTGCGTCATTTATTTTATTTAAACGGGCGTTTAAGCAGTTTTTTGTTTAACCTGGGGGATTTCTTTATCCCCCCAGAGCCGCTGTGGTTACCTAATTTCACAGTACACGGCAAGCGGTACACGGAGTTGCAAAGTGAGAGGCCGACACAAACGGACCGGTTCGGCTCACTCGATCGGTGAGATATAACAAGTAACAAACAATTCTACGTTGTAGGTTGGGGACGGGCCCGGGCGGCGTTTTGATGACAGTCAAGCTAATAGTTTCAGTCTTACCAATACGAATTGCCCATTAAATACTTAATGCCAAAGAGAGGCGAGCACAAATAAGCAGAGTGCACTGCAGTCTTATGATAACGCTTTTTATCTTGTTGACGTGACACGGCAGAAGTATAACAGGTCGCGCGATGTAAATCCGACTTTAGATACGAGGACCGTGAATCCATAATGATAGTACATATTATGATAGCGGCAGACGTCATCAGCAACGATAATATATGGTTCATTTAAACACGGTTGGCAGCGGGGAATCCACGCGGATGGGATGTGATCGCCTCGGCGTTAATTGCTCACGCCTTGTTTTCTTGCTTCAATAGTTAATATGGAAAATCAAACACAAAAACAACAGCTTGTTTCATATTAAGGCCCTATAGATAATAATCAGAATACAAACAAATATAACTCTTATTATATTAAATAACCGATATATTACAAAAAAACTATACTAAAACTTAAGACTCAGGTTGGATTAAAATTTACCAAGCATATCAGTAGATACGGATTGAAAAGATTAAAAAGCAATTTAAAACGATGTAAACATAGAATTTAGAATCAGATTTATTAAAAGTAAAAACTTCAAATACCTTATATAGGCTAAATATTCTAAAAACCGAGGCAGTAAATTTGGCAATGCCTGCGGAGGATACCGTCGTAACACAATTTATTAACGGTAGTACTAGTCACTTTCATCGCAGAAGTGAGTGGCCAGTTATTCGTGAGGTTTCTACGATACTATTTGCATATTCGCAGACTTTCTAATGGACGATGTGGCCGCGCTTGTCGCAATCGTCGGCAGCGGTTAGGTAACACCGATTCATTTAATTATATGTGAAAAATAAAACTATATCCTAGCTCGCACGTTGTTGGCCGTGATTTGCGCCCACTTCTCATCTTGCTTGGATTCTACACGCGCCACGCGCTCTCTTATTGGTCGATGCGAGTCTTAAAGCGTGACGCCCGAACCAGAATACCTTGCCTTCACATTTCTTCGTTCAGTTACTTTTCAACAAAGAAACATCGCGAATAATTGTATCTCATTCTAAAACAATATGCTCAAATTATTGGCAATTTGAAGTCTTTGTGGAAATTTGAAGTCATCTGCGCAAATACTTACATAAAGTGTGTTCCGGTGAATGAACTATGTTAATTATTTGCGCGTGTACTGATAATATATTGTTACCCTTATCTTGCAGTAAACACGAAGGGCGTTTATCGAAACGACTTATGATTATAGTATTCCTTACGTCACATAGACAATCTTGATTCTGGGAAAGCCAACCACGTAAAAACCATTAAGAAACATTAAGGAACCAATTTCAATAAGTGAAGGATGTTAGGCTTCTGTGTTATATGCCGAGAAAAAGTCGGCTTAGTTCATTGTTTGTTAGTAAGGCTCGCGATCACGGCTGTCAGGCAGGTCTCCGCAAGGATTCATTCTGGGCCGTTCTCCTTCGCGGCTGCCACTTGCGAGTTGCGACCTTCCGCCAGAGGAGGGGCGCCTCTCACCGACGACGTGACTGCAACCACGGCCTTACGTCGCGAGGCTGTATCGAAACTACGTTACGACGCTCTTTCCAAAGCCAGTTACTCAACGCCCGATAGGAGTTCCGTCGATACATACCCGCCTCGCTCGACATAACCACTGGCAGACCACGTGATCGCCTTGCGTAACAAATATTACCGGCACACCTTTTGATACAATCATACAAAGCGAAATATATAGAAATCTTTCATAATTGAGATACATTAAAATGTTGAAACTTAGTTGCAAAATTTTATTGAATCCGAAAGGGGCCGTCACTTGATTAAAATGATGAAGCATAAAGAAGTCCAAATTAAGACATCTCGAAAGAGCCTTTAATAATGCGATCATAAATTAACTGTAACCTAAATACAGACATTGTTATAGTTCCGGCAACTACATAGGCCTGCTGCTTTCCTGCTGTTCATGTATCGAATCAACCTGAGAATGAATCATCCAATATGAAATATTAAACCGATAAAACATGTTTACGTTTCTTTAATTAAAAGTAGGTATGATGCTGTTTATGTTGTATGATTTACTTCGTAATATGTAAGATTTCGTCTTTGAAACAATGGTAAGTAAAAGGTGAATGGATGTTCTCACTAAACAGAAGACGCGCCCATTGTGCATTCACTCAGCATTACTTTTACTAACCACACAACCTAATCACTTCATTGTTACCGCCGACTCTCACATTTGTGTATACATATTATAGATGCCTTCAAATTCCTTATAGGTATGATTAGATAGGTAAGAATTGCAACAGACATGATTATCACTGAAACTGCAAGTCATAATTTGTTTTTAACAGAAGTTGCACTGTAAAATTCATCATCATTCAATGGACGATTTGGAAACATTCAGTGAAGGATAGCCGCTGGTGCCGCTGGTATTAGAGATATTTAGTAAGAACGCTTTGCAATGATGAAATTAAGATGCAATGCAATATGCAATTATCGATGAATGTTTGCCTGTAGTCCGTCAAGGTAGTCCACAAGGCGACTGGCGGTGGAGTCTAAGACAAACTAAATGACGCTACGAGACATTGTGACAAGTATTTAGATCAAGGTGCGAGACGCGCGTTCGAGAGTCGACATTCGAGATCGGATCCGAGGAATTTTTGCCGAAGATCACGCTCGTGCTCTTGGAGTGCATAATTTATCATGAAACCGATGTGGAATATGAAGGAGGAGTGCAACAATATTTAAAAAATCCAGGGGTCTGATCTTGATTATCATATATCACACCCTCTCGTAACAGTTTTTTATTGTTTTAGTTAAGCTTTTAAACGCTTTTAAGGGACGAAGTGAAATGTAGAACGTTTTTGTCATAGGCGAGAAAATTGAGATCGGGAACAATTCGCTTGCGTAGATTTGGCGCCGACGCGACGTGACGCCGGCCACGCCTCCGAATCTACGGATGTAAATTGTGTCTGAGTACCTACGACGTTAGATATCTGAGAACCTTATGCGGATGTTTATCTCACATGAACTCCTGTCGAGTTACAAAAGTTTCCAAGTTAATAATAATGTGGAAGTTAGAAGATATGCGAATAAACACATTGGCGTTAAATCGTCAAGAAACTTTAAAGTGCACACACATTTAATGTGTTCAAGTTCTAAGTAGAATGTGGCGGTGATTAATGACCTCATTAAACGTGTTGAGTAGATAATTAAAAACTATTGCAACAGTTTTCTATTGCTTTATACGAAGCATATGACAACCGTGCCGTCGTAAGTTAGTAAATAAATGTACTGGCTTTCAATGATATTGCCAGACAGAATGTTCGGCTGGCAAAGGCAAACAACGGCGGTGCGGAACACACACAATAAAGCAGACAAATTGACTGCGAAACTACGCTCGGTAGCTGAATTCAATATGCCATCGCCGAGATAGGCATGTCGAGGTGTGCCCCTTATTGTTTCCAAGCGGATATTTCCCAACGAAATTATCGTCTTTTTGCCGTTTAACAGGATATCAGGCACCTGTGTTGACTTTCATACTTTAAATCTTAAAAAGTTCATTGGAAAATTATGGTTTACGTTGAATCGAATGGATTTATAAGGATCCGTGATGTGCGTGCCTATAATGTGAAGTTTAACATTTAAGAGAACATTACGAAATATAATATACAAAACAACAAGGGGAAACTCATTAAAAAAAGTTGTGCAAAAGCTGTTCACGTTGCCGGCGACAAGTTGCCCTTGGTCGATGTTAACCTTGTGACAAGCTTGCCGTACTCGGTACTTCAATCATTATAATCAAATTAAGATTAAAATTTCTCCTCCTTGAATGGTGTTTATTGTAAACCAGACTTGAGCATTCGTTTTGACAAAGTTTGTTCAACATCAAATCGTAATGAAATTATGCAAAAGCGTTTCAATACGTTGTCATTAATATCTTAATGCTGTATTTTAATTTAATTAATAGGTACATATTTGGACCGTTCTTGAATGCACGAGACAATTTAATGCGCATAATACAAATACTTTATTCTATATATTTATGTTTTCTATATATTTATGTTAACATTTAGTGAACATTTAAATATTTTATAAACGAAATCTAGTAAACGAGGTTAAAAAATTGATGCTCACAAAAGTCTACAAGTATTTGGTCTCTTTCCAAGTTCCGTCCTCGTTTTTAATTAATTCTTTAAGTTTTTTGTCCATCCCGTGTAAAATGTTCAATGTATGAATGGCAGGATACATTAATGCAATACATTAATTCAGTAAAAAAAAATCTGTGTCTGTTACCTTTTTATGAATTCGATGCCGAAGCCGAACGTCTCGATTGTAATCTCGAGTGATAGTAATGTGATATTTAATATAAATATATGATATGTAATATAACTAAGTAAAGAAAATAGGCATGTTTCCGAACCCGTTCGGATCAGATATTTATCAGATCCTTGCGATGGCGCTAAGAGGCAGTAGCCTACGATACGTTACGTTGGTTGTCCACGTCTTCTTTTTGAGTACCCTTGCTATGCTGTTCCTACACGCATTGTATGACATTGGTTTAATGTGTCAGTGGTGTAATTGAAAGTCTCAACCAATAAAACCGCAATAACGGTGTGTCGTTTAATCATTACACCGACATTCATTGAAGAAGAATTTGAAAGGACATGTCACGCATTGTGGTGTGAAATTAAGTATACGTGGTAGGTAGGTATCTAAATAAAAAATGTTGCACAATGTGGATTACAAATACAAGTCTACCCGAGCGGCCAGCGGGGCGAAAACAATAAAATTGTAAACAAGACCGGTTTCTTGTTTCTTGTTTATTTCTTTCCTTGTTTGGGATTTGTGGGCGTTTAGAAATAATTTTACAAACTCATGAAATTAGGTCAAATGGTTTTTGCTTATTTAGTAACCACTTTTTGATTTTGAACCGTCAAAGCTAGTATGCATGGGGAAAAGGGTGTTGTGATACGTGACTTGTCAATATCAAAGAAGTATTTCCTGATTTTCCTGCGTTACTTTACTCAGCAATTCCGGTTTAGAGGACTCTATGTGCATATAATCGTTGTTGACTAGAATGTGACACACGTACATTGCAGGAAACGTAAACAAGTACCTTTTTATTTATTATCCCTTATTGTAATTGTGACCGGAGCGCAGAAGGTAGGTGTTTTTATTTCCTAGACAGTACCTGTAGTGTAGGCTCTCGCTTGCTAGGCGGGATTAGTCATAGTCATTCGGTAGACGTCTCTCTTTTTATTATACTGTATAAATAGGTTTCGGGGCGAAGGCCGTGCCAGTAACAATATCATTGACTTACCTAAGTAAATGCAATCCTATTTTATTTACAAAGATATTCAGATTTATTAATTTCATTCATGTATTGCACACAATAAAAGAAACAATTTCAAAGTTCTGCAGTGATAGGTACACAGTAATGCATTATCTGTTACAGACGGTGCTCTATTTTTTACTACCACGACTCTAGGTCAAATGGTAAAAGATTGACTGGTCTAATTAGTTAGTAGTTGTAAGTGTCAAGTTCGGTGAGATTTAATGTCATACGCCAGTTAAGTTAGGTGTAGATTCGACGATTGTCCGGCAAATTGCTGAAGTTCGGAATAGTGCCGCGAGCGAGCGGTCACTTTTACCTGCCTTACGTAAGCCTGCCAGATACAATTTATTATAGGCTCCATTGCGAACTTTCGTAATGTAAGCCAGACTGTTTATAGTGTTTATGCACTACACTTATTTCTTCTTATGTAAAACAATAGGCGCTGGGCGTTAAAGAGTGGGATCTAACCTAGTGGCTCCTCTTTATTGATTCTACCGAGCCTTAAATGCATTGACAATAGCCAACATAATACGTAATACAGAAAGAACTAGGTTCTTTACCCTATTCGTCAGTCCCTCAGTCAATATGCATCGCATTAGCTGCACAATAGTCTACTTGTATATTTATCCATCATTGACCTAAATGTTCTTCGTTTGATCGCAACAATTTAATAGAATAATTACAAAATAAAACCATTAAATAATGAGGCGCCCATGGGTTATTCAAGAGAAAGCTAATCCGTGACTGAATCGAGTATATTTTTTACCGGACAGCTTTGACAGACATGACTTCAAAATTAGAATGATACGGCACCAATAGGTTGTTACGTAAATGTTAAGTTTTTTGTGAGTAGAAAAAAAACTTGACTTACTTTTCCGTTACAGATAATTCAGCCTCACTGACTGATGATAACGAGATTGCCAATACAATGTATTTTTATATTGATTACATTTTAAATTAAAGCTGACCAATATTTAGAATCTTGACGAATAAACCAGTATATACACTGAGCGAAAAAAAAATACTAATTATTAGTAAGTTTTAGTGAATCCCAGGACAAGGAGACTAACGGTTACAAACCAGTTTTTGATATTAGTAGTTATTCACTAATACCAAAAAATTTGCCCTTGTAACAACTAAACTGTTTTGTAACCGTTAGTATATAATCTCCTTGTCTTGGGCTTCACTAAAACTTACTAATAATTAGTATTTTTTTCGCTCAGTTTAATACGTGATAATACGCAAAGATAGTGCGTCATTAATGTCATAAGTACATTATGCTAGGAGGATGATGATGTACAAAACAATGTTGTCGACACTGAAAACTAAGTATAACTAACATATACGTCATACAGAAGCAGACTACGTTGTACCTAACATTAACCGGGACTTAACAAATTTTAGGGAATCCCTTTTTCGTTGAAGTTTCGAACGACGTCTAGGACTAGGAAAGAATAATAAGATACATAGAGTTAAAATAATAAGTAATTGCAATTTCAGTTAAAAAAAGGAAACCGTGTTCAAAAAACCAAACCACTGAAAAGCACAAAATTTGTTGCATACGAAAACTTTCCCCAGTATGTAACAAAAACTTTTCTGAGAATCGCATCGAGATCGGTACAGCCAAACGCGAGATAATCGAGAACAAAACATACTATACATACATACATACAAACATACGGTTCAAACTAAGAACCTAATTTTTTTAATCCGTTAACATTATATTAATCGAAAAATCACAATAAACAAATGATTGTGGGATTGGTGGGCAACTGCAGTCGCGAGTCAAAGTCAAAATTAGATTAACACTAGACACTAGACATAAGCAGTTTTATAGGAAACAGGTAATCAGAGGTGAACTAAATGACACTCGTAGTAGACTGCCGTGTGGTGGTGGGGATCTGTAATTAATAAAATGCTAAATTTTAAACATTTAAGAATTGTATTTTGCGACCTCTGACAGCATCTTGATACTTGACTACAAACAATATATATATTTTGTAAACGTTGAAGACACAATAATATACGATACGAATATTGATAAACTATCAGGTAGACCAAAAATATATTTGATATTATATTAATGATCATTTGAAGATAAGCAAATGATAAAGCTGACCACGAAAGTTCTAGTGACCAATTAACGCCTTTACGGGAAAACATACATATGTATGTATTTAAAAATATAGATATTGCAATTAAGGTATTTTAGAAAATAAAGGTGTGATTAGAGGTAATTAGAGGATGAAAACTCCTCACTTATGCATAAGAAGCATACACAAACAATGGGGCATGCGGCTGCAAACATAGGCTGAGACCTATGAACTTGATATTTGGTGATGATGTTTATTATTACGTATATTTTACGGAACACATACTAATACATTAATAATTAGATTTTTTTTTCAGAAATTTCCTCATTTTTCCCATTACATCCACCTTAATTTTGCGGTCCGTTTATTGATTGCTCGCGTTGCCGTAAAAGTGCTTTTAGCTGTGTCAGAGTCAGACGTCCGTATTTTTCATTTGGATCCATTTTATCGCGCTAAACGGCCGAGTATATGTTTACGAAAATATAACTGACACCCTTCTGTCTAAACAAAACCTTTTGTATTTAAATGGCTTTGAAATATTAACCGACAGTGTCTCAGCCTAAGATACAAAGTTTAATAATAATTATTATTTATAACGGCATTTTAAACGTACAATATTTTTTAAAGTTAAATGTGCATCAATCGAGATGTGGCATACTCTAGTGGCGCCATCTATGCAGAGCTTTGCGCCGCCTGCCCCATTTACTGTAAAATCTACGGTTTGTTAAAAGATGGACTCGATGACATGGATGAAGGCGGATGGCAAGTGTCGGGAATAGCCATTTCGCTCATAGTGGGAGAGCGTCTTTACTGTCGACATCAACACATCATTCTGACAGTCGCGCCCGGCCGAGGTTTATGTCGGTAATAGTAATAACAGAAATCGTCCGTTGATTAACTACATGTTTACCGTTCGATTGAAGTTCTTTAAATAACAATGTTAATTCGACAGGTCAAAGATAACTCTTTACGTTGAAGTGCAAACAAGTTGCATATTTGTAGATGCTTGAACGAACATATCTCTCCAAATTGAACAGTACCTCTTACCGATCAGATTTATTGCGTTACATAAATCAAGATGGAATATTTACAAAGTAATTTCAATATTTTTTTGAATGGATTACCGATTTGCCATAGCAATTCTTATAGCACGGACCCAACTTTGTGTTATATTGCCAACTTCTGTTTCAATATGTTTACATCGAGGACCTATAGGTAAACAGAACCCTGAGGGTCTATCTTGCCTCCTGTAGTTAGGTAAAATGAGTATATAGGAATACAATAGAGGCCATCTTTTGTTTTATACGAGCAAGTTTGGCAAGGCCGTGTTCTGTATCAAGTACGTGAATAGTGTATTTGTATAGGAGGCCAGTAGGCTAACCTCTATGACGTTATTGTTAATGACATGAGTTAAGGAAAACGTTCAGAACTAGATGAAAACAAATTGTTCTTATCACAAGTAGATAATATATATTTGTTATAGATATAGGGTTAATGCAGGCTAATGTCTCGAGGTTTTGCGATCCAATTGGGTAGAATTGTTATTTGATCAGGGATTAAGAACTTAAATTGATATAGTGTGACACCAACAACCAGGACGGGATTCGTTTAGTTTTTCCAATCACTATTAACCTTGATGTTATTTTATGTGCCAGACAAAATATTTAAATGTAGATGTCGGGTCTCTTTGTAGTGCTACAAGTATTTTGTCTATTAGAATCAGAACTAACCAGTTTATTATTTTGTTTTATTAACTAAAACAGACAAAAGATATTCTACAATAGATTCATGCAAACTGTTATAATAGGTATTAACGTTGAAACGCACTTCCTCGTCAGGTATCGAACGAAAGCGGTATTAACTATGTTTGATGGACGCGGGCACACGACAGCTTTCCCTTCTTTAATGGAAAAACATCATTAAACCGACTTCTTTACGGACAAAACTTGTAAGGCAAATGCCGTGCGTGGGATACCGGCTTGACCACACGCTGTGTACAATGTCAAACAATCATTCAAAGATAAGGGAAGACTTTCTTGTACAGGGAACACCTTACAAGCGACACAAATAGATATATTCCAAGTGTGTCACACGATCCAACAGGCGGGTGCAAAGTTTAGAGAAAAATATCAGCATAACTAGCAACACTGTATTAGAAATGAACTAACTTATCATTTATCATGGGTACTGTTGTAACGGCCGCCAGTGTCCTTAATGGTCGAACGCAGCTTGCGCAAAGGTCGTTTGGCTAAATTGCTCTATCAATTTTATTTAGGAAACAGCATGATACAATTCAACAATACGTATGTTAATAGCTACTGGACCAAGATTTTGCGAAGAAAATTCATGTCACAAAGTGAAAGTGAGACGTAGACGAAATAGTTATGTACATCTCGTATCCGTATTGGTAATATTGAATATGGTCTGTAAGTGCTTCATAAAATAGAAAATAGATATATGTATGTATCTTGTTTTCATATGGGCAAAGATTGTTTGCAAGGTTTTAGACAAATGTTTAAAAAAGTGCCGGATGAATGTTAAATCCATCATATTCATAACATTTGCACGGGGTACTTTACCACGAGAGGATGATTAATTGTGTTTAAACCATAGCGGCGTATGACGTACAATTACAATAAATCCGAAATACTTGATTCAACTACCACAAATTACTAATAAAAAGGGGATAATGATTTTACAGCCAGCACAAACGTTAATCTTGATGTGCCAGCCGAGTAATGGGTAATGTAAACGTCGATTTCGTAACAGCAACCGGAGATGCGTTCTGTAATGTGATTCTCTTAGGAAAACATCGGCGGCAACTATATTATGAATATTGTGCTCTCTTTCCGCTCCTCCTAAATTACGTGTGTTGAACAGGAAAATCCGAACATACAAGATACTACGCACGAAACACAAAAATACATTAAATTCTATGCAAAATAGAAAAGTTATTGACTTCGATCTCATCTAATGTTAAGTAACGGACAACACGAAGACATCAAGCTAGCCCTTATTCACTCTTAACTTAAAAAGCAAGTCATGCTTGTTAGAGACAAATTTACCAAAGAGACTTCCGATATATCGCTGTCTTTAGTTTACATGTAAATAAGAAACATTGTGCTAAGTGGGAATCAGGTAGTTACCTATATTGACTTATGGGTGGAACTGTAAAGTCCTGGTGTCAGATTCGTGCCGATTATGTGATGATGTTTCATGACAAACAAGCAGTTTACGAAATTGTACCAAGCAGAAATGAATGAGTTCTTGTCCAAATTTGGCCCCATTCTTGTGAGGATCGTACGAGTAACTCCACCGGATCTTTTAATGGCAGCTCTCCACAAGTGTCCTACGTTTTACCTAGAGTATTCCCTAGGTTGACATAGGTAATGGTTGGTCTGATACAATGTAGCGTACAGTAGACACCGTATTCCACGCCTGCGGTATCGGCATGCGGCTGGAAGTGCGGAGAGGAGCTTTGTCCAGCGGGTGCGCCTGCGTTTGCGCGAAGTGAAAGTGAGCGCGCACGTACGGCAGCCCCAATAAGACGACACCGCCGTCCGCATACTTCGGCAATTACCACAAGGAAATCGGCACCGTTCCGCCGACTTGCTCCTGACACCCCGCTCATAACTAGGTAAACAAACATTGGTTTTTAACTATCGATACGTCACGTCTTCAACTTATCAGTGGAAGGCGGCTTTCGAAGAATGTTTGGAACCACAGACCGTAGTGAATAGCTAGAATGTTACAATCTTGGCTTTGCTTGCGTGAGTAAGCATACCTATTCAAGTAAAATAAATAGCGATTGTCGTGTCACATATAGAATATCAATAAAAACTAAACTAAATTCCTTCAAACGACAAGTTGTAAACAAACCGTATGCTTTATGATTAATTCCTTCTACTCGTCTTTCCTAATCGGGGTCAGCCGCCTAATCGCAACTTATTGGCCCGGGTTAAGAAAATTTTCCAATATGTTTAATATAATTATAAATGTCAATTACCTTCACGGACATCAATTGAATGTATCCAGCATTGACCCCATGGCCAAACCAGTGTAAGCAACCCACCGGCCTCAGCACGAGATAACTGATTATAGGTAACCTTCTCTTACTATTTTGTTCCGGTTAGTAGAGATCGTGTCTGTAATCAACAAGCACCCGCTGATCGGATCTCAGGGATGTAGCTTGTATTAGTCAAATAATAACGTTACTAATGCCTGTCTAAGCTTAAAAATCAGTGAATATAGAAACAGCGCCCGCCAAATTCGTAGCAAGTTGTTTTGGAATTTAAGTCTGGTATCCTTCCATTAGCGTTAATGGTTTACGCGTCTACCAAATTACAGTTTGAAGGTGGTCAAGCTTCAGTAATTTAATATTTTCTGTGATGTCGATGCATAAAGGTCAGAGCTGTTCGCGAGTCTAGAACAAGATGTAAATTGTTACGGTAGCAGATCTTTACCGTTATGTTATAAAAGTTCCATGATTATATGTACAAAACAATGCATTATTCACGTTGTTTTATTATAAAGGAATGTTACGGAATTGTAAATCCATCTAACTAAATAAGCGTAAAAAGCAAGAATATCGTTATGTAGAGCTGTTAGAAATAACTAAGCGGAAATTATATTGATTTACGATGACCGATGAAGGTCTATACTCTACACATAACAGAGGCATATTAAGGTGAACTGATTAGGCGAATTTGGATAGTTCTGCATAAACACTTCAAAACCAACTTGGCAATTTGATTGGTTGAAACCGGATCTGTAGGTAAAATGACTGCTAGGTGTAAACTAATCCAGTAATACAAGAGTATTTTTATCAATTCGTGGGTTTTTAAACCATACCTAATCTAAACAATAAGCCTATGTTCAAGATCATTGCGAAGTGGACGTGTTCCTGAATAGTTTGTCCTTGCGAGTGTAAACACTATTGTTTGCTCCATGGCTGCACCCATTATGATCTGATAAAGTCTTGTCAGCCTCCCTTTGTTGTGACAGCAACAGTAATACACGAAGATCAATGAATTGTGACGTTGATGGGAAAACTCATCTCAAGAAGGACTAAGTGGTCCATGATCATCTACTATAATAATCATTTCGATGTCGTCTTTTTACAATGTAAAATCATCATATAAAATGACATATGAAATTCTTTATTGTATAAAAGAGCCTTAATTAAGTATTGCTTTCCGCCAAACTGTATAACTGTAAAAAGTGTTTTTAATCATATAAAATTGGAGTAAAAATAAATAAATAAACAAATTAAATTGAGATCAGCGATTAGGGAAAAGGTTTACCTCTGGATATGGCGTACTGCTTTCCTAGCCTAAGCACCAGCTTCATAATGATAATCAAATGTTGGTATACTAGAAATTATTTAAAATGTCCGACATTTTACGAAACTTGTCATTGGACTTTGAATCTTCACGCTTGGACAGTAAAGTCGCTTTTTGAACGGCCTAATTTGATACAACTTGGACAGTTCAAATAATTTTAAGTATATAAAGTAATGGAAAAAACATTCAGCATGCCAGCAGTGGGCAATAAGAGGCTGAAAATGATCTTCATAAAAGTAAAGCTAAAGTGGACGAATGATTTATACAGAGATTCAAACATAGACGGCATATATTCTCTTAAAGAATAAGCAGGGTACGGTAATAAAAACGCGTCTAAACTGCCTATTGCGCATATAACATCAACAAGTAGTAATTTATCTGAAACCATTTAAAATAATTCCTACGGTAAAGTGTGTAGGGTAATAATGCAGTATACCGAAGTGCCTATTGTCCCTGAAGCTATGAAAACCTTCGGGGATTGTACTAACTTCAGAGGTATATATTATAAAGTCGCCGCAGGACAACGACCCGCCGGTGACCGACTCGAATCGCATCCAACTTATATTGTGATGGATGAACATTCAGTTTTGTAATACAGAACATTGGGTTCAACGTACATCTATGAAACATGATTTATTTGATAATACTTGAAGCATTCGCGATAACTTTATACTATCTCGCATTTAAACGATCTAAATTATAATAGCGTCGACTAAAAAACAATTCTAATGCAATAACAAGGTACGCTCTAGGAAAACAATACGTAAATAGAATTCTACTGATTATGGAAACTTTTGTAACAAATACTCGTTTTTCCTGCTGAATTTATTGTAACGTCTTGCAAAATGCACATTCCCAACTCTTTCTATCTAGTATTTTATTCGATAAACATACGCTTCTATATAGGTGCGAAACATATTATTAGTCATACCTGGAAATCAGTTTTGTTGATAGCACATCGTTTCGGTAAAATTTCATTGTAAAATCGCACTGATAACCACTTTTCATCATCTTTTAAGTGGTCTTGTTAGTAAATCAATTTGTATTGCACCTAATTTAGCTTGAAAGCAACCTGTCTGTAGTGACGTCTAATAAGGACAAGAAAACACACAATCGAGGAAATGCAAATAGTTATGACAGCGAGACTAATCTGTGAAGTTCATTGTCTTTAGTTCGTTACCCGTGCAATAACACCAACATTAATGTACAGTTAATGAGTCCATGTCATCGGAAGAAAGGACGCGAGTTCGTCGCGCCAGATTTTACGCATTGATTAAAATTCGCACCGAATGTCCACACTTCTACTATTACGCACAAAACAAAAGACTGTCGTTGAGCTTAGGGGGAGGACAACGGCCGTACCTGGGAGGTGCATTAGCGTCAAGCCCACGGTGACTGGAGCGGTAGCTATTTTTACACCGTCCACTCTATCTTATTTACTATTCTGGTCCACGACTCATTGAATTGTGGTTATAATGTGCAAGTTGGATGCATGCCAGCGAGTCTCTCACCTAAAGCACCAATAGCCAGATATTCGAAGAATGAAACGACGGTAATTGCGATTCGCAGAAGACTCATTAATTTCCCCAGTTTCTGGGATTATTTATAAAAAACACAAAGCCAAGGTGGAGCTAATATATTTGCGTGATTTGGTGCAGTTAAACCAATTGACTTTGCAAGCCAATGTCGTTATGTAAAAAACTGCACACCGGCACGATGACCCAGAGGTTATTCACGATATCATAAAAACAACGCATAATGTAACTAAATGCCGCGCTTCACTCGTACCTGTCTGAATCAGTACGAAACTCAATCGTATCAGGAAATCAATTGGTAGAGAAACATTCAGATGATGCAACGTGTGCAGGTTGAGATGTGTGAAGACGTAAAATGAGGTTCCTGGGGTCGTTTACATATGAGCAGGGGCTTACGAGCAACGAGAAAAGATCACGTCAAACCGGCAGGCGCGAGTCGAGCAGTGTACAAGTAAACCGGTCGAAGGCGCCGGGCGTCGCGCGTCGCCGCCGCGGGGATCAACCGGGTGTAATCAACTTATAAACAAAATTGCATTAGCATCGCTTTTTTACAAATACTGACGTTGCTATACAAATATGGTCGACACCGGGAAACTACCCAAGTTAACCGTTAAACGATCAATTCAGAGCAATACGAATCGACACGGCTCGATGATGAACAATGACATTTTAGGGTAACGTCTACGAGAACGGAATACCAGGTAACTTTTTCGAAACTTTAGGGTAAGAAGTCTCTAGATTACCGACCGCAGTAACAAGCAAGCAGCAAAACGAAATCGGCTAAGTGGGTCATCATATAATTTCGCAAGCGTATCGAGTGCTGCAAACGTTAACTGGTACGCTCGGCGCGAGTCAAGGCCTGCGCTCCGAGGCCCCGCTGCCGATGTGGTCTGCGCTGCACCACGCTCACATGCACCTCATATCTTAGTCAACAACCACCGAATCGCGCTGTCAATTTTTATTGGTAATAGGGGACGATACTGCTGGCATATATTACAGTAGTGTGCAAGCAAAGTTCCAAAAGCAAAAAAGGCTATGGGTTATATTACTCACTTATCACTTTTGATAACCAAGGGCCGATTTGTTGCCTTTTTTACTTTGCGGACTTGACTGATACACTGCTGTGTATCTATCAGTGGCGGCGCATCAAAAATATTCTTAGGGCAGCCGGAAATAATCTGCCTTTCTTGTTCTTCATGAGCCGTAGTAAAAGAACTGGACTGGCTGAAAATTAGGCAAGCCGGTGGGAATCGAATTGTATGGAGGCTCCGCCACTGGTATCTACCTAGATGATCTATTATATCTAGACAGCATTTATGGAATAAAAATATGTATATCTAAATAAAAAGACACTTACCCCTTCATTTCCGGGTAGGAACTGTATCGTAGGTTTTGCCAATTTATCCTGAAACACAAAACAATGAAAGTTCAATAAAAAAGGAATACAGTACAATAATAATGCGTATAAGGTCGATAATATAATATAATGCCAAAGGTAAATATAAGTAGCACAAATAAATCTAGTGTAATTATTATTCGCAACATCAAATATTATATCACCGTAGCCAGTGACGCAGGTTGTTTTGAACAAATGCACTTTGCTACCAGGAAGACAAAACAAGGATAATATACCTATATATCTAACTTTATTAATTTACGTTACGGTAATTCACATACACACCACACACGTACGTCGTACACGTCAAACTGCAAAACATAACATAACTATCAGTTGCGCTTTAACGTTACGCAAGTAGCACAAATTAAGGATTTACAATTTTACAATAGCCTGCAAGAGTTATTAAATGTTATAGAACTGACATTTCCTCGTACCCAACATAAATCACAAAGCGAACCTTATAATCCAGTACCTGGCTACTGTCCTGTAGGGAAGGCTGCGTATGGAGGATGTGTTTGCGGGAAAGGCGAGTAGGAGTTTTGGTAAGTATTTTAAACTCGGATGGCCAGCAGTTACCTGCTACATTTTCCATCTATGATGTCATCATTCCCTACAGGACTGTAGCAAGGTACTGGACTATTGCATGTGTTTTGTGCCCAGTTTAGAAAATGCTTTAACAACACCTTTCCAGAGTTTTTATTATTGCACTAATGCTAGGATCACACGTACCGAGCAAAACGGCGAGACAGTAAAATTAGTATGGAAGTTTTACTCGTCCGAGTAGACTAAGGCATAACAGTGTGTAGATACGTTTAAAGGGAATGTTTTTGTAATTAATTCAAACATGTTTATGCAGTACGCATGCGATAAGTTCAAGAATTTTGAACGTGCATTAACCCAAATGCACATAATTTTTTTAACAACCGTATTAAAACAAGTACTTGTACGATGTATTGAAAGAAAATAATAAATTGAGATCATATATAACCTTTTTTTGTAATAAGTAATGTTGTAAACCTGTTTAGAAGGCACATGATGTTCGTAAGTTTGTAACATTGTGTAATGTGCCATGGTCAAAAATCCATCAACGGCTAATGCATAACTGGCTCCTGACGTTATGATTTAAGAACATATCATTATGTCATGCGATCGAAAGGTTAAATACAAATACATGGATATACGTCAATCTTAGAAAAGGGAGTAAATGTTAAAACCGTATAACTTAATCAGAATTAATTGGACGAGAAGCCCGACTCGTTGGGCAACGAGTTTGGTCACAATAAGCAAGTGTCGGATAGTCGTGCAGTTGCACAACGCCGATGGACGAACGCGAGAAACATAACTAGGCTGGGCGGCTGGTGATGTAAACTTAAAAATTGCTTTAGTTACTTACTTAACCAACTAGCAGTGAAATTCGACGTTGCATCGTCTAGACGGGGAGGGGATGACCCGGAACTGTGCGGGCACCCATGGCCGTGACTCTTAGGGCCATATGTTGCTGTTACGTCACAATTATTTGTTATCGGTAGGTACGAAATCCCCGACTGATTTTACTGAGTGATTTTACACCATCAACTCCCGATAACAGTAGGTATGCAAAAGATCCTTTTTATAGAAATAATTTGCTACACAAAGGTTGTCTGGCCGTAATTTGGCGATAAGACCGTCTGTTATGTTTACCCCCGGTTGCAATCTTCGTTTAATCAGTTAAAGTTATTTATTCTTCAAATTGGGCATATCCTTTGCAGACTTGAATGCAATCTTTATCTTCTATACAATACAATACAAATACTCTTTATTGCACACCTCAATAAGTAGAACTATTACAGAGTATGTATATTTAAACCTACCTACCTTCTATATTGTTTTCATTTACTGTAATATGTTTTATAGCAAATTAGCAATAATGTTTCGTAACGTATTGTATCTATGCAAAAGCCTCGTTTATATTCACATTTTTTTATTTAATTTATTTAATACAAATTTGAGTACAAAATAATCGCCCCCACAAAACTGTGGCTACAGTTTGCTGTGGGATCGGCAGTCTCTTGGTTACACGTTTGTTTTGAATTAATAATAATTACATAGTAACATGTTATGAATAGTCAGTGCGAGAGCCTAATAAGGATTAAGCCTTTCAAGTTAAAAACGTAACCTTTGCTAACCGTGACTGCTCAAACTACTTTCCTAGAAAACTGTAAATATATTACGTCTCGAAAATCATTATTATGGAGAACATAACGATTGATTATGCTCCGCGGCCATGAGATTCCGCCGTGTCCGTAGTTACCGCTAGGGAATTTAAGTGCTGGGGCTTCCCTGGCGAAGGCATTTTGTTCACGATCTTAATGGCTGCTCTGGTCTCGGTGATAACTCTTTGATATTCAATTTGACCCACATTGTCGCACGTCATACTAGAACGAACCTCTGTCATTATCCAAAGAAATTGTTTTTGTTCGACATTTGTCTAAATAAACATTTATATTTTAAAAAAAGTCTTTAGTTTGCAAGACCCTTCATGGGTTTTAAACCCCGATCCAAATGAGCAGTATTCTAAGTTTATTGGTAGTATATTTGTGTGTCTTTCTGTAGTGTAGTAGATCTCAAACTGATGAACCAATTTGAGTGCGGTTAGATCGATAAGATTCTTAATAGTGTTTGTTGTCTCGGGGTTTTTAATAATGCATATAGTAATGTTCTATGAAGAGAGTTTGTCTAGTGAATTTTGCTTTCTTCGAAATTTAAGTGCCTAATACCGTAATACCAACCCTCTTGATCATAAAACATGACACTCTCAGTCTAATTATTCCTATAAGCCTGTCTTTTTATTCCTAGAAGTCATAAATTTAAAAGGGCAGATAATGATTATAGAATTGTAACGGCATTAAAAACAAAAATAATTTTACTGGATGTATATATATAAGCATGTAAGACAATGAACGAATAACATCTATTTAAGAACGCCGTCAACTTGATTTGCGAATGTCAAAAAAACTTGTTCTTAATATCAAGGTCGTTTTAAGTGTTTAATGCAGTTTCGATAACAGAAGCAGAATAACCGAACGGCAACAACATATATTAGATATTAAGTTAAAACGAGATAGTGCACGCGTCACATTCTTATTGCGTTATCTTTTTCTATGATAATATCGTTTGCGTAATAGTGGTAACGTTTCATGAGTAAGAATTGCAACAATGAAGTTCAACTACACACGTTCAGATAACATTCCTACCTAATAGTGCCCTCTTCTTAAAAAATTGTTATTACATGTGTATGAAAATATTTAATGCCATTCCAGAAAATATAAAATTTCTACCTGTCAATCAGTTTAAAATACAGCTTCATAAATGCCTCAAAGTGCGTATGTTTTATAGATTAGAAGAATTATTTGAAATGTAATATTTGTAAATACATACCCAATCACATTTGCGTGCTAATATCTAGCAAAATATGTAATAAGTCCTGAAAATTGTGTCCCAACATCATATTGTACCATACTTTACGGCAAATAAAGATTATGATTACTATGATTATTGTTAATATTGGTATAGATAAAAAATCTGGAATGTATGAGTGACGGCATTAGACTAGATACTGTGTAAGAATCGTTTGGTAAATAACTGAGTGATAGAATTTACTAGACTAGTTAACAACGATTTACCAGTTTCAGGTGATCTAGTATAAGTCTCATCTCTACGATATAGTTATGTATGACTGCAATAATTAATTAAATTTTACAATATTTTGTGCATGTAATGAAATGAAATACACAATTATTATTAGGACTATGATAAATAAAAATAAAATATTTTTTAATAAAATACCATACCACCTCTGTTCCTGTAAATCTCTTACAAATAAATACATATACTACCAATAAGACTTTTTATCAACCTTGTATTAAATAGTTGTACAGATACAACCGTATACAATGTGACCTTAAAGGAATTCCTTGGTGGCCTTAGCAAAAAACGTTTACATCTCATTATGCAACTGCAACACTCATCACAAAACAAAATAGGCAACTCAAACTTTGATTGCTAATTTCAAATGTTTATGCCGTTTTTTAGGGTTCCGTAGTTCCGTACCCAAAGGGTAAAACGGGACCCTATTACTAAACCTCCGCTGTCCGTCTGTCACCAGGCTGTATCTCATGAACCGTGATAGTTAGACAGTTGAAATTTTCACAGATGATGTATTTCTGTTGCCGCAATAACAACAAATACTAATAAAAACAGAATAAAATTAATATTTACGGGGGCTCCCATTCAAGAGACATGACCTTTTTTATAGATAATGGTACGGAATCCTTCGTGCGCGAGGCCGACTCGCACTTGGCCGGTTTTTATATATCTTAGTATAATGCAATAAAACTTCTTGTAAAAGTTGTTAATTACTTTTGAGTAGTAAATAGTACAAGTTTGCTATTATACACAATACAAACGATACAGTCTACAATATACAATATGTAGCTATAAACTTGAACTTAAATTTAACTATAATACATTTAGTTCATATAAATACAACCATAAATATTTTATTACCTATATTGTTAACACTGAATGTTCGACAACTTAACTTTATTATGTATTATGTAAGTCAGTATATTAATTGCTTTTAATTAGCGTTTGCGTGTATCAGCGCACGACACGGTAATATTTTCCAGGAATCGCTTGCTGTATTATAATAACATAATAATCAAAACTCGATTGGATTAGGTTCTATTAATGGCTGAATATTTTTACTATTGCTCGTAGTTATAATACTATCGACCAAAGAAGCACAGGGACAAATTATTAGATTTAAACTTGAAAACATACGTTTAATGTTGCGGTTTTAGGGGTTGGGGGTGTTCTGCGGGTTGGGGTACAAGAGTTAACAGCAATTTAAGTTATTAGTACCCACGACAGCAACACCTAAATCGCCTAAAAAGATACGGTCCCGTAAAAACAGGTAAAATCGTTAATCCATATGTAAACTTCGTTGCTGAGGTCAGTTACTTGAACGTGGGAGTGGTTTGGCAAGATAAGAAAGCCGTCAAATCGCGAGGCGTGGCCCAACACCGTTGCACGAAAAATCTACAAAGTGGGACCAGCGACACACATTCTGCAAAAAAACGGCATTGCGATTCAATCATTTGGCGTACTTAATTTAATAGTTCGAACATATCCAAAAGTTGATAAAAGCGTCAACGAAAGAATTCTAATTAAATGAAAAAATACTGTCAATTATGTTAGAACACAGCGAAACATGAATTGTCTATCCTGAAACAAGAATTTATCATTTCAGGGCGCGTCGGTTGTTGCCAATACTGGTGGCTACCATAGTAAAGCAAAAAAATGCAAATGGCGGGATGCTTTTACGTATCTATTTAAAAATAAACGGCAGGAGCAACTCAACCGGGACGAAATACGCAAGAGTAGAGTCCTTTACATAGAAGTAGGAAAGAACAGACAAAAAAAGTCTATATGGAATTCTAGGTACTAAATAGGCTTTAAAAATCTAATATAAAGATCCAAATTTGATGGTCATTGATAAATATTTCTGTTTGGTAACGAATGGAGAGAATATACCCATTTTGGGTGTATTTAAATGGCTGTCCAATGTCGCGAGGGTTGATGAAAGTTCAATTTTAATAAGAAGGGAAGACTGAGACGAATCAGTATGATTATGATTTAATTAAATGTAGACGCCTTTCCTTTGCTGCATTCTTCGCTGATACTCTTTTTAGGGTTCCGTACCAAAAAGGTAAAAAAGGAACCCTATTGGTTTTACTTTGTCTGTCTGTCTGTCTGTCTGTCACATCGCTAAATATCTCAGGAACTAATTATCCTATCGATTTGAAATTTGGAATAGTTATAAACAAGGGTAACCCAGATACATAGAAGATGGTTTTTTAAATTATTTTATTTTATTTTCTGTGAATAATGACAGATAAAAGGGGGTTCAAAATTTTAAAGTCTGGCAACTATGTCAAGTGGGGTATCATATGAAAGGGCTTGACTTGTACATTCTGAAACAATTTTTAGTTTTTTTTTTCGTTGGGGAAATTTCGATTTACGAGGGAAAATGTAAAAAAAATACCATTCCCCCCCCCCCCCTTATCTCCGAAGTTCACGAAGAAAAAAATTTGAAATTATTACACAACATTAATTTGCATGTATATTTTACAGGAAAATTATAGCCATAGCCCTATCTAGTTTTTCTTTTTTTTAATCATCAAAAAACTCTTCTATACTAAGTTTGTAATTTAATCACCTTTGTATATATATTTTTTTTATATTTAAATTTACAAAATTACGTTAAAAATACCTTCTTTCAAATAAAAAAACAATTATTGAAATCGGTTGATGTGATAAAGAATTATCCTTGAAAAACCAACATACGTACTAAGTTATTCAGTCGCGCAAATTAGTAACACAATGCGCCGATAGATGGTGCTGTCATGTTTTTTTAAGATTGTTCCTGAATTAATGGGGTCGGGACGGGTACACAACTACATATACAAGAACTGTGTACGGAACCCTCGGTGCGCGAGTCGGACTCGCACTTGACCGGTTTTTTTTTATTCCCAGAGCGCTCAAAAGACTCCAGGTGCAGTAACCTAAAATTCCTATCAGCCATATTTTCATAATATTTATTTCAAACACAAGATGGCAGGTACATGAAACTGGTTATCACTTGATCAGTGTCACATCACATGCAGATAGATTAATTCAGCTTGAGTTTAACCTTTATATACGTATCATTATTATCATTATCAGTTGACTTTATAGTTCCTAGGTTATCAAGCTTCGACTAAGTAAATAGGTACTTTGCAGCCAATTGGTTCGTTTTCACCTTTGCTTTTTGGGATTTATGGTCTCTTTAAAACTAGGGCTACGCAACAAATAGATAGAAGAATCTCTATCGTACTTATTCGTAGAGCAAGAGCGATAGAGATGAACAAATAAGTCTATCTAAGTAGACTTGCTCTAAATGAAAAGAACGTGGCCAACTTCTACTTGGATATATTTTCAACGAGAGAAGATATCTTCAGAGCACCAGTAAATCAAATCATAAACTGTGTGATGAGATGACATAATATAAGCGAACTTTATAAGTTATTGTGGCATGCAATAAATATGCCTAAATCGGTTTATTTTCGTGTCATGTACATAACTTGGCTATTATTATATTCTATCTTTATGTGATGCGCGGTCGGTTTTCGTGACACCACTCAACCTGATGAAGGACTCCAATTGCAGTCCGAAACATGTCTTAAATAGTGACTTTCCAAGTTCCCTTGTTCTCTAATTAAGTATTTTATGTTATTTAGCTAATCTGGGTTAATTAATACCTCTGCGAGCATGAAAAGTCCCTTTTATCCAGCTTACGCAAGGCGAGGTTGTGTATGTACTTCTACTTCGTAGCGCAGATTGGCTGACATTTTACAAACGGGTTTGGTTTAGTGTTTGACTATTCCAGCCTAAGACATAAACACAGGTGTTCTAAGATTAAACTTCAATCAACATAAAGCGACTTTGTATTTTTACTGTTAATAATTATTATTAAATATGATTTCCAGTTATAAACTCGTTGACAATAATAATAAAAAAAAAACAAAATGATAAATTAGAGTTGTCTAGTAATATTTATGTTTCAATTTGAATTAATATTACCTACAAAGTGGTAAAAATAGTCTTACATAATCGTGAGTTCCAGAACTATAATATTCGATTCAAAAAATATCTCGCCAGCCTCTGGATGGAAATAAGTTATATTTTATACAGCGGTTTCGTCGGGTTTTACAAAGCTAGTTAGTGTCGTTCATCTAGAAAATAAATGTTCAAAACTCCCTCGTTTAAGCGTTTCAGTAAAAAAACGTAGTTATAAAGGATTTCTTGGCGTCCCGGACATGTGTTTGCGAGTAACCGGCTAAGGGCAACCAGGTGTCAAGCCTGGGGGACGGAGGGTGCGATGACCCCGACCCTATCGCGTTGTTACCGTCACGCATAAGTCTCACTCCCGTAGCATCTTTACCAATAAATCCATCTCAATTTGGTGTGATCATTTTGGTGCTTTAACGAGGTCATTTAACTATAAAACTAGCAAAAGATGGTCACCAAAAATGTTCCAGCTCCGAATTCGTAAATGACTTCAACTAGACTAACTTGATTACTGATTATGTAATCTGTGGGTGCAGCTGCAAAAGTTTTCAAGACAACTATTTTTTGAGTATTACATTAGGATTGGTGTTTTTGCATTATAGTGAAATGATTATATTCTTTCTAAATAATATCAGATTGAAAGATTACCGAGTTAATAAGTATTAAAAGCGGGAAGTTAAGCATTAAATTGATTGATAAGGGCGCCGAAATACCTATTTATTGATTGCTAACGTAATACCTAGTACGCGCGTTACGTAAAATTGGTTGACCGTACATTGGCCATCAGATGCATCGTAGTTTAAACATTTTTGAACATGCTTAACACCTTGACAGAAAGATTGTGTACAGATGTCTGTGAGCAGCATTGCACCTTGTTCGCCCAAATGTTTTTTTTTTCGTATTCGATAGCCACCGCGCTAACACCGCTACTTCGCGATTGTGTGCGTAACATTTTGTCCGCTGACAACAGAAGTTTACCTTATTTTCTCCACCTTTGCAAGCCTAACTTTACTCATTCGCCGACGTTACAAAGTGATTCATTCATTTCAATGGATCCCGAGCGAGGAAAAAAGGCCAGGTGGCACGGTCGAAACCGTAACAAAAAACGAACGGCGAACCTGACGTAGGTCAGCTCAAACTTTTAAGGGAGTTTAGTTTGTGCGATCAAAAGGGAGTGTCGATAATCCCTTGTTAGCGCAGAATGGTTGTGCATGCGACCAGACTCGAGATATATCGTTGAGATCATTCTGTGCTGGCCGATATTTTATAAAGCTGTTGTTCAATTTGGAATCTTTTAGCATGCAAAATTAAGTCGCTTATAGTACGAAGTGCTTTGACAACTCGGTCAATTCAAATAATCTTCAGTATACACAATGCTTTTAAACACGTGCAGGGCCGACGAATTTATAAACAGGTGGGCTAGCTTAATAGCCTGTGTCATTTTGTTTTAGACGTTGACTGTTTGTAGTTCAAAGATAGTAGGTATTACAAAGTGTTCCTTGAGAAAGGTAACGGTAACCGATTCAGATCTAATGGTAATTGAGCTAATTGTTGTATAGTTATTGTATTTTTTACAATTAAGGTTTTTTTATTTTTAAATTTCAGACATATAATTCGGCACTGTGGGCAGTATCTTCAATCATTGGCAGGGTGCAAAGCGGGTGGAGGGGGTAGCCTAAACGATCACAGCGCTCGCTACGGCTAAAATTTACATTTTGTCGGTGACTTGAGCTGTCAAATCCATATTGCAGTAAACGTTTTCTAATCGTTTTTGAGATAAATTTAATATGGCCCTAGTAAAATGTGTTATTGTGAATTGTAAAAACACCACAGAATAGCGACTGTAAATTTTACCAATTTTCAAAACCGTGGTGGAAACGAGACTAAAGAAATAGGTGGATAATTGCCGTAAGAAAAAAAAGTAAGTCACCTAACCTGACAACAACAACTGAAAACAACAATTTTAATGTTATTGGCAATAATGTTACTGCCTACCATCGTCCAATATTGTCTAATATAGTAAAATAACACAAGATTTCATTAATTTTTTCACAATATTTACTTACTTCTCGCTTGACAGCTATGACAAAGTGTCCATAATGGCCACCTGTCAGTGGCGCTGTCGTCGTGCACGGTCCCAATAGCACTATCCTATCAAACGATAAAGTCAAAGAATGTTTAATAAACCGATTTTGCTGAAAATTCCATTAGCTTCTAACTATTGTAAAAAGCAAACTGCGCAAACCTACAACACGTTAAAGTTGTAAATTGACGCTTGCTTAATATACCTATTCGTGGTACACTACAACTGTATTATTTGTCGTATTGTGCCATGAATTTGCTGCATCAAGAATGTATGCGTCATTAGTCAGTACAATAAGCAGAACATTTGCAGTTATTAATTAACTGCTAAGAACTAAACTATAAAAAGTAAACAATGGTTTATACTTTATAGCACAAGTAGTGTAGTACTTTGGTATAGTACGACTTGTCGGCTTTGACGACCGCTTTAGTTTAGTTGGTAGGTAGTGACCTTGCCTATGAAGCTGGAGGTCCCGGGTTCGAATCCCGGCCGGGGCATTTATTTGTGTCATGAGCACGAATAGTTGTTCTTGGGTCTTGGATGTTTTCTATGTATTGAAGTATTTATTTATCTATTAAGTATGTATAGAGTCGCTTAGTAACGATTTTACCTACTGAACAAACGTGAACTAACGATGAACAAACGATTCCGATATGCCATTTGCGGGCAAACGAAATGGGGTGGTTGTCTTCACGAGGGTGACTTCCCTTTGAAGATGCGACCTTTTTTTAATTCAAGGTATTAAATAGTGTTTTCGAAATGTGGACTAGTAGGTGTCGGTACGGAACCCACGTTGTGCGTGATCCGACACGCACTTGACCGGTTTTTTTGATCCAAGGTATTAAATAGTGTTTTTAAAAGTGGACTGCTAGGTGTCGGTACGGAACCCTTCGTCGTGCGTGATCCGACACGCACTTAAGCTTAAGCCACACAGAGAGCGGGATAGGTAAGCGCTCCCGCCCACTCCCGCGCCGCTACCGCCCGCTCCCGTCCCGCTCACGTCCCGCTACCGCCCGCTCCCGCCCTCCCGCTCTCTGTGTGGCTTAAGCTTTAGCCAGTTTTTTAGTTTTATAAATTTCGCCGCTACCGCCCGCTCACGTCCCGCTACCGCCCGCTACCGCCCTCCCGCTCTCTGTGTGGCTTAAGCTTTAGCCGGTTTTTTAGTTTTATAAATTTGATCAACTTTTATGTGGGTTCATTCAAAGGTGTTTCATACATTGGTTGTCTAGACAATCTAGACATATACATTTCCACCATCACCTCGACAAAATTTTGTTTTAAATAACATAGTAGGCTGATCATATATTATAGAAGTTTAAAACAGTGTACTGTTCGCTTGGTGCGCCACATCACAAACTTTAACCCTGTCAATCAAGTACTTTGCCAAATAGTCCCGCCATTTCGCGCCCACACCATAGGTTTACAGTATTAAGGGTCATCGAAGCAAGAGGAACAAGTTAATTACAGTTTTTTTATGGTACAAATGTTCATCTTAAGAGCATGTACTTTCACCGGCGCCAGCGTTGCCGCCCCGACATTGTCGTGCGGCAAGCCCGATTCGCTTACCTAATGTGCAGTTTGCGAAACCGGGCCCAAGCGTGCAACGGACACGCGCCAAATGTCTACTACTTAGGAATAAATAGTAGCTAATACAAGTGACATTTGCATAAACAGCTACATTTACTGGTGGGTTCTATTAATATGTTTGATAAGAAAATGAAAATTATGAATATCAATCAGTTTTTACCTGTATGAATGTACTATGATACCTACAGTATCACTTATATTATGTACAGTAAAAAAAAAGTTTTGGCTTCATTTTTAATATCTGTCTAATCGGTTTTAGTTAAAATAGAGTGAATTTTATTTATTTAATCTGTGTCCATGACATGTTTGTAAGAAAGAGATAATACATTTTAAGTAGCAAAGCCGTTATTATTTATGGATCAAGATACAACTTATTTTTTTCTCTTTATTTAGAAGTCTTAGTTTTTCTGCATAGCTCCAAAAAATAATTTAATTGTTACATTTAAATAGTATCCAATGAATGCAGTGGGCTAATGGTTAACAAGTAGCGGAAACTAATTGTATATGTGTCAAACTTGTCATTTGTAGCTCTCCCCAGCTTCCTAAAATAAACCTATACTTCTTATCTCTAGGCACGTAAAAGTAGACCGGATTCCATGGATCAAATTTAAAACTGACTGTAATAATTATGTCATTATCAATAACAATATTAAGAGCAATTTTCTCAAACACTTCTTTGGCTGTGGCCTCATCAGTCTCTATATTTATTATTTATTCAAACTTTATTGCACAAAAAAATACTATACTGTTCCTATTACCATATTGTTCCTAGAACAAGACAATTTACTGGATTATAAAAAAGGTTATTATGCCTATTTCAAATTAATAATATATAGCTTTGTCTATGGCCCGGACCAAAGCAAATTAGGTTTTTTTAAATTAAAAATGGGATTGCTCTTGGCCAGCATCTAACCTGGAGGCAAAGATGAGGCCGACGGTGAAGCAAGCTCACCCAGATATCAAATATCAATTATTTGATATTTTTCCAAATTATTAATTCCAAAGCTTAGCAGTGCATATTATAAAAGATGATGAAAGCGCTTGGTAAGTAAGAGGATATTTCAACCAGCCAAGTATGATATAACTTAAGTAGGAGATTATAAGAAAATTAAGAAATAAATGTACAGAAAACAGTTACAACAAGTTGTTTTAATTTTGGGCTCGAACTTGTCGATGATCTCATGTCAGAGATAGTCAAATAATGGTGAAATACTTTTATTTCAATGTAACCCAACTTGAAAGGAGAATTTTTATCAATAACAGTTTTTTTTACAAAAAATTGTTATTGTTGTAGATAATCTTCTTAGAGTAAAATTCTCAATGCAATAGGTATATGGTGGTGGTGTATGATGGTGTATGCTCTGTAGCTTATGCTACCACAATCTTTTACCCACTAACCAGTTGTTAAACAAACAGTGGTGATCAGTGATCACATGGCCTTGGTGGGTGTAAGCTATTCATTGAAATGACTTGTCCTCATTTATATGACAAAGAAGGCGAATGAGTATAAAGCTTATCTGTTTGTAAGTGAACACCATAGCCTATGGGCACTAGCAGCTCCATGAGCACAAGCACATTACCGAGCCTCTATTGATATGAGTATTAACTGGAGATGGCTCATATTCATGGACCAGACCAGAGTAGATATAAATTCAACTTTTGTATTGCAAAAGAAAAGTTACTAATTATATTCAAACTAAAAAGTATGGAGTCCATAACTGCCATTATTAAAGATAACAAAGTTTTGATTTAGATGTGTATACTAGACATTTGTTTATTTATTAAAGATAGGAACAACATTTTAAATTTTGATTAAAAAGATTTACTTAAAAAATAAATTTGGCCTTCCTTTGACATAATGACATAAGTATTAAGTAGGTTTTAACCTGTTGTTGTGTACAATAAACTGCATTTTTGATAGTACATTTTGCTTTTGTGCTAATAAAACAAGCAAACAATAAGAGCCCTTATGATGCTGGGATTAAAATATTTAATAATTTACTGGGATGTATTAAGTCACTAGAAGGTACCCAGTTGAAGAGAAAACTTAAAGAATGGCTACTACTAGATGTCTATAAATTTTAAATGAAAATTTTAGTACCCATCTTTAAGTTAAATTGTTATCATATGTCCAAAATCGATAAACTGTTGGAACTATAAGTCTGAAATATGAGCTTGTGTACAGTCTTGAAAATGAGTAAACAATTTATGATTTAGTGGCCTATAAACATCTTTAACCCTATGTGTGCTGCAAATAGTTTCCTGTATTGCGTATCCGATGCCGCATATGAAAGGTCAAGAGTGTGGTAAATATAAAGGGCAAACATTAATCATTATTATTATAAACCTGTGTCACTACAGCTGGTCACAGACTTCCTAGCAAGGGTTGGACAAAGGGAAGTACTGGCTGTGTTTTGGAATAAGAGTACCTTTGAATTTCTTTGCAGGTTTTAAGCACTATGTTTTTAGTGCCTAAACAGTAACATTCCATGTTCTACCAATTATCACCACGAAACTAATCATATTCTTTTATTATCACAGTGGGTCCAATGTATGTTACGATTAAGTTTCGCAAATAAGATTATTTTCCACTTAAAATGTAGGGCTGTAGGTAAGCAAGCTATTAAATCATTGCCAGATGACCTGCTTATTGTGACACAAACATTTCCTTTTATTGTGCATTGTATTCTCAGTATTATAGATATTATTTTACATTTCTTGGGCATTTTTAAAATGTCATGGGCAAAACAGCCTCTTCTAACTTTCCTGCTATGGCTTTACATCCTATAGAGATGTTTTAAGGTCTATAAGCTAGACAGTTGAGCTGTCCGCTGCTGGTGAATGGGATCCCCGGCCAGATAACAAAAGATTGTTTTGTTTTTTTCGCTGGGAGAGGACGGGTTAACTGATGTGCAGCATTCCCATCTACTGTGCTGAAGTCACAATCACGTTCAAGTATACAACCCAAAACAACTTCTAAAATCTACAAGATTTCCTTTCACAATCTATATATGTCCTTAGCAATATTTGGCAATGATTCTATTTTATGGTTAGCACTATTTTTATCAAATACATTTTTTCACAAGTCTTTGCTCTGATAAAGATAAACATTTAAATGTATATAGCTTATCATTATCAAGCCCCAAATCCTTAATTTGTTAAGGTTAAGGTAAAATTAATTTGTAATGGTAAAGAAACTATGCAAACTATTGTACATGTAACGCCATCTATGATGCCATATGCAATACTTTGGCATCAACAGGCTATTTTGTTCACAACAGGTAATTACTTTTACACTCCGTTTTCAGTATGATTTTGTATTTCTTTCAGAAGAATATAACGGGCAAAAGAAAATGTTTTTAGTTGCAATACATTCAAAAAAGCCGAGACACTGTTGCTATGAATTGATTACTGTATTATTTGCCATCTGCATGAATTGTAAATAAATATTTAATTTTACCCGTCCTCTCCCAGCGAAAAGAAACAAAACAAAACTTTCTTTTGTTATCCGGCCGGGGATCCCAGTCATCGGTAGCGGACGGTTTAACTATGAAGAATTTTAAGTAATACTATAAATATATTAGTTATATGAAATGATATAAGTTGGTACAATGGACCATTTATGTTAAAATTGTGAAGGTACAGCCACCAGCATTAATATCTGGCAAAACAAAGGCGGCATACATATCTGACAAGACTCTATTTGTAGGGCCGTAAGGATGTGTCAGATATTTATGCCGCCTTTGTTATGGCAGATATTGGTGCTGGTGATTGTACCTACTTTAGTATAGCTTTAAATATGATACTCTATTCAAAAAAGTTTCTGTAAACTTAATGTGGATATTGCATGATATGCATGATCATGTAGATTGTAGAATAATTATCACTTCAATTAATTTGGTATAATTAGTGTGTACTGTATCAGCAACAAGTAATATTATAGTCATACTACAATAGGTATAAGAACAAGATGATATGAAAACAAATTATTTTACACCATTAAATAATGAAAAACAATTATGTAAGAATCATAGATAAATAAAGTGTAAAATGCTTTTAAATGTTAAGTTAAACCATGAGGACATGCTTATGGTTACCCAGTAATATGATAGTCAGGTGAGGTGAACTATAAAACATTCTTCCAGGCAACCTGTGACTATAGTTAAAATAATAGTCTGTTATCTAGCCTCAAGTCAGATATTTACGCCAATCTAGTTCTATTTACAGGAGTCGTTACGCGTAACAATAAATTGGATTGTAACCAAACTCCTGAGTAAACGTCAAATTCCGCAACAAAATGACCAGAATCCTCTAATTATAGCCGTATGAAATGTAAATCGGTGAAAATAATGGAGCAAAATATTCTACATGTTGACGTGGCGTGACATTGTTAGCAAAGAATCTATCGTCAGGCTTCCTAGTTGTAGTATCCCCTTTAGAAGAACATTACCTCAAACCGTCACTGATTCATTGCAAAAAACACTTATTTTGCAGTTTCAATTTGATTACTGTAATATAAGTATGGCGCCTGACATTGTTGGCCTCTATCTTTATTTTGGTTTTACAATATGGCGTTTGTACTTACCCTATTATTCCTAATAAAGTCTTCTATAGCTTTTAGAGCTGAATCCGTAAGTTTCACAAACACTAGTTCCTTATTTTCTTTATAAGTAGACTCTGATGATAACCCATACTGAACACCTGCTGGCAAGGCCGCCATTTCTTATTCACTATTCGCACTGTGGACCAGCTGACTCCTTTGCTAGTCGTCACGTTTCATATCATTCACACATTTTCTTAACCGTAATCACAGATTCACAACCTATTTATAATTACAATTACAACAACAAAGGGTTTTGAAGTCCAAATTAACAATCTTTTTGTAACCCCATCGACTCGGCCTTTGTTGGCAGCGCTCCTCAGTCCGCAAGGCCGCACTGACTGTCATGCGCAATGGCGCATTTGACAGGAAACGCGAGCATTCACTAGCCCACAGCCGATACTAGCGCCAGTTTGCAGTTGGCAACAAGAAGTTTTGTAATGTGCCTAACTTCATACCAGTGATAAATAATTTAAAACCCTTAATTTCTCATCTTTTACACGTTAATAATATTCAATGATAATTAATTTAGTCACAAACTTTAGTTTTTAACAGTAATTAGTAAATCAAATATAGGATATAGGCAAATAAAGATATGTCATTATTTTGAGGTTAAGATTTACAGTTTCTACCATATTTCGTAAGCCACTTATCTTACGTGTAACCTAGGTGCTGTTAATCATTTGCTTCGTATGTGAATGATCTTTATCTATCATTTAACTGCAAGTTGCATTCCTGTTATAGTTTGTCGCAATATCGCCCTGTCGGCCTCTTCACTGGTAAGTTTTACAAGTGTTTTGAATTATTTCATACCTATTTACTAAAATTACACATGTAACCTGGAATGTGTATTTTCAGAGAAGTGCGATATCAGGTGATCATGGCATCTTGGGAAGACAAGAAACTCCTCATTACTAGGAATCTGCAGGAGGTACTAGGAGAAGATAAACTTACCGAAATCCTAAAGCAAAGGGATTTGAAAATCTATTGGGGCACTGCTACAACAGGTAGACCTCATGTTGCTTACTTTGTGCCTATGTCTAAAATTGCCGACTTTTTGAAGGCAGGATGTGAAGTAACAATCCTTTTTGCTGACCTACATGCATATTTAGACAATATGAAAGCTCCCTGGGAACTATTAGCTCTGCGCACACAGTACTATGAAGCAGCCATCAAAGCTATTTTAACATCAATTGGTGTGCCATTAGAGAAGTTGAAGTTTGTCAGAGGCACTGAATATCAGCTTAATAAAGAATACACCCTGGATGTGTACCGGATGTCATCTGTAATCACCGAGCATGATGCTAAGAAGGCTGGTGCTGAAGTTGTTAAGCAAGTGGACCATCCCTTGTTGAGTGGTCTCCTGTATCCTGGTCTCCAAGCTTTGGATGAAGAATACTTGAAAGTAGATGCTCAGTTTGGTGGTGTTGACCAGAGAAAAATATTCACTATGGCTGAAAAATACCTTCCTCAACTTGGGTATGCTAAGAGGGTACATCTCATGAATCCCATGGTCCCTGGTCTAACAGGAGGCAAAATGTCTGCATCGGAAGAGGATAGCAAAATTGATCTCTTGGACAACCCTGCCAGTGTAAAGAAGAAGCTTAAAAAGGCTTTCTGCGAACCTGGTAATATAGCAGAGAATGGAGTACTCTCTTTCACCAAGCATGTAATCTTCCCACTAATGAAATCTGGTGAGGTTTTTAAAATTAGTCGAGCACCAGAGTTTGGAGGTGATGTAGACTACACAAACTTTGAGGATCTTGAAGCAGCATTTGCAAAGCAGGAAATCCATCCAGGTGATCTGAAAGCTTCTGTTGAACAAGCTATTAATAGGTTGTTGGCACCAATTCATGAAATATTTAAAGATCCCAAACTTCAAGAGCTGACAAAGAAAGCCTATCCACCCCCGACTAAAGTAAAGGCAGGCAAGGGTAATGCTGAAAGTGATGAAGTAACACCCGCAAGACTTGACATTAGGGTAGGGCGAATTGTTGAAGTATCAAGACATCCAGATGCTGATGCTCTCTATGTGGAGAAGATAGACTTGGGTGAGAGTGAGCCAAGGACAATTGTATCTGGCCTGGTGAACTTTGTGCCCATTGATGAGATGCAAAATAGGGATGTAGTTGTATTATGCAACTTAAAACCTGCTAAAATGAGAGGTGTGGAGAGCAAGGGAATGGTGCTCTGCGCTTCTGTTGATGAACCAAAGCAAGTAGAGCCATTACTGCCTCCACAGGGCAGCAAACCAGGTGACAGGGTAGTTGTGGAAGGCTATGAAACTGGTGAACCCGATGAGGTATTGAACCCCAAGAAAAAAGTCTGGGAAAAGTTACAAGTTGATCTGAAAACAAATGATAGCCTATTAGCTACGTGGCAGGGAAATAAACTATTGAGTAAACTCAATGGAAACCCAGTAACTACAAAGTCTATGAAAAATGCTCCAATCAAGTAAAAAATATTAATATAATATGCATTTAATGCCAGTCTGCATAATTTCGTTAATACTGCTTATTTATTAAATGGTTTTGTAATAAACAAATATTTGTTTACAATTTTTAATTTTATTTATGAACTGTGAATATGCATTCTATATAAATATTATTTTATTAGTCTGGCGTTTCGTTTTTCCGCACAACAAAAGTTTGCAGAAAATTTAATAAGGCTATGCACACACGAGCAACTTTTGTCTACAACTATTTTATGCAAGTGTATGGGTTAGTATGAAAGTGTGACAGAGACAGACAATTGCGGAGACTATTTTATCTTTCGCTCAAGTCTATGGGTGAGTATGAAAGAGCAACAGAGACAGACAGACAGTTGCGGAGACAAAAGTTGCTCGTGCGCGCCTAGCCTAACAAATAAAAGCAATGTACAAAGTACTCTGTGAAAATAAACTAGTGTGAAGTTAGGTGCTAGTGTAACAACTTTCATTGATAGATGACGGATACGTTCGGAAATAATAATATAATGTGGAAGAAGTCACAAGAAAGTATAAACACAAAAAATATTAGAATTTTCAAAATAGGTTATATATAGGTGTATATACCTATAATATTTTAATTTTGTATAGAGTTTGGCTACTTTAACTCTACCAAGCAAATGAACTGTCAAAGAAATATTTGGTTTGGCAACACTACCTCACACGTCACATTTCCGTGACATTTCCATAGAAATATGACGTGTAATACACAGTGTTGCCAAATTATATTTGTTTGACAGTTCATTTGCTAGGTAGAGTTAACGTAGCCAGACCATAGATATAGTATATACTCTGTAGTTATAGATGCGCCAACAACCGACCGGGGCTATGTCTTTCTCATATTATGACGTCAAAATATGGGGATACCATGGTTGCAAAAAATTACCCCAAAAATTTAGTCGGATAGTACTTAGTTACAAGTGATCAAATTCCATAGTGACTAAGTCGCCATTTTGACTCACTAACTAAATTTACACAACATCGTAGGCGATATCGTAAAATAAGTGATCTCGACCGGCCACTTTTTTTGGGATAATCTTACCTATAAATACATAGTCACCGGTTATCACCGTTGCATCAAACGGCGATTTCACTGATCCAAATCTATACATTTTGTTCTCGCCGCTCGCCGCTGGTCGCTGGCCTTCCTGCTCGCCGCTTGACTTGCTGGTCATCACGTCACCCAAAGAACCATGCTAAATGTTTAAGTCTCTAGACGATGAAAGTAGTAAGTAATGTAACCAGATAGTGCTTACTATTTCCATGCCCCTTTTTGTCTTTCACAGATAAATTATGTAGTTGTTGGAATAAAAGAATAAACTTCAATTTAGAACAGGTAATTTATTTACAATAATATATTACATTTATAACTTTATTTTTCAATAAATAAACAAATATGTAATAAGCAGTTATAGATTATTTTACCCAATTTAATTTCCTGTTCCCTCAGTCCTGAAATCCATTTTTTCGGGATTCATCCTCTGTTGAAAAACTGAAAAAATCAAATTACTTGAAATTCCCGAAACGTGGGGTAATCTTTAGGGGTTTTTTTTATTATTTGTTGGTATCCCGAAATCGAATTATAAACCGACTGAATGGTGGGACATCAATGCTAAGCTGGCTTCTATGGTAGATTTCTACTACGCGATTTGACCGGTTTGTATGTCAAATGTTTGGAGGTTATTTTTTAATTAATTCACATATTTTTCCTATTTCATCTATTGTCTCATGATATAACTAATGATTTAGCTCAGTAATTTGGTTCCGGTGAGATTTTAGAAATAAACACGGGTCCAAAATTCAAAGAAAATGTACTTACGCATGGAATGTAACATCCGCCTTTTTTCGGTCGAAATTGCTTTTACAGCCAAACACTGAACACCCCACCATGTTTGCACTGAACAACCAAACACTACGGATCTGATGATTGGTAAATTATTATTCATTTAAACCAAATTCATCATTAATTTTCCACTTATAAATTGCACTGCAAAATATTGCCACTTTGTTTAGCAATCTTCTTGACACTAATGACAGATTACTTTTACCCGACCATGAAAAAATGTCCGGTCGGTGATAAGGACAAAACATCGCACTTTTTTCTACTTCCTCTCATAGGAATCGCAATAAGGCTATCTTTCTCTTACAAAGCGTGTCAGGCCCTTGAGCCAGACTATGCATGCAGGGCCGATTTTTTTATCTGTTAACATTCTCCGTTTTCTCGTATTTTTTATGATGGCTTATCGTACTTACGTAGGAACGAGGTTTACCAAAATAGTATCACATATTTACTTGAAAACTCACCGTCTTCGAGATATATGGCATCAAACTTTGGCAATTTTAGGCTATAAAACCAGTTTTTTGGACGTAGCTTTTGTGAAAATGAGTTAAAAATAAAAATCTCTCTTGCGTTGTTAGAGACGTCAGTAAGGAACATAACATGTAGATTTCATATAAATAATTGCAGAAACAACATACTTATATCGTAAAAGAGCTTTTTTGGAAATTGTACGAAAGTTTGCTTTTGCAAAGTACATTTCTGAAGTTCGACTATTACTCGTTAACTAGTAATGTCTACTTAGCTGTGATAGTTTTCCTTTTAAATTCATCGTATATACTACTACCATGATTTTTTTCACATGCCTAGTAGCCACCGTTTGAAGAAAATTGCACCACCACTTTACATGTAGGGGAGGTACCCTAAAAATTTTTTTTTAAAGATTTTATTATACCGTTTTGTCGGTGTCATTGATATGTATACTCATAAAAAATTACAGCTTTCTAGTAGGTACTAACGGTTACTGAGAAAAATGGTGGTCAGACGGACGGACGGACATGGCGAAACTATAAGGTTTCCTTGTTTACTACGGAACCCTAAAAACTAGTGGAGCAGCGAAAAAACTCCCAGTAGCTCGATTCAACTGACACCTCGGAATCGGTTGTAGGCGCTCTCACTGGAGCGCAATCTCTTAGAGTATTCCAGTGTTTAAACCGCCCGCGTGGTCGTGTCGGAGGTTTCCCCTGGATTTTCACCAGGCCAGTCGCATTATTGGGCCCGGCCTATAAAGCCACAGCCAGATTAAAAAAAAATATGGAGGACACATTTTTATATACAGAACGACGATATAAAATTATTACGGGGCCATGGCAGCATGATACCTAATAATGTGACATTAACTAACTACGAAATTAAGTCAGCTGAGGTATAATATAAGTAGAATGAATGATTATAGTATTGATAATAACATAATCGTTATTCGAAAATGCAGAAATATTATATCGATAGTACTTAACGAAAAGGAGTTCGACTTTAACGTTGAGAATTGGTCAGCCATTCCTATTAAACTCTGCTAAGTACCTAATCATCTCAATATAGGTCGTGTATGCATCATAGCTCAGCTTAACAATGAATGCACGGATAAAATTAGATATTCAATAACAAGAAGGGGGTCGGATTCGCCATTTTGGATATTCGGTCGGGCGAGGGGGAGCGCGCATGCGTAGCGGGGCGCCCGCACCCTGACTGTAGGGCCGGGACCTCAGCAAGTGTGATGTCAAAAAACACGTTATTCTCTCCCCTCATTCCACTAACCCAGTACGTCTTAATAAAAGGGATTATTGATAAAAGCTCGCGTCCCTGTCAGCCATCAACAGCAGCCCCACATCTGCATACTGCAGTCGCGTTCGGTGCAGTGACAGTTACGCCTATCTTCCGGATAACCGTGTGATAGCAGTGATAAAGTTGCATTAACTGTTTTCTTTCACAGTGCGGACTTGCGAACGTTTCTCGCAATTAAAATAGACATATTTGTGAACCGTTTACAAGTAAATTATGATAACGAACCATTCAGACTATGTGAGTTAGTAGTTTAGTAGGTTCATGCGCGTGTTGTGATAGTGCACTCATTGAGCGGGGTTGCACCGGCGAATAAAACATAATGGGATGACCGGAAATACGGATTCATGGAAAAGGTTTGGCGTCGAGTCGGTCTCCATTCCTCCCGAAAGAAGAGGGATGGAAGCGGGACTAGCCAGGAAGTGACGTCATCCGCTCCACCTGAAGCCGAGTATCAGAATATACACACGCTGAGAACAGCTGATTTGATAAGACAAAGACAGGGGGATGAGAAGTCGACGCTTCGGTCGTCTTATATTATAAGGAACGGGGATAATTTTATCCTTGTTGAGAGGAGGCGTCGTCGCCGACGGAGGAGTGGTACTAGGGCGTCATCAGGCAGCAGGCACCATACGCCGCCAGTGGAAGAGAACACACGAACGGAGCAAAAGAGGCGGCCGCCGGCTCGGCTGAAGATCTTTGGCATACAATGGCCATTGCACTCTAGTGACTCCAGGTATGTGCTGCTACATCAGGTCGACATGATTTGTAAACACTAAAGATTACCCAACATCGAATACCTGTCAAAAAACTAATCGTATAATGTTGACCTTATTATGAAACTCGCTTTCGGCTCGTTTCATAAACCTACACTCGTGTTTTAAGAATCCTCAATATATGTAACAGTTGCATAAACTACTATAATGCAATTTTCGTATATGGAATGGTATTTTGTCATACTTATATATACGATATGAGTCATTCTGACCCCAGTCCCCTGTTGGTTGATTATCCAATCATGTTAACATATTTTACAATCAAGGGGACACCAAAAAGTACCGTCTACGACCGACACGGCCGAGGTCGAAACTAACCTTTTGAAGCAGTGTTCTTGGTGCCTTTCTATGAGAGCTGTGTTATGCTACGTTGCTATAGTGCGCGCCATCCACGACGACGCGCCCCTCCACCGCCCGTTCCGTACAATTGCGCATAGATTAGTATGAGATGCGCTGTGGAGGGGCGCGTATATGGACGCGTTGATATCCACCATTTATATTCATTAGTTCATATAGCATACCACCGGTGGAAACGGAAAGCTATCACATCCTGGCAGCATAGCTGCATAGCATAGAACTGGTGGAAAGGCACCCTTCACATCATCGCAGCCAATCGAAAGTGCACCCAGGATGTCATCCGCCAGAGATGCTAGTGACACAGTCCTTAAATCGCTTATAGTAAGAAGTTTATACCAGGCCACTATTTCACCAACTCGACAATGACACTGACAACGACAATGACACTCTGTCTACTGACAATGACAATTCGACGTACATTTCTGCGTTGTTTAGTAAAGAAAAGACTGCACTGGCGGGCTTGACTTCTATATGTATACGACCCAGCAATGTAAATCGAATTGTCATTGTCAGGCGACAATTGTCAACTTGGTGAAATAGGGGCCAGCGGCGTAATCACGTAACGATATGTACTACCGTTGGTACCATAGATATAGTATATACTCTGTGTTGGTACGTATTTAATGTCAGTTTTAGTATGGGATTTGACATTTAAATTTTAAATCTATCGTGCCATCGGTCGAAAACGTTACGTGATTACCGCGCAGGTAACACACATGATCCCTACAAGACTTTAAACCATAAACGTATGTATAATTGTAGTCTTTGCCATAAACCTTATGTATTCCTGACTGGCTGAACTTACGTCACGTAGGACCGTATTTTGCTCGATCCACCGACAGACTTTAATAACTAAATATACATATTACATGAGCCGGGAACGAGGACTAGTACATACTTCTAGTGTTTCATGTTTAATTCAGTGTTTTGCGAGTTCTCTTTTCCGTTCGGTTCAACGAACTAGCCGAATGAAATGCCTAGACATAGACGCAAATAAAACACGTAAGTACTAGGTAGAGTTACCTATTCAAAGCATAATGACCCTTGCTGAATGAAAATGCAAGAGCAAACAAAACTAATTAAGGGGTGAGTTTGTACTCCGATTTTCATACAGGAACAGAGGCAAATATTATAAAAACTTTTCTGTTTGAAGTGCGATCATATGTTTTTCAATTAGCGAATATGGTTATAATAATATCCAATATGGTCACTCAAAGAGTAATTCCTATTCAGTATTATCAGGTATAGGACAAGGCAGTAATCTTGGGCCTCTCTTGTTCCTCATACTGATCAATGACCTCCCAGCATGTATCAGGCATTCGACATGCCTCATGTATGCTGATGATGTTAAACTCGCATTATCCGTTACCAATGACTCTGATTGTGTAAAGCTGCAAGAGGACATTAATAGTATTTGTGCTTGGAGTAAACAAAACAAACTGTCGTTAAATGAAAACAAATGCTCAATCATGTCCTACACCCGTGCCCACCACCCATCACGCTATAACTATTTGCTCGAAAATACCCCGCTCCAACGAGTCTCGTCTGTTAGTGATCTAGGCACATGTTTTGACTCACAACTTACGTTTAATGACCACATCATTAGCACTTGCACAGCTGCAAGAAAATGCCTCGGGTTCGTGATCCGGCAATCCAAAAATTTCAATTCTAGGACGGCCATTAGTGTTCTGTATAACGCATATGTCCGAAGCCGTCTCGAAACTAATGCGGTAGTTTGGAGCCCTCATGAACATCAGTACACACTTATCCTAGAAAGAATTCAGAAATCCTTCGTTCGCTTCCTCTTCAGTAAACTATACGGTTACTATCCGTATTTATATCCTACCCTGTACGTGTTAGGAATGGTTAACTATACCTCCCTGGAGACCAGAAGGAGCATGCTCCTAATTAAATACTTTTTTAATTTGGTACGTGGTCAAATCTATAACCCCTCGTTGCTGGCCCGCATACCACTACGCGTACCGCCCGTTCCTGGCATGCAACTCCGTCCACGCCGCCGAATACTATTCTCTATTCCGGCGGCGCGGACGCACGCACTATCCCATTCACCGCTGCATCGTGGGTTGGCTCTTCTGAATGATATTCTCAGCAGCGATAGCAAACTGGATATATTCTTTAGTACTGAATCCAGTTTCCTTACGCTCAGCAGCCGGTACCTGGAGTCTATTGTCACTCCAAGCTCCATCCAGATAGATTAAAAGCTACAATAAATCTCCTACCAATGGATGGAGCCTGGAATAGCAATTCTATTCATATATCTATGTAATAAATGTGTCTCCTGTTAACACGTTTAGCTAGACTGTAAGTGTTAGCCTAAGGAATCAATAAATAAAATAAAATAAAATATTTTCCGACGTTGGGGCTTATTTCGCTACTTTCGCGTACTATATACATTTTCAATAAATTATCCACTGAAAATAAAAAAAGTAAATGTGCTCCTTTCTGATTAAATCCAATATAGGTAATGTTATGTTGGAAGGTAAGCTAGACTCCTTATGCTATATTAAACCTATTTTCTCAACTGGACTGTTAGTTATTTTTCACTTAGTAGTTCGACCCACAGTTCGCCCACCATCGCATCGATCTCATCAACCTCATTTCCTCACATGCATCATATATATTAGAAATCGTTCATTAAGTAATTAATAGGAATAGAGAATTCAGCCGCCCGTATCCTTCGCGGGGACCGTTTTCTTAAAACAGTAGGTCCAAAAAAAGTAGTAGGTACTCTGTCGTCTCAGGACTGAATGTTTCTGTTTTTTCAGAAATTTAATGGGATCAAAGAGGAATCGACTTAGCACACTCGCCTATTGTGTTACCTAGGTATTTTCAAAGTGACTCATATTACATTCGATCGGTGTCGCCTCCCTTAGAAATCTAATGTCGCAAATTTTAGGCCTGTCCTCTGTAAAAAGTATCTACCACACGTATTGCCCGGAGCGCGACTCGCTATTTACCTACTTTTATTTATTTATTTTATTTATTTATAATTTTCAGTTATTTATTTAATCGTATGGCATAGTACATAGTATATAATTTTCAGTGGAGAATTGAGACACAGGGATATTGCCAGGCATAACCCTTATTTTCTAGGGAATAGAGTTCAACTCAAAATACAAAGCAAGCAAGTGGATAAGAAGAACACCCCGTCGAGCAGGTCGCATTGCGGCATGGTCCCCATCACGCTGGCGGCGTTACCTCTCTGAACTAACATAACTCTATAACCGATTTTTCCATGTTACTTTTTATTACCCGACTGTAAGGCAGGGTTAGGGGGGGCAGGCAGTTTAAATTCAAGCAGGCAGGGTTGTGTTTTTAGCTAAGTACTTACCTTTTAACAGCATATATATATATATATATATATATTGTAAATAAATGATTTATTCTTACTAACCGATAAACCAATAAAATTGTAAAGTGAAAAATAAACGCTTTTGACTTTTTTTCTAAGAATAGGTACAGGGAGATCGCGCCGGCTCAGTATATGCTCTTAAGTGAAATTCCTAAAAGTATGTGGAGTTATAAATGGACTGATGAGTGTTGCATTGTCTTGCGAATTGCCTAGGTAGGTATCTATGAGTTATCGATGTTTGGTCGGGCAGAAACGTATTCCTCGCAATAGTCGCAATCCTCAGTCAAAGTCCCTAAAGTTGCGTGTAGGTATATTTCAATTTCTATCATTAAAGCTTAAGCCACACAGAGAGCGGGAGGGCGGTAGCGGCGCGGGAGCGGGCGGTAGCGGGACGTGGGCGGGACGGGAGCGGGCGGTAGCGGCGCGGGATAGGTAGGCGCTCCCGCCCACTCCCGCGCCGCTACCGCCCGCTCCCGTCCCGCTCACGTGCCGCTACCGCCAGCTCCCGCGCCGCTACCGCCCTGCCGCTCTCTGTGTGGCTTAAGCCACACCTACCTACACCTATGACATGTTTGGTCGGTCGGAAAAACTACTTGATATCGGCAGGTACTGTCTTATCCTGTCAGAACATATTGGGTAAAATTGGAACTACATTTACATTAATATCATTTCACGTGACGATGATTTCTTGTAAGAACAATCTCTTTTGATTTATCTTTTGGTACATCCTCTATTCCGCGCTTTTATTTAGGAACCTAGGAGGGAAACTTGGCGAAGCATATCTATCCCAGTGACATGAAAAGTTTCTTTTAGTTTGCGAACTTTTTGGCATAGGGAAATTCTGTGCTGAATAAAAGAAAAAGCAATGTCAGTTAATGATCCCAAGTGACAGAGTGACAGAGTACCAAGTGTCAATAAGAGGTCAAGCTTATTTATATGTTGTTTTATATAAATGAATCTATAACCTAATATATGCGAAATTATGTCCGTCTGTCTGTTACGTTACCTTCTCGCTAAAACCATTGAACCGATTTAGATGAAATTTGGTATGGAGATAGTTTGAGTCACGGGGAAGGACTTCTTATTCCGGAAATTATGCATTAAGGGGGTGGGAGATTGTATGGAAGAGCGATAACTAGGTAAGCGCCTGAAATAAAACATAAGTAAATAAATTTTAACGCGATGAACAGAGTCCTCACTAACGTAGGTACATCGTACGTCCGTAACTGGTGAACTCACGATGTAATATAGCTATAGTTACTTACTTTTAAATCCGCCCAGCGCCATCTAGTAGCGTATGGAGAAATGTTTTCAATATAAATCCCCATATACTCGACAACCTCTTGACCAGGCTCAGAGGATCAGCATTGCCATACAACGTTGCTGGACTCTTCTCAGCTAGGCTAGGCTAAGTGAACCAGCGACAAAACTCCCAGTAGCTCGATTCCACTGACACACTTCAAGTTCGGTTGAAACCGCTCAACCAAGCTCACTGGAGTGCAAACTGTTAAAGTATTCCAGTGTTTAAAACCGCCCGCGTGGTCGTGTCGGAGGTTTCCCTTGGATTTTCCCCAGATTTTTTTATACTTACAACGACAGTGGCAAACAAGCGTACGCTCCAACTGATCGTAAGTGGATACCACAGCCTATAGACGCTCGCAACTCCAAGGGAGTCACGTGCGCATTGCCGACCCTTTATTATTACACAACAAAGGGACAAATTTAGGTTCCTCGCTCTCAACACAGTGCATCCTCGGGAGCTCTGGCAACCTTGCTCACCTCCAGGAACACAACACTACATACTTGTATAGTAAATAATGTTATTATGGCTGTGGTCTTCTGCAAGGCGGAGGTACTTCCTCAGTTGGGCTGCTCCAAATTCGAGTAAGATGACATTTTGCTGTGCCCTACCTCTCTTAGTGTCAGTTGCACCAACATACGAATACAGACCGATTGATGTTAAATATGACGCCGGCAGCTGTCATTACATAAAAACTGGTCAAACTTTCCATACAATCAGATTTTGACGAACACCGCTTACGATTACAGACGGTTTGGTGCAACCCAGCCTAAGGGCCAGTTGCACCAACGTACGAATACAGACCGGTCATCGTCAAATATGGCGCCGGCAGCTGTCATCCCATAGAAACTTGTCAAACTTTCCATACAATCAGATTTTGACGAACACCGCTTACGATTACAGACGGTTTGGTGCAACCCAGCCTAAATCTATAGTCGTTATAAGTGTCGTATGTACGCACACCTAACACGACAACGAAAATTGTTTCTTGCAGACACACTTCGATCACCCGTCGCTTCTGCCGCGGTCGCCGCTCCCGCGACGACAACGAGCTCTACCGCTCGAACAGTTTCAAGTTCGAGCGGTTCTCTCGCGAGCAGCCGGCTGACGAGCTCGCATCAGGGTCTCAGGTTAGTTTTTTTGTTCTGTGGAGGAGAAAAATAGTCCCCGCGAAAGATACGGGTGGCTGAATCCACTTACAATATCTGTGGACCTGGCGTCTATGGCTTCACATTCCAGCGAGGTCCACAGATATTGTAACCGAGTTGTATTTATCCGGAAAATGAACTCCCTGTGTACTTGTTTTAAATATTATATAATAGTTCGACCCCATTTTACAACCCTTTATCGGCCTATCTAGTCAACCCTTTGGACTACTTGAGTCATGTTCGGACTTAAACAAAACATTGATTGGGTCTATGTAAACATAGCCACAGCAAACCACAGCAAACAGCATAAGTACCCATTGAGTTTCCGGGACACCGTCTTGTTAATTTGACCGGGACGCTATCCGCCATCCCGGGGCAAATAAAATATAAAAAACCGGCCAAGTGCGTGTCGGGCCACGCGCAATGTAGGGTTCCGTAGTCGTCTACCCGTTACATTATGTGGACTAAAAAGTTCGCAAACTTATATTTACCAAACTTACACCTTATTTACTAATATCATTATTATTCAAGAAACTGCTTACAAATTTTATCTTTAAAAGTAAAACTACAACTAAATTAAAACTAATATAAATCTCCCAAATCTGTCCCCTGTGGAAGGCTTCCCATAAGACTGGCCACATTCCCCCGCTGGATGGCTATGCTTATCCTTTGACAGAGGAATGAGCCAGCCCTGCGATCTGCGTTAGCCTCCCTCAGCCTTTTTTTAATGCTTTTAATAAGCCTGTGGGCGTCGGAACTCCAGGGCCCTAGGGTTTCGACGGAGAACGCCGCAAATATGTTGTTGTTTGATAAATCAAGATATTTGTGGCGCTTCAGCGCCTCAGCCGCTGCCGCCGCTCCGCCGGCTCTCAACGAAGTAACTGGCAAATGGGACGGCGCCAATGTATCCACACAGGTGGCATCCCAAATAAGCGGCCGCCCCATTTGCCAAGGAATTAATGTCATTCCATCAGGCCTCTTGCCATCGTCACGAGCCAGACCAGGTGGTTCCAGCACCGCTGGCACGTTGACGCTGGCAAGAGCCCGACGGATTGTATCGTTGAGGCTTGCGTGACGAGACAAGCGGCCGGCGCTCCTACGGCAGGAGAGGCTATGGTGGCCCAGTCGGTCCACCTCGGCACCACAGGGACAGCGATGGGGAACGACTATGTCAGCGCCTAAACGGAGGCCGACAGCCAACCTAAGTGAGTTGTTATCCAAAAGAGTGCCGCACTGTATAGAGGGGTACGCATGAAGCCAGAAACCTGACTCGTGTTCGTAAGCAGCCAGGAGACGTGCTTTCTCCATGTTGGTGGTGGCGGAATTAATTAGCCAGTCTTGGACCTTATTTACTTATATTTTTGACAAAATTAACAACATTATCTAAGGTATCAATGGAAATTGTAAAGTACATTTCTGAAGTTCGACTATTACTCGTTTACTAGTTGTTTACTAGTAATGTCTACTTAGCTGTGATAGTTTTCCTTTTAAATTCATCGTATATACTAGGTATTACCATAATTTTTTTCACATGCCTAGTAGCCACCGTTTAGCTGGCAGGGGGGGGGGGGGGACGACACTTGACCATAACAAAAAATATCACTTCAAAGCTTAATATCACGCCAACCGAAAAGGATTTACGGTATCGCCGATTTCCAACCTGCATTTGAATTGTGCTCTCATCAATTCAAAACCGTCTATGGTATTACAGGAAAACCTTATAAAATACCTTCGACACGATGTTTACGTCGAAATAAATTCTCTTTATGTTGGCATCTTTATGAAATTGAGTCTCATAGATGGGTGGCTGGCGGGAGTTAAGGACACGCCAGCATTTGCGCCGTGAAAGCGTTACCCTCTTATCTAGATGAGCCATCTTCTCTACAAAGGCGCTTTACAGAGCCGCTGGAAGGAAAGGAAACTTGAATGGGAAGCCGTATATTGAACGGGGACAATATCGTCGCCTTTCCTTGATTATTGAGTTGAATTTGAACGGGCAACCGGTTTAATAGATGTGTACATGGCTATGGAATGAACTGTTGCTAGAGAAAAAGTTTCAGCCTCTTGTAAGTACTGTGGAGATGCGGAGAAAAATACAACCTTTGCTTACATATTTCTATATAGCGCTCAGGAGTGCATAGGTCTATAAATACCTAAAATAAATAAATATTTTGTGCACAATCATTTTCAAATCGATCTAGGCCCAAACTAAGCAAAGCTAATGTTGTGGGTACTAGGCGACGATATACATACTTATTTAGGTAAATATATATGTTAAATACATAGGAATCATCCAGGACTTAGGAACACACAAGCAGACGTTAGACTGGTTTACAACATTTGTACTGTCATTCAACGGCAATCAACCTTGTTTTGTTATTTCATTCAAATTCAATCTGATTATCTTGTATTTCTCATATACTCATAAGTCATATTATGGTATGGACTACGGAATACGGATGGACTGATCAGATGTTGTAGTAACGCCATCTTTTAAAAATTTAAAACATTAGCTGGGTGTACGCGCTGTATAAGCGCCATCTAGTGTTAAGTAGACCAACCAATAAAAACTACGTCAGCTGCGCTTGAAGCGGTTCCGAACATGATTTCTAGATGGCGCTTTCGTTAAGTTTCTCAGTAGGTTTCCTCATTGGAATATAGATGGCGCTAATATATGCTTCCTTTGAAGGCCCTCATTTCCATGGTGACCATGGTTTGTATTTTTGGTTATTTACAGTGTTGGTAGCCTGATGTAGAAAGTATTAGTACCTACTCAGTGCCATAGGTTTGAATAAAAAATCAATACGTCTTAAACATTGTTAATATTTATTAGCTCTTCTGCTAGCTGCTAGGGGTCGATGCGGTATTGCAACATAAATTGTGTGCACACGTTGTTCTGGGGAGGGACATTAATATCATCTGTCCTATCAATTACAGTGACGTGGTCACCGCTGTCCCCCCTCCACCTATCGAAGGAAAATGCGAGAAAAATTTGACGCATTTGTCTGTCAGTAGCCGCTATAATCAGGGTTGACAACGCAATCTCTTTTTGTCGTCATTATGTCCTGTGTTTTATTGGAATTTCTTTATTTTGCTCTCAGGTTTCCATGACGTATTCCATTTCAGTAATTAGATCCGAATGATATCGGTTGTTGTTGGTGCTGCGCTCTCGCTCTCACTTCGTTATGAATGCACTTCCTTGTAGTAACATAGACTATAACTATAGGTAAGTACTATAAATGGTTAACTGTAACCTATAACGAATGTTATAATTTATTTTTTATTCTCTAAACATCTTGTATATTTTCCAGTAGGTACCTCCGAGTCGGGTTGTGTTATATTTTCTATTATCTACTTAACCGAAACATTTAGGTACCTAGTTACGTGATTCTTACAGAAATACAACTATTTAGACCGATTTAGGTACTTTTTAGGGTTCCTTACCCAAAGGGTAAAACGGGACCCTATTACTAAAACTTCGCTGTCCGTCCGTCTGTCACCAGGCTGTATCTCATGAACCGTGATACCTAGTTAGACAGTTGAAATTTTCACAGATGATGTATTTCTGTTGCCGCTATAACAACAAATACTAAAAAACAGAATAAAATAAATATTTAAGGGGGCTCCCATACAGCAGACATGATTTTTTCCGTTTTTATAGATAATGGTACGGAATCTTTCGTACGCAAGTCCGACTCGTACTTGGCCGGTTTTCTTTCCTTTTTATCGGACTCACGCAATCAAGGAGAAATCAGCGACAGATATTTTAATAACAGTAAGAATGATCGTGGACACGTAACTACCACGGGCTACAAATTTGATTGGTCCAGCACACACATACACTCACCTACCTTTATCAGAAGTCTGAAACCTTCACCTTTCATAAAAGGAAGATTTATCGTGTCATTTGGGCAGCCCTGCGATATAAATCACGTTATCCAGCGATCGCGATTGCCTCATCAACATACTAATGCGCGCGCCAGCTGCTCCCGTACCTACTTTTATGAAACTGTTTTGTCCTAGCTGGGATTTACGATCAAATTCACTTCTTTGCAACGCACATGTATTGCTTTAAGAGTTGTGTTTTGGGCACAAGAACAGGAAAAGCTACTATACAGGGTGGTACAAATTTTATTTTAATACACCCTATAGTTTTTGAGGGCTGTGACATACGGATATAGTTACACACATACAGGACGAAACCGTAAAGGTTCCGTTTTTGCTATTTTGGCTGTGGAACCCTAATTACGGTCTGTTTAATGTCGAAATTATAATATTCTTCATTTTCCTCATCATAACTAATCTCTCGCTCTAATCTAAATCTGTTTTTAGGGTTCCGTAGTAAACAAGGAACCCTTATAGTTTCGCCATGTCCGTCCGTCCGTCTGTCCCCCGTTTATCTCAGTAACCGTTAGTACTAGAAAGCTGTAATTTGGCATGAGTATTGATGACGCCGACAAAACGGTAGAATAAAATCTTGAAAAAATATTTTTTTAGGGTAGCTCCCCTACATGTAAAGTGCACTACAGGTGGTGCAATTTTTTTTTCTTCCAAACCCCATCGTGTGGGGTATCGTTGGATAGCTCTTCTAAAAATATTATAAGGTTTCACAGAGCATTTTTTGATTCAAGAATCGGTTGGAGTGATTTTAAGCTTTGAAGTGATAATTTTTGTTATGGTCAAGTGCCCCCCCTGCCAGCTAAACGGTGCCTACTAGGCATGTGAAAAAAATCATGGTAGTAGTATATACGATGAATTTAAAAGGAAAACTATCACAGCTCACATATACATGTGTCCATTCTTTTTAATTTTAACACTAACGAAAATTTTAATGAAAAGCTATCACAAACTTTAAACTCGATCAATAGCTGGATGCACGATCACAATCTCTCAATAAATACAAACAAAACTAAATTAATTCAATTTTATCCGTACCAAAGAACTCCACCCCATCTCAAATTACAACTAGATAACAGTGTAATAGAAGAAGTATCGAAATTTAAACTGCTAGGCATTACTTTGGACAGCCATATGAATTGGAAAACGCATATTTTAAACATTAAAACCAAACTATCTCAATTTCTTTATGGCCTATTCACACTGCGCAAAACAACAAATTTTGACACCGCACTTTCAGCCTACTATGCTTTTGCACACTCCTGGTTGCGGTACGGCATCATAATGTGGGGTAGTAGTACGGACTCACACGATCTTTTCGTTATGCAAAAAAAATGCATACGTATACTAGTAGGCATACGTAACAGGGATAGTTGCAGACCCCATTTTATAAAACATGGCATACCTACCTTGCCATGTCTATATATTTTAGAATTATGCATGTTTGTGCGAAAAAATACTCACCTATTCACAAAGCAAAATAATAAAAGGTTAAAATACAAATTAATGTTACCAGTACCAAACTTAGAAATATATCGATATAGTCCCATTTACGCAGCAGTAAAATATTACAACCACCTTCCTAACCATATCAAAGCAGAGGAGAAAGATATAACATTTTCAAAAAAGTTGAAGGCATTCCTTACAGAAAAAGCTTTTTATACGCTAGATGGCTTTTTTGATGATGGCAATTATGAGCTAAGAAGATAGTATGCATATTTCTTTTTTTTAAGTAGTTTTTTAGTAACTGTCCAAATATTATAATTGTGTGCCATAATATAATTAAATGTATATACCTAATCTGTATTACATAGATACCTGCTGTGATTTAAATTTAGGTAAATATGATATTTTGTATATTTAAGTTTGCTACACCCGAACAGGGTCCATGTGAGACTATATCACACTTAATATTGTAACAACTTGTGGACAACCATGGTGCAATAAACGATTCTGATTCTGATTCTGATTCTGATTCTGACATATATATATCACAGCACAGCATAGACATTAGGTACTAGTTAACGAGTAATAGTCGAGCTTAAGAAATGTACTTTGCAAAAGCAAACTTTCGTACAATTTCCATTGATACCTTAGATAATGTTATTAATTCTGTCAAAAACATAGTAAATATAAGTTTGCGAACTTTTTAGTCCACATAATGTAACGGCTGGTCGACAACGGAACCCTACCTTGCGCGTGGCCCGACACGCACTTGGCCGGTTTTTCTTAATACATATTAGTAACATTTACCTATTGACCACTAACAAGTTTGTATTTGAAAATGACAATTTAAACACAAACTTTTTCTGCGTGCCATAGCTAGATTACCTGTATTTTTTTCCACCTTTGTTTGCCGTGAATTTTCAAATAGGTATGCATAAGTTGGTATACCTACTCGCTGCTCGTAATCGACGTCTGAAAGGAAAAGTCTGGGAAACTTAAACGCTCAGAGTTTAAAAATGCCCACTTACCTTATGAGAAAACTTTTGACATTTATATATGCAAGCGCTGCCTTAGAAAAAATATTTCTTTTTGTTGTAGTAACAGGAACTAGACGTGTATTCACATGTTAACCTTATGTTCTTTGAGGAACTGGAGATTTTGTTATAAGTACCCCAAATTATATATTATAACCCTTATTCAAGCAGACGCGTTATCCACCACGTAGCTGGGCTAATAAAATGTCATCATCATCGGCCAGTAGCTCTAGTATAAGTTTTTTCGAAACATTAACTAATTCGAACGCGTTTACGTTTTATCTCAAAATGTATGAAAATGGTATGAAAACGTGAATAGCGCCTCTGGTGGTTACTAGTGGAAACTAAAACAGCGAGTATAACATTTGTTGCTAACCGATGAACGCGCGTATTTCAAACTCGGTGAGACCGTTTTCATACATTTTGAGACAAAACGCAAACGCGTTCGAATTAGTTAATGTTTCGAAAAAACTTATACTTGACGTACTGTATTAGTCTACTACTGAACATAAGCCTCCCCCACTACACGCCATTTCAACCTGTCCTCAGCTTGCCGCATCAAGCTTCTGCCAGCGACTTCGTAAATCGTCGCTCATTGAAGGGCGACAACAACAACAACAACAAATACTCTTTATTGCATAACCTCAACAAAAGTAACACTAACAGTACATAATGACAATGAGTAGAGGCAAACAACAGGCGGTCTTATCGCTAATGAGCCCTATCACCGCGACCTATATACTAAGCCTGCCGAATCGCAGTCTCCGTCAATAGTGTGCTGCGAATCATATTACCAAATCAATTAAGTTGTCGAAACGTCTGATCTTTTATTAAATAGACGGTAATATTCGCTGAGAGCTTAAAAATTGCATCACCGCTTACATACCTAATCAGCAATAACTTCAAGTTGATACCTATTTTAACACCTTTCAGATTTATAATAAAGCATTTGCTTCATATAGGTACTCCGAGCTTTATTGTTTATCATCATTTTCAGATTTAAGTTTTAACATGTTTTCATCGAGATGAATTATTCTAGAGTGTAACCACTAAGCGCATTGCGGATTGCAGCTGCAATCCCGTTGGCTTATTTACAGCGCAAGAGGTCAAGGATTTATATGTAGAAATCGCCCTCCATCCTACTTGATGTACTTATTTATTGGCGATCTTCCATAACTTATTTTTAAGCAAACATCTTCAACTACTACCTTTAAAATACTTCCCAGAATCTTCCACAGTTTTCGTAAGGAAATATTTTATTAGATTACATATTTTCATCTGCTTTATACCGAAACAGAGACTTTTTAGTAGCATGACTACGAATTGTTGCAAAAATTATCCATTTTGCTGAATTGTGAAATTAAACTATGCAATTTCGAGATGCCACCCTCAGTAAGTAAATTGTACGTCTATCGCTGCTTCAAATGTAATTAAAACTCTAATATACAGCTAACCGCTATATGACGCTTTGTAATTTCGCTACCTGTCTAGGCATCCGATGCCCTGGGACCTGTTTAGGCTGTCACAAAAGATCATACGGGACCTAGAGGTTGAATGACACATACGCTATTTTAAAGGGTAGGATTGAAGCAATGTCATCACAGCGATTAATTAGTGGAAAATGAACATCGCACCGTTCGACATTTTCAATTACTGCTCGCATCCGAAACCCAACGAGGTTACACAATGGCCGAAGGGAATAGTCGAGCCGATTTAATGCGCGAGTGTAATCGAGTTACAGACTTCATGCTTCAAATATTTTCGCTAATGGATACACTTTTGGGAGGAATTTCATGTTTATTTTAGACACTGAGAGCATCATCACGATAAAAAAAATACACGGCCTTGCTTTATTTAAATTGGAAAATATATTGTTACGTTGGATTAATAAAAAGCTTTTTGTATCAGAAAGTTAAATTGGAATTGGTAATGGAAATATATTTTTCATCTCACCCACTCGGAAAGGCTTTCTTTATCCTTTCAAATCTGCGTGCAAAAGTCCACTTTCCACGCTAGCGTGGAAAGTGATTTTGAAATTCGAACGTTACGCAGTTCCATGAGTTCCAACTTTTTTCTATAAAGTGAAACGACAGGTCATTCCTAAGCGTTTAGAAGTATACATATCATGTACCTAATGGTGCAGTTTATTATTGTTTTGTTTTTATAATGATATTAATAATACTTTTTCCAGCTTAATTTGATGATATTCAATAATAATTTAGTTTTATTTATAAAGAAATAACACGAAGAAACATATTTGAAATGTTTATATGTTTCATTATTTTACGCTCAGTGCAATTTCGGAACGCACCGTTTAAAAAGTTAGTTTTTAAGAAAAAAAAAACTCAATGCGAGAGATTAAGATATTTAAATATTGTTTTGTTTTGTTGTTGAGTTAGAATAATATCAAAATAATGAATTTAATTAATTGATTTCAGTGCAGTGCAATTTTAACTCCTGATAAGTTTGGAAATGAGTGAAATATATTTGTTTTAGCCGTTAGCCGTGAGTATTTCATACCACAGTACTCAACATCGACAATAATAATTAGGCTCTTTGATGCATTTAAATGTTAATAATCCACGAAATGCTTTGTAACGGGTGAAATTTAAACAACCCTTTATAGAACACGAGTACATCTTGAATTATACATGAAAGTATTTCCTCGCTATGGTGAGATGAAAAGTTGTGTGTTGCGCTCGGCAGCAAAGTTGTTCGGCGTCTCGTGCCTTGAGAGCCTCGCTACGCTCAGGATTGTATTTTTGAACCACTCGCTTCGCTCGTGGTTCAATTTTACAATCCTTCGCTAGCTCGGCTCTCAATACAAACACTCGCGCCAAAAATCAACTTTGCAGCCTTGCATAACAAATAACTATTACACTCGTAGATTAAAACTATTACGTATTCATACTCGTAAAGTGCTTTCAGTGTTAACTATGGGTACGTTTTCATTACAAAATGAAGTTGCCGATTCTTTTGTTTATAGCAATTTACAATGTTCTAACAATCTAAACGAACTTGTAATGTGAGCAGCGTCATAGCGTCATGTTTTAATTCCCAGAAAAAAAAATCCTGCTTGTGTAAACACACGCCACACGCCTACGTGGTATAAGTCTCCTCTCTAATCAAGTCATTCATTTTCATTTCGGCATCTTTATGAGTTCAAACTTAGCGTGTCCACGCGTTGTCAGGAGAATATAATTTATAATGTCTCGGTAACAGATAAAAATCTCGTTGTTTTACAATGTTTTGGTACCTACGCCAGTAGTAACCAGTTTCTGTATTTTATTAACCGAAAATGTGGAATTCTTCATCGTTGTTTTGCTCGCTTGTACATTTTGAATCAAAGCATTTTTGAGGTAAAGTTTAACGGGCCTGTCTGAGATTAGATTTTACATTCGGAATCACCTAAATTTTACGCAAGTTAGCAGTCTTTTGTTTTAGATTAACTTAACAATATTTTACACATAAAAATGACTTTGTTTAAAAAATATTTATGGAATCCAAATCTCGAATTCTTTCTGGGGAATAACTAAGAAACGTGCAGCTCTCTTAGGTGCCATGAGATGTACCTACTTGCGTTTATTTACATGCAGTCTATGTAACCACCCTCCCTCCGTACACGTGAACTAAATTTGCAAATAAATACAACAATCCACCATCAATACAGGCTGGCCCAAAAATACGTTGACACGGAATTCTTAGGATATTGTTATTACGACACGACTAAACGACACTAGTTATATGCCAAATATTCCCCTTTGGGTTTGATGCACAATTGAAAACGTAAGTTAAACTGACGAGCAAAATGCCGCACGTATATTAAAACGTCATTTTCGGAAAGGTCTACATTTCTATGTTTAGTGGTACAGGCCCTTGTCTCTAAGATAGACTAAAAATTATAATCCATTGGATTAAGATCAGGCCAGAATGGTGACCAGTGTGTCGATCTTATGACCTTAGGGCAATTTTCATGATAGCTCCAAAATTTGCCCCTATTCATAAGCTGATAAAAGTAGCTGGCTACCTTACACACCTGTAGCTCTAGTATAAGTTTTTTCGCAACATTAACTAACTCGAACGCGTTTGCGTTTTGTCTCAAAATGTATGAAAGTGGTATGAAACCGTGAACAGCGCCTCTGGTGGTCACTAGTGGAAACTAAAACAGCGAGTATAACATTTGTTGCTAACCGATGAACGCGCGTATTTCAAACTCGGTGAGAGCGTTTTCATACATTTTGAGACAAAACGCAAACGCGTTCGAATTAGTTAATGTTTCGAAAAAACTTATACTAGAGCCTCTGACCTTAATCGATCATATACTCGTACATTGCTCTGAAAGTAATACTTGCCAAAAAATTGGCAAGATAACGTATTGGGACGTGCGGCATTTTGCTAGTTTAACTTACGTTTGCAACTGTGTATCAAAGCCAAAGAAGAATATTTTGCAGATAACTAGTGTTTTGTTAAGTTTATTAATAGTATGTTCACGCTTCATTACAAAAGTAGTGTAGTCGATCGTAAAAAAAATATCCAAAAAATTCCGTGTCAACGTATTTTTGGGCCACCCTGTAATGAAAAAAGTTCGACACGTGTTTAAAAATATTGCTTTATAGAATTTTGAGACATCATCTTAACTCGATTACTTATTTAGGTACGAGTAAGTATTTAGGAAGTAATTTCTGTTTCAATCAAAAGGATATTTAATCCAACTCGGAAGGGGAATGGATAAGCGTCTCTTATTTCAGTATAAAGTTTGTTAATTCAATCGGATTTGAAGAAACCCCAATTTAGGTGTATTTGTTTATCCCATGCGTGTAAATTGATTCCAACAATATTGGTAAAGTTTCTGTAAATCCCGTCGTGAGACTCGTGAGGGAAAGGGGAAAGATTCTGTCTTACTTGCGTGAGTAACAAGTTCCGCATTCGGTTTTCTTCTTTATCTTTAGTTCGACTTGTTACCCTACATATTTCACAACTTACTTTTCCTAATCGGATTTCGGCTGACAAAATGTTATTTGATTTTGTTTTATTCGTGCGAGCGTGTAGGTACTTAAGTTTCTGGTTGTCCAATAAATCGGAATATTAAATACGAGTATAAATAAAACTAACGGTAAAACGATGAAGCCGTATTTCAAAGTATGGCCGAAACTCATGACACTTGGACTTGGAACATTCCTTCGTTTTTCCCGTTGTTGTGTCAAGGTAAATAATGAATGGTCTTTAAAGTCCTTTATATTTTAAGTTCTTTTTTAGGGTTCCGTAGTAAACAAGGAACCCTTATAGTTTCGCCATGTCCGTCCGTCCGTCCGTCCGTCCGACCCCCGTTTTTCTCAGTAACCGTTAGTACTAAAGCTGTAATTTGACATGAGTATACATATCAATGACGCCAACAAAACGGTAGAATAAAATCTTTAAAAAATTTAGAATTTTAGAAAATTTTTTTTAGGGTACCTCCCGTATATGTAAAGTAGTGGTGCAATTTTTTTTTCTTCCAAACCCCATCGTGTGTGGTATCATTGGATAGAACTTTCAAAAATATTATAAGGTTTCTAAAAGCATTTTTTGATTAAAGAATTGGTTGGCGTGATATTAAGCTTTGGAGTGATAATTTTTGTTATGGTCAAGTGTCCCCCCCCTCCCCCTGCCAGCTAAACGGTGGCTACTAGGCATGTGAAAAAATTATGGTAATAGTATATACGATGAATTTAAAAGGAAAACTATCACAGCTAAGTAGACATTACTAGTTAACGAGTAATAGTCGAACTTCAGAAATGTACTTTCGTACAATTTCCATTGATACCTTAGATAATGTTGTTAATTTTGTCAAAAACATAGTAAATATAAGTTTGCGAACTTTTTAGTCCACATAATGTGACGGGTAGACGACTACGGAACCCTACCTTGCGCGTGGCCCGACACGCACTTGGCCGGTTTTTTAACCCTAGTGTAGCAGGATATCGATTGAATGAATGCATTTCAAAGCAAAACATAACAAAACCGTTTGGACGACTACAGGCGTCGTCCAAACGGTTAATATTCGTATGAACAATATTCGCATCACCTCAAATACAAATATGGCGTGACACGCAACCGCCCATCTTTCTCACTCTGAACTACCTAAATACAAGAAGAAGGAGATGGTTACAATTGTAGATAATATTTACTAATGTTACATACCAAATGCAAAAATAGGAAAGCAAAAATGTCACCCCATGAAACTAGACTCATTCGGGCGTAAACCTTGCGTCGAGGGTTCTTAATAAGCGACTTAAACGAATTAATTTACGTTTTCTTTAAATGTTATTTTCACTAGGGAATAATGCTTTTTTCTTATTGAAAAAAATGTCACGGTCGTGTTCTACCTTATCATCTATCATTTTTTTAAACTATATATTACACACTCGCTGATTATATCTGGAAAATATGGAGAAATGTACTATGTCCATTTCAGACTGTTTATATTAACAGCCCCATTCAAACGTTGTTATATTATTAGCAAAGTTATCCTATTAGGCTATTCGATAGCTTTAATAATCGCCCTGTACCGCTGAATAGCTTTCAGCAGCACACGTTACGTTAATGGATCCGTTAACAGCTATTACTACTATTAAGTTGCGTAAGTAATGCTTCTTCTATAACTAGAAGCATGATGAAGGACCATTAGTCCATTACATAACATAAGAGTCTTAAGAGATTATTTCGTTGGAGTTCATGAAATTATGATCTAAATTTGAAAACAGAAAGTAAATCGAACAAGAGGCACGCATTCAGAATCGTCACAGAAAAGGAAAATAAAAGGAAAATACCGATGTGGGGCGAAAATCAGTCGGCGCTCGATGCATAGACTTTGATCTTACGTTCCGTGGCATTAAAATTTACATATTTTCCTGCGTTTCCATTTGGGTTCGACTTTGATGTCCTTTTCAATGCGACTGCGGTCTGCGTGAAGCGCTGTTGGTAAAAATATTTTGTTTACGTTAAGGGACCCGGATCCTTTGTTTGTTTGCCAATATGCTATATTACCGTAATATGTTAAATCGGATCTGGCTATAAGACGTTATAGGATCTGCATTAGTATATTGTTTGCTAAGCTGTTATTGAATTTAACTGGATACCGATCTGTGTTGGTAAAATTGTGGGGACCAGACGGAGCCAGGCTGTACCATGATTAGAAGTCGGTGTCGCAGAAATGAGGTTTGAGCGAATATACGATGTAATTTGCCTAGTCTGGCGTCGCGGCGCAATCAGAGGCGCGTATTGTGAAGTCTTCACACTCGTATACTGTACTTAATACGGACACCGTCTGGAGCCGAATAAAAGCGAGCGGGAGCTTAGTAAATATATAGTACCTACATACTTGATATGAATTAGGAAAATGTAGCAAAATAACTACCTACTACACTGCCTACTACTACATCAATGAAAAATTTGTTAACGACCGTCTTTGCTGATTCGAAAGTTATTATCGATATTGCCTATCGAATGGTGGTTCCAAAGTATTTTATTTTATTTATTTATAGCCTTGTATCAGAAATACAGTTTATATTTGTATTGTATCTTCTATTTTTTTCTTTGTTTTCCTTAATTCACGGTTCCAAAGTATACGGTAGTTCAATTCCATTTATGTATGACTAGCCTTTGCCTGCGACTTCATCCACGTAAACTAATAAATGACTTTTCTTAAAAATATACATACAAGAGTATAAGAAATGGGTTTACATTGTGATGAAAGAAAACTCAGTCTCAAGCTGTTACCCACATTGTTAAGACTTCATCGCAAAATTTCGTAAACAAAATCTGCACGGGGAAATATTACATTGGCTGAAAGCAAACACGAACCGTGAATGTTGGAGCCCCCTTGTCATTGAAGGTTCTTCAATCAACTCTACTTACTCACTGGGAAATTAATTGGAGATCTTAGCCCGACCTTACAAAGGCACTAGGTCAATTTGATTCGAAAATAAGCTAAAAAAACGTGTAGTCAATTTGATCAAATTTTAGTATATTTAAATGACCTTTGTGTTATCTAACAAGGACATTAATTTGCTTAAGAAATAGCTACGGGTCTGATGTCCTAGAATTAACCCTTTTGTTTTGAGTTATGTTTGTTATTTAATGGCTAATATAGAAGAAGAAAAATATTCCACTACAAATGTGAACAGAATAATTAATCGTATTTAATCGATAATCACAAAATAGCACCCTGTATTCTAAACCGTAAGATCTATATTGCTCTATCGTAAACATACTTCGAAATAAATTATGTAAAACAGTTCCAGGGAGGTTTCAGACGGCCTCGAATCTCTAACGAAGAGGTAGATTTTTGCTTAATTATGTTTCAAATAAAAACAACTCGGTTAACTTGATACGAATAAGAATTGGGGCTCAAAGCAGAGGTCGTTGATTAGAACGCTGTTTATACTTTTGAGAGACGAAGCAACTCGTTATAGTCGCTATTAGGTTATGTTAACTACCCAGTAGCTTTGCGTTTTATTTATTTTATTGTCTATGATTATGTATATACACATTGATAGCAAAAACAATAACAATCCTGTGTAAATTAATTTAATCCATTAAAATGCATAGTTTATCTATTCGTTTCTGACATGTGACTATATGAACCCCAATTATGTTCCCGATTCAAATTGCTACTTGTTGTGGTTAAACGGTGTCTAATAAACTATTTCTTAGAGAATGTATCGTTCCGCTTTCAGTACGAGCGGCAGATGAATCATCGCGGTTACGCACGCGATTCTTTGCTGTAACTTCTGCTTTCAACGCAACATTCCTTTCTAGTTTTCTAAATATCTTTTATATGTCGCACTACGCATGTTTCTATGTGATTAGTAATCAGTATGCTCATCTAAAGCCAGTGACACTATTATTGCTGTACCGTACCTATCGCTATTTTGTTTAGTTATGCGTTGGGAAAATTTATAATTAGGTATGTTGGAAATCGAGGCAATACTAAACAACGAATGAACTAATTATCATTTATTTATCTACTCGTATGCTTACTCTAATAAATGCAGATGGAAAAATATTTACAAAACAATGAACTATAGACATTAGACACCTAAATCACAGTGGTTTTGTAATTCTATACAAAAATGGGTGGCAAGTAGCTTTTCATTGACGGTCCAGCTCGCCCTAAAGGCGGCAAATTTGGTGAGTGTAGCATCTTCAAAGGCGGTGGACTTAGATCTCTTCTTAGCTGATTCATCCTGTCTTCTTCATTGCGAACATTGTTGTTATTGCGTTGTAGTACTTTGTAATTCTTGATAATACCACGTAATTCCTCTTGCTGTTGATGATTTAGGGTTCTATAGTTATTCGTATTCGTGTTTTCGCTTTCTTCTTTATAATTATCTTCTTGGCGAGTTGGAATGTATATCATTCTATTGCTTTGGCTCATATTGCTTAAATTTAAGGGTTTATTTTTAGGTTTCATCTTGCTTGATTCAAAATGATTTTTCTGTGCCACGAAATTGACAATGTCTGATAAGTCAGCTGTTTTTTTTCTGTATTCCTTAATATCGTTCATCATTTGAGATTGATATTGAATGAATTTAGGAATCTTTTCTACTTTGGGCTCTGCCTTTACATTTGGTCTGTGTTTAGTTGTTGAATCAATTTCAGTATTGTTATCTTTATTTTTAGTCCTAACCAGATTCTTTAAGAAAATGTTGTTTTCTAATATCTCCTCTATACTAGCCTCAGTTGTTGTGGTTGTTTGTTCTCTGTGTTCCTCTTCAATTTTATTCGTAACTGGTTTGAACCTGCTATCGTCTGGCTTTATAAAATCAACAAATCTGATACTGGGTTTGCTACTAGCAGTTGGTTGGATTTTACTGTCATCGGATTTGATAAAGTCAACAATCCTAATACTAGCTTCACTGCTAGTAGTAGGTGGTTGCTCTGTAGTAGAAATTCTAATATCACTATCCGCACTTTGTAAGGTTGATGCACTGAAATAGGTCGGAAGAGGCGACGAATTGGTGTATGCAAACTTGACATCTTTAGGAGTGTCGTAAATTTTTCTAGATTCGTAGAAACCTTCTTCATAATCGTAAGATTTTGTGACAGTTTGACTCGGAGGGACGAAATCGTGGTGTGTTATTATTTTTGATTGATGATAGGCTGCCGCAGGGTCAGGATTATTTGTTTGTTTTGCGTGCTCAATTGAAGGTTGTTTCGTGTTGTCGATTGGTTTGTACCAGTTGTCTTGAGATTCAGCAGTCAATATAGTTGTGGCTGCTTGTGGTGCTGGTGATACATCATTCGAGTAGTACTGATTATTTTCATTTTGTTTTAAGTGATTAATTGCCTGGTTGTTGTTCAGGTATGCGTATAAATTTTGATTCTGGTTCACATTTGAATTTGGCATAACATAATTGTGGTTCATTACTTTGTTTTCCGCACCATCATTGTTTGAAACTTGTTGGTGATAGTCATTTGCAACTTCAGCTTCATTATATTCGGTAGTATTCTGCTTTTGATATTCCTGTGTTTTACCATTATCATAGTCGTTGAAGAGATTTGCCTGTTTATCTGTATATTGTATTTGTTGAACATTATTTCTAATGTTAGGTTCAAGTTGTGATTGTATCATTGAAGTATACTGTTCTGGAGTCATATCACTAAAATTGATCATGATTTCATCACCAGACGATCTAGATATAGTATTCTTGTTTGTGTTTTGATTCGCATTATTTGAATTTAAACCATATTGCCAACGCCACAAAGCTTTATTATTTTCTTGATCGGCATCTTTAATAACGGCCTCATAATTCATCAATTGCGGCATATTAGACTTTTCCGTCGTAAATATTCTTGATATTGATTGCTGATGCGTGTTCATCGAGGGAACGTGAGCGCCCTGTGATGCCAGAAAAGTAATTTGTGGTGAAATCGGTCCATTGTTCTGTTTAACTTGTGTTTGATCTTTTGCAAAGTCGATGGGTGATTTGACTGATTGAAGTGAACTGGCTGCCGTTGCTATGTTGTTTTGACTGTTTTGATTAATCTGCGTGTTTTGGTTATTTTGATTGTTCTGATTGTTTTGTGAAATTCCCGGGGAGAAACTATACGAAAATGCTTCAGGAGTCCTTCCTGTAAACAAACCGCGTGGCGGCGATGACGGGAATCGTTGGATCTTCTCCGTTTCAAGTTCATAGTTTTTTTCATCTTCTTGCCATGACTTTAGATGCGGCGGTCTTTTGGCTTCTTCAGCAAGGTTGTACTGGACGGCTCTGAAATTAAAGTAAATACTCATAATTAACCCGTAAGTCAAATACTTATATGTAATGTGGGTTCGTTGTACCTTTTATTAATTAAAAAAAACTATGCTAACCTTTGAATAATTTCTGGCATCGGCGGAGCTACTGGCAAATGATCACCAGTGGCCCGGAAGCCGTTGGAGTCCGCGATGTAGTGGACGGTGTACGTCTGTCCGTTGTCGCCCACGTAAGAGTACGATCCCTCGACAACCTGCTCCTCCTTGTCAGAACCAATGTTCTCCATGCGGCTGTGCTGCACGTAATGAGTCTGATCCGCTCCAAGAGCTCTGAGAAAATTTTAATTGAGTTAATACAAATACAAATGCGTTTATTTTCCCTTTAAATTACAATGGTGTATCGGTTAGTAATATCTTATATCTAATTGACATGGAAAAATCGGTGTGAGCACAGCGATAAGCTGGTTTTAAGCCCACCCGTAGTCAATAAGTTGGTTTCACATTAAGTAAATAGACAGGTTAGTAAATTAAATTAAGTAGTTACAATTGCAATAATACAATATTGAATTGACTATGTATAATGGTATTGAAGTGACTATGGTAATGAAATCACGTAACAGTTAAAGTCTCAATTGATCTCTTTAAATTAATAGATACCATAGGTTTAAGTAGCTGGATCCACTGAAAAATCAGCGTTGTTGCACAACCCCGTGCATCGACACATGCTGAGTGGATTCCATTTTTGTAACAACACTAGATTCCTAGTTCAGTGTAAGCTTTATGTAATGATCTGTATTGTTGTTGTTCCAAAATAAATTTATTCTATTCTAAATCTACGAGCACTTATTTTACAGTTTATCTTGCTTTATTAAGTTACGCCTCAAGATTCCATCCAACGTAGCGATGATTACATCTCGTTTATTGATTTATCAAAAACAAAATCACTTTCCTCAATATAGTATAGTTCGTATGCAAACGGCGTAAGTAAAAATATTATTTCAACAATTTTACAAATAACAGTTAATCCACTTACTCGTAACTGAAGCTTCCGTCTAAATCCATCTCATTAGACAGTCTAATGATTGGAATCGCGGGCTCTGTTGTCGATGAGGATATGAACACTCCAGGAGCATGAACGTACTGATGAGTTGGGAAAGATCCTGCTTTCACCAGTTCACCTCCTTCATTTCTGATTCCTAGGCTATCAACTGTCAGTATAGGTATTGTCCTTCTGGATGCTTGATAATTAGCTGGAACATTTTGCGTTGGCCCTGCGTTCATTGGAAAATGGACAGGTTTGACATCAATTCGGTCAATAGGGTGTTCATAATTGACTGTTCTGGGGATTTGTCTCATTTCTCGCTTTTCAGGTTCTCTTATATTCGATCTTTGGGTGCTGTTGAATCGCTTTAGCTGAGGCGGTGGTTGCGGAGAAGATACTTGGTGATCATTTTTGTTCTTTTGCTCATCATCATCATCAAAGATTGGAATTAGAGATGAAGACATAATCACTGGAAATGGTGTTGGGAACGATGTAGGTGCCTTCGTACCTGTAGGGGGTAGGTACTGGAATGGAAGTTTGTTAGAGGTTTTCATTGCGTAATATGGTATAGCTGTGTGTGTTTCTGGTGGTAAATAGAGTGAGCTATCTGATGCGAACGCGCTTGAGCCCGGTTGATAATGTGGCAGAAACAACTGTTCATCTTCAAACTTTTGCGCCCGTACATTCGTAATATAAACTATTACTATTGAAAGTGGTATCTGAAATCAAAACCAACGATTATAGACTTACACTTTTAAGCACACGTAATCCAGATTCCACAATCACATTCACTTACAAGCTTCATTTTTGTGAAGCCGCGTCCTTTGAAGGAACGAACAATTATGATGCACGTCACTCTCTAAGACTAGTGGAAAATGGACTGATAATGAAAATGAATTCCGCATATATTTATATACACGCGAACGCCGCGAGCGCAGGCATTCGTGAAAGATATCGGTTAGTTGAACTAGGTTTCACCGCTCACGGCGTCTCACTTTTTACAGTGTTTTCTGTTAAACAGCCCATATTATCATTGTTTTATGACCATCGGGATAATTGTTGCTCCCAAGTAAGAGTGTTGGTAAGAGTGTAGTTGGTACAGATGTATTATGCTTGTTCAGATTTTCTCATTGATAAACTAACGCGTGTTAAGTATAATAAAGTGTCCCTAAAAACCTAAATCGCTAATATCTTACATGTACTTGTATGTTGGTTCAAATTATCCTTACGCCAATTACCGAATCATTCAGCATTTCAGTACTTTATATATATATATATATATATATATATATATATATATATATATATATATATACAATATACCTTATTAAATTTTAGGTAATTACCAAAATGGACATATCATATAACTACAATACAATTACTCTTTATTGCACACCTCAATTAAAGGACACAGTACAAAACAAAAACCCAATAAGTAGAGGCAAACAACAGGCGGTCTTATCTTACTACCTACTATATAATTAATTTCCATAAAATATATTATCCAAAATACCAAATAAAACTGTTAAGATGATATATTAAAGTGTACTCTAACAAATGTAGACAAAGTAAGAAAAGGTACACATTAATCGATACAAAAAAGCACTCCATATTAGCAAAGACGATCTTTGAGGAATATTGAATTTTATTCGAACGAAATGTAAACAGTTCATTTGATAGCAGGCATGCAAAGTCTCTTTCTTACGAATATGCAAGTGTGAAAGAAGATAATGTCCTAAAGTGATAAAACGGCAGAGATTCTACCTTTGAAAAGCTGCATAACCGACGTCTAAGTACCTATATGCAAATATTGTTATTTTTTAAAATTCAATACGAATAAAATTACTTTAGATATACAAAAACAAATACTGAACCTGTATAAGAACCTGGATTGTTCATTAAAAAGGCAAGAAAATCGGGTCTTTTCGTATCGTATTCGGATAAACGAGCCGATAAATTGGCAGTTTTATACGGTCGTCCCACGGTGTCGGCAACACAGCGCAAGTTGTATAACAGTACATTGATTTAATACAGGCATCGAAATTCCAAGAAGGAAAATATTTAACGAAAACATTATAAAATAACTAATATTTTAAGTCAAGTTTACCCATTGATATTTATTATAAGCACTCATGCATGAAATTTAAAGTGTATGTTTGTGCAGCAAAAACTGCTGCAATATATTATAATGATTGCCCGATTATACATTTCTTCGTCGGTTTTCAAGTTTAATATGTACAGTGGGCCAACGAAAATGTTGAGCACTTTAGTACTTTGTCAAATTAAAGAGGTTTCAAATTTTATGACGTTTCAGTCTAAATATTTCTTAGATTTCGATGTGACAAGGTTCTAAGTATGCTCAACATTTTCATGGGCTAACTGTACATGTAGTCTTTCATACATAGTTAGTTGCGAGAAACTTGAATAGGTACACAACAGGGTTGTCATTGTGTACCTACCATGTAATTCTCAATATACTTGATTTGCTCAAGCGAGAGGTCAACGAACTATGAGCCTTGATTTGGGCGTTTATAGGTATGTAGTTAAGCTACTGTTTTAAAATTTTAACTACATTATTGTCGCCATAACATGATGCAAGTTCCGTAACGGCCAATGTCAATGTCTTGGCGACCGGTTTCGATTTTCGGACCCTTGTTTCGTGGAAGGAAAGATCAATTAATTGACTGTTAATGGCTTATCTGTGTGTTTCTGTGATTAACGAGTTGTATTCCTTACTGTGGTATTCACAGGTAGTTTAAATTCGCTTGGGGAAGTGGGTTTTACGGTTAAATCAAAAAGTATGTCGGTTAAAATGCTGTCTAAATTGGTTTCATTCTGATCATTAAGTGCATATCTTTTTATATATGTTTTATATAATGACGAATAATTGGTCTGTGTGGGTGGTTAGCCGACTGCCCAAAACAGTGTTTCCATAATGATTCCTTGACCAAACTGAGAGCTTTATAGTCAGGAATTATGTATTTAATTGATGTCCTACTAACAATTCAAACTGGTTTTTATTTTTACAGGTAAAACAATAACGAATCACAAAGAGAGTTAAGGGTAAGGATATTAAGTAAAACACCATATCTCATTCCTCTTTTATTTACTACTTTAGTATCTTAAAACTAATCATACATAAGTACGTACGCTCACAGTGTACAGGAATCATGTTCACAAATACATAATCGTGAACAAGATCACTGTCAGGGTTTTCAGAGCGTTGTAACCGCGGCGTTTTTCAACGCGCGGCTTTTTCCATGAATGAAAAATTGGAGGTGAATTATGAGAGCATAAAGAGCCGATCTACATATTGGCTGATATTTTAGGAGGTCTATACGCACTGAAATTTACCCTATAACACTGTTTGTTACATTAGGTCTGTCATTCGGAAAGTACACACACAGTCGTTATGAGCCCTGTATGAGAAACTGCACGCTCGTAGTTTACCACTACCGTAAACTGGTCCTAAGCAAGTCATTTATCTTTTAGCAAAGCAATGCCCATGAGCTGAATGTAAAAATAAATATAAAGCTATCAAATAGACAGTGCTCTCAGTTGTATGACTTCCGATAACAAATTGTTTTAATTTTAAATTAACATAAAATTGGTAATAATTTGCAATTAACTAACCATAGGTTGGTTTAGTTTGCTGTGGATTGTATGTACCTTGTTGGGGATAAGTCTGTTGGGGGTACGTCTGCTGAGGGTAGGTCTGTTGGGGGTAGGTCTGTTGAGGATAAGTCTGTTGAGGGTAAGTCTGTTGAGGATAAGTGTGTTGTGGGTAAGTCTGTTGAGGATAAGTGTGTTGAGGATAAGTTTGCTGAGGATAAGTCTGTTGCGGGTAGGTCTGCGGTTTGTTCTTTTCAGCTTCGGCTTTAGCTGCTTCTTCCTTGGCGGCTTGGTCGATGGCACTGAAAAAATATACTTATTAGGTATGTAATGTTAATTTATCAGGTGAATGAAGGTACTAAGTATTATCTTGAGAATTAAAAAAGTTAACCTCCGGCCTCCGGTAAGCAAAGTACAAAAGAAAAGACACACCATAAATTTAATGTCTTGAAAATTGTTATATTATAACAGGTAGTTATAGGGCTAAAATGAGTTCGGAACAACAACTGTCCGCTACATCTATAGTTTTGAAAGCCTCCTCCAAGCCGTTCACAATTTTTAAAAGATTAATTGGCGAAGTTGACTGATTTCGCCATCATCGAGGACACTTTATCTTACACCTAGGGACAGACTTCCAACGGAACATACCCATACTTCAAAACAATACCTTTCAAGATAAGAATTAGAAGAATTAGAACTACTATTAATAACGGGATATTTAGTATGTATATTTGTACGCCAATGGAGCTTGCAACACGGCTGAAATATCGGGAACTCAGCAATACAAATATACATGGTAAATATCCCGTCTAGTTCTAATGCCTTTCAATATTCACCGCGGACAACATAAATTAAACCATGTCGAAAACGAAATATGTTCCACAACTCTTTTAAGGATCGAGAAACCACTGGGCTATAAGCTTAAGGAATATTGTTATGAAGCGGGCAATTTGTCTCAGACACAAACAACTCTGACCCATAACTCACTCGGCAGCACGCCCTCTCACTCGGGGAAATAAGAAACTGTACCTACACCGGTTACATATTTTCCTCAAATATGTTGATGAACATATTGGTGCTCGTTTGATTCTTGTGCTTAAGACTAAATAAACTTCTTCTTAAAAATAAACAAACTTCTAAATTTAAACTCTTGTAAAATTATGTCACGAGAAATCTTCCTACGTTAAATGTAAATATTATAATTTAATGCTACAAACATTCAAAACAAAGTACGTTTAAAGTTCACATTAAGGAATTTTTATTAGAGCCGTTGTTTTAACTTGCATTAAGTAAATTGCGTCAATAAGCGTAACTAATAGGTACTCCAATTATAATCTTTATGCATGTAATTGAAGTAGTTTCCCCGAAACGACCGACTTTATATATCTACACACCTTTGAATTTTAAACCTTATTTTCAATGTGTAGAAGTTATTAAACTTACGCCTGGATCGCTGGTGGCACCGGAGGGGGAGTAGGCAGATGGTCGCCAGACGCGTGGAAGCCGCTCGCATCAGCCCACCACGTGACGGTGTAGGTCTTCCCGTCGCCACCAACGAATGAGTACCACCCCTTCTTCACCAGGCTCTCAGTCTCTGTGTTGGGGTTCACCAGGTAGCCTTCTTCGCCGACGTGGGTACCGTCGCCGATTTGGTACCTGCGGAGGTTACATGGGTTAATGTCGGGCTTGTTAACCGTACATAACCAAGTTGCTTAAGCACAACTCTTCAGTCGAAAAATACTTAGTAGGTTATGTTCGTTAGGTATCTTCAGATGGCCGAAAGGCAAACTACCCAGAGATAGGAGCCCCGCGTAGCGGGCCTCCATCGACACTCGGAAGAATAAAGGGTGGTCGACAAAAACAGTATTTTTGGTGCTGGTTATCTTCTTAGCTATGTACGGGGAACTAGGGTAATGTCGGTAAAACATTTGATGCAGGGCAGGTGGGGTAAGTAAGATGAAAGTAGGTTTTAGCTGGGAATAAGAGAGAAAGTATCCCTTAAGTCGTCTTTCCCCATGAGTGTTCATCCAGCTTCCATGCCTTATTTGTTCGCTGTGGTAGTATGAAGTTGCAAATGATTTTCAGTAGATCTTTCAGTGGCTATATACGAACCACGCGGTGCGAGCTTCTTTTCTACCTAAGTTAAAGTAAGTTGTGTTTTTGTAGAGGCAAGCACTATGCAGACATTTATGTCATTTCAGCGTTAGCTTCACGTCAATTCTAGTAAAGACTATGCGATATAATATAACAATATCTGGGCGACCGAGCTTTGCTCGGCGTTTTCCCCGTTATGAGACCTAGCTAGATCGATTGATCCCCGAAAACCCCCACATACCAAATGTCATCAAAATCGTTCGTTTCCGAGATCCCCGAAATAAATATATAAATATACAAGAATTGCTCGTTTAAAGATATAAGATAGCAGCCGAAAATAAAACTTAAATTAACGAATTATTTTGCTTCAGGCGTATGCACTTAAAAAAAGAGTCTTTTGCGCTTTTAATGTGCTGCTAAATACGAATCTTAGATTAATTGTATCGCGTTACCGATATCCTCAACTTATTTCAAATGTTCTACCTACCGATTAACTATTTGAATGATTGTTAAATTATCTCTGATCGGTGATTACATTGTCATTTGTAAAAAATACGACAGATCAACTTCTATAATCTTTAACAAACAAGACTTTTTCGCCGTAAGTAATGACCGGTGATCCTATCAGGTCCCAATAGATCTCTATTACTAGCATCTTAAGGAAAAGATACCTAATAAATCTACAAACACTAGATTCAGTTTCATAAAAGAGAAGTGCCGGTTGACTAATGTTAGTATTCAAATGAGCTCCCATGCTGTCGAAACAGTTATAATTATTCGATGTTAGCTATAAATTATGCTCAAACTTTTTCTAAAGATTCGATTTGTAAACAGTTAAATTGGCTATAAACCGGATTGCTGTCATTTTTGTGTCAAAAAGATACAATGGACCGTTGGGACCGTTATAGAATTTTTATTTACATAATAATCTAAGCATATGACATATATGAAGGTATTATCGACCTTGACGTATGCAATAAAATAATAACATTAAAAAATCAGAGAATACATGTTTGAGAGCTTTCATTTGGTTTGTAAATTCGCATATATACTTTGAAAAAAAAAACATCTATCTCTCCGAGATTCTGTGCCATTAAAATAAATCTTATTTCTGACTTTAACGACTTCTTTTTCTCACATTTAGGAACGGTTTTTTAATGATAGTTTTGCCTAAACTGGTCGAAATTGGCTTCTGATGAATCGTGTAATTTAAGATCTGTATAGATTTTTATGAGGCTTCAGATGATCGAGGCATCGTGATTTTGATAGGATTGTAAAAATGATCGATTTGTTTTGACAATAAGTTTATAGATTCGTTGGTCGCGTGGTTCGAGTGTAAAGTGGTTTTTAACTCTCGGGGGTTCATCATATACCAGTGCATGTGTTCGTACATTTACGAGTCTTAATGTTATGACACCAATAAAATTACTCTTGCGTGGAGCGGTATGTTTTAAAGTAGATTTCTTAGAACGCACACGTATAAATTGACCAATCAGCTTATAAATCATTGCAGCTTTGAACAAAATATCATTATGTAAGCTACTGGTCTGATCAATAATATGAGGGGATGCTCAACAATTGTTTAGTGATGTGAGACGGAATGGTCAAAAAAAAACTTATTTAATCTTTAACGCAAGTAGGTAATTAAGTATGCTTAGCTTGCTCTATGTAATGTTATCGAATGGTGTAGTAGTAAATAAAGAGTTAATTACTCACTCGTATTTGTAGCTGCCGTTGTCTCCATAATATTGGTCGTTCTTGATCACGGCGACAGGCGTTGTGCTCTGCTGAGGGGGCACAGTCCAGGAGTTAGTGGGATAATCGTGCTGCACGGGGTTCGAAGGGTTCGGGTTCTGCCAGCCGGGAATGTAGCTGGGCGGGTTCCATGATGGCGGCGTTGTATACTGGTTCTGGTTCCAAACTCCATTGGGTTTGTTCCAGGAGTCGGGTGAAATCCAGTTTTGACCCTGGTTCAAATAAGTTGGGGGAGCCCCAGTGTTCTGCGGTGGGGTCCACGATCCTTGAGGAGGCACCCAACTCTGAGGCTGCTGCCAATTGTTCTGCTGGGTAATCTGCGGGGGGTTCCAACCCCGTGGAGGTCTTTGGCTGGGGGGCACGTAGTTGGATGCCGCTTTGGTATCCGCTTCAGTCTTGAGAAGTTCTATTGAAGCTTCCGCTTCAGAATCTTCTATTATACTTGCAGCGCTCTCTTCATCGGCATAAGAAATCGCCAGAATGGCGAGAAACGCAAGTAACTGTGAACAAAATGTATGTTTTTTTAAATAATTTAGGAATTTACTTTTTAAATACTTTCAACAATTAAATAGTCTATAATTATGTTTAGCAATATTCGTTCATTCAACAGGGTTATAAGAAAAAGCAGCATCCTAACAGTTATTATGTTTGACTTAAGATGTATCTGTTCTTTAAAAATGAAAAAAACAACGGATTCTACTTCTGGCTAGCGTGGGAAATCTTTCGGACTCCAAAGACTATGCTTATCACTTGCTTTTAATTGTTGTGCCAGTTTCAGAAAGAGCTTAATCCTCTTGGAACCATAGGAGGAAACTAAGCACGGGTTTAATCAAATGTTTATAATTATTTTAATTGGACGAAAGAAGTAGGTACTTAAATGCCGATCACCAGCTGGTCATCAGCGACGTTCTTATTTCGATCAATTTTAAAAATGCTGATTGCCAATTATTTGAGATTTTTTTGTCTGTTTTTTTCTGAGATTCGTCAATCGAGATAATTATGACACTTAATAAGATGTTATAAAAAATATCTAATCGGAGTATTACAAATTACTTCTTGGATACTTCAAGAGCGACAAAAAATTGTATCAATATCGAATCTAAAACTACTACAACTTCTATTACTACTACTGCTGCGCTGGCTCGATATTGTATGAATTTACCATAACTTAACATGTAAGTAGGTAATTTTGAACTTAGATTATAATATAAGTACCTACCTAAAACGTTTTTAAGCTAAGTTGCCTGATACTGCCGTCCTATTAGGTTAATTGAAATTGACTCACTCATGAATTTGGCTATAAATGACTATCATGTAAATGTACATTTATGAAAATTAGAAACATTGTTAAATGTTCAACTACACTAGTAGAGGTAGACTTATAGCTTTTTAGCTTATGGCTTGTACCTTTAATAAAATATCAAATCTTTTGAAAATAAATACATTTCATGGTATTAATGGGCAGGTATTTTGTGACATTGTCTAAATATCGGGAAAGTATAAATAAAAAAAACTTGATAAGAAAATGCTAAACGTCTGGGATTTATACTAAAATAAAATAATTTTATGACCAATCCAAGGACTCACCAGTTTCATTGTAATGTCCTTCCGTGTTGGCGGCCCGTGCGAATGTGTCGCAAGGGGTCGCCAACGTGATTATATATGCGAAGGTCCTGCGATCCTCCGACGCATCTCCGCGTATCAACATTCACAAAAGGACAATCATCGCTAACCTCAATTATGTTGACTCTGAGGTTGGTAACCACTGCGACTATCAGGAGTTCAGACTTACACTGGTCCGTTTAAACCGAGATGTCGATAAGCTTATGGATGCTACCCAGGAGTTTTCACGACGCGCGATAATATCCTCATGTTTAGTTATCCAGTGTGTGTCTGACCTCTGATCTGGCATAGTTGGTCGGACCTCGGGGTCAAGTTATAGATGGACCGTGTGGTGAGGTGATTGAAGGCAGGTTGTGAATCTCAAGTGCGCGGGCGCTGTCTACCGTGACCTCGCTCTTGAAATATGTCTAAACGTAAATTTTTAACCGAGCTTATACATATTTATGCTTTTCTCTGGCATATCTTTAATTTGCGCTTTATTTAAAAAAAGTTACAATATTATATTCAAACTGTGGTTGTAGTCCGTTTATCCGAGTATGTTTCGTAAACATTGTATATGGATGGTTGAAATAAATGTCTGTTATATTTTTTGGGTTACACAATGAATTTAATACCTACCTATTGAATATACTAATTATACATTGGTACATACATACCATCTGTTGCTATTACGAGGAGTCTACTGGCGTCATATCATTGAGTATAAAAAGTAACTTCGTTTAATGGAAGTATATCATAAATGTAAGCGTTCTTCATAAAATTTATAATGCACTGTTAAACACCCAGCTTGACCCAAAAAATCCTTTGTTTGTTTATAAAATTATCATATTATTTTAATCTGAAATGTCATTTCACGAAGTCAAGTGAGCAGTGGAACTTAACAATGTAACTTGACCTGTTTTTGTTTAATTTCATGTAAACGAAGAAGGGAAATTATGACCTAATTTTTGCTATTTAACCATTTTCATGACAAATCTTTCGTAATGTTATTTTTATGCGAAACCTTAGCATTAAGATGTCCGTTCGTAGTCGCCTAAAGCTATCTTCGCAAGCTCTTATCTAGTTTTATATTTGTAAAACCAACGTTGAACTTACAAGATAAAATCCATATTTTCAAACTAAACGCAAATTATCTACAGGCGCGGTAAATTTAACCGTGAGAATAACCGTAGGTGTACACATGGTTATCCATGTATGCACAAGCATTTTGCAAGCGCCAAAATCCAACTCTTCTAAACAAGTCTAATTGACTTTAGAGGACCATTACTTGCTATTACATGACTCATACCACAGTAAAGTAAGTTACGAGGCTTCTCAAACATTTCCCTCATCTCTGACGCTATTGTATCGCTTAGATATTAAAAACCGGCCAAGTGCGAGTCGGACTCGCGCACTAAGGATTCCGTACCATTATTTATAAAAATGCCAAAAAAATCATGTCTGTTGTATGGGAGCCCCCTCGAATATTTATTTTATTCTGTTTTTAGTATGTGTTGTTATAGCGGCAACAGAAATACATCATCTGTGAAAATTTCAACTGTCTAACTATCACGGTTCATGAGATACAGCCTGGTGACAGACGGACAGCGGAGTCTTAGTAATAGGGTCCCGTTTTACCATTTGGGTACGGAACCTCAAAAACGGAACAAGCGTGTTTACTTCCAACTGCATTTTGTTGGTTGACAACTAAAACCCACATTGTCAAAATTCCTTCTTAAAACAAAGCTGGTATCTTACTCGTAGTATCAATTTAGTACAATGACGAGGTGGATACGAGGTTTTTAGGCTGGCCGGTCGTGTCGATATCTAATTCGAGTTTTCTTGCCGGCTAATTGTATGAACAAACGCCTTGTTGGTTAAAGTTTTGGATAAATTTCTAGACATTGTATATGTATATCGCCATTTTATGAGTGTTGAGTTTTCTTTGACACACCCCACACATAAAGCCTACTGTGTGGCCTGAAGGTTGACTAGGTAGAGAATGCCTTACGGCATTAAGTTCGCCTTTTGTACTAGATATTTGTTACTGTGCAATAAAGTTTAAATAAAAAATAAATAAATAGATAAAGGTCCAACAGATGCACATTTCTAGTACCTAATGTTTATTTGTAAATGGGATTTTATGCTCAATGTTCGAGTTCTTAATGTTACACAAGTATGTAAAATATCAGTTCTAACAGTATTTCATCGATTTTAAATACGTTTTACCTCATCCCTGCGAGGTCAAAGGCATGGTGGCGTCAGTGGCAGCACAAAAATATGTGCGTTCCACGGGAACAGGAACTGGCTTCCTCTCTGACATGGGGTACAGATAAAATGAGAAAAGTTTTTCCCTGCCAAATCTTTATCACATTCACATAAGAATGCGGTCACTTTACTGCGTGGAAATCAGTTTTTAGCTATACCTGCAGCTATTCTTTACACACTAAAGTATATAGTATTATAAGCTCGGTAAAGATCGACTTAGGTTCGGATCTTCTACTATAATGTCTTGATTAAAACGTGATGTGACGTAAAAAAATCCTGCACAGACTATTTTTAATTATTTAAAAAATAATTAAAAATAGTCCGTCCAGGATTTTTTTAACCAAACCCAATTTTAATATATTTTTTAACACACTAAATTTATTATAAAATATGTTTCATTCTATTATCAGCTCGGTGAAGATCGACTTAGGTTCGGATCTTAGACTAATATACCATCTTCCAGAACTTAATTAATAGGTATACCAAAGTGTAGCTCAGACGGATACCAGCAAGCGTTAGAAAAATAGTTTTCTGAAATTGAAACAACAACTTATGTACATGCATACAAATGTACCTATGTACATACATAAGCTTGTAAAAATGCGAGCAGAAATATGTTGATATGATGGAAAACATAATATTACGAAAACCCAGAGAAGCATGAGAAGAGTTTTCACAAAGGCACTTGAAAGGTCTCTGAAACATAAAAACCGGATTATTTTTTGCTTATTGAGTTAGGGTAGAGTTTAATACGATTTTCCAAGATATTGATGAATAATGGAAAGGTTTCATAACTTCAATTTGCCGTATAAGAATAATTGGTTTTACCCACACCCACATCGGATACTAAACGAATTCAGATTGGATTTTGCAAGTGGGTTATCGAGTAAGTTATTTCATTGATGAGGGATATGCAATAACTACGTAAAAAGGGCAAAATTTCACGAAACAACCACATAAAAGCCCTGAAGAGATCTCCTTGTTAATTAGGTAAGATGTCAAACTTACGATTTAGTGTAAAAAACTAGCTTTTGTCCTCAACTGTCCGCATAAATTTGCACTCCTTATTTCATTCCTTCCAGGGATCATATACTACATCTAAATTTTCCCATTTATAATACTGGTAATTTAAGTTATTGTTGTATTCTTTTATATATTTTCTTGTAAATAAATGTTTTATCAATACTTGTAAGATGATATTTTGATCTACCTTATGCATGCTCGATTGCTCGAAAGCATCACGTATCACCTCTCTGTTGTAAGTTTACCAATTGATAACAATAATAATTGGTACCTAACATTGAAAATTGTAAAAATTAGAAATTTAGAAATAAAGGAAAAATTGAAAAACTTAGGCACCGAGCAGGATTCGAACCTGCGACCTCCCGGCACTCGCGGCCAGTCGCTCTAGCCAACTGAGCTATAGGTGCGATTGCTACCCGGCTTGAAATTTGTCAATCCTTCCTTCATTAACACAATGCCTTAAGGGAGGCGTACAGCGACATCTACCAGAAGACCCAGGCTTCATTACGGCACTAACGTCTCAAATTATGTTGAGAAATCGTTAGTTACGATACGCTTTCCTTACTAAATTTAATTTTGTATTAAGCAGTAACGCTGCTAACGCAAACTAGAAAGATGCTGAGATGTCGCTGGACGCCTCCCTTAAGGCGTTTTATAAATGAAGGAAGGATTGACAAATTTTAAGCCGGGTAGCAATCGCACCTATAGCTTAGTTGGCTAGAGCGACTGGCCGCGAGTGCCGGGAGGTCGCAGGTTCGAATCCTGCTCGGTGCTTAAGTTTTTCAATTTTTCCTTTATTTCTAAATTTCTAGTTTGCGTTAGCAGCATTACTGCTTAATACAAAATTAAATTGAAAATTGTGTTAAAAAAACGTGTTTCCTGTACTTTTTGCCTGGAGGTTAGGTATAGTAGCAAAGCATTCGGTAACAGTACTCTAAATCCAATACTTTACGTATTAATAAATTGACAAATCATACAAGTCATCGCACCCAAATGTAAAATAAAATAATATTTCATTTTATTATCTTAATGTAATGATGAACGAGTCAGATCCTACGTTTGGAATTATATTTCGTCGACAAAAGTGATTCATTCTGTCGGATTTGGTTTCCAATGATACGGTTTAGATCGGCCGGGTAGTATGTTCCATCTATGTACACATGTGAGACATACTCCGTAAGCAGTTTTAGATTGGAATTCTTCTTTCCAAACTACGATATTGATGAAGCACCAGTTCTAGTTACTCACATTTCAAAGAAATATTATTTGGAGATCTTATTAATGGACTTATTTAATTTTTGACGAATTATGATTATAAAAAATAAAACATTTATTTCAGACTCATAGAATCCATATTTGTTAGTAGTTACATCTCAAAAATAAATAGGTGTTAACAGGCAAATATTAAATCTTATCATTAAATTAATTAATTATCATTATTATTTAGACAATAATTATTATTATTGTTTATTTAATTCTCTCTGTCACAATACCTACCCAGTGCCTTAACATAGGGCCTTATTATTTTAGACTTTATTTTATTATGAATTTTATATGAATGTTAATATATATTTTTTTTTTTTAAATTTGCCTTTGACCTTTGACTTTGCTAATTTGTAGCTATTTGTGTGCCATGTGGTTACATAGTGACTCTACATTTAATAATAAGGCCAACATAACCTATGTTTATACAAACAAATATTTTGAGTTTGAGTTTATGACTAATAATTATCATGTTTTATAGTGTACTGAAAATGTATCGCAACTTGGTGTATTGAATCAAGACGGTTAAATATTATTTTTTGCCGGTGAGATACCTTTTGAATGAATGACGATCGATCGTATAACAAAAGATATAAGTGCCCATTTACACTAAATATGCAGTCCATGAACAAACGTTCCATGTTATCGCTATGACAAATTGTTGTTTGTCGGTTTTGGAACAGGCTAAAAAAGCAAAGACGAAACCTTAATGAAGCACATAATTCGATTTAATGTTTATCTGCGTCTGAGTGAATTGATATCAGGATAATAAAGTACGCTTTCACGAATATCACCTAATTTACTACCTACACCACTGGGGTATTACTTTCTTGATATACTTAGTTAAATCTAAATACCAGCTCCGTTATAGCTAAAATATAAGTGTAAGACATTATACAAAACAAAAGTTTACAAAGTGGTAGTGTGTCTGGGTTTAAAATACGAGGGCCTAATTTTATTAATCATCGCTTTATGCCCAAGTAGTAGGCCCTGCCGCTGATTCATATAAGTTCGGAGTCTGATCTGTTATCCACAACCTGTCTCGACTAATCTCGCCACCCACTAGCATATCTTGACGCTGAGCTTCGAAGCACCTGTGCGAATCGGAGGTGTGACTTAAACTGGTTCTGGTTCGCCTCGGGCTAGGTGGGCTGTGAATCCAGGTGTTTGCTCCGGGTCCTACGATGTTGATGTTGATCTTGACACGTGTTTGTGAACCGTTGACTACCGTTTTCGACAAATACACGTAATCTTTTTAGGGCACGTCATTATCGTTTTTTTGTGGAATTTTACGGTAAAGGAAAAACCTTAATTTATTTCCAAAATAAATAAATAAATAAATATTTGTGGACAATCTTACACAAATCAACCTAGTCCCAAACTAAGCAAAGCTTGTACTATGGGTACTAAGCGACGATATACATACTTATATAGATAAATAAATACTTAAATACATAGAAAACATCTAAGACCCAAGAACAAATATTCGTGCTCATCACACAAATAAATGCCCCGGCCGGGATTCGAACCCGGGACCTCTAGCTTCGCAGGCAGGGTCACTACCAACTAAGCTAAAGAGGTCGTCGTCGAGGTAAAATGTGAAAAGGTGACCCAGAATACTTTTCAAGGCTGCAATGAGGCGGGGTTAAGTCTCAAATTATGTAGATAATTAGAGTATGTTGACAATACTAGAAAAAGTCCCGATTAGATCGTAAGTAATGCCTGTATTGGGAAGCCCCGCTCTTCCATAGTTTACAATAAGTAGGTTAAACATGATCAATATTTAACTATTACTTTTTTAAACTAGGGAATTAGACAGGACTTTGTGTGTGTGTGTGCGTGCGTGTGTGGTGGTGGATTGGTGGCCATCTGCACCACATCGTAGAACTTGCTGGTCTTATCCTTGATTTGGTCGGTCCATCGCGTCGGAGATCTACCACGGGCTCGTTTACCTATCAAGTATGACCAGTTTCTCGACTCGACTTTTATTTAGTGGATCAAAATAATTATAATATTTATAATGTTTCGGTGAATAATTGTGTAGTCAATTTCTCGTAACGGGATCTTTAGACTATTCCATCCATTAGGAAAATTTGATTTGATTTCTTTATTTTATTATAATATAAATTTACATTTTCGACTAAATTAAGCAATTAAAGATTAATTAAGCAATATAAAAGGACTGGATTATGTTTTCATATTTGGTTGACGTAATAACATCAAATTATTGTATGTAAGTAGGCGTCGAACTATACAGGCTTTTTGGTCCCATAAATAAAATGGCGAAAACGGAACTCTTAGAATTTCGTCTTGTCTGTCCGTCCGTAAGTCACAATTATGATATTTGGTAGGTAGGTGTACCTATTCTATACATAGACGACTACATAAAAGTGATGTGAAATTACACAAAATATAATGAATAATTCAAAGAAAAAGGTTGAGTCTCACCGTTAACTATTAACAAAAAAAACTTTTCATCCCCCTGTTCGGCAAGTCCGAGTTTCATGTGTAGATTAGCCGGTTGGAAAACCGCATTTTCGCCCCTGGGGTAGAATAACTGTTAGCAGCAACGGAGAATAGACTGCTTTCATTCTCATTTAAACGAAGAGACGTTTCTATTCTATTAAAATTAAATGATAGGTAAAAATCTAGAATAAATCCGAATTTTAGCGTAAATTTCAATTAATAAATAAGTTTGTATTTTGTGTTTAACACCTAGGCCAGCTGCTAATAATTTTTATTTACAATTTTACTTATCTTTTACTTTCTTCATTAGTCGAAATGATAAGTGTTTAAGTCGGGTGAAAGCACCCATTTCACCCATGAACTATTGAATTATTATTAACAATGTACTATTTAGTGCCATGGAGCCAATCATATGGTACAAATTCCTTTGTGCATGATTCAGACTTTCTCATGGCCCATAATGAAAAGTGAGATAAGCAAAGGTAAGAAGGTTGGTCCGTAGTGTCCGGGATGCTGTCACCTGCAGTTTCTGACAGCGATAAATAAGTATCACCCACGTTTTGGGGCCTGTCGAATGATTCAGCCAGTTTGTGAGCCACGAGTTGTACAGTATAACATGCATTGCCACTTAAATGCATTCTTTAACAGTAGTGTTTTCATATTTTTTCAATGATTTACTAATATGAATTGACATTCTTCACTTAAATAGCTACGGTATTGTTCGATTTCTCGCCCCAGTGTACCTTTTTTATAGGTGTTGAATTGTGTTAATAACCATTTGACCCTACATCATGATCACTAGCCGGAGAGATAATATTCAAAGCCAGAATTCATCAAACCGATTAATCAAGATAGGTTGCTAGTGAAAAAAAACCGAGTACAGAAAAATATACTTTTTGTTTATTATTTTCAACTGAATCCGATTTTGATTTGGCGATCGTTTTCGATTAATTTACGTAATTTAATGGGAGATTTCCTGCATTTAATGATTATTTTTAAATATATTTAGGCAAGTAAATGATAATATGCAAACATTAATCTCTTGGGATGCGTTTATAATTAACTTTCCTAAGCGGCGATAAAGCAAAACAAATTATGCAAATTGTGAGGGATGATAAAGGTAAATTAACAGAGGACACGACTTGGATTCAGACGGTCAATGCGATATATATCGTGTTGATTGTTTTAGTTTCTATAAATATATTTAATTTGAATCCATTAGAGAATGCAGATTGCCACATTGCAAGGGTGTGGGGGTGAAATTTAGTGTAGGTGACAGGCTCTGACTAGGAAAAAGATGAAATGAGTGTAGTGTTTGGATAAGAGGTAAATTGGTAAGCAGAAGCACACACAGTCGGGAGAGATATCAAAAGCCAGGAAACATTAATTTGTTCGTCAGGGGCAGAAATATATTGATAATTAACTATTGGAATGCCTGAATGTGTATGTATAATTTGTCTATGTTATACAATTTCTTCGTAAAAATGAGTCCAAGCCTGGACTTTACGTTTGTATTAACGATCTTTAATGATGTTTGTTTTAATTGTATAATCCTTTTATGATAACACTGACACTTACCACTTAACGCTTGACGTTGCATTAATTAAACTGCCTCATGCCGAAAACGAGTGTCAGACAAGTCGATGAACTATTTTTTATTACATTTTGAAGGATACAAAGAATTGTGTCGTAATTTATATTGAGTGTGGGAACATCTACAATTTATTAGTGTTTAACAGATAATGAAAAAACAATTATAATTTTGCCGATTATAACGAATAATTGCTGTGTGTAGTCTTAAATGACGCTGGATTTTTTAGTACTTCTAAGTACAATTAAATACGAATCAGAAAAACTAAGGTTTTACCTGTTAGCTTAATATATCTAGAACGTATTTGCCATTCCGCTAAATATTAACATGGTATATTACATATATTCACGGTTAATAGTTTTTTACTGCTATGCTAGAAACTTCCATCGTGTTTATTCAGGATTTACCTACGTCTCTATGCATCCTTACCTACTTAACTAAAACGATCGGTCCCAGTCAGTGTTGTAAAATCCACATCAGTGTCACATACTAAAATTCCCAACTTCTTAAGTGTTTGTATGTATGTAATTACTTTATTGTACACAAAAAACAGGTAAAAAATACACACAAATCAGGTTATTTTACCTCTTAAGTGTACCTCTAGTACCTACTCAGCAATGTTAGTAAATCTCTACTGCACACAACTCGAATATTCGGTAACTTTGTAAACCTCAATCTTGAGCGGGAACTTACATATCCGCAACTGGTTGTAAGGAGCAGTGACCTGTGACTCAGTCAGACTTATTTTACGCCATCCTCGCAAATTTCAACGCAATTTCAACTTTGCCGTGATTAATTCCCTCTTAGATATATTCTGTTTGTTCTGTTATGATATATGACCGTAAATTGATATTCTAAATGCTTTTAGCAACTTAAATATTAAAAATTTGCTGTGGTAATGGGTTCGTTCAACCTGGCTTGCATAGCATCTCTTAACTATAATTATAGGATATCTAACTCCATACCTACAGTTTTTTCGGAGTGTTAGTTACCAATCTGCAATCATGGTAGGTTAGTTTCCTTCAAGTAATGTCTCCACTCTGTTGTTGCCTTATAAAGTTTTCAATGTAGAATTAGTAATTAATGAAATAACCTTAATTAGGGCATATAAATACTTAGCGTACATTATATGGCAAATAAAAAGAAAGTATTCTAACTTTTACGGCACTCATTCGAAGGTTTCTTAAAATACCATCCCGTTTGTCCAAGAAATAACTTGTTCAATAAAATGATTATATAGCTTCTAGTTTTAATCTTTTCCCTGTATATAATGAAGGAAACGCTCACATTCTTGAGCCCGATATAAAAAAAAATAACAATATGTCACCCGGGAATCCCAAAGAAAAGGGTTTGCAAAAAGAAAGTCTAATTTAATGCCAATATATCGTGTTTCCGAACATCCGCCAAGCAAGGTCGAGGGGCCATCGACCTCAGGTTTAGTGGTCAAATTTGTTAATAAAAATTTATGATATCTACGAATTGTGTTGTTTTATTTATAATGGCTTGAAAATAGATTCCGTTGTCTATAAGACGTCTGGTTAAATCAATGTTGCACCAAATTTCTTCACCAGACAAGCGTTCGCAAACTTATAGCAAAGAAATTCCAAGACTGTGGCGAAGTTTCTCAGCAAATTTTAGAATAAAATGGAAACAGCAAAAACTTGGAGCACTTTGTTACCTGTAGTCCAGCCCTGACAGCTTCCGTTGGATTTACATAAGTAGGCGAGAATGTAGGCCATGGCTCCGCGGCTATGCCTCAGTGGACCTACTTCCCTGGTCGAATATAAGCCTACCTAGGTAAAAACGTAAGGTGACCCTAGGTTAACTTAGATGGTCCTTTCTTTGGTAGAATGGTAATTCGTTGTAAACTTAAGTTTAAGTTGTGGGCGTAATATTTGCGGTGCGTAAGGATGTTTGTTCTGTTAATTAGTTGTATGTTTTTAATAAAATATATGTTATATTACGTTTATCATTTGAGAGCATAATATGTGCACATCATCTGTCAACGTCAGCATATTATTACACATTGCTAAGTATCCGAATATGTAACATTTCAAGGATATCACACGACTTACCGTATGCTCACTTCATTAGTTTATAATTCAACACATTTCAAATAGTTTACAATTGAAAAATAAATAGAATAGCGTAACATGTTAGCTACATTACAGTCCAGTTCATTAAATTTTGTAAATACACAAAGGTTCAAAAATATTTGAGTAAACTTATGCCCGTAAACCAAAAACAAACATACTTTAATAAAATCGGTTTCTAACATTTTTGGGCGATTTGTCCATGCACATATCTTGTGTGCATGTGTGTGTAGACACATTACACTTAACATACACCCGTTTCGGCATTAGTGTTTCTATATCAACATCGTAATATGATTAATATGGCAATATTCGCCTAGTCCCTATATCGGAACAGTCTCATAATCATATTATAATTAAGTCTTCATGTACGATAACAATAATATACGCATCTTGACAACGCAAGTCTCTATACAGACGCCATTTACCATCTTGAATTCCGATGGTAATCTGATACAAATTAATGGATATTAGTAAGAGCAATATGTAGGCACTTAATTTGTTTACTTTCCGTGTTAGTTTTATAACTTAGTTAATGAATTTATTTACTTTTTCCCCTTGAGTGAAACTGGGTTAAACGAATTCGCCATTGACTGGATATATTGAGGCCACTTATAGACTATTGTACCTATAGGCCACGGAATAATATTATTCCGTGCTTAGGCTGTGCCCGAGCGTCGAGAGAAAACTTGCTTAAAATTCTCTTCTTTACTTAATGACTTAAGCCTTTATTGGACTTGTAGACGGCAGTAGTTTGTTATTTAGCGGTAAAAAGAGCAAATGGAGTCGGGAAAAGGTTGGACCCTGGAAAGGGTCAGTTTATTTATTTAGCGGGCCTTTATCTGTTCGACGCATTTCGCGCAGGTTTCCTTAGCATAATTATACAATTTAGTGATGTCGAATAACTGTAGGTATACGAGTATATATGTAACGTACGAGTAGTATGGTTCCAATCGAAAGTTTCGTCAATTGTATTTGAATATTTATAGTTAAAAGTTATATTTGGGTCGATTAACTTTTTGATGTTTTATTAAATTTACAGAGTTTTTAAGAAAAATAAGTATGTCTAAAATGGACTCGCAACACTCTTAGAAGAAAACGCATAAAATTGGCTTGTAACTGTCAAAAAATAATTACTAAATGGACAACCATAAAATGAGATTTCTATAAACTAGTGACAGATCATAACAAGCACGAAAACGCGTTAGGTACAAGATAAGTCAGTCCAATTAATTTTAAACGCTTATCATCATATGTACGGTACTACAGTCTATTGTTTATAACTGCTTCCGCATAGTCTATGATAGTAAATGACTGCGCATATAGAATGTCGTTTCAACGTCATATCGATCAGCATCCAAAAGCAATTTGCTTCACAAGATTAAAGAGGCTCGATGACGTGACGTCATTATCATATCACACGGAATAGTCTGTGAATATCCTCTAGACACGTACAGGGAGATAGAAATCTTTTTAAACCAGATTTATCATTGAGGCCGTTCACGGCTTTATGGACTTTAGAAACATTACTGTGAGACATCGTTTTGCAAGGACTAAGTGTAGCAGGTTTTTTTATATTTAAGTGTCATTTTATGTAGCATTGCAATAGTTGTTACCCTTGATGGTTTGACTCATATTTTAAAAATAGTTTGTTGGTTTACTAGTATTTCCTGGCTTTCAGTTAGTTTTGATTCATAAAACTTTAAAACATGTTATATGTGGTATTCTGATAGCAGCTGTCTAAAGGAACTAATAATATGCATTACTTATTTTGGTCGTTATTGTTGAATGCGACCAAAAGTCGTTCGATATTTTCTGACAAGTAAATAATATCAGCAAGGGAAAGAGCTTTACATAGCTTTAATTACGGCTAATAGATGCAGGCCAAGAGCGATCCCATTTTTAATAAAAAAAAGTACGAGATAAATACCAGTATCCGCCATCCGTTCTATAGAATATAGAATGGTTACACTTTCCTCGAGTCTTAGCCCTTCTTGGGAGAAATAGGAATTAGCCGTCTGATCTACTTTTGTGTGGCCCAGTTCACGTCTCGGAATTTACTCATATCGGCGACTACAGTCTCTTCTCGTAGTTATGCAGTTTCTACGTGCCGACATGAGAACTGAAACTGTGAACTGTTATAATATTCCCGTGTGACGTAACTGCAGTTATTGGATAGATATATTTATTGAAAAGTTAATGCCTTATTTTAATAGTGGTTCCTTGTAGAAATTATTTAAAGTTACTTGTTATTGTTATATATCTTTAAAACCCGGTTATGCGAGGATAAACAAATACTACTACTCTACTCTATACGAAGTCGTATTTTGTTTGTGTATGAAATGGTCATGAGTCACATGTGAAGATGTGCCCGTAGATATCAAGTTCATGCGTGCAGAAGAGCGCCCACGCAACAATGCAACGTAATGATGTGAGTGGCGATGACCGCGGATCATTTCTGCTTGCATTTCACTTAGTTCGGCAGGTGCTTATGTACATGAAGCAATATCTTAGTACAGTTATATTCAATGCAACAAAATACGACACTGTAAACCTGGTGTAAATCAACCGAATGTCATCAGATTTTGACTGTGAAAGACTTATGTTATCTCACTTAGGCCCCTATGTACATAAGAGGCCGTCTTTGCGGAGAGTATACACTAACTCTAGTAAAAATTATAGCATTATGTAGTAATGAAGCATATTGGAAATTTGTTCGCAGAAAAAAAAACCATAGACTTTACGAACTTTAATTTGGGACCCCCTTAATCCGTAAGGTTGACAGTCTTGTCGAACTGTATATACAAAGAAAAAAAAATTGAGAAATGGGTCACAAATGAAAGACCGTTAATATTAAGTAAAATGTACCTAATTCATTGATGTAGGTACAATATCAATTAACTTACAAATATATACTGGAATCAACGTAGAAAAACTTTCCTACAAATTGAATTGGTTATAATTGAAAGTGACATTGATTTATTACGAATTTGCAACAAAGGGTGTAATTTTCAAAATTGTGCTGTATGCGTAGTTTGTCACTTACTGTGTGAGTAGGATATAATCAAGTCCCGAGCTCTTTATAGCTATAGGTACGGTAATTGAAATGTAACCCAAATTGGTGTTACACGGAGTAATTTCCGTACAGTCAACATAAATAACGGTTTACCACTTTTGGACCCTGATGTACAAACAATGTAATCGAAAAGTGATACATCAATTTTTTGATTGACTATTTTATAGCTTGAAGACATGTCATGATGTATCGCTGAAACAAGTCGAATTGGAGCCTAAGTGTGTATCATTATAATTATTCGCTTTATACCTGCATACAACGAGAGCAATGATCGATTGATCGGTTCAATTGTTTACATGTTCTATTCGACTCAACTTATTAATTTGCATTCGGTTTTGCATTTACCGCGCTCGCTCGCTACTAGGCCACACCTGTGACACGCCTAGGAACTTCAGCGGTGTCGGTAACTCGGTAAGGATATGTGCGTGCGCTGTCGGTACACGCGTCAATGTGTGCGTGTCATTGTCACTGCGTTGCGCACCAGAATGAGGCGTGACTGATCGGTGACTAAAACGCCGCGCAGGGGCGAGGTAACTGACCTCGGTGCGGGGCGGTTCGTGTTCGTTCTGTGTGTAATACTATTATACTATTCTGTAACTAAGCGTAACAAAACTTGCGAATTTCAATTCAATACGTTAAGTCGAATAGAACCTCATTTTAAATGGGCGATCATTCGTGAACTTAATTGCAACGTGATAAGGTCTAGAAAAGGGCAGTGAACCATGTTGCTGTTTGTATTTCGTGCGCTTTACACCTCCATAAATGGTAATACTTGCACACTGTTAATAAAATTTCAGCAAAATGCCGAAGCCGTCATTCAATCGTTCATGATCCTCTTAGTAATACAAAGTACTATCTTATACTAAGCACACTAGTCAGATAGGACCTTGTCTCACCAACCTTACGCGGTCGGTATGTAGTTTTTGCATGACATTGCTGATTTATATCGATCGTTATCATTCACTTGTTCGGTCTCGCGTGTTTACCCGGTCTTGATGCCGAAACAAAATATCGCTACTTTATATCGCAAGCTGCTCAAGGGCTTATTTAAGGTAATAGGATTCTTTTTATCTTCGTTTTGATGAAGGTTATCCAAATTATAAATACGAAATTTGAGACGGTTTTCAGTTTGTTTCCTTCTTAAGCCGGGTCCAGACGAGTGTAACGTGTAATGTAATAGATTACGTGTAGTTTAGCAATAACGTGTGGACGGCACACGTACAATTCCCTTCACGTGTTCACGCTAAAACCCGCCAGTCGATGGATTAGGCGCGAGCGTACAAGTAATGCTCGTAATGCCGTCCAAATGAAAATTCGTGTTACATACATTACGACCGTGTTACACCCGTCTGGACCGGCATTAAAAGTTTCAGTAAATGCACTTCAAAAAATTCTTTAGTTTGCTAACAGTGAGCGACAGTGAGCTAGCTAGTGTGTTTCCAAAAAGCTAAATATTTGTATACTTTAAAACTAAGTTAGCCACAAAAAATGACTTCCAAGTCCCGGGTAAGACCAGGCGAAAAACGAGTAAAGAAATAAAGTCATCTTGATTGCGTCACATGATGGTGCAGTGAGATATTTAAAAGCCTTTTGTCCTCCCAACCCATTTGTTTTCTGTATCTTAGATGAAACAAGAAACTGACAAACTAATGGGCTCGTATCTTAACTTATTTTTAAAACGTCGGGTTCGAATATGAATTAGATTATTTATACACGGACAAAGATTGATTCCTTGATCATTGTCAATACAAAGAACGACCAAGGGTATTTGTTGGTTTGTTTTCAAAATAGGCTAAAAATAAGCCGTTAAAGTATTTATGTAAGTTAACGAGATTTTAAAAAAGTCAGTAAAACTCTTCAGGGCATAATTAAATATAATGGAAATGAGCAGAATCATTTTTTAACCAAATATAGAGAAGTAAGACATAGATAAATCCAAATCCGCTACGCAGGCTTCGTCAGGTGGATACAACCATGAATCAGCAACAGGCGTCGTCATATATAGGATAAATACTCACAATAATGGAAATTTAATAAAATTACATTAACATTTGCGCCACTTTACTAGTCTTTCCGTAGTTATTGAATAAACTTTTCTTAGAGGTATGTATAATATATTTCGAACAAAAAATGAAGTTGTAAATTTATTATAATAGTCATAATAAATCACAAAAGAGTTTAAAGTGTCTACATCAGATAAGAATTTAATAAAGACCTGAGCGTGGTGTCGTATGTCACGTGCTGAATGTTTGATTTATTGATTACTTTACGCTATTTATATTTACAAAAGAGTATACATTACGTACTACTACGGAACGAGTCTTATCTGCGCTCTATAAGGGTATTTTATCAAAAAGTTAATACTTCATAGTGTTAAATAATTAAGCTCCACTTCTTAATAATTACATGGTTACGCGTATTAACGCGTATGTCCTTTATATTACATAGTTAGTATTTCTTAGTGGAATTAATTAAAGTCCATAAATAAAAGTTAATTAACAATGAGTAAAATGGTCAGACCAGATCTGATACTTGTCAAGCAGTTTTGCCCTTTTAAACTTTAAGTAAACAAATATCATTATTTAATAAATATGATTTTATGTATTGAATAATGATACGAATAGATCTCTATTTACTTGTCTAACTTTAATATTATCTTGTCATTCCAAACGCACAAGAAACACATCATATGCATATGATTAAAATAATTAATTTGGTACGTTTCCGATTAGATATGATTGTTTTGTTATGAGAAAACCTAGTAAAAGTAAACCAAAACACAATTTGCACATACTTTGAACTACGGGTCATTTTGTTCACATGCAAATTTGAATTGATTACACATGCTAATTTTGGATTGATTATAGATTTTTCAAAGGCGCCAAGCGAAATACTATAAAACAAACTGATGATTCAAATGACTGATCGTTTTCGTGAATCGTGAATGGTGAGATGCAAATATCACTATTAGTCAGCGGTATTCAGTTCAGATTGTGTGGATGTGTATATAATTGTGTATGTAACAAGCGTGTTTGCTTAGCTGATTTGCATTGTATCAGTGATCGATAACAAGTAGGTAACAATGCACAGTTTGAGCAGGGTTTAAAACATTATTATCAATCAATCATCCATTAAATGTTTATATATAAGGTTTATTATGCGATACTTCAATTTTTTTACATAGTCTTTGTTTAAATACAACAAAACCGGTTTTAGTTATATAATATAGATAAATATATTAAAAACTGACCTACCCGTACTAAGTCGTGGCGGGTTAGAAATGCTAAAAGTATGTATGTCTGTCTGTCTGTAACCCCTTCACGCTTAAACTGCTGAACCGATTTAGTTTGGTGTAAATATAGTTCGAGTCCCAGGAAAGGACATAGGATAATTTTCATCCCATCCCTTAAGGAAGTGGAAGTTTGTATGGAACAGAGATAACTAGGTAACCGCTTGAAATAAAATAAAAGAATAGCAATAAAATTCTAACTAGTTTATTATATATTTTTGTTGATAGGCAGAGTATGCTATCCCCTTAGGCTCTCCCCCTACTTTACGCTGAAAAATTCTTTATGCATTCAGGCCTTCTTAAGGCTGGCACGGTGATGTAAACCAAAAACCAGCGGCTTCCCCTCATTGCCTTTGACTGTGGCTTTATACGCCGGGCCCCCGGGCCCAATAAAACGATGGGAGTGCGCGATTGGAGAGCAGCTTGGGGAAAATCAAGAGGAAACCTCCGACACCACTAAGCGGGTGGTTTAAAAAGTGGAATACTCTAATTTTGTGTGTCCACTCCAGTGGGATTTGTGAGACGCCGCGGGATTCGCTTGCGCATGCCACCGACGCCTCGGCATATGCCTGCATCGAGGTGAGCTCAGGCCACAGAATAGTATAATAGTATTACATACAGAACGGACGCGAACCCCCCGCACCGTGGTCAGTTACCTCGAATACCTCGTCCCTCAGAGACCCGCCTGGTGTCGATCGGGTGTCGTCGCGCCTCGCGATTCGTCCGCGCCACGCGCTAGGCACCCGCGCAAACAATTGACGCGTGTACCGACAACAGCGCACGTACACATAGGTACTTACCCACAGCGCTTACGTTCCTTCGCGTGTCACAGGTGTGCTCACGCTCAGGTTCAAGGTTGCTGCCCTGGAGTGCACTAGGCAGAGGCGGAGGGTGCCCCCCGACTATCCCCCTGAGAAAGTCGGGTTCACATACTTTTGATCGTATTTTCCGTGCACATATTTTCGAAGTTTTCCAACATTTAGCTGTATTACAGTAAGAGTACGCTGGATGAGTGTATTATTGCAATTGTCGGAAGGTCTATGTCCAGTCCGACAGTGGATGTGATATGGCTGTGATATTTAATTTAAAAAATAAATTAAATACACCTTGTCTTTATTAATAACTAGCTGCCCGCCCGACTTCAGCGAGAATGAAGAAAATGATATTAAAATCTTCCTTTAACAGTCCTCAGCAGTGTTCTGTCTCATTTTATATTTGGAGATTTTTTAAACCATGTTTTTCATTTCCCGTACAATTTTGCAACAATTTTCTTTCATACAAACCTTGCCCTGACTATTACAAACGCAATAAAGAATAGAATAATTAGTCAAATAGGTGCAGCCGCTCTGATGCTATACGTGTACATATACCTATTCCGCGAATTTATTTTGATTTATATAGATTACACGTAGTGTCATCAGTTGCCAGGTCATCAAATGATCCTTAGCCAATAGCTAACGAATATTTCATTTCGAAAGATTTGAAGTCTTTGTATAAGTTCCAATTTGAACGTTGAAAAGTACGTTAGTACTTACCAAGTTTTCTTAAGTAAACTGAAACATCTGAGTTTTAATTATCTGTAGCAGACGTGTATAAGATGTTACAAAAACACTTTATCTCCTCGAGTTAGAGTATATTTTTGCTTGGCATAATTAGCGGCAGCCTGTGGTCATGTAAGAATGTATTGATCGGGCACCATGCACCGAGGCTCAGGAATGTACGGATCTTAGTGCATTCGGATAATCCCCAGACATAATTGTGGTTTATTATTCTTACACATTATTTCAGTTTATGAAATATTTTTTTTTTTAATTTAATTTAACAATGATCTTAGCGTAATAAGATATCTAATATCTGCCAAACTCTTTCACAATGGAACACTTATTGTGTGAATGTCACGCCCTTGCCAGTCAGATAATGAATGACTTTGGCAATGGTTACCCTGAACCAAAGGAATTCAGAGTACTCCCGCTGAACTCCATCATCCGGTTCGTGGAAATGTTGCAGAGCAGCTTGGAGTAGGTATAAAGGAGGGGGCAATTGCACAAAAGATCCCACTGGTTCGAAGTGAATCCGCAAGGGCCCTCATTTAATTAAGATAAGATAAGAGATAAAGGTAAGTGTGGTACTTGGTGAAAAGAACAGCAAGCTTGTAATGTTTAGTTAAAAATAGCTACATAATTAAACAATACAATTCAAATACTCTTTGCTGCACACTTCGATAAATAAAACTAATGTCATTGAGCCAAGATCTGGCCCCTATACCACAAAACTTTACAAGTCTACAATTCGACAAAATTGTACAATTCTCCATAGAAAAAGTTGACAAATATGTCGAACTGTACGCTTGTAAAGTTTTGTGGTACAGGCCCCAGGTCTACATAATATACATACATCTAAAAACATCTTTTATAATTTATATATACCTAACTGTACGAATATGCTTAAAAATTTGTTAGTTATTTAATAGACAATTTCTTCAGTTAAAAAAGATTCTACTAAAATACTCAACCATCACCTTCCTGTTTCAAGCTAACAAACTGTACTTACCTACTCGTATACCTGTACCATCTGTACATTATGTCAAATTACTAGTCATATGTTGTGCAATACACTTCAATTGAAACCTGTATCATCATCAAAGCTGAAATTTTAATCCTCCTCGAATGGCCGACACAAACGAACGCATGAAACGAAACATCAATGCTTTCTCTCTATAGGACCGCCTTTATTGGGGAAAAAGGCTTGCATTATGAACCATTAAAAGCCAGATTATAAAACGTGTGTCGGCATTTTTGGCTTACTATTGCGTAGGTTTTAAATTTGAATACAACATAGTGAATTAATGTTAAGTATGCATTAGCTTTCTTAAGTAAATTATTTATACCTAATGCTTTCAACAACCCGTTACAATACATAAATTATTCATATAATAACATATGATTTAATATAACATCATAGGTATATACCTACTGTAAACATTCCACTTGCCAGTACGAACAGTATTAAAACATCATTTTCACACCAGTGCCTAGAGAAACACCGTATATTAAACGTTGAATAATAAGAACGATCTAAAGGTCCATCGTTAAGTTTAACAATAAATTTCAAGATGGTTTATCGTTCTAAACAACCGCTCCACTAGTCCATTAGCACAGGCAGTGTTTCAGGCGGACGTAGGTGCTCAGGAAATTGCGAGGGGCCTCCGTAACCTATGGTAACACGCGATGTAAACTCCGCTACATTCGGTAGGCCTACTTATAGAATTGATATTACAAACATCAACATTTAGTTCTGACGTTATAGTTCCTCATTACAAATACGTAGTTTTCTTAAGAGGAATGCCTAGCTGCGATTTTCCCATACAAACGTTCTCGACTGTTTCCTCCCTGGTTTTTGAACCTAGAGCAATGATTTTTTCAAATAAGATCAATATCATCAATATCTATGCCGCTACGTTTTGTTTTTTTGGATATTTTTATTTTAAAGAAAGTTACAGCCCTCCAAAAATCGCAAAAACGGCTTAGTTGAATTGGCTCCATAAAAAGGCGCAGTATACAAATATGAAAACAAATATCCATAAAATCAAAACGTAGCGGCATAGATTAGTTCTTGCTCTTGCAGTTTCCAAAATTTTATAATGATTGGTTGCGTTTTGGATGAGGAAACAGTCGAGAACGAAACCTCGATTTTTCAGTTTTTTGCAAGGGAATTTTAGTCCGAGCTGCAGTTGTCCTTATCGCACGAATTCGTGGCGGAGTCAGTTTCTAAATATACGTACACAGAAGGAATAGGGATGGGCAACAGTCGTTGACATATATTGTCGATACGCTAGTGGTGAAAAATTATCGATAAATCATTATTACCAGAAAAGTTATTAATCACAAGAAAAACCCTGAGTCACAATGGAAGAATATTGAATAGAAAGGTGACCTGGGAACCCTTGTCTTTGATATAGGAATAAATGCTACTTAGTTAGTGGTAAAGTTATTAACGAATTATAGGTTTTTATAACCCACTAGCTTTTGCCCGCGACTTCGTCCGCGTAGAACTCGTGGCGATTAAGAGTAAGAAAAATGTCATGTAATAGAAATAAACCTATTTTTTTTTATAGATCTACATATTATATAATTAAAAAAAACTGACTTCAATGGGGGAGACCGGTGAAAGATGATTATACTTAGATGGTGCACTCTTGGATTCCATACAATGAAATAAAAACCGGCCAAGTGCGAGTCGGACTTGCGCACGAAGGGTTCCGTACCATTATCTATAAAAACGGCAATAAAAATAGTAGTTTATGCAACTGGTACATAATGAGGGGCATTAAAACACGAGTGTGTTTTATGAAACGAGCCGAAGGCGAGTTTCATAATAAGGTCACACGAGTGTTTTAATGCCTAATTATGTACAGTTGCATACACTACGTGATCTCGTTAAAGTGTTATATTTCGTGATCTAATAGGGGACGCACGCAACAGCCGCACAGTATATTATAAAGCGGGGTCTTATCTACGGTATTTGAACTTATAAAAGAGGATTTACTATATGGGTGTAGATAAAAATATGTTTGTTGTAAGAGAGATATACATATTTTTATGCCAAGATAAAACGCTATTATTTTCAATATGATATTGCTAAGTATTTCAATACAATACAATACAATACAAAAACTCTTTATTGCACACCTCGATAAATAGAACTATTACAGAGTATGTATATTTAAACACATATAAATATTACATTTATATTTAAACAGAGTATGTATGTTTATTTCAAGTTAATAAAGTAAAAAAAAATTAGGCGTTATTTTATTTCATTTTCCTATCAATATATTGACGTAAATAAACATTTATTATAAAAGCATTACATTAATTTACTTGGTAAGAAAAATAAAAAGCAAAAAGTTCTGTCAATCTCTGGATTTGAACCATGAACCTCTTGATTGCGTGTCAACCATGTTAACGTCTGAGCTAAAGTAGATTGATTTTAGTTGACGAAATTATTGTACAGTTTTCATAAAGTGCTCAAGGGGGGACTTTTTCTATGGTGCGATCTGTACCTACAGCCTAATTTATCGTATGCTGGGTCAGTAAGTAAATTCGCGGGCTCGCGTCTCGCGCCTGTGTGCGTGCGCTCACACATAGACAGCGCCCGCTCCCGCTCCCAGCAGCGCGACAGAAACATTATGTCAAAAATTCAAGATTTGAAAAGTTGGTCAGCTAGGCATTCCTCTTAAGGTGCATGATTTATGAGTCTTTTGCAGGATTTTGGTCGTCGCCGCGTTGGTGAGCACACGTGCCCGGGGCGACGACGAGCAGAATCTATTACATTACCGTACAATACCTATCTACTGTCATGGCGTCGTTACCGAACAACGTCATTGAACACGTGATATTGGCGAAATCATCATAAATTTGATGGAAGCCATTTTTTTATTTAAAGAAGTGATTGAGTCTTTTGCAATTTATTGATTTTTTTATGAAATGTATATCGTTTTAAATACAAATACGTAATCAATTTGTAGATTAGATTGTAACAATTATGCATGTAGTTCGCAGACGGAAAAGCTGATGAAGGTTCTGTTCTAAAGGACAGTGTTACCGTATAAGGTGTCATTTGCATTAGCAAAAACCGGCCAAGTGCGTGTCGGGCCACGCGCAAGGTAGGGTTCCGTAGTCGTCTACCCGTTACATTATGTGGACTAAAAAGTTCGCAAACTTATATTTACTATGTTTTTGACAGAATTAACAACATTATCTAAGGTATCAATGGAAATTGTTCGAAAGTTTGCTTTTGCAAAGTACATTTCTGAAGTTCGACTATTACTCGTTAACTAGTAATGTCTACTTAGCTGTGATAGTTTTCCTTTTAAATTCATCGTATTTACTACTACCATGATTTTTTTCACATGCCTAGTAGCCACCGTTTAGCTGGCAGGGGGGGGGGACACTTGCCATAGCTAAAATTATCACTTCAAAGCTTAATATCACGCTAACCTATTCTTTAATCATAAATGCTTTTAGAAACCTAATAATATTTTTAAAAGAGCTATCCAACGATACCACACACGATGGGGTTTGGCAGAAAAAAAATTTGCACCACTACTTTACATGTAGGGGAGGTACCCTAAAAAAAATTTTTTTTAATATTTTGTTCTACCGTTTTGTCGGCGTCATTAATATGTATACTCATGCCAAATTACAGCTTTCTAGTACTAACGGTTACTGAGAAAAACGGGGGTCGGACGGACGGACGGACGGACATGGCGAAACTATAAGGGTTCCTTGTTTACTACGGAACCCTAAAAAGGTCGTAAATAATTAGTTTTTTGACTTATTCGCTTTTATGGTGTCATTCGAACCAGTTTTTAGAGACGATCAAATACAAATACCAAATATTTATTTGCTGGAATACAGTTACAGAGATGTTACATATGATTATAATGTTTGTATGGAACCAACTACAATTAGAGCAACACAAAAGGAGAGGCAAAGTTTTCGAGCAGTGAAAACGCTCCATACTGATTGTCACGTCACATTTATAGTGAATCAGTAGAAAAAGAGTAATTTGGCGTTTTTCTCCCGAAATACAGCGTTTATGGACAAAGTCGCCATACACTAATTGAAACGTAGCAACTATATTGATAACTTTATAGTTACAATTGGACTATTTAAAAAAAAACATTATTATTGGAAAACGGGACTTAATCGCGGACACTTATAATTTATTTACCTTTTATAAGGTTTTGGCTAGAAGATGTTGAATACCCGCTCACGCCAGTCAGCTTGCGACCACGAATGTTTCGATACATTCGAAACGTCGGGCAAACCCTTACAAAAGGTAAATAAATTATAAGTGTACGCGATTAAGTCCCGTTTTCCAATAATAATATGTGAAAATCGTGTAAGTTTAAATCGATTAAAAAAAATGTAATTTTTTATAGTTCTATATCTTTTTAAAATTTGGATTAATTTGTCTAATATAATATTTATTGTGATAATTTGATGGTTTTCAATCCATATACCTAGGCACACAAATGTGGCAAATAACCAATTACACATGGGCAAATGGGCTGTCATCGGCGGTGTCAGTTGTCCTTATAATATTCAATACATCGCATTTGTTTGTCTAATAACACAGTACTCGTAGATCGTCCCTCTCGTTTGAATCGTTATACAAGAGGGCATGTAAACCCCATTCACCCCCGTGTTGTTTCGGGATGATAAATTAGCCGGGCTTACCTGTCGTGCCCTGGTAGCTAGGATTAGGACCAGTCTATCGTCACCCCTTCTCCATGCCGTTTGTAGCTTTATATTTGCTTTTGATTACTTGATTAATTCGTTTTTCGACAATGCCCGCTTTGTTTACTGATGAGAGATACCTTAATATTATTGCATTGACGTTTCGCATACATTCATTTTGTTCAGCGAAATTGTCTGTCACATGATATATTGTTTTGAATTTCAGATAAAACCGAAGCGACACGTTTGATATTGATAGATTTTCGATACCGCAAGGTGATCGAAGCCACATGTTACTCATGACAAATGCGCGCTAAGTTATGAGTAGGGTAGGGGTGGGTTACGTAGCGGTGTTAACGGGTGTAGCATTGTTTCGGAAACACTGTGAGCCTTTTTTTTACCTGGAAAAAGCTTTATGCATACCGGCCTTCCCTAGGTAGGTACGGTGATGTGGCATGATGTCAGGCTACCCAGTACAAACCAGCGGCTTGGCCTCATCGCCTTAGTGAAACGCCGCAGGATTCACTTGCGTATGCCACCGCTGACGTCCCGGCATATGCCCGAAACACTGTGAGCCAACTATCTGTACGATATCTAAGAAGGTAATTTACTTAAACCCGTTGTGTAAGTGTGATAGTGCCCACATGGCAATCATAGAGTCTGGCTATTGAAAGTGGCGACTGATAATTTAAAACGTTTTAATTGCAACTAAATTTCTAAGCCAAATGTGTCAAACGTCACTTAATTTTTGCACATAGGAGACAACTTGAAAAGAGGATATAGTACGTCACATCGTACACTCGGGGAATTTGAATTTTTGTTACTTTTGGACTCTATTTCTATAGTAATAGAATCCAAAAGTTTAGTGCCAAACATTCAAATTGCTCGACTGTACATTCAATTCCACTTTAATTGTTACTACTTCCATATCAGACTCAGAATAGGTTTTTTATTGTCTCAACTTTTATTACCTATAGCCTATTTTAGAGATATTCGAAATCTATTTCTTTAGATAGACTCTAATGAAAAAAGTTTTGGTATGTAATACCTATCGTCACTTCAGTCAAGTAATAGTTTCTCCAACGACACTCATCTTAGACTAAGTCTGAGTCTTACGTCGGATTTCCTCATTTGCGTACTCGTCCTCATTCCAATTTTTCGTGAACCGAGTGTAGCCAATGTCATTGTCGTGGTTTGACGTCACTTTTCATCATACAGCCATTACTGGTTAAAATCGTTTAAGAAAAAGTCTGCGCCGTCTGTTTCATAATTTCACAATATTCCGCAGGTTTTCGTAAAAAGTCTCGCTGCTGCCACTTCGTTTACCATCCTGAACTAATATCAAAGTCAAAACAATTACATGGGCGCTTATCGCAGTGTCTCGGCTGGTTTTTGTCCGCCGCTCAGCCAAGACTCAGGTTGTATGAAATATGACGTCGAAGGCTTGTCGTAAACTCACGAGCCAGCCATTTCTGGCAGCCCTATTCAGGTGATGAATAAGCAACCTGGCTTGTTATTTATTGCGGTTTTAATTAAAATTCAGGTAAGAATTAAGTGTGGATGTTGGACAAAATATTGGGACCCATTTTGCCACAATTTAATTTGTTTTCTGAAAATTATAATCTCAATTCACTGTACATTTCTGGGCCGATAAGTAAACGATAGTGCTCAGCTAATTTCTTACTTGTAGGTTATACAATATCTTATGATACTTATAAGTTGATCGTTATGATAATTATGTTATTAAATTGCCTGAATTATAATGCTAAGTTTACAGAATATCCGTAGTTTGCAACCCCCAAAATAGACAAATATACCTATAATACGTATAAAAGTTCATTCATCAGCCTTCTAATATTTACGCGCGGGCGATTTCTCCAATATTTCAGCTCTTATTAGTGATAAGGCTGAAATATAACGGATATTTATTTCATCGTCGGCATATCTCGAGTCTTGTACGTCTGGATAAAATAAACTACAGTTATTTTTAACATTCTATTAAATAATTCATATTACACTAAGCAAAATAGTACAATTTTGTGCTTTTGTGCAATAAAGTTTAAATAAATAAATAGTTTGAAGCCTAAATCAAATTGATACATATTTCAATCACTTCCAAAATAAGAAGATATAATAATGGTCCTAACCTGATAAAATCTTAAGGATAATCATTTCAACACTTGCAGTATGCTACAGGCTTATAAATAAGGAAAAACTGCCTGAGAAGACCCGAGTATAAATTTATACCCTGGTCTTCTCAGGCAGTTTTCCTATAATAAAACAGAAAACACAGGTCATGGTTAACCGCGTAGCGCTATGAACATTTAAGCAGTGATATTTAAAATGCATTCCAATGTTTCAAATCTCAAATCGAATTTAGAAACATTTTTTTTTATTTACAACAAGTTACAAAAGAGACATTGCAATAAAAAACTAAAAACTAAAAGCTACCTATAAATAAAAAATATCTTCCAAATCAGTGCCGATGGGCGTTTAGAAATGGTTAGATCTCCGTGAGAAACAGCGCTTATCCATACAAAATGAATGCTGTTGGTATCAACTAAGCAGAGCTTGATTTTATTAATAGTAGAGCATGCCGTCTGATAATCAAGGCTGGCTATAGATATATAAAAGTAAGAGTACTGTAAAAAGACCAAACTGCAAAGGGCCTTTTAAAAGCACATTGTTGTAAGACGGATCGCAAATCGTGCCGGCGGCTAGACGGCGGTGATGGAGAATGAAAAAGCACTTTCTGATTACATTTCGATTCGAGGCCTGTGATTGTGATACTATCGATCAAGTAACTATTGATCACATGTGATTTGAACGCACATGCAGCACAATTATGCTTTTTTTAAATGCCATGTCGGTGTCAGTCAACTAAGCGTACGACCCACATGATGGTAAGTGGCTCACTGTAACCTATAGATGCACCAGCAATATCGGCATTGTAGTTATGTTGCTCCTTCAAATTGTAAAGAAATGTAAACCTTCGTTAGAAAACTTACCTATCCCTTGAAGAAATAGGTAAGTAAGTTATTATTGTTCAGCTCTCAATTTTACCTGCTTGCGTATTTATTTATTATCTTAGTAATTTAGCCAAAACAAAGCCAGACAGTCGAACAGATTATTACATTTTTAAAACTGTAGCCGGATTATAAGTCGTATTTTTATTTCAAAAAGAGCCAATCCAGGCTAATCGCACATTCGCAAGCATGATATTTGAGAGTGTTTTCAAAGCAAATCCTCATGCAGCCGGATTCTTTGTATGCACAAATATACACCCCACCGCAACCAAAACATGCGGCCGCGCGAAAGGGCAAATTAAATCATATAGCCATCGTCTCAATTATTTAAAACACGCGGCGGACCCAGTACGAAGCGGCGCAAAAAGAATGACGCTGGTCCTTTGAAAAGCCCATCGGGGCGCTCTCAAAGCTGTCACCCCCAGAAGCATACTTCACTACCAACAGCGCCGCGGATATTTGGGAATTTCACGTGACGTGCTAGGAAAATACATTGACGTACACACATGGCGGCGCTGATTATCGTAATCAATCAAAGCTGCAATGTACGAGGTGCAATGCGAAGCGGGGTGGAAGTTTTGTCGGAGCCGGAGTAGAGGCGCCGCGACGGCTAGTGCGGAGCGCATGCGTGCCCAGCTTCACCCCATTGGTCTAGGATGACGTCATGGGGGTGAGCCCGCTGGGCTGAGTGACAACAGTCACCCCAGAGCTCTCGCAGGGCCGTCTCGTGCCGGCACTCCCGGCACAACAACAAACGTTTCAATAACATTTTGTCTGAGAGACTGCAGTGATATATACTATATCGTTTGTGCGAGTGTTCTAGGATAATTGTGATTGTTTCATAGACCGAGATCCGGCTGCTTTGAACGGTTCCTCGTAGTTTAAAGGTAACATCGTGTTGCATGTTGTGTTCCTTGTGTGTTTTCAGCGATGGCAGCTCATGCATGCCTTTGAATTTAAATCTACGGTGAAGTTATTTTCAATTCAGTTACAAGATTAATATAGCTCCTGAATCATAGTTTCTAAAGAAATTACGTGTTATTTAACTAGATCGTAAGAAAATGCGTAGTTATTTATTTGTGAAGGCATGAAACCGGTGTTTGTTTATTTTTCCGCCGGGAAATTTCATTAAGCGGAAATATTTTCTACCTATATTTCATATCTAAAACGAGAATTAAGTACAAATGTTTAAAAATTGGCGATATTCCAGTAAAAAGGAAGCGTTATCAACTTTAACTAAAGCATTAGTTATAACAACATTAATTACTTTCGATGTAAAGCACTTTCTCATCAGTATTTAGTTACCAATTGTGTCGATGTCGATGTACGAGTATGTTCGCCATCAACAGTGCGATCACGTTTAGGATATTGAGTGGCTGCGAGATAGTGTATCTGTTCCCAGTAGATCACAGCTAATGTTTACATTAAAATGCAGACTATTTCTCCTTCAGAGGATATACGATCCTACCCGGGTAAGACGAAAAACGAAATAATTTTCATATGTCATTACAATTATGTTATTATGTGCTTTTTAAAGCTGCCTAATCAAAGCCCTGCCTGCAGGGCCCTGCTTGCAGTGCCACTGCCGACAACAGATAAAAAAATCGCCCCTGCTTGCATACACACAATGCGATTTGGCAGTGGCACTGCAAGCAGGGTCCTGCAGGCAGGGCTTTGAGTAGGCAGCTTCAATTAGTGATATTCATTGTATGTGTTGCAGTCTCACCGTATCAAACATTACTAGGATTTTAGAATGCATTTCCGTGCTTTGTGTTACTCATACTTTAACTTCTTCCTTCTTTGAAACTTCTCTTCCGATCAGTTACTAGGATCGACCCTGTGACGAAAAATGGAAGCACATTTAGAGTCAGTAATGCACTAAATGCCGTAGCTTACCTTAGCTTAGATTGAAGAGAAGGACCATAATCATGTTCAGCACCTAATAACCATTAAAAAGAACCATTCCCACTAATTTTACTTATACTAAGCATCTAAAACGGGCAGTTATATGTAGTTGGGTAATTAATAAGGATAAAAACCTAACTCTCCATAAAGAGCGGCTAATTTTAATATGAGTAGTCATAATAAATGAGTGCACTGTAATAGGTAATAATGACTTATTCAGTGGTTCTGACACCCTGGAATCCCTCTAAGAACTCGCCTTAAGTTTTCCTGCAATAAAGGCAAACGTCTTCAAACAGGCAACCATAGACAAAATAGGATCGCGCCGACTGTAACCAGATATTTTACATGTTGACGTTTGGGTCCCCATCGCAAACCTAACTAACCATTGCCGCCTCTCAACGCCAATTTGAATATTTCAAACGACGGGGCACGACGATCCACGTTGAAATTGTTTTTAGTAACGTAGTAACTCAAGACCGAGTTAATGTTTTAGATTGGATGGGGATAAAGTTATTTGAATAATCCAACTAGCGGGGGTAGTGTGGCCCTCAAGTTAATTTGCTCCAGTAGAGGCATAAGTGCCTCGAACGTTAATAATGTTTTAGAGAAATGTTTAAGCTTAATAAATATTGATAATTGCAATATTGCTTCTGAATAAATGATGAGTGAGCACCAATACATTACAATAAGGTATGATGAAACTAACGAACCATTTTGTGGTATTTTGGCAACAATAAATGACAATTTATTTCGATATAATTTCTGAACACGCTCAGTAGAAACTTCTCAAGTCCCGTCAAGTTCCCGCTAAGAATATTAAGTTAATAAGTTTTGCGTTTCCGCGCAACACTTCGTATAAGGTTATACTTTACGATTGGGATTATGGCTTTACAAGATGAACTGCGAGATGAAAACAATTGTAAATTCACACCAAGATAATTAAAAATAAAATTTAATTTCAAGACTTGCCTGACATTTACTCTATTTTCGGCGTATTTTATTATTTTGTAGGTCTATGCTGAGCATCACAACCAAGTATAGGAAATGCGCATAACCATAATGTGGATTGGGTGATTAAATCGAATCCAATGCATATAAATTAATTAATTCGTGAAAGAATTTAAGCGATTGCCATCTGACCTTCCAACTAAAGAGGAAACTAGATCTTATTGGGATTAGGCCTGTCAAATGAGTAGGCAACTTGAATGTTAGAAGTTCTCAAGCCGCCCCGCCCGAAGGCCTCTAACTTGGCTTAACGACTTGCTAACATAGACAGTAGCCGACATCAACAACTTAACGTGCCTTCCAAAGCACGGGAGCACTCTGTTAATAACCACTCAAAGCGGTCAGCCATCCAAGAATTGACCTGGGCCGACGTTGCTTAACCTCGTATACCTCGCGCGGTACACGGGTGCCGCTTGGCTACGAACGCTCGAAACCATCTACATCATCATCATCCTCCTAGCATTATCCCAGTACAGTTGCATCCTGAAGGATGCCTGGGGTCCGCTACCTAATCCCAAGATTTGGCGTAGGCACTAGTTTTTACGAAAGCGACTGCCATCTGACCTTCCAACCCCAAGGGGAAACTAGACCTTATTGGGATTAGGCTTTGTCAAGTGAGTGGGCAACTTGACTGTTAGAAGTTCTCAAGCCGCCCGAAGGCCTCCAACTTGGCTTAACGACTGCTGCCATAGACAGCAACCGGGATCAACGGCTTAACGTGCCTTCCAAAGCTCGAAACCATCTACATACCAACATAAATGAAAACAACAACTAACAACTTCGCATTTATAAAGTTGAAGTCAATCGGGAACCTAGAATTGGGCCGACATCGATTTTACACTTTCGAATCAACAACAAGTAGGTAATAAAAGTTTGCAAGGTTTTGAACGCTTTGATTTTGTGTTCGATTACTATAGTCATGCTTATACGTCTTATAAACATATTGTTAAAACGGTCACTATGATAACATTGATTGATAACATCGTAATTGCTCCTAAGAATATATCATTACATTGACACAGGCTGAAACTAAATTACAGTACCCTTACCATGAGTTTGCACTGCAAACTTTGCAGCAATGTTTGCCTTACCGTACTCGTACTCGCTAGCGACTGCGTAAACGATTTAGTATGGCGATTCTTAGTTCCATTGCGTAACCGCCAGAGGCGCTGTACTTTTGTCTATACTAAATCGTTTACGCAGTCGCTAGCGAGTACGGTAATGCAATCATTGCAAACTAGACTGCTAGAGGTACGTTTTATGATAAGAAGCTAAGAACTAGCTTAAATCATCATAATTGTTTCCTCTGCAGAGATAAGGAATTAGTGTACTGTAGTTAACATTTTTAAATAGTCCATTATTTTGAAGTTGTCTGGTTAGATAGGTAAGCGCTCCTGCCCACTCCCGCGCCGCTACCGCCCGCTCCCGTCCCGCTCACGTCCCGCTCACCTCCCGCTACCGCCCGCTCCCGCGCCGCTACCGCCCTCCCGCTCTCTGTGTGGCTTAAGCTTAAGATTTTTGAATTAAGCCATGTCAAAAATACTGTACTGTCTTCTCGAAGATCTCACGGTTCTAAATAATGCCATACGATAAATAAAACAAACATGTTCCCAAAAACAGGTATGGTACAATACAACCATTACCAACCGTATTGTATGTATGACTATATTCTTTCAGAACAGCATTGCATGACCCAGTTACTCCCGTGGAAATCAAACACATCCTTGACTTAACCGTAGCGCATAATAGTAATCACACCGAGCATATAAAAACATGTGAATATCATTTCCTCCAGGGACCTATTCCGGTTTATTCCGGAATATTCGGTCTGCGCCGAGCCTCCCGAATCCAACAGCAATAAAATTGCTCACCAAAAGAACGTTTTCTATACATATTTCGATTTAGATTTGTCAGGATTTACCTAAATTTGTTTGAGTAAGTAGATTATAGGTACAGTAGCAGTTAGCCATTTGGAACTGGACTATTTAAGTAGTAGATAATATATAGTATGTTCCTTAATACTTTTACTGCGGCAGGGAGTAGCAAGTACTGTAAACAACTCCAGATATAGTCTTTACTGTGGTGTTAAATAATAATTATATTTATTATTTAACACGTTAATTTAACATGTTGTGACGAACGCTTGCGAACAATTGCGTCTACTCCTAATGGTTAGGTTTGTTTTTGCGGGGGAGTTCCCTACTCCGAGGCGTGGATTGTTTCAGACGATGCCTTAACCTTTGTTACTAAACAAGAAGTAATTATTTAGACTGGATTAATTTTATGAATAAATACGGTTTTTTTTACAAGTAAGTAAGCTCTCGCTGCTGTCGCCACTAGCTGACGAAAAACTAGCTTCATTTCAGACTGCGCGCCAGATACGAGCGTATGTGATGTGATATGTTGTATTTTCATACAAGTTACACCGACGTCTAGCTTACTTTTCAGCCTTCGGCGATATGCTGAGACTCGTGTATCCACATATGTAAACGCTCCTATGTATATTTTTAATGATTTACTTCAAAACTCCTACGCAACGACAAGTCTGTCTATAAATTACCGTAAGAGTTTAATTTTTAGTCGACAAGGTATTGAAACGTTCAGGTACCTAAGTATCTACTTTTGAGACGAGTCTTTGCACAAATATTGGAGGTATCGATCAAGCCAGCACCTGGGGCCGATGCTAAATTAACTCCATTACGAGAACCGGCCACATGTGCCTGCCGAGAGCAATTACTAGGACTAATCAGCGAAACAAAGCCAGAACCTTCGACCCACGTTCTAGGAAATCGTTTTTAAAGGTCATTTTGGCGAATTATACTGAAAACTTTTAACTCCTATTGTTCGAACCAACGATAGTCCGTGTAGTAAGTTAAAACGAGGACAAACGTCTTTCTAAATTGCATAGGCTACTCTTTTCTAGTTTGGTCAATTTCTTGTTCTTTCTTTTCTGGTTCGGTCAATAACTTTCTCACGATTCTTTTGGTTCGTGTTTTAAAGTTTAATCTTAGAATAGGTTCTTATTACAAATTTTTCTTTAATAAGTTAAGAATGAAGTATAATTTTAGGTAACCAAAGAGAGGATACATTGCCAGATTAATTAAATTATAACGGATCACTCGTATAATCGGATTAAAAAATAAGTCTTCGTTAAATTTATACTTACTGTTCAACTAAGTATTTTGTATGCTATGGGAGATGGGAGTTGCTTTTAGTAAATATATATATATTGCGAGGGTTGCGTGGTGAAACCCGTTAAGTCACATAAGAGATTTTTTTGAAAATAGAACTATGCGTAACTGATATTGAGTTTATCTTTCAAAAAGCAATTATCTCGATTTATAATTGGAATATAACACTACATGATTCAGAGGGCTAAATTGCTACTTCTTAGTGATACAAATAATCATGGGCAAAAATTAAAAGATGTCAGCGGTAGTACTACGGCACTTCAAAAGGCGCTAGACCCATAATAAGGTTTCAAAAATTTCATTTCGGGGGAGATTTTTTTCTAACTAAATAAAATTGAATATAATCTGAAATAAAAATGACTTTGACAAGAATTGATCGGGAAATTGAATTTTCCTGCCAGAATGCCGTAACCGGTATCAATCTCTTTGACAAAAAGCTCAAAGGGAACTTTTATTGGGAGCCCCGAGTAATCGCGGTGTGCGACTTAATCGCAAGATTGGCTCGGAATGATCGCTTAAAACGACGTTGAGTACACACGGGCCTGTTTACCGAACGGGTATGCGGCGAAACAAACTCCTTTAGTAAAAATATATTATACCTTAGTAAAAAAACCAGTTAAGTGCGGGCTCAACTCGTGCGCCGAGGGTTCCATACAAATCTGGTTATAACCGTCACATATAATTATTTTAAATTTCTCGCTTGGTAAACTTCGGAAATATCACTATCTTCATGTCTCTATCATGTTGATTTAGAAAGACAGAGACACGAGACTGACAAGACCCCGAATTTTAAAAAAAGCACATTTTATGTTGGGCATCCTTGTAAAAACCTAGCTATTTGTACTATCTAGATACAAGTTCTCCTCCAACACTTTGTACTAGCAGCCGTTTTAACTTCATAAAAAAATCACTTAATCAAAAAAACGCAAAGAAATTTAACCGTGGCGATCAATCTAACCCATGTTTGCATGACTACGCCTGATCGCCCATCACGCCGCCGTTCGATAATCGGCCCTAATTTGATTGGCACTCGGACCGATGGCGACGACGTGAAAACTGTATTACTTCGTAACTTGGCCTGTTTAACGAACAAGAAGGAACAATTTAGTTAGCTGATTGACCTATTTACGAGGTTTACGGAATGTTCTTTCTTTATAAGAAGCAATTTAATCATGACTTTTACTGAAGTTCATGAAAAATGAAGATGTGTTACATTCCCAATGACCCTAAAATTAACAAAAAGATGAGGAAAAGTATAAGAAAAAAGATGTTTAAAAAAAAATACAAGTCAAATTATTGTAACTTTATCAAAGTTTCGAGACAGTTCATTCCGACGCAGTTCTAACGCCAATGGGTAAATAAATGGGAGGAATTCTCTGCTGAAAACAAACACCTAGAAGCTTCCAGACGCATGTAATCCCTGAGGCCCGACGGCGGTGAGATCGCCACCTGCCTTGTTGACTTCGACCTCAACCGCATATGCTCGGAAAATGAGCGTTGTTGCATCCCCGGTGACCCTGGTTACAACTTCAGTTAGAACAGACATAAATGACATTAAAATGAAGACCGAATTTCACCGGACTTGTAGAAAACGTTTATTCCCAATACCAGTACATTCAGCGCATTATTTAACACTCGCTGCTAAGCTTTTCGTAGCGCTACGAGTAGAGCGTCCGCTAGACGGGTTCCGGGCAGTGAATGTGGTAAAATGTGTTTTGCTCATGTTCTCAAGAAAATTTTCATACATGTAGCCTCTAATTTCATAAATTTGACTTTTTATTGCCATGAACCGCTGGGTGAGCGCTCTGTTCGTAGGCGCTTTCACCTACAAAGCAGAAAAGTTACAATGCCGTCTACGAGCGTAGCGTTAGATTTTTTTTTTTCATTTTTTGCCTAGAATATCGCCAGCGTTTATAACACTTTACATTTCATTAGCTAGCTGCCAATATCACTCAATTAACACATCGAAGGGGCATAATTACTATTAATTTAGCCTGTTTCCCCTTTTTAGATTAACACGGGAAACCACTACCGTTTACGCGACTTCCCTGATTTGCCAACTGGAAATAAGTGATCCTTTTATCGGGTCTATACTTGAACCTAAGCGTTAGTTCATGTTGGCATTTTGTATCAAAGACTGAGTATTTAGACAATGAAATGAGAAATATTATGCACTTTTATTATAAAAAAGTAATATTTAATGTTCCAAACTTAAGCCATTTATTCAAATAATATTTGACATTTTATCAAGCCCCTTTTATCTCGTGCGCTAGGCAAATTAAACCCATACAAATACATCTATTAGTATTTTCTCTTGATTGCGTTTTTATATTAAATTCTCTGTTGGTGTTTAGGTAATAATGTGTCTTAAAAATATTTTTTGTTTTGTTTTACATTTCCGTTTCGGTGCATAAATTCACAGTTTGCTGATCTTCATCTTCGATTTTCTCCTGCTCAACTCAAAGGGAAAAATGAACTTCAGAGATTTTCTGGACTAGAAAAAAACTAACATTCGCGTTGGGTATATTTCAATTAAAAAAACTCAGCTAAGGAATACTGTATGGAAAATCTACAAACAATATGAAAGCAATATTTGTTTAGTAATTACCAAGATTCTACTTAAACACAAACTAGTGGGCTTACAAACGGACTTACTACGCGACACCACCATAAATACCTGCGTGCCTGCGTTGCGGTATCGCGCGCGTCCCTCAGGGCCCGTCATCATGTCAGAGCAGTGATTCTACCAATTATTACTGGTTTTGGAATCGATCTGCATCGATAGCTTGTCAGTCTGTTGCAACAGAAAATGTTGTGCATGTTACAGTTACAGTATGAACGCGACGTAACAACGTTGGTCAAGTGTCGAAGTATTTACATTAAGTGTTTTTATCAGTGTTGCGCTCCTTTCTGATAAGGTATTCACAATACCGTGTATTAGCGAGTTGAAGCTATCTATCTGCTATGTGTGTGACGTCCCAATAAACGAATTGACAATAGAATACATAGAATATCATTTTTACACCACCTGCTCGATTTTGCTCAATTATATATCATACAAACCTTTCGGAAAGCAAATCATTACACGCGGCCCTTGGTTTTAGCGGGTTATAATTTCAAATTATTACCCGCCGGGTTATAATAAACGTTTTTATTAAAATAGTCATCATACTCGATTCCATATTCAATAACATAAAGTTTAAAATTGGCCAAAGTTGGTGAGAAAAGTAGAGTATACCCCACGGGGATAAAACTGTTTTTGTCTTGGGCGTGCTTAAATCCCTCACTACACTCAGGACTCAGTCTTAATTCCCTCGCTTCGCTCAGGAATTAAGTCATTACTCCCTCGCTCCGCTCGGGAGTAAAATTTGCAGTCCTTCGTAACGTTCGGGATTCAATATCGCACCCGTGACATAAAACAGTGCTTTATCCCCTTGGTGTATAATCTACTATTATTGTATTGACCATACACTGTCTAGAAAATTATCCAATTACATACCTTGGCGGAAAAGAGGGGAGGCCTTTGCCCAGCAGTGGGACACTAGATAGGCTATTGAAAAAAAAACAACTAAAATTTACAGTATAAATTTACAGTATAAACATAGAATTGCGAAGTCATATTAGAATTACATAAATTAATTAATGTCAAATATTGTGCTGTGATACAATACAAATCAAATTAAATAGAGGGTTGATGTGCATTTGTTGTTTAGTGGTCAAGACTCATGGATGGATATGGATACTCTATTACTCTGTCCATAAGTTTACATGAACGCTTTGCTAAAATACGTCTACACATAATATGCTTAAGTATACTGGTTAGGTAAAAGAGACAAACTACGATTAATAACCCCATGACATTTTGCGATGTGCATCTCCGAACATAATTATGAAACATCAACGTTTCCCGAAAAGGCGGGGCAGGGAAGTATTTATCATTCTTAACCTAATAAAAAGAGGAAATATATCAATCTTTTGTCTCAAAATGCGACACTGTTGGAGCGGCGAAATTAAGGTTGAAAAATGGCGTAGCGATTATGATAATTATAATTTGTTATAAAATGGACCGTTTCAAATGTTAATAAAACGGGATAGATTAGTTGAAAATATTGTCGTTTTGCCAAAATAACATTATGGCGGTCATTAATACATTTTTGGATTTTTTAATTAAACTGTTTGTTGGTATGGGTCTTACGCCCCACTACCTAGGTACTCTTCCTCATTGCTTACTGCTTTACAGTTTGTGACTTCCGTAAGAACTTAGATTAGAGCTGGAAGTAAACGCCGATAAATTAGTTCATGTAATGCATCGGAATCAATTTTATTTACATAACTAGGCAATTATAAAAGTATAGCCCTTGATTTTAGTCTGAAGATAAAGGGCTACTGTACGGGCCATATTACATGTTTCTGGATCCTAAAACACTCTATAGTGAGTTCGCCAAGAAAATTACGTCAGAATAAAAGTGTACCTACATACACTTAGCTCATATACTTATGCCCATCCTGTATTACCCATGGCAAAACGTACCACTAAGTTTTATAAGATAAATCCTCGGAATGGAATAACAAGTTATCAAAAAGTTTTTAACATTATTTCGGGCGCTGATGTACAAAATTGAATTATCCTCTCCTTCTCGCGTTGTCTAGTTCTAGACAACGCTGGAGCGAAGCGAGCGTAACCTAGTCAGCCTTGTCTGAAAACACCTTTAATGTACCTAACCAAACTCCTGAATACAGGCTGAATAAAGTTTAAGGCTCGGTTTTATAAAGCTCCGTTATATCTTATGTCAGTAAGCTATCTCAAAATAGTACTGAGTAAACAAAATTTAGACCAACCGATCTTTATAAAACCCGTCCTTAGTCTATCTATTGACACAATTTTAGATTTCATTATTAATCCAACAAGTACATTATAATCAAGGGTATCCGTAGGGGAGTCCAAGGGGGGATTTTAGGATTTACTCGAACGCGTTAGATAAACACATGGGGGATACCTTGCACTCTGTTGAGTAACCTCCAGCATCTACGCATAACCTCCTGATGTCCTTCACAAATTGACAAAATAATCACAACCTTAATACATGTATATATAGTTTAAAAAAAATGTTGTACTTACCTATACGAGACGGGGCGTCACGAAGATAATGTATATAAATATTATTGTTTATTTTTTGATTTTTTAAATCCCTTAGACACTCCCACCACCACCAGTGGAGGGGTACACATAATATTATAACCTTTTTTTTCCTACAATTCAAACTTCAAAATCCAATAGGTCCCAACGACGACGCTCGACTATATCCACATTTAGCTTCGTCGGCTTCCCTACTATATTCGGCGAGAGAGGAAGATTCAGAAACAGTAAGACAGGGTTTTCATTTTATTAAATTAAAAAGAAGATTCCTTTATATATACAAATAAACGCTATGATTACCAAGTACCTATTTTACGATTAATAGAAGGCGCGAATCGAGGTTGCTTCCTGGTATCATGTGAAAAATGAATTAAGAAACTCACCTTGCGATTACACTATGTAAAGTGTTAATTCTTATATCAGCCGATACTCCAGAAGCACCGATAAGGGTTTACCAACATGCGTAGGTAAGCTGAAAATGTTTACCGAGCGATATATCCTCCTAAATTATTACTAAACATCCTCAATTTAGCGCGCGGCGTCGAAGCGATTTCGCCCCGAGCGATACTCGATTGAAAAATTGTTGCTAGAGCTTACGTAATTTCATGCAGCCTGCGAGCGTTGATACGAGCCCCGGGCAAAGGGTGGCTGGGCACCTATTACGTGTCACTTGTCATGTCGCTCACCTATTACTGGTAAGACTACCTGAACGTGCGAAGGGCCAACTGATTTGTCATTTAGAAAAGTGGGAAAAATGAAGTTTTGTGAATGCGAATGCCCTTTGAGAGGCGTTTTGTTATTATTTTCTGCTAACTTTGAGTTCAAATTGTCATCTGTAACAAACAGCTTTTGTAAACTAAACTAGTTTTGTTTAGGTACTATTCTTTCGCATATACGTGTTCATGTTTTCTACTTGATACGCAGATGTATTTTTCCATCAATCGCCATGTTTACAGATTTTACGCAAGTTCACTGCTCTTGTGAATCCATTTATTAAAAGGTTTACATTAACCTTCCCAATCTCGAATGAAATTAGAAAGTTCATGTTTGCCCTTACCCGAGTTGAATTTCGGCACCGGCAGTCTGTAAGCCAGTTTGCTCTGGCACTCTCCTAACGTGGCCTAATCCGTGGACATGCAAATGTAAGTTTGGGGTAAATATTTTGACCTCCCTGGAAATAGTCACCAATTTGTGTGCCGTCACTTCAAATACCTAATGGTAATTGAAACTGGAACTGAAACTACGACAGTGGTTAAGGCTACCCACGTAATACTTATGACCTGCGGGTGACAAAAGGATATATGCGATACAAATGACTGCTTTTGGTAATTAAGTATACTTGGAAAGTTAGGAAACATCGCAACGTTGACAATGTCTCTTCTATTACCTACTAAGGCGACTTCCTGATTTGTCGGTGCGGCGGTCAAATGTCAGTGTCAGCTGTCAGTCGACTCTGTACCATTTTTGACTACGCCCCTACATTTAAATGAGTGCTTCCTGACTGGCGCGGGATGCGCGGTAGCGGGACGATGCGAAGGCGGTACTGCTCCGCTTCTGCGCACTACTACTGCGCAAACGTAATACTGAATGTCAAGTGAGAATCTTTGCGACGTCAGTAAGTTTACGTCAAAGGAGAATGTCACATATCGATCCCACCCCGCCAAGTCAGGAAGTCGCCTAACCAGTGTAGTAGTGAATCGTTATTGATATTAGTTAATTTTTACTAAGAGAATGGCAATCGAGAATACGGTTTGCCCGATGGTAAGCAGATTTCGTAGGCTTATACCCAAGATTCGCTCGCGACTCTATTTCCTCGACTCACGACTCAAAGCAACCTACTTGTTTTCAATACCTAAATTTTATCTCCGTTTTGAAGGTTAGCGCTCATAAGATTCCCTATTGGCGTATCACTAGTAATAATTGTTAATATCAATTTCATTCCTCCTATCCAGCAATGGTATAATATTACTCGTGAATCCTGGATCCGTAAGTAACACAATATCGTTCATATGGTTTCAATATCTATTACAAAGAGAGTATCAATTTGAACGGATACAAAATAGGGACCTCGTTGTTTTGCGTACAGGCTAATATGGAGGAAATTGAATCGGATTAACCTATGTTGGATGACTTGTATTGCGACCATTCTATTTTATACTCTATTTCGGTTGGGTAAGGTTATTAAATGCCCACGTGGAGTGGATATAGTGAGGGAATGTAGGGACCGAGCACTGAGGGTATTGAAGTTTTTGTTTTTATTGGCCGCTAAACTTTGTGTGCTACTCAATCACTGCAATGTTTTAGTGAATACGGTAGTTATGTCATGTACGTATACTGTAGTCGATGTACGCACTCACTAGGGAATCATAGGGATAGACACAACTATATTTACATGATTTCAAGTAAATTATACCTATTCTGAGTTTCCATTTTCAAAGCTCTCGTGGTTGGGCATGGGGCAGGCTACCACTGACCGCTAAACCCATCAAATATCGCTGAAAATGGTTTTAAAATATAAACCCATCCTAATCCCAGTACGCAACCCTCATTAGAATGTCTGAAAGATCTCCGAGTCACCAAAGAACCCTCGAGACCTATGCAAATAGTTGCAGTTTGTACAGAGTCGGGCCAGTGGCTTCGTGTTCATACATTTTAAACATCACGTAGCTTGCGTCTCACTCTTACAAGCACAACCAGGCTAGGTATAATTTCGAATAGAATACAAAGCCGTTTGTGTGGCGTTTAAGTATCTAAATAATATGGACAAGTTTATATGCTGTAAATATTGTAGCGTTTCATAAGTACAAATCTATTGAAAGGTGTGGGTAACTTTTTATTGGTAAAATAAATAGTTCATAGAACAAAAAGAACACATTACGATATCGATATCGAAATGAGGCCACAGATACAAAACAATCTTCAAATGAAAATAGATGTACACTAGAATAGTCAGTGATATGATAAATATGATATGTATGATTAGGGTCAATTCATTTCTCTTTCAAATTATCGGTATTTTTTATATTTTACGTTAAGAGTTTCGAGACATTTAGACTGTATTTTTCTAATCTAATATTTCTGTATATATTATAAATTATAAAATCTTCTTTCAACCAGAATACCAATTGAGCGTCTCAAATCCACTTTTATTTCCGCACTTTGTCGCATATTTACTGAAGGATTCTACATAATCTTCAGATAATATCGTTCCTATTCAAATCTTAGGCCAACTTGGGTGAATATTCCGCGAACTACTTTTAACTTTTACGATATCGGTATCCCTGAGGTTGTTGGAACCCCTAATACTAGTTCGGGGTTTAATCAGAACACGTAGCTCCATACAATATTAATGGAAACTACAGTCGCCCCTGCCTCGGGAGGCAGCACTAGTTTACTGGGGATTTTTGTGTCTAGGGGATGTGGTGGAGTAATTAAAACCATTTATTGATATTAAGGGGGAAGAAGTGCTTTTAAGTATTAATAAAAAACGCGAGCGATTTCGAGCTTTACTTTGATATGATTAAGTTGTATTTGATGTAGTTTTGATTGGCGGATTTGTACTTCAGTTTATGTAGATACTCGTAGTTTCATGAGTGTCTGATTTTTATAAATATAGAACATAATTATTCTAGCTGCATGCATCCCCAATGCAAAAACCGTGATAGGTACTAAAATACGAGTATGTTACAAACCAAACCGAATGACAAGGCCTTATCGCGGTATAAATCATAAATTTACTACTCAAACGAAAACGGTGGCAAAATAAGCTTCATCTAGCAATAATCTCGCGCGAACGCCTATAAAGCGTATTCTTTATTGCGATCGTCATCTGTTTTGATCTCGCATCCTCCTCATATCATTACATTGTCATTCAAGTCCTATCCTTATGAAGGTACAACGAACGAGTAAGCACTAGTGCTCTTATCATAATATCGCTGTGGAGCGGTCCTCGCTATAATACATACTCACCCTTATTTCTGCATAGTTATGTTTGTTCTGTGTCATTGTACTCTCGTAAATACTGAAGTAGGCATTTGGCTTCATTTATAAAGACTTAAGCGCCGCTTAGTCTCCTATAAAGTTACTCTCTTTTTGAAATGCATTTATACTTTAAGTAGATTACACTCGTTGGATTATGTTTTAAACGCTAGTACTGAAAGTGAGGGATGGCGCTTTTGGGCGTTTGTCCAATTTGAAATTCGATTTCTATACTTACATTGCGTTTTCTTCGAGTGGTTCTAGGGAAGTATGCCAAGGCGGAGGCAGATGTTGCCGAGCGGCTATATTTTGTACCTATCGTATATGTGGCTTTTCCGCGTGGATAGTTCAAGACGATCTGAAAGGTTTCCAAACGTATACACTGTTTGAACATGTTATAGTTTATAGTATGCTTATATGTTTTGTGCCCGAATAGTTAGATGAATATTATATTGTATAGTTAGATGTTAGGGTGAGTGGTGTTGTTATTATATATAGTGAGATTATTTTATAGTTGGATGGTATTGTATTTGACAATCTATATAACAATTAGGTTGTCTCCTGTGATTATCTGTATAGATATTTCCACCAATCAGAACATTCTGAATGACATGACGTGAACCAAGTGGTATAGTGCGTGTCATCCACGACGACGCGCCCGCCACAGCGAACCTTATAGTCCTCATACTAATATATGCACAATTGTACGGATTGGGCTGTGGAGGGGCTGTAGAATCACGGATATCATGACGAAGTGACGAACACTAACATCGATATGTTCTACTGTCTATGTTACAATAACTTCATCTCTGTCGCTCTTTCATAAATAGAGGGATTAGAGACCAGCCAACCGCAATCTACGTATAGGGATGTAGATAACTTAAACTGGAACTAGGTGCCAATAGTGGCACGCCAGACCTTAGTTTTTAGAGAGCGGTGAAATTATGAGACTATGTAAAAGAAAGGGAACATACTGTATCCAGGAGGTAAAATATTTTTCCTATGGAAGAACACGGAGAAAATATAATCTTTAGTAAAGTGATGGATATTTTATGAACAGTACATATTTAGAACTAACTCTTCTATCAACAAATGCCAGCACAAATACCATCGACAAAGCAAACTAAACGATTTATGTCAAACTTCGTACTCAGAATCAATAAGTGGCGGGTCACAGTCTGTAAAACGTGCAGTACAAGGCTGATTCACAACCTACTTTACCAGTATAAGTGAGAGCTCCAACTACGGGTTGCTCTTACGAATCCCGGGGTCAAGATTTACTAGGTGGGACGTGAAATGGAACTGGTTGTGAATAGTACAGTACTCCATGTCCCGCATATAAAGCTTTGCAGTGTAAATCCGTAGCGCGTGGCCGGATATTTTATTCATATAGCAGGCACCGGGTGCGCTCTGGCTTATGCTTGCCAACGGTTTATAATTTGATTGCGATATATTTTTGTTTTTCGAGTTAATGTATTTATTGCGCGGCTGTGTTTAAATAAATGAATTATTTTATTTCGGTCTCGGTTTCATTCAGTGTTTTTCCGTTAATGGGTGGGATTGTTATGGTACTTTATTTAGGTTAGGATGATATCAAAATGGCCGTATCCTGTAGTAGCGAGAGAGAAAAGGTAGCGTTGCCTTGAAGGGGTTAAGGGGATAAGAGACAGTTTTGGGTGAAGGTATGTGTTTGTAATCTTTCTCTATACCTTTTTTTAAATACAAATTAGCGTAATTATTACTCAAATGATGCATTGTACAGTGTACACACATTGAAGGTTTATAAAATAATAAATATTCTTTATTGCACCATAATTATACAGATATGATCTATCTCTTCCAGACAACCTTTGGGTAGCAGGAGAATAAAACAAAAAAATCTTATTATTTTTTCGTCTATTTTAAAACTTGCCAGCATAAACAATACTAATGTGCCATATTTTTTATGCTCACTATATACAGTGAGTATTTATATACCTATGTCATATAAGTATATGAATTATGGCGTAATACCTAACTATGGAGTTTTCAATAAATTATTGTATTGTATTATGATGTCCAAAATCATGCTAATACTATGTAAATCTCTAATCATGTCCTGCTAACAACGTACACGGGCACAAACTGCCTGCAACACAGACAATGAAGACAAGCGCCCCTAACGAGCGAAAGTGAAGGTCCGTGCAACTTTGTAAATATTCAGATAGTTCCGTCAACTCGGGCCGCGAGACGTGACGCGAGCCCGGGGGTGCAGTAATTTGTGATGCTTAGGATAAGGGTACATGTGGTTGAGCCACAGTGCTTGGCGAAGATTCGGATTATTAACGAGTTTGGTATAAGGTCTTGACTTGTTGGTTTTTACGGTTCCGCAGCAATGACAAATCGTAGGCATTTTACTCAAAAACTATGAGTGATAATGTTAGTCCGCTCCGTGAGTCCGCTACATAGGTAATTCTGTAGTCTAATTACTTTTGGGAAGCACTTTATACATATTGGAGAGCAGCTTGGAGTAGATATAAAGGAGGGGGCAATAATTGCACACAAGTGCCCACTGGGTCGAAATGCATCCGGTGCAATTATATATTGCACGCCGGTCTTTGGAAAGAGACAATTAGCAGTTTACGACGATGTCCGAACACCGGCGAACGTCCATCAATTATATTATTAATTAAAAATGAAAACTATAGAAAAACATATTACCTAAAAAAAATAAAACTAAATACAGCTAAATTAAAATCTAAATATAAATCTAAATTAAATCTAAAAAAGGCCCCCGCGGCATTGTGCCGAAGATGCTGGCAGCATTACCTCTTTGAATGGCCAAACTTATTCGTTGGCCGAGGTAGCTGCCAGCTCTTCGGTCACCTGTGGCATCGATAAGCCTCTTCGATAGGCCATTGAAGAGGCTTAGAGCGCCAGGACCCCACGGACCGAGTGTCTCGACGCCGAAAGGGGTGAACAAGTATTCGGCGCCGAGACCGCTGTACTTGCCGATTTTAGCTTGTTCGGCCGCCTCTGCTGCGGCCGCCGCCCTCGTGGAAGTTCGGTGGAGATGCGACGGGGCTAGTGTATCTACACATGTAGCATCCCACACCAGCACCCGTCCCATACTCCACGGAATCAAGGACATCCCGTCCGGTCTCTTGCCATCGTTTCTCGACATGCCCGCAGGTTCTAAAATGGCAGGCACGTTCGCCGATGCAAGAGACCGGCGGATGATATCATTGAGGGCAGCATGTCTGGAGAAGCGGCCGGCGCTTCTCTGGCAGGAAAGTCCGTGATGTCCTAGCTGGTCCACGTCGCTTCCGCAGGGGTATCGGTGTGGGGCGCAGACCGGGACCCCGAGGCGAAGGCAAACTGCAAAGCGGAGTGTGTTGGGATCTAAAAATGTTCCAGTACTAGACGATGGGTGAGCATGTAGCCAGTAACCAGCTTCCCTTGTACCAGCTGCTAGCAGTCTGGCTCTTTCCACGGTACTAGACTGGCCGAGTAAAGCATTGACGGTCAATTTACAAGATATGTCGTCCCAGCATCTCTGAGATTTTGGATGTTCTGGAGAATTTTGACCAGGGCAAGCAATTAACCAAGCATTTTTCCCGTCCTCCAAGCCCGAAGTCTCATAGTGTGTGGGAAGGATTTTACCTACGAGACTAGACGAGCTATGGACGGACGACAAAAAAGCTGGCAACGCGACACTAGAAATTTTACGGATCCCTAATCCACCGTACCGGATGGGAAGGGATCCTTGGGTCCAAGATTGTTCACTGAGTTGAATATTCAGGATTGATTCTAAACTACTTTTTATCAAAATGTCTATTTGTGACAAAAGATTTTGATGATTCCAAAGAGGGCAGCTGCGAAGCAAATAGGTAAATTTTGGCACAAAAAGGCAAAATGTAATAATAGAAAGTGCATAATGAGGACTTATTTCGAGCAGTCGATGAGAATGATTTTGGAATTTAGAGATACAATTTTGAATATGTCCAGGATATGATTCTTCAAAAATAGGAGACCCTAGGAGGCAAAGCGAACTCTTGTCCAGAATTTTTATGTTTGGTGCAAGTAGATTGAATTTGTTGATAACGTTGTTACAGTTGGATGGAATATAAAGTTCACACTTGTTAAAATTTAATTCAAGGCCAATAGAATTAAATTTATTTATAATTAGTGAAAGGTCAGATAGTACGGTGTCAGCATCACCTCCTAAAGTCCCATCATCAAGGTACCACACATCAAATTTTGATGCCAAATTTTTTATGATTGGATTTATTGCCAAACTGAAAATTGCTGGCCCCAGGGGATCGCCTTGCTGGCAGCCAACTTCAGATGACAACTCATTTGACCGGTACATCAACTTCGTTGGGTCCGCGTAACAGTGAAGAAGATAATTATAAATTTCTGGAATGTTTGATTTTATCTCTGCCAGCAAGGTATCTCTGTTTATGGAATTAAAAGCATTTTTAACGTCAATTTTGAGCAACACTTCGCACTGGCCATGGCTGAGGTAGGTGCGGAGGGCATGTACGGCGGCCTCGCAGCCTCCTTTAACGCCGAAACCTAGCTGTACTGGTTCAAAAAGATGTTGTAATTTTTCTGAAATATGCCTAACTGCGATTTTAGAAGCTAAACGGCGAAGTGTTGCGCCAACAGCAATTGGCCTCACCCCTCCGTCCTTTTTCGTGAGGGCGATGAGGTTCGCACCGTAAAAAATGGGTACGATATCTGGATGAATGTTGCCAGAGTACATTAAATTTATTAGATTGGCAAGGCAAGTAATAAGTTGCTCACCAGCATCACCAACGGAAAGGGAGGTCAAGTCTTTCAAATGCTGGGGTGAAAGGCCATCAAGACCTGCAGCAGAACCGTTTTTAAAAGAATAAATGGCGCTGTAAACGTCTTTATTTCCGATCTGCAGGCATGAATCAATTGCTGTTGGCTGATCAAAAAAATATGGAGTTGCAGGAGCGGGAGGATGTTTAGTCTGTAGGGCCGAAAGAGTATCTGGATTGTCTGGCGATAGCACGTCATTTGAAAAAAGTAGACGAGCGGCACCTTTGAGATCTCCATCACTTATTTTATTTTCAATGGTTTTTAATTCGTTATGGAAAGAAGATGGTTTATGTGAGGTCGGTGGAATGGAATGATCACTGCAATTATTCTTTATTTTTTGGGTTAAAGATATATCTGAATTGTCTTGTTTCGCGTGTAGAACTAAATATGGAAACAGAAAAAGGTTGTACCAGTCTTGCGGGGAATTAGATGCAACACATTTTTGTAAGGTTTGGGAAAGGTGATTGGCGACAGTGATTCTGGCCCCGCGAGGAATCCGTTTAAGTAACTGGACGTTGTTTTTGAGATTACTTAGGCGGATATGAAATGGCTGATGAATAGGTGGTGAATTATTTAAATTTAATGGAGAAGCATCTTGACTCAGGCAATTACGGTGGCATTTACCTTTATGGATGTTTAGGCCTTTAACAGTTGTAAAAGATTTTGCACATAAATGGCAGGGATGATTTGTAGACGCCGTGCTATCACCAGACTGGGTCGCGGTCTGCATTAACCTAAACTAAGAATATAGATATAGTAAAAAAGATAATATAAAAACACTCAAAATTAAAACGTAAGTCACTCCACTATTCGTATAACTATGAATGTTGTCCCTGCATCCAATTGTCACGGCACCGTTATCAGAAACAATACAAAAGAAATATTAGCAAAAAGCGCCAGGCCAGGCAGTATTAAAATAGCTAAAATCTATGATCACACATAAAATATTCATTGCATTCTTTGTGTTTCTTGGTTGTTGGTTGAATGTTTTGACAGCCAAATGTCAAGCCGGTCGCCCGGGAGTAGCGATGCAAATTCTCGGGCTGCGATCTCCGCAGAGAAGTTCCGGTAGCCGTATATTGTCTGTTTCCACTTGCGCTTTGGTTGGAGTAAAAGATTAGGCCAAAAGTAGACTCGACATATCATTCAAATAAATATTTTGGTAATTATTTAGGGAATTTTTTTTCCAGTGCGTGTTTTTCCGTTGCTAGGTTTCATAAGAAAAAAAAAAAAATGACGTTTCATATCAAATAAACACTGCACTTTATGGGCTTTATTAGTTTACGTCAAATCGGAGACATTTAAACTTTGGTTATCTATAGAGAGCTGTTACAACTACTAGAAAAACTATTGTCAAACAATCATGTACCATTTTGTACATGGAACAATTTGGAGTTGGGGCGTTGCAACAACTCTATATTATATATTTTGACGACCACTGACAAACGTAGTAGTATAGTAGTAAATAGGTATTTTTCTTAGAATAGAATAGATTACAATACTTGATAATAAATATACTTGATATTACCTATTAGAATGCTTTTTTTCTCACATCGCAACGTTTGCAGTCGCAATGCGGTTCTAAAATTCACGCGCACGCGGAAAAAATTGCTTACTAATGAATAAAATTAGATGTCCAATGCTCATTACATTACATAAGGGCGTGTAATATATGTTTTGTATTCCGCACGCCGCCTATGTTTCGCTGAGTATGCGTGAAAAATGTAAACGACAGCTCCTAAAGAAAAATTCGGGTCGTTATGAGCAAAACGTTTTTTATTGCCGTATACAAACCAAGCAGGCGCTATACGGAGTGCAATTTAATGTGTGTTTAAGCATACCAACATATCTGGAGCACGTGGGCGATAAAACAATTATTTTTAGAAATTATGTGAGCTGATTTTGAGTGCTCATCAACCTACTTTTAACATGTTTCACTATAGGTACCTTAACTACGTGAGCACAGAAAATCAAAAATATTTTCTAGTATGAAAACTATACTTCCTGCTACACAAAGTGTGACCATCCCAAGATTTTTTGAATTTCCCGCCAAAATTGTGTGTAATATTTCATTAGCCAGACTCTATTGATATTATTTACTAATTAGTCTCACAATGATTTATTGCGAGTGTCTTGTTGATATTGTTTGTTTGTGTTTGTGATATTGTTTTCTACATACACCATCAGCGTTTTTTACATTCTGCTACCGAGCATCTCGTACGGTGTACCAATTTTATTTCTGGGCCACTTCGTACCTTGTCGCAGTGACAATCTATATGAACGCCGCTAGAGATCCCATATTAATGTCACTGTGACAAAGTACGAAGTGGCCCAGAAACCAAATTGGGTGACTGTGCCTACTCTAAAACGATCTTTGAATACATGTTTTATTCTACACGAATAATTAACAGTGAGTAAACAATTAACATTTAGCTACATTTCAGTTAACCTAGCGTATAAAGTCTGGAGCTAACGAGCATACCCGACAGTGACATGTGCCTAGCCTAATTATAATGGACCTCCCGGTACTGGGAGCCAGAAGGCACCAGCTACATGCGACTTGGCAGAGGCTTCGCACGCAATTTGCGCCGGCAGGGCGACGCCGCCGGACGGCGATAAGGGCCAGTTTGCGGCAAAACTTTCGTGATAACAGTATCTTATAATGCGCGATAGTTTAAAGGAGTTTTGACTGGACTATTATGAACTAGATTATAGTTTGTATAACAATTTTGTAATACAAAGGAAGGTAAAATATTTTAACTGAGAAATTATATAGCACGTGACTTGTTAAGGACCTTTTTTAGACTTATCACCGGATTTTAACTATTAGAGAAGCAGCACAAAAAAAAGAACGAGACTCATATTTTAACGTGTTACAATACCTACTTACAATTGCCTTTATGCCCTTTCTTATATACTGTATTCTTTTGCTTAATTTTGTTTTATTACAAAAGTTACTCGTATCTACGAGTAAAGTTTACTTGGTTTGTAAAAAAAAATGACGAAAAAGTTTTCGTGTAACTTATTCAAATTCGATGGTGAACAAAACGTGACAACAAAAACATGTTAATTTATTCGGAAACCTAGGGCCTAGGGGATGCGGGTAGCGGGGCTGAGTCGACATTAAAATTTGAGCCTTGTCAGGTGTTAAGTCCATAATTTCCCAGGGGAACGATTCAGGATCGCGTTTTAAGGGTTTTCATGAATGGCTGTTCTAATTTGCGCTCGCCGTCTTAACTTGAAATACCGTGTATTGTGACTATTGTGAGAGTTGATTGTGTTAGTAATATTTTAAAGTTAGTGCAAATATATTACTTACCACCATCCGTCCGTGCGATGTTAAGGCCGGGTTATAGTAAAAATGTGATTTGGTAAACGGTTTTATTTCGAAATACTACATATTAAAAATGTAAAAAAATACGATGTTATATTTGAGACCTTTATCTAGTGCCGTCGGATGTCCGTTACACAATTTGCAAAACTTTGTTCGATAGAAAAAAAATCCAAACATACCTCTATTTTCTATCTTAAAACTCATTTTATTTCAATCTTAGGTAACATGATGAGTAGAAAATAATACTAAAATAAACGTATTTGATGGTATGAGGGATGTCGGGATTAATATTGTTAATATAGTAAGCCATGAATTTTTCTCACCCAAAAATGTACTAAAAATTTACGAAAATTACGTGCACAGTTCCGTAGAGAGTGGGATGGTCAATTGCAAACTCACGCGTGTTAGAGCGGGACATTTGCAATGGAAGAACCTCGCCTTAAGGTATTTCCCATACATTAACAAAAATATATTTTACCAATCTTCGTTAATTCTTATAATAGATACTAGTAGGATTGTTACATTAACCCTTAGAATGTAACTAATGACAAATTTTAATTTGTTTCAGGTATGCAAGGCAGTATTGAACATTCAATTTATTAAATTATTCCAACTCGGTAAGCATTTTTATGCACCAATAATTTCAAGGACTGAATATGTTCAGGAGACATCTATACCGGATACTCCTTTTGAGAGTACTTCTTATTCATCGCTGTCCAATGTAGCGGAAAAGATCCACCGAGCCGACTTTAACAACTATTATGGCATTAATAAGGAAGGAATTATGTATTGTCCTCTACAAAAAGTGTTGGACTTAACCGTCGATACTGTTAAAGTACAAGTAGGAATGGCAAAATAGGTAAAGCACCCTTAGAGGATAACACGAAAAGTACAATTGTACTGTAGTCAGTCGTATTCGTTACCGAATGTTGGGAGCAGTCTGACACATGCGTTTTGCATGTTTGTAATTGTTTCGCAGACTCTTAAGCGCACCGAATGAACACATCAGAACGAGCGAACAACATATTGATACCAATTTGGAATGCAAAATGTATGTCAGGAATGAACCTCTTGTGGGAAGTGCAGGCAACTTCGGGTCGCTTCGTTAGCCGGCGCGTGGAGTTGGCGCCTGCATCTATTTGCCCGTGTACAATCCACGAGTCCCGTTGAATACATTTTGCCGCTAACTTTAAATAGGCGCTGGTGTTCCTGTTCGTTATGTCTTACTTTTAGCTTTTTACTTTTATAGGTACTAACCCATCTAGTTAATATTAAAATATACAATATTGGCATTTCAGTATGAATTTACACAATAATTAAGGTCCGATGTCCATTATCGCTCAAATATTACCTCTATATAAATAATAGCCACAAAAAACTAACCAAGAAGAAACTCATAGAACTACTTAGGTACTTATACTTACCATTGTTAGGTTACCCGAGTATTTGACCTCTTTTGAAAGGCTTTGGTAAATCATGAACATGCTCAAAATTCGGAATTACTAAAGTCAACTTCCCAAAGTTATCCAAAACCTTGTTAAGGTATTCTGTATTCAGCGTTGTTCAAACTTAAGTACGAGTCAGCCTGGACCCGGCTTCCTATTCATGGATGCTTGGATGAAGAATTTGCGTTTCCTAAAGGTTTGAACTATAAGCTATCGTTATACTTTAGTCAGGTATGGGTTTAATCCATGACAACCCTTTTAACACGTTCACTGTCCCCTTATAAAACGATCTGACAATATCATTTAAGTCCAACTGACAGTTGGACTGTGCACTCAGTATTGGAACGTGACTTCATAGTGAGAGCAAAGACTCCTGAAAAAACCGGCCAAGTGCGTGTCGGGCCACGCGCAAGGTAGGGTTCCGTAGTCGTCAACCCGTTACATTATGTGGACTAAAAAGTTCGCAAACTTATATTTACTATGTTTTTGACAGAATTAACAACATTATCTAAGGTATCAATGGAAATTGCACGAAAGTTTATTAATTACCAACAAACCAAAGTTTAGAAAAATACCATAGACAAATATAATATAGCATGTACGTTAAAACCAGCCAAGTCAAAATCTTGACCTTGAATTACATCTCAAGTTTCCGGATTTTCGACGCAAAACTTGGCACCCATATAGATATCAATTCTTTATTTGGCGAAGTCAATAACGATGCATATTCTTAATATTGAACTTGGCTCTCATTTCACATTTATGTTTTGATAGGATCCATTCAACACAAAGCGTTTGACGCAACGTATTTATATGGAACGCATGCGTTTGACGCACAAAATAACCGAGCTCTTTGGACTGTAGAAGTTGCAATGTCCTTACAGGGTGTCATGTTGCACATGTGTTAAACAGTTTACGTAAGACCTGCTATATACCAACATGAGAGCAATAAAGTTCTAAGTTAAGACTTATTTTCTGCAATGCACAATATAGGAGGTACTTACCACAAAAACAACTAGTATGTAGAAACAGAAAAAGAATCCATTGATATGTTTTTGTCCAGATATATGTAATCTAATAATAACGACTCACGACTCAGCTGTTCGTAAACCTTATTCCAAAGAGATAAGTAATTTGTTGTTTGTTTCCGTATTTATCCATCTAATAGCTCATTGAGAATCACGTTCACGAACAGTGACAAGCCAAGTGACGTCGGGTCAGTTAGTTTGGCATTGGCAAGATCCTGTTTATTGTACCGCTGCCGTTTCGCTTCGTTACCCAACCCTGGAACTTAGTCTGTAGAAGTTTACGACCGAATCTTGTGCCCCACGGGCTGTTATATAACTTTACTGTTGGATACATATTCGGGTATCAGTGATAATTAGTTTTCTTAACCTTACATTGCTCAACTTGGAAATCTTGAGTTTTTAAGACTCTAATCAGTGGTTGCGCTAAAAATTATGACATATTCAAATGTCTATAGATAAACCAACCAACGGGCGTGTGATCATTGTAAGTAAGTAATGTAAGTATCATTTAATGATGTATAATAAGATTGCCGCCTCGTTTTGACAAGTGTGCGTGTCCACTACATCGTTACATTCTTATCAATTGGAAATCGGAAACTTTTCTTTGACGTCTTTTTCTTTGATTTTTGTCTTCAGAGTGATTTTCCTCCTTCATTCTAAAATGCTCAGTTACTTCGACGTTCTATCTGTCTACTCATCATGCTGCATAAAAGTTAACGAATAGCTTTATTTAAGCCTTCGTATAAACAAACGCACTTTATAATCTCAGCATTGCCGTGTCAATTTCCCGTCATATAAGAATCCCGAGGCTGAGTTGGATGCTCAGTGGCCTGAGCCATCCGCTGACCTGCTTTATATCTACGGCCGCCATTTTAAAACTTCAATTAATAACTTCCCTCTCATAATCAAATTGGACTTTGGAAATTCTTTGAAAACGCTACGAGGGGAATCCGGGATTCCTTCATCGTCCACTCTTTAATTACTAAAGTTGATAACGATACCGAATCTGTGGAATCGGGCTTTAATTGATTATTTTTTCGATTAAAAGTTTACTTTTTGTCGACACTGATTATTTTAAAAGGGGTATTTATGAATGAACAATTAACAATGGTACTTTCTTAAAATGTACAGCATCAATGACGATAACTCCGGGCTTCGGGAATCCCCTTATTTTGCATAAAGAACCAGTAGGTTACAGTGATGGTCGCTTTTATGATGTGACAAGGCAATAGAAATAATTTGTACAAGGATATGGGCCGGATATGGTATCTCTACATGCAGTGCTACTTCTATTATAAAAATAAACTACATTCTAACATGACATGAGGCTATGGCAGAGGCTGAATGCTACTTAATTAAAAAGGGTTTAAAACATATAAGCTATTATTGGCCTAACGTCACATTTCCGATCTGAAAACCTGTCTGCTTATGGACTATCTAGTTAATTTCACAAGCCGGTAGTTTCTAGTTTGCTCCGGACCACTGGCCAGCATCGAACGATAACTTAATTAAAGATCTCGGGAAAGCGGGTGATGTATACCGACATGTGTAGATTGTGTAGTCCCGTAGTTGATAATAAAGTACTTAAATAATGTTAAGTTAATAAAACCAAACCAGAATTATAATTTCCCTTAAAAAATAAGCTCTTTTTCCAGTTTGGACCACTACAGCTATAAACTGGTATCGATGGTTATTATGATTAGAATACCAGCGGGGTAGTCACGTAACGATATGTACTACCGTTGGTATGTATTTAATGTCAGTTTTAGTATGGGATTTGACATTTAAATCTATCGTACTAACGGTCGAAAACGTTACGTGATTACCGCGCAGTTTCCAATATTTTTTCGCCCATTAAACTTATATTTTCAGATTGCTAATGGATCAACTTGGGTTGAAATCGAAAGAACGTGTAAATGTTGGATGATTTTCATAACCTTAACACATTCAGAGCCGAGAAAACGATATCGGGTTCTCCTGTCGTAGACAGTTTTCGCTACAAAGCAGAAAAAAATCACGTCTTCGGCTACGAGCGTAGCGCGTAGCACTCGTCGGCAATTAATGTGCTGCATGTGTGTCTGTTACTTTAAATTCGGTACCTTACCAATAATCCCTAATTGCTAATACAATATTGTTAAAGAATACTTTCACAATGTATATGTACACGTACATGACGTACAATTGTCCATAATCTGGCGATGGAGAAGCGTCATAAACTGCAACAAACTATAAAACTTAGTTACAAACAACTCTGCTGCCCATAAAGCTCTTGCCTCTATAACCTTTGAGTGGGGTCAGCCTGGATTACTTTGTAGCCACTAAATTTGTTGAAACTGTGTACCGTATGAGCGGCCCCTTTGTTTGTTTATATAAGAGATGTCATAGTTGAGAACACAATGTCGTTACACTTTAAAAAGATGGGTTTTGTTAGAAATTGTCCGAGTCTTGTTAGTTTCATTACGTAGGTACTAAAATACCACTTATATTTTTCCAGGCAGAATAATATTCATAAATATGATGTATCCACATTTATATGTGCAACATTATTCAACGTTTTTTCTCTATATAGTGAAAGAATATTTATGATGTGTATGTGCCCACATTTATGTGACTAAAGCTACGTATTCTCAGAAATAAAACATAAAACATTAAATCATTTATGTCGATCACTGCCAATCCAGCAGTTTCTAAAGGGAAGGTTAAATAAATTCAATCTCAAATTAGAGCCCGTCTTGACATGTGACAGTCAGGACGTCAGGCCAATTGGGACTCGCTAAGTTTGTGGCAAGACAAGGATAGTGCCAGGACGACGGGCATTTAATGGGAATCGTAAATAGGATTGTTTTATATTGGTCCAAGGCGAATGAAATTTTGTTACACGTATTTAATTGGTTTGTAGATTTTATGTTTTCTGAGGTAATAATTGGATGAAACTGAAAAATATTCATTTTCCTGTCATTCGTAATACTTCGTAATTATAGAGACTGTGAGTAAAGCTAAATTCATGTTGGTTTTTTGACGTAACAACTTGAATTCCCATTCAAATATAATGACTACAACCATAAAGAGATACTTTTTTGTATAGTTGACGAAATATTAATTTGCACCGATTCCTTGAACAACTTGTATGGGGAATCGGTGCAAATTATATTTCTTCAACCATACAATTTCAATCTTTTTGATATATTCATTTAGGCACACATGAAAGGTATGCTATAAATAAATATTGTTAATGGCACTGAAAAATGTAATGCCTGGGAAGGATTTCAAAAGCATAATATCTCCAGTTTTAACACCTAAAATGGACTGGGGTGACAGGGCTAACCCTCGGCACACTTCGCCTAGCCTTCGTCTAGGCAGGCACTTAGCGGTGCCTAGTCGGCCGTTTCCTCACTTTAAAAGGAGCTACACAGGTCAACGAACTATGCGTAATTATAGATTCATCTTGACGTTTCAAGCGCTTGAAGTAAGCTTTGTGTGACCGTGTTTTGTGAAGTGTTCAATAATTTTAGAATTCTGTACAAATTTAAATACAAATAAACCAGTGTACCATCATCATCCTCCTAGCGTTATCCCAGTACAGTTGTATCCTGAAGGATGCCTGGGGTCCGCTACCTAATCCCAAGATTTGGCGTAGGCACTAGTTTTTACGGAAGCGACTGCCATCTGACCTTCCAACCCCGAGGGGAAACTAGACCTTATTGGGATAAGGCTTTGTCAAGTGAGTGGGCAACTTGACTGTTAGAGAAGTTCTCAAACTGCCCAAAGGCCTCCAACTTGGCTTAACGACTGCTGCCATAGACAGCAACCGGGATCAACGGCTTAACGTGCCTTCCAAAGCACGGGAGCGCTCAGTTAGTAACCACTCAAAGCGGTCACCCATCCAAGTCCTGACCGCTGCCCACGTTGCTAACCTTAGATACCGCAAGCGGTACGCAGGCGCCGCTGGGCCACGAGCGCTCCCAAATAAACCATACCACTGGCATATATTGAATAATTAACGCATGTTATTTCTATTCAGTATTCGCAACATCTACCGGAAATTACTGGGTAAACTTTATTTAGACTTCGACGTGTATTTCATTATTAAATGTCACAATATGACAACTTCGTCGTTCGTCGACGGCGTACCTCACAAGTTACCTCATCAAGTAGATGTTCCTCACAGAGTGGGACAATACATAGCTGTAGCTATATGTATATAGCTGTCTCACATTCTACGAAAACGATCTAAAACTTTGTCACGACCGAACAGAATTTCAATAAAGACTGTACAAGAAATATCGTCAGTAGGGCGACCCCAGTACCCCAGTAATGGGCAATCTTATAGGAAACTAAAGAGTAATATCAGTACCGATATATGTTCGGTTTATGAGGAGGAATTTTCGGTACGCAATATGTTTATTTAATGGGATCGTAATTTTTAGTACATGCTTTTCGCGTGGCGTGCCTATCTTAAAACTCATTTTATTTCAATCTTAGGTAACATGATGAGTAGAAAATAATACTAAAATAAACGTATTTGATGGTATGAGGGATGTCGGGATTAATATTGTTAATATAGTAAGCCATGAATTTTTCTCACCCAAAAATGTACTAAAAATTTACGAAAATTACGTGCACAGTTCCGTAGAGAGTGGGATGGTCAATTGCAAACTCACGCGTGTTAGAGCGGGACATTTGCAATGGAAGAACCTCGCCTTAAGGTATTTCCCATACATTAACAAAAATATATTTTACCAATCTTCGTTAATTCTTATAATAGATACTAGTAGGATTGTTACATTAACCCTTAGAATGTAACTAATGACAAATTTTAATTTGTTTCAGGTATGCAAGGCAGTATTGAACATTCAATTTATTAAATTATTCCAACTCGGTAAGCATTTTTATGCACCAATAATTTCAAGGACTGAATATGTTCAGGAGACATCTATACCGGATACTCCTTTTGAGAGTACTTCTTATTCATCGCTGTCCAATGTAGCGGAAAAGATCCACCGAGCCGACTTTAACAACTATTATGGCATTAATAAGGAAGGAATTATGTATTGTCCTCTACAAAAAGTGTTGGACTTAACCGTCGATACTGTTAAAGTACAAGTAGGAATGGCAAAATAGGTAAAGCACCCTTAGAGGATAACACGAAAAGTACAATTGTACTGTAGTCAGTCGTATTCGTTACCGAATGTTGGGAGCAGTCTGACACATGCGTTTTGCATGTTTGTAATTGTTTCGCAGACTCTTAAGCGCACCGAATGAACACATCAGAACGAGCGAACAACATATTGATACCAATTTGGAATGCAAAATGTATGTCAGGAATGAACCTCTTGTGGGAAGTGCAGGCAACTTCGGGTCGCTTCGTTAGCCGGCGCGTGGAGTTGGCGCCTGCATCTATTTGCCCGTGTACAATCCACGAGTCCCGTTGAATACATTTTGCCGCTAACTTTAAATAGGCGCTGGTGTTCCTGTTCGTTATGTCTTACTTTTAGCTTTTTACTTTTATAGGTACTAACCCATCTAGTTAATATTAAAATATACAATATTGGCATTTCAGTATGAATTTACACAATAATTAAGGTCCGATGTCCATTATCGCTCAAATATTACCTCTATATAAATAATAGCCACAAAAAACTAACCAAGAAGAAACTCATAGAACTACTTAGGTACTTATACTTACCATTGTTAGGTTACCCGAGTATTTGACCTCTTTTGAAAGGCTTTGGTAAATCATGAACATGCTCAAAATTCGGAATTACTAAAGTCAACTTCCCAAAGTTATCCAAAACCTTGTTAAGGTATTCTGTATTCAGCGTTGTTCAAACTTAAGTACGAGTCAGCCTGGACCCGGCTTCCTATTCATGGATGCTTGGATGAAGAATTTGCGTTTCCTAAAGGTTTGAACTATAAGCTATCGTTATACTTTAGTCAGGTATGGGTTTAATCCATGACAACCCTTTTAACACGTTCACTGTCCCCTTATAAAACGATCTGACAATATCATTTAAGTCCAACTGACAGTTGGACTGTGCACTCAGTATTGGAACGTGACTTCATAGTGAGAGCAAAGACTCCTGAAAAAACCGGCCAAGTGCGTGTCGGGCCACGCGCAAGGTAGGGTTCCGTAGTCGTCAACCCGTTACATTATGTGGACTAAAAAGTTCGCAAACTTATATTTACTATGTTTTTGACAGAATTAACAACATTATCTAAGGTATCAATGGAAATTGCACGAAAGTTTATTAATTACCAACAAACCAAAGTTTAGAAAAATACCATAGACAAATATAATATAGCATGTACGTTAAAACCAGCCAAGTCAAAATCTTGACCTTGAATTACATCTCAAGTTTCCGGATTTTCGACGCAAAACTTGGCACCCATATAGATATCAATTCTTTATTTGGCGAAGTCAATAACGATGCATATTCTTAATATTGAACTTGGCTCTCATTTCACATTTATGTTTTGATAGGATCCATTCAACACAAAGCGTTTGACGCAACGTATTTATATGGAACGCATGCGTTTGACGCACAAAATAACCGAGCTCTTTGGACTGTAGAAGTTGCAATGTCCTTACAGGGTGTCATGTTGCACATGTGTTAAACAGTTTACGTAAGACCTGCTATATACCAACATGAGAGCAATAAAGTTCTAAGTTAAGACTTATTTTCTGCAATGCACAATATAGGAGGTACTTACCACAAAAACAACTAGTATGTAGAAACAGAAAAAGAATCCATTGATATGTTTTTGTCCAGATATATGTAATCTAATAATAACGACTCACGACTCAGCTGTTCGTAAACCTTATTCCAAAGAGATAAGTAATTTGTTGTTTGTTTCCGTATTTATCCATCTAATAGCTCATTGAGAATCACGTTCACGAACAGTGACAAGCCAAGTGACGTCGGGTCAGTTAGTTTGGCATTGGCAAGATCCTGTTTATTGTACCGCTGCCGTTTCGCTTCGTTACCCAACCCTGGAACTTAGTCTGTAGAAGTTTACGACCGAATCTTGTGCCCCACGGGCTGTTATATAACTTTACTGTTGGATACATATTCGGGTATCAGTGATAATTAGTTTTCTTAACCTTACATTGCTCAACTTGGAAATCTTGAGTTTTTAAGACTCTAATCAGTGGTTGCGCTAAAAATTATGACATATTCAAATGTCTATAGATAAACCAACCAACGGGCGTGTGATCATTGTAAGTAAGTAATGTAAGTATCATTTAATGATGTATAATAAGATTGCCGCCTCGTTTTGACAAGTGTGCGTGTCCACTACATCGTTACATTCTTATCAATTGGAAATCGGAAACTTTTCTTTGACGTCTTTTTCTTTGATTTTTGTCTTCAGAGTGATTTTCCTCCTTCATTCTAAAATGCTCAGTTACTTCGACGTTCTATCTGTCTACTCATCATGCTGCATAAAAGTTAACGAATAGCTTTATTTAAGCCTTCGTATAAACAAACGCACTTTATAATCTCAGCATTGCCGTGTCAATTTCCCGTCATATAAGAATCCCGAGGCTGAGTTGGATGCTCAGTGGCCTGAGCCATCCGCTGACCTGCTTTATATCTACGGCCGCCATTTTAAAACTTCAATTAATAACTTCCCTCTCATAATCAAATTGGACTTTGGAAATTCTTTGAAAACGCTACGAGGGGAATCCGGGATTCCTTCATCGTCCACTCTTTAATTACTAAAGTTGATAACGATACCGAATCTGTGGAATCGGGCTTTAATTGATTATTTTTTCGATTAAAAGTTTACTTTTTGTCGACACTGATTATTTTAAAAGGGGTATTTATGAATGAACAATTAACAATGGTACTTTCTTAAAATGTACAGCATCAATGACGATAACTCCGGGCTTCGGGAATCCCCTTATTTTGCATAAAGAACCAGTAGGTTACAGTGATGGTCGCTTTTATGATGTGACAAGGCAATAGAAATAATTTGTACAAGGATATGGGCCGGATATGGTATCTCTACATGCAGTGCTACTTCTATTATAAAAATAAACTACATTCTAACATGACATGAGGCTATGGCAGAGGCTGAATGCTACTTAATTAAAAAGGGTTTAAAACATATAAGCTATTATTGGCCTAACGTCACATTTCCGATCTGAAAACCTGTCTGCTTATGGACTATCTAGTTAATTTCACAAGCCGGTAGTTTCTAGTTTGCTCCGGACCACTGGCCAGCATCGAACGATAACTTAATTAAAGATCTCGGGAAAGCGGGTGATGTATACCGACATGTGTAGATTGTGTAGTCCCGTAGTTGATAATAAAGTACTTAAATAATGTTAAGTTAATAAAACCAAACCAGAATTATAATTTCCCTTAAAAAATAAGCTCTTTTTCCAGTTTGGACCACTACAGCTATAAACTGGTATCGATGGTTATTATGATTAGAATACCAGCGGGGTAGTCACGTAACGATATGTACTACCGTTGGTATGTATTTAATGTCAGTTTTAGTATGGGATTTGACATTTAAATCTATCGTACTAACGGTCGAAAACGTTACGTGATTACCGCGCAGTTTCCAATATTTTTTCGCCCATTAAACTTATATTTTCAGATTGCTAATGGATCAACTTGGGTTGAAATCGAAAGAACGTGTAAATGTTGGATGATTTTCATAACCTTAACACATTCAGAGCCGAGAAAACGATATCGGGTTCTCCTGTCGTAGACAGTTTTCGCTACAAAGCAGAAAAAAATCACGTCTTCGGCTACGAGCGTAGCGCGTAGCACTCGTCGGCAATTAATGTGCTGCATGTGTGTCTGTTACTTTAAATTCGGTACCTTACCAATAATCCCTAATTGCTAATACAATATTGTTAAAGAATACTTTCACAATGTATATGTACACGTACATGACGTACAATTGTCCATAATCTGGCGATGGAGAAGCGTCATAAACTGCAACAAACTATAAAACTTAGTTACAAACAACTCTGCTGCCCATAAAGCTCTTGCCTCTATAACCTTTGAGTGGGGTCAGCCTGGATTACTTTGTAGCCACTAAATTTGTTGAAACTGTGTACCGTATGAGCGGCCCCTTTGTTTGTTTATATAAGAGATGTCATAGTTGAGAACACAATGTCGTTACACTTTAACCCTTAATTTGGCAAACTATAAACATCACAGATACTAGTACAATTTACATATTTTAGGGTTCCATAGATGTTTTGTGACTTCAAAAAAATATTTTAAAAAATCTAGGGTTTTCAGTTTTCATGAAAATGAATGTCTATTGTAGTGAACATTGCCAAAAAAACAAAATATTACATGCAAATCTCAATGTTCACTGTGGTGAACATTACCAAATTATAGATATTGAGAAAGATAACTCAAATTTATTTGTATTTATCCTTATTTATGTATTATAGATTATTTAGTCGAAAGAAAAGATTAGTAAAGTTCCAAGGTATTTTTCATATCACAAAACAAAGCCGAATATTGCATTTTATGCAATAGACTGTCGTAGTTTTGCTAAATTATCGACAATCTTCTTCAGATAATTTTATGGATTTTCCAGTTTGTTGAACGGGATATAAGTACATAATGTCTCTTCTACAAATATCAGTTATAATATCGGGAGTTTTTTTTTGTAAAGTGGTCAAGAGAAGAGTCTTTGTCAGGCAAAGCAACATTATTCCTCCGATTCTTATTCGACTTTTTGGTATTTATGCTGAAAAATGTTCCTGGTCCATTCTTGTAATTCAAGGTCAACTTATTAATTTTTTGGCCTTTTCGCTACAGGAGCAATCTTAGTCCTAGATTTCGTTTTAGAAGGTCGTGCAGCTGATGTCGTAGTTGCAGAAGGAAGGGATGTTATATATGAAATCGACGGAATGTCAAAGTAAGCTCACTATTTGCTGGACATACTATTTCTATAACTGGAGTCAAAGGATCTTCAAGTACATTCATTGTCTCGCATTGTGGGATTTCAACATCATCGTTTTAATTTTCACTATCATAACTGCGAAGTAACTGAACCCGTTCGATAGTCAAGCGAAGGTGAAGAAGACGAAATTCGTTCATGTGGTCGGTATTCATTTTCATTAACAGATATATCACTAGTTTCAGAAAGTGCATACGATCGTGGCACAAGAGCTAATAATTTAGCAGATCCACTTTGTTTTAATTTCTATTGACAAGTAAACAAACAAGAAAATCAACCAACAACCCAATTAACATGCTTTTTGGCATTGTTCATCCTAATGAACATTAAGACTAAATATATTTCTTGTAGTATTTGGCGTTGTTCACTGTGATGAACATATAACTTTGAAATGGCCTAATAGCAAAATGAATGCCTAAACTTAGGTGAGTTGGCCAAAAATCATTGAACATGGTATTTGCTTATAATGCATTACCACGAGTTATCCAAAAATGTATTGATTAAACATGAAAATATTAATAAATACCTTGCAAAGAAGTGACGACTTGCCTCGCGTCGACATTTGGTTATAATACTGACGTTAAAAAAGTTCGCAGCACTACGAAATATTTTTCTACCCACAACCAAACTATAAAGTTAAAAATTTATTGTGATGAAACTCTATAGAAAGTGTTCATATGATCTACCGATTTATTTTTATTGAATGTTCATCACAGTAAACGATGTCAAATTAAGGGTTAAAAAGATGGGTTTTGTTAGAAATTGTCCGAGTCTTGTTAGTTTCATTACGTAGGTACTAAAATACCACTTATATTTTTCCAGGCAGAATAATATTCATAAATATGATGTATCCACATTTATATGTGCAACATTATTCAACGTTTTTTCTCTATATAGTGAAAGAATATTTATGATGTGTATGTGCCCACATTTATGTGACTAAAGCTACGTATTCTCAGAAATAAAACATAAAACATTAAATCATTTATGTCGATCACTGCCAATCCAGCAGTTTCTAAAGGGAAGGTTAAATAAATTCAATCTCAAATTAGAGCCCGTCTTGACATGTGACAGTCAGGACGTCAGGCCAATTGGGACTCGCTAAGTTTGTGGCAAGACAAGGATAGTGCCAGGACGACGGGCATTTAATGGGAATCGTAAATAGGATTGTTTTATATTGGTCCAAGGCGAATGAAATTTTGTTACACGTATTTAATTGGTTTGTAGATTTTATGTTTTCTGAGGTAATAATTGGATGAAACTGAAAAATATTCATTTTCCTGTCATTCGTAATACTTCGTAATTATAGAGACTGTGAGTAAAGCTAAATTCATGTTGGTTTTTTGACGTAACAACTTGAATTCCCATTCAAATATAATGACTACAACCATAAAGAGATACTTTTTTGTATAGTTGACGAAATATTAATTTGCACCGATTCCTTGAACAACTTGTATGGGGAATCGGTGCAAATTATATTTCTTCAACCATACAATTTCAATCTTTTTGATATATTCATTTAGGCACACATGAAAGGTATGCTATAAATAAATATTGTTAATGGCACTGAAAAATGTAATGCCTGGGAAGGATTTCAAAAGCATAATATCTCCAGTTTTAACACCTAAAATGGACTGGGGTGACAGGGCTAACCCTCGGCACACTTCGCCTAGCCTTCGTCTAGGCAGGCACTTAGCGGTGCCTAGTCGGCCGTTTCCTCACTTTAAAAGGAGCTACACAGGTCAACGAACTATGCGTAATTATAGATTCATCTTGACGTTTCAAGCGCTTGAAGTAAGCTTTGTGTGACCGTGTTTTGTGAAGTGTTCAATAATTTTAGAATTCTGTACAAATTTAAATACAAATAAACCAGTGTACCATCATCATCCTCCTAGCGTTATCCCAGTACAGTTGTATCCTGAAGGATGCCTGGGGTCCGCTACCTAATCCCAAGATTTGGCGTAGGCACTAGTTTTTACGGAAGCGACTGCCATCTGACCTTCCAACCCCGAGGGGAAACTAGACCTTATTGGGATAAGGCTTTGTCAAGTGAGTGGGCAACTTGACTGTTAGAGAAGTTCTCAAACTGCCCAAAGGCCTCCAACTTGGCTTAACGACTGCTGCCATAGACAGCAACCGGGATCAACGGCTTAACGTGCCTTCCAAAGCACGGGAGCGCTCAGTTAGTAACCACTCAAAGCGGTCACCCATCCAAGTCCTGACCGCTGCCCACGTTGCTAACCTTAGATACCGCAAGCGGTACGCAGGCGCCGCTGGGCCACGAGCGCTCCCAAATAAACCATACCACTGGCATATATTGAATAATTAACGCATGTTATTTCTATTCAGTATTCGCAACATCTACCGGAAATTACTGGGTAAACTTTATTTAGACTTCGACGTGTATTTCATTATTAAATGTCACAATATGACAACTTCGTCGTTCGTCGACGGCGTACCTCACAAGTTACCTCATCAAGTAGATGTTCCTCACAGAGTGGGACAATACATAGCTGTAGCTATATGTATATAGCTGTCTCACATTCTACGAAAACGATCTAAAACTTTGTCACGACCGAACAGAATTTCAATAAAGACTGTACAAGAAATATCGTCAGTAGGGCGACCCCAGTACCCCAGTAATGGGCAATCTTATAGGAAACTAAAGAGTAATATCAGTACCGATATATGTTCGGTTTATGAGGAGGAATTTTCGGTACGCAATATGTTTATTTAATGGGATCGTAATTTTTAGTACATGCTTTTCGCGTGGCGTGCCCGCGAATCGTTTGTTATTGGGAAATATGCTGACATTACTTTGGTTTGACATAGTATAATGTGTCAGTGTCAGTTGGCAAATAGAAGATGCTTTAGGTTAGGGCTATAGGTATCAAAGACTCAATTTGTAGGTCCTTAATTTTCAATGTGCAATTAAATGTTGATATTGCGTATTTGGTCTTGTATTTGAAAGTAATTGAAGCACAAAATAAAGATAATGATCTTTTCATTTATAACGTTTCACGTGCTAATCTACACCCAATAATTTGTATATATTTAGGTGCCCCTGTACTACAACTGCAATAAAAAATCAAATAAACAAACGAATTAAATCGTTGACGGCCCCCGCGCCAATAAATCGCAATTCAACTCTCAGTTTTTCCGCTTTAATACGAGGACATCGGTATTTCGATAATGTTCATGTTATCTCATACATCTCCCCTCAATGGAATTTATCAGGGGCGAGCATACGAAAAAATACCCTAGTAATGAGCATTGGGGACAACCATAGCTCCAGTCAGTTACCCAACATCATTTTTTTCTTAGGCGCTGTTTGGAGAAGTCACCCCTGTTATAAGCAAGTCAAGGTTGCTTTTCGAATTAAACATTACGCAAAGATACGAGCATGTGAAAGTGATATCGACCTGTTTATTATCGGTGCAACTCCGCACTAATCTTGGGTTTGCAGACCTTATTAAAATATTATTAAATATCATGAGATTCATTAGCTTCCCTATAATTTATTATCAGTAGGACCGACCACCGACTTGTCTTTTTACGAGTATAATTAGGGGCACTTGACCATAAGAATTTTAAAGCTTAATACCACGCCAACGAAATTATGAATTAAAAAATGGTCCAATGGTTAAAAAAACACTATATTTTTAAAGAGCTATCCAACAAGCATAACGAGCACCCCCACTTTACGTGTACGGGAGGTACGTACCCTAAAAAAGTTATTTTCAATATTTTATTTTACCGTTTTGTCGCCGTAATTGATACACAACATACTCGTGCCAAATTACAGCGTCCTAGTACTAACGGTAACTGAGCTAAGTCGCGAACGGACGGAGGATGGACGGATGGACAGACATAGCGAAATTAAAAGGTTTCCATGTTTCCTACGGAACCGTAACAACGCGTCAAATACTGTATCAAGTACCTAGTTACCTATATACACCTAAGAAACACATCGTATCGAGAAACTAAAACCCTACCCAAATAGCGGTCAAGTCTACGTCATTAGACTTGAAAACCCTAAGGGCTCGTATCTCTTACATTATTCAGGGAGAAAATGGCCTCAGTCTAGATATGACTCAGACCCTCATCTTTACACACATTTATATTATGATATCTCAGCTTACGTGCTCGTAAGATAGTTCGCTTTTTCGATGCAATATATTTTATTTTTAGATTCTAACCTTTCGTCTCCATAGTCAGACTATCTTGACGGTATCATAATACTACATTGCCACTGAACATGTACTTATCAACCTTCAACTCAATCGCATAACAACAAAAAAATTCCAAACATTTAATCAGATAGCAAATTGTAATTGATGGAATCAAGTCTTATTTTATTTATTTATTTATTAAACTTAATTGCACAAAAAAACACAGTGTAGAAATGGCGGGCTTTGCCGGATTCCAAGAGTTTTTTGCCGGAATAGCAAAATATTTTGTTGTTCTAAAAACTGGATAGCTTAATTCAGCAAACTAATACGAGTATTAAGCTCCTAAAAGAGGTACTATAATAGGAATTAACAGCAGTTTGTGAAAGTATGTGTAATAGAATTAGTGTACGTTGGAACCATGCTATATTTAGTTTCCGGGTAAATCGGCTAAAGAATCATAAAGTCAGCACAAATCATAAAGCGTATTGATGTGAATTTAACCCTCCGTTAGAGCCCCCTTCTATTTTCCGCGTTTTGATTTTCCCTTGATTGGGTTTAAAATGCCCTCCCGCTATTTTGATAAAGCCCACAACAAATGAAGGCTCTTTCAGCCCCTTTATGAATATATACGTATATGAAATGAAATTGATAGTGGTAGTTCACTATTTGATTCAATAAATTCTGACCTCTTATTTTGAGGAATTAATGTAGAGCTATCTGGCATGATCCAAATGTTCTTAATGATAACGTCTTCCAAATTTTTTATTCACGTATTCGAACACCTTTGAAAAAAATCAACCACTAGGATTTTCCCTAGTAAAACTAAATCTCTATTGCAAAAATATGTCATGGCAACGAATGAAAGTAGCAACTACGATAGCAGACGGGTGTCGTATAAAACTTGTACACTGTTGGACTTAAATCTAAATTGCTCTCCTGTTGGTTTTATTCATTTTCCTTGCTCTCCTGTTGGTTTTCTTCAGCCATGTAAAATATACAAGCCCACAATATTGACACTAAACTTCTGCCCTTCGAACAAACCCTACACAACCTAACATACGGGTTGAAATAGCGTGGCAGATACGTTTTTCTATCGCGGAGGGTAAAACAGCGCTTTGGCGATTTAATATTGCATTCTCTACGCGGAGCTCTTGTGCAAACACGAGTTCTCTGGAAATGCAAATCATTTCACACGTGGAACAATCGTAAAATTGGCTCCTACGATTTTTCTGTGAATTTTATTTTGCGCGACCTCAGCCTTCTTGTGTTAAATAAATTATATTCATGCAATTCGACATGTCTGTTGTTATTCATTATGATTTGAACTTGGCAAACATTCTGTTAAATATATTTCTGTAGAAAAACTTAGTCACTGAACACATACAAATTGAATCGCGTTAACTTGTGGAACGGGCAATGAATCGAACCCGGTACCAATGGTTCACCGGCGGGCCGGACATTCTAACTGTTCGATGACAAACACACTAACACATACTTCATCCACCCACCCCCCAACATTCTTCAAGTATATATATGACGACTTATACTCTAGGTATACCTACGTTCGGTTACGGTAATGGAAATGGATAGACGGACCACTTGGTGCCTTATTGTTGTTTACAAAGCAACCAAAGGTTTTGTTTTTTGTTGATGCACTGAGCGAAAATAAAAGACAAAATGATTTACGCATTTACATGTTCATTGAAACACCGCTGTGTCCAAACGAGTATGCAATACGAATTAATTTTCAGATAATATATGATTCTTGACTATGGATATTATGATTGTTTAGCTGATTATTGCTTTTTTATGTAAAATAAATATTTGAAACTGAGTTTTTATTTTCCTTTTTTTCCTTCCACCGACTAAAACTGTGCTAAAACAGTACGTATTAAACGGCACACTCCGGTTAAAATGCTGATATTTTACATCACCTAAAGAGAAAAGTCCACGAAGTACCTATTTATGAAGTGAGATCAATCGAAATATGTCCAAAAACCCTATCCTGTAGAATTTGCATCTAATGTTCTCGCACGCGGAAGAAAGGAGTGTAATTATACATTTTTAAACACTCGGCAACACGCATGTGACACGCCCGGAGTTGCAAGCGTCCATAGGTTGCGGTGACCGTTTACCATCAGGCGGACCGTACGCTTGTTTGCCACAAGGGCGCGTTCTACAGAAACGAGGCATCTCTTTAATACATAATTAGGCAATGCTCGATAAGGCGCCCACCGTGTGTAGTAAAGACGTTGAAAGCATCACGAATTGAAATTCGGTGGCACTTCGTCCAACTTTTTAATGAACCCGTCAAACGTCACCCGACCCATCGTTGACGTGCCATCGAAAAGTCGTAGAGTTCAATCATAGTAGGGGCCCAGGTGGCACCGTCTCTTCCGCGGGACAAGCTAAAATAAATTTTCTATCCCCACTCATTCCAATCACGTTCTACCGAATTTGTCATATTGGATTTTGGAGGAACATGCCCGTCACACGTCCCCTCCTGTCACTACGTGAAAATGAAAACATGTATCATTCTTGTGGTGGCCGTTGGAAATTTTACTCAATCACAGCAGATTTAGAGTCCAAATCAGAGTAATGAGAATTAGGAAATTAAAATGTTGGACTTGTAAAAACTTTTTTGATGAAATTTGTAACGGAATGGATGAAAATATAAAATTGGAGGTGGTTTAAATTGTATAAATTATTATCAAGCTATAAATCATTATCTATTTATAGAATATATTGACAAATACTAGGTATTAGATCAAAGTTAATTGACCTTTCGTGAAGTAAACTTAGTAAACTACAACTAGATAAGATCTACAAATGGTCAGATTACTGTCATGCTAATAGTACCTACTTAGACTGACTTATAGAAAGTTACTTCGGAAGACACGATTCCAAAATCAAATTTACACCCTAAAACAAAAACTTGTCATCGGCTAGTTAAATAAATTTACCTACAGTGAGAACTAGGAGGTACAAAAGTCACAGTATATAAATAAAATGTAGCTACGTAATTCGTTATAAGGCCCTTCAAAGTTACATCGGATTAATGTTTATTTGTTTTATTCGAAAGGGTCAATCATTCTTTTTAGGAAATGTAATCTATGTATAATAATAATAATTTACACTGACGGTTCACTCATCTATTAAGTTAACTACTGTAATATCTGGGCGACCGAGCTTTGCTCGGCGTTTTCCCGGTTATGATACCTAGCTAGATTGATTGCTCGTCCCCGAAAACCAACATATACCAAATTCCATCAAAATCGTTAGAGCCATCATCCCCGAAATAAATAAATAATATATATATACAAGAATTGCTCGTTTAAAGATATAATAAATATAAGACAAGATTATGCTTGACCCAAACGTGTTGGTACTTATGTGACATAAGACGTTATAGTTCAAAAAGGCAATACAATTATCTATTAAGCATCATTAAAGTAGCAGATTAATGCATTCAACTTTGCTAAAAATGATATTTTTATCAAAACTTCACGGACTGTGGTAGCACCATCGTCTGCTCTTAAAGAAGTAGTAAGTAGTGCACACAGAACGAAACCAAACATATTCCTCAACTTACGCCAAATGGGCCTACCTTAGTAAGAAATGAATGTCACTTGCGTCGTTCTAAACTCTCTAAGGAACATTCCACGACTGTTTGTTAACACCGCAATAAGAGTACCCCGAAGCGCTTTGGAACACAAATATTTGTAACAAACTGCCGGAGCGATAAGGTTGTAACGAATCGATAGCCACAAGTAACACTAAGTAAAAGGTCTAATGCAACTGGTGAGGGATGGTTCTGGAGCCATGTCCCCATTTAGGCAAGGTTTAAAATGTTCATGGGAAATAAAGTCAATGTTAATTCATTAAATTATAAAATAAATTTTTCGGTGTAGTAAATTTTCTGGCGTACGTTTTTTTAGATGATTTTAAAAATATTATACAAATATTCATTTGTGTCCTACTTCTGGGCTAAGCCAATTGTGTACCGTTTTAGAGCTAAAGTTTCATGTATAATTGTTTTATTTCTTTTTGGTAAACAATAAAGAATATTTGTATTGCATTGTAAAGCCTCCCTTTCAAAAGTATATTCAGCTAACTGACTTGTTTCTCTTTCATTTTCAAACATGTTAGTTAGTATGCAGATGCTACGCTCGCACTCGCTATATAACATTTGTTCCTTCCCATACGCTACAGTAGCGAGCGCAGCACGAGCGCAGAGAGTGTATTTTCTTCATCTGTAAAATACTTTTTCAGATATACAACGAGTACAAGTGCAAAAATAAAAAGATTTATGCCTGGTGACTATAACGTGGCGAATATCGCACTTGAACGGCAACCCTGCTTCAAGGACATGTATGCCACTGAAAGATTTAGAGGCAATAACGCGCTGGTAGCTGTGAGCAAATCTATCGCTTTGTTCGATCGGATTAGTCTGGGGCGAAGATTGGTCGAACGGGCCCATTGTCGCGGCAAAGTAATGAACGACTCACAAAAGGTATATCAAGTATCTAGAGAGAGTATCGATGCGTATAGATTAGCTAGAGCTAATCTAGCCTCGACCACCTTGTACAGGACGAATGTATCGGACGAGAAAAAGGAACCCAATTTGATCAAAGATGTATTTAGAATTGAAAAGGATAGTTAACTAACGGATTGAATAAGTTTACGATTATGAAATGATTAAACATTATATATGTATAGACTGCAAGCCCTAGATATGATTTAGGGCTTGCAGTCCCGATACCGGTTTTGTAACATTCCTAGGATTTTGTAGGGAATTGCATGCCGTCATTACGATCAAATGCTCTTATTTATATCAGCCTATAAAGCGCTGAAAGCGCTAGAAAAAATATGTTCCGTGTGTTCAAGTTTACGATTTCAATGGAAAAAGTTAAATGCCTATAGTACTTATATTCGAACTTTTTTGAAATATTTACTTTAGTTGTCTTTGAGCCTCTCAAGGTATGGTTTTGATACACCCGGTGGGTGGCATACGTTAATCCATTTTACTATTTACATTATACTTTTCTATGCAGATATTGCAGTGGTACACTAGCGTTTAGTCTAGTGCTCGTATTTCGTGGGTAAGAATAGGTCTTGTACAGTCAGCGCAGCATACACCACCACCTCATACACCTTACAAAATATATGGCTTACCGAACTATTTGGCCACTTTGGCTGCTACATACTATATGACGCTGACTGTACAGTACAGAATTTGAATTAGGATCGTTGTTGATCCAGGATGCTCTTAGAATTACCAAACAAATACTAGAAGGAAAGAAGGAAATCGAGGATTATGTTTGTCGAATTTTGCAGTAAAGGATTTGATGTCAAAATAATGTAATGTATCAACTACTTTATTATGCAAATCCGAGTATTTTCATTGATTAAGTGATCACAGTTCAGCACAAATTATCGACGAGGATGAAAAATTATGTTTACATACTTAAAATGTTGGTACCATCGTTGTCTCAAATATCAGAATAATATTATCTCGCTAGTAGAAATCGGAAGGGCACCTCTCAGAATTTACGCAAATCAGACGTATTCATACATAAGCATGAGCGTATGAAAGCAGAGCGTTCTGGTTTTCATTTAATATCATGTAGATTTTTTCATAAAAGCTGTCCTCGTTTTCATTCGGCATTTAGTTGTATCCTGGTTAAAGAGTCCCTCTCTACAAGTAGAGAGGGAATACGGTATTAAACCCCTAGTCAAATCAGCAACTTTTTATTAAATGTCAAAAACGATTTGTTAATATGAAGTTTGTAGGGAAATACTGTCTTAGTGACGTCACTAAGACAGTGTGAGTAGGTTTGTTCAAATAAGCGTCCTTTTTAAATCTTTATGCTTATAAAATCTTACAATTAGCTAAAACAAATTAATAATTGATGATTTCGAGTATTTTCGTTAGATCTTTTATTAGTCAAGTAAAAAATAATTTATTTTTACCTTAGTTTAATACCGTATTACATTTTACCAAGATTCCAATTTAAATATACTTTAATTCTACTGTACCAAATATGGTCCAACATTATCTTGACACCAACTTCTGATGAATGACAAGTGACTTGGTTTCTCGGTTTAAGCTTATTTCGGTTTCATTTTATCCATTCAGAAGTGGGTTAATTTTGCTATTGGATCTAAAGTCGATGTTTTCTCATTATTATTTCACTTCAAGTTATTTCAGCTAACACTCTCTCTCTCTCTCAAGATCTCGACTAAGCAAACTGTTGATCCGACGATCTTGGCTTTCAAAATGAAAAAAAAAACCATTAAACTCGCGAGCCTTTCATAAAGACCTACTACTCTCTTTCTTGAAACTGCAGTGGCTTATCCCATTCAAGTTTGACGTTTACGAAGACATTATAATTACGCAAGGGAAGCCTCAATAGAATCTTTTTTCTCAAATACAGTAAACGCCTGTCGCCTCCCTAAATTTCATGTCCCTCAGACTGAAGTCACTCGGTCATTCTTTTCTTAAAGACTGAGAGGGTGAAAATGAAATTAAATTCCCAATGAAAGGAAGATCTTGCCGTGATAAAAGGCTCCTATGAATTATGTTGCTGGAAGGTTCGGGAGGGGCCTTGAACAATAGTTTAATCGTCCAATTAAGTGTTTGTGTGAGTTCAAAGAGCTTCGTCTGAGTTTCGAGAATGTGGAAGGGGTATTTAAGGCCCGTTGACAGGTAGTATTCGCCAAAAAATATGAACAGGAGAATGCTTTTGAAAAATAATCCGACGAATAATCTTGCTACTTAGTATAATATTATATTGAATGATTATTGTAATTATTATAATTTGGTTTTATTTAGAAGTATAAAGGTTTTATAACTACGACATTTTAATGGTTAATGTGTTGATCGTTTGAATATATGGAAAATCAAGGTCCCTATACTACAAAACTTTACGAGTCTACAATTCGACAAAATTGTGCAATTCCCCATAGAAAAAGTTGTCAATTATGTCAAATTGTACGATTGTAAAGTTTTGTGGTACAGGCTCCAGAGGATAATTATAATAACGTACAGTACGTTGTCATAGGTTCGTTTCTGAATGAGAAAGTTTCAGGATACGACGTACGAAGTCGAAGTCGTTTTCTATTAAAATGAGTTTCTGAGTAGGTCAAATTCGTATTACGTCGAATTGAATTAATAGAAAATGACTGCTATCACAATAGAAATTCACGCCCGCCTAAAGGCATTTTTGATAGGCTTAAGCGGGTATTACACTGTCTTGAATTCAGAACGTTTAGAGTGGTACGTACCTATATGTTAGAGCGAGATACTTCAACTCCCCTCCCCTAGTCAGGATTCTGAATTCAGGACAGTGTAATACCCGCTTTAGCCTATTTATGCGTTTGGGTTTAAAATCCCGAACGTAGCATGTCAATATATTGATTTAAACTTACACGATTTTCACACATTATTATTGGGGAACGGGACTTAATCGCGTACAATTATAACTAATTTACCTTTTTTAAGGTTTTGCCCGACGTTTCGAATGTATCACAACATCCGTGGTCGCTGGTGGTGGTGGTGGTGGTAGTGGTTAGTTATAATTGTACGCGATTAAGTCCCGTTCCCCAATAATAACGTAGCATATCAGTTTGAAAGCACCTAATGAAGATTTAGCGTGCACTATCCGTATTGAAAAGTACTTTTTCGCAACTATAAATCGACCACTTACAATAAAGCCAGCTGCGAGTAAGCCCATTCATTCATATTCATAGTCTAAACTGGCGAGCCCGTAAATTGAGCATTGGGCCTGTTTCGGACGGTGTGGATCGGTCATAATTTTCGATTTCACGAACAATTGAACAGCCCCACGCTCAAGTGCTGCATAGAATTAGAGCCGTTATTACCATTTATTGACAAGGAAATGAATATACTGGTATTTAATATAGGTGGCGTTGGGTGCAACCATGCTCATTTACAAAAGCAACAAGTTAATAACCTAAAACCTCGAAATTTTGATGAAATTTTATACGGTCTTCCAAAAGTCCCCAAGCCAAGAACTACTTGAGCCGACGCTATCTTGGAAAATGTACTCCATTCGTAAGTCAGTGCCAGGGGCTGGGGAGTTTTGGGAGACGAAAACAAGGCCTTCAACGAACATTAGGTATGTAGCAAATTTCATCAAAGTTTTCGAGGTTTTGCTATTTCGACTGGGGTTATAATAAATATAATTCTTAAACCAAACTTATTTGAGTATGCAATATATGACTGCGGTAACCTGAAAATTTGACGAACGATTTCAACGGGAGAAATGATTATGCGAGCTGAACTTCAGAAGTCCAACTTAACATAGTTAAACTGGGAATAAAACTACCTTAACTTTAAATTGAAATGGCTTTTAGCTGTCCCGATTTATCTTAATTTAGTAGACCACGTACTCGCCGCGATTGGACTTTGTTACTAACTACGGACCACTTTGGATAACGAGGCCGTAGTCCCTGAGGTTTTATGTAAGGATGGGCTGGAAAATAAGTATTACGCTCTAGAGGAGTAATTTGTGGAAAAACACGACAGTTGATGGATACATAAGTGCTTGGAGTCTCAAGGTAAAAATGAGACATTTTGTTTTAACTTTATTCAATTCAATTTCAACTTTATTTAGAAATAATACCTGCTGTTTGAACAGTTGATTCTCCGATTGTTTACTCTGACAAGAGGATTATAGATTATATATATATATATATATATATATATATTACGTATCCCGTTGTATATAAAGTTAGAAAAAATTATGTGACGATCGGTCACACTGCGAATTTTTAGGGAAACTACTTTGACCATTGCATTGACAAATGTTCCAATTACTAGAGCATTCCGTGACTCTGCCATGGGAATCAACGTCCTCCTAAAAAACCTCAAACCTATATTTCTGGTTTTCTCTTAGATTGTTAGTTTCTTTATAATCAATTACATAAATACACTTAACACCATATTTATAAATAGTGTAGGTACCACGTTACAAGTTAAGATTAAGAACATTAACAACTTACATTACATTACCTATTAAATATTAAAATGGCCTAAATCCTCAGCCTAATGTTGCTGCGAGCGAATCAACAATATAACGCTGATTTCCAGTTAAAATAACCCAAACATAGACGTTCTATGTTCCAATAAAGGAAACGATTACAGATTATTCAGCCTTTAATTATGACCCTTTCGTGACCCGCACATTAATGAATACAGCCTGATGACTGCCTTTTAGCTGCTAAACATTCCCTTATTTGTCCATTTGTCGGATCATTCCCCCCGAGATTTAAAATAGTCATCCATTGCGAGATCTGGGAGTTAAATTAGTTCATTACGTTGCGAGATGAAATTTCCTTAAAAGGATTTGAAAAAGCCGGATTTGGAAGTAAGAGCTTGTGATTTTTTAAAGAAGACTTGGATGTTGACTGGATGGATCTAGCGAATAACTTACATCTCGATTGGATGCTGTAAGCGGAAAGATATCACTACGACATGGAAAATTAAAAATTGTGATGAAATTCCGTATGTATGTTGATACGAACAGGAACAGGCGAATCAATAGCATTTTCTAAAACGCTAGAAATTGTAATATTTACTTACTGACATACCATGTAATGATCATGTTGCAATATGGTTAATAAATGAAATTGAAAAAATTGAAATAGAAATGGTGCAGCAAAAGAAATCAATATCAAAGATAGAGTAGTATAAAAGTCGACGACGACGTGAGGTCATGAAGTTTCATAGTCAACTTTCTAATACATAAGTAAACGCAACAAGAACCGTTCGATCGGAAACTTTCCTCTGAATATAGAGGTACAGTCAGCGGCACAACTAGCTACTCGTTTGAAGAGGTCAAAATGATCTACACACATCTTTATTATAAGGGAATAAGAAAGTGTGTAGATCATTTTGAACACCTCGCCCGCGTTGCTACCTTTGCTGCTGACTGTACTTAGGTAAGTCTATTCCTTTTGATTATCCGCGACTATTAGTACCTAAGCTTAATAATAATAATGTATGGGCATAATGTTGATGTATATACATTATTTGTATTTGTATGTAAGCAACATTACGATTACGTGTAAATCAGATTCTCGGAAAAGCACCCGGGCGTTATCTGTGTAAATAACAGATTTCTTGAAGCTCGAGCAAGGTTAAGTACCTTGCTCGAGCTTCAAGTGTGCACGTTTTCCAAGTAGGTTCCACTGTCTACGTTAAAGTCACAATAATTCATATACCAATCATCATATTTATTGAGCCCAAAGCCAAGCGAGCCGTAATTATGAGGTTTAACTCAACCGTGAAGAAATTCATAATGGGGGCAATCTACGCTAGTCCAACATGAATTCAACACATAATAATTGCACAGCGCGCAGTGACTCTGACTTTGATAAACTGTCGTCGTTTTGATATTGTCGTTGTATGTAATAAATGTGTAGCTGGTATGGCTCTTAGATTTTCAGCGAATGAGTAAATATGGAGGTAATTAAGGAGGAGTATGTTTTCTACTGATATACTATTTCTTTTTGCGTGGTTTATTTGTTTTTGTTCGGCTTTAACACCTCGTACGGATCTTCAATCAAATAATAACTTTGAGATGTAAAGTAAAGTAATAATATGTTTGCCAACGGATTTATGACTAAGCACACGAGATGGGTTGATAACTTCAAAAAATAAGCTTAACTAACCCAGTGGAAGTACAAATTCTCCAAGTCCAAAACCACTAAAACAATTTCAAGTCTTCTTTTGTTCACTTTCTTTCTATAATTTTTTGATTCTTTCTAATATCTTATCATTTTTGCCATTAACTTTAATTATATTATAAATATATTCGTCCTGAAAATGTACAATATAAGTTCTTTATTTTATTTTATGTTTTATATTATTTATGTATGCTTGTCCGTCTACAATATATATTTTAAAACATATGTCCTTTGGGTTCTGACAGAATACCAGTGTTTTGCTCAATTGTGAGCAAAGCTACACACTGAGTTGGGACCTTTTTGTTTTGCTGCAATGCACACAAATTATTTTTCTGTCTTATAATTGTGTCTTATTTTTTAATTTTGATTTGTGTTTGTAAGTTTTTGTGTTTGTAGTATAATTTTTATTTCTTTTTTTTTGTTGATTCCATTGCTGAGCAAACGTGTGTGTGTATGTGGCAAACAAATAAACGTTTTATCTATCTATCTATCTAAATTTGTCCAACGATAAAATTTCAGTTAGAAATTCAAACGCATCCTTACCGGGCTCCTTACAAAGGGGATCTTTACAAGATAAACTGCCATTAGCTAATCCGAGGGCGGACCCGCAGTAATTCAGCGGGGCAATATTGCTTATGGTCCAACCGCTTTAATGAAATAAAATTAGCATATCTTCAAGATTTATGCACGGCGAAGCGCAAGGCATCGAAAAACAATGATGCTTAGGACGGATTCAAATGGGAGTTGTTTGTTGCCCGGAAGATGTTAGCCGTTGCATCTATTAAGGTTTTTAAACAGCTGTTGCATGTTTGATCAGTTAAATTAATATAGAGTAAGAAGAAGTTGTTGAAATAATTATTTAGTTCTACTTGTACAGCTTGTACTTTTGGAATTATGTAAAATTTTTGCTGAAAAGGGTAATAAAATGTATGATAAGGTGTCACTATATGAAAAATAAACCATCAAATTGTAAATAAAAATAAGTCTAAAAGTATATTATAATTTAACAAAACATTTTTTTATACTTTAATACGTATAAAAATATAACATTCTACGTACCTAAACGCAGTATGTTCCACGGCCTTAACATTGATTACTTTTTCCATACAAACCTGTTTTTTCGGGCGCTGTCGATGTCTGATTATGAAACTCATTTTTACTATTTTCTATGCAAGAATTTGCATTATATATAACTCATCACAGCATCAGTCAAGGTTCCTCATGCGTACTGAAACCGCGTAATAACACAATCTGTTAGCGACGTGCTCAAATTGGGTTGTGCATTTGTTTTAAAATTTGTATTTAGTATTAAGGTACTCTGATAAATTGTACACAGTTAGTTTTTAAGCCAAATTTGAAGGTAGATATACGTGTGACGCAGCGACATGGTTTAACGGTCTTGCTTGACGGGCGAGTCAGTCGCTCTCTGTCTATCCGCGCGCGACACACGTACCTACTGCTCTCTCATTTTGATAACGTGGTGTCTGTAATTTCGGATAATTAAACAGTTTCTCGTGTCTAAATCAGTGCTTTTTATTGTGGAACACCTACAACGTCTACATTTGGTCACTTCGACCGGATCTTATGTCCCAGACGCCGAAGAATATGGTGAACACTCGAAGCACTACGCGCAGGGAGCGCGAGAACAAAGAAAAACAGGATAGTCAATTCCAGCTACCAGGAACTTCGTTTCAGCCAACTAATGTAATTACGCACAACAATGAGACTAGGGACAAGATGCATATCCCCGCGTTTAAAATATCGGGTAGTAGTGTAAAGTCGGAACATGACCGGCCACGTACAGCCGCTTCGCTAAAGGGGGCAAAGTCCAAGTCTTCATCATCATCTGTGCGAGCTCAAAAGAAACAGCTGGAACTAGAAGCGGCTCAAGAGAAGGCGCGTATCCAAATGGACCTCATCGACAAGAAGCTTGAGGCTGATTTGGCCAACTTAGATGAGGAAGAAGAATACAGTCCACATGAAGATGACCACACCCACGTCTCCGACAAACACAGTGTAGTAGAGAAGTGGTTAGAACGAAGCCAGCGTGAATTTGAAACCGCCGTACAGCAAGCCCCCGATCATGGTAATCAGCCGGGCCTGCCGTGCCCGCCGGCGGCCGTCGACCCCGGCACTTCTAATGGAACGGTTCAAATGCTCGCGAGTGCACTTCAAAATCTAACCGCAACTGCTGCTAATAATAGGACCGAGAAAAGCTTGCTTAGCCGATTATGTACCCCCAGAGACCTGCCAAGTTACTCTGGTGACCCGTTGGAGTGGCTCCAATTTAAGCAGGCCTATGAAGAGTCCACCGAGGTGTGCGGATTCAGCCCGAAGGAGAACTTATGGAGACTCAGGAAGTGTCTCCACGGGCCGGCGAGAGAGGCAGTTTCAGCTCTAATGGTCAGTGCCACATCACCGGAGATAGTGATGAAAACCTTAGAACTAGTATGTGGCAATGCTGAATGTATCCTGAACCGGCTCACGCAAGGATTACGAAGACTTCCACCCATGTCAAATGAGTACAGCAAGGACATAGTGTCATTCTCAGTGAAGGTGCAGAACTTCATCGCAGCCGTACATGCAGTTGGCCGTAAAGAATACCTACACGACATAAGTATGGCCAATATTATTTTATCCAAGCTACCAGCAGTCATTATATCAAAATGGTCTGACTATAGTTTTCCTATAATAGCCGAAGGCAAGAAATCGCGCTTGGAAATACTCGGCGATTTTCTAAACAACGAAGCAGTTAAAATAACTACAACAGCGAACATTCACGCCACGGACCCGCGCAACGTCGGTTACCAACATCACCCGAGAAGCAAAGGTGATAACAATAACGCTAACCGCCAACAGACAGTTTTAGTGCAATCGGCGCGCAGTGACAATAGTAAGTGTTTGTTTTGCCACGGGGCAAAGCATATGTTGACAGACTGTAAGCTGTTTAAAAAGGCGCTGCGTAAGGACAGGTGGCGGCATGTCAAGCGCCATGGAGTTTGCTTCAAGTGTTTAGTGTCGCGCCATGACCGTGAAACCTGCCCCGCGCCGGCCTGCGACAAGGACGGCTGCGGCGAGGCCCACCATCGGTTACTGCATTATCCCCAAGCGCGCAATCTAGATAAGGATGTTACGGCGATATCTCCCGAGCCGCGGGAAGAAGTCGAATCCGGCCCTTCTGCGGAAATAGTGACGCATATAAACTTAAGTGAGCATAAAGTTTTGCTAAAGGTAGTGCCGATAAATATACATGGACCTAATGGTATTATTACGTCAACAGCATTATTGGATGACGGGTCCAGTATTAGCCTAATTAGTAAGTCGCTCGCCGAGCGCGCCGGCTTGCGCGGGCGCACTGAGACCATGCGCGTAAGCGGCGCGTGGAGCGATAGCGATATAGTATGTACTTCCATAGTTATGTCTATTAATGTCTCTGGCTATAACGATCCTAATGTTTTTAATATAAATGTCCGAGGTGTAGATAATTTAAAACTTCCTGAGCAAGATTCAAGGTCAATTGATTGTAGTAAATATGCTCACTTGCTAAAGTTAAAAGATAAACTAATGTTAAATGTAATGTCATGCTGTGTGCCCGAAGTATTAATTGGGCAGGATAATTATAATTTACTTGTGCCACTAGAAGTATGCGTAGGTAAACCCAATGAGCCGTCCGCTACGCGATCCCCCCTAGGTTGGTGCGTGCATGGTGTTGTTCGCGCGCCCCCGCCGCGCGGTGATCGCGCTCAGGCTGCCCACACCAGCCTGCTCCTGGCGGCGGCCGGCCCCGGCGCGCCCTACCCGCAGCTGAGCGCTCCCGACGACGCGCTCCGCGAACTTCACGAGGAAGTAAGACGTTCCTTTTTACTTGACTCCTTAGGTGTGTGTAGCAAACCCCGCCAAAACAGCGAGGATGTGCGCGCCATAGCCCAATTGGACCGCACGGCTACCTTTGTTGATGGAAGGTGGCAAGTGGGTCTGCCTTGGCGAGATGAAAACAGTGCGCTCCCTGACAGTTACCAAAACGCCTTAAAGAGGCTGAGAGGAGTCGAGAAGAAGATGGCGGCTGACAGTGAGTATGCTAAAAGGTACACGGAACGAGTAAATCATTTATTCCAAAATGATTACGCACGGGAGGTCAGCGACCCAATACCTACTTCTCGGCGTACCTACTATTTAGCGCATTTTGGGGTGGAAAATCCAAACAAGCGAAAATTGCGTCTTGTTTTCGATTGTTCATCAATAAGTAATGGCGCGTCCTTGAACCATTACTTACTTCAAGGTCCCGACCTGCTCGCGTCTCTGTTCGGCATTATGGTACGATTCAGGGAGAACAGATACGCTGTGGCCGGGGATATACGTGACATGTTTCTTAGGGTCAAAATAAGGCCCGAAGACCAGGACGCACTAAGATTTTTATGGAAGCCTGATTGTAAACAGCCAATTAAAACATACGCTATGACGTCACTGGTCTTCGGGGCAAACTGCGCCCCATTCGCGGCTCAGTATGTAAAAAATAGGAACGCACAACGTTTTGTGTCCACAATGCCCGCCGCGGTTGCCGCTATCTGCGAGCAACACTATATGGACGACTACTTGGACAGTTTGCCAGACGAAGCCGCAGCAATTCAAATGGTAAAAGATGTTACTTTTATTCACAAGCAGGGCGGTTTCGAAATGTGCAACTGGACAAGTAACAGTGAGGCGGTCTTGGACAGCGTACCAAAAGAAGCCTTAGGGCAGGCAGCGTTAAGGTTCAAATTGGATCGACAGTACGAAGGTGAGCGAACACTTGGTCTTATCTGGTACCCGGCTGCAGACGAGTTTGGATTTAACTTGTCACTCACGCGCATACCTAACGATATAGTTAGCGGCAAACGAGTACCTACGAAGAGGATCATGCTGCAAGTAATTATGTCGATATTCGACGTGTTCGGCTTCTTATCGCCGTTCACCATACAAGGTAAAATAATGTTGCAATCTCTTTGGCAATTATCTATTGGGTGGGACGAAAACGTTCCAGACGATATTTTCGAAAAGTGGGCCGAATGGCTTATACTTTTACAGCAGATGCGTCATATACGTATACCTAGATGTTATCTGAGCCCAGCTACGCTATGTGCGATCGCGCCGGAGAATCGAGCGGTGGCGAGCAGTGCTACGCGCGTAGCCGATGAGCCCCGTCCCGCTCGCCCCGCGCCTGCACCTACTCCCGCGCAAATTACTACGGCTACACCGCCGGTCAGTGCTACGCCTGTTACGCCGGGATCGGCTACGAGTACGTATAATGATTTACAAATGCATATTTTTTGCGACTCGTCGATGAAAGCGATGTGTGTAGTGGCTTATTGGCGTTGGATTTACAACGGTAAAGTATGCATCGCCTTCATAGCGAGTAAGTGCAGGGTTACACCAGTTAAACCTGTGCTAACTGTACCTCGAGCAGAACTACAGTCAGCTCTCCTAGCAGCGCGCCTAGCAGACAGTATAGGAAAGGAACATAGGTTAGTGGCCCAGCGCCGCTTCTTTTGGAGCGATTCTACGACTGTCCTGCACTGGATTTATAATGATGCGCGTAACTACAAAACATTTGTAGCAAACCGGTTGGGAGAAATCGATGAGCTCACCCGTAGTAATGAATGGCGGTATATACCTACTGCAATGAACGTTGCGGACATTGGAACGCGTGATAATTATGATAAGGCTCTTTTTGAAAATGAGTGGTTAAGGGGACCCTCATTTTTACGAGGTGATGAGTCATCCTGGCCGCGTACTGTTATTGCTCCCGTCGATGACGCTCCAGCTGAAAGGTCAGAAGTTATACATTTAATTAATGACTCACCTGCTACATACTTACCTATACCGGATCCTGAGCGTTTTTCTTCATGGCTGCGGCTGTTAAGAAGCACATTTTGTGTGCTAAGGTTTGTGCAAATATGCCGAAAACTTACACATGATGACTCTGAGCTGGTGCGGCAGGCCGAGGTTCTTCTGGTGCGACAGGTGCAAGAAGATTGCTTCGGCGCAGAGTTGGCTGCACTTAGAAAAGCTGTAAGTATTAATCGGACAAGTCGTATACTTACCTGGTCGCCTTACCTGGATGAGCACGGAGTTCTCCGCTGTGGTGGTCGTATCAATGCTGCGCGCGATGTCCCAGCTGGTATGAAAAACCCGATTATATTAGACGGGCGGCACCATATAACAAGATTAATCGTGAAACATTATCACATCAAGGCCGCGCATGATAACTTGGAGACCGTGGTTAACAACCTCAAGCAAAAATACGCGATTACTAGGGTAAGACCAACGGTAAAACATGTAGCTACTAGGTGTATGTTTTGCAGAATACGCAAAGCGAAGCCGAATGTACCTGTGATGGGCGAGCTACCTCAAGGACGAATGGCACATCACCAAAGGTCATTTTCGCACTGCGGCCTAGATCTGTTCGGCCCAATGGAAGTAGTGGTGGGGAGAGGGCGCCAGAAGAGGTATGGGGTCATTTTTACCTGCCTAACGATAAGGGCGATCCATCTAGAGATCGTGCACTCTCTCACTACTGACTCGCTGATTATGGCACTCCGCCGTATGGCGGCACGACGGGGATGGCCTGAATGCTTCTACTCGGATAACGGCACTAACCTCCGGGGAGCTGATACCGAGTTGAGAAGGTCTATCCAGGAACTTGACAACAAAATGATTAGTGATGTGGCTATAAATAATGGATCAAGTTGGAAGTTCATTCCCCCCGCCAGCCCCCATTGGGGTGGGGCGTGGGAGCGGCTGATCCGAAGCATTAAGAGGAGTCTTAGCGTTATTTTAAAAGAGCGCGCACCGAAGGACGAAGTTCTCAGCACTCTTATGGTAGAGGTTGAGAACATTGTTAATAGCCGCCCTTTAACGCACGTGTCGGTTGAGCCAGGAAGTGAAGAGGCTTTAACCCCAAACCATTTCCTTCTCCACTCGTCTCCTAACTCGCCTGCATTAGGGGTCTTTGATGATTCCGACTTGTTTCTTAGGAAGCAGTGGCGGCAGAGTCAAAGGCTAGCAGATATGTATTGGCAGAGATGGGTTAAGGAATACCTACCAGAACTGCTTCCTAGAAGAAAGTGGAACCAAGAGCAGACGCCACTTCAGGTAAATGATCTTGTGCTAGTTGTGGACCCAGGAGCCCCACGCAACGTTTGGCAGAAAGCGGTGGTGCAGCAGGTATTCCCAGGTAGGGACGGGCGAATCAGGCTGGTGGAGGTCAAAACGAAGTCTGGCATACTGAGACGGTCAGCGGCGCGCGTCGCTAGAATACCTTTGGCTGATGAGTGCTGAGTCAGCACTGGGGTGGGGCGTGTTAGCGACGTGCTCAAATTGGGTTGTGCATTTGTTTTAAAATTTGTATTTAGTATTAAGGTACTCTGATAAATTGTACACAGTTAGTTTTTAAGCCAAATTTGAAGGTAGATATACGTGTGACGCAGCGACATGGTTTAACGGTCTTGCTTGACGGGCGAGTCAGTCGCTCTCTGTCTATCCGCGCGCGACACACGTACCTACTGCTCTCTCATTTTGATAACGTGGTGTCTGTAATTTCGGATAATTAAACAGTTTCTCGTGTCTAAATCAGTGCTTTTTATTGTGGAACACCTACAACGTCTACACAATCACTCGACGCACGGTCGGATTGCCCTGTCACGCCGCTGCGGTACCGAGCGTATTCATTTGTTCCACGTGCGTTATTGAATCAATGCATCGATTTTATAAGCACGATTGATAGTGCATAGCTATTTTAATGTCAGTACTCCGTACCGGGGTTGTAAATCATGGATTCAACGACATTTTTGTAAATCATTGGAATGCATCCGTTGTTCTGGAAACTGAAAGCGTTGAAAGTGATTTGTGTGTCGTAAATCACATACTCATACTCATTTATTTGCAATGTATCATATACATTATACGTCAGAAACAATGACAATATGTCAAGGTATAAATGATTTATAAATTATGTTAACTGTCACAGTAAAATTTCAATTAAATTAGAATTTTAAAAATTACTATAAAATAAACATATTATTTAATATTTAAATGTCGCATAATTCAGTTACGGTTACGTTATAAGCGTTTTCAACGAACCATGATTTTAGTTTGTTATAAAAGGAATTCCCGTTCAGTTCTTTAATACTGTTTTGGATGGGGTTATATATTTTTGGACCATTATGCGGGTAGTTTTGGTAGACTTGGTTAGTTTGCACCTAGTTGTAACAAGTTTGCCGCTATGGTTGCTCCGCAGATTTCGTGAGCTCTCCGCTCTTTGGGGAAAGGATTCAATGGTGTTTCTCACAAATTTTACAATATCGAATATATACAGGGATGGTATTGTCAGTATACCCAGGGAGGTAAAGAGCTGTCGAGCTGGTGAGCCGGGCGGGGCCTGAGCTTTGATTCTCACTGCTCTTCTCTGCAGCACGAAAACGCGGCGCCAGTCAGCGGCAACTCCCCAGAACTCAATGCTGTAACTTACTACTAAGTGAAATAGTGCGAAGTAGCTATTACGTATTACGGACTTGTGGGAGTACAAGAGACAGTCTTTTTAGAGCAAAACATACACCTGACAGTTTTTTTACAAACTATTTCTATTTGAGTGTCCCATCTCAATGCGGAGTCTATGGTTACACCCAAGAACTTGGCTGAGAGCATAAAATCAGTGAGATACGAAGATAGGCATGGTTTTTATAAAGATCCGAGGTTTTTACAAATGCCATTAAATTCTTGTTATCTTTTGAATCGCAGATTATTTTACAATATTTCTTTATTTTTTAAGTACCTATTTATCATCTGTATAATCTGAAATAAACATGACGGACACTTACTGAACCATAATATACAGAAAGTTTAGGAGATAAGAATAAGAATAAGAATAAGATTAATTTATTAAATATACATTTTACAATTATTTTCTTATAGTCTTTTCTTATAGTATACAACTTATCGATAGATAACATATATCACATGCCTGAACTAGGATGTTTCCTGTGTTTCAGGCAAATGGCCAATAAATTAATTACTATTTATCTACAAAATATAAAATATTTTAATTCTTATTATCTAGTACAACTGATGATATTAGCAAACTAATGATAAAAGCAAAATTCTGTTTCTGAAAAAATGAGGCATTTAAAATAGTTATAAATACTTAGATACTTTACTTATCTATTATATTTGTGTAAATTGAACCGAAACGATAAGGCTTAAGCGCAATTGATAATGGGAATCCATTTTAATATTCGCTCAGGAGGATGGAGGAAGGAATTTTGGGGATAAGCATCCTTGCAATTATACTGGGATAACGCTAGGAGAATGATGAATAAACTCAAAATAATTTTTTGAAATCTGTAGTCATGTTTCCGAATATTGTGTAAATTGAACCGAAACGATAAGGCTTTTAAGCGCAATTGATAATGGGAATCCATTTTAATATTCGCTCATATCAGGAAATGGATAATAAATCATTGATTCGATGTCGTTTTTGTAAATTATTGGTTTCTGCATTGGTTGTGCGGAAAGTAATTTGAATTTACATTCGGTGCGGTCGCTAAATTTTATTTGCTGGTTGGAAATGAAAACGCGGGGATATGTGGCTATCACAGCCGGCCACTGTGGGCCATAAACTTTATAACAGACCCTTATATGATGTGAATTATTTAATAAGTACCTAAAGCAAAGGCCTTTGGGTATTTTTATATTCATAAAAATAATTTTATTTTAATAAAGTTTGTTTGTAAGCTAAAACTTGTGTCATTTGAAAAGCTAAAACTTGTGTCATCAACGAGTCTTTTGAAAATAAATACAGTCAAAGCAATTATTTAAATTCGTGTATATATGTATTCTACACATTGAGTGTTGTGAATAAATAACTGCGTAATTTATTGTTTTGACTGTATTCAGCATCAAGTATAACATTTGTGACTCACAGATATCCCAGATATCGTCCAGATATCGTTTCCGTTACCCTAAGGTTGTCTGGAAGAAATCGCTCTTTAGCGATAAGATCGCCTGTTGTTTGCTTGTATTGTATTGTATATATATGTCACAATAACTTCATCGACTACAATCGCAATGTTTAGCTACAAGTAGGTATTAGAGGCAAGTCACATTGAATATTTTCCCTTTCCTAAAATTAAAATTACGCAGCGCTCCGTACAAAGCATTAGGTGTTAAAACACCATTTTTCTGTTCATTTACACAAAGGCGGCATTATTTAAAACGCAACATTTTTGCTCTGGCGGGAAACACTGCTCTTTTCGGAATGAAAACGGGACTGTTTATGTTTTCACGCAGTGATTAAAGTGAAGTGTCAAAAACAAAATGGAAAGATGGCGGCTGGTGTTCGCGCCAAAGTCAGCAGATTGTGGCTTTGACACGCCTCAATATAGTGCCACAGAAATAAACCTATGCTATACATATAGACCTGAATGCGACTCGACGATTATAGTTTTCCTCCTCACATTCCTTGACACGTTTGTTATTTTTAGTCTTTTACTCACAGGGTTTTTACTGTAAACACTCATATCCTTCATCACATGTTTACTTCATTTTTATGTAATTCTCTTAAAAACTTTGAAATTATCTTAAAGTTGCGCGAGAATAACTACTTACATATATCGCTAAAGTTTTCTTTACTGTCGATGGAAGATAACTTCATATGAAAACTATTTAATATATGGATGCATATAGATAAACTAGTGTATGCAACTGGTATATAATTTGACTTTAAAACACTCGTGACAACCATATTCGAGTTTTAATGCCTCTCGTTATGTAGTAGCTGCATAAACTACTGTAAGTTATTTCCATCCATCGTCATTTCCGTCCTCAGTCAACTATAGTGATACGTAGTGGTAGAAAGCCATCATCCAAAGACAAAGAGTTTTAATGAAAAAGATACTCGTTTGAGATGCGAGTTTTTTCTAGCCGTTTCCGCCACTCGTCTCGGTCCTGGCAATACTTGTTATTATTTATTATCAGTATGGAACATAATTATATTAGTGTATGAAAGTGTGTACGCCAATGTAGGACATGACACTGAAGACTAGTAATTTAGTTAGTGCCATGAAGGCCAAGTTCCTACCGTTATGCCTTACACGTCACGTATTTTTTACTTAATCGCAACTGTCACTATCGAATATGGCAAAACTATACAAATTATCTCCTTGTAAAAATAATAAACAATCTAACTTTTTTAACTGCATCATTCCGACAATCGTTGGCAGAAATGCGGTTTTTATTCCTTTAACTTACGTACATTCAAGTGTAGAAATGTGTGTATGTCTCATAAATATGTATTATTTATTTTGCTCCAAACGGTACATCACGTTGACACAAGAGCCATGCTCATATTTTTGACTTAGTTGTATGCACCGATATTTCTGCACTTGACTGTTCAATATTAATATCAACGTTTTCCTAATATCTGATCGCGTCACTTAATTGCGACTCAAACATTGATATAGCAATGGAGTCGTGATTGCGAATTACGTAAACAATAGTAGCGTGGTACGGGAATCCGCAACGGAAGCGGACTGGACGCGCCGCTATCAGGTGTCGCTCACGGGTTATGTTTCCGGTCTGGCCGGCTAAAAATAGCGGAAATAGGAAGGGTTAACTGATTTTTATTCGAATAGCGATTTTAAAGGGTAAATAGGTATGTTGTAGACGTTTTATTAATACAGTTCAGTTCATTATCGGAAATTTAAACTAAACTTCGAAATTGATCTTATGTAGTCCTATATTTTTTGCATTTAATATAACACGAAAAATAATTTTGTTACACATTTATATTTTACTTCTAATAACAAATAGCAGGTTGTTATTTTTTATAAATATACAAATCAACGACAATCTAGTGAACGATAATTTCAAACAAACTTATTATTCAACAGAAATGTTCTGTACCTATTATCCGTAGGTTTTCACAAAATTAGCAGTATTTTATTAATTATTTTATTATATTGCCGTTTTATTACTAACTTTACTTAGATTTAGTTTTAATTATTTATTCTTTCCTTTTTTGCGATTATTCTTGATTTATCGAATTGTTTGAATAAAAGCAGTTAGCAAGATAAAATGACTGTTCGAATCATAAAATTACACCGAAAGAAAAGAAAATTAGCAACCGGAAACAAGCTGACCTATTTTTTTATATAAAATAATTACCGCTTTACCGAAAAACAATACAATAGGAAATTTAATAAAACGCGTAACCATTTACCTAAAGCTATTTAACGAAGAAAATTTGCCACCAACAACGCCGGGAATGTAATAAATAAAAAATAATAAGAAAACTTTCCCCATCACAGTATACAGGCGTCACGTCGAGAGATGGCAATTCAGCAATTTTTATACGATAATACAGGTTGGCCTCATCAAATAAGAGTGAGCTTTATTTAAAATACGTTAGGGTTTGTTTTAGGTTGCACGCGTTCTTGGGTTGATAATAATAGTTCTTGCAAACTCAAGGTAAATCATAAGATGCATCGGCTTTAACATTCACTTTCCCGAGCGTCGCCACAGAGTTTGGAAAGAGCAATCACTCAGTGCGTAATCTCTTAGGATTTTCTCTGAAGCGAGTCCCCACCCTTGCAATAGATCTCTGCATTTTTTTGTTTTTTTAAAAAGACTGCTTGCCAGAGATAAGGTGTGAACTCCCCTTTGAGTCCATCGTGTTTAGACGAGCATTAACGGAGAACGGATGCGGCGGGTATCGATACCGGTGAAATGTAAACAAAATACTGATTCATAGGAAGCTGTTCGTTGATTTAATGTCGTTTATTAATTTCAATTTAAAGCAGGTTTTATGACATTGACTTTTGTGCAAAATGTTGCCATCCGAACGATATTTTTAGTGGTTTTTCGTTTAAATACAATAAAGAACTTGTTTTATTAACAATTACACTTCACACTCGGAAGTTCCGTGTCAGAACGACCGTTGATACAGTAATCATATTGTTAATACAATAATGTAACTGGTTTTCTAACAAAGTTACGTTTAGTAACATTCATGTGACAGATTTCTTTCGTAAAGCTACTTTAGGATTTTTTTTCTGAAATCATATACATATAAGTTGGTAGAAAAGCTGACTTTATACTGCTTCTTTTTGAATTAATGCCTGCTCGTTTCTAAGCGGAATCAAATGCGTTTTTTAAAAGTGTAGGGAATTGTAATGATAGTCTCCACTGCTTACCATATGCTTTTTTCATGTTGACATAAAAACGTACATATAATCTACTAGTAGACTATCTGCAGGTTCAACGCAACCAATTACGAATGGTTTTTCACGCATTAAAATCCTATTTTGTTTTGATAACGCAAGACCGACTCGGAAACCTATCCGGCTTAAATTCTACGTTATCTTGACTACCCACCTGTATAATCGTATTTCCGACCGAGTTCATTATAAAGGCGTCTCATACCGGTATCCGTTCCACCCAATCTCCCTCACTGAATAAGGCATTTTCAGTGGTCATTGTCGAAAAAACGTCCGGTCAGCGATACCGAAATATAGAATATATTTCGCGCTATGAGAGTATAATCCGGACTTAGGAGCCTAAGGCTGTGGATAGCTGGCCGTTATTGAGGTTGTATATAATAAATAGGAAGTTTAAATCCGGTCGTTGCAACAATTCGTGCGTCTTTACTTCGAAATACGCAATAATACGCATATATGTTACTTTTTATTGTACCTGGTAAAATTTATTAGCAAATAGAAATACATAAAAATATTTCAATCCCTCAAGAGGCTACATCCTTTCAAATGCGTAGGTTTTGTAAAGAATCGACTCTACTTTTACACGTAAGAATGTAGGTAATTATTGGATTTTGAAAAAGCTTATGACAGAGTTGATGGGATCTTAATGAAAACACCAACCATAAGGAATTTTAAATGAACTGTATTAATTTTTAAATCTTAAAGTACCACTGTCTGACACGTCTTATCCTAACCGTTCCGGTGAGCATTCTGTCTCTGTCTCGCACATACTCCCAACACCAAAAAAAACAGAAAATTCTTATGGAATAGTGAAAACTAACAACTATCCTTTAAAAGCTATCTAGAATAGCTAGCTAAGTACAAACTATTCATACATTAAACAGTAATTCATACATAGTGGTTAAATACCTCTAGGTTTTTACATCTTTGTATGCCAAAGCCAGTTTGCTTTAACTAAGTACATGTTAATCATTATTTACATCAACCTACACATTGTTTTTTACCTTGGAATCATAATAAGTTATGCAGTCTAGGTCCTACGGTAGCAAACAAAGCTTGGCATGCTTCTTACAAATACAGGTTCTTAAATAACAGTATATATATGAGACATATACTCAATAGCTCTGTAACATTTGTTTTTTTGTATTGAATATAAGTTTTTATACTGTTCATGCATTTTAAATAACCCTTAATACAAAAATAGGAAAAAACACTTGAACTTTAACTTATCAAAACTATTTAACAAGTATAGCACAAGTAAAGCACTTTATTTTGCTTCATATCAACAATACATTGAGCTTGATCGAGGGGTGACATATACAATGAATGGAAGTATCACCATTCTTACATGGTTTCTTAGTCTAGTTTTCCTTATACTATCCTTAATGCTAAAAAACAACAATATTTGTTGTTCTGTCCTACCTTGGTATCATAACAAATTATGCATTCTAAGACCTACGGCAGGGTACACTTCAAGTGCAAGGTACAGCTAGTACCAGAAAATGCCAGAATGTTACAATGCAAACCAGGCACCAGCGGGAAGCAACCAGCACTAAACAATGGAATACCAGTTACCTTTCAATTTTCATCATCAATGGGAAGCACACTAATCTTTGTTACACTAGTGCGAATAATGCTACCTTTAGCTGTTTTGACAGATAAAGCCCTGACTTTGCCATCTGGGCCAGGGAAGGTTTCTACGACTCGAGCAGTCTGCCAAGTGAGTGGCGGAGCATTATTGTCCCTTAATAACACCAGTGTTCCCTTGTCAATGTTAGGAACTGATTTATACCATTTTGGCCTACTTTGCAACTGTGTTAAATACAATCTTGACCACTCTTTCCAAAAAGACTGCATCATCCTTGTGCACTGTTTCCAGAAAGATAACCTATTGATAGGCACCTCTGTGACGTCAGGTGCAGGGTATGTGGATAGAGAAGATCCTGTTAAAAAGTGCGCAGGTGATAAGTAAGCCATGCCATCAAGCTCGAGGCTTTGCAGCGCTAAAAGCGGTCTAGAATTTAATACACCTTCTACCTGAATCACTACAGAGTTAAGCTCTTCATATGTGAGAACCTGTTGGCCTACCACTCTTTTTAAATGATATTTAGCTCCTTTGATCCCGGCTTCCCATAATCCTCCAAACACCGGAGAATAGCTGGGTATAAAACTGAACTCAATACCCCGCTCTGTGGCAAAATTTGTGACGGCATTTTGGTGATCTTTGTTATTTTGCAACAAATACAACTGGCGGAGTTGATTTTGTGCGCCCTTAAAGGTTGAGGCGTTATCACAGTAGATTACCGACGGCCGGTTTCGCCGCGCGATGAACCTCTTCAAGCATTCCAAGAAATACTCCGTAGTCAAGTTTGAAACCAGTTCAATATGAATGGCTTTAGTGGTAAAGCAGACAAATAAGGCAATATAGGCTTTATAAATTATGGGCTTACGAACCCTGTGCATTTTAATCAAAAAAGGGCCTCCAAAATCAACCCCTACTTTACCAAAAACCCTATGGGGTGTTACCCTATCGGCGGGTAAAGAACCCATTAACTGTTCACTGGCTTTTGCTTTTAACTTGAAGCATGTGATACATCTGTGAACAACGTTCTTTATTACCCTTTTGCAATCAGCCAGGTAATATCTCTGGCTAAGATTTCCCATAATTATTTTTGTACCTGAGTGTAGTGACACTCTATGTTCATCACTTATAATCAACTTAGTAATGTTCGATTTTTTGGGCAAAATAATAGGATGCCGTTGATAAAAAGGCAGGTTTGCTTGCTGCAACCTTCCCCCTACACGCATTACCCCTTGTGCATCAAGAAATGGGTTTAATCTTTTCAAATTTGATTCTATAGGTTTATTACACGACAACGCCTGTGCCTCCTGAGCAAAGTGTTCTCTTTGTGTGGTTCTAATAATGACTTTGAGTGCTGAATCCAATTCTTTGCAAGATATTCTAGTGAATATTCTGCTTGTCCTTTTGGCTTTGCAATTGTTAAAGAATCTATATATTATAGCAACTATTCTTTTTAATTTGTGAATTGATGAGTATCTTGACAGCAACTCAAAGCCCTGACTCGAAGCAACGGCATTGGTGCAAACCTTCATCTCTGGGAGACTCGACGGAAGTTGAAACTCATTGCTATAAATATGATTTGGATCCTTTAAACACTGGGGGCCATTCCACCACAGTTCAATTCCTTTTAGCATATGAGGTTCAACTCCCCTTGACAAGCAATCTGCAGGGTTGTCTGTTGTGCCTACGTAGGACCAGGTAGCTTCTTTTGTCAATTCTGCTATTTGATTTACTCTGTTAGCTACATACACAGACAACCTCGCAGTCCTCGTTCCCAACCATGCTAACACAACTTGTGAATCAGAGTGTAAATGGACCTTAATATCAATTCCAAGCTTGGATATTTGATCATGAACTTTGCGCGTTAAAGTCGCTAGCAGCAATGCCGCGTTAAGTTCCAAGCGTGGAGTTGTCAAAGGTTTGATAGGATTGACCCTTGATTTTGAACATAATAAGCTGACGTTCACTTGGCCATCCTTGTTTATGGTTCTGAAGTATATGCAACAACCGTAAGCCTTGGCTGAAGCATCTGCATATCCTACTAATTGTGCAGTTATTAAATTTTTTGTATTTATATTTCTATTCACCGGGATGTTTTGCATTATATTTAAACCGTGAAGAAAGCATTTAAATTCATTAGCTAAGTCATTAGGTATGTATGCATCCCATGATATTTTTTGCTGCCAGGTTCTCTGCATGATGAGTTTCGCCGCAACGACAATTGGTCCTGCTAACCCAAGGGGGTCAAAAAACCTACCTATCACGCTGAGTACCTGACGCTTTGTAAAGCGATCATCATCACACGGTAGCCCTCCGGGACAGCTAATGTTTAAAGTATCCGATTTTATCCTATACGTGATACCTAATGTCTTTATTGATGTATCTTCATCGTGACAAAAGTCAATGTCCGACATGTTTTGAAATTGTTTAGGAATATCCTCTAGCAGCTGCTTGTTATTGGCGCACCATTTGTGCAATTCAAATCCACCCAGCCTTAATAAGTCGGTCAGTTGACGTTTTGTCTCAATTAATTGATTTAAATCATTAGACCCAGTGTTGACATCATCTACATATGTACTATTTATCAGAACATCCGCTGCCAATGGATAATGTTCCTTATATCTGTGAGCTAGTTCAATTAAACACCTGGTTGACAGGAAATTTGAACTCTTTAACCCATATGTTACGGTTTGTAGTTGAATACATTTAATGTTTTGCGTTGGAGAATCTCTCCAGAGAATATTTTGCAACGCGCAATGTTCGGGATTCAGTTTTATTTGTCTGAACATTTTTTGAATGTCCGCTATGAGTATATATTGATGCAGCCGAAATAAAATCAGAATACTGAATAAATCATTCTGTACAACTGGACCATTTAATAACATGTCATTAAGTGAAATGTTGCGGCTTGTGCGCATAGATCCGTCAAAAACCGTCCTCATAGAAGTTGTTTTGCTATTCGGATTCCAGACCGGATGATGTGCTAAAATGAACGCCTTTCCACCTTCCAAGTCATATTCACTTATATCTATATACTGTGCATGCCCTAGTGATAAATATTCCTCAATAAAGGCCTTGTACATTTCAAACAGTACAGGGTCCCTAGAAAACCTTTTTTCTAAGTTATTGAAGCGTTTGAGCGCGCGCGATAACGAATCGCCCATATTTATATCATCTAAACTCTGTTTGAGAGGTAAGTCCACCTGAAACCTATTATCTTTGAGAACCACAGATTTTGAAAAAATCTCTTCGGCTAAATCTTGCTCTGTTGTGGCTTCTCGATAGATTTCAGGTACACTATCACACTTCCAAAATCTTTGCATGATTAACTCCATATCATCAACTGGTTCGCTTTGATCAATGAGCTCGGATGGGTGTGCACAGACATGACCACAAAAGTTGCCCGCTGTGGGCTGCCCTACCCTGCTGCCATGCGGCACCCTGCCAGCCACGACGTACCCAAATGATGTGTTGTGTAGGTATAACTCTGACGGGATGACGGGTAGCTGTTCACGACGCAGGATTTTAAAGAAAATATCACACCCTAAAAGTATACTTATAGGTTGACTTTCATCGAACTCAGGATCGGCTAATGATATGTTTGGCGGTAAGTTAATTTTTCTTCTATTTATTTCAAACTGAGGCAGGTCACAGGTTATAGTATCAACAACACAGCATGTTACCTTTATATGATTTTTACTCGCGGTTGAGTACATACTTACTTCCACCTTTTGCTTTGCTGTGTTTGTAGAATCACATACACCTACTAAGGAAGTAGATTCATTGTATAATTTACAGCTTAATTTGGTTGCAAGGGAAGATAAAATAAACGATACCTGACTACCCGAGTCACATAGTGCACGAACGTGGATCATCTTGCCATTAGGACCTAACAGCCCTACTTTTAATGTAGGTAATAAAACATTATCATTCCTACTCATTGACAAGGAACTCACTTTAGGTAGCATAGGCATTACAGGCTCGCTGGTCTCGTCTTGATGTAACAAGGAATTATGTTTTTGTTTACAAATTGTACACTTCAGAAGAAGTCTGCATCTGCTACTGCCATGCTTGTTTAAGCACAGCTCACACAGATCGTTTTTATTGACATGACTGATCCTATCTATTATATTTGCAAGTTTAAATTTTTCGCACTGGTATAACTTATGAAACTTACTTTGACAAAAATTGCAAAGTACCGGTTTTTTCTCCAATGCTGGCTTGCTCCCCGCTGCTACCAGGCTTGTCCTGCGATTGCTCAATGGAGGGCTAGGGTGTGCCTGGCTCCCATCGGCGACCAACTCCAAAGCACTTGCTCGCTGAGCTAGAAAATTTAAAAACAAATTTAAATCGTGTGAAGTGTTATCTTTAAGCTCCAAATGGTAGCATCTAAGTGAGTATGGGTCTATTTTTCTTTGCACTATTGCTATGAGAATTGCGTCCCAATGCTCAGCGGGTACATCTAAATTTTTTAATGCCCCGACATGCTGTTTTGTTTTGGATATTAGCTCTCGCAGAGCTGGAGCTGTGCATTTACCTATTTGTTTTATATCTAGGAGCGAGTTAATGTGCATATTTATAAGCCTGTTTTTGTTATGATATCTGTCGTTTAACAATTGCAGCGCTGTTGAATAATTTTCAGCAGTGAGTTGTAAATGTTGGATCAGGCTTGCCGGCTCCCCTACTAAAAGGGATTTTAAATGATAAAATTTAGTGCACTCTGATAGCGTGCTATTGCTATCTATCACACTTTTGAACAGACTGATAAAATCAGTGTAGCTACTCACCTCCCCATCAAATTTATTTAAGGATATAGGCGGCAATCGGCAGGCATTTTCGCTGGCGTTGGTACTTAGACCTGCGAGCATCGTTTGGGACTCCTCGAAAAAGGCTAGAGCCTTAAAGTACTTATCCTCCATGTCGGAGAAATCCTCCTGATTTCCTGAATCTAGAATTGAAATTTCTACATTTAGTTCACAGTATTCGGCAAAGGCCTTAATTAACCTGTCCCTTCTTACAGACATCTCACCCTGAGTACCTTTTTTAGCTTCAGGATCGGATATAAATTTATATAATTTTGTTATCGTTCCCTTGACTTGGCCCCTCGCGGCTACAAGTCGTCTTAATTCTTCTGACATAGTTGTAATGCTTAATTATTCGGCTAATAACGTAGTAAACGTATACAACTTGCAAATAAATCACTCCTATTATGATTTAAAAGTAACTTTAAAGTCATTAAATGAAACTTGAAACAATAACCAATTAACCAGTCGAGTCGATATCGAATTGTCCGTCGAATTTGTAGAAACACGTGGATCAAATGCCCACGAAACGAGTGAGCGGGACGGCGCCAGCCGATACCAAGTTACGCAAGCGAGAGCGGCGAGTATCCACGCCGCGGGGTTCTCACAGCACCAACTGTGTAAGCAGCGTAGCACATACGCGCACCTGTGCGCGCGACGAAGACGGGGCAACCGGTGTCCGAGATGCATGCGGTGTTCGCTCGATCTCGTATCGACCCAGTTCGATATTCACACGTTGTCGAATTGTTGCACGCTAATGGCGCGCCACCTGAGAGTGAGGGAGATAGCCAATGTTCTTCTTTGTTGACTTGACAGTTGCGGTAAACGTGACGTCCCGTCGCAACAGATGTCATATATATGAAAATGATGTTGAATTATTCCGTAAATAACGTAATTCACTTTTAATTTGCACTTCTAATTTATAGTTCTGTTACGGTAAACTAATTGTCCCGTCGTAACATACAACTAGAAGCTTTGAATCGGAAAAAAAACCACGATTCACTTCGCGACAATGGCGGATAGTTCTTGTGAGACACTCCCGACGACTAGGAAGACGGATAAAAGTTCACAACACAACGGCGGCACTGATTCTTCTCTTCTCGAAGGACCATTTTATGATGGGATCTTAATGAAAACACCAACCATAAGGAATTTTAAATGAACTGTATTAATTTTTAAATCTTAAAGTACCACTGTCTGACACGTCTTATCCTAACCGTTCCGGTGAGCATTCTGTCTCTGTCTCGCACAAGAGTGTTGAGGAATGATTTGTGGTCAACCCTGTGCATGTATGGGGTAAGCAACCAATTGGTCCAGGCATTGAAATCACTTTATGAGGGATCAAGTGCTTGTGTCAGGATCAATGGTGGCTACACAGAATGGTTTTGCATCCAACGGGGTGTAAGGCAGGGTTGTGTGGCCTCACCATGGTTGTTTAATTTATTTATGGACAGTTGTTTGACACCTTTGAAAGAGAGCGAATGTGGTTTGAGAATGGGCGGGTTACTCATCAAATGCCTCCTATACGCTGATGACCAGGTGTTGATAGCGTCATCAGAGAAGGAGTTGCAGGAGATGCTAACCTGTGTGAATGATTCATTGAAGCGGAAGGGTATGAAAATAAATGCGAGTAAGACAAAAGTGATGGTATTTGAGAAAGATGAATGTATGATTTTGTGTGGTATTGTGATAGACGATGAAAGAGTGGAGCAAGTGAATGAATTTGTGTACTTGGGTTCTGCATTTACCAATGACGGAAAGTGTGATAGCGACATTGAAAGAAGAGTAAAAGCGGGAAATCAGGTAATGGAGCACTGCACGCGTTTGTGAGCAGCCAGAATATATCGAAAAAGGCTCGACTCGCTGTTAAATGAAATAAATGAAATAAATGAACTTTATTCTGTAAGTAGGCCGCAATGGCACTTTTACAAGTCAAACCCTACTAGCGTTTCACAGAGGCCACTGCCGAGAAGAAACGCCGAAAGAAACTCGACAGTCAGCCATTTTCTCACAAAAATATGCTTATTACAATGATAATACTTAACCTACTTAAGATCAAGAAATCTAAGACACATAGAATTCAAAATTCAGAATTCAAACACTTATTCTGCAAACAGGCCACAAGGGCACTTTCACATGTCATAATGTTAATGTACAATTTTAAAAAAGTCTTACAATATAAGCATATGATAGATTTTTCATGAGAAAATATTAATTTACAATTTAAGAAATATATCAATAAGAATTTAATACATTTTTCATGTCAAAATATTAATTATCTATTACAAACATTACAATAATAGTAAAATTGAGAGATGTATAAGGTCTCAGTCTGAATAACAAAATTTAATATAATATCTCAAAGATGTAAATGGTCTCTGAGCGTCAAAATATTCTTAATAATGACTATTCTAACGTGCTTTGGGATGTACATGGTCTCAAAGCGTCAAAATAAAAATAATAAGTTTTAAATATAAAAGGAAAAAAAAACAATTTAATATAGAGGTCTCTCTCAGAGTCAATGTCAACAAAAACTAATCCATAACAGGGTGATGTCTCTCGTCAATCTCCAAGAGAAGACACTAGTATTAAAGTAGTTACTATGTCCTTGCAAGCATGAACGACCGGACTCCACAAACGGAGTTCACAACGGAGTGCTGGTTCCTACGCTGATGTATGGAAGTGAGAATTGGGTATGGCAGAAGAAGCACGAGAGTAGAGTAAATGCGGTAGAAATGAGAGCGTTAAGAAGTATGTGTGGAGTACGTTTGTGTGATAGAATAACAAATAGTTTTATAAGGGAAAGATGCGGAATAGAAGACGATGTAGTGACAAAAATTGAAAAAGGTATGCTTCGCTGGTTTGGGCATGTTGAGAGGATGTGTGAAAGCAGATTGACTAAGAAGATTTATGATCAGGAGATGGAAGGAAGGGTCGGAAGGGGGCGACCAAGGCGAGGGTATCTTGATCAGATTTCTGCGATACTGAAAAAAGGCCAGGTCAGAAGTTCCCGCAACCGACGAGCTTGTATGAGGAGATGTATGGATGTGATTGAAGCAAGAGATGTATGTAAGGACCGTAGTACTTGGCGTTCTTTGGTCTCTGCCTACCCCAATGGGATACGGGCGTGAGTATATGTATGTATGTATGAAATTCCTGCGTGCACATGCTTTTCAATCACCTTGTTTTGTTTAAAATAACATTACAAGTTTGTGATCAACCGCTGTATAATTATTGCATCGTCGTCATTGGCATTTTGCAATCTTAATCTCTTTGAATAGTGATAGGACTTCTCGAAGTCCCGATAATAAAACACGCAGATATATTCAACCACAACTCTGTATTTTATTGGTCTGACACTCTTACATATTTTCACAATATAACAGAAGACGAACGCACATCGACAATAGACCAGTGGTCATAGACAATCATCAAAATACTTTATTGCTATAACACCACCCCTCAATAAAATATTTTACGACGACCACTAAAGAAGACCGTTGAGCATTTAAACAGTTAACAAGAAATGACACATGTCGTTGAGCATTTAAACAGTTAACAACAAATGACACATGTCACATCTAAACATTAGCAATACACCTTTAAGTTTAAACATTATGCATATCAAACAATAGACCTCTAAATTTTCTAAATAACACTCCTCCCAAAGCTTTAGTAAATATGTCTGCTATTTGCTCACTAGTGCAAATATATTTTAACTGAATAATGCCACGTGTTATTTTCTCTTTTACAAAGCTTTGTTTAATGTCAAGATGCTTTACTCTAGTAAGCCACCTTGTCATATGAGCCATCTTAATAGCTGACTGATTATCCTCGTATAACACAATCGGTCCTACGTCAATACCAAATACAGTCAGGATATCTTTGAGCCAGCATGCTTCACTGGTAGCATGGCTCAACGCGACAAATTCTGACTCCGTCGAAGAAAGACTCACAGACTGCTGTTTCTTTGAAAACCACATAATGGTGCATCCCCACAGCTTGAAGCAACAGCCTGTTGTTGATCTTCGATCCTCGCTCCCTCCCCAATCACTATCAACATAGCCTACACAACCGTCCTCAGTGCATTCATACTTTAAACAAGAATCTCTCGTTCCTGCTAAATATCTCAAAACATTAAATAGCAATTTATACAACTGCAAAGATGCACAACTTTGATACCTACTAAGCATCGCAACGACTGCACAGATGTCTGGCCTCGTCCCAGCTGCCAAGTATGCTAAACTTCCTATCAAAGTTCTGCATTTACTTTCTATATCTGCACTTTCGGACGATTCTCTTTTTAATGTATGAAAGTCAAAGTTTTTATCAATCGGTAATAACAAATGTTTACAGTCTGTCATACCGTAACTATCCAATATCTTGTCCAAATATTTCCTTTGACACATAGTTGTAGTTTTTTTGTCCAAATCCTGTTTAACTTCAAATCCTAAGTATTTAGTAACCTTTCCCATATCTTTCATTTTAAAGGATTTACACAACACATTTTTCACTCTAGAACTCTCGTCACTGCAGGTACTGAAAAGCAGAATGTCGTCAACATACAGTAATAGCCACGTTTTAGACTCAGTACTGCATTTTGAGAACAAGCAACAATCTTTCTCCGACTGTACGAACCCTAACGACTTAACGAGACTATTAAAGGTTTCATTCCAGTACCTGGGTGCCCCTTTAAGTCCATATAGAGACTTATTCAATTTACCATACTTAGCGTCACATCCTTCAGGTAGTATCAAGTACAACTCCTCATCCAACTTAGCATTTAGGAATGCTCCACATACATCCATCTGATTTATTTGTAAATTTAATTTAGTCGCTACTGTCACGAAAATTCGAAAGGTGTTTAGTCTAGCTACTGGAGCATATACATTATAATCATCATCACACTCTTGCTCGAATCCTCTCGCAACTAATCTAGCCTTAAAGGTACTCTCATCCTTTTTCTTAAACACCCATTTGGAACTTATAGCACTTGCCGAGTCCGGGATACTTTGGACCTCAGTCCATGTATTATATTCTTTCATCTGGGCAAGCTCAGCGTTAATAGCTTGCTCCCACTTGTCCTTATCTTTGGCTTTCATAGCCTCAGCATAGGTTTTTGGCTCACATTCGTCACTTACTACCATCACCATGTCGTCATACCTCTGTGGTTTCTTTATTTGGCGCCCAGACCTAGAGATTTGTTGGGGTTCTACCGGGAGCTGCTGGACTACAGCTGGCACTGGCTGCTCTACCACCGGTACGTCTTGAGCTGCCACCGGTAAGTGTTCTGGCTCCAAATCTGAAACATCTCTAACTACCTGTTCTACACCATCTGGTGCATCTTCCATCTCTTCAACATCTAGGAATTCATCGTCATCTTGCTCTACATTAACCGTCGGAGCCTGTTCTCGCTCAATGTCCAAAGATATCACCAAATCGTCTCTATATTTTTCGTCTGGCTTGTCATTTGCTCCAACACAGGCTTTTCTTGATAAGACAATGACGTCTCTTCGTATGTCCACGAATCTTTCGTCTGGATAATAAATCCTGTAACCTTTCGATTTCTCGTAGCCCACGAAAATGCCTTTTTTTCCTTTAGGGTCCCATTTTAACCGCTTCTCTTTGGGAATATGAACTGCCACCTCGCTGCCGAAAATCATTGTTAAGTTACTCACGTCAAACTCTTTGCCTTCCCACAACTCATAAGGCGTTTTACCGTCAACACGACTTTTGGCTGTTCGATTCAAAATATAAACCGCCATGTTAATTGCTTCTGCCCAAAGCTCTTTTCCAACGCCGCTTATCATTGATCGCCCGGCTTCTACGAGGGTTCTCATTTCCCTTTCAGCTCGACCATTCTGTTCTGCGTGGTATGGGACAGTGGTTTGATGGGATATACCCATTTTTCCAAGCAACTCCTTGATCTCTCGATTAACGAACTCTGTCCCATTGTCTGTCCTTATCATTTTTACCTTCTTTGACGTATATCTCTCAGACGTTAATATATACTCTTTAAGTTTCTCTGCCACTTCAGACTTTCTCTTCAGAAAGTAAACCACTCTGTAGTTTGACAAATCATCTTTCAGAAGCAAGAAATATCTCGCCCCTCCGATAGATGGCACCTCCATAGGTCCTGCCACATCAGCGTGTACTAGCTCTATCACTTCGCTTGACGTACTCGTGCTAGCAGTAAAGGGCATCCTGTGTATTTTATTCAAAACACAGTCCTCACATTTCTTGTCGCTATCCACGTACTCAATACCGTGTTTCTTCAACGTTGATCTCACGAGCTTATTATTTTGATGACACAATCTCTCGTGCCACTCATCTAACGAACATATTGCAGCCACATCTTCTTGTTTATTCTTCGTATTCAGAACATAATAATTGGCTACGCGGCTTCCCCGTCCGCACACAACTCCGTCTTTAGTAATTAAACATTCATCGTTTTGCATCGTAACCTCATATCCTTTATTCGTAATTTTCAGTACCGACAGCAAATTAATTTTCATCCCTGGCACATGTAGTACGTTACTAAACGTCGAATTAATAAACGTACTGCCGTTATAGACTTCCATTTCCATCTCACCGATGCCCGACACAGGCAAACGCCGGCCATCTCCGACCATGACAAATCTGTCTGTCACCAACTGATAGTTTGTCAGTTTTGACATATCTCCTGTCAAATGCTGGCTGGTTCCCGAGTCTATCACCCAGCTGTCACAAGATAGGTCACAACCCGCTGTCATAGTCATAGCTGTGACTATGAATGCGTTGTTCTGCGATGAACTTCCAAACTTTGCTTCTTTGTGAGGTCTACTTTTAAGTTTGGGGCAATCTGCCTTTAAATGTCCAATTTTATCGCACACGAAGCACCTTCGATTCTCTGAAGCATTATTGCAATGTTGTGCGAAATGCCCAATCTTGCCGCACCTGTAGCATTTCTTCATTGATCCACTCCCTTTACTCTTGTGACGCATATAAAGGGCCGCATTATCTTCTATGTCTCTCGATTCCCTGGCCTTCAGCCTCTCTTCTTCGATAAGTAGTCTTGCAACTAAATCTTCGTAGTTCTGTTTATCAGTCTCTACCGATTCCCAAGCGCAGATAAAATGACTGTAGGTTTCTGGCAAGGACATCAAAATCTTTGTCATGAGAAATTTATCAGATACCTCCTCTCCACCCTGCTTTAACTGGCACTTAAGCTCTTGTATCTTAGACAGGTACACAGCCAAACCTCCACCTTCATACTTGAATTGTAAGAACTTTTGTTGCAGCATGAGGGTCGCCGTTGCAGATTTGGGTTCGAAAACCGTTTGCAGTTTACTCCATATCTCTGCTGCTGTCTCACATGTCAAAACATGTACCGTCACTGCCTCGCTTAATCTTGACACAATTATTGACTGCGCTTTTGCATCCTGTTTTGCCCACTCTACCTTATTTAGTTCGGTTTTCTTCTCGGTACCGTTTACAATACTCCACAGATCCGCTCCCTTTAGCGTGACCGTCACTTGGAACTTCCAAGTACTCCAATTGCGCTGACCTTCCAGCCTGCTTGCTGATGATAACGTGTGAGATTCCATCTTCTCTATATACGATGCGTGTTGGTTCTAAGTCTATTGTCGCGCCCACCGCACGACCTCCAAGACTCCCCCGAACCTCGCCTCACGCAGCCCCTCGTAATTGCGCCGAATCTCCACGACGGCCGTACTCTTCACATATACAGAATTATGGTCAGCAAGCCCATAACCTGATAGGACTTCTCGAAGTCCCGATAATAAAACACGCAGATATATTCAACCACAACTCTGTATTTTATTGGTCTGACACTCTTACATATTTTCACAATATAACAGAAGACGAACGCACATCGACAATAGACCAGTGGTCATAGACAATCATCAAAATACTTTATTGCTATAACAAATAGCATTACCTAACTCCTTTTACTGCGAAGTAATCTTCCGCAATATTTCCAACTATAAAGACGTCCTCTCCGATATGTCAGACCCCACAACACAACAACGTTTATAAAAATTCTCACATCACGCTCCCAGAAAGGACATTGTTAGGGTAAATCTCAGGTTTTTGTTGCGGCCAGCGTCCCTTTGTGCCGGCATAATAAAGAAATTGTTACGTAAATTCTGAGGATTACCTCCTTTCTGTATTAATGCAGGTTATGCGGCTTTGCCTTGGCTAACAGTGTGGACTGATGTGTGATGGTGGGATTTTGGAATTATATTGTCAAAGCGTTTAATTTTTACAGTTTCCTCCAATAAGTTTGTGATATTTTTTGAATTCATGTTTCGGAATTATGTTTAATTTGTTTTACGTGGCTGTTTAGGGACGTGTATAACGGAATGCTATTTTGATTGTTATCTAAACAGTAACTGCAAGTTTTTGAACAAAGCCTAGTGTGACCGTTATAGGATTAAAAACATTTTTTCACGCCACTGCTCGGAAATATGGCTATAGATGGCGGGAATTGGGGCGTCAAAATTGTTAATAGTAGTAGACTCATGAACTGTGAACCTAAACCACACCTAAACCGCTACAACAATGTTATATTGTTGAAGCGGTTATAGTAGTGCTATCGTCCAATCAGAACACGCCCGTACTTCATATGACACAAAATCAACCAATCACAACTCGTAAAAATTAGGTATTTTTTGGTGTCGCCGACTATGTTATGAAAAAGAAGGTTATAGTGGTAGCCGTACGATTAAAAAAACCGCAAATCGATGTACAGTTTAGCTGTTTGGCACACGCATACTAGAGGTCAAAACAAAATTTTTGACCCGCAGTTCCTAAAAAAATTTCCCTTAGGGGGGGAGAGCCGAGACATTCTTTTTTTTGTATGAAAAAAACAATTTTTTTTTTCAGAAACCTATCGTGTGTAGTATCATATGAAAGAGCTTTTTGAGGCGATTCTGAAAATATACCACATCATTACATTTCAGCTATTTTTTTTTAATTAAATCAAAAATAATTTTCGAAACATACCAAGTTTGAGGTCCTCCAGACACGATACGGCTGATTTTTATTTTGTACAATATACCACAAATGATACTTAATATCCTCATATCTAACCTCAAAAAAGAAATTTCGAAATGATTTTCGGCAAGTATTTTTTTTTAAATTTTCAATATTACTAAGTGACATGGTTCTACTTTAATACCAATTTTACGTGATTTATGGAACTTTAGTGCAGATACGTTACATATTAATCATAAAATGATACGTAGTATCCATATATCCAACGGAAAATACCTCTTTAACCCTTTAACTGCACCTTGTCATCAGTTGGTAAAGTAGAACCGTGTCACTTAGTAATAATCAAAAATTAAAAAAAAATACTTACCGAAAATCATTTCGAAATTGCTTTTTTGAGGTTAGATATGAGGATATTAAGTATCATTTGTGGTATATTGTACAAAATAAAAATCAGCCGTATCGTGTCTGGAGGACCTCAAACTTGGTATGTTTCGAAAATTATTTTTGATTTAATTAAAAAAAAATAGCTGAAATGTAATGATGTGGTATATTTTCAGAATCGCCTCAAAAAGCTCTTTCATAAGATACTACACACGATAGGTTTCTGAAAAAAAAATGTTTTTTTCATACAAAAAAAAGAATGTCTCGGCTCTCCCCCCCTAAGGGAAATTTTTTTAGGAACTGCGGGTCAAAAATTTTGTTTTGACCTCTAGTATGCGTGTGCCAAATGGCTAAACTGTACATCGATTTGCGGTTTTTCTTTGAAATTGGGCCTGTACGGCTACCACTATTATTGATAGGCGTTTTTAAGACTTTTATGTGCTTTGAAAGGTTTGCATTGAAGATTTATTACATAAAAACGCTTTTGAATTATCTAATAACACACTGGCCATTAAGAACGTACTCGAAAAAAAATTTAGGAGGCGGGAGATTTTAAGGTTATTGATTGGCGTTTTGAAGATTTTTATGTGTTTTGAAAAGTTTGCATTGAACATTTATTACATAAAAACGCCTTTGAATTATCTAATAACATACTGGCCATTAAGAACGTAAGTACTGGAAAAAAAATAAGGCGGGAGGGAAGGATTGTGTTGCTGCAACCAACAAACCATAAAAATGGATTTGATTTCCTCTCAGTAGACGTGAAAAGCACTATGTTAAGCCTCGGCCGAAAGTGCAATAGATGGATCTCGTACTTTCGAGGGCCTCCGCTGCGCGTCGGCCCTCGAACTAACTCGTCCATCTATTGCTTACTTTCTAGCCTCTACAACAATGTACTATAGTTTACACACTACAAACGTCCTTGTATACTTGCCGGCTGTACACATTAGGCCAGCACGGTGGGCCAACGTGTAGAGATCTACTTGGCTGTATTGTATTTTAGTAGTTTTTACCGGTAGTTCGGCCCGCTGACCCAACATTCTGGCCCAATGTGTATATAGCCGGCATAATACTTATATAACTAACTTGCTAGACTTAAGAAGGAGTATTCACACAACGTACGAATAGTTATGTGAATAGTCCTTTATAATGCTGATTTTATTTTATAATGTTGATATTTCTTTATCGTCACATACATACGAAACAGTTTCACGAAGGGCGCTATCTATAATCAAGATTGTTAATATGAAATGTGTCGCTATTATAGACCTATAATTAAACTTACATTATTCTTCAGCTGATTGCTGTTCAGCGTACGTGATCGTTGTATAAAAACAGACCCATTTTTTCATGGCGCTTCGTAATTACAAACAGATGACGATCGTCATTAGTGCGTGCTCCGGGCAGGAATTAGCCCGACTCGCCGTAAACGATTTGAGCTAAGTGAGTCACTTGGTTGAGTTCCAGCCAATACCTAGGAATTCAAAGGTTGTGCGAATTAAATGAGAAATACATGTGATTTTTCTATATTTTTCCTAATAATTAATTAAGTACTGTAGGGGTAGGAGGGGGTTCGGAATGATACTCTCGGAGTTCTTCATCAGGTTTTATATTCTCTTAACCAATCTTTAATATATTTTTAAGATGAATCTATACACAAGGATTTCTCCCGACCGCGGCCACAATCCGAATGATGTTTTCTTCTACTTCAATATTCTTATTCGTTACCATTCCTAATTTAAACTGTTCCATCTAGCCAGTCCGTCACAGTAAGGAGATCTGTAAAGGCGTGTATACAACCTTTACATATCCCGCCGCTCCGGTGTAGTGATGGTACTACATCTAATAATATAATTATCTAATACAATTTTCATTTGTTCTCGCTATAATATAACCTACCCTTAACTACATCCTACCTAGGCAACAACCCCTTAATGATCATAAAGTATCACAACATCTGCCCTTCAGATAAGGTCAGTTACACACAAGATCCGTTTAACTTCTATGGTTTATAAAGCTCATGTGTTAACTAACCCTAACTTCGGCTATTTTACCAAGAAGCTAAAGCTAAAAATATGACAACCATAGACAACCCTACCTATTCTTGTGTCAATATCCTTGACACCTCTAAATAAAAACACCAACCCGGATGATATTTATTGCCAAAAAATACAACAGTGATTAAAATAATGCTGCCGTTTTGGAAAGAATTACAACAGTGATTAAAATAATGCTGCCGCTTTGACGTAGAGATGATGACGGCATAACGCGAAGTCATCACCTTCCCGCCGTCCCGTATATGCTGGGCAGCTTGACGCAGCACTATCAGGATCTGGGTTGGCTTCTTTCACCGAGACTAATATGAAGCTGGTTACAGGTGCAGCTTGATATTACTGGTGGTGTTTCAAAACATTCTGGGGTTGCCGCTGGAAGATTGTATGTACCAACACTCGCCGACCACATGGAACAAGAAATATTATTTTTATACTACTACAAAAATTGTATTTCTTGTTCCATGTGGTCGGCGAGTGTTGGTACATACAATCTTCCAGCGGCAACCCCAGAATGTTTTGAAACACCACCAGTAATATCAAGCTGCACCTGTAACCAGCTTCATATTAGTCTCGGTGAAAGAAGCCAACCCAGATCCTGATAGTGCTGCGTCAAGCTGCCCAGCATATACGGGACGGCGGGAAGGTGATGACTTCGCGTTATGCCGTCATCATCTCTACGTCAAAGCGGCAGCATTATTTTAATCACTGTTGTAATTCTTGACAAAGTTGAAAATTGCGACTTATTATTTTGACATTAGGCGTTTAAAAGGTTAATTGGTTGATCTACTATTTGTGCTGTGCAAATAGGTAGTTAAATGTATGCTAATTACTTCATACTATTGGTATGATTATTTGCTGAAACGCATATAAATGTTATTTACACGAATACCTACACTATATAATATCATACTATACTATTTTATATGACTAACATCTAATTCTTTAATAACATTAATCTAGTTACCATTTTATAGGTCTCGGGAAGTATTTTTTTAATTTATTCACATGAACCACGTCCTTCTTCCCATATCCTTTTGCCGATAGACGCTGGACAACATACGTGGTGTTCGATAATTGCTGCAGCACTTTGTATGGTCCTTTATAGAATCTACAAAGTTTCAAACTTCGACCAGTAAGTCTTTTAGGCTTATAAATCATCACCAAGTCACCAGACATATAAGTCATTACTTTCGATTTCTTATCATAATATGCCTTCTGTATTTTCTGTGCTTTTTCAATTCTTGAGGCTGCTAATCGTGACAACTTTTCAATGCGATTAACCTTCTCTGCTAAGGTGTCCTCTTGCACTTCTTTAACTCCAAGCTTCACGTCTGCGCTCAAACACGGCTCTCTTCCATAAACTACGTTGAATGGTGAAAGGCCAGTCGACGACTGTACTGACGTATTGTAAGAGAATACAATTTTAGGTAAAAATGACGACCAGTCCTTTTGATCTTCTCGAACATATTTTGATATAGCCATATTTATCGATTTAAAGAATCTCTCTATCAAGCCATTCCCTTGCGCTCCGTATGCCGTCGTGTGGTGCAATTTAGCTCCATACTCTTCTACTATCTCATGTACTATTTTCGATGTGAAAACTGATCCACGATCTGTAATAATAGATTTAACACCTCCTAAGGTACAAAATATATTTTCCACCATGAACTGTGCAATGGTTTCGGCTGTAACTCGAGGCACGGCTTTGCATATAGCATATTTGCTTAGATATTCCATTGCTCCAATGACATATCGGTGCCCGTCTATTGATTTGCAGAACGGTCCCAGAACGTCAATCCCTATGCGTTGACCAAAATTCTTTACGTTGATAGACATCAGTGGTGCCCGAGCGGTCTTTACGTTTCTTTCTTGACATTTCATGCATGATTTTACATAATCTTCAACTTTCTTCTCTGCATCCTTCAAATAATATCGCTGTTTGAATTTTCGGAGTGTTTTAAATAAACCGAAATGAGCGCCTCCCCAGGCATTATCGTGTAAGTCCTGCATACACTCTGCAAACAAGTTAACTGGTAGAACGACGACTTTCCGTAGTTCGTTGTTGATCCAAACCTTCTTACACAATATGTTACCTTTCATGTGGTAGCCTTTATATTGGTGTGTATTTTTCAATTTGTTTCTTATGTCATTGCAGAACTCGTCCTCTTGCTGATGCCTCACGAGATCACACTTTTCAATGCTATATAAACATATGTCTTCTTGAACTTGCTGGCTTCGATTTTCGTCTTTATCTTCAAAGTACAGTGGGTTGCGACTAAGGAAATCCGCATGAATATTATCTTTACCCTTGCAATACGTGATGTTAAAGTTCCAAGGCTGGATTGCTAACGCCCATCTTGCTAATCGACCATTCATGTCTCTTCTTGCTCGCAACCAAATTAATGATTTGTGATCTGTCACCACTTCAAACTCTAAGCCCCATAAGTATTGTTTAAAGTACGCAAGTGCCCATATTAGTCCTAGACATTCTTTTTCAGATATGGCATATTTCTGCTCTGCCTCACTCAATTTTCTTGATGCGAACCCCACAGGTTTCATCTCTGTTTTCCCTTGCATGATACAGGCTCCCAGCGCTCGATCTGATGCATCAATAAATAATCTTGTGGTTACATCTTCATCTGTTGAGAAATATGTCAATATCGGTGCCTCACATATTCTTTTTTTCATTTCTTGAAATGCTTGTTGCGCCGAATCCGTCCACTCGAATTTTTTATTCTTCTTTGTAAGTTCTGTCAGCGGCAGGGTTAACTGTGCGAATCCATCGATAAACTTTCTATAGTAGGAGAACAACCCTAGTGTTGCCCGTAACTCCTTTAGGTTGGTTGGTGGTTTCGAATCTTGCATTGCTTTGACTTTTTCCTCATCTGGTCCAATTCCTTGAGCAGATACCGAATGTCCAAGGATTGTCAGTTTTTCAAAACCCATATGACATTTCGTTGGCTTTAATGTGAGGTTGGCTTTCTGGAACCTCCGTAAAACTTGTTCTAGAGCCGATAAAAATTCTTTATAAGTTTTCCCATATACTATCACGTTGTCTACATAAACTAAGACATTTTTATACTTCAATTCCGCTAGGACGGTATCCATTGCTCGCTGAAAAACGGCTTGCGAAGTCCGAAGTCCAAACGGTAGGACTTTAAACGAATACAGACCAGATTTCGTAACAAAACTAGTCTTCTCTTTCCCTTTACCAAGTCGTAACTGCCAGTATCCTGAATTTAGATCCAGTTCTGCGAAATATCGTGATCCTTCCAGACACGCCAGTAAATCTTCAACCCTTGGTATTGGATATGCGTCAGGTTTGATTTTCTTGTTTAATTCTCTAAAATCTATACAGAAACGTGGCTTGCCATCTGCCTTCTCGACTATCACTACTGGTGAAGAATAGGGGCTTTGTGATCGTTCAATGACGTTATTTTTCAACATTTCTTGCACTTGCTCTTCTATTAGTTCACTTTGTTTCATTGAGGTTCGATATGGTGGTTTATGCACAGGTATTTCATCCGTTGTTTCGATATCTATTAGATAACCTGTATAGGCGCCGAGATTTGAAGCACTATATGCAAACCGATCGTCATATTTGTTGAGTAAGCTTCTTAACTGACTTTTCTGATCATTGGTTAATCCTTCATTAATTTTTATGTCCGTTACATTTTCTTGTATTGTACAGAGTTGTTTCACTTGTGACTGCATTTCTCTTGTCACCCGATAACCTTTCTTTTTTATATGGAAATCTTCTGACACTTCTTGTAATATGCTTGCTTCTTTTTTTTCCGACGATTTTCTTATACCATTAACATCCGTATCGGTTAAAAGTTTAGCTATAAAATGATCACTTAGCATTACATTGCCTTTCTGAAAATTGATTATGGCATTGTAGCATGACAAAAAGTCCTTTCCAATTATGAAATGGCTTCCTGGTGATTGTATTATGTGAAATTTAAATGGGCATAGCAATGCTGCAACAACTATGTTTAGTTCTACAGACCCTAACGTATTCAATATCTCTGAACCCGCGGTTTGCAAAGAAATAGACATATCTCTATCATAATTAATACGTAATCTGTTTAGTACAGATATATTCACGCACGATACTACCGCTCCTGTATCAACCAAAGCTAAGAAATCTTCATTGTAAATTGCTACTTTTACATACATACACATTCTACATTTACTTTTTTTCATGTGAAAAATAGCGAAAATGAGAATTAAGTCGTTCCTTCATTTGTTTACTGTATCAATATTATAATTAATTATTGTGCATCTACGAGTATATGATGTACTCTGTTATCAAAGATGACAAATTTTGCATCGCACTTTATCTACATTTGAACGAACGGTGTTGGATTAAGAAATTGGTTTTGTACGAAGTAATTTTGGAAAAAGTTCTCAATAACTGTCTTGCAAATAAATAAAAAAAGTCGAAATGATGTTCCTAAAATAGGTTCATGAATAATTTTTCTATCTGATTGGCAACCAAAGACATGTAAATTTGTCACTGACTGAACAAAAATTTGTTTGCAACAAACAAACTTCAAACATCTATTCGTGACAACTAAAAACGGTACAAAGTAATTAAAAAAAAAACAAAAAAAACAGTGTAGGTGTCACGAAATGCAAACAGCTCCGCATGATGCTCTGGTGAACAGTAAAGGAAATTGAACTGATATTTTATCTCTATTTACAAACAGTTAAACAGTTGCTACATCATTAGTGCACGTCGCGTGAATACCTCATCGCCGGCATTCCTGAACGATTTCAGCACTTGATTGAGTTTACCTCACTAACACTAATAGTAATTACAAATTCATAACATCATTATCGACATTGACATTTCATTTATGACAGAAATGAGCTGATGATACTGATGTTTGCGATATAATGATTTTGACTGTGTAGTCAGTCGAATGATATGATATTTCAAATGATGGCAATGATGATTCGTTTATACTCGATTTGTACTTACATATGAGACTAACTAAGCTTGAGTAAAATTGATTAACTATTTATTCATAAATTTTACATTTTAGTTGTTTATATCTGTTTATAATACAGATATAAAATTAGTAGATTTCTAATTATAGGATTTCCAAAAGAAATTCATTAACTTACACAAAACATTACAATGTTACAATTCTCCCCCATATTTATATACTTATTCGTATTATAATAGGTACACTGTCAGTTTGCGATAGGTAAAGTCAATATGAAAATTAATAGGAATAATATAGTATACAATTAGTAGCTAACTGATGGGATGTTGTCAATACTCTTATAATTATAGTAAATAAGACAAGTAGGGTAAGGAAATGTAAAAGTAATGAACCACGTCATTAATATATCGGATACGTTGAGCAAAATATCCCAAAGCGGACAAGATTGCTTCCATCTAAGAGTGCATATTTTTGCAAGTCATGGTAACCCAAACTATATCGCTATTTGGCATTTCATTGGCTCTTACTACCTTCTTTAAAACCCATAAGGACATTACCGTCAAGAATATCCAATAGTAGTCTGCCATTTTGTAAAAGCAGCACAGCGTTAGGGTGCGACCGAACGAACACAAGTAATTAATCGGTATTTGTCTATTCACACACGAACAGCGGCGCGCAGCCGACCGGAAAGATAAAAGGATTTGCTCACAGCGGTTACCGAACTAGGTTATTATAACAAGATGTCAATATGAGATTATGACGACAAGATTAATTAGACACATACGAGTAGACTAACTACCTATATATAAATATACACATGTATTGTCTTGAACCCACATTAGAAACACTCGCTCCGCTCAGAATAGCAAGTCCGAAAATATATTTTTTTTGTTCAGTCCTTTAATTTACAGTATTTTAGGGCTGTTAATTATTTTTTCATGGTAAAATATAACAAAAGTTTAATTCCAACAAAAAGAGTATACAAAGCATCCACATTGCTTATTGTAATTCTTATTGCCTACTTAACTTGTATACTTACGAGTATATTATATATTTAGCTATACATCATTGTTCCTTAAGCCCCGAAGCCTCCCCTTTTCTTTTCAATAAACTTTCACTAAAAGCATTTCTGAATATTCATGACGGTGTCTGTTCTTTGCAGGTGGGTATTCAATTGGCACTCTGCGGCAACTAATTATTCGTTTTTTCCGGCTCCAGTCAGGTAAAATTTAGTTAAAATAAAAGTTCCCTTAGGACTTCTGACCGATTAGCTTAGTTACCGAGTCGCAGTCTGCATAAATTATTCACTGAACATCTACAGACAGCCGCCCTGTAATTTTGGTTTTTGTACAATTAAATTCGAAATTCAATCTTGAAACAAACGATGGTGGGTAAAAGTTTGCCTAGTGGCGAGCCAGACAGACGGTGTTATATAGTGGTCTGAGAGGTCTGTTCTAGTAAATTATTGTTACAATTAATTTAGTTTCCGACCAGAGCTGCTATCCACCACTCTCAACTGCATTTCACATCAGTGGCCCAGTATAAGATGACCTTTGATTAAGCACAGTTGTCACTTGATGTCGAAGACTCCTCGAAGTATCAAGTCAAAATAAAATTTGTAATGTAATGGGCCCGCAGAGTCAATACCTCTCTCAGCAAATGCATTCCCGGTTAACTGTCTGTTGTATCATTGTTTTCTTTTCTTAATTTAAATTCATTTTATAGGTATAATATAACTGTCGTTGGCGTCTGTGTCGCCACTTATATTAGTTTTTAAGTTAAGTCCCCACCGAAAATCGGCGCCACAGCTTGCTGTGTCTCGCCGTGGCTTCATGCTGAGTGGGGATCTTTAACGTCTTCTTTTTAAATTAATTTGTTTCTTTAAATGTGTAAATTATTATGTTAAATAAACTTATTTTCTTTCTTCTTTCTTTCTTTCTTTGTTCTTTGACATTTAATGAAGACATTGTAAATGTATTAGTTAACTAGAGGTCGAGTTATATTAGTGTCCGAGCTAGTGAGGTGGGCCGAGATGATTTGTGAATTGCATAGCGGCTGAACCACGAGTATATCAGTAACATTATCTCCCGTTAGTTGGCGGGCTGTCATGTGTCCTGCCTTAACCCTATTAACCTGCGACCCTCTCGTTATGTGGTACACAACATTATATTTTGTAAATTCATACCTTTCTCCCCAAGTTGGAAGATGAGAAGGGTTTGAGATAAATTGTTCTTTATGATTCACATTTGTCACTTTTAATTAGGCTTTGTGTTGTAGTGATCTTTCAACTTGTAATTTGGAATTTGGACTAAGTGTTTTATGAGAAGTGATCTTTCAATATAATAAAATGGCAACTGTCTTCTAGAATATACACATGTTATTATATATTTTCTGATACATTGTCAATCTGTAGTTTTAGTCACAATACAACCATTTATCGTACGAATATACAGTTTTAAAATTAAATTGGGTCGCACTGATTTTTGCACCATGACGTGTGAAAAATCCCAATCGACCAGAACCGAAACATTGCCTTTTTGTATGCAAATGTTTGTGACACGACGAAAATCGAAAAACTCCGATTTAAACCGTGTCCGTTAGGCGCCATTGCACTCTACGCGCTTTAGTTTCGGGTCAAATTTTCTCTATTTCGGTCTCTACTATGAGCATAGAGCTGCCAAAAACAGTCGATGAGTAAAAGCCTTTTCGCTGCAAGCGCACCTAGATTTTATTTATGTTTGAACCGTTCATTTTGTTCAATGCAGTTGAGTCACGATTTCACTGGGTTGCACTGCAAAAGTCTTATCAATATTGGATGCAAGTACATTTGACGACCGCTTTAGCTTAGTTGGTAGTGACCCTGCCTACGAAGCTGGAGGTCCCGGGTTCGAATCCCGGCCGGGGCATTTATTTGTGTGATGAGCACGAATATTTGTTCTTGGGTCTTGGATGTCTTCTATGTATTTAAGTATTTATTTTTCTATATAAGTATGTATATCGTCGCTTAGTACCCATAGTACAAGCTTTGCTTAGTTTGGGACTAGGTTGATTTGTGTAAGATTGTCCACAAATATTTATTTTATTCATTATCTGTTATCCAATTGGACTTAAACATGAAAATTACGTTAATGCATTTTTTATTTGTGTAATTGAATAAATTAGGTCATTAGACGATTTCGTTGAGCTTGAATTATTAAACTCAAGCTTATAATGTTGTTTTTGATGTGATAATTTCTAAACAGAGGAAGTTCTCCTTATTTAGTTATTTTTGAGGAATATCAAGAGCGTGATTCCTATTATTTCTTCATCTCACACTACATTTCGAAGGAAAGCGAAATTAAATGATGCGATTATTTATTTTATCCATGGTGAATGTACCATGGAGCAGGCTCTAAATCAGTACATGTGACATGTCCGGGGGCGTAGCCCGCGGCGCGTAGCACGTAGCGCTGCTACGACAGATGGTCACCTCTACGAAATGCTACGCCGGGGCTGTGAAAAGTTACGCGAGATATACGAGTGGTTACGATTGTCAGATATATATATTACTGTAGTATGTGTATATTAGGGCAACTTGAAGTGAATAGTTTGGGAACATATTTCATTGGTTGTCAACCAAAACTCACTAAGTAACAAATACCGATTTACGTAAAGGTCTTATCTCAGTATCATTTCACTTTTGAGATACGAGGTCTGAGTAATCGCAGACTTGCTAGTGAGTTTGGGTTGTCATCCGAATATATACTCGTATATTCGGTAGCAGGCCGCAATGATTGACTAACAGTAGGAAACAACATTTTTTTTTTACTTTGTTATACTTTCATATTATTACTCTTTTATTATGTCACATTCACACGTCACACATAAAGCGACTGTTGTAGTGATACAAAGATTTAATGTATCATGGTGATCATATTTAATTATTGTCATGTTTGTATTATCTCGTCAACACATGATATATGTAGATGATAAGACGCGATAATAAAAAGATTTTATTAAATGAATCATAAAATACTTGCAATTTGTACGCTAAACAAATAAACGTAACACCACCAAGCTATTACGGTTTTTCTACAACATAATATCGGCCTAAAACAAATATTACAGCTGTAAAGCTATTACGGTATTAAGCCCTGTCCACACGCGCCTCATAAATATCTCGTTACACGCATTGACCGCGAGCTAAAAAACGTACGCGACACTTTTTGCACGCGCCGCGCCATAAAGTTTTGCAATCAAGGGTGAAAAACAAGAATGTATGGAATAGCCCCCGATTTGGGCAATACGCGGTCATTGGCGTTCGGTATTTGAAATTCTTTACAAGCTTTTAACTTGCAATGTTTTATGTTAGTTTGTTAAGCTCCAACAAATTGTAAGTCAAATTTGACTAACTTGTCGATGTCCATTGCAGTTGGAATGTACTATATTTGTGTAATTCAGTTAATGCAATATTATAGTACAGTCGCAATTAGATACATCGACGCGAACTGACCACAAACATCTAAAATGACTCTTTTGGCATTAGACTGTAGTATAGTAGAAATTATTTAAAATGTCCGACATTTTGTAAAACTTGTCATTGGACTTTGAATCTTCACGCTTGGACAGTAAAGTCGCTTTTTGAACGGCCTAATTTGATACAACTCGGACAGTTCAAATAATTTTAAGTATATCTGAACATGCGGATATTTTTGAACACCCCGAAGTATACTGCTGGATCTGTACCTACACTCGGCTTCAGAAAAACCTGATCCCCTGCATACAACCTACTGCAGGTGGATTAGAAAACTACAATGTTTTCTTCACTCTATTCAATTGGTTTTTTTTTTTCATAAAAGACACCTAATTCAAAAGAGATACTTTACCTATGTGCTTATTCTACTAGACAACAGTCTAGAAAGATTAGTGAGATTGCAATCCTATGATCGTAAAAAGTACAATACCCGTCAATATTATTGATTCAACTCAAAACAAATTTCTTAATGCTAAGCGTATTCAAGGCACGTCAGTTTCACCAGATCTCGATATTCGGAATCAAACTGAAATCACCGCGTTACCTTACCGTAAAATCCGTCCTTAGGACACATTAAACAAAGAGTGGGGGACCTTAATGTGATTTAAGGCTGAGGACAGACGTGAGACGTTAATCTCTGGTCCCCGAGAGAGTCATTTGGCCGTTGAACGTGACTTCTTCGCGTGAGATTGCAGACATTTTTAATCTGGTCGTTTACCGCGGACTTGCGATACAAACTCAATGATTTATTCCTCAATTTAGAATTGTTTACTAGACTGGACTGATGAGAGTAGGCAGTTAAAAAGTCTTGAGGTTTTTATGGAAGGCGTTGCGATTACGTTAGTGTGGTTTGCTGCATGTGATGTGTGTGTGGGTTGCACCAAACCATCTAATTGTAGGTGGTGTTCGTTAAAATCTCATTTTACAGAAAGTTTGACAAGTTTCTATGGGATGACAGTTGCCGGCGCCATATTTAAAGTTGATCGGTTTGTAATCGTAACTATCGTAAGTCGGTGTAATCCTCCTTAAGTATCGGGTGGTTGTCGTAGGACGGGCTATAATTGTTGAGCCATTTACAGTTTAACTATTAAAAAATAAATTAGTTTGGCACCTAAATAGGTCAACAACTAAAGTCCGTTAGTGTACATACCTAAGAGCACCAGAATACCGAAAAAGTGCGTGCAAATGTTTCTGTAGGATTATTTACTATTCATGGCGAACGATAGAGAGGTATGGATGAAAAAAAATGCTGCGCTGACCCCAACTAAATGGGATAAAGGCAAGCAAATAATGATGATGATGATTAACTATTATTGGTTCCTAATAGCGAGAAACTTTACAATTTAGGTTTGGGATCTTGGGAAACATTTGGGTTGGTTTAGAAAATTCTACACTGTAGACACTGTAAAGGCAGCAGTGAGAACTAGCGCCCAGGTTTCCTTACGGGTGGCGCAAAATAGGAGTGCCTGGAGCAAGGTGGTACAAAACTGCCGTGGTAGTCACGACCCTCAGCAATGAGGACACGACTAAGAAGAAGAACAAAATTTTAAGCTCTAGAAATCTTTATGCTTTGGACTAGTTCTAAGAGAAAAATTACGATAATATTACTATATAAATATTGTTACTTAAAAAAGGGTTAACAGTGCGTTTGTATTATTTTTGTAGTGGCAACTGTCAAAGGCTATGGTTTTGCTTACCATCAGGCAAGTTGTATGTTTGTTCGTGTAGTAGTTTCCTTGTAGTTTAAAAAAGTGAACAAATTATAGGTATTTAAAATAACATACGTACTATGACAAAACTAACTACTAATTAAACTATACTTCTGATCTCCCAGACAAGGATCCTGTCCTTTGGGTTGGATTGTTACACGTATTTTTGCCTCCCGGCACCTGTCAATATTCGTCTTATCCCCGGAGAGACGAGCAGCAACTTGCATACTAATGAACGCTCTTATCCCAGCAATTTGATACATAAACTAGGCAGCAGGCAATGTTAAAAAATGTACCTATAAATTTTTCGTTTGAGTTCAGTTATGTATGAGACAGAAATACCTATAATGTACGTTATGTACGTATAAACATTGCCGAAAATGTCTGTGCATCGCTGTAGCACGGCTGCAACTGTTTGTCTAATTCTGTGCTTGTATTTTTAATTGAAGCTTTGTCGGAAAGAAAATTAATAATACATAATATATATGAAAGAGTGAATTGGGGTAAAACATGTGGTGCTACCAAAGTGAGTCAGTTAGAAGATAGTATGATAGACCACAATTTAAATATTATTGTATAAATTGTAATGATTTAGCAGCAGATAGTAAAGTTTGTAAAGTTAAAGCCATGCTAACCTGAGTAACAGTTTAAGATTTATACAAAATATGAGATTTCATTTATTTTAAATACAACAAAATATTATATTGACATACTTAAATACTAAATAAGATATCTTTAAATGTTCTATGCCGTTAACATTCTAGAAAACGGTCACGTACATAAAAGTATATAGCTCGATCTTTGACACCCACATAGACATAATGGTCCGTACACTTCGTCGCCACTCAAAGTATCAGGTGTACTACATGAATACCTAATCTTAATGGAGTGGCGTGTACCTACAGATAAGGGTGCGTATAAATCATCGATGTTTCTGCCCGTACCAGCTATTATTCGCAAAATGTTTCATCTCATCTCACCGCCCACCGCTAGTGTATCAGAAGGCCTAGTATTCTTAGTAACAACGGGTAATGGAAGTTCAGACTTACACTGGTTGGACGTGACGCTTTGTAAATAACTGCCCAGCTTCCCTGTGGGAAACAACAGACGGTCGGAGTTTACGAACAGATTTTTATTTTATCGGTAAAAGGTATTGAGTGTCTTTGAATTGTCATGAATTTTAGAGCGTCGAAGTTTAAAACGGCATATTACTTATTTATTTCGCCGTATTGTGTTGGAACTTGTTCCAGTTTCTTTTTATCAGCTTTCAATTTAGAACGCATTTGCAGGTTTTTATACATATACATTTGGAAAAAATTTAATGTTACAAAATATTGTATATTAGCCAATTGATATGTAGTGTTATTTATATGTATACATTACTTAATGTCTCCATCATTATCATTTTCAAAGACAGAGACATGAAAGTACTAAATAGTGAAAAACACGTCTTAATAATGCAACATGTCCATTTTGATATTTTTTTTGGTACCCATATTATTTATATTGCGCATAACTGTACAAATACTTGATTTAATATTAAGTTATCATAAACTTAAATACATTTATTAAAACCTAGACCGTAAAATGCTTAAAACCAACTCCCTAACGGCAGCGTAAACCTACTTTAAACACACGTACTACACGAGCTAAACTGTAATCCACTTAACTCGCAACGTGAACATTCTGTAACATAAATTCACACTCGTTTGCCCACAACTCTTCTTCTTTAAAACTTCAACTAGGTATTTGAAAATAATTTTCACTCTGAAACTTAAATAAAATTGCTAGATGTCATCCGAAAAATAATACCAAAAAAGTCTCTCGTAGATAACCGCTTTCCTCTCTGCATTTTTCTTTAAAATTCAGATAAATCCAAAAATGGACCCAAACCGCTTCACAATACATATCATTTTAGGATGAAGTTGGGGTGCGATATTTGTCTCTTTTTGTTTTTACGGGAATTTGTTCCTAATCGCTGAAATATTAGGGTTGGCAATCGCGTATTGGGGGTGTGGTGGAGGTAGCGTTCGTCACGTTTAAATATGATTTATGCAAGTAATTTAGTTAAGTACATAGAGACATTACGAGCTGCGTGGAGGATAGATTAAAATGTTCTGCGAGTATCCTTTGTGGGTGCTTCCTTGTCTCGCACTGCGATAAATTATGTATTTAGCGGCTTTGTTTTTGGTGGATTGAAGACGTCTTGCTTTCTAGGTGACAGCTACTTGTTGTGCAGTGGGGTGCGTGCGTGTACAATAATTATGATATTGATATCATATCTGCAAGCAGTCGTCGATGTACCCTGTAATTAATTAATTTTGTAGACTACGTATAAATTTCTGTATCATTTGGTTCCTACATACATTTTTGGCTAGACTGTATTCTATTGTAATTCGCCTGTCTCACCAGGGAATCGAACCAGCTAAAAACTAGTTGCTCTGTGAGCTGTAGACCTCGTGTTTTTTTTTACATTTCCAATACGGAAATCTAAAACGGAGATCGGTATCGAAAACTCTTACCTTACGCTTACTAGCTAGCGACTGCGTAATTGAACGATTAAGTACCTATGCCGATTCTTAGTTCTATTGCGTAACCGCTAGAGGCGCTTTACGTTTGTCCATACTAAATCGTTTACGCACTCGCTAGCGAGTACGGTAATGCAAACATTGCAAACTCATGGTAAGGGCACAGGTCACAAAATGTCACGAGAATCGGTTGAGAAACGCTGTAGAGGAGGACAAACTATTGATTTTTTTAAATTAACCGACAAAAATATTCTGTGTAATAATCAAAGCACCTGCTCACAATACTTCACGAGAATCGGTTGTGAAATGCGACCCTTAGAGATGTACAAATCGAAATTCGGCCGCAGCGACCTGTAGAGAAAATTTACATAATTTTAGTCGACAAATAAATTCTATGTAGTCATAAAACCTGCTCAAAAATTTTCACGAGAATCGGTTGAGAAATGCGACCTGTAGAAGAAAAACGGCCGCAGAAAAATACGAATAGGTGGATAAAAAGTTTTTTTTTTTTTTTAAATTTCCAAAAATTGAGTCGACAAAGGACTTTCTTTTTATTTTCGTACCTGCTCACAAAATTTCACGAGAATCGGTTAAGAAATGCGACCTGTAGGTGTAGAAGAGAACAGCCGGAAATCCGGACATACGAAAGCATTTTTGCCGAAGCTAAAACAGAGAGACCTTCGTTTCACTCGGTCAATTAAAATCGATGTATTTGTAATGTAACCATTTCATATATTACTCTGATTGTGCGGTCGGTGTATTTGTAATGTAACCATTTAATATATTACTATTAAAAAAATAAACATTAGCTTTTTTACTTTTTGGTCAAAACAGTGTACAATGTTATAGAATATTAGTAACATTTCTTAGAGAAAAATAATATTTCTCTAAGAAATATTTAGGCTTTACACTCGTCTGTCGTACAAGATATACATAAAATCGAAAATTGAGTTGAAATTTCTTAGAAAATCTTAGAATATTTAGGAAAATCTTTGTATGCAGTAGTTAGAATAGTCATTAGGTATAATTAATATTTTGACGCTCAGGGACCATTTACATCTTTGGGATACTATTTTAAATTTTGTTATTCAGACTGAGACCTTATACATCTCTAACTATACTGATATTGTAATAATTGTAATAGATAATTAGTATTTTGACATGAAACATTTATTATATTCTTATTAAATTTCTAAATATTCTGTAAATTAATTTTTCTCATGAAAAATGTAGCATATGCTTGTATAGTCAGACTTTATTACGAGTAAATTGTAAATTGACATGTAAAAGTGCCCTTGTGGCCTATTTGCAGAATGTTTGAATTTTGAATTTTTTGAATTTCATTTTAAAAATAAAAGAATGTTTCCTTTAAGTAAAATGAGCTTTCCCAATGATTTAATTTAGTTTCCCTCTAAGGCCCAGTTTTTCTTCCAGCCTGCATAACTTTCGTACGTGTAATATTCATAAATAGTGAATGTTTCCGAAAGTGCCAGTTGTAGTGTCTTGTTAGCACTTATTATGATGGTCTAGGGTGCGCTATGTTCGTTTGCGTCGAGTTCAAGGCTAAGCGGTTATATTCTAATGTAGAAACTTATAGCGGGTACCGATTTGTCTTTGCGTTTATGTGCTTAGATAAAACAGTCAACTTAAACGATTCTATGTATATATTATTACCTAGAATTAATTAAATACTGCATTTCTAGTCAACATGGTATACTTTTACTATGCTAATATATTAATTACTTATATTTGTGCCCTTTTATGTAAGTCCTCGTTGGTTCATTCACGAATATTTTACATCAAATCGTCAAATAAGTATAAACTTACAAAGTGTGGGAAGCGCTTTCGTTTTAAACATATGTAGTTTTACTTAAATTGGGTTTTGCTAGAGTTAGTTCACGGTGTCTTTAGCGTGACGATCACTTTCCTAAGGGAGACTTTAAATTCGCTGTCTATGAATATTTCCGTTCGCTAGCGCTGAAGTTATAGCTAATGTAGCTCATTCTCTCTGAGGAGGTATGTGAACAAAGCTATGAAGTTGTCCTTTGTTTTTTTTGTTTTTACATACATCCGGTAGATCAAATTATATTTTAGTATCTTTTATAGAGGTACATTATCACTTTAATTACTGATTTTTACGGGAACCGGAGCTAAATATAAAATATGTGTTTCCGCTCTCAATTTATAACTTGGGGCACACGCCGGGTGACTCATCGCTCGCTCGCTCGGAAAACTCCTCCGGACACGTGACGACAACGTGACGTCAGCGGCGGGCGCGACGCGTGAGCTCTCGTATATTATGCGCCATTTTGTTTTATTATGGAAATAACCCTCAACAACTTATGACTGATAAATAATTAAGGCGTTTCACTTGTCCTTTGATATTTTGATAGAATAATAGTACACTTTTTGGCAATGATGTGTACTTAAATGTGATCCTGGTGTATACACAGTGTAAATAAATTAACTAAAAACAATGATTACTGTCTGTTAGCCTTCAGTAGTTATTTGGTTACTCTATATTAAAAGTAACAACAAACACTGAAAATAGTGAAACTCACAATTCTGGAAAAACCATTTTACTTACTTCATTTACACTTTGTATATTTTTACGGATCTGTAATTTGTTGGTTGCGTTCTTGGAATAAATAAAGGGTAGCATTTAACGAACCACCAAATTAGTTGCCGAATGATGCTCTAAAAAATTACATTGATTACCAAAAATACTAGATTCGCACCAAATTTTCAACTCCTTTTAAATATAAAGTGCAACTCAAAGAAGTAACATGTCGATAACCTAATAAATTAAATTGTTACCAAATAAATTAGTCACTACCCAAAAATACTTAATGATCGCCTAATTTCAAACACCAAATTTCATATAATTTACATCCAAATATTACAGGGCTCGTAATCCTATTAAAATTATTTACACCCAAATAATTCTTTCGATACCCAGAAATACTACATGATCACCAAATTTCACGCGGCAATTGTTTTTTAATGTCCGACGTGCAAAGCAGTTCCAATCTAGTCTAACCTCATTGCTAGCACACTGATGCGGTTTTCCATACGGTCCGTCTCGCTCGCACCTCGCACCGCGTGCGAGCAAGACAGCGCTAAATGATTTTAAGAAGTTGAAGTTTGAAATAAAAATAGCTATTTTAATTTCAAACTAGTGGAGATTGGAACAGTATTGACGGATCTCCGCTGGCGCGGAGCTCCTATTTTGAGTTGTTTTGGCCCTTCGGGCAGATGCAAAACTAACATAACCTAAACCTACCTATACCTATTTCTACCTATTAACTTCCTTTAATTTTTCCATGAAAGTCTATCTATATTAATAAAGTAAACTCATTTGAGGACCTTTATCCATTTTCATAACAAACTAACAATTTAATAAATCAACAAAACTCATTTTCAAATAAAAGGTTTCAATCAAACGCGCTCACGTCAACGCATTAAAAAAAAAAAAAAACTTCTTGCAGTTTGTAAACCATCAGCAATAGGTAGTTAGAATGAAACAGCAATAGGTACCTTTCACTCTAACGACATATCAATAGGTTTTATGCTTCAGACAATTCTTTGTATTTGATTGAGTGAGATAGCAGTATACGTGTTATTATTTCACACAGCCACATTGCGCGTTGCTTTTTAAATTAATTTTAAATTTTACTTTCTAATTTATAACATTTTGGAAATAACTGAAATATTTATAGTGCTAAAAACAATTAATTTGTAACTGTTTATTAAAATGTAGCATGCGATGTATATAATATTTGGATGTAATTCTAATGAAAAAAGGTGCATGAGATTAGGTGGTAGTTTAGTGTTTTTGGTGGTACTTGACAATTTTTTTGATGCGATTATAAATTTATAGGAACGCAATAAGTAAAATAGGTGCAAGTGCTGCAAAAATAGGTAGAATTTTTTTGGTGACTCGGAATTGCTGATCGATAAATTTTTTTGAGTGTTCAACCTTATTTTAGGGTTTGAAAATTTGATGATATCAAAAGTTATTTAGGTGATCATTTTATTTGTTCCCATAAATAAATAATAGAAATGAACTTTATTCTGCAAGTAGTGGGCCGTAATGGCACTTTTACAAGTCAAAATCTAATATCTACTGAGAAGAAACGCCGAAACAATGTCGACAGCCAGTCATTTGCTTCCAAAAATATGCTTCTCTCTCTCTCTCTTCTCTTTCAGCATATTTGCGTCCACTGCTGGACATATGCCTCTTCCATGTCTTTCCATTTTGTTCTGGACGTAGCGGTTCTGGTCCAGGTTGGCCCTGCCGTCTTCCTGATGTCATCCGACCATCTGGCTTGCGGCCTTCTCCAGGGCAGAACTCGTTGGCTCCATCGGTCGTCGTCTCTTCGGCAAATATGACCGGCCTATTGCCATTTTAGTTTTGCCACCCTCTTGCCAATGTCGGTGACTTTGGTGCGTTGGCGGATAACTATAAAAATATGCTTACTGCAATGATAATACTTAACCGAATTAAAATTAGTTCTACAAGAAGACCGAAGAACCTCTGCAGAAACACCCGAATCTTATCATGCCCGTAATCTTAAAAGATATAAATTCTACATTTTTCATATCTGACTTGAGAACTATAATAGATGATTCATAGCCACTTGAGTGATAATGGCGCGGCCAGACAACCAATGAAGTGGTTTTGACTAATTTGCAATCGACACCTGAGGATTAGCACTCCAATTAATACTAGTGTTATTATTATGATAAAATGCACACGACTCGGCGCTTGTAGTGAAGGGCATCTGACTCATATTTTTCATATACAACGACAGTGGCAAACAAGCTTACGGCCTGCCTGATGGTAGGCAGACAAACGTTGCCTATAAACGCTTGCGACCCCGGATGTATCTCAAGCACGTGACGTCTTTATTGACTCCAGGATTAGGTACATAATAGCCCGCAGTCCGCTCTCAACATAGCGTATCTTCCGGAATTCTCTGGCGACCTTATTCACTACCAGGAACACAATACTACATGATACTGCTGAAGGAATTTGAATTTTGCCCTTCTACATTCACAGAGTTAGTTTTCGATGGCACTGATCAGTACTCTTACCATGAGTTTGCAATGTTTGCATTATCGTACTCGCTAGCGACTGCGTAAACGATTTAGTATGGCGATCCTTAGTTCTATTGCGTAAGCGCTAGAGGCGCTGTACTTTTGTCCATACTAAATCGTTTACGCAGTCGCTACTGTCGCTAGCGAGTACGGTAATGCAAACATTGCAAACTCATGGTAAGGGTACAGTAGAGGTTATCCATACTTGTAAAAAATTGGAAAACGTGTTAGTTTCTAAGAACGACAAACTATTCCGTTTTCCACCCCATAAGGGAATAAAGTGTATGGAAGTTGGTACCTATATGAATGCTGTTGAAGAGTCGGTGTGACAGAACACTATTGCGAAGTTAAATTTGTTAATCTCAGTTAAAGGTATCACTTGGGTGGTATGAAAAAGACGTTATTTTCTTAAAGAAACAATTATCATCCTTACTGACAAAGGGAACCTTTCGTCTTCTTCGGTCCAATTTGAGCCATGTTGAAAAAGGTGCAATTATATTTTTAATTTATTTGCTATAAAATATGGTTGAAAAATGTTGGTCACCGTAGCATTTTTGACTTCGATTATACATCTCTAAATCTCTGATATCAAATACCATGCTGACACGCAGAAAATCGTCCACAAATTACTGTTTATCAATAAAGCACGTATGTGTCTTTATTAAACATGATTCATGTGGACAGCCCCGCAATATCGGTTAATTTACGAAGCCGAGGGGTGATTTATTGTCTCACTTGGCCCTCTTAATGATTTACGTATCGTTTCAAGACGATTAACTTGCAATTTTTGGACCCCACAGTTGCATGTGCAAGGTGTTATGGATACTCTGGTCTCACGCGATCGTAACTTACGTGATGGGGCAGATTAAGTGCTCAGAGATTTGTAGGAACTTGAAAACATACGGACACTGACTGTATATTATCGTAAATTTACTTACAAATATTTGAATTATTTTAAAGAGAATAGTGGATGTTTGTTTTTGAATTGCTTAAAGAAGTATTTTTAATCGAATACCTATAAATCCGGCAGATATTTGACAGTTCACGCTATCGGCACGCACGACTCACATTAGCATCAAACTTCGAAAGACGTTCTTTAAAATAATAGCTAGGTATGCACTATTGCTTATCTATGAAAGGGGGCCTGTGCCCAGTAGTGGGACGTATCTAGGCTGATGATGATGATGGTGCGCTATCGTTAAAATAGGTATTCGTTCATATGACATGCAACGGTCGGATATTTCAATTCAAATTTCTCCAAATAAGGCTCGGAATAGCAAAATATTGTATCACGTTCATTTAATTCTCGAATTAAATTTAACTCAACTGAATTGGATTGTGCTCAAATTATGTGCGAGCTTCTCACGTTAGAACAATTCGTATAAGTCCGGGACGTGGTTACTGTCTTACAGGGAAGCATCATTGCTGGAAAATGTACCAGGTTACAGCTGTCAACCAGAGTCTTACTGATATACGCGAACTTCCCTACAGGACAGTAGCCAGGTCCTGCGATCTGTGATGGTCGCGCGATAGCGTGATGACTATATATGATGAAGAATAAGGTATTAATTTTACAAAAATTAGTTGAGGTTAGGTTATAGGACTTTTAAGTTTGGGTGCCTTTTTACGACAGTGGTTTTCTTTTTTTAGTAACGCCGATAGACGTCATACTATGCACTACTGTGCCTATTTTGAAAAGACAGATTTATTTTTATTTTACATAAGCATAGGTACCTATTAATTTTACTCACCAAATTCACATTTTTGCTTTTTTTTTAACTCAAATAGGAAGTACCCGTTTTAGCTTTGCAAAAATAAAAACTGAATATTTATCCTTTGGAAAACCTACTAAGAAATGCATCAAAGATGGCCGCTTGCATAAACTCGTTCAATCCAACTTTTGTGATTCCTTTTTAAGTTTACTCCGCTGCACTCGTTTTCCAATTAACGATATAGAGATTTTCAGCGTCGTTGCGTAATCCGAGCCGGCCCGTGTAATGGAGTAGAAACAACTCTTCTTTTTTTGTTTCTAGAAAATTGAAATGTCCGGTTCTGCCGTCTTTACAGATAATTACCTGATCATTTGTTTTTAGTGTAGTCGCTTTTTACACAAGTGAGGTTTTTTTTTCAAATAATAATAGTTAACCCAAAAAAAAAAAAAAAACACAAAAGCAAAATAGTACTACGGCACAACTCTAGAACTATGCGGACAGTGAAAGAAAAATAAATAAGTCATTAAGTATCCTACCAATATTATAATTTCGAAGGTTTAGATGTTCGGATGTTTAGATGTTTGTTACTCAATCACGCAAAAATGGCTTAACGGATTATGATAAAACTTGCTATACAACGAGCTTATAGCTTGTATTAACATGTACAATACTTTTGGTCCCTAAAGTCATCCCTAAAAGGGATGAAATAGGGAGTGGAGGTTTATGAGAATGAAAGTCGCGAGCAAAAGCTAGTTGAGAATAACAATCAATCCACCACATTTTAAAATCATGCCTTCTTCCTCTTAGATCTACCTTCGGACCAAGCAATAAAAAAATAGCAATCAAAATTAACGAAGACTAACGAAATCACAATTACGAGAATTCTGACCATAAACGTTTAATTTCGTTGGGTGGTGTGCGGCTGTTCCATTTTGAACCTTATACTCTCTACGGCAATTACACAATTTTATATCATATTCCCCTGGAATTCTTGCTAGTTTTCTACTTTTGGTAATCGTCGCCTCATCTCGGCCATCTCGCGATTACGACCAATGCGGCATTTGCATGCACTCTCAAAAGTGGGACGTTGTTAAAACTGGAACAGAGGACCGGGGTGCCCTGAGAATTATGTTTTGTTTTGTTTTTTTTTTTTGCATTCTGGTTGGTACAAGATTACACTTCGTATAGACTTTAGCTACATTCTGGTATACAAAACGTAGGTATACGAAGCTTCAGCTAGGCTTGGTAATGAAAGTGTTAATATTGAACATTCATAATGCAATCTTGTCCCGTAAAATCTAAAATGGTTCTAATATCCAGGACAATCAAGCAAATTATGCCTAGGTCTGGACGAAACCGGATGAATCGGGCTCTCGAGTGTTTGAGTCTATTAGCACGAAAGGATCCGACCACTCTTGAGTGTAAGTGGGGTTGCTAGATTGGAACTAAAGACTGTCTGTTTAGGCTGCTTAGTTATTACAATAAAATTAGAATAGAATATGTTTATTTGTAAAACACAGGTGGTAATATAAAGGTCTTTATTAAAATGTGATACAGAACTCTGTGTTTTGCCTGTTGGCGTACAAATGTTAGTAGGCTTGTGTAGTACATGTACTAAGAACTAAAAAGACCTTATTCCCAACACTGTACTAGAACGAACTATTCCGTAACGTTTCTGCTCTTAGTACATTTAGTACATTCGGAGCGAAACCTGAATAGAGACAACAATATCCGAATGACGTGCGAATGACCGACCGACCAAAGCGACCGAACGAAACCGAACGGCTGTCGACTGGCGCGAACGCGAGCGAATGGTCATTCGATAGTTCACTCATTCAATTCATTCAAAGGAGCACGAATAGGCACGTTTCTTTCGGTTTACTAGTGTACTAAAAGAACTAAAAGACCGAACTAGTACATTTGAGAGATTGTACTAGTCCGGAGCGATCCGCTCAGTGAACGAGCGCGCACAAGCCTTAATGTTAGTTACTGTCTGTCTAGTTACCAATAATACTTGAATTGTGAAATAAAGAAAGTGGGACGTTCTCAGATTTCTCAGTATCTAACTTTAAAAAATACGGTTATGTAGATTTTTATAATGATATGCTTACATTCCTGTTTATATATCCCAGAGAAAAAATAATCAACATAAGAAGTGCATTTTGGTTGCACTATATATTAAGCTGAAAGGTTTCCCGTTTAAATATGACTTTACTTTGGGTTGTCTGATGAAAATGCTGTACAAACAGGAGACGCTTTGTATGGCATAGACCGCTATAAAACAAGTTCAAGCAGTTGTCACAAACGTGTGTAGATAACTATTTAATCCTGATAGTAAACACTTGTTGTTTCGCTACTAACCAAAATTAGTTAGATACATAACATGCGATGAAAACGAAATACATTACTTGAGTAAGGACAGACGTCCCAGTGCTCGATATAGATCCAATACTTGATACTTTCAATGTCAACTATTGGGTATAAAGGTGTGAAACCTTTGAATGTTTTCCTTATGTTATTCAGTCTCAATTGACACTTTCGCCGTTTATTTAGTTGAATGCTCATTAAAATTGCTTTGTAGTAGGTATTTATTTGTCTGAATTACGAATTATGTTCAGACAAAAGTCATGTAGTAGTTATTTATGTTAAGACAATCTAAAAGGAACGATTAAATAAGTTTCTGCGACAAACCATGGGCCAGCGATTTTAATAATCTCATAAAGTATTTTATTGTCTCTCATGAAAGAGTTATATGCTATTAACATGATGAAATGATCTATAAAAGCGTTTCTATTTAAACACACTTTTAACGTTACACTATTCGGGATAAATAGAAAATTAATAGGTAGAGGATATATACCTAGACTCTCTATATATCCTCTACCTATGAATTTTCTTAATTATTGACGAGTCGCCATAACAAGAAGGTCGCGTTTTAATCTACACAAGTAACATATTAAACGAAATATCTACCTACGCTAGTTTGCAACCGTTGTAGTAAAAATATATATATCGACAACGAACTACACTATATTATATATATCTCTTGTCACACTTAGCCATAAGATGGCAATTAATTTGAGGCTTTAGTTTTACCGCCCAAGGGAAGTAATGTACTAGCTATTTCAGTTTCGGCTTACGTTTTTCTTACTGTGCCATATTTGATATACCTTTTTAATAATGGTGCGATTTGCCATACACGCACACGCAGTTGCAATTGCCATGTCGTAAATCTCGCAGATCCAAGCAAGAGATCAGCCTCGGCGGCGCTTATGATGAATGTGTGTTTTTTACCGAATTTATCGCGGCTTAGGGAGCGCTGGAAATAAGGAATACATGAAACGCCCGGGTCAAACGGGCTGAGCGAGCGACGTTATGGGACTATTGTTTTATGTACATTTTTTCACATTATCTCATTGAAATAAGGTTCAAAATGTGTACAAATTTTATGCCCTCGACTGTCATTTTGAGCTCTGCTGTTTTAAAGAAACGTTACGTAGGTGGTACTTAATAACACACTTTTAAACCGGCAGCCTAAAATGACAATGATGAATACCTGCTTGAATAAGCGTTAATCTATATAACGAAATGCAAGGAAATGTTAATTAATTAAACGTAGGTGAAGGAGACGTAATAAATAATAACAATATAGGTAAATATAACGATTCCCCGTGCAATATGTATGTGCATTAACGAAATTAAGTAGATAATAATAGGTTAAATACTGGTTAACTGTTGGCTGATTCATGATGACGTCAAACTATTCCGTAGAATTCGAACCAATGTGCAATATGGTTCTTGTGGGAAATGGGAATCGAGGAATTTTGTTATAAATCCGGATTTTGACTAATAATAGATTTAGTATAAAAGCTAGTTGCCGAGTTATAGAATAGTTCAAACCTCAAACTTCGTACAAAGCCCGTTCCTTCTGTGGAATATTCTGTGATGATTTATGACATGTTTGAGGGATTCAAATTGCGCGGTCGATATTATCAAAATATAAAAGTAATAAAAGAATGGATAGATAACTTTTTTTATTCAAAATCGGTCTCTAACGTACGATTAGGATTGTATAGAATGCCTTTTAAGCCAACGAATATTGTTTTATTATGCGTTTAAATGATTGCTATAATATAAGCTTTATAGACTCAAAATCCTGTTTTTATCTATATAAGTATGTATATCGTCGCTTAGTACCCATAGTACAAGCTTTGCTTAGTTTGGGACTAGGTTGATTTGTGTAAGATTGTCCACAAATATTTATATATTTATTTATTTATTTTTTCAAATGGCTCGCTTTAGTCAATCTAAATAAAAGTAGGTACCGTGACAACGCACAATTATTGCGAAAAAATATGTTATTCATAACTATTTCCGAGAATTGTCGTTAGAACGCATATTGCCTTCCGATGAACTTCCTAAGCCCATTCTCACGGCTCCGACCGCAGTAGTGATTCAAAAAATTAACATATAACGAGATTCATTGCAGAAAAATCTGTGTCCATCCGTCACGATGCGTCACATCCATATTACGATTCTAGGTAACAGTGGTCGGTTACTATATCGCACGTTGACTTTCCGGCGGTTGGTCGGGCAACATTTTGAGTTCTTTGTTGCGTCAGTGCTTGCCCACGGATGACGTTATTTGGGCCATTAAAGTACAGGTTCTTATTGTTTATTAAACTTTTAAAGTCCACTGGTATACAAGTACAAATGTAGGTACCACGCGACAGCTTCGGGATGTCATTGTTTTTATACCACTTGGTTATGCTGCATGATCTGAATATGCGTGAGGAGAGGATTATCAGTGTCCTCGAAATATTTGTTATGAGGATTCCGAACGTAACCTATGACAGAACATAATTTTCACACCACCTGCTCGTCAATGCCCAATTATATATCATGCAAACCTTACCGAAAGCAAATCATTATAACCCTTGGCTTAAGCCGGGTAGTAATATCGTACTGAATCTCATTATAACCCGCCGGGTAATAATGTAATTTCACTTTTCATAGTTCTTATAGTTCTGTCATTAAAGTCTAATGTCGTGAAGTCCACTAAGCGGCGAGGAGGCGGCACACCAGCTCCGTGTTTTGTTTGGAACGTCGTGTTCGAAACAAAAGACTGCGTCGTCGGCCGCCGCCTGTAGCGCGTCAAGCGCGTGGTTTTAGTACTGAATATTTGTAGAATTACATTTTGGAGTTTTCTTATACATTATTCTCATATTTTATTACATTTTTAAATAAAATCACTATGTAATATCCGTGCCTCGGACGTAGCTAGGGCTGACCTTTCTCCCTTCGCAGCAGTTGCAGCAATGTAAATAAATACGTAAATACTTACATAGGTGTGGACAGTCTTACACAAATCTACCTAGTCCCAAACTAATCAAAGCTTGTACTATGGGTACTAGTGGATGATATACATATACCTATAAAGATAAATATATAGGTACTTAAAATACATAGAAAACATCTAAGATTCAGGAACAAAATACTTGTGCTCACCACACAAATGAATGCAAGCAGTCGTCGATGTACTAGGTATTAAATACCAAAAACAAGATCCGCGTGAGTTACAAGACGCTTAATTATACGGAGTAAAACAGATTCTATTAAAATAGATACTAAAATTTGCTGCGATTGACTGATTTAATTCTGTTTTTAGTAGCCTTGGTTTTTTTATTGCCTCGCAAGAGGTGAGAAAAGTAGAGTATACTCCTCGGGGATAAAGCTGTTTTTGTCTTGGGAGCGCTTAAATCCCTCACTACACTCAGGACTCAGTCTTAATTCGCTCGCTTCGCTCAGGAATTAAGTCATTACTTGGAGTCCTTCGTTACGTTCGGGATTCAATATCGCACCCGTGACATAAAACAGTGTTTTATCCCCTTGGTGTATAATCTACTATTATGTCACACCTGGCCATAAAGTGGCCATTATCGCACGCTCCGCGCGCAAACACCCATGCGAAAAAACCCACTTCCTGGCCAAAGGGTGACATAAAATTTTGTACTTACCACGGGCGATAATAAAGAAAGCCTCAGATCGCATGTTTATCGCCCTTGCCTTCGGCTCGGGCGTAAAATACCTGCGATCTGAGACATTCTTTGTTTTATCGCCCTTGGTAAGTAATGTACTATTATAGTCATTGGAGTCTTTGAAACAAGATCTTATCTGGAACTGTACTTCTGAGTAAAAATTATAAATATGGTTTACACCTGACACTCCGTAATTAAATTAGTATTTTGTGATCATCTCATCAATTACATATAACTACCTAAACAGGACATCCGGTATTAAAAATAAAGTCTTAAAAATAACATGGTCGTGAGTCATCCTTCCGAAGACCGATCGATAGGTTTATATGCAAAAGGCATCGTTTGAACATACCGAAGGTCGTAGGTATGGCTCACCGTTAAATTGGGGCATTGCCTGCGGTTTACAGTAGCTAAAGCAGCCTTGCTTGCTGTCGTTGACCGAATATTGATTGCCCTGCTTTATTTTGAAGTTCGATGGTAAATAGTACTATTAAGATACCTCATCTAATTTAAATACTTACTTACCGTGATTTTTAATGATTCCTACGATTTATTTATTTATCGTACTGCATTTATTTCGAACCGTGAGATCTTCGAGAAGACAGTACAGATGTATTTCAAAATGATTTTCTTTCGGGAAAACTCTCGGATCTCAATCGGAATACGATGGCATCCAAACTGTCAATCAATGATTACATTAAATGGGTGACGTTTTCATATCCATTATTATGGCACTTTATTGTTTAGTGTCAAATGTCAAAAAGAAAAATGTCTAAGTGTCAAAGTTATCCCTACGGCTGTAAGATGGGTACTGAAGCTAATTGAGAGAGAGCACGATAAATACGAACTTTTCCGATAAAGTACGAAGGAAAATCATTTTGCACTACATCTGTAATACGGTTGCCAGTTTTTTTTGTTGCACTTTTAGAGCCACCCAGGGTTCACGTGTAGGGTAGCGGTGGGTACACTTTCCCTACGGACGTGGTGCAACTTCGACCCCCCTTTGTCAAGTGCCCAAGCCGCCCGAATTCCTCCAACTTTGCTTAACGACTGCTGTCATAGACAGCAGCCGGGATCAACGGCTTAACGTGCCTTCCAAAGCACGGGAGCGCTCAGTTAGTAACCGCTCAAAGTGGTCACCCATCCATGGACTGACCCCGCCCGACATTGCTTAACAGCTGCTGCTGGATACAGTTTGCGGTACGCAGGCGCTGCTGGGCCACGAGCGCTCTACGATATACTCTACATATAATGTATAGTTTCAATTTCCTTGACTTTACATTATATTCAGAGTATTTCGGTGTTTAAACTGTCCGCGTGGTCGTTTCGGTGGTTTCCCCTGGAATTTCCCCAGGCCACTCTCCAACCGTGCACTCCTATCGTTTTATTGGGTCCGGCCGATAAAGCCACAGTCAGATTTAAAAAAAATACGTTATGTAAGGGAATAAGAAGTATGAGATGTATTTGCTATCAAGCAAATCATTTAGATTATATTCACATAAAGCAACTGAAGCATGTAAACAGAATGGTTAGTCATCGCAGTAAAAGCGTCCATATCATTATAAATAAGTGTACATAACCTTGGTTATACAAGAACTGTAATCTAAACTGTTACCGCACGCGATCGAATGCGGTTTACTACTACACTGTCTGTTAGAATTATGCTAGCGGAAAACGTCAAAAATAGTCTGGGTCGTTAGAAGACTTAAGCTCTTTCTGAACTTATAACGGTTCGACTAAAATATACCGTATCAAGTAAATATAAGCAATTTGAAGTGAGTCATTCCTATACCTATTTTGATTCATAGCGGTGAAGGTTATTTAGGTTTCACAACAAAGGTTATTATAGGGTTGGCTAGGCGTCGGTATAACTGTGTAGTTTAGATATAGCCCAGTGTATTCACGCAATTCTACTATTAAAAATGTAGAATGCGTCATGTTATGGATCCTCGGTAGAACGATTAATCACATAAACTCCATATTAACGAAATCGGGGTACGAGTTATGTTGTAATGTCAAATTCAATTCGACACGTTTAGCGAAGGTATGTGACAATGACATCAGGCCCGTATGAATTAATTGATTATGTTTTGAAGACATCACACAAGTATATTCCGGGCAGGTCCTAGGGTAAAGCAGACGGGTGGCCACTCTAAGTATATCACATAAGGGCGTCTAAATGACGAGAAAAAAAATCAAGCAAAAGATAGCATTTTGGACACGCTTTTTGTGTGATGGTCTTATGGGCAACCATCGAACACCTTGGTTTACAGGTATCCTTCAATACAGCGTAGTCATAGAACTTCGCATCATTAAGTGGTAGGTACAGTTAGCACTCCTTTATTTAAATGAGCACTGGCTTCGTTGCCTTACCAACGCACTGTAAACAGTACTTTTACGAGGCGTGTTTGTAGTTTAAACCAGTTTTTTCATGAATTGACAACAAATTGCGTGCCAAGTGAAACGATTTGCACTCTAATTGGATTTCTTGGTAACTTGTACTCACAAATGTACCTAAATTTTTGCATAAAGTGCCTACTTAGTTAGAATTTTGCATATCGAGTATAGTCACCCAAGAAAGTGGTCTACTGCATTTAAATCTCAATGCACAAATAACAGAACCGAAAGACGGTAAAACACATTCTGATTCTAAGCTTGGTGTAATGGTTCAAATAGCTTTTTCACACCCGCCATTCAGAAAAGAGTCCTTGTTGCCCTGAAACAAGGGATCAAAGTCGTACTTTTCCCTCATTTGAGGGCAACAAAAACTCTTTTCCTCACAAATGGTGTGAAAAGCAGTATGTGCCACTCGGTAACAAAATATTTATAAGACGTTTCATGTTTTTAGCAGCGGGACTTACAGGCGGTGTGAAAAGCAGTATGTGTCACAAGGTTGCAAAATAATTTCCGTCTTAGGAGTAAACACTTGAGTCCCTCGCTACGCTCAAGATTCTACTTTAGAATCCCTCGCTATGCTTAGGATTCTATTGTAGAATTTTTCGCTTCACTCAGGATTCAATATACCACCCTCGCCGTAAATACATAATTTTGCTTCCTTGAGACACAATCTACTACTGTAGAAAAAGCAACCCATACTGTTTTAATAACTACTTTTTAATAAGTTAAAATAGTCGCCTTTAGTTGCATTACAACATACTGCTGTATACAATCGACAGGTAATAAAATGAAGCAACAACAATTTATTGTTTCCGCGTTACCTTAATCGAAGTGTCTGATGCCTCTCAAACTAACAGAGGGTTTAAGACAAATAGATGCCAAAGTACCAATCTAGCTCAAAAGGTCCGAAGCGACATGATTTCAAAGTGAGTTAAGTCATTTTGTGTAATATTGCAGCGTCACTTGAGGGAGCGCGTCGTCCAGCGGGTCACGGTGACTTTGATTTGTCTTCGTTACTCGGATGGCTTCCTGTGACTATTGAATTTTGATCTCGTGGCCGGTCGGTGCTTTTAATTTAATGGTCATGTGCCTAAAACTATCTATTATTTTACGCCGACGCTATTGTTTTATACAATCATTAATTATTAACAAAAAGTAATTCTTTTGATAAGTTTTTATGAGTACCATGTAAAAATGGTCCCGCCGGAAGACCAGCGCTGACTTGTGGACTCGACTGAGTCAGCATTATGCTGAGGCGGACCCGTTTCGTGGCAATTTTATTAGTTTATAGTTTATGTTGTATATAGTTTATGTCACGAATAAATTATTTCATTATTTTCATTATGTAATGTCAATTAATTATCAGTTATTCATTTACTTAAATTGTATGTACCTACCTATTTGTGTTATTGAGTCTGCCTGCCCTGGTCAGACGTGTTTTTAGGTAGAGTCGACTACTTACAAATAGAAGTTAATACTGTTTAGGACCTTTTTGCAATGCAGTAAGGCACATCTTTAAGTACTCAACTGTAGTTACTATGTAATCGGCAACATAGCATGCCCGTATCTACCACAAGCCGGGTTTTTTTTTTAACGGAATTGCGGTCAAAAGTATCGTACTTCCTTTTCCGTGCGGTTGGACATCATTTTTAAATTTCTGACGTAAATTTTATTACGTATGTATCTAAAAATTCCACTATTATATAAATACACATGTATCAATTCATTACACACAGAACAGTCAAGTACAGTTACTTTACGGTTTAGGTAAGGTTAGATTAGTAAACATGTAATATTTAAATATACGTTTAAAATAAGTACGACGCAACAGTCAACTTAATATGACGTTTATCTACGTCTATCATTTCACAGAGAAGGCGACACCATTTTTAACAATGCCAGGCTAAAAGGGATAGACAATACAGCACACTAGGACAGATAAAATATTTAAAACACCACGGCACGACACCTCAATGCGCAAGGGTTACTTCCCAGTTCCCACTCCTTGTTTTCGCATTGCGAACAACACATTATACTCAAGACCTATTCGGTGCAGGGTGCATTTTTCTGGCTTCTATTATTCAAACTTCACCTCTAGTTTAACTCTAAACACGTTGTGTTAAAGGCGACACTTGCTTGCAGCAAATAAAACAAATAAGTCACCGCCACCTGAGCAAACGGAGCGCGGCCCACAACAGGTTTATATCAATTTTCTGCCAAGTGCGTCTGGGACGCGAAAAACACTTTACTCTTGATTCGTATCGTGTTTCAAAACATGTTTTTATTGCAGCAGCGAAACTTATAAGCATGTTGACTTTTTTCATGATTTTTAACACACATGTTTTATTTTTATTTTTTTGTGTGGAGCAAATGTGTAGTTATTTGAGGAAATAAAGCAACTGCAATGAGAGAAATACCGCGAAATTTAAGTCAATAATGAGAGTTAAAGTCTTGGAAAACAGCCCATAGACGTGAACGTGACTTCACCATGCTATCGCCAATCGTGTGGATCTAGGTTCGTATGGAATCGTATGGAAAAACAAGTATATTGCTGTGTGGTCGAGAAATTCAGAATTCCGTGGGTCTCGCTTGTATGTTAGCTTATCTGTATCTACAATGTTATTATGTTGTACCAATCTTGAAAGGTTATGTTAGTCTTGTAGCTGATCTAATCTACAGAGTAAACAACCTCAATATGCCGTGAAGGCAAGCGTAGGATACTTTATTCACCTGTTTTTCTAGGCTCTTATTTTCTTTAGCGTCTCGACATGGACTAGAGTTGAGCAAACTAATTAGATAATATAATACCACAGACATTCCTCGCGTAAGTTGTTAGGCTCCTCTGGGATTATTTAAATGAAACTGAGTGTTGTGTTTTTTGGTCACTCTAATTTATTTGTCACATAAATTTATTAACTAGTAGCCACTTTTGTACACAGGTAGAGGTTGTTTGTACAGAAGTAACAAACGGTTGATTTGTAATTTTGGATTTCTCGTACAGCTAAATAAATAGTCACGTGACGTAAGAAAGAATAATGCAACGTCATTTAGGAGTACAATCATACAATAACAGCAATTATGTATAACACTGTTTTTAATACATGACTCAGTCACAAAATATAAAACAGAAACATTAAACGGCATTAATTTGGTCGATAATAATGCGGCTTTGTTAGAATCATAATACACTCCATTAACAAGTAAACATACGACTAAAATACTGTGAGACTATAATTTGCTACCTGTTTATATGTTACAGTGTTGTCGTGTCATGAAAGCTGTTGGTTCTTCATATAAATAACAGATGAATAAATGGATCTCCTTTCTTCAAATGCAGACGTGCTTCAGCATAAACCGGTGGCGTTGTTTGGGATAAACCAAGTTTGGGCACGTAATCTTCTGTGAAGAAACTTTATTTTATTATCCTCTGCATAATCTTCCTGGATTTGAACTATGTCCTCACTTTGATTGTGTCGTGTACGTGTCTTAATTAAAATAATAATACAGTATTCATGCTAAGAATCCAAGGAAATATTAAAACGATAAAAGATTTTCGTAAAATTACTGTTATTTCGGCAAGCAGTTAAAACAGTTTGCCGTCGGCGTTAATTATGCTCTGTTGGTAGTGTTGGTTGTTGTCGCAATTGAAACTTTTTTCGTCTACAGCCATCTGTTAAAACGTGTCTATGTACCTACAAACTACCTCTCCTCTCGTAGGAATAAAGTTGAAGGTGTGCATCAGCTAATAGTCTCTTGTTTCCTTTCTCCTTTGGGACGTATTTGAGGGAAGCGATTATGCTCCCTCGAAAGTGGGGAAATACTTAAAAGGAGCCAATTGCACACATGCCGGTTCCCTAACATTTCTAGTCGTACTTTTTACTTCGCGTTTTAGGTAGTTGAAAGTCGCTAAGAGATAATGCTTTTCTGCTGTCCTTTTGGTATCGTTGAAGTTTTTCATGGCAGCATTTTTTGAAGTGCTTTGCAACTAAATGTGTAATAAACTTTTGAGCTAGTGTATGATTTTAAATAAGTTGATGGAAATAATTATATTACAAGCACAGATATCTTTTGTTAAACGGTACTAACTAAAACGTTTCAGTGCGTTCAAAAGTATCTGAAATTTTGCTACATGCGGAATTTTACCTTCTACGGACTACGATAGCAGACGCCGCTAAGCATAAACGTTGAAAAAGACAGCACTAAGACCAAAAGCACCTATTCCACTCCTGAAAAGTGAAATAAAAACAGTAGCCACCAAAGAACGCTAAACCAGCAAAATCAACAGCGCGTAGAAAAACAATCGGCGAAATTAAGGCTCCCCACGTTTGTCCCAAAAAAGCTGCGTCCGCCGCACTAGTTAACAACGGCATGGTCGAATTACAACACGAAAATAAAATGGCAATGTATTTCCTGCAAACAATTTTACCAGTCGGTTCACGGGCCAATTCGGTGCGCTGTCGCCGCCGTGGAACAAGCGGCCTTAATTGAAATCGGAGTTTTCGCCTAATCCGACGCCTGTGGGTTTAATCGAATATTTTCGCATACGTAGTTGAATCTCGTCTTGATTAGGTACGTGATGATTGCTAGATGTTCTATCCTTTACATCGTAGCTTGTAGATAGTACCTACAAGTAGGTAGGTATACGATTTAGATGAGTAGTGTATGATATTGATATGGTTACGTCTCCGTAGAGGAAGAGGAGGAGGAGTCGATCCGCCATTTCGGTAGGTACATTGTATGGTAAAATAGGTCATAATATTGGTTCTAAAATGTAACGAATTGACATTTCATCTGCCGTACCGTGGACCATTCAGTTCCTTATGTATTGACTGTATCTGTAGAAAGGTATCTCATAGAAATAACTGATCAATTGATTGGTATTAAAAATACATATATTTAATTGGTTAAAAATCTGGGAGTGGTTTACATTTCTGGGACACTTTTTCTAAAACTAGCTTGAGGCTACAATAACATTTACTTATTACACAACATGACCATTGACCATGACGATGACTACATTTAAGCTTGCAACTTACTGCATTAGATCATACGATAAGTATATGCCCGTAAAATGTGCCAATATGTTATGTGAAGTCCAAAAATTTAGGTACCTTAACGACTTCCTCCCATGGCTTTTATGTCGAATTAAGCTTTTGGAATATATTTACCTATGACAGGTCACAGGATTAAATCGACACATATTTTTGCACTTGACAGTACATACTCCAGAGCATTCAAAGTTCAAACATTTATTCATGACAACACAAAACAGTACAATAAAAAAGAAATAAAACAACGGCCATAAAGTTGCCTTGAAATTGACCCAGCTCAGCATGATGCTAACTTATTGTCAGCGCTGGTCTTCCGCAGAGTTCATTTGGTGAGGGTAAGGGGGTAACGCATATAACGTTATTCAAGTGCTTTCAATACTGCATGAGACTCTCAAGTTATGTTGCACCAGTCTATGGTCTGATGGAGCCAGACACATTGGGATTCAATTCGCAGGTAGATCAAGATCAATCATGGTTGTGAATGGGACATCGATTGTACTTATAAGCTATCTGAAAAAGATAAGATTGAATTTAATGGTCATGAGAATTGGGTTTACTTTTGAATCATACGCATATTATGGTAAAGGGTTTCTGTAGAGAAATTGTAATGAAGAAGTCGGTAGGACAAAATGCCCTTCGGTTGTTATTAACTAAACATCAAATTTGAGCAGCAATTGGTCTATTTAATTAACTGATGATTTAATTTGGAAAGGAAGCTACCGTTGCTTTGTTTAATTTAACTTTAGACCCTTTTATCTTTTATTGAAATTGTCCGAAATTTGACGTAGGTATTTACGTTATATATTGTCTCAATTATCGGCTTCGTAAATAACTAACTAATAATTGATTATTTTGTTGCAGGTACTGACTCAAAATATGATTATGTTATGACTCAAACGACGCAAGTATTATGATCATGAATTACGTCACTTGACAGTAAAATGCAGGATGACAGCTGCCGACGCCATATTTACTGTCTGTAATCGTAAATTGGTGAAATCCACCTCATAAAATTTGTATAATTCAGTTTCTTCTACCAGTACGCCTGCAACTCCATAGGAGTTACATTCGCCATGCCGGCTCTTTATTGATTTGAATATGCCTTACAGCCACACTGACGGAGTTCTAACTAAAAACCTACCATATTTTTTGATTTTGACACAAATATATACTCAACTTTGTGATTTTCACTTAAAAAATCACTCACTAAACACTAAAAATCTTTCACTTAAATAGCTGTATTTATACTCAATTGAAAAGGCTTGTGGCAACCAACCTTGTTGCACCAGGCTGGCTAGGAACCAGGTTTAAATATTAATGTTCTACCAGAGACAAAAAGATTTACTGTCATTATCTTTAGATTCCTGGACTGCTTATGTCCCTTTTCTTTGTAATTAGTTAATTACAATTCTTGTAATTCTTCTGTGGTAATTTAATACACCTATATTTGTACTCGGCGGTTTTATTTGGCTCAGAGGAAAAGAGTAATTCGAACACGCAACCTTGGGAGGTCGTAAGCGCCAGAACGGCGCTTACTAAGGCCACGGCCTCCCATAGGCTAAATGGGGTTTAAAATAAAAATCTGCACGTCACACGAAATTAATACCAAAACCTTGGTAATACAGCTTCATTCGGTGTCACATTTGCGCCGTTTATTGCATAAACCAGTAGCTAATCACATTCGTGAGCACGGCAGCCCCCAGGAGACGGAACAACGACGCAACTTTGAGAGCATTACAAATGATTTCATAATATAATGTATATGGCTCTTCCTGGCGGCCTGTTGAGGCTTTATGAGTCACTTTGTTTAATGTAGTAATAAAAATTAAGTAAATTTTGTTAGAGTTAAAGTGGGTAATGCCTCAGTTAACTATTTTCAGTTCACGGTTAGATCAGAAAGAAGTTTTTGAAGAAAAGTGTACTATATTATCATTTAAAATATGGTTTATCTACACACATATCATAAATCCTCTAATATGCGTTCGGAAACCGTAGAAAATGACTCTCATTTCAACATTCAATGAATTTATGGCAATTTTCTTATCTGTGGCTAAGGCTACAGCAGTAATATAATTTTTTATTTTAATCTCATATATGATGTTAAAATATTAAACGTCAAACAAAACTGTCAACATTTAAATGTCAAATTTTCACTTAAAAAATCACTCACTAAACACTAAAAATCTTTCACTTAAATAGCTGTATTCATACTCAATTGAAAAGGCTTGTGGCAACCAACCTTGTTGCACCAGGCTGGCTAGGAACCAGGTTTAAATATTAATGTTCTACCAGAGACAAAAAGATTTACTGTCATTATCTTTAGATTCCTAGACTGCTTATGTCCCTTTTCTTTGTAATTAGTTAATTACAATTCTTGTAATTCTTCTGTGGTAATTTAATACACCTATATTTGTACTCGGCGGTTTTATTTGGCTCAGAGGAAAAGAGTAATTCGAACACGCAACCTTGGGAGGTCGTAAGCGCCAGAACGGCGCTTACTAAGGCCACGGCCTCCCATAGGCTAAATGGGGTTTAAAATAAAAATCTGCACGTCACACGAAATTAATACCAAAACCTTGGTAATACAGCTTCATTCGGTGTCACATTTGCGCCGTTTATTGCATAAACCAGTAGCTAATCACATTCGTGAGCACGGCAGCCCCCAGGAGACGGAACAACGACGCAACTTTGAGAGCATTACAAATGATTTCATAATATAATGTATATGGCTCTTCCTGGCGGCCTGTTGAGGCTTTATGAGTCACTTTGTTTAATGTAGTAATAAAAATTAAGTAAATTTTGTTAGAGTTAAAGTGGGTAATGCCTCAGTTAACTATTTTCAGTTCACGGTTAGATCAGAAAGAAGTTTTTGAAGAAAAGTGTACTATATTATCATTTAAAATATGGTTTATCTACACACATATCATAAATCCTCTAATATGCGTTCGGAAACCGTAGAAAATGACTCTCATTTCAACATTCAATGAATTTATAGCAATTTTCTTATCTGTGGCTAAGGCTACAGCAGTAATATAATTTTTTATTTTAATCTCATATATGATGTTAAAATATTAAACGTCAAACAAAACTGTCAACATTTAAATGTCAAAGTTGACATGTCCCTATTCTAGTATCACTGAAAATTCAAATTCAGTCGATGCGAAATGTCAGCTCGATGTTTTTTTAGTATATATCGCACGAAATTTGAGCTAGAACGACATGATCACATCAGAATAGGGACTCTTTACTTTTTAAAATAACATTCAGGTATCGGTTGCCAGTTCTGATTTCGATATTTCCGCAACCGTGCAAAAAAGGTTGTATTAACACAATTATTGTATTTATTTACTACGGTTTCTGAACCCATCTTAGAGTAGTTATAATATGTGTGTAGATAAAGTAATGTATGCAACTGTACATAATTAGGCATTAAATGCCCCATCATTATGTACCAGTTGCATAAACTACTAATTGCACCGGATCGCGGTTTCCGGTTTATTCGATGAGTTTAGTTTTTTATTTATAGTTTATTACTATTTACCATTAGTTTTAATCCAATTTTATTTTATGTAAGTCGTAGTTTATTGTGTAGTGTAAATGAGTAAATAAATAAATAAAATGTTTTAGATTTTTTTATCAATTATCACATTAGTAAGAAGAATTTGTACAGCAAAAATATAAAATTAGAAAAAATAATCTACCTACTGTGTATGTAAGTTACATTGTATTTTCAGTTATTTTGACGCCTACGCCCGGCAAAAATAGCCTATTATGGCATATTGAACAATAATTTGAGCAATAGACTTGGATAACAGTGGTAGAAGTGCACTTAAATCCTCTAATAGATCATTGTTCAGGACTAAGCAAAGAAAGCGGAGTAGCGGAAGTTGGGGTGAATCTTCAAATATTATCATCAGGTTATAACAACAAAATATGTACCGCTCTTAGAGTTTGTAAAACTTGTGATGCTGACGCGAAGCACTCTGTAGCAATCTTCGAAAACACGCTCAAAGAGATACTCCGACCGTCCTTCATAGAATGACGTAAAAGCCACGTGCCCCTTGATAAAATACGCCGTTTTGCAAAAACAAGGCCTGCTGTGGCCACAGATGCGACGCGTCAACGATGACGCCGCGTTTACGAAGTGCGCTCAAACGCCCGCCTCTTTTGTTAGCGATGCTTTCAGCTGCAATCCACGGCTCTTCAAACTTGGCACAATATCGACTGTTTGCTTTCTTAACCTCTTATCACACTCAGCTGTACAGTTGCAAATACAACTCTGCTCTCAGCAAAATAAAGTTTACATTTCAAAGTACTGCTGAAGACATACGAGGATTAAGAAGTAAGTTGCAGTTATGCTTAGCTACAGTCCTACGGACTGATTTGAGATGTCGTTGACATTTAGGGGAATTAACTGGGTTGTGAATGTTTGACTTTTGTCTTGTGTTATGGTGAGCTGAGGTTTCATTTTTAATCCGTTTAGGGCGACATCAAAGGGGTTTCCCTTTTCTGTTGAGATTGAAATAACCTAGCTCTAAATAAAACTTCAACAGTATTTGGTTTCGTGAACAGAGCTTTTAATGATCTTCTGTCTATAAGTTGCCTAATTAAATAATTATATTTAGATTTAGCTCAGGCAGGTAGGTTTAAAGGTGTAATAAATTTGTATCTTTATATACCTACAACATACCCTTCTTTACTTAGATATTCATTTACTATCGCATAGGTACCTACCGACCCGAGCAAATTAGAACCCCTTTTTTATTTATCACGTCTCATACCTATTTGATGTGCACTTTTAACCCCTGTTTCGGTTACCTCTTGAAGAAAAATAGGTTTATATGCAAAGGGCTCCATCCCTTTTAAACATCGCTACACGTATGCCAACAGTGAACAGTGAAGGGTTAACAGTCTGCTGCGTAACAGAGGGTGTTCTCGAAAAAAGATATCCGTACGTTGGGTCACAAACAGAAAAAAGTGGCTTTACACTTCTTTTTTTAATTTGTGTTGTTACGGTGCAGATCAGTGAGAAATAATGCATGGATACTTATACTCAATTCTGGCTAAAGGAACTGATTGACGTGATAATTTTAGTATTTGTTACTCGTTGTCACATGTAAAACCAGGCACACATGAAAATGAACGATCGCGTTTAATTCAACAAAATCGGTTTCGTACATATTTCGTATAATAGGAATATGAGGAACCAGTTTGGTAAAACGTCAATCTCAAAATTCTAAAAGTACAGTGTATAATTTATATCATTAAAAACTAGGTAAATCATTTTAATAGGGTTTTTAAACATTTAATAATCTAGAAATACTAGAGCCCTACTATTTTTTTTACAGGGACTTCCTCTTTTTTCAATAATCCTATAATATTATCAAATATTTTCTGATTCAATTTTAGAGACTGTTTCATCGTAGATTTTATTCAGTTTCTCCTTTTTAATAAAACCTCGTTTGAGAAATCACCTGGATATCTTTAAATTTTAAACCTAACTCTGAAAACTAGGTATACTTCTCCGCAAACTCAACTCGAATAAAAAGATGTCAATGAAAAAATACCTTGAATTGAAATACATATTGTGCTCATCTTTTACGTTACTGCATCATTTTGCTTGCTACAAAATATTCCGAAAATCCTCAATAACCTAGTCAAATTAATCAACTTTATCGAAACTGCGGGCGCGGCGTCATAACTCGTCAAGTATATTTACCGCTATTTACAACTTCCCATACAAATGGATAGGCTTTCGCTGACGCGGTATAAATCAGTCTAGTTGGCGATATCGACCACTGGCCCATCAAGTTGATAAATGCATGTAACAGGAGTCTCTAACATCCCCATGTCAGGTAGTGGATACAGAAACAGAAAGCCACACTCTGCTTATCGTACTTAAAAAAAGGGACATGACTTTAGCCAGAGCACAGATGGATTAATCGTGGAATAAACTAGGCTGATTTGATATGATACATATAACTCTATAATATAATTCCTAGCCTATTCTACTGAACGACCGAGATTCAAACCCGGGACCTCCAGCTTCGTAGGCAGGGTCACTACCAACTAGGCTAAAGTGATCGATAAATAAAAAATATCACTTTACAGGAAAAGTAATAATATTTTTTAACGAATTTTTCGGAATGTTATAGGCTCTGTTGGGGCAGTGTATCATGCGGGTTAAGCGAGCCTTCCATTAAAATATCGCAATCAGCAGTGATTACACATTCATACAACGTGCGTATAATATGAATTTGAACACTTGCGTGTTGCATGTACCAACAACAAACTAAAACCAGTAAGTTGCATGTTTATACGATGCGGTGAACTTTGTAGACTATATCACACTTGCTTACAAAACCGGCCGACTGTTATTTTCTCACGTATTAAGCTGGGAGCTATGGCGAACATAAAGCGACCCGCCGCGGAGTACTTTTAAGTCGATGTGCTATCATGCAGATAATTTATCAACTTTATCTTGTGATTTTTTACCACTAAGTGTGGGGTAAATGTGAATAGATGGTGCCGTAGTGTGTTTAGATGCACTTTATTTATTCTCTATCGCAGAGTAGAGAAAAAAACCCACTCATTGTGATTTGCAGTACTTATTGTGTGATGAAAAGTAGAATCTGATTAGAATCGTAAAGATTTGTGTTAATTATTAATAACATATCAATTTGGTAGATAATCAACCTAATACGTAATGTGAGGATGTAAGGCTCTCTAAAATAATAGAGGCCTCGCGTTGAGTGCTACTACAATCTATCAATTACAGCATTACCTGAAACACCTGTAAACAAAGTGCACATAATAAAATAGGTACATTATTACAGGCGAACCGCTCCTCAAAAAGCTAACAAATACATCATCAAGACGTAGTCATTAATAAGAGTAGTCCCACGTTGGGCGCCACTAGAATTAGTTATTTACAGCAGGACCCAAAGGAGTACTTTCCATTTAAGTAAACAAGCGAACATTATGACATAGGTAAATTATAATCAGATGAAACGTCGCCGGTCATCTGATCGGAACCGCCTGGTCCGGCGGGAATGCGGGAAATTCGGAAGATTTCCATCTGGAATTAACCGCGGTCTCAATACTTCCGATTCCGATTGGATCGTTCCGAGCATTGAGCAACAAATAGCTTTCGAGACATTTATTTCTAGTCGCGTAGTTTGTTAAAAGTAGAATCAATGTTATTAAAATATTTAACATAAAGATGTTCTTTGATAGAAGAACCCTGAACTGGAAACTCCTACAGTTACTGTTTGTTTGTTTCATTTATATATTTTGTATAAGTACATGTACATATATTTTCTTTATACTTACTCTAACTTATAAGTAAATTCACCTATATTGTCAACTTCACATAAAGATACAAACATAGGTACGGTCACGCTCGTTAATTTATGACCCATTACGCAAACTTTTTCTTTGAATTACAATACAGTTTGACAGGACTGGCAATCTTAAGGAGGTCCCAAATTTAAATTCGTGACTGTACAACAATAACTATGTCTTCGTCTTTTTTAACACTTTATTTTCTGTTTTTATTATATCTGCATATATTTACTAAAAGTAAATGTTCTCATATTTTTCGTTATCGTAAAGTGGTGGATAGATAATGTTTTATCGCTTAAAGCTGCTTTTGAATGATGATTCTTTTAAAAATAATCATTTGTTTATTCTATAAATCCTAAACAATTTGTTATTTGTAATAGGGTATTAAACTAAGGTAAAAATTAATTATTTTTTACTTGACTAATAAAAGATCTAACGAACATCAACATCAATTATTAATTTAATTTAGCTAATTGAAAGATTTTATAAGCGTAAAGATTTAAAAAGGACGCTGATTTGAACAAACCTATTCACACTGTCTTAGTGACGTCACTAAGACAGTATTTCCCTACAAACTTCATATTAACAAATAGTTTTTGACATTTAATAAAAAGTTGCTAATTTGACTATGAGTTTAATACCGTATTAGGTAGCTTTTGTTTTTTTTTTTTTTTTAATAGCCTATTATGTGTCCCACTGCTGGGCAAAGGCCTCTCCCCATGTTGTCCAGACGTCCCTGTCCAGAGCCTCTTCCTCCCAGTTGGAGACAAATACGTCCAGATCATCCCGCCATCTCCGTCTGGGCCTGCCTCGTCTGCGTCGTCCGTCGCTTTTGTTTACGGTAAAATATTATCAGTTGGTATCTGGCGTAAGTAAGCGATTACAAAATAAATATAGGTAGAATTCTTGTCTTCATTTCAAAAAATATTGTAAGTATCTATTAGTTGAAACCCGTCTGAAGATCTTAATAAAATTGAAGCTACTCAACTCATATGTTAGAAGAGCTTGCGCCTGCGGTTAATTCGTTCAACTCACTAGACTGGCTGAGTTCGGGTGTTCCCTGTATTTAATTATACTTTGAAACTAAGCCAATGAGGGAAGTCAGAACTGCGTATCTTGTAACTGAACCGAGGTGTAGTTACATTATTAATACAATATTTTAGTCGGGTCTTATGGTGTCCTCTTGTTTTGCAGAAAAATGATTCATATAATATATTGTTTCGCAAAATTACAAAGTAGAATGGAATAATGGAATGAAACTTATTATGCTTGCCGGTTGTTACATAATAACTTTCGTGATCATTATACGTTTATATTCTCATATTATTTGAACTCAACACCGGTGACGCAAAGCAAATATGGGAAAAAGTGTTGGTAGATTTTCTTTTATCTGAACGTTTATGGAAGGTATTAGATTTTTTCGGCCTTTAAATGTATCAGTAAAAGCCTTTAAATGTATATTCATTTACTTCGTTGAAATTACCTTTCAGCGACAAAGCGCATTCTAAAGGGAGCGTAATATAGCGAACAGACAATACTCAGTGGCACATACATTTTTAAATCCAACCTCCTATTCAGCTCTTCACAAGAAACTCTATTCTTATGCCTAGGTTGTGCATGTGCATTGTGCGGGATTAAAACCATCCCTGGATACTTGGGATTCCCTAAAGGGGCCCGGTCTGAGGTTAGGGGTCCGGCGATTGAATGTGGTCGCCGTGGTGAGGGCTGACCATAGTAAGTTGAAGCGAGCTTCGATTAACTAAAGATACCTACTCGAACTATTAACATGATATCAAAAGGACGTATGGGCATTGATGAAACGCAGTTTATACATCGTTCTAGCGCAAACATCGACGTACTAGCGCGATACCAAAACGTAGTACCAGAATTGAAAGCACAGTGGTGCAATAGTGATGAATTGTATACCTAGTATGTGGGAAATTGATTTAAGGCTTGGGGTTGAGATTTATATTGAAAAGGATACAGTTAATAGTAACTTTGGCTTATTTGAAAATAGTATTTTGTTTAACATCAATCTCTTTAACGGAAAGGGTAAAGAACATTTACACATGACAGTATCAGAATTTTCTATATTACACATATAATGAAATTAAGATGGTTTAAGTATATATAGTATTACAAAAACAAAATTAGGTAATGGTTGTTTATTACCCTTAAATCACAAACATAAAATAGTAGTTTATGCAACTGGTACATAATGAGGGGCATTAAAACACGAGTGTGTTTTATGAAACGAGCCGAAGGCGAGTTTCATAATAAGGTCACACGAGTGTTTTAATGCCTAATTATGTACAGTTGCATACATTACTTTATCTACACACATATTATAATTACTCTAAGATGGGTTCAGAAACCGTAGTAAATAAATACAATAATTGTGTTAATACAACCTTTTTTGCACGGTTGCGGAAATATCGAAATCAGAACTGGCAACCGATACCTGAATGTTATTTTAAAAAGTAAAGAGTCCTTATTCTGATGTGATCATGTCGTTCTAGCTCAAATTTCGTGCGATATATACTAAAAAAACATCGAGCTGACATTTCGCATCGACTGAATTTGAATTTTCAGTGATACTAGAATAGGGACATGTCAACTTTGACATTTAAATTTTGACAGTTTTGTTTGACGTAATATTTTAACATCATATATGAGATTAAAATGAAATATTTTATTACTGCTGTAGCCTTAGCCACAGATAAGAAAATTGCCATAAATTCATTGAATGTTGAAATGAGAGTCATTTTCTACGGTTTCCGAACGCATATTAGAGGATTTATGATATGTGTGTAGATAAAAGTATTATATGTAACCAAAAAATTAAAAATTATGCGCATTATTACGTAAACTTACTCCTCCAATTTTAAAACAATTTCCGGTAAACATAATTATTTATTAGACACAACATTAGAGCCAAACTTTTGTATATAAGTAAATTATAGGGATAAAAAAATAATTACCTACACCATTCGGCATCGGCCCATTTCGAAAGGGTTAGCATTAATGCAAAGGACGACACTTCACTTCCGGCCCCGGCAAACGAACACTGTCGAAATGTTAATTTACCGGAAATTAAAGCTGTTCCTACTTGCTACCCTTGAATTTACTCTTTAACTCATGTATTATCACTCCAATAGAGATAAGTCTTAACAACCGTACTCTAAGGCAGACTTTTAGACCGTTCTTCCTTTAATAGAATGTATTTGTAAAAGCAACCTCATGTAGAATGAATTAAAGTTCAAATTAGTAGTTGCTGATGTTACTATGCATAATTATGATGATATATTGAAATAATCAGTGGGACCCGGCAGTGAAGTGGTGGAGCAAATGTCATGCTCATATGAAAATAAAACTATATATTATGACTGTGTTTAAGTATACGATTATCTTACGTTCTCGTAAGGCGGTCATTACTTTAGCTCGACGGACGCGGAAGGGCACTAGGGCTGGTCTTTCTGAAACATACATTTCCTATGTTTCAGAATGACCAGTTTGATCACTGTTTCATATTGCTCCTAACAGCCTAAAGCAATCGCATAGAAATGCAATTAAAACGCGCCATTATTGATACTAATGCTCTCCACTACCAAGATAATCCATTTAAACATTATTAAATCATGATCAGATGCGACGGGAGCGGTAGGTGTAATTAAATGGAGGTATAGTGCGGTATTGTTGCGGGCAGACGGACACACGCGTGAAATGGTGGGATTAAAATGGTATTCGGATTATTCAGAGCCTCTACTGGTAACGTACATCCAATCCAAACAGACAATGACATGACTAACATATAAAAAATAGGCTTAGCAATACAATCTTATACGTAAAGATTTTGTTATGTGAGATAACTGAAATGTGTAATTACTTTTTAATCCTGAAAGAAACAGTAATTTATTATTTTATTTTTTACGTCATACATAATAAGATCTGCCCTATTCGTATATGATTCACCTCAAATAATTAATGTATAATCACATCGTCTTTATTGCTACGTATATGAGTACACAATAAAACGATTTGCCATAATCAAAACGAGGTAATTCAACCGTTCTCCACTGAATAAATCTAGGGTCTCATCAAGATAAAGACTGAATAGGCTATTACTGAACCACTTTTAATCAAGTGATTCTAGATTATAATCGCCGGTCAAACTGTAAATAATACCTATTCGGCGGAAACCTGCAAGGGCACCTGCCTAAAGTGCCTAATCTACCTATATCACCTAAATATACCTATATCATTGGTGTCTATCATTTGTTACCATTTCGGCGATATCACGAGCTCTTAGAGACATTCTCGAATCTCGCCCTCGCTGGTTTCATTTTAATGTATCGGTGATTCATACTACTTATTTCGTAATTAATTATACTTAACGTTGTTTCAAGTATCTCTAATGCCGTAATTGTTTCACGAACCGACCAAATATTTGGTGATTTCATAACTGCTAGCAATTTGTGCCGACGTTGCATGTACTCATCAACATGTGTAATGGTTATCTACTAAACCCATAAGCACTGGGTGATTGGATGTCAGACTATCTTATCGGATCGTCGATTCACAATAGCACCTCTTGGTATAGGTATTGTTTCGCTACCCGCGATGAATCGAGGAAAGTTCACTGACCATCCGTGAGCCTTATTCCAACTAGATAAGGTCTAAAAGTCGTCATAGTAGCATGGTGCTGTTTATATTAGGGGATTAGATACGCTATAGATTAAAATATATAGGTACGACTGCACTGACCGCTATATAATAGATATATATTTTATACGGTCCACTTGATGATAAGCGGAGAACACCCGTCTATACGCGCGCCCGAAACTTCAAAGGAGTCACGTGCGCGTTGCCTACCCTTTATGAAATATATACCCTTTATACTTAACGAGCATAGTTAACGTGGTGGTGAGTAAGGAAGGTCGCTGGAGCTGAGCCCCAGAGGATGTTCGGAGAAAAGTTCCTCTACTCGCCTATTTACATATTATTATAATAATAATAATTTACATATTACTCGGAAGCCTCAACCTATGTATGTAAATTGAATAGACCTATTTTCTTTTTCTTGTCTACATATATGTATAGGAAAGCAGTTAGGTTAGGTTAGTTAGGATCGGGACTGACCGGGAAATTCAGGGTCAGAAGAAAAGGCAAAGACAATAAGTTGAAGGTCACCTCATAGAACCGAACGAACTTTATATCCTTTTTTATATCAAAATATATGAATCGGTATTTCATAAAGTTGTGCAGAATAAATCGCCAAGAAAATCGTAAACCTTGAAACGAAATCAATAAGAAATTCCAAATTTATGTTTGGGTAAACCACTGAATATTAATATTCTATGAAGAAAGAGTCATTTATCTTTAAGAAGTCCTTGATATTGTTTTTCTACAATGTATCATTAAAAGAAGTCAAGCAGGCTTCGCATCAGAATCACTTGTAAGGGTAGTAAAGACTGTCAGAAACATAAAAAAGAGTTAACGATGGTGTTTTGATTGTTTACTGAACATATTTTTTGCAGAGTCTTTTTATGGGGGTTCAGTCGAACGCTTTAATATTTGCTCGTAAAAAAATATCTGGAGATTGTAAACGAAAATCTTTACCTCGAAGTATGAAAGGCTTTGCATTATTTGAGGAAAACTGCTTTCGTGTTTGTAGATATAACTGTGGAATAGAGATAATAGTCGTAAATTAATGAAAATAATTATTTATAAGATAAAGTGCGATCAATCTAATAATAAGCATTGCATCGGAACAACTTATTTCAGCGCATTGTGTATTAAGAACTCAGTAGTTATACCGATATACAGATATTACGCACCTGCTAGTAATGTCCTAAAAAAATAAAACTTTTTCAAGGTTTGTTGACGTATGACGCACTTTGTGCTGAAATCATTTTATTTGAACGTAGATGTTACGTATCAATAAGTTAACCTATAATATAGACCCGGGCTTAGATATGTTTGAGGGGTTTCACGCATTGGGGCAGTTAATTAAATTTCAGCTCGTCTACAATTTCAGCAATGTGCGGCAGGTGCTTCGGTTTCTGCGGTATTACTTGCGTAATACGAGTTCTATATACTTATAATTGTATTGGATATATTGCAGTTGTATTCTACGGATATTAAACAACTGTCAAAGATGCAGTTGAGTCAATATGAAGGGTTCACGGAAAAACATGCCTAGTCCATTTAAATTTCAAAACAAAAAGCAGCCCAACCTAACCTAACTTATAATGACATAAGTTGCGAACTGGCTTTGAAATTTTAAAGGACTAGACATGTTCTTTCCGTGTACCCTTTCGTACGAGTATATAAACCCAGTACGAAAAATGCACCTGTGATGGCGCGATGAAAATTTAAGTACTTACAGCTAAGTATGCTACTTATTATATATAAGGTTATTCTAGTATAGGTATTATTCTAGGTATGTTATTCAAGAAATATTTACTACTTGCATTATGCATATTCATAGTACCTAAATAATGTGTAATAAAAATAAACCCGCTCAACGGGTGACATTTGGGGCCGAGAACTTTGTTTCGAAAATAAATACGAATGCAACATTAGTCAGTGGCGTGGCGGTAAGTACTTGACATTACAGTGTAGCTTGTTTCGGTTGTAACAAGACATGTTGGTCCAAAAAGTTTGGTTAGCCTAGTTCTACTTTTGAAAAAATTGGCAGTATAATACTAGACTAACAATGATTATAGTGTATAGTAACTATACACTACCTATTAGTGGCGGCGCGTCAAAAATATTCTAAGGAAAGCCGGAAATAATTTGCCTATCTTATTCTTCATGAGCCGTAGTAAAAGAACTGGACTGGCTGAAAATAAGGCAAGCCGATGGGAATCGAGTTGTATGGACGCTCCGCCACTGCTACCTATATAGATGGCACAACGCTCTCCATTAGATAAAACTGACAGTGGTTAAGCCGTATTTGAACAAACCGGAATAAAGGCTTAATCTGAAGATTATATCGAAATTGTAAGCACTAATCCAAAATACTCTTGTTTGATTTCTGTAATAAAATAAGCATTATTAAAATAACATTAACCTAAGTTGTATTTGCAAACAAAGGAGTATTGCAGCGAACTAACCAAAATTTCGTCGGTACTAGGCAGTTTAATCATAATTCCGATCGTGGTTGCCTTATCACATACCTACAGCGACTATGTATAGGATGTGTTTAATTTAGACTAACGCAGCCTAGGCGGTCACGCCGGCAAATCCTCTAAAACAACAACGCTGTAGTTCAACGCTTGCCGACCGCTTACTTCAGACAAACCTGTATAAGATGGACCTCCGTTGCATATAGTTGTTACGTATATCGGGCTCAACATATACAAGGGTTTGGTGAGGTTGGTGGAGACTAATTATGAATCGCATAGCAGCACAGGAGGCTGTGTACACGTGTTCAGATGCACCACGGATTAGAAAGACGTTTGCTGAGCTCACACAATTTGTAGACGATTTGGCTCTACGTTTGTGCAAAAGTACCTATATTCATAAATATGAACTCTGTTTTTCCACATAAGGCGATTTCCTGATTTGTCGGCGCGGAGGCGGTACGATATGAGAAAACTGTCAAATGTCAGTGTCAACTGACAGTCGACTCAGTACCACTTTTTACAGCGCTCTTACATTTAAATGAGTGCTTCCTGACTGGTGCGGGATGCTCGGAAGCGGGACGATGCGAAGGCAGTACTGGTCCGCTTCTGCGCATAATATTACTACTGCGCAAATGTAATACTGACAGTGTTCCGTCAAGTGGGATCTTTGCGACGTCAGTAAGTTTACGTCAAAGAAGAAAATGTCACATATCGATCCCGCCCCGCCAAGCTAGGCCTAAAGAAATAGAAAGATGGTATGAATTAGCGATATATAGGTAAAGTTCTGTAGAGACTTATTACATACATAAATAAATACACCGATATAATACACTAAATCTACGAGGAAATGACCTCATTGCGTACTCGTTTGTAATTCGTCCATCCGAACACAAAACCCATTTTAAAGACATCGTAACTATCGTAGAGCCTTTGTGAAAATATTATGTTTCCTCTTTAATGGTTTAATATTTTGTAAGCTGATTCTTTAAAATTCATTGAAAGTGTTGATCTATAAAATTAAATTCTGTTACATTTTTTATTCTGACACATTTTTAAACTCTCAGGCATTATCGTTCATTTCGCGCCATTAAATCTTTAAATGCAGGGACAAGATGATAAATCATGCGACCCCGGTGTTCAGTGGATCCGCGTGTCTCTAACGATCTGTTGTGTTATCTTTTATTAACTTGTCTAAATTGCAGAGTAGTGGAAAATATTCAATTTTGGTTAGTCTAGGAGAGTAAATTTAAGGTTTCGCTCGGTTCACAAAAATAGCACATTATTTAAATAACTATTGAAACTGTGCATGTACGCAAGATACTGTCGAATCGCGATACTTATCATTAACTCTTCATCTGCTACATTCTGTGTGACGGAATGGAATTCTTTGATTGTTGTCGACATTTTTGTTCGTCTTATTTTTAACGAATAGTTATTCTAGGCGTAACTTATGTCAGTGGTTTCATTTACGTCTCGACCTATTTTACGGTACTCTCGTAGCAGATGCTCCCCAATGGCAATTTCATGTATTTTACTTTGCAAAAAACTTTACGCTCAAGTTTTCTTGAATCAAACCATCATAATGAGATTAATGAGTTTCCTATCAGTACTTGCCGCAGTATGCATTAGTTAAAAGTCTACTAATTCTTAGAGTTCACTTCCTTTGTTACTGATAATTATACCTAGATATTTTTCTAGCACGAACGTTGACGTCTAAGTGTTTGACAAAATAAAAACATCGACAGTCCTGTTATCGATAAGTGCCACTTCAACGTCATAGAGATAATACAAAGAAAAATATAGGATTAAAAATAGATAATAGTAACCAAACTATAAATTTATTTATATTTTACATACTTTAGAAAACAATTTGAAACCCTTTTGTAACTTTCTTTCTTCGTGTCACTGAATTAATTCTCCCATAAGTCACTCCATGATAAACCCACACCCAAATTTTCTTTCAAATTGACGCAGAATGATACAACATGTAGTATATCCCAAACCCATTTTTGATCCCATAGCAAATCTGTGTCTGTGTCTCTATCTATACAACACAAATTCTCTCTACAAATTTTACACTATAGGTACAATCAAGATCAATAAAAAACACTGTACACCCTGAAAGTTTCATGTAGACTGCTCTATAATAAATAACTATTCATTGCAATACGTCTTGTCGTTGAAGTAGTAAGTATGTACTTATCGATAACAAGTACTTGTCGATATTTTTATTGTGGTAAGCACTAAGCAAATTAAAGGTATACTGATAATATTATCTATTCGCTCCACTGGACCGTGCAGAATGATAATCTTATTGGAGGGGCTTCTGTGAGGGACGTGCAAAGAGTCCCTTTGTTTAATATAGGCCATTTGGATTGAACTTGGCACCTTGCATTGTGTAATACAGCAAGTAGCTATAGTACGGTGTGGTATATTTTAGTAGAAAAAAGGTCTGGCAGAAGTCAGATTTTAATGATATATTTAAATTCTAGTAACCTACCCCGTGCTTCACAAGAATAAAGTTAAACATAACATTAGTGGGAACCTCGTACAAATTTAGGTATCCATTAGATTATAAGGCAAGGACTCGTGAAACTCTATGTATGAAAAAACTATAAAGCACGTATTCTCATAACTGTTGTGTTGGCACAATCCAGACATAAAGTCTCAAAGATGCAGAGTTGGCTAACACGAAATAGCCAGACAAGCAATAGCTTAGCATCTGTCATCTACAGCCCGTCTGCATAACTCAATATCAGAACTATGCACCCTTTCAACATGCAGCTGTATAGACGTTGTATAGCTACGTGTATCGACATTATACAACCATTATCTTATATGAAGCCCTAGGACAAGCTGGGGAGAAAGCGTTTAGAGCTCAGTAACGCGATGGCTGAAGCAATTTCGAAATGCTTCAACGTGAATATAAAATTGCTGTGCAAAACAAGAGAGTGCCTTAAAAAGGACGTTTTTGTTTAGTCTGGTACTTAATTCATTCATCTGTTTGGCATGGGCCTTATCCCTGGTTAATAAATGATCAAATATATGAGTGCATGTATATATTATGTATCATCATCATCATATCAGTTGAAAGACGTCCATTGCTGGACGTAAGACTCTTCGAAAGAGTGCCACAATTACCGGTCCTGCGACATTCGCATCCAGCATCCGCATCCATTTCCAGATATAATGTATACCTTTACCTTTAATAAACTTGTACCCAATAACAAGTCAAAACAGGATAAATACCTGCTACATTACGGATACAAAAATAGTAACATACTCGTAAGTATATATTTTATCACAATTGAAGTTGTTACACAAATAAATGGTACAAGCAGTATTAAAGTGCTATTAAATATTCCTTTTTCTCTTTATGGTTTCAAGAATATCCATAGCTATATAAAACAAATTAATAAAGGTAAATAATAATTTCTGCAAGGTATTTAAACCAACGAAACGGAAGGTCTAGTGTATGTAGGCCTTACCAGTTTCATCAGACCATCGATTTTAGTCGCCACAACGTTATTCAAAGGTATACACCTATATAGCTAACGTTATTGAAAACTTCCCGCGCAAATATTTGCGAACGGCCATAAATTGGTAACTTTCAACGCCCAAAGCTTTACAAATGTATCACGAAGGAAATACTTTTAACTGTTAAACTTGGTTCTTTGCCTCATAATTAATGACGGAGACGGTTTAATATCGGAGGGAAAACAAAAAGATAATTGCGGCCAATTAATTCTAGCTCTATTCCAAATGGGAGCGAATTCTTTGGTACTTAAATAGATTATCGAGACTGTGAGACGTGGTCTGTAATTTAATTTGGTTGAAAAACTTATTCACAATAATTTGAATTGTTATGCGTCAACTAACTACAATCTCGCTTGAATGTTTTTGTCATAGGTTCGTCAATGTACCTATCATTTACCTACCTTTTTCAGCGGTCAGCCTTATGGTATTTCAGCTCTTATTATTGCTCAGTAATGAGGAATGATACGAGTATAAAGCAATTGGTTTCAGTTATATTTACATCATTAGGAACAAACACAAACACACATCCGGACATTTTAATTCAAAATCTCACTTTGATGTGCGTGTATGCGACGAAAAACCGACTGTTTATTTACTCATTAATATTTCGTTCGTTCCGGTCGCATTTCATTCGTTCATTGAACGTTTCGTTCTTTCAGTTCAATCGGGGCTGATTAAGAATGCGCACTGCCCGCCGCCATCAGTCACGTGGACAGTGATGTATTTAAGGATCCTTGCGGCTAGATTTATTTCCAATCATTTATTTCCGAGCATATTTGCTTCGACGTAAACTATTTCATGTTTCCAGAGTCATTAAATCTGTATTTGGGAGCCTGAAACCGTAGTTGTAGCTGGATTTTGACTAAGTTGCGTTTATCCTTTTTAGGGATACCTTTAGGAAAGCATATTGGAAGTAATATCACTAAGTGGGTAGTGGGTTTGCAGACTAATATGCAAAACAATCGTGCCATTGAAATTGTCATTTTGGAATTTGGTCATCGATTTTTGAATCCAATTTCCACTTGTAAATGAGTGCAGCTTAATTAACAATGTGATAGTAAATTATGATTAAAAGCCCCATTCTGTGAATTTCATTACTTATCGACTATTTATCTTGTTTTGACTGTATGCGTTCCTATCTACCTGATATAGGTACCTAGTCCGTGGCAAAGTGTCACTGTTATTACATTCATTGCCAAACTATCTCTTAAACCATGGTATTGTTTAACGGTATCTAGCGCATATTATTGCGTTAAACTCCTGACTGTTACTAATCAAAGTACATATATAAATGACGTATAGTGCTGTGTTAGCGACATGGTATTCAGTGGGACTGAGAGTTCATACATTTACATATTTCGCGGTCGGCTTCCGTATAATGCGAGCAACCATAGTGGGTATACATGTGTACCTATGCATTTGTTGCCAGAAACTAAATGGTATTTTATTTGCTGCAAATGCGAGTAACAAGTGCCTAATCAAAGTGTGAACAGGCCCTAAGTTAAAGTTATACTTGAAGTTGGCCGCATTATACCAAAATAATCCGTTCAAAAACTAACTTTATCGTTAAATCTAGAAGATTCAAAATCTAGTAACAATTGCATAAAAAGTAAGACAATAACTTCGACTGTACTTATTGTTTCAGGCCGCCTTGTGCGCTGACTACAGCGTACCAGTTGACTGCGTAGCCGCCGGGCCCGCTCCCCGACCTAGCTCGTTCCATGAAATATCTGCACCTAAAGTAAGTACCAATACTGCAATCTTTCGTTGTGTTTTTACGAGTCCCGGAATTCCCTAGTGTCATGTTGTGATGGTACAGTCGAGTTCGAAAATATATTGTGCGGAAATAGTGATCATAAAATGTGAACTTAATTGCCGCGGACATATAGTACCTAAGGAAGTGAAAATCTAGACCACGACCTGTTTAATATCATAACTTTTAGGTAGTTTTTATTCACGCAAAGCTTTAATTTCTGTATGCTTAAAGTTGGCACTTTTCCCTGTTCTTTAACTACATTTGTTGTTTTTCTATCTTTTGACACAGCACTAGGAAACAGTAGCACAGCAAAATACATCGTTAAGTGTGCTTCCCTTAGCTGTTGACTTGATAAATTGCACAGATAACTGAAAATGCGATCATTACTTAATAGCTTGATTCATAACGTACGTCATCCACTTAGTTCATTACGAGGGTAAACATCGTTCTTAAGTGGACCGGCTGACTCACAAAACCTAAAAAGGATGGGGGCTTCCATGTTCGTCACGTCACGCGGACGACTGACCGAGTTCGTTGTTCAGATATGCAATTAACAAACTATAGTTTTACTCGTCTCACCATTTAACTTAGTTTAACTTGACCCCTAGAACCCTAACTTTTGCGTTATCAGAGGCCAAACATGTACTGGATTACTTGAGGCGAGTAGGTAGATATTGTGAATAACAGGGCAGATACAATCATCCAAGTTGAATGACTCAGTGACTCATATTGCGGGGCATTCTTCAAAAGGTCATAGGTTTCTGCTGCAACTTATACTTGAACGTGATAAAAGCAACGGCCTTATTTATACATTTCAAACTTGCTATGGGTTACTGAGTATATTCATATCTATCTCATTAGATCCATTCTGTAGATCCACGGTGTATCTAGTGAGAATTTTTTTTCCCGCTGATACATTGCAATTCAGAATGGATCTATTGAGAAGTTTTTTTTCTTTAGATACATTTTAGCACGCGTCGGTCAGGAATGGATCTAGTGAGAATTTATTTTTCATTAGATCGGAACCTAAAATGGATCTACTGAGAACTTTTTTTTATTAATAATGGGATACTTACAAAAATATTTTGTTTTTTATTAATGCATTAATATTTATTGTTTTTTTTACGTAATAAATTCCCCAATTTATTAATGAAAACATTTAAGTATGATAGATATTTAATCCTCAATCACGCTAAACAGTAGATGATTAATTTAGAGTAATGTGTAGTACACGTATGTTTTACTGGAAATCATTCTCTAAAGAGATAAAATTGTTACTAAAACAAGACTAAAACTTTTTATTGGGAGGTCACAGAACAAGTGTTTAATTGTATATTCCATTAAAAATAAGTTTGACTACTTCGTACCTACTCTCTGCTTTGCTTTTTGATTTATGGTTATTTTTTACAGTATAAAATATAACCTTAGGAAAATGGAACAATCCCGAAGAGTAGATCTAATGAGAAAAATTTGTTGACAGATCCGTCATTGGTAATATAAATGGATCTAATGAGAAAAAACTATCACAAGATCTATAATATATTTCGATAAATAGATCTAGTGGGAAAAAATTCTTACTAGATCCTCAGTCGTTAGGAATAATGGATCTAATGAGAAAAAAGCTATCACAAGATCTAGGTATAATGTATTTCGAAAAATAGATCTAGTGGGAATAAATTCTTACTAGATCCTCAGTCGTTAGGAATAATGGATCTAATGAGAAAAAACTGTCACTAGATCTACGATAATGTATCACCGAAAATAGATCTAGTGAGATTAAATGCTCACTAGATCCTCGGTCACTAGAAATAATAGGTCTAATGAGAAAAATACTGTCACTAGATCCTTCCTGTATGTAACGAAACAGATCTATTGAGAAAATCTCGACAGTTCCGTGGACAGCTGAATTTATTTTTATACTTATCATTACACCAGTGGTGGAGCGTCCATACAACACGACTCCCACCGGCTTGCTTAATTTTTAACCAGTCCAGTTCTTTTACTACGGCTCATGATGAATAAGAAAGGCAAATTATTTCCGGTTTCCCTAAGAATATTATTGACGCGCCGTCACTGTTACACACTCCTTGTAATTTTCCCGAAAACTTTTATATATACGACCCAGCGGTTTTTGAATAAACTTATGTATGAAATATCATCTGATATAGCAGTAATATTCTCACAAAATATTTAATGGATCTAGGAAAATAGATCTATAGGAAATATAGTTCTCGTCAGATCCATTAACTTTGACATGGATGTATCTAATGATAGTATATTCTCATAAGATCCACACTTTGTCAGTAAGATGTATCTAGAGAGAATTCAATTCTCATCTGATCCATTTTACATTATCTAATGAGAAATAAATTCTCACTAGATCCATTCCTGACCGACCCGTGCTAAAATGTATCTAATGAAAAAAAAACTTCTGGATAGTTCCATTATGAATTGCAATGTATCTAGTGGGAAAAAAAAATCTCACTAGATACACCGTGGATCTACTGAATGGATCTAATGAGATAGATCGCAACCAAGAATACAGCTCAGTTCGCCATTAGTCAGCATAAGGCGACTTCCTGACTTGGCGGGGCAGGATCGATATGTGACATTTTTTTCTTTGACGTAAATTTACTGACATTGCAAAGATTCCCACTTGAAAGAATACTGTCAGTATTACATTTGCGCAGTAGTAATATTATGCGCAGAAGCGCACCAGTACTGCCCTCACATCGTCCCGCTTCCGCGCATCCCGCGCCAGTCAGGAAGCACTCATTTAAATGCAGGGGCGCAGTAAAAAGTAGTACTGAGTTGACTGACAATTGACACAGACATTTGACAGTTTTCTCATATCGTACCGCCTCCGCACCGACAAATCAGGAAGTCGCCTTAGGCACTAGTCCTACCGCCGGCGAGCAGCGAGTAGGTTACTCTCATAGTATTCTTGGCGGTCAAAGTGTTAATTTGTATTAAAGTTACCCATTTCATTGTACACAAAATTTTCGAGTCATGATGGACTCAATTTAATTGTACCCTCTAAGAACCGTAGTTCAAAAACTTAAATATAAAATTGTCGCTTAAAAAGCGTTGCAGTTCCTAAAGGTCTATGAAACACCACAATTAACATAACTACCTATATCATTCATAGGTGACAATACGAACCTACGTTTGGAATATATCAGAATCATAATTTAAAAACATTAGCATCTAATTAAGATGTATCATAGCATTCAATAGTCATCAAGTTAATCATCGACTTAGAACAATTGGTTGAGGTAGGTATTCAATCCCTCCATGAGTCAGGGTGAATAAAAATGAGTCAACTGTTAACTGCAGCCCCAACTGTTGGTCAATGCTCACTCTCCGTCATCCTGTTTGGATACACTTGCGAGTAAAAAAACGGTATGTTAGGAGGAAGGAAATGAAGACATAATAAAGCGTATTGTAAATCAAAATATTCCGGTGGATTTTATTAGCCAATCTTCTTTCTTGCGAGGGTATATAAACGTAACGTAATGCGATGTTTTTTCGGTTCCATGCGAACACACCGAGACACCTGATACCAATAAGATAACAAAGCTATTCTACATGTGATAAACGTAGGATTATTTTATCGTATCTATTTCTTCACATGTCTTAGGAAAACTCGTCTCTAATCTTACTGTGGCATGTTTCCCAATCAACATGCCTACATCCACTTGCGTAATCAAATATACCTCTACAAAACTAAATTTTCTCAAGTACGAGAATTTTAAAGCAAACTCAATTCTGAAAATTTTAATTCGTTGTTTGACCCAATTTCTTTGTCCGGAAGTGTAATTATTGGGGGTGTGTCATTTGATTGCTCAGCCAGCTCAGCCTTATGCGTGGGCCATAATGAGTGATGACAACTCGGTGCGTAGTTAAACATAACTATTGAATAAGCGTTTGAACTGTCAAAACTATTATGAGTACAAGTCATTGTTTCTGGTAGACTAGTTGTCTGCTAACAATTTGCGTTGCTAGTGAAAAAAGGCTTGTGTCGTTGACTCCGATTGCTTTCTGTCAAAGAAGCGTACCGTCAAAGTACAGTCGAGGTCATTAATATGTATACACTTTTTTACCTAATCGAACAATTTACAATTTGTAAACAAACGCATTCGATTACATAAAAAAAATGTATACATATTAATGACCTCGACTATACTGTCCTGTCGAAACAGGGTTTTGTCGAAGTACTAGCCTTAGCATTAACTCAAAATTACTTTCCGTCTAAGGAGTGTGGACTACAGTAGGACTAAAACTTACTAGATCTTGCGGCTTTTAACGTTCGTTTTCAAAAATATGCCAATATTAAGATAAAGTATCGTGTATAATCTCTATAATATGCTAACATACGTGTCTTATTCACGCGATAAAATGAAAAAAAAAATTTACAGATCACAGATTGTGCACAAAATTTGAAACGCTTGTATTAAACTTGATTAAATCGTCAGAAACCCAAATTACGCTTAACCGTTTTTTTTACAGATAGTGTATATTTATATTTCCTCCACTCAAAGTTTCATGACAAAATGGTCCTTTTGATCTCTGCGTGACTTGATGATTACGGCTCGACAGTTAACGAGATTTATTACTGTTTTTTTGACAGATGTCATATTCGACGTTTATTATGCCTGAGTGACAGTTGTCAAAAGAACAGTGATAAATCTCGTGAACTGAACTTACATTAGTAAGTACCTTAGTGACATCGCCATAGAACGCTTCTTTTCTAGGCCGGGTCGATCGGCTTACCATTCAAATGACAAGACCCATCCTTAAATGTCCAAATATAGGCGCATGACCGAGTAAAGCCCATACATGACCCGTGTGTCACGCACGAGAAAGTACGCCCGGGTGACATCACCGTGAGGTGGGCTTTTATTTTCTGATCACATTCATAAATGTGATCCATTGATAGGTGAGAGGCGCGTCTAAGGAGTGGGTAGTCTGTAGGTTGCGATTAATTTATTTTGTATAAGGTTTGTTACAAACTTTCGTTATAATGAATAACGTGTTCCTATGATTGACATGTTGTACAAAAAATTTCTTTTAAATGGTACTTGGATGTATTATTATATAGGTAGGTATATCCATGAAGTAGCACGCAACTCTGAACTCTGCTATGGAAATAAAATAAAATGAATTTTATTCCGTAAGTAGGCCGCAATGGCACTTTTAAAGTTTCTCGAGTGGCCACTGTAATAAGGGGAAAAATGTAAAAATAACTTTGCCGTGGACTCAACAAAAATGAGGCTGGTCCGTACAGACTGTCGTACGTAGCGACTGTCTTGACTAAATTTCAATTATATTTATTTTCGAACCTCAAAAGGGCGTAGGTATAGAATATGCATCGCACCGCGAACGAATTCAATCCTCCTATGGTGGAATTGTTCAGGACCAACGGCTCTGAATTGGGAGGGTTCGGCCGATATGGCGTAGTAATTGTTTGGTGTAAGTCAGTAGCGGAGAGTTTATTGCTTTTGTATACTTCGTTGCAGATCAGATGACGATGAAATGATGATGATGATATGATGAATACTTAAAACCAACCATTACCAACATCCATTGTTTAGTTGTTATCTTCAAGTAGGGTTGTAACGTAACTACTGACTACTCAGGTGTGTATTGTTTAAATCAGTTTATAATACAATAAGGGTTTAAGCTACAAAAGAGTACGTGCGAACTTCGGTTCTAGTTTTATGACGGCTAAGTAACACAAGCTTTTGTAAAATCCCGCTTTAGGTAAGTACTTTTCATCATCTAATCTGAAACGAAGTATAATTATGTACATTCAAGCATTCCTCAAAGTTGAGATGGAATTTAGCCGCACAACAACACAACAACAATGTTTTTAAAGTGCAGTAAAATAATTATACTTATCTCGTATGAAAGATAAAGACGATTAAAAGATTAAAACTAAACAACGAATCCATGCCATCAGTCAATACGAGTAGCGTATACTTACACTACAATTGATTGTTTCCGTGCGTATTATTTTGATGGGATTTCGGAATAATAAAAATTACAAACTGCAGTTGTTGGTTTTTGATAAGATAAAACTAGCGTTATTCAAGTTATTTCACAAGAAGTGCATGTGGCAAGAAGGTATATAAGTAAATAATATTCTTATGCCATGAAATTTACTGCCTCTGAATCACAAGCTTAAATTGCTTTACAAAGTTTTAATGTTAATTTTTTCGCATGTAGTGTCACATGTTGCACAAAACTTTTGCTACCCAAAAACCGGTAGTCATAGTGACTTTTTATGTTTCCGCTCAAAGCCAAACCCACCGACCCCATGCTCTGACGTGCGGAAAACGTCAAATACAGAACACCTGCTGCGGGCACAAAGTGAGTCATTATTTTCACGTGAGCGTCACAGTCCATATGTGACCCAGTCGGGCAGATAGGGAACACCTATGAGTCACCGATAAGATAATTAACGTCGTGACTATGTAAAAGTAAGCAACAGTAGTTGCCTGTTTCATTTAACCTACAGACATAGGTCACAATAGACGACGCACGTATAACGAGAGTATTTTAGTGAAAGCAAAGGCAACGATGGCATAAGACACCGACTTGTTAACCTAATTCCAATCCTAATCATTCTTATTTCGATTAAAATGATAATACTACACCAATAAATGAGAATAATTACATAAAAAATCGACATAGATTGTGTTCTAAAACAAAGCTGAGTAAAGAGTTTATTTTATAACAGACGTCGTTGTTTGGATTCGATTATAAATCTGTGTGCCCAGCATGCTTGGCTGCTGTATTAGTTGAACAAATGTGGACTAATGGTTCAAGTAGAACAAGTTTGCTTACTCCAAATAGTTGCCTTTAAATGATCTACTTAGTAATATGTCTGTGATTCAACCTAGAATTTTGATCGACTGGACGTACTGATATGAGACTGGTATGACATCTATCGCCAGAATGTTCGCTTCCACGCACGCAGTCTAACGTGTCAGAACGAAGGCCAACAAATGTCAAACCAATATCATACCAATATGCATACCTACCTACTAAGATAGGCCTCTTAAACATGTGAATATAGCACGATTATTACATACTAATCGAGTTAGTCATCGCGGAGGAAACCATAAATGTAAACAAGTCATTTAGTAGTCGTAAACACCTGATTAGCCGGACGCTAATTAAAACTGCTGCACTGTATATTGAGACCAGGCCACAGCATGATGTGTAATCAGTTTCTTGATTTGAAAATTCATTAAGTTAATAGGGGAGGGAGGATCACATTTTTGTACCATAGTTAAGGCTGTTAGTTCGTCAACAATTTAATTGATTTCATTGTGACACGAAAATATAGGTATATGATTAATCATACAATATAGGTATATGGCTAACTTTTGGTTCTTATCCAGGAAGAGAACCCAATCTCGTTTAGAGGAAATCGAACGCTTGTTTCCAATACCTCATCCTTAGCGTGATCCAGGGCCGGTGTTAGACTTATAATCTGACATGGCCATCTTCTATCCGGGAATGTCCTCACTTTTATGTCCCTGGCTTACAGAATGGCAGCAGATTCATGGAACAAAATATCTTGGTCATATCCTAATACTCTGTCAATTTAGTCAAATGGAATGGTAGCCGGTTCGGAGGTCTTTCCAATCCAGGAGCTTCCCCAAAATATGTATTTAGTTGAAGTTAATGGTCTTTGTAATGGTTTTAAAAGCTTTCTGGATCCTGATGTCACTACGTATTTGATTAGTCAAAGTACTGATTTAGTCCTTTTGCGGTACTTTGCAAAAACTCACGAGTCCATGACTCACATTCGGGAATTTCGTAAATTAAAATATTCGCCACAATCATAACTTTCCTTTTAATTCTCATTGCGTAACGGATAATTGCGCGTGATTCATTTGACTGGACGCTGTGATATCATTAATTCATTACGCACTAAGTGCAGTATCCTTGAGTTTGCGCTTAAGTGTAATTAGCATGTCTGGGATATGACTCTAGGCTGTTTATGATCTATCTTAGAAAATTTGTTAAGTATGAAAGTAGAACGTAGTTAGAGTGCTACCGAGCTACCTAATCTAAGAAGGAAAATTAATAAAGAGATTCATATTATTATACGAGTATGGATTCGAAAAGTGGAAGCCCAATCTGGGAATTTACCTCTACCTTACATAATACCGCAGTCACAAGCACGTAGATATAGAAACTCTAAGGGGGGGGACGGGTCATAAATTCAGTACTCATCTGCGATGAAAACGCGAACATTATGATGCAAAATGCGGAAAATACTTCATACGCATCAACATCAAGTCATAACATACCTAGATGAAAAACGCGAGCGCAGCGAGCGCGAAATTCTTCGAAAAGTATGATGCAAATGCGGAAAATACTTCATACGCAGCAACATCAAGTCATAACATACCTAGATGAGGAACGCGAGCGTAGCGAGCGCGAAATTTTTCGAACATTATGATGCAGGTGCGGAAAACTTCACACGCATCAAGTCATAACAGATCTAGATGAAAACGCGAACGCGAACATTATGATGCAGGTGCGGAAAACTTCACACGCATCAAGTCATAACACATCTAGATGAAAACGCGAACGCGAACATTATGATGCAGGTGCGGAAAACTTCACACGCATCAAGTCATAACACATCTAGATGAAAACGCGAGTGCGAAATTTTTCGAACATTATGATGCGGGTGCGGATAACACTTCATACGCATCAAGACGTCTAGGATGAAAACGCGAGCGCAGCGAGCGCAAAATTTTTCGGACATATAATGCAGGTGCGAAATATACCATACATAATTAATGTAAAGATAGCTTTTGATTCTCCGAAAAAATAAATACCCTGTAGAAATCGACACTAAAAAACTAACATCCCAAAGCACAATGTAAGTAAATCTACATATTTTTAGGGTGTCGTGCACAAAGGATCCAAATGGAGTCCTATTGCTTGCTGTCTCTCATGTGTGATGCGTACAGACGCACACCTGACTGGCGCGTCGCCGATCACAGGTTTTTCAGCCAAACTGTTGGAGCTTCCGTTTTCAAATTTTCATAGTATAAGGATGTTGTTGACCCAAAGTCAGGCAATTTTTATTTTTATGTTTTAAGTGGGGAAAAAATTTACCCATCACATCGAGTGGGGTACCTATGGTTGTTTAGATCTCGTGGAATAAATGAATACCTACTGTATTTTTGTTTAAAAAATATTGGAAACCCATCGAGTTCGGTTGACTGGAGGCGGTCCTGAGAGGTGACTTTCTGTCAGGTAGGAGATAGTTAGTTAGAGAGATATACCGCCTTGTCTCGCTCTGAATGAGAAGCCACCATCGCAGCCAAAGACCAGCTGCCAAACTAAGTTATTTTACAAAATTTTGTTCCGAATATTTTTTCTTGCTTCCTATCGGCCTATGAACTTCTAATTTGGTCATACCTACTTAATGTTTAATATTAGGTATATTTTACTGACAAATACCCTAAATGTGCGAAGTCCGACACGCTCTAGGCCAGTTTTTCGGTTCCATCATGGATCAGTTAGGCTAGTTTAATGTTCATCCAAGTTTGCAACTTCGAAAAACTTGACTTCGTTACGAAACACGAGAACATAAATTTGACCATTTTTGAATGGCAATAGCTAGGCGTATACCGTATAGAGCTGCGGTTTTGCTTAAATTGTTTCAAATTAATTACATCAAAAAACGTATGTGTTTTATACATTTTGCTGACGGAAAACGCAAAGTTTATGACTTTTAGAACAGTTGCTGTTTGATACTGGCCAGGGACGTACATGTGGGGGGGGGGGGGGGGTTTAGGGGGATCAACACCCCCCCCCCCCCCCCCCCTTAGGACTCGACGGTCCACTGATCATTCCTAGAGCCAGAAAAAAGTAGGGAAAAAATTGGGATCACACTGATTTTTTTTCTGGCTCTAGGAATGATCAGTGGACCGTCGAGCCCTAAGGGGGGGGTTTGAACCCCCTAAACCCCCCCCACATATACGTCCCTAGAGACTGCCGATCCCACAGTCAAACTGTAACCACAGTTTTGTGGGGCGATGTATTATGTTTTTCACGTTCTTAATATATGTATGTTTATTAAATAATAAATAATAATAATAATAATAAGTCATAACAACACTACTACCTACTTGCTCTGTAGGTATATGGTATTTATGGATGTGTGTATTGCTTTATTGTACATAAAACACAGAAAAGGGGGAAACAACAAAAAAACCGGCCAAGTGCGAGTCGGACTTGCGCACGAAGGGTTCCGTACCATTCTCTATAAAAAACGGCAAAAAAATCATGTTTGTTGTATGGGAGCCCCCTTAAATATTTATTCTATTCTGTTTTTTAGTATTTGTTGTTATAGCGGCAACAGAAATACATCATCTGTGAAAATTTCAACTGTCCAACTAAGACGGTTCTCGAGATGTAGCCTGGTGACATACGGACAGACAGACAGACAGACGGACAGCGGAGCCTTAGTAATAGGGTCCCGTTTTACCCTTTGGGTACGGAACCCTAAAAATAATGAAGCACAAAGGCGAGCTTATCCTCCTGGCTTGGTTTGTGTTCCTGAGGGCGAGTAAAGTTGCCAGACCTCTGGAGGGTGCGCTTTTAAGGATAGGGTACCACAGCATTTGTGAATGATGATTGGCATCACACTTGTGATTCTTCTGATCTCGAAAGCATCCATATTTGGGCTTAGGTCTGCCTGTCTGCGTACCACACATAGGTAATAAAAAATATTTGGAACTTCGGAATACAAACATATTTAACATACCTTCTATTGATGCTGAGTGAATACAAAATATGTAAAAAGGGGTTCGACCGTATGCGATTTAATCCCTATATTGTCTAGCAGGGGATGTTTAGGTAGGGGTAATAAATTAGCAGGGGTCTGCCAAAGCCATATTTGCAAATGCTGAACAAACGTTAAAGAGTCTAGTGACAAGCGAAAAAGCGTGGCAGCAAAACATTATGCGCGACTAAATGAAACTAGCGTCACCAACACCAACGCTTGGATACATGTAAATACATTTTACTACAAAACTTGAATCTTGCCATGTTACGTAAAAACACAAGGCCCATAAAAGGTCGGCCATATGCAAATATAAATTCCAAAGTTCCCCGAGATTCTTAGCGATTATATTTTGGATTAGCTCAGTTAGTTTAATTTAGTATCGCTTGCTCTTTTTTGACAGAAACACTTCAAGCGCTCCATTCAGAAACCGCAATGGTCAGCGAAAAACGAATGCTTTCCTAGTTACCTTTCCACGTCACAGTAACTGAGTACCAAGACTGGTTTCGAAACAAGCTTGAAACTATTTCTAATCTAGTTCGTATCTATTTTAATTAGGCTAGAGTCGAAGTGCGCCTTCACTACAGATAAGACGATTACTCAATATTTTATTGTCAATTATAGTCGTTCATTAGATATTTTAGCGTTCCTATCGCGCAAACGACCTTAAAACGGCATTCGATCTACTGAGGCCGTAACACAAGTTTTAACTCAAACGCGAAAGTTAACGTTTCTCTACCCGACCAAGTCTGAATAAGGACCTTTGGTCTTATTGCTAGCGCCTTAAAGTCCATTATGGCGTGGTTTATCGTTGTACACGTGCGGAACGGAGGTATTAATGGAGTCGGCTTTCTATAACGTAGCGTTCCAGCGCTTGGAATTTGTGAGCGGTTTACGCTATGGGTAAAGGTTTGTGAAGCGCTTGAAGCGCTGCCGCGGTGGTCGACCCCGATGACTCAAGCCTCGGTAAACACTATGCGGGGCGATGAGTCACCGTTTTACACATTCGCGTATAGTGTTTGAGCAGTGTTGTCAGTCTCCAGTTGGACTCGTGAAGCAAAGAACCATTCTAGGTGTTATAACGCAGGTTTTACTGCCAAACACCTAGGGTTGCACATCATTTTACGTTATAAGCTGCTGTGTAACAGACATTTCGTGTACGTAGACTGAGAACAAGTTTTTGTGAAAGTGTAGTTCTAGTTTTGTGTGTGTGTGCGTGTCACAAGTGAAACGGTCGATAAAGTTAGCGATCGTTCCGTGCCATTTGTGGATTCCTTACATAGTTTGGGACATTATAGCCAGGACTGGATTGAATGACTTTGTAACCATGCCTTCTAACAAAAAGTTGATGTCGAAGATGCGACAGATCGCGCAGTGGATCTTAGTTGTGCATGTGGTGAGTTATTTGTAGCCTAAGATTTAGGTTAATTGCTTTCCTGTTTAGAATCTGCTATTACTAGACTTCAAGCATGAATTGTGATAACAAAAACAATACAGCTCCTAACAGTTTGCCCTAATGGTTTGAGATTAATTTCATACTCCAAATGTTTGTAAGAATTAAATTTAACTTCAATTCTATTACGCAAATCAATCGACGCCATAAGATACGAGTAGGTACGATTAGATAAGTAGTGTGCATTGAATGACATCATAGTGTCAAGCAGATGATAATTATGTAAAATATTGCCATCATCATTTGTATGTAGGAATAAGCCCAATAAGCACTTAACATAGGTACAAACATGAACTTACTTTACTATGCAAGTATGTAGTGTTGTGTTCCTGGAGGTAAGCAAGGTTGCCAGAGTTCCCGAGGATGCACTGTGTTGAGTGCGAGGGACCTAAATTTGTCCCTTCTGTTGTCAACACAGTGAATCCTCAAATTTTATAAAGGTTTGGCAACGCGCACGTGACTCCTTTGGAGTTGCAAGTGTCTATAGGCTGCGGTAACCGCTTAACATCAGGCGGGATGCACGCTTGTTTGCCGCCGTTGTTGTATATAAAAGAATAAAATAATGACCGACCTAAGGCAATAAGAGATAGTCTTGTCTGATATTGATTAGGGATTTGATCCCTGGGGCTGCCTTAACTTAGTTAGAAGTTCAGAGAGCAAAGTTAGCTGCCCGATAGGACAGTAATTTCCGTCCTATATCAAAAGCAGCGCCAACTAAATTTCAAAAAGCACCATCCGGAATGTTGTGTCTACGAGTACTTTAATATTTGAAAAGTATTAGAATGAATGAAACCAACGTAATTAAATTTATTATTAAGGGGAGGTATCCCCAACGCAAATGTCCCGCTCTAACTCGCCTGAGTTTACATTTAACCAGCCCGCTCTCTACGCAAGCTCTGCGCGCAGTTTCGTAAATATTTAGCTATAGTTATTAAGCCAATAATTTTATCAAAGCAAACCCAGCGAATTTCTCTATAACTATTTAGGATCTTTAATTGAGTACAAAATTTAAATGTTAAATATCAATAATATAGCCGTAGTATTGAAAATACATTCCAAAAAGGGGTAACTTCGCGATTTTTTTCTATCGAGTGAAATTCATCAGGTCATGTAACTTACTGCGAATTTGACTAGACAAGATCCTTATGTAACACATATATTTTTTTTAGATTTTAAGATACTATATCTATGTCTCAGATGGTTTTGAAAAACTCAAAAGTGGTAATACCCGGCCTTAATCATGTTAATGAATAACCCTGAATTTATTAAATCGATCGACCGATCAAAATACCTAAATGATGACTTCACTATTTAAAACGAACAACCTAAGTGCCTAAGTTGAGGTCTCGCAAAATCCAAGAACAAGTAATTTGTAACACGAAGATGGCGTGACCTAACAAAGTTCTAAGAGAATTCTAAGGAAGTGAGGGCCCTTGTCATAAACAAAGATTTATCTCAGCTCCATCCGGCCCTCTGGTGTAACTTAGCACTGAATGATACATTCAAACTTTGCCTTTCACAGTGTGCGGGCACTGACAGACGCAGAACGGATAAGAAAAGGAACTAATTTGATCCTTGCCTTTCATCAACATAACAATGAAACGACGTTGTTATGAGGTGTCTATTCATTGTATTTTTTGTCACCTATCCATATTCCATATCTTGTTCTATTTTTGAACTCTATGAATGCGACTTCAGATATTTTAAATGTCAAATTTAAACACGTCCAACCTTTTAAGGAAGTGTGTGAATTTCTTCCATAATTGCATGCTTCCTCATTGAAACATTCACAAGGGCCTCCTCAAGGAAGCCCTCGGCCCTTTGGACGGCTCGGACTGGCAACTTAGTAATTAAGCTTATTTCCTCCTCGTGTTTTGTCATTTGCAACAATTGTTTGTCTAGTTTAGTCAAGTGGCAGGAAATGCGGGATAATTGTCTACAGGGAGTTTTCGTGGATTATTTTGATCATACCGAGATATTTAAATGATAAAAAAATGTCGATGGTTATGTCAAGAAAAAAATGGCACCCCAGAATGAATTGAATGCGAAATATTTTTTAGTTGTATGTACATTTCTCTCGGGAAAATAATGGTCGAGACAATTGGCAGGGCTTTTCACCAAGCCCAGTATAATGAAAGCACGTACGTGCAGCCTACGAAAGTGAAAATAATAAAAAAAACTGTACCTGTTTGCGGTCTGTAGTTTGCGGAACGTGATCTGTCGGGGTGGGTGTGGCCTGGCCGATGGCAATTGCCGTCTAGCAAACCCCCATCGTCACATTCCACTCAGCAATCTGTTTATGCTGTCTGAAACGGTCATGCCACTATGTCTAATTGTGTACCGACGACCAGGACGTATGAGTATATTATGTACCTACACGTGTTCATACCTACGACAATTCTTCGATACCCCTCGGACCTGATATTGAATACATAGAATAGTCAAAAAAGGTGCTCTTATTGCCAACGGCCAACAAATTCTACAGAACAGGAAACGTGACCAAATCTGAAGTTGAAATGGTATGGATTTATCTCAGAATAAACACTATTCTGGTTTGGTTGAAAGTGAGGATCTTATTTTACACATCAATACATAAAATGTCAATGGAATTATTTAATGCATGCAGGTACAAAATTGTCCGTAGGTAAACATATGCCATGATTATCCTTATATGTAAACCGGCACTTAATGTTGAAGAGGCAAATGTCAATCTAAAGTTTCCCGGGAATCTTCCGTATATCTAACAGTCATAAATCTTATAGCGCGCCAAGTGCTAAAACTAACATAAGATTACGATCTTTTTTTGTCATCCTTGTTATTGTAAACAGTCGGCGAGGTGAGTAGAGTGAGTCATACGACTCATACAAAATCGCAAAACATCTGTTAAAAGCCTTGCTAATTAGGGTGGCCGGGGAGTCCAAGGATTAATTATACTGTTTTAGTGTGCTAAGTAATCAACCTGCATTTGTCATTAGCCGTGTACACAACGAATGCTCAAATCTATAGAGCCAAGGCGCCTGTGACCTCTGTTTGCAACAGTTGTGATATAAAAAAAGGTTTCGCATATTTATACAAATGCATTGTTGATTTATGTGTTGAGTCATTGTTGTCTTTTAATTGAGACGATATAATACATAATGAGAGCATTTTTGTTAAAGAAACACGTGCTATTGTTAAAATGCTTCATTATTTCTTAATCATGGCAAAATTGCTATAGTCAAATTAGAAAATAGATACTGCAGGCAATGCTATATCTATAGATTAATATAAAATTATTTGTCGATCCATTGCAAATGGTAAAGTTGATCTGCAGAAACATTCGAAAATAAAAATAACAAATATGACTAAGATGGTTAATTATTAAGTTTCTCAAAATGATACCTTTTTTTTTCTTCAAAAAATCTAACACAATAATAAAACCATCCAAACTGGGTCACGTGCTAAAATACCGTCGCAAATTGTAAAGATTATTTTTGCTGTTAAATCAACGACCTACGAAATGCGCCGTACGTTGACTATTATCCTCTCAATCTCTTATAGGACGCAAGCTTGATGGTAAACTAGATCTTATACCGGTTGAAACATGAGTGTTTTTGGTATGAGACGATAGCCTACATACGAGGGTTGAAAAGTAAGGAGTCATTATTGGAGTCACGCGACGCCGAAGCTATTTTAGCCGGTATCCCTGGAGGCGTGTCTCCGGTATTAATACCGTCTGAGTCACCATCGTCTGAAGCTTGTCCCATATCCTTCATGCTCTTCGGATTACTCACGCGGGCGAACCCGGAACTGTTTATATGGACTTCCTTGGTTCATAACATGCATTTACATGCGTATATTTCCTTTGTTTTTGAGGACATACTCGCACAGTTCATCTGCACTACCGTATCTTTTGTAGATAAAGCGGTAGCCCTTGAAAACTTGCTAGCACACTATCGGCGATGCGATAAGTACTATCTTGCTGACTCCGATGATGATAAAACAAAATTGAAAGTTTTGATAACTGTGAAAAAAAAGTCCTCAGTACAGGTACACTAAATCGATATTTTTGTGTCTTTGAGATAACAAAATTGAACGTTTTGATAACTGTGAAAAAAAAGTTCTCAGTACAGGTACACTAAATCGATATTGTTGTGCCTTTGAGATAATGTTTCAAATTCACACTAAGTACCATTGTTTTGTGTTGTCGATGCTAGGTGAGATAATATTCTAAGTGACACCGAATGCTTAGTCCTAAGAAGGTAGCTGAGTCATGTTACGCGGTTGGAATTAAGCAGGATCTGCGCACTTTTAAAGTTTATCCAGGCCCATTCATCATTCTTAGAAGTCGTTAATCTGCTAGACATAAATCTTTAATGGTTCACAGTTTAAAAGGATAGACTTATAACCTTTAATTGGGTATCGATTACTGTTTCTTCATCATAATCTACAGAACTGAAAGAGCGTAAGTGCATAAGTGTCCTATGACATTATACGCCGTTTGTGATAAGTCAGAAATTTCAGTCGAACCCGCAAGGCCAGTATTATTTCTGTTTTTGCGTCGCTTCGTCTGTCCTCAGTCCTCACTCGTCCAATTTAATTAAAATAAAAGGGAAGTAGTCTGAAACAAATATATCACAGCGGGTGTAAGAATGTCTGAACACTTTTTACCAACCAAGAGTCCTATTCACATTTTTTATTACATTCTCGTGACATGGCGATCAATTGATTAAAATGTGGCGATGTTAATAGTATGGGCGAAATTGTTCTATTCTGTGGTCATACCTCTCTGTAAATAGATACATTTCATTCAGTTGATATTGTAAAGCGCTGAATAGTGCTACAAATGTCGCTTCATAAATCGTATAGATACGTAATTATAAAAGAATACCTCCTGATACCGTTCGACAACAGTTTATACCAGATAAAGATGATTTGATTCGTCAATTTTTATCTGCTTAGATACGAAATTGGCTTTTCTGCTAGAGATAATATAATATCAATTTGTTGTATACATAGGATTCATGTTTACACTATATAGAACGGGTAACAGTAGGTACGTTCTAATAGAATAGTGCGCAGGAAGTGAGTTGTTGTCTACCACTCCCCCATTATGCGATACAATTGATGAATGGACAGACGGGCATGTGAGCTTCAGCTGAATTCAATTTGATCCCTTTCAAAGTTAACCCTTACGGCCCAATGGCGGCATTGATTTGAATCGGTAAATAAAATGAGTCTATCCAGCTTCAGTGCTACATATTCATCCGGGAACTTTAAGAACAAATGGTTCAGCTCGCTCCTCATTTATTTTTCGAGATCTTTTAATTAAGTAGCGGTGCAAAATATGCAAATAACGAGCGAACCTCTGTAGACATCGCAAATCAGAGCGAGGGTTCGTCGTTTAATTATGTAAAATAATTTTCATGCATAACAGCGGATCGTTAAACAATGCGCCAGATGAAGTGAGCCCTTATAGTAAAAGTTTGAATAAAGAGTTCCTCACTCCTCAGCCCTTAGGGCAGACCGGATCGCAGCCCTTTCTCTTATTGAGCAACGACTTTTATATACCTACTTGACGTCAGTACGTATACAGATTTATACAATGGGCAACTTTTGTAAGTATACAATTCGAAAAAGTCATTATGTTAATACAAATAGACGCATTCCATTCAACTTTTACGTTCAGATGTGACGTAGAAATAAGTATACTGACGTATAAAAGGTGCGACGATGACAATAAGTAAGTAGGAAATGTAAGACGCATTGAAGCGGTGCCCATATTATGTGTACATTAGCAAACCTAGGTCGTTTAATCTGCAAATATATTTATACTAACAACTTTTACACGTATGGACAAAACATCACCTACTTCGCAATTAGACAGAGTATACGAAATTATGTTTATTGACAGAGAGGCCGCCGCTGTGGTCATATTGCAACGTTGCGTAATGCGTACAGATGAAGTATTAAGTAGATACATTAGATACAAGCATTACATTTACGTTTCAGTTAAAGTGAATGTAAAATCTTTCTACCTATCGTCCATGTTTACAAGCGTGTTAACTGCTTGCGTCATTAAATTTCTCCGTATTACATAAACTGTTACCGTAAAGCATTAATAGGTGTATAAACACTTAAGTTTACGCGTCGAGATGAATCCTGAGCTGTTACTAATTTTGTCCGTAATGAGAGCCCCATGGCTTGTAGCCGGGGGCGCGGAAGCGGGGTCTCATCACGGTCTCTAATGGGCCGAAACCACCCTCGGCTTAAACAGATATCATCTCATTTAAAAAGAGTCCATGACACACGTGCTGCCAAGAAAAAGCGTAATAGCGTGCAAATGAGACCAAATATTAGTTCTTTAAGGCCGTGTATTACCACTTTTGAGTTTTTATAAACCATCTGAGACATAGAATATAGTGTCTTAAAATCTAAAAAAAATATATGTGTTACATAAGGATCTTGTCTAGTCAAAATCGCAGTCAGTTACATGACATGATGAATTTCACTCGATAGAAAAAAATCGCGAAGTTACCTCTTCTTGGAATGTTTTTTCAATCCTACGGCTACATTACTGATATTTAACATATAATTTTTGTACTCAATTAAAGATCGTAAATAGTTATAGACATATTCGCAGGGTTTGCTTTGATAAAATGATTGGCTTAATCACTATAGCTAAATATTTACAAAACTGCGCGCAGAGCTTGCGTAGAGAGCGGGATGGTTAATTGTAAACTCACGCGTGTTAGAGCGGGACATTTGCGTTGGGGATACCTCCCCTTAAGAATTCTTACGGAATCTAGTTGTTGGGGTTTAAAAAGGTCTGGTTTTACATGAAATATTTATTCCTTCTTTTGTAGCACAGACTGTAAAGAAGAATTTCAGATGAGAGCTTATAATAGTGACGAAAATTCGTTCAAAATATAAAAACTGTCCACCACTTCTCCGCTACACCTTTCGTAATAGGAACTTCCGTCCTTCCAGCGTTCGACCACAACAAAACAAGGCGCCATAACAATTTGTCTTGGTACGGACTAAATTTGGCACCGTCCCTTGGAATGTTATCACCTCATCGTATCGTCAGTGCTGGTACAATATCTCATAATATTCTTTATGTCCGTCCCCATAAACCGACCCGTGGTAATGACGAGGGGAGGGCTAACCGACCGTTACGCTCGGATATGTGACCGCTGCATTTTATTACCACTTTACTCTGCCACATAATCGACCATCATGATAGAGGGCTTTCTTGCTAATAGTGGTTTGGTATGCAATTACTATCAGTGTGCCACGTTGTAAATTTACGTTAGTAGGTTTAGTATCTTTCCATGAGGTCATTAAAGTAATAGGATGCACTATGTGTAAGACATATCGATAGTGCTGTTTGTGACTATAGGTACATGTATTATTCACAGAAGTACCGGGATACTGATTCTTTCCCCATGACCCTGGCTTGATATGACTCGATCACATTTAGCCATCTAAGATGTAAGATTTTGTAAATACAAAATAATATAAAAAACACAAAGTCTAGAAGGAACTTGATTATCAAAATGCCCCTTAGGATTAGTATTGTCTAGCAAAAATATATCTTATGCAAAAATTGTAACATCTTTTCCTGATTGTTGCAGGTTGAATTCATAGAGGCGTACTGCACGCCCCGCGACACAGCCCGGCGCTCCCCCCAGCGCAACCGGCGCTCCCGCGAACAGCGCCGCTCTCCCGACTCCGCCCGATGGCGGTACGACACCCGACGTAGCAACTACGACTTCGACTCGTGCCGTCGTCCGTACGACTACGAATCCGGACGACGATACCCGGGCAGAGAGTTCGACGGGGACTCTGGGAGACGCGTGGAATTCGACGCTGAGTCAGCGAGACGACGGGCTGACTACGAATCTGCCAGGAGGACCGACTTTGACTTGTCGGCTCCTGGTGTGTCAAGGAGGAGTCCGGAGAGCGCGCCGGAGGGCTCGGCTGAATCTCCACCAGAACCGGCTCCCTCCGCTCCGCTAAGGAACGAGAGGCAGGCCAGACATCGCTCTCAACCTTATTACGAATCTGGTGAGCAATTCAATTGATTGATTGATTGATTGAACCTTATTGAATAAGAACATTTCTATTTCAGATAAATCTCAGTTAGGTACCTACCTTTTTCAGTCATTAAAAATACGTGTACCTACCTATCATAAAACGGTACCCGGAATGCAGACCTGCCAATGCCAAATGTAAATCAAAATAATTTTACGTCATACATATTTTTTAAAGGGGAAATAGCAGAGGGGCTATTTGGATTCTCGTTTCTTTGAATAAATAAAATGGTTACCACTTGGGAGTGTGAAATGAGTACTTTTATAACTTAACGTCTCTTTTTATAGCTATCTCCGATGCTTAGACTGGATAATAAAGTAAATTAAGCCTCAGAATAGATTTAACGTGGAAACGTTTTTTTTCTTTGATTCGGTAATAAAAAGCAAATACATAATACACATTAAACAAGTCTCGTAAAGAGTAGATGGAATGGATCGTTTGATGTGATGTTTGCTATTAGCTATAACCGGAACAGAGTGATTGTTAACTATGATGAAATTCGATTCTCTGCATCCTGCTTAGTACAATAGGTAGTTGTTATTATATAGCAATTATTTTGTTACTAGGTAATTAAGATACATATATTGCCTTGATTAAAATACGATTACGATAATTTGATTCATGGTAATGTGGATGAACATGAATCCATAAGCATGACTAATAGAAGCCGAAGTAAAAAACTAACATCACGTAAATAACATATTTGATATATTCTAAACTGAATAATAAAAGATGAAAGTAGGTGTTGGATCAGTTGGATGAGACGTCAAAATTTGTAATACGATGTCACTTTAGTCTTGAGTTGTCAGAACCCTTGGGTTGACGGCGAAAAAAACAATACAAAACAATCTTTTGTTATGATTATGAAATCGTACATCGGCGACAGCGGTAGCCAACAAGTTTATACCTAATCTTTCGACGTATTTTCAGAAATATCCAAATTCAGTACTTTAATTATCTGTAGCACTACCTATGTCGTAGAAGAATGTGACTGAAGTGTTAGAGGCCTCAGTCTCTAACTGACAATTCCCAGTCACAACAAATACATTGTCTTGTCCCGGTGACTAAGCGGCGCCAAAACTGGGCAAATTGTCTATTAGCGCCGTAGGGGGTTTAAGTGACGTCATTACACGACGTAATTGCTTTTCCGCGTGGATGACCGACACCCGGCGCGAGAAAATTTGTTAAATTGTCGCGATTTACGTACCAAATGTCTTTCTGAACCCGTGAAAGGTTAAAGATTAGCGATTACGCGTGTGACGAGCGATTGTTAGGCAAATTTGAATTTACTGCATATTGAATGTGTGATTTCCAGAATGGAAAGTCATCAGCTGGAAGCACTATGGAATTTTAACAGCAGTCGTCAAAATCCAATTTAAGATGATTTGTAGATTTTTAGCATGAGCCTAATGTTTTTTGAAAAATCGATTTTTGAATTATCGATCGATTAGCCATTAAGTATGTAGGTATATGAATATTCAATGTAACTATTGATTGAAGCAAAAAGTAAAAATATCGTTAGTCTCAATAGTCTGGAAAAAAATGAAAAAGTTCCATAAAGCAATCCATTCATTCGCATGACGTCAATGATAAAAAGTTGGTTCGCTTGTGAGTAGCAGGCCGCAATCAAAAGCCTCCCTTTATTATGTCCGGAACATTTTTCCAGTCTAGACTGTAGACCGACGACAAACGACAATAGGGCTGATTAAAACTTGCGATTGTTATGCGGTAATAGTGGGTATCAAACTTGCCCGGTTTTCAAATAATGAAAAAAAATACAACCCGTGGTGCGCATTGCTGCCTAGGTTATTATTAAGTGGAACTAAAAAGACGCACTGAGGTAATTTTATAAGCACCAGCGGGATAGCACCAAGTAATTCTTTGGCAGGATCAAAATTTGCTTCATCATCATCATCATCACATCAGCCGAAAGACGTCCACTGCTGGACATAGGCCTCCCCCAAAGAGTGCCACAATGACCGGTCAAAATTTGCTTGGCTTGACTTTATATTCAAAAACTCAAAAACGATGTATTAGATTCAGAAATCGTGCATGACTCCGTTGACTTACTTATCATACAAAATAAGAGCATCAATACAAACATTTGCCTTTACCGGCAACCCAGGACATAAGCAGAGTCACCTCTACACCACCGACTAAATTAAACTAGTCTTTAATACAAACAATATTTTTATTGTCGTTTTAAAGTATGTTGTATAAATAGCCTTAATAAGGTACTGGTCACCTGCGATATTTTTTCCTTGTAAAGCCCGTGGCGAAGGATACACTCTGGAGAACAATGTAGTAACTAGACTGCGGCGCGATTGTGCGCCGGAAGAAAGGGCCTGTTGTTTGAGTTGAGATAGGACGCTCTCGAAACGTGAGACTGAGAGTGTGGAACCTAAAAATTGTCTAGGAAATCTTTTGAGGGCTTGCTAGACAAGAATTTTCTAAAAACTATATTGAAACTCGATGTAGTTTTAAATAGAGTTTAGAGGCGAAGATAAAATTCGAGAGTCGACATAGTACCTAGGTACCATGAGATGATAGATTCATTATGTCTCAGTTTGAAATATTCTTTAAATTCTGGAAACATTAACGAAATGTAGTCGAATTTAATGATTCGTTCCATGTGGCGTATCCTCTCAGCTAGGGCTTAATAAACCCTGGCCTTTTTTCAGCTCAAGATGCATTGAAAATGTTCCCTTTGTTACGCGAAGCAAGGAACACTCATTAGGGTATTTCCACGTGCTTTCAAATTACATTAGCTTTGCGGTACGAACAAGTGGGGACTTGCATTAACCAACTAACTTTGTAAAAAAATCTTTCATGTATGGGTACGGAGAACGGTTGACGTTTTATTGTACAGTGCGTATTGTGAGATATATATATGCCGTAATATTGTATATTTTTCATGTCAAACCCACTTTTCGTTAAAAATTTAGAAATAATAAATTTAATGTCTGAAGGGGCGAAAAACTTAAGTAGAACTCGTAAAAACGAAGAATAATGATGAAATACTTTTATTCCTTACAATCGGTTGCCTTCTCGAGAGCAGAGGCACTGGCGTGCTCATTTATATGATGGCACTTGAGACAAGGCGACCTCAGACAGAGGCCATTTGCGTATACCTTGTTATCGGTCTCAGTTTACCTGCGAAAAGCTCTTTGGTGCTTTGAACGAGCGCCACCATAGAATCATATTTTTTTGAGTTATAGTTTTCTTTACAATATTGTTTCAATTGTTTCAGAATCGACATCAGAGGATCCTTCATCGTCGACGGACGGGGAAGAGGACGAGTTCGGTGAATTCGATCCATTTGCGACAGCACCATCTCTGCATTCCCCCGACAGCGGCCGCTCAGATCCGCGTTACGCTAACGCGCCGCGCAGAAACCCTAGTCCCTATTACTACGGCGACCTGTTCAAAACGCCCGCTCCCCCGCCACCAGCGCCATCCGCGCCAACGGCATCTACCACCTCTTCATCTCGCGGCCCACGGTACAGGAAGTCGGCTAGCTTAGACGCACCGCACGTCGCTGCGCGCCCAAATCTGCCCAAAAGATTCTCCGTCGCCGAAGATGGCTTTCGTGAGCTAGAGCGGTCATCATCTTCGTCAGGTGAGAGCGCGTGGATGCCGCCAAGGCGCCGTGGGCGTGACGCGGCCGGCTGCGCGTGCGCCGCGCCTGAAGATGTAGAGGAGCATCGACCTTCTCGTAGCGTCTTTTACGTGCCGGCGCCGCTGCCACGCTGGCCGCAAGAGATGACTACCCGCCAAATCTACGAAACAGCTTTCGACTGTAAAATTGCACGATCAGATGATGACTTGGATGATTTCGATCGCGTTAGCAACCACCCGGCACTCCTACAAGCTGAGGAACGGAAAGTTATATCTTCCGCGTCATCCGCTTTCGAAGCTGTAGAGCGTGGTGAGCCAGATTACAAAGGCCGCCGGAAAGTTACGATGAAAACTGATAGCGTACGACGATCAAAGATTCCTACCATCCGTCAGAAACGAGAAAATGAAAGCAATGCGTCCGCCTTGTCTGAGGAGCTTGAAAAACTACATATTGATGAGGAAGACCGCAACGCTTCAACATCCCAACTACCACTCCGTGGTTACACGCCGTCGCCACCGTCGACAGCTCCTCTGCCAACAAAATTTCAGCAGAAAGACGGTTCTGCTATGAATAGTATCAAAAGTGCCCCAAACTTGCCGCAGTCGCAACCGGCGCACCCTCGACTGAAAGACTTAAGGTTACCCGTGAAATCTCTACGGGCACGGGAAACGCCAACTAGTAGCGATGCCAGCATGGTTGACTTAAAAGGTTCTGCATCCACTGATCTGGAGGCTGCACAGCGTTTAAGGGAACCTGGTCGCGAATCGCGCGATACTGATGAAGAGAGGGGGCAATCAAAAGACGGTATTTTTTTAGAGATTAAGGGCCGACCCACTTCCGATTCTGACACACCTGAATTGAATCGACACACAGGGCCAAAGGGGGTCGGTCCTATAATGGAGTTTAAAGGCAGGCCCGGTGCTCCACGTCCGAGGCGCAAGTACTCAAGCACCGAAAGCATGGCAACAAGCAGTAGCGGCGGCAGTATGGAATCCTTACGGAGTAGCACTAGTGAAGACAGGAGCAGTAGTAGCTCCGAAAGTCGTCGCTCGTCGTCTCTTAGTTCACATAGTTCAGACTCCGGCAATGTCCCATTTACAAAATCACATCATATGCAACTATCGGGGTTTGGACATCACAATAACAAACTTCATATTCTTAGTCCTATTTCTGATAAATCATCGCAAGAACCTGCGTCAGAAACATCAGATAATAATAGGAACAATAATTCTCAAAAGGTATCTCCTGAGGACGTTGAAACAGGAAATACGATTCAAACGACTGTTGAAATTGTAGCAAAACCAAAAAGACGAGCGTTGCAAAACCGAAATTTATTAAATCTTACGTTCCGGCATTCAACAGCTGCCGGTGACGCCGAAATACAGGGATCTGATAGTGGTATATCAATTCACTCCCGAGAAGGTGTTGATTCAAGAAACACTTTTATCAACTTTAAGAACAGTAATACTGAAGAAGAACGTAAAGATCCGGATCAAGATCTTTCAGATCTTCCATTCGATATGCCAAAACTACGGAGACGACGTGCTGAAGCTGAAGCCGATCTCCGATCCCTGCCTTTTGATATGCCTAAGTTACGTCGCAAACTACGAGGACAGTCTCTGCAGCTGAACAATGACTTTGGAAGCGTCATTTCAAATGCATCTTCCAGCCAAAGTGTACAGGACTTAAATCTAGGTCAGTATAATATTTTTGCCCAAGAAATACATTTCTTATTAGCACACAATTTTCCCTAAAAATCCTGAGTCATTTTGTTGCCATAATTCAATCACGTCGGAAAGATTTACTTGTCAATCTTGCTACAAAGGCCCGAAGAGGGACTGTCGGCTTGCATCCATCGCTACTATTAAGTAGCTTTGACTGCCACCGCATTATGCCGATTAAGACGTATGACTTTAGACCCACACGAAGTTTCCTGGCCAATGCCTTCCCAATATTTAATTTGGTTGAGTGCTTTTTGAGGGAACTTTTTCCTGTACACGCTGTGATCAATTTGTAGCTGTACAGTTGAGTTAGAAGTTTGGGATTAAGGACCATCGCGTGTTGCTTGACGTTAAACGAGACGGGGCATTTTGGTTAGAGGTGCTCGGTACGTTTTGAAAAGATAATGTGACCCTAAATCTTTATATATTACGTTCGTGTTTTAGAGATTTAATGTATTGCTTTATTTTCAGGTAACAAGCACAAAGAGAAATTGACGTTGAACTTTGATAGTGGAAGTGGTGGTTCCAGCAGTTCCAAGGGGTTGCACCTGAACCTAGGACCCATCATACCGCCAAGAGATCTCGTCGACGCTTCGCTCCCACTCGATAGACAAGGGTACGTTTAAATATTTTTCTGCTTACATTAGATAGTTTATAATGATGTGATATAGTATTATGTCATTTGTAATTGACAAATTTAAGGTTTCAATGCAATTTACAATTTTTATTTTTATATTCTCAGGTGGTATCACGGGACGCTAACCCGCGTCGAGGCAGAAAGTTTGCTGAGGGATGCAGATGAAGGTGCTTTCCTAGTTCGGAACAGCGAATCTGCAAAACACGACTACTCGTTAAGTTTAAAGTAAGTGTATTTGCATTTTTTATACTCTGCATAATCTCAAAACTGCTCGTATTTTCATTCAGTTGATTATTTTTGATAACTCCAGTGCCAGATTTTATATGCTCATCTAATGATCTGTTTTTGTTCACAGATCGACCCGTGGGTTCATGCATATGCGGATTTGCCGTAACTCCGAGGGCTACACCTTAGGAGGGGCGGCCACGGCCTTCCCCACCGTCCCTGCTCTGATGCGTCACTACGTCACAGCACAAAGACTTCCAGTTAGAGGGGCGGAACACATGGCCTTATCCACACCTTTGCCCGCTGTACTGCTGTGAACAAGTCACTATGACTTTTGGAAATTAGCTGTGAAAAAACTTCGATAATAATCATGAAGGATTATTTCGAAGTACAAGAAGAAGCTGAACCGCCGGAATTAGAACTTACGGGAGGATTTATATGTTTTGTGTCCTTTAAGTTTTGATTGCCGAAAACGGGAGCACAGCGCTATTTATTGTACTTTAGGGTGTCAGAGGACCCAGTGAATATTATTACCAAAGAGTTTAGTATGTAATTGTGTAGCTATTATTTGCTATGGCAAAATGCTTAATGTATTTTAATACATGCCCAGAACTGTGTAGTCTGCGCTATGGAAGTTTCGAGTGAAGGTGTTTTTTTTGGTTGCACAAACTACAGTCATATTCTGCTACCTACTCAGTAATACTGCTACGCTAGTCTCATATCACGGCAACTTGTACAAAGAATTTTATATCATTTATTCACATATTAATCAGACAACATTATTTCAATATGTAAGTGTGTGTAACGAAATATAATAATTTTATTTATTACGCTACGTATCATTTAACCTAAGCATGTATCGAAATAAGTTAGTTCTTATCGATTGACGCAAACAATGATAACCTTACAATAGTAAAATATGTTATGCTGTAACCGTATTCGACAGTTATTTATGCAATCATAATGTTACTAATGTATACATATACAAATTGCTTATTTACTCAAAGCAATTATTATGTACATTCTTGTACGTAATTATTGATATTTGCTTATTTATATTTGAACTAAGGCCTAACTAAACATGTGACAATTATGAGTATAATTTTAAAATAATTTAAATAACTAACTCCGTGACTCATTGGAAATGTATTCGATGTTTGTAAAGGCAGGCGGTGCGTGCGTGTACATTTTTATGTTATAATGCTGTATTTATTATACATTTGTGAAGGTCGATATTGACCGACCGATGTCTTATAGATCGTACGTGTGGATAACAAGTTTTGTAATCTTGTTTATTGACGGCATGTTGAAGACGAGGAGAAAACTGGTAGAATTTGTAACTGCTACCTAGTAGCCAAAGTAGGCACTAAAATTTGTATTATTTAGTGTGCTTGTTACAGCTGCCTCTTTTAATATTCCACTAGTGTGACTGAAGCCTACATATTGCTAGGATCTGAGGAACTCGCAAATAATAAATGCATTTCTTTGTAAACCGGAACTGTAACTTGTAAGGATACTTTATTTGTAATTGTAAGCTTACGCCAGTGTAATGTAAAAGGCACCTTAATTCTATATTTATAGAAAAGATTGCACATGTTATGTAACTTTCACATTGACTTATTTATATTTTTTGTTACATTAGATTAGGTAGAATATGGCAAAGGGGCCCTTGATTGATTCACGGTACGTTGAAGCTGTATGGGTGAACCATAGATTTTAGACTTTGCGTATAGAATAGTGGATTGAATAGATGCCACGTTATAGTTATTTTCTGTGATTTTGATACGAGAAAAGCCAAAAAATTTGCAAGTTTAGTAAATCACGAATCAAGGAATATTTAATCTTGTATTTTTACTCAGTCGCTAACAAAACATTTTAAAACATTTTTGTCGCTTTAGTTTTCTGATATATCCTTTTACGATTACCGTGTGGGCTTGGGTTCTTATTGTGTGGTTAGTGACTGTCAAATTGATGTAAAACAAGACGATCTCATATTATATTCTTCCTCTGAATGCTTCAGTTACCTTAGACTTAATTTATTTAATTTGTACCTGATTTTGAAATAATATAAGTTGTTTGATACTTAAAAATTACGTTTCTAACAGATTTATTTTGTTATAAATAATTTTTAAATTTAGCTATAGTAATAGTACTAATCTGTAGTTTTGTATGAGAACGAGCGAATTTTGATGTATGTGAGACACTTTACATGTTATATGTATGTACGTAATCAGTGAACCACCGCAGAGCGCAGCTTTTGCAAGCGTGCAACTAATTTTAACTAAATAGATTTTAGTCGTACCTAATGATAAGTACCTATAAGCCTAGCATGCCATGGGTCGGAAGCTATTTTAACTTAGATGTTTTTCTTAGTAACGAAAACTAATGACTTACTTACCTACTGCATAATTAATGATTATTATAGAAAAAATAATAAGATTTCTTAGCTCCCCTCATGGTTATTGTTAGCTCTCAAATATTATGTAGTAAACGCATAATGGACAGTAGGATAGTGATATTGTAAAATTCTAAATTTGAAAGTTTTGAAAACGTGTCAAATTTTTTTTTCAAAATTGACGTAGGTCCGGATCAAAAGTTAGGTAAAAATTATAGCTTACCGTAGTTATAATCAATTGTAATTTTGAAAATGTAGTTTGAAATTGATGAAATAAATTCCTTAAAAAAATTATTGATTTTTTATTATTTTTCACTTCTCATGCTCGAAAAGTGTGTCATATTAGACTTGTGAAGCGGAGCTAAAGTAGTATTTTATTTAAGCCCTAGGGAAAATATGTATACATATTTATGATTTACAAAACATTTTATTTTGACCAATCAAAATACTTCACCGATTAAATCCACCAATCACAGAAAAGTAATTTGACAGATTAAAACATACTTGGTAAAAATATCAACCAACCAGAACACAGCTGTACTAAAATCGACCAATCAGGAAAGACGTTTTTCAGTTCTTTAAAGATTAAGCGGTGTCTATGGTCAAAGCAATTAGTCATCTTAAAAGAAAAAAAAGCGCATGATGCATCTCTTTCTTTGATATAGCAAAAGAAAGGGAGGCGAATACGCCAAGCAAACACGCATAGCGAGGCATATGGTGCTGGCCTTAGAAAAAAAAACATGCTGTCAAATTAGACATACACCCGCCAAGAGTTAAATTATTCATTTAAGATGGATAATTTGTGTTTATGTGTTTTCTCGCAATCGAAGTGAAAAGTAGAGTGTATAACTCGGGCCTAAAAGCCATATTACCACTCGAACAATTTTCCCTCTCTACGTTCGGGAAAATAACCATCTCATGGTAATATGGCTTACTTTAGACCCTTGTCAAACAATCTACTATTTCATCCTTAACTCTATTGAACTCTCAAGTTCAGTAGATGTCATAGGTAAGTATGAGTATTTTAACTAAAACAAACCACACAAGAAACAAACAACGATGATATTGATAACGAGGAAATAATGACTTATGATTATTTTTAAATAATGATATGCATCAGGTGGGTAACAGGCCTCAGACAGATGTATGTGCACTACGAGTATGAGTAGGTAGGTACACTTTGAATGAGGGTTCTTTTTATTTCTTTTTGGTAAGTACGCCCTATCAATTGAAAAAGTTAATTCAAAATTAATTTTGTATTACTGGGACAATATTGGAATTTGAATAGCAGCCATGAAATGCCTTAAAAATAAGTACGTTACTAACAGATTACTTGTGACATCGTACTGAATCTAGGCGCTTATTTGACCTTTTCAGCGGTCTGTCAAATACAAACGCTGTCACATGGGATGGGAATGTCAAATATACGTCGTTGGCGTCGAAAAGGTTATTTCAGAATTCGTCGCAATCAAAAATAATATTTTATAAACCTTACCTGAAAGTGCATTATATAACTTAAAAAAAAATGGTTGGTTCTTAATTTCTACGCAAAGGCATAAACTTAAAATCATTTCAGTTGAACGAATTGCTCCAAAGCTATTCCTTCAAAAAGCTACTTTACCGTTCAAACAATAAGGTTCAAAATCCAATAACATTTTAATACAAATACGTTCAACAAAGAGAATTTTAACCATACCTACATATACATATCGTAACATATTTAAAGCGCCATCTTTTGGAAATTTGTAACATTACTTAGCTTATGTCTTGGAAGTAGCGCCATCTCTAGAACGATGTCGAAAGCACGTGGTTCTCTGAGTCCGTACTTTATGGTTATGACATTTTCGTCTAAAGCTTATACTCGTTCGGAAGGCAACATTAGTAATTAGTTCGTATTAAAAATCATAGATGGAAGATGGAACATGGAACCCGAACCTGACGACCACATGTTTGAGAAATTGAATAATTATATGATTTGAAAAGAGGTTTTTAGGGTTCCGTAGCCAGAATGGCTAAAACGGAACCCTTATAGTTTCGCCATGTCTGTCTGTCTGTCCGTATGTCACAGCCGATTTACTCAGAGACTATAAGTACTACAATTATGAAATTTGGTAGGAAGATGTATTCTATAAACCGCTACATAAAAGTGATGTGAAAATAGCAAATAAAAGTTTTTAGGGGTAATAGTATGTATGACACCCGCGGTGTCATGTTACAGGGGGATGAAACATTTTTTTTCAATGCAAGTAGTTGTGAGGGGTATTTTTCGATAGGCATTTTATTTTTTATTTTTTTATCGAGTTTAAGTACTAAGAAAGTTTTCCATTTAGTCAATCGTTGGTGAGATATTAGCTGCCAAAGTTGTACAAAATGTGTCCCCCCGTCTAATTTCCAAACTATGAAGATTAAAACTCTGAAAAATATTGAGGTGGTGTACAAAAATAAATACTTTCAACGAATTTTGGTTTGAACAAGCTGGGATTAAGGGTTTTTGAGTTTTCACTAAAAAACTGTCTTGCCCAAACAAAAGGAGGTAAGTGCCGTGACTTCCCTATGACGATACGACCTTTTTTGATTCAAGGTATTAAATAGTGTTTTTAAAAGTAGAATGCTAGGTGTCGGTACGGAACCCTTCGTTGTGCGTGACGTGACACACACTTGGCCGGTTTTGATATTAGGCGGTAGTCACACTGCTGCGGTTTCCGGATGGTTTTCGCAGCAGTGTGAGTGTGACAACCGCCTTAGACAGTTTGTCTTTTTCTGGTTACCCGTTTGGGTACCCGATATTTGGTTTTACCCGTAGTCACTTTAATGTGTCAGTATTACCCGGCTGACCGGCAAGATGCTTGGCCATAATTAAAATAAAGCAAAAGACGTAGAACTATTTTCTAATTCCCAAATATTCAATATAAGTACCTACTCCTTGCTAATTCCGTGACGACAGTTATACAAAGAATGTTTGCGAATATCTTTACGATCAAGCACAAGCACTTTATCATTAGGTATACTTAAAAGAGAAATGTCAGCCTCGAGGGCCTTTGCCAGAGTCAGTGAAGGGATAAATTAACTACGAAATAAGGAATTATACGATTTAGTAAAAATACATAGACGCGACTCTCGTCAAGATGGCGGCGAGCCAATCGGGACTTTAGATAGGAATTAGACAATTATATTAAAAACAGTTCACGAAACAACAAATATTTTGTGAACAATCTTACACAAATTAACCTAGTCCCAAACTAAGCAAAGCTTGTATGGTTGACGAAATATAAGCTGCACCGATTCGCCTTACAAGTTGTTCGAGGAATCGGTGCAGCTTATATTTCGTCAACTATACTATGGGTACTAAGCGACTATATACTTACATACTTATATAGATAAATAGATACTTTTAAATACATAGAAAACATCCAAGACCCAAGAACAAATATTCGTGCTCATTACACACATATATGCCCTGGCCGGGATTCGAACCCGGGACCTCCAGCTTCGTAGGCAGGGTCACTATCACTACCAACTAAGCTAAATCGGTCGTCAAAGCAAGAAACAAACATGTTACAAGTCAGGAAACATAAAGTTAGCTAATTAATACATAAGGCAAATTATAAACTTAATAGCGTTCATTCATTATGAATAACAATTGAATTAATTTCAGTTCAGTTATATATGTAGGTAGTTTTAAATATACATAGTCGTACGTATTTAATACAAGAAATTACGGAAAATTGTATTTTGAGACATACGACACTGGGAGTTATAAAAACCTATCTACGAAATATAATTTGAAGCAGACACGTGGGCGTTGCCGACCCTTTGAACAATTTGAGGATTCACCGGCCTAATCTCAACATTGTCAATATAGTCATTACTAATATATATACTCATTTTACTTACTTATTTTATTTTATTTTATTGATTGTAATGACATGTATTATGGAATTAATGTGTTGAAATAAATTATTTGAATTGAATTGAATTGAATTGAATAGTAGTATTAAAAGGAAACAAAACAGAAAAGGCAATAAACAGAAAAGTGATTATCTTAAAAGGCACCTCCCATATATTTCATTGGACACAACACATAACAGCCACTTCTACTTAAAACCAAAATCCATTAGAACAACAAATAAAACTGTTACAACGGAAGACCAATTTCTCTTAAAAAAGGTTCGCATCATTTGTAAATGCCATTTTAAGTTGAACCTTTTACGCCGGCGAGCTCATTACTGGTTCAGTGGACTTTTTACGATGTCGTTTTTAGGGAAACAATGCTTTTGGTGTACTTATATGAGAACAGGCTTATGGTACAGTCAACAGTAAAAGTAGTTGATCATTATTGTACTCTCACGTTCACTACTTTGACGCATCGCGATGTAGCATTACTCAAGCATACCAAGTTCTTAAGCACACAACGAAATGCTGCTTAATAACTGGAGAGGCTCTATTCGTCTACCTGTTTAAAATTGGAAAAGATTTGACATTTGCCGCGCGCTTTGACACGTGAGGCTTGACGCGCGTGGAAGCGAGAGCGCGCGTGTACCATTATACTGATTCCAATTTAATACCGAAAGTGAAATAGAACCCGGATGATTACCGTGGTACGGGATGGTACCCTGTATTTTGAAGTCTACTTTTGTTTGCAAAAGGCCATCATTCATGCTCAAGGCAGGATGTCTTTTAGAAAGACGTAAGCTTATTGTTTGTTCAATCAACATACGTTTTCGGAAGCAGGAGAGTGATAAGATATTCAAAATTCACTAATGGCACGCAAGTCAGACTGCACGCAAATCAACAGTACTAAAATATCTATTGGTAGTACCAATAAAACTTGTAACATACCTTGTGTACATATAAGCGTCCGCTTGTAAGTTGTCTCGATACGCTTTTCCTCGCTTGATATCCTTATATTTCTGTTATATTCGATTTCCGCTGTAACGCCTGTAACCATAAACATTATTTCATAAAAGTACGATAATTGTAATATTTCCTAATACGATACCCAGGCTACTTACCTTATCTGATTTAATTCCAATTTGACTTGTATTTTGTAGATTTTGCTGGTTGAAGCTATAAAAAATTTGCGGTTTGACATATTTATTTTACCATCACTTTAGCAACGTAAAATACATTAAAAAAATAAAATAAAAAGTAAATTAGTATAGTAAATTATTAGTATAGTAAATTGTGTGATTATGTGAATTGTGTGCGTGTTGTTGTGTTGTTGTGTTGTTGTTGTTGTGTTGTGTTTGTTGTGTTAATTAGAAATGAACTAAGATATAAGACCATGTTTTTTACCCAGAATAAAATGAAATGGCCATTTTATTTAGTAACGATGATACATCATTCTGTCTCTAACACATCGCTGTACAACCAACCCTATACAAGCAGTATAGATTTAATTTTCTCTATGTGTACAAGGACCTCCGTTTCGATTTTTCGACAGGTGTCTTTTCACAAAAGGCTCATTCTTTGAATGAATGAACGAATGAAAGATATAAATTACGAGTGAATCACTCTCGTTCAGATCCCAGAGTTAAATGATGAACTTATTTCGCATTGGCGAGAAAAATGATGTCCCAAAGAAAAATGGGGCGAGCAATTTTATTGCCATTAGGGTTGTCAAGTGTCTAAATTATCCGGAACTGTCATGGTTTAAAAATCGTAAAACGAAATATAGATTAACAATGTAAGAACACTTTCCTGAAACAAATATACCTATTGCAAAGGCCTATTTATTTCGATTTTTTTTGCGAATTAAAAATATAATAAAGTTAATGTAGTAGCTCATAAAAACACCTCAATGTTGACGATATTACTATTATATTCATTTACCTTAATTTCACATGTAATACGATGCTGTTTAATAATATTAGTTACAAGTCATTGATTAAAAAAATTCATTTACCTAGGTATCTTGCTTAGGTTGTTATGAATTCCGAACGAAAGTGATTAAGCATCATAATTACTGTAAACCCTGAAAAGTATCACAGAACATTCAATTATACATATTATCAGGTGCATCAGAGCTAATGACACTTGCCGTATTATACTCGTACATACATACAATTCTGGTATACAGATACACTGAGTGAGTGAAATTATGTGATAAAACACCAAAAATAAATTATACTATCACATTTCCGATTTATCCTAAAAGGGTCGATGCCGTTAAGCAACAGTGAAATAAGAAATGGCGATTTATTTGTAAGGAATCGGACCGTAGAAAAGTGGCCCTTGTCAATTTTTATTCCATTTCCCGATTTAACATACCTACGAGTAGGATACCCTTTTCTGACGCGTTGAAGTCCGGTTACGGACGCGGATGCATCCGCTTCGTTTTTGTGGTTATATTTTTTTCTGGTTAAGATACGTGACGCAAGTTACATTTGATTTTAGTTTTATCATGAGACCAAACGGAAAAGCAGTAGAAACTTTAAAGCAGAGATGTCTAGGTAACGTATTGATTGATGAGTGAAAATGAGAGATGAGTGATGAGTTATTGAATAAAAAAATAATTTAAATATCTCTATTATCACATTGCTGACTTTAAGGTAATCTACATTAAGGCGCAGGATAGGGCAAGGCCTTCCCCATACAAACTTTGTGCACGTTTTATTCGTCGATTTTGGCACTAAAAAATATACGTTTTTTTTGGTTGTAAATATTAGATATGCGAAGATCGTGATGTGAAAATTTTCAAATATTTAAAAAAAAAAACAAAATAAAAAAATTACATCACGAAATAGCTATCAGAAAAATAAGCATACTGACCAAAAATCATAACTTTAATGCAAACACAAACGAAGTAAATCCTGCACAAAGTTTGTATGAAGAGAGCTTGCCCTACCTCTCCTCTTAAGTTGAGAGAGGTAGGACAAAGCGTCATCTCATCTCGCTCATATTTGTAGCAGCTAGGGAATGTAAACCAGTTTTAATGGAAACCATAAAAACCGGTTTTCACCGTTTATTTCGTTAGAGTCAGATTTTTTTTCCAATGATACTTACTTCGCGCTTGTAATTTTTCTGGAATCGCAAGCATCCATTAGATTGCTTCCATCAGGTAGGCCGTAAGCTTTTAATGCCACTTTCATGCAAAAAAAAGCATCAAGTTTTTACATATACTCGTAGCTACAGTAAAATTGCAAATAAAAGTACCTAACACGCTAGCATGAATGTGTGCACGAAACACGAAGGTGTCTGACTAGCATTTTGCACTATAATATACCGTGAAATACATTCATGGTGGAATAGTAAGATGTAATGTACCTTCATACCTATTTACGGGACAACGACTAATGGAAATCGTAAACTGATCCTCAGTTTCGCGTAAAAATACTTTCGCAGTTAATGGCAAGGTATAATGGATGTGCGTATATGGGTCTCCATATGTGTATCTCTTATTTTCAATGAAATCTGAAAATCTCTATATCTCTTTCTAATAAAGTATAAAACATGTATAATCTAAAATGCCTAATAACGAATAGTTGGTAAGTTTAGGTTTGATAAAAATCTCATTACTTACTTATTAAATAGGTGTCTATTAATATAGTAGGACGGTACGGCACGGTAGTAGCACGTACGTTACGTATGGGATCTGACTAGTATATATATATTTAGGTAAGTAAAATAGATCAAAACTTTCAAAAACTGGAATACCAGAGTAAAGCCGGGGCTGGTCGCTAGTTGCTTTCAAAGTGGTTATCGAATAAAAGGCTTTTTATTTATTTGATTTTTTATAATTATTCATTTATGCAGTTTTCCTTGTGTGTAGTTACAACAGGATACTTAATGTGCGCCTTTTCCTTGTTTAAGATAAGTCCGTATAGCAGCTAGTTTGGCCTTCAAAGATATAACTTTTTCTTTCAGCGGTTGCATGTCGAGATGCACGTTTTGTTTGCATTCCTGAACTATGTACTTCATTACTTCTGGTGTTTTCCTTGGCTTCCAACTACAAGTGGGGTCGTCCATCTTATCATTTTCAACGACCGAGGTATGAAAAGACACGGAGCTTGGATCAGACCAGAACTCTTCACCAACTGCTGTCTTAAGCTTGTGATATATCAAGACCTGATAGAACTGACCAGGGCAGGGCAGAATAAGCTGAATTTTGCAATAAAAGATGTCGCATGTCACCAGCGTTGAATTACCGTCGCGCGTCTCTATACCGGAATACCAGTACTGCACTTTATAATCTAACTCAGGATATTCTCCTGCTACGAGGAGGTGTTCCACGGACCATTCCAGCACAGCCGAGCGTGCTGTCGTGTTAAGAACCTTTAGTCCCCGCGGAGGAGCGTGCTTCACGATAGATGCGTGATCGATGTGGAAATTCTGATAAGAACAGCCGAAGCTATTACACATTTTAAGTATGAATGTCAACACTTCTGCTCCTATTTGTTTAGAGTCATAGCTGTAGTCCCAGGTGCAGAATGTAGATGCTCTAGGCCCGCGCGAAGATCGCTTTTCACACATAATGGTAAGAATTCTGTTTTCAAGATAAGACAGAGTGAAGTTGATTGTATGTTTCGGCGCAGTCCAGGAGCAATTGAGGTACTGCGCTCGGTGTGATACGCAGCGGAAGTCTTCTACGTCTGACGGCAGCACGCCTACTTGAGCCCACGCCGGCTCGTCTCCGAATGAATCGTTTACTCTATAACATTTAATAAACATGACGTCTCTTCACTTCCTTTATAACACATTTTATCGCAGTTTCGTTCACAATTTGTACTGCACAATCTTCTAAATATTTATAACTTATGCGGAGTTGAGCAGAGTCAGTCGCGGAACAAATTATCTCCAAATTGGGTCCATATTTTATAGTGTATCGAGCCACACCCCCTCTATTACCAACATGGAGAATATTCGGTGACTTGACTTCTATCCGGGGTGTGACTATGACTCGCACTCTGTTCAAGTAGTCAGCAACTTCACAGCCACTGCAGTGGAAATGTGATTGTCCCAACATTAATTTCTTCATAAATTTGACCGTAGTTGACTTACAATTTTCTGTCGGAACAAAACTGTCTTCGTCTCCACCTTTCTCGATGAGTTGGACAGCTCGAGGCCCGGAACAATAAACTTCAATAGAGTAGCCATAATCGAAATGGTACACAAACACATCTTCCTGTTCGTTAAAATGCATATTTAGTGTAAGTTCCTCGTTTTGTGATTTAAAATAAACTGTAGGAACCACTCTAACAGTTACACTTCTATTGTATGTGGTAAAAACATCAGTGCAGACGAAGTCCGAAGTCTGTAGACCTAGCGGTTCTCTTTCAAAACGCTTGATGGCAGTATTGCCCTCGCGCTCTGTGATTAGTGTCTCCCCACGCAGAGACATGACTAGACGCGCCGCGTCTGGACCGAAGCACATCACTGTCATTGACCCGCCGTATTGGACGATGTAGTTGAGGTGGCCATTATCGTTGGATACTTGTATATTCGCCGATATCACCTCTATTCCCGGTGTGACCAACGTAATGACTGAACGCTTGCAGTTAGTCTCGACGTCAGTGCACACATATTCGTATTCCGATTTTAATGCATTTTGTTTCCCGGTGGACCACACGATGGTATCTATTTGTTTCTTCGTGGGTAATATCTGGCCATCCCTTGTCATGGTAACTCTTTTAACTGCCGCGAATGAGGAAAGCCCACCGGTGCACCACACATCCACTGCGGTACCGAATGGAACGGAAACATTATTCTTGAGATTATTAGTATCGTAAACTGTCCTGGAATAATAGTAATTCGTTGTATAATTATACTGGTTGACTCCGATGATGGGTGGAGCGCAATGCGTTTCGTTGTCGGGGAGGTTTTCATGGCTCTGGCAGTGCGTGGGCGCACGCATAGTCAGCGCGGCGCACAGCGCGAGGTGCAGGGTCGCTACCGCAGCGCACATCGTGGCCGGTTACACTCACGGACGGGTGGAAACTAAAAGTAATATGTATTTATTATGAGCTATCGTATTTCTAGGTTTGGTCTAAAGATGATTTTCCTTAAGCCACAAGTACATTATGCGTAATAAAAACTGCTGGTTATAATATTTAAGGTAGTAAAACGAAACTTCAATATTAAAAAATGGGAACAAATAAAATGATCACCTAAATAACTTTTGATATCATCAAATTTTCGAACCCTAAAATAAGGTTGAACACTAAAAAAATTTATCGATCAGCAATTCCGAGTCACCAAAAAAATTCTACCTATTTTTGCAGCACTTGCACCTATTTTACTTATTGCGTTCCTATAAATTTATAATCGCATCAAAAAAATTGTCAAGTACCACCAAAAACACTAAACTACCACCTAATCTCATGCACTTTTTTTCATTAGAATAACCTCCAAATATTATACACATCGCATGCTACATTTTAGTAAACAGTTACAAATTAATTGTTTTTAGTACTATAAATATTTTAGTCATTTCCAAAATGTTATAGGTAAATTAGAAAGTAAAATTCTAAATTAATTTAAAAAACAACGCGCAATGTGGCTGTGTGAAATAATAACACGTATACTGCTATCTCACTCAATCAAATACAAATAATTGTCTGAAGCATAAAACCTATTGATATGTCGTTAGAGTGAAAGGTACCTATTGCTGTTTCATTCTAACTACCTATTGCTGATGGTTTACAAACTGCAAAAAGTTTTATTATTAATTTTTTAATGCGTTGACGTGAGCGCGTTTGATTGAAAACTTTTATTTGAAAATGAGTTTTGTTGATTTATTAAATTGTTTGTTTGTTATGAAAATGGATAAAGGTCCTCAAATGAGTTTACTTTATTAATTTAGATAGACTTTCATGGAAAAATTAAAGGTAGTTAATAGGTAGAAATAGGTATAGGTAGGTTTAGGTTATGTTAGTTTTGCATCGGCCCGAAGGGCCAAAACAACTCAAAATAGGAGCTCCGCGCCAGCGGAGATCCGTCAATACTGTTCCAATGTCCACTAGTTTGAAATAAAAATAGATGTCATAGAAAAATACTACTACCTAGGCAAATTGACGATTATCAGCGAATAGAGTAGAGGCAAAAACATCTGAGAACAAATAGCTGTATGCGACCAGTACGGAAATCACTGTTGAAAATATATTAAATTAAATTATGTTATGTACGTGTCTCATTAAAATTACAGAAATTTTGAAGCTTCTATGAAATAAAATCATTTAGCGCTGTCTTGCTCGCACGCGGTGCGACGTGCGAGCGAGACGGACCGTATGGAATACCGCATCAGTGTGCTAGCAATGAGGTTAGACTAGATTGGAACTGCTTTGCGCGTGGGGCGTTAAAAAACAATTGCCGCGTGAAATTTGGTGATCATGTAGTATTTCTGGGTATCGAAAGAATTATTTGGGTGTAAATAATTTTAATAGGATTACGAGCCCTGTAATATTTGGATGTAAATTATATGAAATTTGGTGTTTGAAATTAGGTGATCATTAAGTATTTTTGGGTAGTGACTAATTTATTTGGTAACAATTTAATTTAATAGGTTATCGACATGTTACTTCTTTGAGTTGCACTTTATATTTAAAAGGAGTTGAAAATTAGGTGCGAATCTAGTATTTTTGGTAATCAATGTAATTTTTTAGAGCATCATTCGGCAACTAATTTGGTGGTTCGTTAAATGCTACCCTTAAAAAATATCGTGGCTGTCGACTTCGCCGACAAAAGATTATTAAGATCTAAATGAATGCCAAGTTCTGTACCTACGATAATCTACAGCGACATATCTATCAGATAAGTAATTGGGTAGACTCCCATTAAAGGCAGATTTTATAATGGCGTGGTATGTTGGTTTTAACCTTAGGGGTGGCTTCTAGGTATTTTTAGAAGTCAGTACCTTACATCTTTCGATACCAAAATATGTCTAAAATGAAGTAGTCGGCGCCATCTATCCGCGCTAGGGTGAACTATTGCCGTATAGTCATAGTCATTTATTAATAATACTAGCGGACCCGACAGACGTTGTCCTGTCCAAAAGTTGGCGTTTTGTTACGGGAGCATAATCAATTTCGATTAATGCTATTACAATTATAAGTTGTAATAAATGAGTATAGTAGGTACCTATAGCAAGGAATTAAGAAGAGATTAGTGCATTTAAAATAATTTATGAAGTAACTACAAACCGCCACTATATTTTTTATTTCCCATTTTTTTCTACTGAAATTTAAGGGGTGAGTAGGCATGTAATGAAGGTTGAGTTAGGACGACATCAGGGACAGTTGGATCATGCATGAGGAGAGTTAGATTACGAGCTTTAGACTATAACAAAAATTGGTTGGTTCTTATTATAATTTCTGTGCTCAAAATTCAATTTAACAATGCCCGTGGTTTGATGGTCGAATCAAGTGGAATTTTACGATCTTCGTGGTTTGAGGGTCGAACCAAGTGGAATATTAAAACTTCTCTTGGACCAATAGTCGAACTAAGTGGAATATAAAATACCTGATAGTCTGATATTATGTCGGGCATCAAGGAATTCAAATTCGCTGGAATGTAAAAAGCCGTGGTGGCTAATTGGAAATTAGAAGCTCACAAATCGCCCAAAATCGCCCCAAATCAGACATAACAAATGAATCTAACTGTAATTTGTCAGCACCTAGAGTTTAAGACTTACCTGAAAAAGGTGCAGACCTATATCACCAGGACTTACCATTTCTTTTCGTTAGATTGACATGTCACGGTAAATCGCTGGAGACATTTTATAAGGGTTCCTTTATCTTGATTTACGTACCTATTCCTAATAATTCATAAAATGTGCGGTTAATGTTCAAGCAGCTTGTTTTACGACAAATGTAAAAGAGTATAAAATAAAGTGGATATTTACAAAAAATTAAACATCTTCGCTGTTTGTTATGCTGCTCAATTTCAGACTAAATAATAAGGAAGAAACAAGTTGTTGATAATCAAGCTCTAATTACAAGGATTTCAGGTATTAAGATCCATTTCGGTCTAAAACTGCGCGCCAACAAATCGTAATTTTATACCCTAGAAGTACAATGCTGTATTGTTTGCAATGTTGAGACGGACACAATGTTCCATCAAGTCCAGACAAAGTACTCAGAACGCCGGCACCGCAGCAATTTGCTACACTCACTAGACAAGCCGAAATTAAGATCCAGCACTGTGGAGCAATTATATTTTTTTGAATTCCTTCTCTCATTTAATATTAAATGTTTGTTTGCATTGTTTTAAAAACATGATGATGATGTGTACTACACATGTGTAGGGACGCCTGGCCGGGAAAAGACGGACTGTCGATCAGTTGTCAGGATCATCTAGCCCATTTCCCAAAATGGTGCGCGGCAATAAAATAGTTCGAGGCGTTAGAAGCGAAATTATGCTATGCATCTTTTTTTAATACAATGTGTAGGAAAGATAACAATACCTCTGTTATATGACTGAACGCGGCTTCGACTGTTCTTAATTCAACTGCTTTTATTTTCATGTATACAGTCGATTACTACATACACACTTTTTCTCATAATTGCACTGTAAATAGGCATAAAGGTGTAATAGTAGATTATACACCAAGGGGATAAAGCACTGTTTTATGTCACGGGCGCGATATTGAATCCTGAACGTAACGAAGGACTCCAGATTTTATTCCTGAGCGGAGCGAGGGAGTAATGAGACACTTTAAGGAGAGACTTTTTGAGAGGACTTTAAGGACATAACAATAAGAAGTACGAAAAGTGAAATCACATTATTACCCGGCGGGTTATAATGAAATTCCGTACAATATTACTACCCGGCTAAAGCCAAGGGCTATAATGATTTGCTTTCGGTAAGGTTTGCAGGCGGTGGGAAAAGATCGCTTTGTTGTCGACTGAATATGGTCCATTATATTTTCACTTCAAATGGCAAAGTAGGAATTATTGACACGTCTTTTGTCTACTAATGGTTACCAGTTCAATGTATGACTTTATTTCATTCTTTATCAAATATGTGTTTCTCACTAATTGCGATTTTCGGAATATTATATTCCAATCAACTTCGGAATCATTCGAACTCGACGGATTTCTATCGGTTTATGTACGTTTAACCATGATTAAGGATAATTCACGCTAGACCGTTCCGCGTCCGGGCCGGCCCGTTTTCTAGTACAAGAAATCGACGGCCGTCGCGCGTTCTGCATTAGAAAACGGGCCGGCCCGGTCACGGAACGGTCTACTGTGAATCATCCTTTATTGTGCTTTGCGTTGAGATCAAACGAAACAAAGCAGTTAGAAAAACTGGCGTTATTTCTTTTTTTACACGACTGCCCAAAAAAAGGAGTGTAATGTTTTTCACAAACTTCAATTGTTTTAAACCATAATGCCCGACGAGTGGCAAATGGAAGCCCTTACACACGGCACGTGACTTTTTAGTTTTATTTTTGTCAACTGCTAGTCGTTCCGCGTGGCGTAGGTATATAGGCGTGTGGTAGCATACGGCTGTATGATAAGAGATAGTAAAAAGCTCTAAAACCTCTTCTGTCTTTCTTTCTGGAAGATAGCTTCTATGGACGATTTCACCGGCGAGGCGAGAATGGAATTTAAATTTCCTATTATAAGGCTGCGTTTCCACCAGAGATGTGCGAGGATGTGTTTTCATATGTATGAAAACGCATCCTCGCACATCTCTGGTGGAAACGCAGCCTAATTGGGTAATTTCCTCATGTTAAAATTTGTAACATCATATCTGACTCAGGCTTATCAGGCTTTCTTCTCTGTATCAATTTCAAAATATTTATTCTTAATGTAAAACTAATGTGTTAGTTCTCTGAAATTATTACATACATGAAGATTATATTTACATACAACAAGAAGAATATGAAAGGGGAAAGCTTGTAAACTGTGCAACTTTACGGAGTTTACACATGCAAGGAAGTTGAAAGACCTGCAAAAGAAGTTTTTATTTGTAGTTACTATTGAAAAGTTTTTTAATCGCAGCAGATTGGAAAGTAGATTTAAAGAAAGTTTAATGTAAGTTAGATTGCCTGGATTCTAATCCAAATATGTGTATGTATAGGAGGAAAACTCTAGTAACGTATTACTGATATATTTATAAACGAATCCGTAAATATTAATAAACAACATAATTGATAATGATTAGTATTTCTAGTTCACATAGTTTCTCCTAAATCTGTACAAAGTACATACTACATGCATATTATTAGAACATAATATTATCTAGCCCAGAGATACCTCTTGTAGGAAACGTTGGTCAAAAAAGATAAAGAAGTGAGTGACGTATGGTTGAAATTCTTTTTGTTGAACGCATTTGTATTAAAATGTTATTAGATTTTGAATTTTATTGTTTAAACAGTAAAGTAGCTTTTTAGGGTTCCGTAGTAAGCAAGGAACCCTTATAGTTTCGCCATGTCCGTCCGTCCGTCCGTCCGTCCGTCCGACCCCCGTTTTTCTCAGTAACCGTTAGTGCTAGAAAGCTGTAATTTGGCATGAGTATACATATCAATGACGCCGACAAAACGGTAGAATAAAATCTTTAAAAAAATTTTTTTTTTAGGGTACCTCCCCTACATGTAAAGTGGTGCTGCAAATTTTTTTTCTGCCAAACCCCATCGTGTGGGGTATCGTTGGATAGCTCTTTTAAAAATATTATAAGGATTCTAGAAGCATTTTTTGATTAAAGAATTGGTTAGCGTGATATTAAGCTTTGAAGTGATAATTTTTGCTATGGTCAAGTGTCCCCCCCCCCCCCCTGCCAGCTAAACGGTGGCTACTAGGCATGTGAAAAAAATCATGGTAGTAGTATATACGATGAATTTAAAAGGAAAACTATCACAGCTAAGTAGACATTACTAGTTAAGGAGTAATAGTCGAACTTCAGAAATGTACTTTGCAAAAGCAAACGTTCGTACAATTTCCATTGATACCTTAGATAATGTTGTTAATTCTTTCAAAAACATAGTAAATATAAGTTTTCGAACTTTTTAGTCCACATAATGTAAAGGGTAGACGACTACGGAACCCTACCTTGCGCGTGGCCCGACACGCACTTGGCCGGTTTTTTTATGAAGTCAAATTCTTAGGTACATAAAAATATAATTTTCAATTTCACAACATCTCACAAAATAAATTGCCATACTCTGTAATTTCGCGTCAGCAATTCAGCATATACGACACAAATTTATCCCCCGGCTCTGGTGTATATCATTTTTGCAAAATTATAATCCAGTTTGTGCTAGCTTATACTGAAATTTTAATTTAAAGCTCTTCGCGGAAACGTTGAGTGTAGCAACGTACAGAATATACTGGGTGAATTATAAGTCGTGAGCAGAAATATGAAAATATGATTCTATCAATGATTCTGAACCACTTTTACCGTGCCAAAATTAATCTGCTGTTTCGAAAAGGTCACCTATCGAAACGTATGAAGAAGCAGATTTTTATTTAACGGCGAGTAAAAGTGGTTCAAAATCATTGATAGAATCATAATAACTAATTTATATAAAATCTTATTTAATTTTTCGGTTGGTTCGGAACCCTAAACTCGCACTTGGCCGGTTTTTTAAACTAAACCTTGTAGCCCGGCTAGCCGCGGGTAAGGAATAAATCTAAGTATTTACAAGTAAAATACAATATAATATAAAAAATAAAACTATGTACAAAGAGATGGGTTCAACTTGAACAGTCAGTACGGAGCTGGTACGAAAAGTTAAGTCACTGGCCTGAGTGGTGATCTGCAATCCAGGTGGTAGAGGCTGTAAGACGTGATAGGCTCGGCGATTCCGTTCGTTTTAATTCCCTTAATCTTTAAACGTCTGTCAAGCCTATTGAAGTCAACCAACTTTCTCCGTTATTTTGACATTTGTTTTTGATTGTAAAAGCCAGCCAAATTGTAATTAAGAAAAGCCTGTTAAGTTTCATGAAATTGATGGTTAGTGACAGTTATTTTAAGCAATAATCCTTTGGCCGACTCGATTCATTTCCAAGGGATTGGGCTTGGATTTAACAGGGGATTAAATAAATTTAATGGACTTTAAAATTTTGTCGCGATATTAAGTGCATGAGACTTTAGATTCCATTACAGATAAATTTTGCGGCGGGATCGTCGCTCAAATCTGCTTAACGGAATTCGTAAAAACCCGAAGTGATGTTTTAACCTTTGTGCCGTTACAACCTTTTAATACTTGATAGACATCACCCCGAGAACAAATACAAATATACAAATAGTTTATTTCACCAATAAGCATACATTAATACAATAATTACTGACCCCCACACTAGGCGATGCCTGTCCCGTGGAAACAAAGCCGGTATATAGGCGGGCCTACAGATTACATTAAATATCTTACTTACTACTACTTACCAATGCCTCCATATTTATCAACCTTTTGTTTTTCAAAGTAATTTTTATTTCAGTAAAGTTACGATATTATGCAAACTTGTATTTATACATATTCAATTCCAAACTGATTAGGAATTTGATTAAAATTTCTATTAAATAGCTATATTAAAAGTGATTTAAGTCTACAAGTTAGGCGAGACGATAATTCGAGACCTTGTTTGAGATTACATTTTTAATGCGTATTTAATTTGATATAAAATTAACTTAAAATATATCTAATTAAAATTAAAGGTAAACTACAAACTAAAATCTAATTATAAAACTAAAAATTAAAATTAAACTAAAATAAACTATACTAAACTAAAACATACATAAACACACACATAACACAACACACATACACATAACACACATAACAACATAACATACACACATAACACACACACATTTAACAACACACACACACACACACATTTTTTTTTTTATAACATATTTAAAAAATTGGGTCCCCGAGGCATAGTCCCTAAGATGCTGGCAGCATTTCCTCGCTGACTCGCTATGCTGATCCGTTGAGCGAGGAAGCTGCCAGCTCTACGGTTTAATTTTCATTCTAGTTGGGAATTCATTACTTGAACAAACCATGGAAATAGAACAAATAAACTATCAACTACACAGTTGATTTAGCCAGCGAACCTGCAAACTTTGCTCATCTATCATCGGTTTATTTTACGAGCTTTTATTTAACTTTTATGGTGTAGCCGGGGGCAAGTTCACAACCTTATTGATTTCGGGATTCCATTCTAGCTAGGATGACCGCTTTTTTGTCGGACATATAATATTCGTCCCGCTCGCACTTACATACTTGAGAGTTAGGGATGAATGCTATATGTCCGACACTAAAGACTAACCAGCGTGCGCCCAAAAGGTACGGTAAAACTCTTATGCAGCTAAATTGAGAAATGGTTGAAAACAGCTATCGGGTACCACCACAAACAACCTGGGTAACAAAAATATTCTTAGGGAAGTCGGTATTCTTCTTGACCCATAGTAAAACGGGTTGTAAATTAGGCAATCCGGTGAGAATCGAGTTGTATGCTCGCCCTGCCACTGGTAGGTAATTAACTTGGGCGGGTAATGGAAAGTCACAGGGAGCCTCGTATCAAACCAATTGACAACATTTCAAAAAAAACGCCTAAATTTAAAACCTGCAATATGCTACCTGAACGTAATAAAATAGTTTTTAATTTTTTTTCTTCGCTAGATTTGAAGAAAATCGCCAAAATGCATAAAACAGAAGTGTGATGTCATTCCTACAACTGTTAAGGACCAATGCTGTCAAACATAGGTAAATCATAAAAGTTACGTCATAATTCACTTACGATTCGCTACTTTTAGATTAGATATCTTTGAATGAAAAATAGGATTCCGGGAGAAATAAAAAACAAGTGGACCTAAAAATTTCATTTTCTATCGATCTAGGACATAAAAAGGCCAACTTGAAAATTTGAAATGTTGTCAATTGTGGCAGACACAAACGTGAAATTGCAGCTAATGATAAAGACAACAAATGATATATCTCTATCGGTCTTATTCAAAGTATACGACAATGTCGTTTGGTTATTTGGTATTTTGGTAAGTACCTATTGTCATTTGATGTCGAGTCTGGTTAGTCTGAGTATCGCACACATTTTACTGCTTACATCCTATTAACGGATAAGGATTCTTTAACAACACATACAAGAGTTTCCAGGCTTCCAATACAACTCACGTATAGTATTTCATACTAACAAGATTGTTTCTAATAGGAGACATATAGAAAGTCTGTATCGTATTAGATTTCAAACCATTATGAATAAAAAGTTCCGTCGAAATTGTGGCACCTTAACAGATTGCATTTTTTACTTTTAAAATTAGACGTGTCTGCGAATAAAGCAAATCAGTCTAATACTTGAAACAAAAAATCTTCTAGAAATTTCGATGTTTGATAGACGAAGGTGCTCACACTTAACGACTTCATTTTCAGTAGTTTATTTTGTTGTGTATTGATATGTATGTAATCTATCTCCTTTCTAGTGGCAACACTTATACGAGCACAAACTCTTTATAGACTTATATAGTTTTCTACTGCCTTCTGTACGTACTAATTTTGAATTTATACAAAGCAATACCTATGTTCTTTTCTCCCACAGCTTATTTTATTAAAATAAGTAATAGAGGAATCCTTATAGCGGTTGTACTACATTTTCCGTCTGAAATGGAGGTACAAAGTTGAAATTAAAATCAAATATTCAGGGCTGCAATCCCTTGGAGCTGTGAAAAGAACCTCTTAATTACCGCAATAAACAATCCTGTTAGAAACGCGCATGGGAATCAAATTCTAAAGGGCAATTCTTGTTGATCATGAAATTTTGTAAAAAGCGAGGCTTCACAGTATAATTAAATAAATAACTCCGAAAACTCAAGAGACACCCAAACGCCGGTAAATACTTTGTTATACGCGAGTTTTCTTGTCGAATTATATTCTTTACCCTTGGGCTGGATGCTGGCGAAAAGCTAACCCCTTTGCAAGAAAAAAATACATCACCTATGCAAACTACAATGCTTATTGTTAATGGTTTAATAGCATGAAACAGGACAATGTGACACTTTTTTAAGAAAAAAATCTCGACTTTCCAACGGCTAAAAGTTTGTAACAAAGGGGAACAGGCTGTGACTATACGAGAATTAATGATTTGTAAGGAAGTGAAGACAAATGGTCTTAGCCCAAGTTTCAACTTACCTACCGAAAAATTATTCAATGGCTTAAACAATTTTCAGATGAAAATGGGGATACTTTATATATTTCCATTTTTTAATAAATATTCAATTTTAGAACAAAGATTTAACTTAATAGTTCGGCAAAATAATTGTGGTCATAAATTAACGGCTTATGTGCATGTAAGTTATGTTTTTATTACATAGATTTATAGAAACGGATACGTCAGTAGGGCAGATAAACAACCAAAAATAGGCTAGTTAAAGAGTTATATCTTTAGGCCTAAATCTGTGTAAACTGTAAACCGAATATAGAATTCAGAACGTTAAGTATAACTTCGTTAGCCACAGTGAAAACCTGAAGCGTATTCTCTAAAGACGGTAAATTAGTCGACGGCTAGACGGTATCTCCGGATATCCGATATCTATAAATTAACAAAGGCCTCCCTAGTGCTGGATGTACGAAGGAAAGTGAAAACTGTTTAAGTTTCAAGCACAGCTTACGAGTATGACCAGTAACTCCAGAATTAATTTTTGACAAATAAACATAAACAAACGCGTTTGGGTTTAGTCTCAATGTGTATTTCGAGAAATAGCTACCACCAAAGATCGACGCTGTTTGCGTTGCCATACAAATTAACACTAAACTCAAATGTGTGTAAGACATCAGGAAGCAGGAACTCTTCAAATAAAACTTATTAACTTTTAACAGTTTTTATTAGAATATAATAAATTACATTAATTAGGCAAGGTTCATTAAAACAAGTGATCACTTCGACGATCAATACTAGAATGCCCAACCGGGCACCAGCTCCTGGACAAGAAGACCACCGTTATGGTGGGCAAATCCAGCTCTGTGATTGGCCCACGACACTCTGTCGCGAGCCAATCAGAGAACCGGCTTATTTTGGCGCCATAAATTCAGCTAATCATCATCTAAAGTAATAAAGTAACGTTTACACTAATTGAAGACTAATTAATTAAAGCATTAAATATCTGAAACCTAACATGTGTTTATGGTTCGAAAAAATATATACTAGAGGTACTGGGCAGCTATCACAATTTATTTAATCATATTATGGGACATAAAATGTGTATAATATTATAGCAAATAACTAAAACTATGATAAGTCAACCTTTAGCTAGCACGTATGGCCGAAAAGTGTGTTTAATTCTGTTGCCCTAGTACCATTAAAATTTTGTCACACTCGTAGGTAATAACACAATATTGCAACACACAATTAGTTTTTGATTTGCTGCTTTTTTAATTCAAAATGGTATTGTTAAGTAAATAAATAAATATTAGTGGACAATCACACAAATCAACCTATTACGTAGTCCCAAGCTAAGCAAAGCTTGTACTATGGGTACTAAGCGACGATATACATACTTATATAGATAAATAAATACTTAAATAGGTACATAGAAAACATCCCACGACCCAAGAACAAATATTCGTGCTCATCACACAAATAAATGCCCCGGCCGGGATTCGAATCCGGGATCTCCAGCTTCGTAGGCAGGGTCACTAACAACTAAGCTAAAGCGGTCGTCAGTTAGCTTATTGCTAGTTAGCTAGCTAACATTAGTTAGTATGACAATATACTGTTACTTGTTATATAATATATAAACTTGTGAAGTAATCATAATCACATGTTCGCTTCTTCTTCTTCTTTATGTGCCATCTCCATCCCGGAGGTCGGCGACCATTTGCCTATATGTCGACCTATTTGTAGTCATGCGAATTAGTTTTTCCGTGCTGTCAGCCTCCAACCAGTCTCTTACATTCTTCGTCCAAGGTGTACTTCTTCTACCACGACCTCTTTTACCTTCTATTTTTCCTTCAATTATTAATCTCAATATCTCGTATTTTTCATTTCGAAATATATGTCCAAAATATGATGCTTTCCTCCTTTTGATCGTATTAACTACTTCCATATCCTTTTTCATCATTAATAGTACCCTATGATTCGAAATTTTGTCAGCTGTTCGCTACACGTGCCCAAACTCAATTTGACTCAATTTAGGCGAAGCCCCGTGTAATTAATGTGCTATGTGATGAATAGATGAATACTAGTAAACAAGTTATTAATTTTCGGGACTTTATTAACTCCTAACTTTGTAGACTTCGTTAGTAGTTGGCTGTAATCATTGTTCACTGACTCAGACTGTTGAGACTAATTGACGTATCTCAATAGAAATTATTGTATTGAGATACGTCAATTAGTATATAGAAGTTATTACGTAGTTATACTAAAGACGTTCACTAAATGTGAGGTAAATAAAATTTTATAAACACGCTCCTAATTTAGTAAATAGAATTGTAATATACTCACGAGCAAAAATAATTCATACACTTTGTATTGAACCTCCATAGAAAGTGTATCCGTTATTTTTGCTCTTGGAGTGTATTACTTACATTCTTGCCGTGGCCGGGAAGGAGGCAATTGCAGATTGAGTATTTGTTTAAATGGACGAGCTTTCGAGTTGATGTAATGTGTAGTGTAGTTAATGATAAATAATGTAGGCATACTAGGTATGCAAATCCTAAATGAGATGTGCAAACAATCAAAGAACACAGCGGATGACAGTCCAGACAGATTTTCCCGTAAGCACCTAATAGTTTTTAGTGAAACGTGTCAAAATTTGCAATTCGCCGCACCTTCGTACATCAGAGGCATTGCAGCTAGCTCACCACACGGCTGGATCACGCGAAAGTTCTTTCACCTCTGACCCGGACAAACAAATTCAGTTCATCGGTACACGGTGCAGTTTTGTTATTCACAATGCTTGCCGAAATCAGCACAATGCGACCAGTGTAAGTCTGACCTTTGGTTACAAATAGTTGTTATGAATATCAGGGTAAAGTTGTTCTGGGGATTGTTTCATAGCCGATGACAAAATATTTCGTGAATAGATGCAGTAGGCTGTTTGTAAGGCGAACCTGCATGGACTTGCATTCAACCACGGTTGCATGTTGAAATTTTCAGCATAAATTTGTTTTAGGAATATGGACTTCGCGCTTAAATATGCGTTTTTCGACCGTTATTGAAATTTTAGTTTTGCTGCCTGTTTTTCAAAGAAAAATGCTATACCTAAATATGAGATATCAGATTAAAAGGAAAAACAATGCCACTTTTCCCGGAAAGTTGTAAATTAGTCGACATTTTCTCCGTAATTTACCAATGAATTATATACGTACATATGTTACATATATTTTCTATAATTAAGTTTAGTGCTATTTTCTCTACATACAGTTATCGCATGGGCTACGAGTGTAGCACTGCGAAATCTGTGGTAGGTAGTTAAACTGTTAAACTTTACAAGCTGGTTGCCGCGACAAAGTCAATGCCTTAAAAGTACCATTAACAGCACAAGTTACGCAATCAGGTACTAGATTGCGCAGCTTTTACGCAGAAAAATAAGCTGAACATAGAGTCAAGAATCTATGCTTGTGCGCACAATTCTGCGTGCGCGCACTGCACACGTAGTGACATAATGCCTTCAGTTTAACTAATACAATAGCTATTATAATAAAATAGTCATATATATATATATTATATATTGAAATGTGATCGTGGTGACTTCAACGTTAAATTCGCGAATCAAAAACAATTTAATAAAAATAATTTGATTCGTAACAATAGTTGAATACAATATTTACTAAAAATAAATTTTTAAAATTTGTATAAAAAATATTTTTTTTATTTAGGTCTGTTTTTGTTACCGCTCTGTTTTTGTTTAGGTACTTATCTATTTTAATAACGTAATACCCACTGAAACCTTAAATAATATCAAAATGAGCTAAGCTCTTTTTTCACAGAAAGTAAAACATGCTATGTTATAATGGCAGTTTGTAAATACCTATTCAAACAATTTAATGTCGCATGTCGCAAAATTAATTTCGAGTAAAATTCGAGGACTATAACTTGAAGTGGACGATGTGTCGTTCTTAAGTTCTTTGAACTTCTATGCATTTATAATGAATAATGCTGATTACCAAAATTCACTTTAATAATTGCACAAAACACCATTCAATCGAACAGGCTATAATGACGGAGCAGGCAAACAATTTCCTAAAAATAAATCATGTTCCACGTTAGCTCCGCGCTGGTGATCGATAAAATTCCTATTTCGTCCGCGACGGCGGATAGCTCCACAAGGAATTAGGAAGGATTTGAAGATTTTGGATTTGCTCGTTGTATGTATGTATGTATGTATGTAATAACTTTATTGTACACAAAAAAACACAAAAAATATAAACAAATAAGGACATCAATCACGAACATCATCACGACATCGTTGTTCATCACGAATCAATCTAAAAATTTCTGAGACAATGTAACTGAAATGAGAATGAGATAAGTTGTATTGCTCAAATAACGACGATACAAGAGACAAAAATTAAGATTTTTGAACCACTATCGCCTACTTTCACGTACTTTCTTACCCACTCACTTTTGCATTTGGAGTGTAAATTAACATCATAATGGTTAATAAAATAAAATAATATATTTTCATCACACTTGCTCGAAAAAGGTGTTATTGCACTCCCACGGGAGTTATGAGTTTAGTTTTGAAATATAGAACACACTCGTACGTCATTTCAGACTAAGGAGGTTAAAAATCAGCCACGGTTTATTGCCGATCTTCAAAACTTGGCTGCAGAATAATTTTAGTGTGTACAAAACGTATACGGTACATTTAACTGCGTAATATTTTACTATTATTTCAGAGAGATTTGCAATTATTTTAATAAATTGTATTTTGTAAATCGGTACAATCTGATACAATCAATTGTACGACGTAAGTAGTCTGTGAGTACGGCCTGTCAAGTTTGAAAACGAAACGAAGTTATTAGCATTATCTGTGGATGACGTCATTTGAAAAAGTGAAAAAAAAGGGCGGGAAAGTTGAAGTGAAAAGGCGGCTTTTTTCAATTTAATTTTAATAATTCTATTTGAAGCCCTTTTTATCGTCTTAATATCTTACGATTTCTGATTCTGTACGCAATAATATATATAGTTTTTATTTAATTACAATCTAATGAGTAAAGAAGCCGGGGGTGCGGGCGGCGGCTCCACCCCCATGGATTCCGCTTCTACTGCTAAAGCAAATAAAAGAAAAAGCAATGAGAATGACAAAACTGTGACTTCTAGTAAACAGAAAATGAATTATATACGAAATAATCGTGGTCTTTTTAAAGACCATCACCCGATTTATGAAGACCTAACTAAAAAGGAGTACCCCGTTCTTTTACAATCCGCTCAAACCACTGCACAGATGAAGGTTCCTATGGACATCCTGAAGGTCAATAAAGTCCTAAAGAATGTAAATGGGGTTCAATATGTAAAGGCTGCAGGCAGCTTCTATGTGAAAGTGTTCTTTGGATGCGCCAGTGATGCCAATAAATTCCTGTTGGACACAAAAATAATGAATGATAATGGCTGGTTATCAAAAATACCATACGACAGCATTGAATCGCAAGGGATTATTCGGGCTCCAGTTGAATTAAGTGAAGAGACCTTGCTGGAGGAACTTAAATCATCTAGTATGATATTAGGAGTAAAGAGATTTACAAAAAAACAAGATAACGGCCAATATAAACCGCTGCAAACTGTACTAGTTACATTTAAAGCATCCATACGACCAGATCACGTCATCTACGAACATATCTGGATGCCTGTGCTCGAATACATCAAGCCTGTGCTCCAGTGTTTTAAGTGTTACAAATTTGGGCATGGCAGTGGAGCGTGCAAGAGCACGCAGGTATGCTCCATTTGCTCGGCAGGACATTTTTATCGCGACTGTACCAATCCGACTGACTTTAAGTGCTCCAACTGTAGTGGACCTCACTCAGCGGTTTCCTATTCTTGCTCTGTAAAGGCGGCAAAAATTGCAGAAGTGAAGAACAAGATAAGTGGCAAATTTACCTACGCTACAGCAGTGGCAGTATCGGCAGGTAAAAGCAGTAATAATAAGGTTAATAATGCCATCTCAAAACCTACAGCGAAGACCCCTCAAGGCAGGGCCTTGATCGCGGACATAATTAACTCGGACATTGTTCTGGAAGCAATAACTAAGACCATTGTAGATCTTCTTAAAAAAAAAGACACCAAAGAACCTTCTGGTTCTCCTATTTCAGCAGCAGCCATCAAACAGTTACTTGTAACAAACTTTTCAATTTAAATTATGGATAATTCTGTACATAGTCAGTTGCATAATTTTTGTTCTGATAAATTCAACATTGTACACTGGAATTCCAGAAGTATAACACCTAAGTTAGATCAATTTAAGCATTTCCTTAATAGTCTTAATTATCAGGTCGATTTGATTTTATTTAACGAAACTTGGCTTAGCCACAATTATAACCTTAGATTACCAGGATTTACAATAATAAGAAGAGATTCTGACCGCCCCCATGGCGGTGTTGCTTTGGCAATTCGTGCAAAATATAAGTTTAAAGTTATCAACACTCTCTCTCAATATCACTTCCAAAATATTTTAGTAACCATTAATATTAATAGCTTTCATCTTGATGTTTTATGTGTATATATACCTCCACCTCCTAATGGAAAATTTAAGATCAATTTGTTAAAAGATGTATGTTCACAATTTGTATCTAATAATCGTCTAATAATAGGTGACTTTAATGCACATCATGTTTCCTGGGGTTCCAGATTTAATGATGGAAGGGGCAATGCTCTCCAGGCTTATGTGGAGAGCTCCAATCTAGTGTGTTTGAATGATCATACGGTCACGACTTTTGCACCTTTTGGCCAACAAGGTAACGTATTGGACCTGGCATTTGCGTCCCGATCACTGAGTTCTAGTTGCACGGTTTCTGTGTTCGATGATCTACTTAGCAGTAATCATTTCCCTTTACTTGTTGATGTTTTTATTGACTCGTCAGTTCCTGATGTTCCTGTTTCTAGCTCCCGCAACTTGCCGAGTGGTTTAGGTGATATCCAAGACGGTAATTCCCTAGCTAATGTAAATTTGAAAAAGATTGATTGGACGAAATTTAAAGAGTTATGTGATGTTGAGTTTGCAAACTTTCAATTTGTAGATAACCCTCTTGAAAATTATTATAAGTATTTGAGTATTTTACATGACATTTTAATGACGTTTGCGAAAAAATGTTACCAACGTAGATTAATTTCCATTAAGGCTGTTCCTTGGTGGAATGATGAATGTGATCGAGTAGTTTTGCAATCCAAAATTGCCTTATTATCTTACAAACAATACCCTTCAATAGAAAATTATATAATTTACAAAAAATTAGATGCGTTAAAGAAAAGAAAATTGTTGGAAATTAAACGAGATAGTTGGATGAATCTATGTTCTTTATTCAACCGTATGACATCAACAAAAATTATTTGGGATTATATACGTCGATTTAAGCACGCGAAACTTAATATCAATTCTGCAACACCAAGTTTATTTCAAAATTCGACCAATGCTGAACTTTTCTTAGATAAAATAGCTCCTCATAATGACCAAGTACCATATAATGAGCTTCAAGAATCTGTTAACAATCCTGGCATTCCAGAAGCTCAGTGGATGGTTAAAGAATTCTCTTTTTGTGAATTTGTAGCTGCATTAGAGAATAAAAAAGAGACTTCACCTGGCCCTGATTTAATCACTTATAAAGTCATCAAGAGTCTTCCTTGTTTTGCCAAGGAAATATTATGTAAAATATTTAACGATCTCTGGCTCAGTAATTGTATTCCTCCAATTTGGAAAATGCAATATGTTGTCCCTATATTGAAACCTTACAAAGACCCTAACTGTGTTGACTCTTATAGGCCCATATCCCTAACGTCGTGTTTTTCAAAGGTATTTGAAACAATGCTGAAAAATAGACTGGAATGGTTTACTGAAAATCTTAACATGATTCCAACTACTCAGTACGGATTTCGAAAGGGTAAAAGTACTATAGATAATTTAAGCTGTTTAGTCGGAGACATTAAAAATAATTTTCGTAATAATCAATATACTTTAGCTGTTTTTTTAGATATTAAAGGCGCATTTGATAACATAGATCATTCATATCTTATTAAAAGTTTAAATTCCTTGGGATTTCCAGGTCACATATTGTTTTGGTTATTTAATTTTCTTAACAATCGGTATTTAACTTTAAAAACCAAGTCTACGTTGACTGGTTCAAAAATGTTTAGTAAGGGTACACCTCAAGGCTCTGTTTTATCTCCTCTTATATTTGTTTTGAGTTTGATATGCTTTATGAAACAGATTCCGTCTTCTGTTAAGCACTTATTTTTCGCTGATGATCTGGTTTTATATGTAAACTGTAAAGATGTTAAAAGTGGTGAATCTATCATGAATTGTTGTCTGCGTAATATATATAATTTACTAACATTTTCTTTGAAACTTGAGGTTAATGTTTCCAAAAGTTCTGTAATTCTTTTCTCTCAAAATGGTTTACATCAGCCTCTAGTTTTATATAATACGGATATTACTCCTGCTCAATCTTTTGTTAGATATGTTGGCATTTTTCTTGATTACGACCTTTCCTGGAAAACTCATATAGAAACAATTTGTAAAAGAGCTGAATTAGGGCTAAATATTTTGAAATCATTGACTGGAGTTAAATGGGGTGCAGATCCCAAAGTTCTAAAAACGATATACATTGCGACAATTCGTAGTCACTTCGATTACGGTTGTATGTTTTTTGCAGATGCGAGTTATTTTCTCTTGAGAAAACTAGATATTATTCAAAACAGAGCGTTACGTATAATTACTGGTGCTTTGATGTCCTCTCCAATCAATTCATTAGAAATTGAAGCTGGCATTGTCCCTTTATTCGTACGACGTAGTTATATAACAGACAAGTATTCTCTTAAACTAATTAGTCGAGATAATGAAGTGATATCTAGATATCTTGAACATTTTGACATTCCAAATTACAATTTGGTTCCCTTACCAAAATCCTCTTCTTTAAGTGGTTCTATGACGTATTTAAACTTCGAATTCCAAGATACGGTATCTTGGTCAGCCTTACTACCTTGTTTCGAATATAATTTTCATGACCTGATACAAGATGTCCCTGTTGATCTGATTAAATTTGAATCTAAATTTGACTTTCTGGAGTTCCTAGATGATAAGACTGATTTCGTTAAATTGTATACTGATGGCTCTAAAACTAAAGATAGGACAAGTTTTGCATTTTATGATTCCTCTATAAGTTTAGGGAAGGTGTATACGTGTAACAACTACTTTTCTGTTTTTTCGGCTGAGGTTTTAGGCATAATTTATGCCTTGGAACATATTAAAGACAACTACTCTTGTGACAGTAAATTTTTAATCTTATCTGATTCTATGAGCGCTTTGCAAGCTATAAAAAACAAACGTATACACGCATCTGTAAATTACTTAGTATATAAGTTAAGAAGTTTTTTAAGGTCTTTGTATAATAGGAATTTTATTGTTGAATTTTGCTGGGTTCCGGGACACTCTGGAATTATTGGTAACGAACTTGTTGACACGCTTGCCAAAAGTGCAAGGGATGACCAAAATTGCGATTTAAAGGTCCCACATTCTGATTTAGTGCCCTTTGTAAAACAGCTTATGATAAAACGTTGGACTAATTCCTGGACTAAATCTACAGAAGTTAAAGGCAAATGGTTGGCAGGAATTGTCTCGGCTCCCAGTACTAAGACATGGTTTGAATATAACAAAAAATACTTAGGAAGACCTTTTATTTCAACATTGTGTAGACTGCGCATTGGTCATGCTCGTTATCCTGCACATCTTTTTAGACTAAAACTAAGCGAATCGGCTTCTTGTAAATACTGTACTCATAATTTATGTGATCTTGACCATATTTTCTTTGATTGTCCTCAATTTAATTTACAAAGATTATTATTCATTGCTATGTGTATAGATGCTGGTGTGACAGTTATCCCGAAAACTGTACAGGATCTTTTAAAATGTGAGGAATTATATCCTGTAATTTTTAATTTTGTTACCCATACTATAGGTGACTTGTAATAGTACATTACTTAACAAGGGCGGTAAAACAAAGAATGTCTCAGATCGCAGGTATTTGACGCCCGAGCCGAAGGCAAGGGCGATAAATATGCGATCTGAGGCTTTCTTTATTACCGCCCGTGTTAAGTACAAAATTTTATGTCACCCGCTGGTCAGGAAGTGGGATTTCCCGCGCGCGAAGCGTGCGGTAATTGCCGCTTTATGGCCAGGTGTGACATAAATACCTTAACTTGATGTTTTTGTATTATTATTTAGGCATATTATAATCCAGAATTTTTATTTAGTACAAAAGGTAATTTTAGTTGTATTGGCAATATGACTGTATCCAAAAGTAAGTTTACTTTGTATAGTTTTTGGTAAATATTGGATTGAAATGTTATTGCACGTATAGAATGTAGTGGTTATATTCTCTTTGTGTTATTGTTTAGTTTAAGGCTTTTTTTAAATATTAGTATTACTTTGTATTTTGGTTTGAGCTGATGGCCTCGATGCCAATGCTCTTAATAAATTAAAAAAAAAAAAAATTTGAAAAAGTTGACATTGACGATTTGTTAAATCTATTGTCGATTTTTATTAATGCATTATTTTTCCTTTTTGTATAGCAATGTATGTTATTTACTCGCAAATGTGATGAAAAACATTGTGTGTATCACGGGTGGTAATGGTTATTACAAACTCAAGTCAATAAAAGCCTTCCGCCGTTGGCGTCGGGGTTCTATTAGACTTTCGTTAGTAATAATAACCTACTTACTGTACTATAATCGCTTACCAAAACATTTTGAAAAAATAATTGCACATCAAAACTCGGTTTCCGGCGTGTGGTTGTTTTAGCTGTGTAAAATCGTCAGTTTCGGGTTGTTAGGTTTTTATTGATGTTCCTTAAATACAAGCCTAATTTAAATAGTCATAGACTAAAACTTTCAAGTTTCAGATGGATTACTAATAAGTATTTAGTTTTGGATTATTTTCCTTATGGGAAACAAACGAAAAAAAAAACGTAAATTTGAGACCTAAGATTTCAACCTCATATATTCTAACGGGAAATTTACCATGTATATTTGTGTTTTGATAAATATCCTGTTACATGGTAAATATCCCGTTAGTAACTCTTTTGAGACCGTTTAAAATGTCAAAGTGTCTCACTGACCGTTTATGACAAAGAGCTGACGCACCAATTTTTAATCCAATTTCATCACTATATGTATGTTTCCCTTAGACCATAGTTCAAGAGACCTTGGTTAATGTAAAGTCAATTAATTTACCAATCTTCGAAGTTTCATTCATAATGTTACACGCCCAAACCCTAGTTTAACAACATTTACGTAGGTTTATAGCCGACCTTTTGCTTTTCCGTTGGAGCCACTAAATAAAATGAACGAGACAGCCGCCTTCAAAGTTTCCAACCTACCGACTTAAAGTTAAGTGACTGACTAACTAACACTTCGTGTTTCTAAGTTACCTAAATTATTCTTGGTCGCTATCGCAAATTACTTATAAAGCGATGTGGAAAAGTTTCACACAACTTGGTGAACTTGTTTCTCAACTTTCTAAAAAATGTCTGCTTTTTACTACAGATACATCATTGACGCCTTTAACATCGATATAAACGATGATTTAGGTACATCATATTTGAATATAACGTATTTTTTGGAAGTAGCATGAAATAGGTAGCATAAGTTTGTATTATGGGCCACAGATGCCTGAAATAAATGGTTAAATAAATAAATAAATAAGTAGGTAATAATTTCGTGGAACTTCGCGAGGTGCGAAGCATGAAGTAGTCTTTCAGATAATCTTTTAGGAAATGGTGTGTAGTAAAACACGTACATGTCACAAAAGATTGAAGTACAAAGGCGAACTTATCCCTATAAGGGATCTCTTCCAGCTAACCTTTGAGCAATGAGGATTACCGCTAGATCTTTATATGCCTAATTTCTATAATAAACATTTAATTAATCTGCGGGTAACAAAAGGAATAATTACTTACCCAAGCTCTCGCTAAGAATCAATTATTTACGCCCTGATGAAGAAATGATCAAGAAACTACTTTACGGCTCCTAATAAGGTTGGAAAAACGTAGTTAAGGAAAGTTTCGGGAACTTCCTGTTATATCATTTAACGAGGAAGACAGAAGCATATATAGTAGAAGAGCCGGTGACACTGAACCTAGTATGATAAGATTCCCAGATGGCATATATATAATTAGGTGCGTCATTAGTCGGGGAACACGAAACGGCGATGCTGCAATGCGAAAAACCTGGCGAAGCCATTGAAAATTAAAATTGAAAAATGATGAAAAATCCGGTTTCTAGTATGATAAGATTCCCAAGTTTCGTTTGTTCCTCGAAACAGGGGAGGGGTAGGACTATACGATAGTGCAGTGCTGCAAGCCCTCCTGGCTGGCCTTGTCAGTGGCAGCAGTATGATAAGCGACCACTTTTCTGGGGTATCTAGTATGATCGGATTCCTGAAAAAAACAGGGCTCATCTGAAAGATCAGCACTTTCTGTGTAAGAAAAACCACTGCTGCATTTTCCAAACAGTGGAGAAGGTGGTTGCTGCAGCGATTAAAGGAGCCGACAACACTGAACCTATTTCGATAGATTCCCAGATGATATATATATAATTAGTCGCGGCATTAATGGGGGTACACGAAATGGCGATGCTGCAAAGCAAATGAGCAGGCAAACCTATTAAAAATCAAATTTAAAAAAATAAAAAATAAACGGTTTCTAGTATGATAAGATTCCCAAGTTTCGTTTGTTCCTCGAAATAGGGGAGGGGTAGGACTATACGATAGTGCAGTGCTGCAAGCCCTCCTGACTGGCCTTGTCAGTGGCAGCAGTATGATAAGCGACCACTTTTCTGAGGTATCTAGTATGATCGGATTCCTGAAAAAAACAGGGCTCATCTGAAAGATCAGCACTTTCTGTGTAAGAAAAACCACTGCTGCATTTTCCAAACAGTGGAGAAGGTGGTTGCTGCAAACGAAACTTGGGAATCTTATCATACTAGAAACCGGTTTTTTTATGTTTTCAAAATTTCTTTTTAATAGCTTTGCCTGCTCATTTGCTTTGCAGCATCGCCATTTCGTGTACCCCCATTAATGCCACGACTAATTATATATATATATATCATCTGAGAATCTATCGAAATAGGTTCAGTGTTGTCGGCTCCTTTAATCGCTGCAGCAACCACCTTCTCCACTGTTTGGAAAATGCAGCAGTGGTTTTTCTTACACAGAAAGTGCTGATCTTTCAGATGAGCCCTGTTTTTTTCAGGAATCCGATCATACTAGATACCTCAGAAAAGTGGTCGCTTATCATACTGCTGCCACTGACAAGGCCAGTCAGGAGGGCTTGCAGCACTGCACTATCGTATAGTCCTACCCCTCCCCTATTTCGAGGAACAAACGAAACTTGGGAATCTTATCATACTAGAAACCGTTTATTTTTTATTTTTTTAAATTTGATTTTTAATAGGTTTGCCTGCTCATTTGCTTTGCAGCATCGCCATTTCGTGTACCCCCATTAATGCCGCGACTAATTATATATATATCATCTGGAAATCTATCGAAATAGGTTCAGTGTTGTCGGCTCCTTTAATCGCTGCAGCAACCACCTTCTCCACTGTTTGGAAAATGCAGCAGTGGTTTTTCTTACACAGAAAGTGCTGATCTTTCAGATGAGCCCTGTTTTTTTCAGGAATCCGATCATACTAGATACCTCAGAAAAGTGGTCGCTTATCATACTGCTGCCACTGACAAGGCCAGCCAGGAGGGCTTGCAGCACTGCACTATCGTATAGTCCTACCCCTCCCCTGTTTCGAGGAACAAACGAAACTTGGGAATCTTATCATACTAGAAACCGGATTTTTCATCATTTTTCAATTTTAATTTTCAATGGCTTCGCCAGGTTTTTCGCATTGCAGCATCGCCGTTTCGTGTTCCCCGACTAATGACGCACCTAATTATATATATGCCATCTGGGAATCTTATCATACTAGGTTCAGTGTCACCGGCTCTTAAACTAATAGTATTGATACTTTATGCATATGGTATTCAATATTTAAAGTCGCTTTTCAACGTCGATTAACAGATAAATAGAGTCAGCATGATTTATAACATATTTTTTTTACAAATAAGGTGCAAACAAATTTAAGGGCTGCCTGGTGGTAAGCAGACTCTGAACCCTATGTTCACTTGCGATTCCAGAAGAATCACATGCAAATTGTGGATCTTTTATCGACACATGAACAGTTGTTGTGCTGACAGAAATACATGTCGGTTCCTTCACTCACTCACAGCGCATCTTGGAGAGCTCTGGCGACCTTTCTCACACTAAAAAGTAAAAATAAAAACACAACACCAATGGCTGTGATCTGTGCTACTCAAAATATGAGCCTTCAGGTGTGCCCTCTTATTTGCGACAATATTATGATATCGCGATATTCATATAATCGGTAATTTTATATGCCTAGTTTCTATAATAAACATTTATTTAATCATTTAATTTATCTGCGTGTAACAAAATAATCATCCAAGAATCAATTATTGATTGATTTATGTTGCGAAATCTAACCCGGTTGAGGTTGGATTAATGATAAATATGTCACAAACACAACTTACGACATTTAAAAAGAGTAGGGGTAAAATTTTATATTTAATATCATAATATGATTCTTGGTATGCACTAAAATAATATGACTTCGTATCGCGTTCATGGTCCTTAACTTCAATATTATCTCTTATCCATTGTGACGGGTGCCTTGTAGGTAGGTACTAACGTCTGCTATGTAATGTCGTTATTATTATACGACAACATTAAGTGATAGTGCCAGGGTAATGTTTTATTATATCAAACCTTAAATTCTGCAATATTTCACTCATCAGAATTGTTTACGATACGAAATTTTATAAAGATGTGAAATTTGTATTACCCGTATTTGTATTTGTGTTGTGAGTTTTAACCGTTTAGTAAAATAAAGTTATAACATGTCTCACGAAAGTTTAAATTCAAGTATGTGAAATTTGACCTACAGAGCAAGTTTAGTAGTCATCATCATCCTCCTAGTGTTATACCAGTACGGTTGCATCCTGAAAGATACCTGGGGTCCGCTACCCAATCCCAAGGCACTAGTTTTTAAGGGAGAAACTGCCATCTGACCTCCCAACCCGAGGGCGAAACTAGTCTTGTTGTGATTAGGGATGTCAACTTATTGACAGAAATTATCAAGGCGCCCTTAGGCCTCTAACTTGGCTTTCGTCGTGTACAGCAGCCGGGATCATCGGCTAAACGTGACTTCCAAACACGGGAGTACTCAGTAAGCCTCTCAAAGCGGTTACCCATCCAAGAGTTGACCACGGCCGACGTTGCTTAACCTTGCATACCGGGCGCTGCTGGGGTCACGAACGCTTAAACCTACAGAGGAGTAGTGGTATCATTAATGTTGTACAAAAAATAGATACCTAAATATCGCTCGTATCGGCTCGTACCTACAAAAAAACCCTCTAAGTGCGTGTCGGACTTCGCATTTTCAGGGTTCCGAACAAACCGCAAAATTAAGTTGGTTTTGATAGAAAAAAAAAGAAAATTTCAAAGAAAAAATCTGATTTATCAACATATTAGTATTTGTTGGTAAGTAAGGTGGTAAAGTATAAACATTATTACCAAATTTCCAGAACGGGAAATGAAAAATATCTTAGGAACAAAATTACAGACAGACGATGGACGGATGGACGAACGGACGCTTGAGTGACAGTTCCGTTTGGACCCTTGGGGTACGGAACCCTAAAGAAGAAAAAATACAGAAAAGAGAAGCTAAGCCGTTTGTAAGTCTCATAATCTTTTAAGGTAAGTTTCCATTGAACTCTTTCATGCTCCAGAAAAGCGGAAAATGGTTTTCGTTTCGTGACATTCCTTACAATAAGAAGCGAAATTGAAAGTAGACTGACAAAATGCGACCATTCAAACTTGTTTCGTGACGAAGTAAGTATCAAGAAAAACGTATACTTTGCCGCCATAAAATAGGATGTTTTATGGCACTATTGCATTTGTTGCGAACATGAATATTATGATTTATTCACAGTCGTAACAGTTCACCTTTTTTAAGTACATATTATTCAACTGAATAGTACATTACTTACCAAGGGCGATAAAACAAAGAATGTCTTAGATCGCAGGTATTTTACGCCCGAGCCGAAGGCAAGGGCGATAAATATGCGATCTGAGGCTTTCTTTATTATCGCCCGTGGTAAGTACAAAATTTTATGTCACCCCCTGGCCAGGAAGTGGGTTTTTTCGCGCGCGGAGCGTGCGATAATGGCCACTTTATGGCTAGGTGTGACATAAAATATTATGTGGGTATAGGTACGTTTGCGTAAATGCAATACTTACCTAGTTTCATGGTATAGTCAAGTGCAAAAATATGGGTGCATACAATACAACTTGCTCAAAAATATGTCCCATAGCTTATGTCGGTGAATTAAGGTTTTAGTACCATATTTATGAGAGGATACACTCGATATCGATCGTTTTTGCACTTGACTGTAAAATAAAATCAGTCAAAGCTGGTGCCTTCGCCTGTTTGGTAATACCATTTCGCATATTACTCGCGAATGCACAGTTGCAAATGCATACGATACGTATATAAAACTGTGCTTATGTATGTAGCTCTTCAAGTAAAGTCTTATTTCGTATTTCTAGGGGTTATTCTCTGTTGAATACTTTTCCTTTCTTAAGTATGTATGATCACATAATACCTACATCTTCAAACATAAATTATAAAACAAAGTTTATATGTGCCAGCGTCCTGTGAAACTGCACCTACACCTGCTAAAGAACATCACATTGTGTTCTATTCACCTTAATAAGTAGATTTTCGTAGGCTCGCTTAAAAAGCCCGGGTGTACCAGTACCATATAACAGATAATCCCACAATGCTTATAATTTTATTATCTTTCGAGAGGCAACACAGATGGGGCTTTCCTTTATTATACGGGTTCTGTTGCCTAACGTATCTAGGTAATGGCCCAAAGTTAATTCGCCATTAGGAAGCAAGGGTCGTCGTTTGATAAGTGTTAAAGATAAAAGAAAAGAGACAAAAACCTTAATGCTTTTATTCTTACTTAACTGGTAAATATTCTGGTTTGCAACATTGTAAAGGGTGTGCCAAAAAGGACGCAACATTTAAATTTGCCGCCATTTTTGCATTTTAGTGCTGGTAACCCTAAAAAAATACTATTTGACAGCTGGATAGTTTAGGGTTTTTAAAAATGTAGCACACTATACGAGATAACACCTCATTTTTATTCTTGAACAAGAAATAATGAAAATTTGGCTATGAATTGTCGCAAATTTCGTACTCGTGTACCTACTGATTCGTTTCGGTAGCAGATTTGGCCCCCTATGTCATGTGATTTAACGCCATTAGATTTATTTCTATGGGGTTATTTGAAGTCAAAGGTTTATACCAAAAGTCCTAACGCATTAAAAGTGGAGGTTTAATGTTGCATTATTCACGCAATTCTGCCACATTTGTGCAAAATGGTCAAGGAAAATTTCATTGAAAGAATTCGTATGTGCAAAGTCAAATGTTCAATCAAAGGTTGGAAAGGCGATTTTCAACCCGGCTATCTACACGTGAAAATCGAACTTTCCGAATAGGAGAGATGAAAAATAATTTGTTGCTCTTCATGATAAAACTCTTGGAGTATTGAATAAATCAGAATTAATTGTAAAACCGTGCTTGTATGTTAAATGTGGAGCACACCTAATGTTTTTATTCCATACACCGACGGTAGCAAACAAGCGTGCAGTCCACCTAATAGTAAGTGGACACAACAGCCTAAATATAGACGTGCTGGTTATAGAATTACTTTATAAAATTTGAGGATTCACGGTGTTGACCTAATGTTTATACTTGAGGGACTGCCAAATAGTATTACAGAAGCAAAAACAAGTTGTATTTCTCATTGCGATACCTTATGTTGTACATGTTTATTTCTAATGGGTGCGGTTGGCGACAAAAAACAGTCATTTTTAAACTTATTCATAAAAAAAGTTCAACCTCTGATTGGTGTGTTGAGTTGTGTAAAATGTGAATCACTGTGTAAAATTTGCTAGATCATTCCGATTAATGTACCTCTATATAAGAATAAGATGAAAATATTTTCATCTTTCAAGCCTTTTCCTAAGTTCAATTCAGTTAGGGTTGTTCATCGAATGAAAAGGTTTGCAAACTTGTTTTGTAAGTCAGAAAAAAAATAGAGCAGCATTCTTTGATCTTAGAAAAGGAAATGAGAAAGTAAGTTACGCTAAAAAGTGGTGGCCTAAGGCTTGTCCCTTCGAAGAAAAAAGGACTTTACTTAAAAGTATCAAGAAAAAGTTGATTGTTAAAGAGTGCTAAGTTTCTTATTAGGGGTCATTCCGTACCTGAGAAGCATAACGCTGTAACTCCATTTTTTTATGATTTTGGGCTTTTAACGGTATCGTACTTAACTTTCCGTGGTCTCTCGGGCCATAAAACTGTAGGTATTTGCCAAATTCGCCATAGTTACCGATTTCCTCAAATGTATATTGATTTTTTTAGATACTATTTATGAAGGAAAAGTTTCTATTCGAGTTACAAAATTTATTTTTATTTAATAAGCTTGATTTTATTTTTGTTTATGTCTGATTATCAAGGGTGTCATTTTATTGTACCTAATTAAGTTTTTTGCTTAGAAGCAGAATACGGTATGTGACCTAGTTTTTTTTGTTTTATAGTAATAAAATGTCACGTTGAACAAGAAGTTGATCTCTATTTATTAACAATGTTGGTCCGATAACTAAACTTTAGAATAATAAAGCGTTTCGTTATTCAATCTAGATTATTTTGACTTTAAGCCACCCTAAACTTTTCACCGCATCATTTTGACACAAAAACGCTGCTTCTGTAAAATTTAGGAAATGGCGATTGCGATGTTATGCTTCTCAGGTACCTACGGCATTTATTGTTGTCAATTCTCAATGTTGACTCATTCTCATATTTTTTCATAAAGGTCGCGACTTTTTGTTTTCGAGATAATTGGGTATTGATTGGAAAAGTTTGATTGGAGTTTTGACTGGTTTAATATTATCATGACCTTTCTAGTATATTTACGGTCGCTGGTATCTCTTTATAAAATGAGCCGTACACGTACAGGGACAGAGTAAAATGCTCTAAGGCTTCATGCCTTTGCATACATTTGGAGTAAATTTTTTGGGTATCAATATAATATTGTAATCAGGAATTTTTTCAGAGTTTTTAAATTCAATTACATGGCGGTTCAGTTGGTGAACAGTCTTGCAGAAGCAGTATTAGGATGTTGACAATAATAAAAATAAATTAGTCTTACAATTAAATACCAATAAACCAAACGCACGAAAAAACTCGCAAAACTTCGCAATTCAATTTTTTCTGCTATTTTAAACATTTTTAAATGTGTCATCATCATCCTCCTAGCGTTATCCCAGTACAGTTGCATCCTGAAGGATGCCTGGGGTCCGCTACCTAATCCCAAGATTTGGCGTAGGCACTAGTTTTTACGAAAGCGACTGCCATCTGACCTTCCAACCCCAAGGGGAAACTAGACCTTATTGGGATTAGGCTTTGTCAAGTGAGTGGGCAACTTGACTGTTAGAAGTTCTCAAACCGCCCGAAGGCCTCCAACTCGGCTTAACGACTGCTGCCATAGACAGCAACCGGGATCAACGGCTTAACGTGCCTTCCAAAGCACGGGAGCGCTCAGTTAGTAACCACTCAAAGCGGTCACCCATCCAAGTCCTGACCGCTGCCCACGTTGCTTAACCTTAGCAAGCGCAAGCGATTCGCAAGCGCCGCTGGGCCACGAGCGCTAAATATTTTTAAATGTGTAATAAATAATAATGTATAAAATGACATTCTTTGACCATAGAAAAGTGGTGACGTCACTGATTCCGATCTCCCTACAAACTTCATATGAACAAAGTATTTTATAAAAAAGTAGTTGAGTTCAACATCCCTCACTACTATCACTCAACATCCCTTTTCCACATTTCAATGTGCACAAGAACCAACTGAGCACATTTTGCATAAACCATCATCGTCATCATCATCATATCAGCCGAAAGAAGTCCACTGCTGGACATAGGCCGTCCGCAAAGAGTGCTACAATGACCGGTCCTGTCATGTTATTTTGCATTAATACCCTAATATAGTCTTGTCTCCCAATGGGGCGACAATAATCTGGTTAGTTGCAACGCCATCAAGACGCAAGCGTGTCTGTTTACCGCATAAAGGAGCCCATTCAATCTTGCTCCTACTTTCCGAGGTACAACCGTCCCTGTAGTCAACGATCTCGAGCTGCTTGGCATGAAGATATGATCAAACCTTAACTTCGGCACTTCCATTGAGTCCAAAGCCCGAACAGCGGCCAAAAAGCTAAGCATCCTTACTAAGGTCAAGCGACATTTCACACCTGGACAGCTTCTTACTTTATACAAAGCCCAAGGCTGATCCTGTATGGAATATTGTAGTCACCTTTGGCATAGCTCGGCTAAGTACCAACTTGCCGCACTCGACTCGGTGAATCGCAGAGCCAGGCGGCTCATTGGCGACAGACAGTACGGAAGGAGGGTCTAGGCTGCAGAGCCTAGCACATAGCCGCAAAGTATCGTGTCTAGATGCATTTTCTACAAATTGTACTTTGGTGAGAGTGCTTCTTTCATTGGACATCCAGGCGTACGGCAGGTTACTATCCTTACTTGGTTGAAATTCCTCTTACTCGAACCAAGCGCTTTTAATCATATTTTATAATGCGCACTGCTAAGGTTTGGAATTCCCTGCCGGCATCTGCATTTCCGAGTCCATATAACTTGGACCTATTTAAGGCAAGAGTGAATAGACATTTTCTGGGTGAGCTCGCTTTACGTCGGCCTCATCTTTGCACCCTGGCTAGATGCTGGCCAAGAGCAATCCCATTATTAATAAAAAAATAAAAATAAATACCTTCTATACCCGTCAATAGATAACAAAGCTGGAGGCCAGATTAAATAGGCCGTTACATATTTTAGGCCCCATAGTACGTGACCTCAACCCAGTAGAAAGGAAATGCCTCCAATTAAAAATTGACGGTCGTCAGACATCGCCGAGGCAGGTGTTACATGAATGGATAAAATTTGACTCATTTGTGGGCGAGGTGGCATTAATTCTAATTCTAAGACTTCACTTCGAAAGAAAAAGAGGAGATATATCAAATTATCTCTACATTTTACATTTTTATAAAATATTAGATTAGGACATTTTCAGATAGGTAGTAAAAAATACTCTTATATCTAGATATACGAGTAACTGTCAAAAATAGTGGTCATTAAGCAGTCAAACAGTTTGTCGAGGTATAAATTCTTCATAAGTATAAAAACATCTCTTTTATTTAGTAAAAAAAGGTAATTGAGTCACGTTTTCAAGAGCTCGGTGCATTAAAGTGACCGAGGGCGTCTATTCAAAACATACATTGCGCATTAGAATTTGATTTCAATGAAGTTCACGCGCTCGTTTATCATGTGAGTTCGGGCACATGGGAGCGAGCGCGCAATGTAATGTAACATATATTGAAATGAGATATGAATGCGAGACGTATGTGTAGAATCGACCATCGGAGCTGTGATGTGACGCTTACGGTCCCCGTTGAGCAGACAATCTTGCAATCTAATTCCACTTTATATGGACCGTTCCTCTTTGAGTAGTTTTCATTGCCTCGACTATCTAGATCGTCGAAGGAAGCGACTGCAATCACTTTAGATAATTTTTATTTTGTCAATGACAATGACGGAATAAAGGAATAGTACATTACTGCAGAGACCAGTAAGTAAGCCATCCTGGACGAGTATGAGTTAGCCGGCCGAGCCGAAGGCGAGGTCCGGCTATAATACGAGGCCAGGATGGCACTTACGGTCGAAGCTTGTATAGTGCTTTTCTCAAAAATGAAACAAGTTGTATGAATAACAATATTTAAAAAAATTTCGACAATTCCGCCTCGATCGTTCTAAAATCGTAGTTAAAGAACCAGCTGTGGGCTGGCGCGCTCGCGGCGCGCGCCGGGCTGGCGCCGGGCGGGCGAGCGGGGGACGCGCGCCGCCAGCTCCAAACTTATGATATGTAATGGGATTTACATACTTACTTCCTGGACAGTAGGTGTTACTTCCTGGACACTTCTGGCAACTGTCCAGGATGAGCCACTTTCGGATACTGTCTTCACAGATGTTATGAGAACATTACATACTATTTTTGAGAAAAGGTTATTTTTGTTGATATGGTACTTTTATCTCACGAGCGCGGGTTGGCCATTGTTGTAGTTGTGACACATACGAACACATAGACGACGTCAACTCTAACTCCTACGCTGACGCACATATAGACTATGTGCATGAACAGCTCAACACAAACCATAGCATTATGTCCATTTAGACAAAAGTTTAAACAATACTGCAATTAGAGTTTACAACCTACTTCCTGACAATTTAAAAAATATTGACAACCTAAAATTATTTGATAATAAAGTAAAGACATATTTTCTGTCCCGTCCATTCTATTCGATTAAGGAATATTATTCAAGAATTTTTGACAAATGTACTTGACACTTTGCTGTTCAATTTGATTTGACTTGTACCTGTAAACTGCGCTATAGAATATTATACCTTGACATATTGTTTTATTGTAATTATTTGATTTTTATTGGGACATGTTAAGTGCACTTTTGACATTTTATATAGTTTCTTTATCTTTTTATTTTCTTGTGTTATTACTGTATTTGCATGCATTCATGTGACTTAAAGCAAATAAAAGATTGATTATGATTATGATTATTATAGCTCACCCGCGCTCGTGAGATAAAAGTACTTTACTATTTATCATTTCCAGAATTAATAAATTGTTCAAAATCGGCGCGGGTCGCAGACGCACTCAAGCTCAAGCCACACAGAGAGCGGGCCGGCGGTGGCGGCGCGGGCGCGGGCGGCGGCGGCGCGGGCGCGGGCGGCGGCGGCGCGGGCGCGGGCGGCGGCGGCGCGGGCGCGGGCGGCAGCGGCGCGGGCGCGGGCGGCAGCGGCCTTTGTCGGTTGCGGCTGCCGACAAAGCTCTGTGTGGCTTAAGCTTCATCCTGAGGGAGAACTCCCGAAGAGTTCGAAACATGTCGCCCGAAGTGACAATTAATACGTGAGTTTTAACCATTTGGTAAAATAAAGTTAAAATAAAATTGTTCAAAGTTTCATCTCATTATTGTCTCACCGCACCCACATTTGCAAGTTTCTGTTTGGCCCTATGGTTGACTGGTAGAGAATGCCTCATGGCATTAAGTCCGCCATCTGTACTTATATTGTTTGTGCAATAAAGATTAAATAAATAAATAAATAAACTGAATCGAAAAATACCTAGGTATGCAATTTCGCTTTATGTACCTATAAAATCTAAAGTTTGTTCTCTACCTTTAATTTTTTAGGGTTCCGTACCCAAAGGGTAAAACGGGACCCTATTAATACTAAGACTCCGCTGTCCGTCAGTCCGTCTGTCACCACGCTGTATCTCAAGAAACGTGATAGACAGTTGAAATTCTCAAAGATAATATATTTCTGTTGCCGCTATAGCAACAAATACTAAAAAACAGAATAGAATAAATATTTAAGGGGGCTCCCATACAACAGACATGATTTTTTTGCCGTTTTTATAGATAATGGCACGGAACCCTTCGTGCGCGAGCCCGACTCGCATTTGGCCGGTTTTTGTTAGCTTGCAGAATAAATGAGTGCCGGATATAATGTGTTTTCTTCATATTTCATTAATATTTTATGAATACAGACTGAATCCATCATAGGTGCCTACATTCTACTATAAAATAATATTAAATTTCAAAAATCCTCATTATAACGATTCCAAGTTGTTATTTAAGTAATGCCAGGCTAGTTTAGTGAAATTTCCCGGTCAAAGTATGTCGCTGAAATAAAAAATGTCTTCTCCATGTTTTCAGTTCCATACTCAAGCCTCTGCGACTCGGGCACTGAAGGGGGACGACCAACAACGAGAACAAGGAAAGACAAGAAAAGCAGACAGTCATATATCGCATTTTTAGATTCTAAAAATTTGTGCCATAAACTAAGATAATAAGTCACATAATAAATCGTTACCCTTTGATTTTAAGTCGGTTTACTCACCTTTTCAAGTACCGTCGAAGATTTTCCGACGAAACTTCTTTGTCCAATCAACTACGGAATGTGTATACCCATATTAGTGGATCGCAAATATGAAATCATGTTTTGAATACGTTTTTGTATAGTAATAATGGAAATAAGATCTACAAAAATATTGTAAAATAAGGCTGACGGACCCTTCAAATCCTTATTGATGCTGGAATTTCATTCGCAAACGTATTCAAGCGTTAGTTATGATTTTTTGTGTTATTAGAAAGACTGTGGTACTTTTATTTTTATTTCAAATTTACGAGTATGATCGCATGACCTCTTTTTTTTGCTCTTGCCTTGGTTAGGTAAATCAACTTTGATGTGTGATGTGTGTGATGTTGGCGTGTTCCTTTTTTCAAGCAGAATAGAGGGAAGTAATCAAATTGTAGGCTTAAAAATATGAAATGTTGTCAATTGTAATTTGATTGAAAATATAGACAACTACTGTTTTTTTATACACTTTAGCTAAGTCCCATAGGTTTATTACGATAATTGACGTAAAAAAAATGTACATATTAATTATTTATTATAATAATATGCAAAACATGCAAGCATTTGTGACGAGGCGTGGCGCCACGTCAATCTGTTTACATGGCCGTCTGTGTACGTTAATCTCTTGATTCATTGAACTGAATTTTGCTATCGGCTCCACAACGTCAATGAATTTCAGGGAATACGAATGGAAAATACTTTCGTTCGAGGTACTAAACTTATTTCGTCAGTAAAAATCTGTATGTAAATAATGACATAACCTATACTGAACTTTACTTAATCATTAATTAATTTGTAAATAATGTGCTTTTGAACAGGATAACTAGTTTACTAGGTAGTAATACCTTAGGTAGTATACCTATAATCCATACTAATATTATAAATGCGAAAGTGTGTCTGTCTGTCTGTCTGTCTGTCTGTCTGTCTGTCTGTCTGTCTGTCTGTCTGTTACCTCTTCACGCTTAAACCGCTGAACAGATTTAGATGAAATTTGGTATGGAGATAGTTTGAGACCCGGGGAAGGACATAGGATACTTTTTATCCTGGAAATAATCCCTCAAACTGTTAAATTAGATTCAACTTCCAATCTATGAACCGGATCCATGTTAGGTATTTACAATGCCCACGAAAATTCGTCTCTGCAGAACCAGTGAAAGCCTGACCTCCGAACATGCTCACAGTTTTCACGAATCTCAGGTTCAAGATACAATTGGGACGTATGGTGAGGTGAGTCTAGACATTTATAAATGTTACGATATTATTTGACGTTTGACATGTCAGAGACGTGTGTCAAGTGTCAATATACAGATCATAGATATAATATAAACTCTTTAGTTATAGGTGCGCCAACAAGTGACCGATGTTATGTCTTTCTCATACTTGCTAATTTTCATACATAATTTGTACTACGCAATTTGGCCGGTTTGCATGTCCAATGTATTTGCTTATGGAAGTTTGCGTTTTGCCTATAACCCGACCATGAAAAAATGTTCTGTCGGTGATAGGGACAAAACATGCCACTCTTTTCTATTTTCTCTTATAGGAATCGCAATAAGACTCTCTTTCTCTAGCAAAGCGTGTCAGCCCCTTGGTCAGTATACAGATGTCATTCGTTAAAGTTGAAGGAAGCTAATGTAGAACTACACTTGCACAATTTACTAATTTGAGTCTTAAAGTGGCAAGATAAAATAGGTATTTGCATGATTTAGATATGATTTATTTATTCTTTCCACCGTAGTTATAAACTGAGTAATTTCGGCACCACTTGATTATGATGAGCTATTAAGATTGTCGACAAAGACAAGAAAAAGAGGTCGATAGGAGGACAGTAAACGCCTGGAAGAGCTATTGGTCTATGAATCACCCAATGAAAGGCGACCTACCTCTTTCACCTAAAAGTAGGCTCATGGACATGAGCATACTTCCAGTTCTCACCTACGGTGCACAAACTTGGTCTTTGACAGAAGCCCAGAAATCCATACTCGGGGTTTGCCAGCGAGCCATGGAGCGCAGCATATTAGGTGTAAAGTTGGTGGATCGAATCCGGAACACCACACTGCGCTCCAAAACTCAAATAGTTGACGTAGCTCGGAAAACAACCCAATTAAAGTGGGACTGGGCTGGACACGTCTACCGGATGCCGAATTAGCTGTGGGACAAAAAGTCCACAGAGTAGATGTTCCACAACGGAGACGCGGTAGACCACGCCGGTGGTGGCGTGATAATTTGGACTCTTTAAAAAGGAGACTGGGCAGATAAACAAGACCGCGAGGAATGGAAAAAGAGGGGGGAGGCCTTTTCCCAGCAGTGGGACATTTTAGGCTCAATAAAATATAATAATTAAGGTGGTCGCACACATAAAGGCTCGGCACCAGACCGGCGCCGCCCGTTCTTCGTTAGAAACTTCATACTGCAACGCACAGTTAAGGTTTTGGCAAACCAGATGAGTGCGGATGCAGCGGTGTGCTCCAGCCATTATCCACTACGTGACGGCATCGCCCCTGCTCGGGACAGGACCACCAGCCATGGTGAACAGACGCAGGCGAAACGGCCTACTTCAAACGTAAAAAGCCCTCAACCAGTGGACACCTCGCGGCAAGCGCGGCACCGCCACGCGGCCACCTCGGCGCTGCTGAGGCACGATGCGGTTCCGTGCTTGCGTTGGATTTACGTGAGGTGAGGCCGCGCCGGTCTGGTGCCGAGCTTTAACTATGTGTGTGTCAACCTTTATTATGACAGATTTAGTTCGAATGTCTGTTACTCTTAGAGCAATTAATAGGTACTATAAATTGCGTATAAAATAAAATAAAATTGAAATACTTTGGCACTTAGAAATATTTATTTGCTAAGATAGCTTTCAAAGTTCTACAGTACTACAGTCTATCTAACCTGTAAGCAGGCTTGCAAATGATTAAAAATTATTTACATTCGTGCTACATTACTTGATGGAATTTTCAGCACCTGCATCGTAATGTTCGAAACATTTCACGCTCGCTATGCTCGCGTTTTCGTCTTTTTTTCATCTTTTACTTAATGCGTATGAAGTATTTTCCGCACTTGCGTCGTAACGTTCGAAATTATTTCATCTACGCTACTTGATACGTGTATGAAGTATTTTCCAGACCTTCATCGTAATGTTCGAAATATTTCGTGCTCGCTACGCTCGCGTTTTCATCTACCTACATTACTTGAGGCGTATCAAGTCTCTTCCGCACTTGCGTCATAATTTTTGAAACATTTCGCGCTCGCTACACTCGCGTTTTCGTTTCCATACTTGATGCGTATGAAGTTTTTTCCGCACCTGCATCATATTAATTTTCATCTACGTTACTTGATCTACATCCATATATTAAATCCTCTGTCATGTGTTTCATGCGGGCGCGTTGAGCCGGCGTGCGCAATGTTTAGTGAGATTGCCCGGCCCGCAGTACCCGGTGACGGCGTAATACGGTATAGAAGTTGATATGGACCGAGTTCTACGCAGACGAAGTCGCGGGCAAAAGCTAGTCTATATATAAATGAAACTGGTTTAGTACTAGATTATTATAATTTGAGTTGTAAATTGTCTGTGTGAGAATAATGTTTCCAGGTTTTTAATTACCTATTGTGGGTTGTTTATTGATCTTCTACATTCCGGTTCCATGGTTATTGTATAATTTGTTTGTAATAATGAAACATGTTCAAAGAAACAAGTGTGCAACTTAAAATACCACTCATTAAAAGTAGGTACAAAATAATAAGTGTTGGATCATGCTGTAGGGTGTGGACATATTTTTTGGTTAATATCTTTAGCTAATCGTCCCAATGCTCGACAGTTTAATGCCTAGTAGATGACCTACCTTATTTGTCAGCTCTGTCATTGAAGTTCAAGATTGAAAGCGCCAAATATTGGGTCATTGTCGAGCACTTGGATAATTTACCTTGCATACTTTATCAAATATTGCACTAAGTCATCAAATGTACATAATGGTATAATACTGGGGTTTAAAATCAATATCTATTAGTTTTGGGTCATTAAAAATGAATGCGCTAATTATATACCTACGCTTTTCGTTGAACCAGAATGTTTGTCAATAATTGGGGCAAAAATATGAAATGACGCTTGCACAAATGAAGTTTAATCCGTGTATATATTGCGGTAAGGTTCAAACTGCAAGTGTTGATGGGAGTGGTCCGGCTGTAGTAATCGATAATATTAAATATAGCGTGAGACGGTAAACGGCCTACTAACGTGGATGTAAGTAGGTACCTAGTCTTAAATAAAGCCGGCGCTACACCGAGAAATTTAGAAACTTTGAAATGCTGTTCTGCCCAGACGAGCAAACAATAGGGACTGATTTTCAGATATATATATGATTCTTGACTATTCTATGTTACTCTTCGAACGAAAACAAATTATAAATTTATAACCAACCTTATTTTTTTGTGGACAATCTTAGAGGTACACAAATCAACCTAGTCCCAAACTAAGCAAAGCTTGTACTATGGGTACTAAGCGACGATATACATACTTATATAGATATGATCCAACAAGATATGCTTTCATTTTAACTTCAAAAACTCAAAGTTCTAATGATTTTGTAAAGCTTACACAAAAAATTCCACAAGGAAATAAAATTGGTATGGTTCAGTCTGATCAATGTCTAGGCATAAATTCCAAAGAATTTAAACAGTTTGTGGAAAAAGAAAATATACGTCTTGTTTTTACTGCAGTAAATGCACCATTTTCAAATGCTTTAAATGAGAGGTTAAACCAAACTTTAGTAAATATTTGTTATCTTAATATCAATAGCATTAATTATTTTAAAATGCACTGTGTTGTTCGCAAGCAATTAATTTAGAAACGGTATCATGTTTAACGAGGGAACTTATAATAGAGGCTAGCGTTACAAAGTTACCCGATTTAAAACAAAGCTGACAAACTAAGGGGGTCTATTTAACTCTTATTTCGAATTGGAAACAGTGTGGTAATTATCGTGCTCACTCTTTTTACGACCACTTTAGCCTAGTTGTTAGTGAACCTGCCTACGAAGCTAGTAGAGGTCCCGGGTTCGAATCCCGCGGGATAATCACGTAACATTTCGAACGTACGGTAGGCATATTTTAATGTCATTTTTAGTATGAGATTTGACATTTAGGTCGACCGTACGTACGTTCGAAAAGTTACGTGATTACCCCGCTGGTCAGGGCATTTATTTGTGTGATTAGACACGAATATTTGTACCTGAGTCTTAGATGTTTTCTTTGTATTTAAGTATATAATTTATCCATATAAGTATGTACGAGTATATCGTCGCTTAGGACTTACCCATAGCAATGCTTGTTGCTTAGTTTGGGACTAGGTCAATTTGTGTAAGATTGTCCACATATTTATTTATTTATATTTGTTTATTTTTGCCAAGTTAGACTTGAAGATCCTAAAAGACAGCACGAGCGATAAATACTAAACCAGATCCAATTTTATGCGCAAAGTCAAAGATTTTATTCTGAATTCAGTGAAAATTATTAAATTTTACAACGGGTTTGATCCCGTGACTGTAATTATAACTATGATTGACAGCCGAGCCAGTCTCGTAGGAATTTCACTTTATAATGCTCTTGACGTGTTTGATAAATTGATGTTAGTCGACTAATAAACCTTTATTAGACTGGAAGGTATATCAGCACAATATAGTTTTAAAATAATAATAATGTGTCTATCTTCTTCTCCCCTTTTTGCGCAATGAAATGTGGAAACGCTAACTTCCATACTATTACTTATTCTGTGCTCAAATACGTGTAAATACCCACTGTAGTGTCGCAGATTAGAACAATACGGGACTGCATTCTCATATCTATTAGTGTTCGGAAGGTCAGGAATATCATGTCCAGTATCGTTTCAGATATTCCAGAATCGTAACCTACATATATCTACATAAAATATGTAGATATATGTAGGTATAGAACATAAATTCGCGCACTTGTGAATCAATTCGCATGATTGACATACACATTTTTTGCGAGATCTAAACCCAATAAAAGACATTTGTATATTAAATAAATACTCAATTGTTTGCATTGTACCTTTATACAGATAAAAATGTTTATTGTTTGCAGTTAAATATAATTTTCTCTATTTGAATGAAATGCGAATTATAAAAGGTTTATTTTCCGTCATCTTTTTCAAGAGAGAGTTAAAGCGGCAATTACACTTCTTCGCCCGCAAGAGTGTAAAGAACACGTTAGTCGGCTGCATTCGGCGATAGACAGCTGCCAAGTCGCCATAGTAGGCGGACAGACTAATGTGAAGACGACGTTCGTTGGCCTAAGAGTTTAAAATGAATTCGGCGACCGCATTAGGTGAACGACGCAGTGTAATTGCCGCTATACTAAATGTCGCGAACTTAATTCGATTGCCTCAGGCAAGATGAGGTTCTTTACACTCCTATCTAAAATCTTGTCAAGATTTTAGAACACTCCCAAGAATTATTTTTTTACTGCTTACTCGATTTTTAAATAATGTTATTGAAATTATACTTATTTATAGTTTCATGGTTTTATTCGCGCCGCATGTTTAGTAAATCTGTGTTCCCTTAGCAAACGTTTCCAGTTTCATGTAACAAGAGTTATGGTGCGTGTAACGTCCTACATACTTCAACCAATTTCGCTATTTCATGCTTGTGATAAATTACCTACACTGATTTTTTCTCCGTAATGTTTGGATAACCTTAGAAATCATGTACACTTACAAACATTTAGGACACATATTATGAGGCGTTTTACATATTATGATTGGTCGCACAGTGGTCGACTTTGTTTACGTAATTGTTTTACGTGACACTTCTCGTAATGAAAATACATATAATATATGTACTCGTAGGTATAGAGCATTCGTATAATGTTCAGTCTTCTAGAATTAAATGTGGACAGACTTTGACGATATTGATCAACTTTTATGGTGGAAATATCCCAGAGATGTGATAATTTTCGTTTTCATCGTTTAGTGTTATTATCATCAGGATATTATTATCTATTAAAAAGCCAGAAAACTATTTTCCTTAAACCAAATATAACTTACTCATAGTGATAATCCGACCAGGAAATCTTTTTTGGTATCCCTACTTTAGACCCCTTCCTTGGCAGGTGCTATTACCTACTCCAAAGCCGTACGTTCAAACCTCAACCCACAGAGCAATAATGTACGTATTTACGCAATGGGATCCCTAAAATCCGTGATAAAAATACCATAAGTACACGCTTTTATTATGTTTGTAAAACAGGCAAATCGCACAGCAACAATCACAAATCCCGACTATCACTTTCCGTTACTTATTCAGATCACACAATGTGTGACGCGAAGCGGTTCAATCTTGCTAACATTAAAAGGTCTCTTTCTCAGTATTAGGTATGAGTTTCAGTATAACATGCGTCTTTTTTAGCCGAATAAGAAATATTGTACGACGCGACTTGTTCGATAAGCGACCTCGAAGGTGAATATGAATAATTTATAACGTAGAACCTTTCTAAAGTGTTGAAAATGGTAGCATAGATGACGCCATGACATTACAAGTAAATTCTGTATGGGGTACATGGGAATAACAATGATAATGTATTGCCTTTAATTGTATACCGAACACAGTGAGATAACTTGTAGTCTATATATTCCGACGAAGCGATTTAATAAGATACAGAAGTATCATACAATAAGGCTGCGTTTCCACCAGAGATGTGCGAGAATGTGTTTTCATATATTTGACACCTCGCTCGACGCGTTAACAGATTTACGTTATAATTATAACTATTGATTAACATTTGATGGATTTTTTATACAGCCAAAAAACTCTGCGAAATGTGACGGAACGTTGTTGGTCGAGGTTTATCTTTGTGGGATTACCTAGTACAGCTCGTATACGATACAAGTAAATAAAGTTTTATATAGCTCGAGTGTGCTCGAGTTTTGTCCTAAGATCGGGGGGACATTAGCAGCAGGTAACACGTAGATCGTAAAAAACGTTAATTAATTACTTTACAAAGTCGCTACTAAATATAATGACCTAAACGAAACAGTTCCAATTAAATTAATGAAATGCCAAGCACCGTGTAATTTTTAATGAACATCACAGTTCAATTATTAGGTAGGTATTATTTTTTATTTAATCATTTATATTATTATGAATATAAAAATATTTTCTCTTATGTTTTGTTGTCTTATCCGTATAGCTTCGACCGGCAAGTCCTTCTTTTCTGTCTGTCCTTTCGCCCGTCCGCAGCTTAGCGCAGTGATCCGTGGTGCTAGAAAGCTAAACTGGGGATATATTATATTTAAGTTAATAAAGCTGACAATGTAGTAAATAATAACAATTTTAATAGTTTTGGTACCGCCTCTCGAAACGTGAAGTGAGAATACAATTTTTTTGTCGCAAAATCCAAGGTGTTGGATGTCGCCCGATGATTGGACCATTTTTGTGGGTTTTTCAATATCTTCTCATTTGTGTGTCATATGATTAGATAACATAGATGAGAAAATACAACAGCCTATCTCCATACGTACTAAGTTGTTTTCTTCGGACAGGTAAAAGGTCGCATATATTATTAAATTAATGTATGAGACATCACTTGTCCTGAAGAAGCGTTGATGTCACCTCGAGATAATGCGTTTTTAGAAGGAAGGTTTTAGTATGGAGAATGGCGTTTATTATTTACGGGGCTCTGCATCTACCTTTTCTTCTTCTAGGGTTCCGTTCCCAAAGGGTAACCTAACAAACGGGACCCTATTACTGTAATAGTACGGAACCCTTCGTGCGCGAGTCTGGCTCGCACTTGGCTGGTTTTATTTTATACGTGGAGAAAACCTGCGAGCCACCCGTCCCAGTCCCACATCAATTGGAGGAAGACTGAGTTATGTGATATTTCTATCCACTAAAAACTCCACGGTGACCGCCATCTCCGCTCTCATGCGGGGGACTTCAGGATCTGATACTGATCGCACTGGAGCCCCCATCGCGCTTTACCTCCTTTTACTTTAGCGAGCCACGTCCCTGGGGCTGATATGCAAGTGCTGTGGCCCCCGCCACATGACATGAAACACTCGCAACCCCGGTGACCCCCTTTAGTCGCATTTTACAACGGGCGGGGGAGATCATTGACCTATTCTTGTCCGAGTATACACGGTTAAGCAGCATCTACCTGCGAAAGAATAATCCAAACTTTTTATCACGTCAGCAGACATTGGTCACAATCATGAGATTGACGTGGCACTTTCCTCTTTTACAATGAAGAGAGCTTGTCGCCTCGTTTTTGTTTTCCGCCGTTTCTAAAAGACGTTCCGTTGAAATTGCGTCATTAATATTCCGGAACCAATCTGAAACGTTTATTTTTGAACGTTTCACGATTGCTATTGGCGACTTCTAAACGCAAGCACGCTTTACAATTAGAACAAGTCGTTTACGAGTGTTGAATCAAGACCTTTTCGCACGAACATTCGTTATCGAAGTTTGGAAAATGGATCGGTTTTTAGTTTTCGAAAAATGGACCGATTCCAGTGACTGTGATTTACGTTTAGCGAGGCGTCCTTGATTGCTTATACCGGGGACTTTAGTCAATTGGGTACAAATTCTATTTTAAATTAAACTTGAATCGGCTAGAACTTGGGTGTTTGAGTAAAACCTTATTCGATACTTCTTACTTTCATCCCTTACAAATTGTAGGAAACTGGAAATAAGCCACCCATGTCTAAACTGTAGGTAATAAATTGAGCGACGATCAATTTGACTTAGCTCAAATAGACTCTAATATTAGAATTCGTATGTCATAAAATATTATTTACAAGACAAATATCTATTTTATAGTTTTACTAAATTAACTTCAAAGCGAAGATTACAAATTTTACTACGGCTGCAACGTAAACACTAATATTTTACGATTACCATTTATATGGGAAATATACCAATTTTAAATCAAACCATAGTTAGATGCTGCAGCCTTAAGGATAGGAATGCGAAACAAAGCGATTTTGTTACGAGGCGTCGTCAAATATAATATGAATTCATTTAAGATTTTAATTCGCATTGAAATGTTCTTAAGATTGAAAGCTGATTACATTTTAGTATCGGTTTGTAGTGGTCGTTATTGCTCAAAAGTTCGACGCATGAAAAGTGACAGATTAGTAGTCTGTTGTTTTGTCTAAAATTGGTGACTGGCCAATTTTTCGGCTAAAAGAAAGCTTTCCCTAAAAGCTTGGCAATTAGTTCCAATTGGTGGCAATGTAAACGAACTCATCCATTTACTATCAGAGGGTTAATCAAATGTCATTAATACTGGGAGCTGGCCTTAATGTATTTGTAAACAACGATATAATTACCGATGTTTGATTAAACTTGTTCATTGCACGCAAATAAAACTCATTTCAAAAGTTCACTAATGTATCGGCAAAAAAGGAATATCAAATTATCATGTCCCAAACTTATGTCCCAAAAATTCATTTCGGCGAATGAACATTTGGCAAAACAACGTTTGGCACATTTCTGTTTGCGCAAATGTATGGTTTGGCCAATTCTTGTTTACCAAATAATTACTTAACAATGTTTTAAATGTCACTTTTAATATTATTATATTAAAGAATGTGTCTATTGGCATAATTTAGGTCCCAAAATACTGTATCGGCAAATTCTTGTTAAGCAAAATGATTCAGGTTCAGATAACTATGATGTTCCTAAAATGTACTGTACTAAAAAGCGTGCATAAAAGCAAGCAAACAAGCACATATGCGTGCATGCAAGCAAGCAAACAAGCACGCATGCATGCAAGCAAGCAAGTACACATGCATGCATGCAAACGAGCAAGCGAGCATGATTTTTCAAGGCACATAAATAAACCTAACACCAGGTGACTAATGTTGTTAGGTTCAGAAGGCGCCTTAGTCTTCTGAACCTAACTAGTCTTCTGGTGTTAGGTTTTTTAACAAGGAATCTCACATCTCACATACATAGAGGTGCATACATACATGAACCCTGAAAACATTAAACTCCTTTTTTTGGGCAGTCGTGTAAAAAGTCCCTACACGCGCGCACGTAAATAAATTACCGCCAGGAATAGGAACATACAAATCAGGGTCTCATACGTATCATGCTGTCCAACGCCTAATGAAATTCAGCCTGTATTTACACAACAAAGGGACTACTAGTACTGTATTTGCTGATACATATAGGGTATCCCTAATTAAGGTTGACCATTTGGCTTACGTACCTATATCACGTATCATCACGGTTCTTTCATTAACATAATATTAAATCGACATTTATAAGTATGATTATCGAATGTGTAACGATGGGTAAGTCTCACTGGTTGTAACGATATAATTTCGATTACGTTTTACGTTACATAGAAAATATTATAAAATTGCAGCCATCAGATTATTATTGCTACACTCTTTACGTTGACCTTCGAAGTATCAATTTCGATAACAGCTACAATATTAAAAAAATATTATTTTAAATTTCATAGCTATTGCAATATATTGTACTTTATTTCAGTCGAACCCCGTGTCAGCTCATATAAATATCACATGGAAACTCTTACAAATTGTGCACTGCATAAATAACCACTGTATGATTGTCCATATCGTGGCAGTCATCATTTGTGGTCGAGCTGGACCTTAGTGTGGCTCGATGTCGGGAGTCGCGTGATTTCCCAAAGGATAGCCCAGGGCGTACTCTAATTATTTAAGCCGGTTGGCTGCACTTTTAATATTATTTACGTTATAGTCTATAAACCTTTGTTGTTACCAATAAACAACAAGCAAAACATATTTATTTAATCAATTACAACTTTGTTATTGATAATTTTGTTTCGCTTATCTTATCTTATCTTATCGATGACCGTTTCGCTTATCCTATCGTATCCGGATAGTGGTTGGTGTCCCTGTTTACAAAGCTTACGGTCCTGGGTTCGATACCCGGTCAGGTTAATATTGGTGTGATGGGCATGAATATTATATGTTTTTGAGTTGAAAGTGTTTTCTATGTATACCATGTAATTGGTATTATTTATGTAAATACTTTCACTGTCAACATAACGTGCAAAAAGCCGTATGTTCCGAAAACCGCCAACGAGACGAGCGCCCACAATTTCCTTATACATGCAAAAAACTAATTTATTATCAACAACATAAAAAAGGGAAGAAAATGACATAAACAAAAACTTATACTAAATAAAAAAATTGCCCCAGGTCCTCGGTGCACGGTAGGGTTCCCAGAAGGCTGGCCGCATTGCCACGCTGGATAGCAATGCTAATCCGTTGTGCGAAAATAGTGGCCAGCCCTCTGGTCATCAGACGCTTCTATAAGGCGCGTCGAGATGCCGATGTCCTTATAGAGGCGCCGAGCACTTGGACCCCATGGCCCCAGGGTCTCAACCCCAAACGCCGCAAACAAGTAGCTACTGCCGAGAGTAGCATATTTGCGACGCTTGAGGTTTCATTAAACTTAAACAGATTTTAAAATCTACCGCTCGGACCAAATTTCTTAAAACAAAAGTGTCGTGAATTAGGCTACCTATTGTGCTTCAGTCTACACGTTCTGATTTCTTACTTCAAATATTTGACACATGACAACTACCATAGAACGTAAACAACCATGACTCATCGAAATTATAAATAAAATCACGTAATAATAATAGTGCTTCTCAAGTAAATAAAAACATTATTTTTCTTTTCTCAAACATCATTTAACCCACGTTACATTTTTTCAGATCATATTTTTTGAGGATTTTACGATAATAATCCAGCACCCAAACATATACGTGTTATGCCTTTTATTTTTTAAAACCAGGGTTGTGACCAAGCCTTTCGTTTTGATTCATATGACATTTCCGTAAATTGATAGAAATCGATTAGGTATAAACGATACATTTATGATCAAAACCAAATATCACACAATTTAACTATGAAGTACAACACGAAAAATAGTCAAATTGTACTACAAACGAACAAACCGTGAACGTACCTTTGCCATGTTGGAATAAAACAGTTATCGATTTCTGAACGAGAGAAAGTATAATTAAATAATTCTTTCTTTGTGTAGAATGATACAATAGGGATGTCGACTCAAACATTTTTATTACTTCAATAGAAAGAAGACGTAAAACTATGCCAAATAGTGAAAATCCTATTCAAATATCTCAAAAAATAACGAAGCTACAACGGTTAGAATGTTCGTAGTTAGAGAGAGAAAGTGCTACCTAACCGTGACGTCACTGTTAAGTAGCGCCATAGTAAATGACGATCGTTCAATACAACGGTGCGTTTTGCGGAAAAGGGACAGAACATACCCACTCTTAAAACTTTGAAGACTTACTAATTACGTAATAATTTATTTTTTGAATTACTTTTTTCGCCATTTGAATGAGAATTTAAGCCCTTATGTAGAAAATTTGGATTTATTGATTTTCTTTTATAGTGTCGTCATCCCTATTGTGATATGGAATATCACAATAGAATATGAAATATCATATAGGCTAGGCTTGATAAAAACATTTCAAAAATCGGCTGTAAAATCGATGCAATGAACCATTCGATAATAATCGCTTGATTTGACAGACGAGATGTCTTAGCCTCATCACTACAAACTTCAATTCATATGTCTCAAATATTTGAAGTTACATATCGCAATCTATAAAGGTCAGTCAAGCACACCTGTCAAATAAATTTTGAGAAGGGCTTCCACGTGTACTGGATTTGGAGTTGAAAAATAAAAGCTTCATGACATGTTCATGACAGGTTCAATAATCCAGCGTTTGGCATGGCTCGACAGCTGACAAAGCGCGCCGTTGCCGTAAATAATTTCGATTGTTTCAGTGGAGCTTTGAAAGCTTTACTTCCCCGTAACATTCAAAGTAAGCTGATAATTACTTCTATCAAGAATAAATTCAAGAATTGTCGATGCTATAATTGCTGTATTAGATAAGTAGTCCGCCATTTTAGATTCTACTTGGTAACACAATTTTACACAGTCGAGTACAAAGTGATTATGTATCCATGTATCCATATTATTTTCACTTCAGTAAAGTGAAAGAGAAGAGAACTTTGTTAAACACTACTTCACGCCAACTTCTTCAAGACCCTTTTGGAAGGAAAGATAGAAGGAAGGCGAGGCAGGGGAAGACCGTGGCGCAGTTAAATGGACCGAATAAAAAAAAACAGTTGGCGTCGTGTCGTAACAAGAAGTCAAAGGGCAAGCGTACGAGAGGGAAAAACGGAAAATACTCCGACAAGAGGATAACTCTTAAATTTGATGATGATGACAGGTGAAATCACTATACAATAGGGTATTAAACTAAGGTAAACATAAATTAATTTTTACATGACTAATAAAAGATCTAACGAAAATACTCGGAAAATATCAATTATTAATTTATTTTAGTTGATTGAAAGATTTTATAAGCATAAAGATTTAAAAAAGGACGCTGATTTGAACATACCAATTCACACTGTCTTAGTGAAGTCACTAAGACATTATTTCCCTACTAACTTCATATTAACAAATCATTTTTGACATTTAATAAAAAGTTGCTGATTTGACTATGAGTAAAATACCGTATTTACTAAAATTTTAATGGGATTTTGATCGGGGCGACGACGGGCAGAATCCATTTACCGTACAAAACCTTATCTACTGTCATGGCGTCGTTACCGAACAACGTCATTGAACACGTGACATTGGCGAAATCATCATAAAGATGGAAGCCATTTTTTAAAGAATTGAATTGAAAATTGTAATGAAATTGTGTTATTGTGTGGTAGCAGTTATGCAACTCACACAAGTTGTATTAGTTGTGTCATTTGTGTAAGTTGCATAAAGTAGTAAGTATAGACAAATATATGACTACTGCTACCACACAATCATAATACTCGCGTGTCAGTAACATCCGCATGACATCTTGGAATTGCATTACAATCCAGAACGCAGCGCAAACTGAAATCAGGCGGGGTCAATACACGAATATAGCAGAAGGTCTATTTATATTCGTCACTTCACATCATAATCACATTTAAAAAACCGACCAAGTGCGTGTCGGGTAAGGTAGGGTTCCATAGTCGTCCACCCGTTACATTATACTTATGGACTAAAAAGTTCGCAAACTTATATATTTGCTATGTTTTTGACAGAATAAACAACATTATCTAACGTATCAATGGAAATTGTACGAAAGTTTGCTTTTGCAAAGTACACTAGTTAACTAGTAATGTCTACTTAGCTGTGATAGTTTTCCTTTTAAATTCATCGTATATACTACTACCATGATTTTTTTCACATGTTTAGTAGCCACCGTTCAGCTCGCAGGGGCGGGGGGGGGGGGGACACTTGACCATAACAAAAATTATCACTTCAAAGCTTAATATCACGCCAACCATTTCTTTAATCAAAAAATGCTTATGGAAACCTTACAATATTTTTGAAAGAGCTATCCAACGATAATCCACATGATGGGGTTTGGAAGAAAAAAAAATTGCACCACCACCTTACATGTAGGGGATTTTTTTTTTTTTAATTATTTTATTGTACCGTTTCGTCGGCGTCATTGATATGTATGTATACTCATGCCAAATTACAGTTTTCTAGTACTTACGGTTACTGAGAAAAATGGGGGACAGACGGACGGACGGACATGGCGAAACTATAAGGGTTCCTTGTTTACTACGGAACCCTATAAATTACGCGTGCTCACTTCTACTCGCGCCGAATTAGCGTGTTATAACGATCGGAAACACATGAACTACGATTGGGATACGAACGTGGTGAATCTAATTGAGGTCCTATTCGACATAGCCATTCCTCTTGACATTTCTCCCTAAATTGGCTTCCTACCGGAAATTTATCCCTCTATTTGAATAGTTATATAAACGGTTACGAGGTAATAAATTAAACCAGATAGTTATCTTGGGAATATGGCTCTGAAATGTTCTAAATTAATGGAAATTGTTATAAACTCCGGTATACATAATACACGTCTGGAACGGAACAACGAAGAAAACAAAAGAAAACCAAATATATTTTTAACAATAATTATACTTGCGTCTCGTTCTCGATGATTATAGAATTGATAACATGTAGTACTGTACGAGGGGTGATCCAAAAGTAATGATAATGAAATACTTTCAGTGGCTGAAAAAAGCAAAAAGAGGTTTTATTTTTTAAGGCAGTTCTTGGCCAGTAAATTAAAAAAATATATGTACAAAAATTGATATCTGTCACTGAAATAAATTTATTTATTCGTGAGTTGTCGGAATAAATGCGTGGAAATGGAAAAATCTGAAGTGAGAGCCGTTATTAAGTACTTCTGTTTGAAAAAAATGTGTACTAAAGATATACATGTTAAATTGGTGGGAACATTAGGGGACTCAGCTCCTCCGTATTCTACAGTTGCACACTGGTGCAAGGAGTTTAACTTGGGTAGAACATCTTGTAAAGACGAACACCGCGAGGGCTGGCCTTCCATCGTCCGCACTGAGAAGAATGTCAAAAAAATAGAAGATTTAGTTTAACTGATAGAAGAGTGACAATCAGACATTTAAATGAGGTCACAGGGATCTCGTATGGCAGCATTCAAAGAATCTTAACCCAAGAATTGCACATGAATAAAGTATCCGCTCCTTGGGTGCCTAGAATGTTCCACCCAGACAACAACGGACCTCCTCATAAGGCCAGGTGTTGCAATGGCTGCAATCCGGGATGCGGGTTTCGAATTGGTGGAACACCCCCCTATTCGCCAGACCTAACCCCCAGCTACTTTTATCTGTTTCCACGGCTGAAGGAAGACCTCCGAGGCAAAATTTTTTTGAATGACAGTGAGGTTATGGCCGCTGTGGAGGCATATTTGGAGAGTCCAAACAAAGAATTTTTTTTAAATGGAATTCGTAGTCTGGAGAAAAGATGGCATAGGTGTGTAGACTTGTTAGGAGACAACGTTAAGAAATAAATTTAGTTTTTGAACACATGTGTTGTTTTACATATTCGTTATCATTACTTTTGGATCACCCCTCGTAAGTACGTGTCAACTTCACAACGTTTAGCGTTTAAATTCAAAGTTTTTTCCCGCGCTCGACTACGCGCCGCCTACGCTAACCTGTCATGGCGTCATTATTGTTTCGTTGTGTCAACAACAACTAATGCGTAAAGTAAATTTGTTATTATTTCGGTGAAAATATAGTGAAAAGTGAATAAAATCATGGGAAAAGTGAGAAGAAATTTTCGTTCTTCTTCTAGGGACCGAAGTAGATCGCCCAAAATATCGAAAAAAGGTCTACAGGATCAAATTAACCTAATGGCAAAATCTATTGCCGAATTGGTCGAAGCCCAAAAATTAGCCATTAAGGCCACCACCACTTCAACGGAAACACAAAAAGGTAATGTTTAATCTACGGTACTAGTTATTTTCCGTGAAATATCATACGTACGAACTTTCCACACGAAAATCGTACCGGGTGGTTCCACACGAACCTAACCTTGTTCCACACGAACTCAACTTGTTCCAAATTATAGAACACTTTTTCTTTGCCTACAACTTTAATAAAGGAGGGATAGGCGAGGGTATCTTGATCAAATTTCTACGATACTGAAAAAAGGCCAGGTCAGAAGTTCCCGCAACCGACGAGCTTGTATGAGGAGATGTATGGATGTGATTGAAGCAAAAGACGTACTTGTAAGGACCGTAGTACTTGACGTTCTTTGGTTCTGCCTATCCTAATGGGATACCGGCATGAGTATATGTACGTATGTACAATTTTCATACTACAAAATAAATAATTTGAACTGACAAAATCGCAGAAACTTAATATTCATATTCATCTTCGCTTTTCAAAAATGCAAATAAATAAATTGGCCAAAGACCAATATTATTACATAGCCTTGTTTAGATACCTATATAATATGCATGTATGTAATATAAAAGCACTTTATTCTACCCAATAACAGATTAAAGCAATATGTCACATAAGATTGAAGTACAAAGGCGTACTTAAATCAATAATGGCTTGGCTTCCTAATTTACCGACTACTTAAGATTCGCATCTTGTATCTTTGAAGTACATAAAATCTCTCTCATTTTCTCGTTAAAACACGTAAAAATACTCAAGTGCTTGCTTTCATCTAATTAACCTCACTTTGAGCTATACCGTCAGCGACTTTAAAAGTCCTTACTCATTCGCCGACTTAAGTTTTTGATGTGCTCTCAAGTCTCAACTCAGTTTTATAATACCTAATTACCTTCAACAATCTTGCACCAATGTTAATTTAAATAGATTTGCAATTTATATTACGACGATTTGCGATTCGGGACGATCCTATTTAGTATTATGTATTAGGGTTGACTGACGAAGCCTGTTGCGGATTGTTTCATTGTTGTGTGAGTATTTATCCTATAAATGACGACGCCTGTTGCTGATTCATAGTTGTATCCACCTGACGAAGCCTGCGTAGCGGATTTGGATTTATCTGTGTCATTTATATTATAACATGACTTCTCCTCTTCCTCCTAGAAACTTAGGTAATGTAGCCTGCGACTTCATACGCGTATAAATTATATAATATCTGGGCGGCCGAGCTTTGCTCGGCGTTTTCCCAGTCATGAGACCTAGCTAGATCGATTGCTCGTCCCCGAAAACCCGAATTGCTCGTTTAAAGATATAAGATTCCGTTCTGATGTTAGTTACATTAGGCACTCATGGTTTCGGCAAAATCCGTTCGGTAGTTTTTGACAGCACATCGTACGTCGGCACAGTTTCACGTATCAGTCAGTAGAGATCGTCATGTGTGCTGAGTGCGAATCTAGTTCGAATATTGTTCTAAAAGCTACCAGAATGGAAAAGTCTATAAAATTTTAGAGAAAACAGCTTGCAACTAAAACCACTTACCTATGTGCCTATAACCAGCTCTACCCGTAGCAAACGACACATACGAGAAAAAATACTGTACTAAGTAACTAAAAGCGCGAGTGCTTTTGGTGAGAGTGTTATGTTATGTCACTGTCTAAATTCAAATAAGTCTTGTTTTACTTAGAATATACTCGGATCCTTAAAAGGATATTCAAGTTGCCAATATTCAACAAAAAACAGGAACAAACAATATAAGATATCCGTCCTGTAGACTCGTATATAAGAATACAAAGTAAACACAAAAGTAAAATAAAGTCTGTAATTAAGATTTAGATATTACGAACAATCGCGTATTGTATGCCTTTTGAAACAACGATTCAATCGGTTCACCAATGAATATCAAATCACGTCCTCGTTTAATGAACATTTGAATAATTTCAAAGCTAACATTCGTGGTAGGAGCTGTGCAACTTTTTACGGCGTTCTTTCATTCGCTTCTCTGAACTTAATTAGTTAAGCAACGAAGCCTTCATTTTCAACTCTTACGGCTCTGAATGTGCATGAATTATTCATGGTCTACAGTTTCAATAGGCGTAGTAGACTTCTGCCAGTGAACTCGTCGTACTCGCAGGCCTCGCAGCAGACGTTCTTGAATACGGAAGGTAATTTTAATAAGTTAGGTTTGCTGCCTGCTTGACACTTTACTGGGGTGAATTTTGATAAAAACGTTTCATATCAATTAGGGGCATTGGGATAACCTCGAAAATTAGAAGCATTTTTAACTCTTCCTGCCCTTGAAGCGAGGGCTCAGGTAAACATGGCGTCTTTGAATTTGGCTTGACACGCTGCCGCATATGTTTAACCATTGGCTATCAAAATTACAATCAATAAGAGTTGTTAACAATTGTTAAGAATGTTGTAAAATAAATATATATTTCTAAACCTACGGGGTAATCACGTAACGATATGTACTACCGTTGGTACGTATTTAATGTCAGTTTTAGTATGGGATTTGAAATTTAAATCTATCGTACTAACGATAACGGTCGAAAACGTTACATGATTACCGCGCGGGTCTTGGTCACGCTACCGTGTGTTTAGGACAAGACTGTTTTGTTCTAGCCAAGTTTAAAAAAAGAGAACTGGCGACGCAGCGGCCGTGTCTTATATTACACGAATTTTATTGGTTATGGGTCGGCAACGCACAGGTGACTACTTTGGAGGCTGCGGTGTCCACTTACCATCAGGTGGACCGTATGCTTGTTTGCCACCGTCGTTGTATAAAAAAATCATTTGGAGTCAGTTTTGACCCCTACGTAACTCATATAATTTTTCTGTGACATACAAATTTAGAAACAGCATTTTTAGCAGCGTTACTGCTAATTTCTGTGACATGTTCATTACTTAAGCAATTCCTTGCTTTCACCTAGAGTTATTTTTATTTCATATAATTTCAAACTTACTTTGTAAGCAAACTGAAAATAAAAAAGGAAAAATAGATCAAAGCTAATCTGATCGCGTGTTCACAACTTTTTCAATTTCCTCTAAAGAGCACTTGAAAATGACTGATTATGATGACATCGTTCAGGTTTTCGTTATCATTTGGATTGGATTAATTTCTATCCGTATTATCGGATCCATTTTTACCAGCAACTCAAATCTAAATTGAATCTGACACGTTAAAGTGATTTCATAAACGATAATAATAATAATAAAAAATCTTCCAGAGTGACACTCTGAGTCCCCTATGGTTCTGCCTAGCTTTGAATCCGCTCAGCACTGAAGAATTCAGGGCTAGGTTGTCATCTCCGGAGAGGAGGTGAGGTTTTTTCTCACCTGCTCTACATGGATGACCTTAAGCTATTTGCTCCAAAGACACAGGACCTGTTGGCGCTACTGAAAGTGAGAGAAGCTTTCAGTAGCGCCATCAAAATGGAATTTGGTGTAGATAAGTGTGCGGTCATGCATGTACAGTGGGGGAAAGTTGCAAATTCTTCACCTTTAGAGCTTTCTGAGACAATGTCCCTCAAATCTCTCTCCGAGGCAGAAACCTATAAATATGTTGGTATGTCACAGTCCTTGGGCATTGAGGGTGAGGGCGTAAAGCGGGCAGTAAAAGAGCACTCTTCTGTCGCCTGAAAAAAAAAATTATAGTCTTTTCTCGGGCGGCAACAAGATGCGCGCCTTCAACGCCTGAATTATGCCCCTACTTATATACTCCTTTGGCCTACTAAGATGGATTCAGACCGAGCTGGACGCCCTGGACCGAAGCGTGCGTGTTCTGCACACCGCATGCTACACCCACGCTCGTCTGTTATGAGACTGTATAAGTACATTCCGCGGAAGTGCGGAGGGCGCAGCTTTTTAAACGCCAAATACCTCCACAACCGCAAGGTGTGCAGTCTCAGGGATTATTTCCAGAACAGCAAGTGCGGGATGCATCGGGATGTAGTTGCAGTAGACGCATCTTACACCCCGCTTTCCATGGCAAAAGAGAACTAGCGTAGACTTAAACAATTGAGCACCGAGGACCGCAAGGCGGAATTGGAAGAGTAAGGAGCTACACGGGCAGTTCTACAGGGCCCTTACGGGACCCGATGTAGACCTGCTCGCGACGGTGAACAAGCTACGTTTCGGAGATCTCTTTGGGTAAACCGAAGGTTTTGTCTGTGGAATTGCGGACGAAGTGATCATGACAAACAATATATCCTGAAGGACGACATTTGTCGGGCATGCCGCCGTCCCGGAGAGTCACTCAGGCATATCATTTCCGGTTGTGGTCATCTTACTAACAGCGAGTACTAACACAGACATAATCTGATAGCCAGGATCATTCACCAGCAACTTGCTCTTCTATACGGTCTTGTGGACTTCGAAGTGCCGTACTATAAGTACACACCTGCGCCCGTACTTTAAAATGGTCGTGCCACGCTCTATTGGGATCGATCTGTTATCACGAACAGGACTATTGTAGCCAATAAGCCTGATATCGTGCTGAGAGATCGATCGAAACGCCAGGCAGTGCTCGTTGACATCACCAATTCAGCATCCCCCATGACGAGAATTGTGGAGGCCGAGAAGGACAAAGTCAGTCACTGAGTTTTTTGTGTTTAATGTAATTCATAACCAAACGAAAAAAAAAAAACGGTTTGTAGGTCAGTACATTAAAAACTTTCTGGCAGTGAGTGTTCACTCGTATCCGGTGCATTGTTTGTCGATGGGTGCCATTAGCCGGCGAATGCCAGAAATACGAAATGCTTGAGATTGACTAAGATTTATTTTTAACCTGCCTACAACAATCGAAAACACAAAAAGTGGTAACTTGTACCGTAAAAGTATCACCAAATCAAGTCATCCATAAAAACGTGGTTCAATTTATAGTCGCCAATCATTTTATTTAATTACCAAGGCACTTACGCGCCACACTATATGCACTTATATATTAACAATTTTTGCGGTGGGTGCTCGTTTTTTCACGTACTATTTGAGGCAATAGAATGGGAAAGACGAAGGAAGTGATTTTTTGGTAACGTAACATATTTTTTAAGTAATAACTATAAACTACTACCTTTGTCCACTACTTGTTCCGCGTAAATATCCACTGACTATTTCTTACCTTCCAGGGATGTGTTATGCGGGTTAAACGTATTCTATCTTGTAATCTAGCCTATACACTCGTTGCACACCTAATTTCATCATGGTCCATTCAGCCGTTTTGCTTGAGTGAGTAACAAACATCTAAAATTTCGGATTTAATATTCACATTCAAATAATTTATTTCAGAACATAATTCCGTATAAATGAATTTAGTTAGTAAAAGTTATGTTAGTAAAAAAAGTAAAATTGACAAAATACAAGAAATAAATCAATGCGCCACTGTGGTGTGGGCGTGGAGCTGTATCCACCGCCGCAGTACCTATCGGGGAGTCCCATCTCCCGGCCAGCGTTTGTAGGATGTTGTTCGTGGAGCCGCGCACACGCCTCATCATCGAGGCGGCCCACATCCTGATTATGGCGTGAAAGTTATCAATTTTCCGCTCCGCGAACAGTGCCTCGGCAGCCCGAACAGCACCCGGGCTACACGCATCATTACTTAATGATATATAGTATACTTATACTGGACTTAGTAGACTACTCAATATTAGTAGTAATATTATGCATACATTAATTTAAAAAAATATTGAGTAGCTGCATTTCAGGCACGCTTTATGAACGAAATACAAACTTTGTGTAAGGTCGCGAAAATAAAATTTTCCAACACCATGTAAAATTCTTGCATTGCACGGACACCATTATACTGATCCCCAATTTACTCAGCAAATTCACACGGAAGTAAAGTCAAACCTTTAATAATTTATAAAGAACTCAACATTCAACCCCGTTTCATCCCAACGAATTAGCGTCACCATCCACTTTCATAAACCTTATTGCATATAATTTAACAGCTATATAATATAACGTCCGAGCTGAAGGCATTGTTAACTACGTTACCCTTTTTAATATTAAAAACTTCATTGTGTTACAAATGAAATTGGTGTCGTCGCAAAGGCAATATGCTACATTGTGATTTAAACTTTTGGCCTTTATAAACAGTCCGAGTTCAAATATTTAAACGCGCTAATTGGAGTTCATTAAACATTGAATATTGACTGGGTTTTAATAGCAAAAGTTAACTCTTGCTTACTGTATTTGGCAACACTGCCGATTTGAGTTCGCGCAGATCCGCTTCAATACTGCTAATATATAAAGTTTTTACTAATTTTAGCTCAATCCCGCAAAAAGCGGCTTAAGAGGAGGGGTAGGGCAAGCTCTCTCCATACAAACTTTGTGCAGGATTTACTTCGTTTGTGTTTGCATTAAAGTTATGATTTTTGGTCAGTATGCCTATTTTTTTTCTGATAGCTATTTCGTGATGTTAATTTATATATATATATTTTTTTGAAATATGTATTTGAATATTTTCACATTATTTTCTTCGCATATCTCATATTTACAACCCAAAAAAATATTATATTCGTTAGTGCCAAAAACTACGAATAAAACGTGCACAGAGTTTGTATGGAGAATGCCTTGCCCACCCCTGCGCCGGATAATGATGAAACTTGTTAGCCTGGATTAATAGGCAACATTACTACAGCTTACCATATATAGGATATTTTTAATGAAAATCATGCCCAACTAGGGAGTGAAACTTCACGCGGACGAAGCCAGTCATAAATCATAGCGGAGGTTGACTGGTAGAGAATGCCTCATGGCATTAAGGCCGCCTTTTGTACTTTAAGATTTCTTTTTGTGCAATAAAGATTAAATAAATAAATAAATACCTAGGAACCTAAATTCACTTGAAAAATACGTAATCCTTTATTATCCACGCATGTCTGTACAGATGAAGTGCAAAATGGTTTTCCTTCGTACTTTATCGGAAAAGTTCGTATTTATCGTGCTCTCTCAATTAGCTTCAGTACCCATCTTACAGCCGTAGGGGTAACTTTGACATTTGACACTAAACAATAAAGTTCCATAATAATGGATATGAAAACGTCTCTTATTTAATACAATCATTGATTGACAGTTCGGGTGCCATCGTATTCCGTTTGAGATCTGAGTTTTCCCGAAAGAAAATCATTTTGCAATACATCGTTGTAGCATTATTGAATGGAAATCAGTTGCTTAAAGCAGAGACTAGGAATTATATTAGACTGCCAATGCCTATACATTGTGGCGTAATTTTAAAATAATGGGCCTGCTGTAGCTAGTTTCACTATGGAGAGATCACTTTACCATTTAATTCGTATGCCACTAAGATCTCTGCTTAACACATAGCGCCATCTGTTGGGAGCTTCTTCGTTGTGTTCATAGATGGCGCTATGTGTTAAGCAGAGGTCTTAGTGGCATACGAATTAAATGGTAAAGTGATCTCTCCATAGTGAAACTAGCTACAGCAGGTCCATTATTTTAAAATTACGCCACAATGTATAGGCATTGGCAGTCTAATATAATTCCTAGTCTCTGATTAAAGTAAAATTTTCAATACTGTTTTGTACTTTAACAATGTTTGTTCACGAGATCAAATTAGGTTATTGGTCTCGAGGCCCCACGGTTTTGTTGTCACGTTGAAAATTGTATTAAGACTTTGTCCTGTGCTTCACTGGTTGTTTTGCAGCACTCTGTTTCTATTTGCTGGTTTTCTGAAATTTATTAAATAAAGCCAGTTTACTAGCAAGTTTCAAATTTACGTAATGCTAACAAATCATCATTAGCCCACTTCCATCCATAGGCCTCTCCCACGGTACACCACTGAACTCAATCTGGAGTTTATTTACAAGCTTTTATCATTTAACTTGCCATGTTTGTATGTGGAATGAAAAGGTTGACCAGTTTTCAAACACATTCATTTACGCGCTGCAAGCACATGTTACCTTTTTAAAGTGTGTAACAGACGAGACTGCTGTATTGAAATAGTACATTTCGATACAAGTGAAAAAAAAAAGTTATTTTCGACGAAGGTGAGAGTTGGAGCCCGAGTGAAACGAGGGTGACAATCACCTGAGTTGAAAATAAGTTTTTACACATGTTTCGAACAATTTTTTTCATAACAAGTGCCTTAAAAAGTGAAATTTACGCACGCGAAGCGTGCGAAAAGTGCACTTTTTAGGCCCTAGTTAGGAAAATTATATTACACTATTGACAACAAAGTTCAAATTTACTAGGACCAACGTTGGATTACGTGCCATTACGTGATTTCAAGTTTGTTAGACCTAATGATGAAATCCTCTTCGCTTAATATTAATACTACTTATTAGTATCATATAAATGTTAATTTTCCTGTAAATTCCTGTCAATGTCAACATTGCTGTTTGTTGATTAATGATTGTTTTTTTGTAACATTTTTTTGTTTTCTTGTTGTTTTGTTAATTAATTATTTTTTTATTCTTCTTCTTCATTCATTCACGCGGGTGGAGCCGCGGGCAAGTCTAGTTATTAAAATAATAATTAGCGTGTGTCATTGTTAACAATTGATAACCGATTGACCAATTCGATGTCAACGGAAGAAACAGAATTTGTTTATTCAGAAACAAATCCGACTTTGCAAGGAAATTATTTTCAAGCGTATACCGTATAGACAATTATGTATACAGTTAACTCTTTGGAGTAGTAATTTTATTAGTGTGTACATTTCAGATCATAGCGTGTTTGCAGCAGTGAATACGGAAAAACTGCCAGGAATAAATCAGTGAAGTGCATTATTGTTCCTATTTGATCCAACGAAAACATACCGGTCGTGCACGCCGTAGCTTATGTTTATTTTGATAGGCATGGCTCAAGCTTGGCGGTTCAGTCGTAACCGAGAAAATCGTGATATCCCGTTCACTCTCGTTGTGAAACCGTCTTGTGCTTTCAGAGTATGAACCACCGGTTCCAGATATGCAGGAAAAGGTTTCAGTATGTTCAGTCAGTCCGCGATCGTGCGGCGGGGCGGACGTATGCTGATGCCGCCCAGAGTTGCCGCGAAATATTTGAAACATTGACGCTTTTATGGATGTGTACATAGTTTTGACCTTACCGAACTCCTTATGAAAAAGTGTTATTAAAGCTATTATTTCACGAGTAATAGCCCAATCAACAAACTTACTATCGATTATACAGTAATTAAATTTTGTTATTACCCTCACAGACGTAACGTTTTATAATTAGTGGACATACGAGTAAGTGTGATGGATTTGATGTTTTACATTTACCTTTCAATCTATTAGCCAAAAACTTTAGAAGTTATTTATTCGTACCCTAATTTATGTGAACCAATATGTAGATATAAACCCATCGGTCCAAAATAAGTGACTTATCAAGAATCTCTGATATCGTTACTATACTTATCAAATAAATACTTATTCATATCTAGAATCCAAATATCCAAAAACTGTAAATATATTTTCGGGAGAAAAACAATTGATCTGGTGCGCGGACCAAATTTTGGCTTGATGTAACTATTACCTTCTTAAAATATAAAGTGACTAGTGTAGAACTTTAGTATTATTAGTGAATATTAGTGAACATAAATTATCTGTACAGCAAATTTCGCGCCTCGGCAACTTATTAGAAGTTTACCGGCCTCGACGAAATATTATCGATTTTACTCGGTAAGTCTATTTATACTTAATACAGGTCAAATGTGTTAGTATTCGGTTAAGACCAAATTGCTCCACTTTCCTGCGTTGGAAGACAATTTGAAATGTCAAGTGTCTCCGGTAATATCGAGGACTGAATTCAAAGTAATAAAATATAAGTTACCGCTTGCCGTCGGCAGGGCATTCATCCTCACACCTTAGAACCTAAATGGTCGCGTACGGTACGGTTTAAGAGGAATTTCCTCCCTCGCACGCTCCGGTTGTGGAATGAGCTCCCTGCCGAGGTTTTCCCGAGGGACTACAATATGGGGGTCTTCAAGAAAGGAGTGTATAAATTTTTAAAAGGGTCGGCAACGCGCGTGTGACTCCCTTGGGGTTGCAAGCGTCCATAGGCTGCGGTGACCGCTTACCATCAGGCGGGCCGCACGCTTGTTTGCCACCGACGTGGTATAAAAAAAAATTATATATATATATATATATAAGTGTTACGCTTGACCTTTTACAGAAAATTTCCAATGGGTCTTCCATGGGTGTAAAAAGCAGCGTGTGGGTATTTCAAACTTCTATGGCAAAAATTATGTTAGATTGACATTTCGGCTTTAGGTACATTGTACGAGTACCTACCTCTATATAGTAGCGTCGACGTGAGATTTGCGTGCTTCAAATGTGTCTATGATAAGAATATATTGACCAATCAACCTTGAAAGCCTTTTCCAACCCAAAGAGCTTATTTATTGTGAGCTTCTTTTTTTTCCTTGTGAGGTGTTTTACAGGTATTTTTATATACACAGGTAAAGAAGTAGGAAGTTAAATAGTTAACCTCTTTGCATTAATATTGCATTGTCACCTAACTCACATAGTAAGTAGGATGTTGATGAAATATTGAGGACAACTTACATATAACATATACTTAATACGAACAGTGCAAGTTAAATAAAATATTGTAATAAGAATAAATATTACGAGTTATAGTAGACCGGTATAAGTATATTGCCAGAAGACTGGCTTACTCACATGTCAAAAGCAACGCTGAATTGCGGCTCTTATCTAATTTACTTGGGGTCGGTACAACTTGTCCTTTTCTGTCACCCCTCGTCTCGTCACTCACTTCCTTCGTATTCGTATTCATATCCTCTATTACAATCCTCCACAGTTAGACTAATACCAAGTTGTGACTTGTTTGTAGCTTTGTAATGTATTATTATATTAACATAATATAATGAAAGGATCACGAACGTTTTCGAATATCGCTCGACGTGTTTCAAACCGGTAAGCGTTCCTTAAACATGAGCTAGCTCCTAGCACACAAGTTTTTTATTTAAGGTGGTTCGCTTTCCATACCAAACGTCTTTTGACATTCGCAGGCTAGCAGCGTGATATTTCAAGAAACTTATGTAACAAACTTTCTTAGATTGGCTTTTCATTTGCGCGAAACGAAATTCCCCGTTTCCTAGAATAAACTTGTATAATCTAGAATAATTCGAAAAACTAATTTCTCAAATTATTCTAGTTTATACAAGTTTATTCTAGGAAACGGGGAATTTCGCGCAAATGGAAAGCCAATTTAAGAATGTTTGTTACTTAAGTTTCTTAAAATATCACTCCGCTAGCCTGCGAATATCAAAAGACGTTTTGTATGGAAAGATAACTACCTTAAAACAATTTATAATGAGTCTCAATGACCATGAAGTCAATCAGCATGATTAACTCTAACAGCACCTGAGGCATATAGACAGTGTTTGTCTAATTTGAAAACTTAGAAAAAGACTGGTAGCTTATCCCGCGCGTTTAGTTTCATGGGACAAAATATAGACTCGCACTAAAAATTTATTAGTTATAGTTAATCGTCAATGAACAGGTTGCCAAGTCACTCAACTTGAATATTTCCTGTCATTAACTTTCATTAGACATTTCATCATCATCATCATCATATCAGCCGAAAGACGTCCACTGCTGGACATAGGCCTCCCCCAAAGAGTGCCACAATGACCGGTCTTGCGCCACCCGCATCCAGCGGACTCCCGCGACCTTTACCAGGTCATCAGTCCACCTTGTGGGGATTAGACATTTACTTCCGTTAAAATTGGTCATCTTATTAAAAATTCAAAGCGCGATCGCTGAGCATTATATACCGTGGACATAATAAGTAGAATTAAAAAGTCGGAGGAATCTTGTTTAACAAAGTAGGTGAGTTTAAGAAGGCGAGTCTGGCGAGACAATGAAGGAAGGCAAACGTGGAACACGCTTTGAAGTGTATTAAGTAAGACTCGAACGAGGTACAGTCACGAGCCCTAATATCTGTAAAAACAAAGGCAGCAAAAATATCTGACACGTCCTAACGGACATACAAATAGCGTCGTTTCAGATATTTATGCGCGCTTTGCTAAGGAAGATATTAGTGCTGATGACTGTATCTCTGACTGAAGGGTGATTCTTATCGTTAAAGTTAATTGATGTCCACTCCGGCCCGAACGTTAAGTGAAAGTTAAGGAAATCAGAGTGCAATTTAATCTTATTGTTGACTTCAGTTTACTCAATACCTGGGTCCGTAACTGTTAAAATAGTTAAATTCAAAAATAATCACTCAAGAGTCGTTAACAATTGGGGCCCGGTGTGGACAAAATAAGAAAATGTTAAATTTTGCAATAGGAATCATTCATCGCAATTTGCAATGCGAAAGAAAACAAAGAATATGCAATTATTTTTTTATAGCCAGTAGCAGCAGCAACAAGTGTCACAGAAAAATAAAACACCTATAATCTTTAATGATGGAGAAAACATGATATTGTAAAGATAAGTTGCTAGCCCATTATACCCAACCCAACATTTAACGAAATGTCACGTCTGACGACATTCGACACCACATTGGATCGTTTGGTTTATAAATCTGCTGCTAAGTTAAAACTTTCTTGTAGAATCATAAAACAAATCTGCTTTGTAAAAACACAAAGAGTTTGGCTTAGGTTCCTCGCATCAATACTAACATTATAAATGTGAAAGTGTGTCTGTCTGTCGGTCTGTATGTTACTTTTTCACGTTTAACCGCAGAACCGATTTAGGTGAAATTCGGTATGCAGATAAGTTGAGTCCGGTTGAAGGATACATCTTCTATACTTTTTATCCCGGCAACTATCCCTTAAGGGGTTGAAGTTTGTATGGAAGAGCGATAACTAGGTAAGCGTCTGAAATAAAGGAATAGCAATTATTTTTAAGCCGATGAACGAGTTCTACGCGGACAAAAGCTAGTATTGTAAACTTAGACATAACCAAAAATATAAAATAACTCTTGCTTCAGCAGAAGCCGAATGAAAAAAATGACATTAATTATAATATTCATTACAGTATTTGAATAAAAGGTTACGAAGTGGGCTGTTCGAATAATTATGGCTTCAAAGGTTAAATCAATAGAATATGGCACCTTTTAGTATATAACTGTACTGTCCTTGACATTCGTGCGTAATATTCGTGGAGTTTCAAGCCGCTCTTTTTTATGTTTGACTGAACAGCGATTGACCTTATACTCACCCGAGTTCTTTAGGGAAATGGAATATTACTTATTCTGACTTTTTACAGTATTATATTATCACGCGCCTGATGATTATCATAATATAACTATAGTGCTTGTCAGCCACGAAGGCCTCCACGGTTTCCTATCACAATTAATGAATGTTTTATACCGAATATTAAATCTCCGAAAGCGAAACGTATCTTTTTTAGGTATTTTTTTTTTAATTTCACTTTCTATATTTTCTATTGACATATTTTTGTATGGTCACAATTTTAGTATCCAGTTGATTTAATATTCCAATGATTATGTACCTATGATTATTAATCCCAATAAGGTCTAGTTCCCCTTGGGGTTGGAAGGTCAGATGGCAGTCGCTTTCGTAAAAACTAGTGCCTACGCCAAATCTTGGGATTAGGTAGCGGACCCCAGGCATCCTTCAGGATGCAACTGTACTGGGATAATGCTAGGAGGATGATGATGTACCTATGATTATTCCAATGTTTACTTTTTGTGCGTAAGTTAAAAATACTATAATGTCCAAATATTTTTAAAGATATCATTGTTGATTTCGGACCCCAGGCATCCTTTAGGATGCAACTGTACTGGGATAACGCTAGGAGGATGATGATGATGATTGTTGATTTCCGTCGATTTGCGTAACATGATGTGCCTAAAATGTACTGTACTAATGTCAAGGCGCATAAAAAAAAATCTAACACCACAAGGCCAAGGATCTGCCTCGCTTCGCTCCCGCCTTAGTCTTCTAAACCTAAGAAGTAACAACATTAGAGTCAGTTTTGCTATTGGGAGGTTTCGCTCATGATGATTCGCTCGCCCGGTAGCCAAGTTCTTTCTTTCTAACTATGATGTTGGGCAAGCAATCTTGACCCGCCAGCAAGTCAGATATTAATGATTATGTTTATGATATAATACTTGTATATAATTATTATGATGATGACATATTGCTTACTTATCGTTCTTAGTGCATGAACTCCTGATCTGAAATAGTCAAGTTTGAGTGAGCGAGATGCACTAATATTGACATGAAACCTTTGACCTACACAATCGATATCTAATAGAAATAGTGATAGTTTTATTTTTCAAAAAGTCCGGGTTCGATTCCCGAGCTGAGTACAAGTTTAAAAAAATGTATGAATGCAGTTTTCTTTGTTACTAAAATCGATGACACGGTTCCTAAGAACATCTTCGTATGTCTTATATTTTCAGAATTTCCCATACTGACCGATTTAAATATTATACACCCTGTATATTTAACATCTGAAAACATCTGATGTGTCAATATATTAGTAATTGTTGGTAAAATATACGTAAAAATAAACATTATTACTAAATTCTTCTTCAAATTCTTCAAAAAGTCTTAGGAACAAATTTTTGGACTTCAATCTTTTGTAACATGTTATTGTGTCCAATAAAGTGCTTACATACATACATACATACATAAACAACATTAAGCCCTATTGTCGAGCAAATACACCGTGAATGATAATTTTGTATTTTAAATTTTTTAATGTTTATTAGTTTTGTTTTCATCATCCATTACTTAAGTAAAACACTCCCAGCCTGAGATTTTTAAACAAATGTGCCAAATTACTTCCAAAAGGGCACTAATGAATTTCCGAAAGTGGAAAACGTTTTGGCAAACCTCGCGTAAAACGACATGTTTAGTAGAAAGTTTAATTGTGTGTGTAACAATAAATCAATACCCGTCTGGCGAAGGGGCTTATAAAATTACGTACATTAACTACTAAGCGAGAATAGGTATATCAAAATTGATTAATAGCGTTTTGTAATTTAATCTCTATCGATTCTTATTCCTGTTTGGTCCGAGTAAACCCCCGATGGCTTTATAAATCGCTCAATCCATGATAATAAGTATGCCCTTGTAGCTACTTGTAGCTAGATTAATATTCGATATTTTCGTCAATACTTGTATTTCACGAATTTGCCAAATAATATGTTTTTACTACTTTAAGTAAACTAAGACAACTATAGCTTGACTTCTGAAGATGTGCTTTCAAAGGTATTCCCTTGTACTGAAACTAAGTATGTGAACGCCTGCATTCAACTTAATTTAGCAGTAAATACGGTTGTTATATACCTAGTTTAAGCTCCTACCTATAGAGATAGAACAGACAGCAGGAAAATACATCAAAGTCATTAATTTTATTATCAATACTCAAAGGCGTATGTTATAATTAGGAGAAAAACTGCCTTTTTATCACGCCAGATGTCGCATCATCGACTGTACTAACCTCATCTTGTCATCTGTCAAATCCTATACTTTTATTCGTAAAATGTGAATAACAACATTGCTTTTCAGGTATTATAAAATAAAAAGACACAGTGCAGTGCTCTAAATTGCAAAAATAAAGGTATACATGTTTTTCCAAAAGATCAAAAGCAAGAAAGGTTTGGAAGAATGCGTTAAAGCAAAAAACACGTCTCGTTTATGTTCGATGCATGCATGCATTTTAGATTGAACTGAAATTCACGTCCAGAAACCAAAATATCCTGTTGCATCCAGCTACAAACATGCAAATATACTAAAAGTGCTTGTTGGGGCTACTCCCGGGGGGTTAATATCATACTGTTCTCAAGCATATGCTGGTTCAATCAGTGATAGACAAACAGTAGAAAAAAGTGATTTATAATGTGAAAGTGGTGACTGTATTTTGGCACATCATGGATTCAATATTCGGGACATATTATGTGTGATTAACGCATTCACTGCCACCCTCTTTTCCTGGACATTCGGCAGGTGCCGCACTTTGCTGTGTGCCTCAAACGCACATGTGAGTTCAACCGACTATTCTAAGTCTAAGGCACTAAGGCACAGGGTGAAAGTCACTAAATATTATGAACGCGTCTGTGTGTTCAAGGCACTGGGTGAAAGTAACGGAAACGCATACGCTGGTGGCAGTGAATGCGTTAAATAAACAAAGTTGATAATGTTCAGAGTTTTATTAAATCATACCTCCTGTACAAATGTTTATTGATCACTTCAGTTTTTAAATAATTTTCAAAGAATGTCACAAGTTTTGTGTTCATCTCATTAATGAACAGATTGTCTCTCTCAATGAAAATAACTATCTAACAATCATAAAAGATAGAGAGCTGACAAGTAAACGTGTCCATATAGAGAGTATTATTGAACTAACTAAATTGGTTCTGCTACGGATGGCCTCATTTCTGATGCGATCACGCAGAGAAACTCCCAGCATAGCCCTCTCCATTGCCCTCTGAGTGAGCCTTCGTGTGAGGCCCATGGTGAGCGACCACGTTTCCATACCATATGTCATCAGTGGCAACACACACTGATCAAAGACTTTCGTCTTGAGACACTGCGAAATCTTGGACGAAAATACCTATATGCAGTAGCTTCCCGAATACTTGTATTTCATGCTTGCTGATGTTGGGAGTAGGCGAATCGGCGGTAATATCTTTGTAAGTATCAGACGGTGAGCACGCATATGAACGGTCTTCTGGAACATCCAGGGTGGCACCAAACTTTTGGTTTCGATCACATGCCTCTAACCTAAAAGAAAAAACACATTTGAGCATCGAAAATTCCAATGAACACTAAAAATATGTACCATAACCTCAAATATTTGTGATGATTACCTCTGTATCAAATCAGCTGGTTTACCAGCCACTACGCATTTCTTCTTCGAAGCTCGGCTTGAAGATTACGTACAGTCATAAATGAGTACATTTTCTGCTGTTGTTCACAAGGATTACTGAAAAAATCGAAACCACACACTTGACACGAAACGTAAACAAGGTACAATCGATTACAGCGACATCTGCCTTGAGCTTTTAGTGTGCCAACTAATTTCCTTTTATCTTTTATTTATTAAAAAAAGACTATTATGCCATAAAAATAAACGCAATTTTTTTAATGGTTATCTCCGTAAGGTAAAATGATTATAAAAAAATTACGAGTATCACAAAAACTAGTAAATGTCTAAAGTGACCTCCTCTATTATCCCTGAATCTTTTTACATCTAGCTACCAAACAGCTTCTATCCATCATAATAAAATTGAAAAACAAATCTCTATTGACCTATGTGCAGAGAAATTTAAATTTTCCACCGAAAAATCAGTTAGCACTCGAGTGAGCGCAACCGCTGCTAACGAAGAGGGGCAGTTGGACAGGTGACTGACGAATGCGGTTACAACGGGGATTTTATACTTTACTTTAAATTGTAGCAACTGTACATTTTGTAGAATTTTCATACCTGCACGATTCTGATTGGATACAAAAATGAAGTCACCTTTACGCTACAACGAAAATCAAACAAAATTCAAGATGTCTGTTTCCTGCCAAGACCGTACTTAATAAGAAGCTGTAAATTATTGACAATACTCAAGGCTGTCATTATTTTTATATTGTAAGTAAAAATTATGGTTGGTAATTTAAAAAATGCTAATTTAATCGAGTTTAATAACGATATTGTAGACAATTTGAGTAGCGATTGCTTTTAGACTTAGGTACATTTCAAGTAGCTGTCATGATGTCGCTGTGTTCATCTGCCTACTCTCCCTACAACATGCTGGAACCTTGTGACATTGTATTGTAAAAGTCAAAACAGTCGGTGTGATTTGACTTTTACAATATAATGTCACAAGGGTCCAGCATGTTGTAGGAATAGCCATTCAGGTCACTATCTTCCAGATGAACACAGCGACCTCATGACAGCGACTTGAAATGTAAGTCTAAAACTAATCGCTACTCAAATTGTCTACAATATCGTTATTAAACTCGATTAAATTAGCATTTTTTAAATTACCAACCATAATTTTTGTCAAGTCCTAATTGTGAAAAATCCAGCAATGTTCGAAGATAAACAGTGACACATAAAAGCGGTCTTTTAGGTAATGAGCCCACACGCCGGTAGTCAGCCATCTCACTTTAGGGAAGACGAAGACGAATGGGTCGTGAAAATATTTCAGAACGTGCTAAAGTTACGTTACATCGCTTTTGCCAGAAAATTCTTAAGTAGGATTATTAAGTACCTGAAAATATTCCGAAATTATCTTAGGATGTAAATTAATTTAACGGTGACTGAAAATAATTGACCGAGTGAAACGAAGGTCTCGGTTTCAGCTTGGGAAAAAGCAGATTCGATAACTATTATGTATTTTTGTCTAGTCAATTTTTTTTTTTTTTTTTTTTTTCAAAATGAAACGATAACGTAATAAATGCTCACGAGGTCTAGTGCTTACAGAGCCGCAAGTACCTATAGTAGGTGTGAAAACTTTGTAGTTCATTAAAATCGAGATTGTAATTAATAGAACTGCGTTAAAATCTACCATTAGCTTAGACAAAATTCTTTTGCTACGAGTATGCTCTAGAAAATACGATTCCAATATTATTATTTCTATAAGTCTGAAGGATTTCCCCGTTTCCAGCCCAAATGAATTGAGAAACCGCAAAGTTGCTATTAAGGACGTGACGTGAAATGACGTCGGTTTAGGGTTGAAGGGAAAATTTGCCATTTCATCAAACTTTTACGGTTCCGTGCATCGCTTTAAATAGATGTCTATTAATAGAGAACTACGCGCATTTCTGTATGCCAAAATTGCCAAAGACACTTTGAGAAATCTGAAACCTTATATCATTTTATTGTTCTTGAAAAGTATGCAATTATATTGGATTACCGAAAGCGAACTTCATAAAACCTAAACACTATATTTTATTTTCATGGCAAACTCGTCTTAGGTATTTCCAAATCAGCTCGCAAACACACACTAAAACATGGTGCTCATAAAAAACCGATGATTGGCATTCCGAGGACGTTTCTCGGACGTCTGCTTTGGTCAACTAATACATCATCTGACGTTACAAAAATAAATAAAAGAGTGATAAATCACACTGCAGGTGGGAGCTTATTTGGACAACTCGGCGGGTTTCACTCACGCCACTCGGTCGGACCATAAATCCGCATCTATCCGCGGCTTTGGAAATAAACGTCCCGGTTTGATGTTTCAATGCTGTTTAATGTGACGATAAATCGCTTTTTTCAATGTGTGTGATTGGAGTTTGAGGAAACGAATCTGAGCTAGCACACGGCATAGAACATATAGGGTGCGGTAAGCAAACACCTCAGTCTTATACAGAACTTATAAAGGAGGTGAATAGAAATATGTGATAGAAACCAATTCTAATCTTTCACGACGATTAATGAAGAGTTATATTAGAACGTAATCCGAATGGCTGGTTTGATAGAATTTAGCTTGCCTTAGGAATTCATAGCCGTCGTCGCTTACAGACTAGTATTACGTTTGCCTTTCATACAAAACGCAGTGCATGCAACGTCATTTAAGTTGTCGCACAAACGCCACGCAAACGTACGAAAATAGGTTAGAGCGAGTGTACAAGAAATTATCGCAGGCACGAACCACGGCATGTACTACGAAATTCAAAATCCGACCTTCGTGTTATTTATATTTTTATTTATCGTATGGCATTTATTTTCGAACCGTGAGATCTTCGAGAAGACAGTACGGTTGCCAGTTTTTGTTGCACTTTTAGAACCACCCAGGGGTCACGTGTAGGGTAGCGGTGGGTACTTTCCCTACGGACGTGGGACCTTCGTGTAGTGCCGCCCTTTTCGCTCATATAGTATAACACGAGTGTGAAAGGGACGGCACGATGCGAAGTTCGGATTTCAAAGTTTGAAGTTAAGTAGACCTCAGTATTGTAAGTAGTTCTATTAGTGGTCAGATTGTACCGTACGTTAGTTACTACCTAAGAATAAATTAGACAAAGAAAGAAATGCTTAGGTCGGGTTAGGTTGAACAGTAAATAGACGTTTATAGGGTGGGTTGCACCGAACCGTCTGTAATCGTAGGCGGGTTCGTTAAAATCTGATTGCTTGGAAAGTTTGACGAATTTCTATAGGATGACAGTTGCTAGCGCCATATGATCAGTAGGTTGGCGCAAACTTGCCTTAAGGGGATATATCGATTCGGTAAACCACACCCCCCGTGAAAGAGATACGCTTATGTCTTTTGCGCACTGAAAGACGGGATACAACACTCTTCGGAAATCACTTTTTTGACAAATCGCGATAAATATCTGACTGTGTGCGGTTTTATGAAATTTCCTCTTGATAGAGTTTAGAATTTTAGATGTAGCAAAAAGACATCATATTAACTTATTTGTGTCATTTAATAATGCGTTGTTTCAGTAGGCTGAGTAAGAAAAGGAAAATAAAGACTCAATTTCGGTTTTTTTTTTCTATCGAGAAAATCTTAAGCAATTTCATGTTTCGGCTATTGTCAAAAACACAGTCATGTTTGTTTGTATATCAAGAATCATATATCTGAAAATCAATCCCTATTGTTTCCTCGTCTGGGCAGAACAGGGTTTCAAAGAACGCGATATTTCTAGTTGTAGCGCCCTATTTTGACACATCGGACCCATGATACAATTATATACTGCGTCAGGTATGGTGGTCCGGTACAAGTACATCGGTTAGTAGTGTGGGTGATGCAAGCTACGGCATCAGCCTATCGATGGTATACGGTAGTAAGTGTGAGTGTGTCGTCGATGGTGAAGTCGCTTGTGTCACGATCCGGAATGATAGACCTTGTTTTCTTAGATAATGACCGGACCCTAATGGTTGAAGCTTTGCATATGCTGCAGACAATGTCTTTGTGCTCTTAACCGCGTGATGGCAGCCGGCACGCGAGGTCGCCGTGTAGCTAAATAGTCATAGTACAAATGATTAAGATGATAAGGTACAGTCAGCATCAAAAGTAGCGACACATATTTGACGACCGCTTTAGCTCAGTTTGTAGTGAACCTGCCTACGAAGCTGGAGGTCCCGGGTTCGAATCCCGGCCGAGGCATTTATTTGTGTGATGGGCATGAATATTTGTTCTTGGGTCTTGGATGTTTTCTATGTATTTAAGTATATATTTATCTATATAAGTATGTATATCGTCGCTTAGTACCCATAGTACAAGATTTGCTTAGTTTGGGACTAGGTTGATTTGTGTAAGATTGTTCACAAATATTTATTTATTTATTTATTTATTTATATGAAGGCGTCAAAAGTCTTTATTACAAAGGAATAACAACTTTTGCCATCTTCATAATTATGTCAAGCTACTTTTGATGCTGACTGTACGACGACCCAGTCTACTACCCTTATAGCGGGAAACCCCTAGTAAATTACTTTAAGGGGAGGTATCCCCAACGCAACTGTCCCGCTCTAACATGCGTGAGTTTACAATTAACCATCCCGCTCTCTACGCAAGCTCTGCGCGCAGTTTTGTAAATATTTAGCTATAGTCATCAAGCCAGTCATTTTATCAAAGCAAACCCTGCGAAAATGTCTATAACTATTTACGATCTTTAATTGAGTACAAAAATTAAATGTTAAATATCAATAATATAGCCGTAGTATTGAAAAAACATTCCAAAAAGGGGTAACTTCGCGATTTTTTTCTATCGAGTGAAATTCACCAGGTCATGTAACTGACTGCGATTTTGACTAGACAATATCCTTATGTAACACATATATTTTTTTTAGATTTTAAGACACTATATTCTATGTCTCAGATGGTTTTTAAAAACTCAAAAGTGGTAATACACGGCCTTAAGTACCACACTGACATGCTTTCCTCCATTTGGATATTCTACTTTTACAATAATCACTATATATAACTTTATTATTAAAGCAGAATACCTAATGGAATAAGAGCATATGTCAGTGTTAAACTCAAAGTGATCCTACTATACTGTTGGTTACGGCGACCAGGCCAAATTGTGGTATTTCTGATTTTCTACTTCTATTCCACTTTATGCAATAGCTATTCATTCTGAACCTTTAAAACTGTTGAATGGTTACCACATAGTTCGCTCGATAGAAATTGAATCGCAAATACTACAAGTCGGCCTGGGCATATGTTGCCATAACTTTAAACTAAACTTGATGCGCTTTACTGTGTAACAACATGCTAGTGTAGTAACATCCTAGTAATATTTTATATGCTACAGCATCTCCGATTTTCTGTTGTTTGTTCCTTAATTTTATTAAAGTGATAGAACCGATTAAAGTATATGGGATTTAGTAGGTATCGATATTAGTGGGCCTATCACAAACTCCTAACAGTCAAGTTGCCCACTCACTTGACAAAGGGGGGGTCGAAGTTGCACCACGTTCGTAGGGAAAGTTTAGTACCCACCGCTACCCTACACGTGACCCCTGGGTGATTCTAAAAGTGCAACAAAAATTGGCAACCGTACTGTCTTCTCGAAGATCTCACGGTTCGAAATAAATGCCATACGATAAATAAATAAATCACAAACTAAGTTGATGCGTTGGTGTAGGTAATGTATTTGTATAGTATTTTTATAAATTAGTCTTACATATTTTAGTTAGGTTTTGTTTTCGTTAAATAGCTACAACATTATGATAGCTATCTAATATCTATCTGATAGAACCCTTATGCCTTATTTGTCAGGATATTTATATATTTTATACGTTTTTTAAATAAAAATTGCACATTCAGTTTAACTTGTATGTTTTGTTGTAATTGTAACACACAAGTTTAAAATGTTTTGCTTCAAAAATTAAATTTATTTATCCAGTGACTACTTAAGTACAAGGATAAAGTAACAATATCATCCAATTTTAACAGCGTTAAATATTTTTTTCGCAAAAGATGAAGACGTTTTATATTTAATTACAGTGAGGATAAACAAAAGATTAAATGGGCTTATTGTGTTTTTAATTAAGACAATTTATTCGTGTATTTTCCATCCCGTTTCAAGATTTACGTAAGTATTTAATTTAATTAATGTACCCATTTATGTCGAAAAAAGTGAGTTCTGTGATGGCTCACGATGAAGGATTAGTTTGTAACTTCAGTACTGTTAATACATTTTCGAATCGAAGCATGCTAATGTGTGTGTTTTGACCTGCATATTTATTCACCTGAAATTTACGGTATGAAAACGGTACCAAATCTTAACAGTTCGCAGTAGGAAATAAACTATCATCAATCAGGTCAGGTAAAATCTTCGGTTATTAAATCTAAGGCCTCTAATTGATACTTGGTGGAACTTTCCAATAAATAAGTAGCATTACGTAATTCCTGCAGCATGCATTGTGACTATGTACTCTGCAGAGCCAGAGAAGATCAGCGAAGAATAAGTTAAGCTCTTATTATACTCGTACTCTCTTAGGTGAGTGGATTTCATCATCATCATCATCATAATATCAGCCGAGAGACGTCCACTACTGGATATAGGTCTCCCCCAAAGAGTGCCACAGTGACCGGTCCTGCACCACCCGCATCCAGCGGACTCCCGCGAGCTTTACCAGGTCATTAGTCGACCTTGTCCCCACAAGGTCTACCCATGCTGCATCTTCCAGTCCGTGGTCGCCACTCGAGAACCTTTCAGCCCCAACAACGGCCATTCGGTTCTACGTGCAATGTGCCCCGCCCACTGCCAGTTGAGTTTAGCGATTTGAAGGGCTATATCGGTTACTTTGGTTCTGCTACGGATTTGACGAACGGAGTAGATTTGACGTCATAGTAATAATAACCACTCCACTCGCCTTCTTCAATTGAAAGAGCTTAGGTAAGCTCTTCCAATTACGTCAAGGTTCGCGTAATTACTATTCGATGAAGTTGGTCAATTACAGGGCTAAGAGTCCGTAAAAGTAATTTCTACTTAAGTCAGCAAGCAATACCACTCTGTATGCAAGATAAACAAATTATCGTCAATGTGCGATTGTTGCGTTTCCTTTGCTATACCACGTACGGCGAGTGGACAATCGGCTTAAGCCCTGATTTATTTCGTGACCGGACTTTCATTTGCAGTTTCGCTTGGACGGATTCATTTCGAGTGACATAAAAGCAGCATTTTCCTGTGAAAGGCATGATTGTGGTACTATGTTATTTGTCCATACAAAATCTCGTTTCAGCTGCAAAGTCGCATAAAAGCCCGTAATATTTGAGTTGAAATAGCGTTTGAAGATTTTGTATTAATTAACAATTTATAATTAAGTGGGATGGAAACATCTATTTTATGTTCTTGTGTATGAAACATGATTAAATTCTATAAGTTACTTAACTAATCCTGGAATACTAAGAGTAAATTCTGAAGACGAAAGTTTGTTAGAGAAACCCTCATCCAAATTCTTTAAGTAGTGGGTTGTATTGGAATTTGTTGAGTGAAGCAATACGTACCTAGATATATTATTGAAAAAGAAAATTTCAATGAATAACTTTAAATGTTGCTATTCGAATTGTATTCCATTTAAGAGTGTCGTATCTTGATCTTTTTAACTTGGAAGTTGAGTAGGTAGTAGATTCAATAATAATTTCTGCATTAAGGAAAGTTTCTTTTGACACTTTTTTATTTGAAAGCTTGCCTGTTTTTATATGGTATCCTATTATCATATTACATGAGTTGGAACATTTCAAATAACATGGTTATCGTCCAAGAGATAAAAGGTAGTCATAGAGTTCTTATGTTATATAAAAATATATATCACTACTATTTAATATTATACGGAACACGAGTTTGTATTTAATTTTTAAATGTTATTTGCTATGCAATAGGGATGTCGACTCAAAATCTTTATTGCTTCAATAGAAAGAAGACATAAAACTATACGAAATAGTGAAAATCCTATTCAAATATCTAAAAAAATAACGAAGCTACAACGGTTAGAATGTTCGTAGTTAGAGAGAGAAAGTGCTACCTAACCGTGACGTCACTGTTAAGTAGCGCCATAGTAAATGACGATCGTTCAATACAAAGGTGCGTTTTGCGGAAAAGGGCCAGAACATATCCACTCTTAAAACTTTGAAGACTTATAATTACGTAATTATTTAATTTTTTAATTACTTTTTTCGCCATTTGATTGAGAATTTGAGAATGTAGAAAATTTGGATTTATTGATTTTCTTTTATAGTGCCGTTATCCCTATTAGTACATGGAAGCTGTAAAAATTAAGCTATAGACGTAATGTTAATGATAGATTCATGAAATTTTCCCGTCGGATTTTTTCAATCTACAACAAGAAGGCATCTTATTTTATTAAACTTATTTATACCGGTATCTTCTTAAGTTGCCTTCATAAAATAAGATAGAATATGGGTTTTTTTAGCCTGTATTTCTGTCCCACTGCTGGGCAAAGGCCTTCCCTCTCTTCCTCCACTCGGCCCTATTTTTTGCCTGCTCCCGCCAATCCGAGCAGAACGTTACGCGTTCAAATCGTCCCGCCATCTCCTTTTTGCACTAGCTTCCCCCATTTTTGTTTATAAAAATTTCAAGGAAAACTTACGAAATCGATTTTTCGACCCAGAAGGAAAACTAGACATTGTTAAGATAAGGCGAAAAGCCTCTGTTTAATATCAAATGATATTTCGAACATAACTTATTTCGTTCGAACACGCGATCTCCGGATTGAATATGGCGTCTGCTTGGTTACACTGGTAAAACAAATGATTGTGTATTTAGGTGTATTTGACAGTTATTGTTGCCTGGAAGAATGTAGGTTCTTGTCCTTACAGTACTCTTACCTCACGAGAGCGGGTTAGCCATAGTAAGTAAGTATTTTATTTGTGATACACAGGTACAATAATAGGATGACAGTAAAATGAATTATATAGTGCTTTGTGATCTACCCACCCTTGTGGGTGTGTGTGTACAAAAATATTTAAAATTAGTAGTTGTATTTGTGGCACATACGAACACAAAGACAATGTGAACTCATAGCTCCTATGCTGACGCACACACAGACAGAATGTGCATGTATCAACACAATTCATGGCTCACCCGTGCTCGTGAGATAAAAGTACTATACTAGATGTTCATTAATTATTCCCCAAAACATCAAATATACCTGAAAATGGAACAATTACGCATATGTTTCCTCGCAGTAAGCGGATTCAACATCACAGCTTCACGGCTTCGGGTTATTTTCATGCTGTAGTATTTGGCCACGGGCATTGCCAGAAATATGGGATAATGGAATTTGGTATTCGACTTATTGGTTTTGCGTCTTACATATTTCATATCGAAGCAAAGACGGCGAGATTATTTTTGACACTTTACGCGTGCTTTCAGTTGACTATATTGCATTTCTATAGTCAAATAATATACATAAAAAGACTAAAATCCTTGGTGTATACACCAAGGGGATAAATAACTTTTTTATATGTCACGGGCGCGTATTGTGTCCAGAACGTAACGAAGATCCAGATTTTATTCCTGAGCGGAGCGAATGAGTTAATTCCCGGCCGAAGCGAGGGAATTAAGACACGAGTCCTGAGTGTAATGAGGGATTTAAGCGCGCTCAAGACAAAAATAGCTTTACCCCCGACTCGGGGGGCCCCGAGGAGTATACTCTACTTTTCTCACCTCTAGCGAGATAATGAAAAGAACCCAAGGCTACTGGAGACAAAATCAAAATCAGTCAGTCAAAGACAAATCACTTTCGTCACTCGACGTTTCATTAGAATTTTATCTTCTACTAGCTTTTGCCCGCGATTTTGTCCGCGTAAAATTCGATCATTGCGATAGAAAGATATTTTTTAATATCAAGCGCTTACCTAGTCATTGTTCTTCCATATAAACTTCCACATCCTTAAAGGATGTTTTTCAGTAAAAAAGTATCCTTTGTACTTCCCCGGGACTCAAACTGCCTATTTCTATACCACATTACATCTGAATCGGTCCAGCGGTTTTTAGCATGAAAAAATAACAGACAGACAGGCAGACACACTTTCGCACTTGTTGACACAAAAATTAGGTGTATATGTATTTTCTGGTCTATTACAATCACAGAAGTATTGTTAAAAAAGAAAAGAAACATTGCTTTGGAGAAACTACAAAAACTTTTATAAATTTAAGTCCGACTGTGCCTAATGCTAACTCTGAATAGGTTACAATTCAATTCCACGAAAATGGACAAACAAAATCAATAACTGGCCACGTTCATAGAAAAGCTCATTCATATGGCAAATCACGTTTTCATTATTCACAACAGTAACATTTGTGGTGCTGTTGTTTTCATTTCAAAGTTTAGCTATGAATTGTTCGTTGTGTTTGGAGGGTTTCTGAGAATATTGGGTAAACAACTCAGTATTGGAAAATATATGGAGTAAATGTTTATTTCAAGTTTTAAAATAAATAACACTACGCAATGTCACAGCTGCTAACTATTATTTCTTAAATTCATTGTGTCCTAATGTGAGAAAATTACGCCGATTGTTATGTAGGAAACTTATGCCTAAGATTTTTTTTTGCTATGGGCCATTCTTTACGAGTTTACTAAAAAAGGTACCTTTAAAAAATTCTACTTAGTACGAATTATCTTTTAAATTTAAGTGCTGTATTGTGTATTGACATTGCATTGGTAGGTTCTGAATAGTTAGCAGCACCATTTAAACTAATCGTGCAGCCAAATTGAATAATAGATACGATCTTGCTGGCCCAATTCTGGAGCGCGTTTTTTACCTATTGAAACTGTTAATTTAATTGACAACATTTCATATTTTTAACTACTTTATTTTATGAACTAGTTAGAAAATAGGTAAAAATTTAAGCCACCCGTATTTTTTCTTTTTCAATTTAACTCATTATTTCATACAAAAAAAACACGTTGAAAAGTAGGTCATTCCAAAAGGGCGTAAGTAAAATATGACGTCATCTTCCCAACAAGAATCCAGAGCCACTCCAGAGCAGCGATTGTCTGTACTCTGTACTCTGTACTCAGGTCTCCTTGAATTTAGCGAGGAAGATGACGTCAACTTTCGGTTTACAGTAATTTGCAATTTTTTCCAAAATAACGGAGAAAAAAATCTAAAAAAATGTTTTTTGTGTACTTCACACGTTTTTACCGAAATGGTTTTCGAATTAAGACTTT